>CM050918.1:6076809-7454309 GCA_027742785.1 Vigna reflexopilosa | reverse complement strand
AGTGCTTCTAAGCAAAAATTTCTAACAAATTTAAGAACTCAACACTCTTTAATCCTTTATTTTTGTTTTATTTAAAAATAAATAATTTTGCTAAAACAACTTCCAATATCTTCAATGATTCGATTATTCTAATATTTGAAAAGCTTTTTCAAATCTTCAATATATTTTCCATCTTATGAAATTTTTAATTATAATTTTTTTCCTTTTATGTGATTTTATTTAATAATGTATCAATTCGTTTTATATATTTTATTTTTTTAATATTTTTATTTATTGTTTATTTTTATTATTTAAAATATTATTTTGGTATTTTTCTATATAATTATTTTTATTTTTTAAAGTCTATCTCATAAATATAATTTTACCATCACAATCGCATAATATTATTATTAGATTAATATTAGATTAATATTTTTTGTTTATATGATTTCGTTCAATATAATATTTACCGGTGTATAAGAAAAGAGATAAATAAATAGAATTTGAAATATTTTTAAACTTAGAAAATCTATTTTTCAAAGATGAATTTTACTTTTATAAATACTAATGAGATAATGAAACTGATCCATCTTTTATAGTCCCTAATAGTTACTATGAGCTAGTAAAAAATTATAAAATTATGTCCATTACCTTGTTACTTCCTTATTATATTTTTGAAATATACTTTCATGTAATTTTAAACTTGTGATTATCTATAAATATTTATATATTTTTTCAAATTTATTTCATGTTCTTCTAAATTAAATTATCTAAAATTACTATTTAAAAACATAAACTCAAAAAAATTTACACTTCAAAATTATAAATCCAAATTGCACTGCACTCCAACATAAATACGAATAAATTACTTAAAAGCCAAATAAATAATACTCTGATCTTAAAGTCCCAATAAAATTATAATCTTTCAAACAATCTTAATATGCTAATCTAAATTTAATGACATCATTTACAAAAACTCACATTCTAATATTAATATTTTCATCATCATGCCTTCACTGTAACTAGTTAATTAAAAAATAGCTATATTGTGTTATGAATCACTGTACCTTAAAATACGCAAATTTCAAAAGTAGACTTCGAAGAATTTTCTTTTGAAACCTTTCTAACTTTAGTTTTCTAATTGAGTATGAATTCTTATATTAAACAATTTGGAGATATTATATATTTTATATTAATTTTAAGATTATAATGCTTAATCAAGTTTAACATATATTTGATCAATACAATACAATATACTTAATAATATATTAGTATGTCAAGTTTAAATGTACCATAACAAACAATTTCATGTGTCATGATATGTAATTGAAAATTGTATGTACTGATCTATATTTATAATATTATTATTATTGTTGACAGAGATCCAAAAAATAAACATAGGATTTGAGTGCGATATTTATATAATATATTCATCTTCCTAAAATAAAGGAAAAAATAATAATTATAAGATATGTAATATTGTTTGTGATATATATAAATAGAATTCATTAATATATAATAATAACATAACATTCTAACTTGTTATTGGTATGCCGAAAAAGACTAAAGATTAAATACATGTTAAAGAGGAATTATATCTCATCTCATAATTGTTTTTATTCACATAAATTTGTTCAAATTTTTTTATTCATTTGGACATCAGAGAGTTCAATTAAACTTTCTCCTCTTTATCATTCAGAATTTTGTTACACGTTAACAATCCAATCAACCTACTTAGCCAATAACAAAAACTATGTATAGAAATGAAAATTGTGCGTTTGAAGACCACATAATTGATCTAGTGGTCCATATGCATACAGAAAAGGATCTTCATATCATAAATGTTAAACTTAATGGAGAGAGTCATGGGAGATGATCATAGATTTTTTTATTCTCTTTTTTTGTAAATGAATAGAGAGAACTTTATTAATTATTTTTATTATTTTTGATAAAAAAAAATCAAATTTAACATAAAGTACTTTGAAATAATTTAAAAATTGATATGATTTTACATTTGTTTTTATCACTACCAAAATAAAATATATGATAATTTCTACATTGATTATGTTCATAACTAAATGTTTTTATTATATTAGTTATAATTTTATCACCTGAGTCACATTCTAAGTTTTACCAGCCATATATGTAAAATCCATTGCATTCTGGTAGTTATAAAACCCCTTATTTTGTTATATATTATGCTCCAATGTTGAAATACTTGAGATAATTACCCACTTTAAAGTGTGAAATTTTTTCATAATTTTATCTTTATAAAAGTTGTATCATAATTTTCAATCTCAGTAGTGTGACTTTCTTTCTCACTCGGAATCAAGTTCTACGACCAAATACTGATTAAAATTATCATATCAGAAACTTGTGCTAAATCTATTAGTAGATTTACAGGCATAACATGACAAACGTAATATGAATATCTTACTCAGAAGTCTCTGGTATGGGCATTTGTTAAACTACAATTGTCTGGTGTTGTAATGCTGTGTGCGGCTGTTTTGTTTTTATGACAACATGGAACTGATAGAGCTGTTTTTCTCTTTCCTTAATTGGAATGGTTCTTTATTTAAATTTGAGCGATAGAGAGGTGTTCACGTATGTGTAAAGTTGGGTATGGTATGGTACCAACCACTTGCAATGTGTGCATGAAACATTTCTGAAGCTTCACGAGTTACATATAAGATGAGAGCTAGTTCCAAATGTCTTGGCAAACAGGGAATAGGTACCTAGCTAGCTATCTATAAGTATTAGATTTATTGCTCAACATGTAGATGTAACATTTCTTTATTACATCTTTGCTAAAACTTAAGCTTGTTGCAGAGCTAGTGGACCAATTAATAAGTACTGATAGCGGACTTTACATGTACAAAAACAGTTGGTCTGTAAAGGCATTCGAGTTGTCAATTCTCAATCAAATGCATCGTTACATGGAAATCTTATCTAACTTAACTTTTTTTTTTTTCTTACTCTCACCACATCTTAGGTATAAATAACCACATGCACCCTTTGCAATGAAGGCATCAACCGAGGCAGATTAAGAGCAGGCTAGTTAATTTCCTACATGGTCTTATCTTTATAATTATTTTTTCTCTCCTTCTTTCTATCTTTCATATCTGAAGTTTCAAACGTTAAACCAGACATTTACTTACATGTGTACGTTTTCCACACAGGAGCAGAATGAGCAAAAGCTTCGAAAGGCTGTGTCGGACGTGTCGAGTGAAATTGAGAAATACTATAGCGAGTTGAAGTTGGAGAGGCAAGAACTTGGTGCGATTGAAGAGGTGGAACAAGCTGAATGCCAGTGTTGTGGGTTGAAGGAGGATTGCACTTCAGTTTATATCACAGAGGTTGAAGAGTGTTACTGTGGGAAGTGGGTTTGTGGGCTTTGTTCTGAAGCTGTTAAAGAAAGAGTAGGGCCATGTCCGAGTACAGTAGCCATGCAAGATGCTTTGAACTCACACAGGGATTTCTGCCAGGAATATAACGCTACCAGACTTAACCCTCAACTCTCGTTAACTCATTCTATGAGGGAAATAGCCAAAAGAAGTTTTCAGAATAGGAAATCCAAACTTACTCGCACCACTAGTTATCCTTGAAATCATACAATTTCTTCACTCATGCCTGTGCTAATTTTTACATAGGATGTCATATCTTAACAATTTTTTTTAATAATTTTTTTATAATAAATTACGTATTACTGTTTTATTAGTTCATTTACATTTATTTTAAAAAAAATATTTGAAACGGATGAATTATAAATCACGAGTAATAAAAAAAATTTCAAAAAAAAATTATTAAATTTTTTTTTCTTTTATATCACACCTATGTAGTTAAGTAATTTCATTATTTTCCTAATCAATTTTAACACTTTAATATTTGTCATGCCAAAATTCATTAAAATAATAAATTTCTGATACAATATGTAATAGTGGGTTTTATTTTAGGTTGAGTTAGAGAGATGATAATTGACATTATTCTCCTTTTATTATTTTCTGTAATAACATTTTGTATTACCTTTTTCTCAACAATCTATGTAGTAAAACCTTCATTAAATTGAAAAAAAAATAGAAAAAAAGACAACTAACGTACTAATTAATCTCTTACTTGCTTTCTTGTTCTTTTTTAATAAAACCATAAAGATTCTTTCTCTCTCTCATACTTTGGATTTATCATAGTCCACTTTAGGAAATTAAAGAAGAGTAGAAATTAATTCTTAAAAGTTTCATTTATTTAAAAGATTATTTTAATTTTGTTTAAGTATGATTGATCAAGGATCGGTTGTCCTATCAGTTTTTTTGTTGTCAGGGTCTAGATTTGGTATAGTGTGCACTCATTAAATTATCAGCTGAACAAAATTTGGTGTCACATTTTGCTTCCCATTCTTTACACAATTTATCTCATAGTACAATTCAAGATAAACCAAGTTCAAGATATTTAGAAATATAATTATAGCTAAATATAGGTAATTCAGATATGTTCAAAATCTTGAATATATATATATATATATATATATATAGTATTATTCAACTACTTATATGAGTGATTATATTATTTGATTACTAAGTTTTGGCTTAGGGATGGAAAAGCTTATAAATATATAATGATGTTATAAGAGTATTTACTTAATATTCATACACACTAGGTAAACTTCTTAATGTTCATCAACAACTTGATGTCTATAACTTAAAAATTCAAGCTCAGATTCTCAAAACCTTCAGTTTCCACCTTGAGAAGACATCGCTCTTTCCTGGTAAGAATAAATATAATATTTTAATACATATTTAACAATTAATAAAGTGGATTATAAGTATTTCATTTCTACACCACGATATTATATATAAAAAAAATCCAACTGTAAATGAGTTGTCTAATTTTTATTGAACGGATTAAATTTGATAGTTATATCTACCAACTGTACGAAATCCGAGACCAAATTAGCATGCATGTCTTGTGTTGTGATCCTATAAGCATTTTCTTCATAATATCTGTGATGCTAGTAAATAGCCTTTGTCTTTTACGATGAAAAGGGTATATGTTTTACATTCTTTCGGATTTCCTCCTCCTTTATATATATTTATATAAATAGTAAAGTTAAGATGGAACATGTGAGATATATATACATGTATGCAGTTGATTTCATTTTTCCAGATCTGCTCTTTTCCTGTACGTTAAGCAGTGTCATCTACCAGGTAAACTCCTGATTTCCTACCTTAATGAAGATTAAAATAATATTTATAATACTTGTAAGTTCATTTCATTTTCTAGATTTTAATATTCGGAAGTGTTACAAGCCTAAGCCAATAATGATTTTAATATTTATAATACTTTGCATAATTACAAGCCTAAGCCGATAATGATTTTAATATTTATAATACTTTGCATAATTACAAGCCTAAGCCAATAATGATTTCCTACAACATTCCTTTAGAATGGAGATTGAATAGCGATTATTGTTACAATGAAACAACTGCACATTCAAACATTATAA
Organism: Vigna reflexopilosa; assembly: GCA_027742785.1. Taxonomy (NCBI): domain Eukaryota; kingdom Viridiplantae; phylum Streptophyta; class Magnoliopsida; order Fabales; family Fabaceae; genus Vigna; species Vigna reflexopilosa. Next base: position 7,448,833 of record CM050918.1, on the reverse strand, counting down.
AATAAATTTTAATTAATGACTAATTTTAACAATAAAATATATATTTAGAAATCACACTAATTTCTTAATTAGAAACCAATTTTAAAAATTAATTTTTTTTGGTAGTCAAAATCTTAATATCTAATATTAGTAATCAACTTAGATACTAATTTATAATAAAAACTATTTTAGTCAGGAATCTAGAAGCCAATTATTATTTTTTTCATTCATAATAAAAGTTATTTAATTACCAATAACTTTTAGTTTATAACTTGATTATTATAGTAATTAATTATTTTTTGTCACTAATTATTATTTAAAATTTATTCTTTTACATAATTTGAATTTTATTTTGCCTATTATATGACTATGATGGTTTATAAATAAATCTTACATAAATGTAAATTTTATTTTACAAATTGATTCCTATCTATTATCATATTAATCATAAATATTTATTCTTTTAATACTTTTCTTTTAGGTAAGTGATTAAATGAATTATTGAATTATTTTTAATACTTTCTTACATCCTCGAAGCAGGTGATTATACATAGGAGGAATTATGAGGGAGGAAGTTTCTTCTTAGCTAGTTCATGTGGAATATTAAGCTCTAATTTCTCTAATTGGATACACATTAATGTTCAAGAAGGAAACTTCAAAGGAAGAATTGCTAGAGTTAAATATGATTAGACTCACACAAATTATCAATATATATATATATATATATATATATATATATATATATATATATAAAAGAAAAAGACATAAATTTAGTTACGAATAATCTATATAAAGGAATAAGACATCTAAATTCACATATACTATACATGTTCTCTTATACAAAAAAAATCCAAAAATTCCTTCACACAATCAGGATGACTTTGATGATGCTGAATTAAAACAATTCAAGTGAAATTTTTTATAAAAGAAATATAAAAAAGAAATAGAAGAAGAGATAATTAGACAAAGACGTGTATGGTATGAAATGAACATAAAAAGTAGTAACCTGAGTTTTTGGCATTGGCCCATGTGACAGAAGAAAAAGAGAGCAGTATACTCTGATACAATTTTACATTCAAAATGTATTATGTATAATGAAATAAATATAAAGTTGTGTTGTTCATAAATCTATTTCTGGAATTGTTTGTAAATATTAGGGATACATTTTAAAAAAAAAATATATAAACTCTTCGATGTTAGGTCCAATCTTTGATGTATAAATTTTACACTTATGATATTTTTACATTTATTAACAAAATTAATCTAAAATATTAAAAATATGTTCATCCTTAACTATTGATCTTATATATGAATAATTATATATTAAATATATTAATAGTGTTAAATTAGAAATCATAAATGGTGTTAAGTATCTTAGTTATTATGTGTAAGATCCTAAAAACTTTTAATTTAGTAGAATAATGACAGTGTTAAGTTAAATAATGAAAGTGTTGAGTTTAGTTAAATCATAATTTTTGGAATGAGTATAATAATTAAATAAGTTATATAATTCATTTGGATAGAGTATTTGGATAATATATGGAAGGTATTGAGTTTAATTCTCACTAATAGATGTGTTTAGGGTGTAGGTATAATGAAACTACGACATTGATTTTATCAATATAGATGTGATTTGTTTTTTTCTTAATACTTTAGGAAATGACAACATTTTGTGGGTTGGTGATTTTGTTTTATGTGGTGGTTTTAAAAATTAGTGTTTAAATTAATCTCTAATTAAATAATGATTAATTTAGATATAATTTATTTCATAATTAAAATCTTAATAAATAATGTTAGAAATCAATTTAGCAACCAATTCATAATCCAATTATATATTTTTATTTATAATAAAAACTATTTTAAATGTCAATAATTTTTAGTTTATAAATTAATATTTAAATACTAATTATTTTTATCTTTAAAATTATTACGTGGAAAGGTAATATAATGTTATCTATAACCATAAAATATTTTAATAACATGGGACTGATTTTAGTATTGGTTTAATTATACTTTTTTTTTTACTCTTGAGTTGTTTGAAAAAAATAAATGAAAGTTTCAATTTCCATTAATATTAAATAGTGTAGTGGTATCATAGTTTCGAAATAAAAGATTTTAAAATTTACAAATTTTACTTATCTTTGTAGTGTTCTAAGTGCTGGAGTCTTACATTATGTATCTAAAAGGTTATGATACCTTCAATGCATGACTTTTTTAATGTGGTAATTAATGGATAATTGTACTTTGTAATGGATAAATAAAAAGACTAAAAAGGACAATCTCACTTATTCATAAATTTATACATTTTTATTTTGTTTTTAATTTTGATGATTAACATGATAGATGTTTCGCTTTTCAACTTATATCTTCATTATAATATTCTATATACTTTTTAGCGTGTTTCCAGTGAAAATAAAACCATACACGTGTATCTTATTACAATTTGGTGAAAATATATTAATAATTAGATAGTTGATTTTATTTTGTTTTCACATATATTTTGGTATGATATAATGATGTTTAAATATGTTGACAATTAAATGTATGTATATATTTCAATTGATGTACAAAAAATATGATAAGTTTTTTTTTTTATTGGTGAAATCAATTAGTCAATTATGGTCATACATTTACATTGTATTATCTTTTATTTATATATTTTGGTATTTCAAGTTTCATTATGTGATTACTTCGTGTGGTTTTGAGGCTGGTTTAGTTGATAATTGTATATATCATAAATATTTTATGGAGATAAAAATGTTTTATAATTTTATATGTTAATTATATTTTTCTTACCAATAATGATATCAATTTAATATATGAAATCAGGAGACTTCTAGCCAAGAATTTTGAGATGGAAAATCTTGGTAATGTACCTTTTGTATATATACATCGAGATTGTACTCTAGATATTCCTAAATTGTGTAAAAAAAATATTATATTGAAAAGGTTCTTAAATTATATGACATGTAAAATCATGAATCCCATAGTAGCTTTGTGATCAGGGGAGACAACTTTAGACTTGACCAATGTCTTAAGAATTTCAAAAGAAAATGTAAAAGATTTCTTATGCATTAGTAGAAGGATGTTTAATGTATGCTCATGTTTGTACATATTTAGATATTGTAAATGTTACAAGAATATTAGGTAGAAAATAATCAAATTAGATCTTTGGAAACAATTGAACGTAAAATATGTTACTTATAGACAACAAAAGATCTTACACTTACATATACAAAATTAAATAAGCTTAAGATAGTTAGATATAATGACTCCAATTTTGCTAGATGTCAAAATATTATAAATCTACATCAATTATATATTTATGGAGATTACAAATCATAGAAAAATGTTAATTGATCTCTTATAACCTATTTACCATGACAATTGAGTTCAAAACTTTGTATGGGAGATCTAATAACAAATTTAGCTATCAATTTGTTATATAGTGGATGATACATATAAAAAGACCACTTAAGTTATTTTTTGATAACAAATTAAACGTTGTTATCCAACATATAAACAGTTGTTAATAGAACATATAAACACAAACATCATAGTTGTAGATCCGTTCACAAGAATTAATCTCAAAAGATTTCATGACCACAATATTCTTATAAGTCTTTAAGTGATGTTAAATTTTAGGGAAAGTTTGAATGTTTTCATAATATATATATATGTGGTTCAAATATATTTTCTTCAAAAATAAAGTTTGAATATATTTAAACTTTGATTTTGTTATGGTTTGATGTCACCCAATATCTTTAGACATGTTAACCACATTACATGAAAATTTCCTAGTGCACATATCCATATCATGACTTATGTTATTCATTTGTTTTAATATAACTAATATCAATTAGTTTAGTTATACAATAAAACAAAGGTCATTGTAAGTTTAGGTTGATATGATGAATGAACTAAATTGATGAAAGATACATTTAGTAAAATATATAATTATTACGATTGACAGAACGAGTCAATCCAACCCGTTTTAGTTCAGTTCGTCATTGATTGAATAAAAAATTGGTTGGGTTAAATTAACCTAACAACAGATTGATTTACCAATTTCTTTTATTGTTTTTTTAATTTATATTTATATATAAATAAATAAATGTTAATAATGTAAATATTTTATAAAATTTTAATTGATTTTTAATATTTTTTATTGGATAAATTAAAATAATTATTATATTTATATGTTGAATTAGTTTATTATAATTAGAACTTAATTTGCAAGTGTTGATAATTTATGTTATAATATATTATATATTTACATTCTTAAAATAGTATAATATAAAAAATTAATTTTTAAATAATTTTTTATTTTAATTTAAGAAAAAGCCAGCATGTCAATTCGCTTTATCCTACCTTTGGTTTACTAATTTGGGAAACTAAGTGAACTAAGCTAAAACGAATTGTCGAATTGAAAATTTCAAGTCTGTGAGTTTTTCTATAGACCGATGGATGATGGTCTTCTTTGCCATTCTTAATAATTATAAACTGACATTTCTAGTCCAAATGAGAGTGATTGTTAAATCTTAATTAAATATTACTATTATATATGATTAATTATATATTAATGATATGGAGGACATCTTGCCTTGTGTAAAATTAGAAATGATAAAATGATGTAAAATCTTTTGACAATTATGTAGTGGTAACTAAAGAGTAATTTTGTGGTGGATAAAATGAAATACCAAATTTATCCATAAATAATTAAGTATTTATTATAATAAAAAATTAATGAGTTTTTTTCATGAGAGTGTGTATTTATTTGAAAGGATATAAACGGTTGTATTCTCTTATCATTATGAATTTAAATATGTTTTAGTTTCTAATCCTAATGATTAACATAATAGATTCAAATTTTTATAAATGACAATTTTTCATCCAAAGATTTAATTTTAAATGTGGTTGTACAAAAATAAAATGTATTTCATAAGAAGCATGTGATTAAACATTTTATTAGCCTGAACACAGATCAGAGACAACCTAAAGTAATTTATATGACGTAAGATGAAGAAGGTTAGACATTAATTACAGGGTGTGAAATCAAACCGAGCCTAATTATAAAAATATTAAACTGCTTAAAATTTTCAATTGAACCACTTTATATAAAAAGGTTTATAAAATCGAAGTGATTGTATTCTTTAAAAACTTGAGGCATATGTAAATATGAAATAGATAATGAAATAATTGAATCTTAAAAAATGAAATCGTTTTCAAGAAAGTCTGGGATTAAATTACTTTATAAAATCTATTTAGTGATTCAATGTAAAAATATATCGAAATGGTGTAGGGCCCACCATATAAAGAAATGATCCAATACAAGGAATGTGTGGTAGAAAAATATAGAATTAATGAGTGGTTGATTTATTAATTAATTTTTGAAATCAATAATTGTAGCAGCAGTTCCAATGTAAATTGATAGTACAAAACATCCTGGATTTAACTATTCAAAATTAGTTTTATTTGACAGTAAAATAAACTGCTTAAGTGCAGATCCATCAACATCAACTTTATTTGAACCAATGGTTGATTGATAAATTTTCTAGATGGGTTTCATGTGAATGATTAACAAAGAAATTGACTATAATTCATCACTTTTTCTAAGTGGAATAATCTGTGGAGTTTTGACACCATTGTTAGGGTTAACACCAACTGGTGTTTAATTTCGTTAATCTCTCTAATACTCCATGTTAGTGAGTTAGTCACCATCGTAGTGGACCTTTTAGTTCAACATTAATTAATATATGTATATATTATATATAGTGCCCTTTATAAAAGGAAAAAAAATAAATATATTTTCTGCACGAGTTACTTCAATTTATTCTCTTTGAAAGTGCATTAAAACTTTTTCTATCGAATAATGCTGCTTAATCTATCAAAGCATTATTAAAGTATAGCTGAGTGATTGAACTGGACCACTAAAGAAGAACATGGAACCCTACAAATTTTAAAGAGACTCAGATCCCATCAAAGGAAAATGGATCGGCTTCGCGTCATGCCTACCTCATTATATTGAATAATTACAGAAATTTATTAAGGAGAAAACACATATATTACATACATATATATAGCTCAAAAGTGAGTCATATATATATATATATACTAATCCATAGATTAGTACAAATGAAAGCACTACTTATCTTTACAGCATATGGGCACAATTCCACTTTTCTTCATGATATAAGTATATAAACTAATCATTTTTTTTTCTTTTTTTACGTTTGAATGGTTCAATTATTGAAACAGCTAATAGTGTATTCTGTTGCTGCTGCTTTACTCCTTCATACTAGCTATCCACTGTGGAGCTAAATCTACTTACAGAGTTATCATTAAACACCAAGCTTAACTACTTAATAAAGCTTCATAGCATTCTTAGTGAGTGGCTAATATGTGATGTGCCATGAATATTACACCATTGATAATATTACAGCACAACCTTAAAAATCCACTGGAAAATTGTTCTGAGTTAATAATTTAAATTTAAAAATCAAACGTGCATGCGATGCAACAAATTTAAAGTTTAGTAGTCGTTGCTGCCCATAACGATGAGCAGTGAGCAGTGACCACCATCATCGACATCACTATTGCTATAGCTAGCTAGGTAACTGCACCACACTCCCACCATAATATCTCTACTTTAGCTACAATCGTTATCATCACCGACAGCTATGTCAAAACCAGTTCAACCTCATGCCATGCTTTAAAATAACAACCAATCACCTCTATTTTTACTTCTCTATATATCACCAACCATACTCTCATCTCCTACTTAATTTCAATTCTCATTTCTAACCACAAATAAATATATATAAAAGTTGTATTAAGTTGAAACAATTCCATCACACTAAAATCGTGTCAAATAAAGACAATTTATATAAAAAAAATATCTAAAAGAAAAGTCGTTATAACTTGTAACAATTTCAATAATAGAAAATTAAAATCATCATAAAATGATACGACTTTTGGAATTGAAATTGTCTTTATAACTTCGGTTCATTTCATTTAGAATTGAAATTGTCACCGTATATAACGATTTTACTTTTGGAATAAAATAAACTAAAGTTATGCCAATATGACATACCTTTATTTTTAGAATTCTTTACCAATATTGTCATAACTATATTTTGGTTCATCTCTAATGAAATTGTTTCGACTAGACACAACATCTTTGCTATGAATTCATTTAAAGTATTTATTTTTAAATTTGTAACTTTGGTGATTTTAAAATGAAATACATGATAATGGTGAAAAAGCGTTGAATTGTGTTTGTTTATTAATTATGAATGTTAAAAATGCATGGTTTTATTATAATGAATGAAGATAGTGGGAATGAAGGACAAGAAAAGGGAAAGGAAAATGGGGTGGCGTGGAGGATGAGAATAAGATTGGTGAAATGGGAAATTTGAGTGAAAAACCCTAGAAAATGGAGATGGGCAAAGCATGCCGGGTATGACAAAGACCACACACTGTATATTCCTTCGAGAAAGACATGGTGGGTCCGTTACTTCTCATAGCACAGAGGTTGAAGACAACTGAATAAGAATGAAAGATTATTATTATTATTATTATTATTATTATTATTATTATAAAGTGAATGTGCCCACGGCCTCAGTACTAATCATCAGTCTATGTAACGTAAAAGACTCGCAACTTTTTTTTTTTCTTTACATTCTTCTACTTTCTTCCTCCATTTTATTTTCCCTATTCTTTTCAGCTTTTCTCGCCCATGGCTCTGCTCATTCCCCTTTGCCTCATTTCCAACTCCTATTTCTCCCACCATGCTACACTCACCCTTTCCCTTTTTCTCTCCCTTAAAGTCTTTTTTCTTTCTCTCTGCACCTCTTTCTGCTTTCTGAGAACGAGAATCCAAGATAACAAAATAAAGTCCAAGCAAAAGTGCCTCAAGAATCTTGCTTTTTAACATGCCAATGGAAAGCTGCTCTATCCTGCGCTCCACCAACTTCTGCCCTCCAGTTATAACAAAATTACACCCTCACCCCATTTCTTTAATTTCATGTCTCTGCACTCCATTATAGTTTTTAGTGAGTAGAACGTAATCTGAACAAGTCACCAATGAATATATATATATATATATATATATATATATATATATATATATAAACCCCTGTTCACTCAATGATAGATGTAAGCAATCGCCATGTGAGTTAATTAATTACAGTCAACGAAAGAATAAACCATAAATCACCCTCTTTCCTACATGATCTCCAAGCTAATAAAATTGCATAATAATCTCTTACATATTGAATATTCATCATTTTAATATTTTGTTTCTTCTTGATTCCCTTTCGATTTCCGACAACACAATGTTCAAAGAAAAGAAGTCGCGAAGAAGATTGCTGGCATGCATGGACGTGTTGTCCTCGTCTTAGAAATAGAATTGAATCAGTTATTCTGTTCAAATACCCGCTTCTTCTTTGCATGGTTGTTTTGTCCGACAGATGAAAGACTGGAATGGAACATCAAATAGAAACCAAACATATAATGTTCTGACAACATAAAACAAACAAGTGCTGAAGTACCAAGATAGCCAAAACTTTACCAAAAGTAAATTAAACCACTCTGCACCATCCTGCATGTCGTATCTTTGTTCGCGATTCGAACTATAATTACTACAGACTGGCCAGTAAATTTTAATATATATATATATATATATACTTCAAAATCAAAAGTGTACTTTCACATCGACCAACCGTTAATTAAGCGTATGCTTTTCATCTATTATATAGATACCGTTTAGTAGAACGTGAAGCTGATATGACGCATGATCATTCACCAAATTACATTTATCAACTCCTGTGTGTGCTTTCCACATTTTAACCTTTTCATTAGTGATTTAAATATAATAATAGCAAGAGTTTGAAGAGTTTGTTTTCAACGGTTACAGAAATTCTGTCACTTTCTCAAGTGCTCTGCCAGTGAGTGGTCAAAAAAGAGCATTTTGGTAACAATCCGACAAAATCAGAGCCTTTTTCCAACATCTGTCCCTGTTTCCTTTTCAACTGTGTGTTCAAAAGCCAATCTCTAAGAAGTCAAGGGGCAGTTTCGTAGTTAGGAATGAACTCAGTGCCCAGTTCCAGTTCTTGTAGCATTCCATCTATTTAAGCACGCACACACCCTTCTCTCTCACGTCCAACCCATCCTCTTCAAATAGTATTTCCAAGAATATTTCACCATCCCTCTCTCTCCCTTTGTTTACTTACTTCAAATCCAATTCTTCTCTATCCTCAATTCATTTTGACTCCGAGCATCATCGTCAGCAGAAACTAAGTACTCCTCCAATAATGATAGTTAGGTACGTAATAATATCTTTTCATTATCTATGCCACTTTTACAAATTCTCTTCCAACTTCATATATATCCTGGCGCATGCATAATGTCCCTTAGCACATGAACTGACTCACATGAAATTAATGGTAGCTAGAAGTCAAACTCATCACTCATAGCCACCTGCAAAAGCTGCATATGTGTTTTTCATTTTTGTTACAACATGACATATATTCCTTTGTCTTTTTCCAAAACATACACACATAGAATATAGAATAAAGAATATTTCATAATACTTTAGTATATGTTTTTTTTTTCTTTCTGCACATGATTATTTTAATTGACATGCTATTGAACTTTGATCACTGATCACTAATCTAATTAAAAAGTTACGTTAATCATGTTATGCACTTTTTACAGCTTGGGATCCGAGGAGATAAATCCCAGGCAACACTGAATTGCTTCACAAAAAAATAAAACTCATCAGGAAGCTAGACATGGCCAAAGGATCTTCAGAGACAATATCCATGACATTTATATGCCTCTTCTTGTTCATGCTCAACTTCCACTCATCCCACGGAGATCCAAAAGAGGTTCAGCTTTTATTATCCTTCAAAGCTTGCATCGATGACCCGCTTCACTTTCTCTCCAACTGGGAAACTTCCTCTGCCACTTTATGCAGGTGGCATGGCATCACCTGCGACAACAACGTTAACTCTTCCCACGTTAACGCTGTGGTGCTCTCAGGAAAAAACATGACCGGCCAGGTCTCCTCTATTTTTCAACTTCCATACGTCGCAAACATCGACCTTTCCAATAACCAGTTTGTTGGGGAAATCACTTTTAACTACTCTTTCAATTCTCTGTCTCTACTTCGTTACCTTAACCTCAGCAACAACAACTTCACTGGTTCTTTGCCTCAACTATTGTTTTCTGTTCTTTTCTCAAACCTTGAAACTCTGGATCTCTCCAACAATATGTTTTCAGGGAACATACCTCACCAAATTGGATTGCTTTCCAGCCTAAGGTATCTTGATCTTGGAGGAAACGTTTTGGTAGGAAAGATTCCGAATTCCATCACCAACATGACCACTTTGCAGTACCTTACGTTGGCTTCAAACCAGTTAGTGGATAAGATACCACAAGAAATTGGCCAGATGAAGAGCTTGAAGTGGATTTACTTGGGCTACAACAACCTTTCAGGTGAGATACCAATTAGCATTGGAGAGTTACTCTCTTTGAATCATCTCGACCTTGTCTACAACAACCTCACTGGACCTATTCCTCAATCTCTCGGACACCTCACTGAGCTTCAATATCTCTTTCTTTATCAAAACAAACTGAGTGGTCCAATTCCCCAATCCATTTTCGAACTGAAAAGGCTCGTTTCACTCGATCTAAGTGATAACTCTCTTTCGGGTTTGATTTCTGAGCGCGTGGTTCAGCTCCAGAGGTTGGAGATTCTCCACCTTTTCTCAAACAACTTCACTGGGAAGATTCCAAAGGGTGTTGCATTTTTGCCTCGGCTCCAGGTCCTTCAGCTATGGTCAAATGGATTAATAGGTGAGATTCCTGAGGAGCTTGGAAAACATAGCAACCTCACTGTGTTGGACCTTTCCACCAACAACCTCGCAGGGAAGATTCCAGATAACATATGCCACTCAGGTAGTCTTTTCAAGTTGATCCTCTTCTCCAACTATTTCGAAGGAGAAATCCCAAAGAGCTTAACCTCTTGCAGAAGCCTTCGCCGAGTGAGACTACAAAACAACAAGTTCTCGGGGAAATTACCACCGGAATTAACCACACTGCCTCAGGTATACTTCTTGGATATCTCTGGAAACCAACTTTCTGGAAGGATCAATGACAGAAAATGGAACATGCCGTCGCTTCAAATGCTCAGTTTGGCCAACAACAACTTCTCAGGAGAACTCCCTACCTCTTTCGGGACACAAATTCTTGAGGACTTGGACTTATCAAACAACCAATTATCAGGTTCTATTCCTCTAGATTATAAAAGCTTATCAGAGCTGGTGGAATTGAAGCTCAGCTATAACAAACTCTTTGGTAACATTCCAGAAGAAATTTGCTCGTGCAAGAAGCTTGTGGCCTTAGATTTGAGTCACAACCAGCTCAGTGGTGAAATTCCGATGAAATTCTCGGAGATGCCGGTTCTCGGCCTCCTTGACCTGTCAGAAAACCAATTCTCCGGCGAGATTCCGCAGGATTTGGGCAGCACCGAGTCTCTCGTGCAGATTAACATTTCACACAACCATTTTCGTGGAAGTTTACCTTCTACCGGTGCTTTCCTCGCCATCAACGCCAGTGCAGTCACCGGCAACAACCTTTGTGACCGTGATGATGACTCTTCAAGCGGGTTGCCACTGTGCAAAAGCAATAACCAGAACCCGACTTGGCTCTTCATCATGCTATGTTTTCTACTAACACTGGTTGCGTTCGCAGCAGCTTCTTTACTCGTCTTTTATTTTCACAAGAGAAAGAGCTTCTCGGAAGTGCGAAAAGTGGAAAACCAAGACGGAACCTGGGAAGTGCAGTTCTTTTGTGCCAAAGCAGCCAGGCTGATGAAGGTAGATAACGTTTTCTCTACAGTTAAAGAGGGAAGAGTTGTGTCCAAAGGAAGGAACTGGGTTTCCTACGAAGGGAAGTGCATGGAGAACGGCATGCAGTTCATGGTGATGGAAATCAATGAGTTGAATTCTCTTTCGACGAGTATGTGGGAAGAAACAGTGAAGTGTGGAAAGGTTCGTCACCCCAATATCTTCAATCTTGTTGGGATGTGTAGGTGTGGGAAGAGAGGATACTGGGTGTACGAACACGAGGAGGGTAAGAAACTAAGCGAGATTGTGAACAGTTTGAGTTGGAAACAGCGTTGCAAGATTGCTGTTGGCGTTGCAAAAGCGATTAAATTCCTGCATTCTCACGCTTCATCCATGGTTTTGGTGGGAGAGGTTGCAAGGGAGATAGTTAGGGTCGACATCAAAGGTGTCCCTCGCCTTAAGGTCACCCCTCCCATAATGACATGTTTGGATGTCAAGGGTATCACTTCTTCGACATACCTTGCCCAAGGTACTATACTAAATCACTATTTTACATACATTCATATATAGGAATATATAGAGTTCATGATAATAATCCACAATGTCTTATGTTATGTCATAAGTTAATGTTTGGTGTCGGATTGTGTGAGTGATGATACTTGATTCTACATTTTCAGAAGCAAGAGAAAGGAAAAATGTGACAGAGAAGAGTGAGATATATGGGTTGGGAGTTATGCTGATCGAACTACTGACGGGAAGGAGCGGCATAGACATAGAAGCAGGAAATGGCATGCACAAGACTATTGTGGAGTGGGCCCGATATTGCTACTCTGATTGTCATGTTGACACGTGGATTGATCCTGTGATGAAAGGTGGAGATGCATTGAGGTATGAGAAGGACATGGTTGAGATGATGAATCTAGCGCTGCACTGTACCACAACCGATCCGACTGCAAGGCCATGCGCAAGAGATGTAGTGAAAGCCCTAGAGAGTTTTCAGAGAACTAGTTTTTGTTGAGTTTCAGCGCTGAAAACATCACAACTCAACTCTCATGAGCATTCCTCTGACCTATGGTTATAGATTTTATTTAGTCTTGTTTGAGTTTTCACTTTTTGCCTTTTTTTTTTTGTTTTAATCCTTAATTTGTTGAAGGTTTGTAGTTTAGCAGAAGTTGTTGAAGAAGGGAGTGCTAGGGAAATGTTTGGTTGATATTATAAGGGCATGTTTGACATAGTGCTGATGAGTGTAAAAGTAAAAGTAAATGTAAATAAATTGAATGTGATTAATAAATTAATCATATAAAAGCAATGCAACATCTTTGTATATTTCCCAACATCTGGATCTCTCTTTTATTCTTGTAGATGACCCTTTTCTTCCACTTTTGTTAACCCCATGAACTGTTTACCACCTGGTTTGCATGATAAATATAGGTTTAGAGTACGTTTTTATAAATTAAAATAAACTTATTATTTATATACTAATTTATAGAATTTCTTATAAATTTTAATTTTCTGTAAAGCTTTTATAAACGGATGTGAAAAACTAATTAATTATTTCTCAAGAGTATGAAAGCTATAAATCTCAATGACAGTAAAACCAGTTCATAAAAGTTTAAATTCGGTAAAGAACTTCTAAATTGTTTTAAAATTTAATTTTAAAAAAATAAAAGATTAAATAATGAATAAAGTATCTTACCATATATTTTTTTTCTTAAAAAACATATATTAATCATTTATATTCATTTACAATTGTTATGTCTTGATTCTTAATGTGAATTTAAGTTTGTTTTATTGTAGATCTGAACATCTTATTTCTAATACAAGTTATTTTATTTTGTTAAACCATAAACTGAAGCGTATATTTAATGTGATATTTTATGAATACTTTAATGTTAAGAAATTATAAAATGATATTTTAATTTAATTTTTAATGCTATAAAACTACGATAACAGATTTCTTTTATGTTTATAAAGTATTTAAATATTAGTTTAAATTTAATTATATGATTGGACCACTAATCCTTTAAACGATATTTTTATTAGTTCAATGCTGAATCAGATTCTTATAACTTGGATGGATCAAGTAAAAGTTATATTTATATTTAGAAATTATATATTTATAATTTTTTTAAGAAATAAACTTTAAATCTACATTAATTTTATAAAATTAATTTAAAAAGTAAATTTTATAATTACTTTATATATATATATATATATATATATATATTACAAATTTGATTTATTTTTAGTTTGATTTTGATAATTTTATTTTAATAAGTAAATTTTAAATTTAGTTTAATTCTATAAAATCAATTTATAAAATGATAATTGCATCCAATTATATATTTTAAATCTATAGGCTATATTTAATTAATGTGATATTTTACTATGAAATAAAATATAATGTTCTATATATTCCTTTTTATTCATAGCTAGCAAATACGTTATATGGGTAATCCGATTTCTTATATATGTCAAAGAGAAGAAATGAGAAGATTGTTAATGCAAAACGATGAGAGAAACAGCAATGTATCATACTATATATATTGAATATATATTGTATATGATATTTTTATTGCGTATATATAAATAGTTAATATCATAAGTTTGCTTAAATTATTACATAAAGTACTTAAAAAATACATAACTTTATTTTGCGATCTTAATATTATAATATTTGACTTAAATGCTTTGATCCTTTAATATTACTAATCGTTTAATCATACATATTTGCTGAAGAATAATTTTATTTTTTTTAAGTCTCATTAAATTCTTACAATATTAGCAATTGAATCAAATTCTACTGATAATGATAATAAAGTGTAAAATTCAAATATTTTTTTTTCTAGAGACTTTAAAATTTGGACAACTCTCGCAACTCAATTACTCAACAAAATTCACAAAAATATTAAGATTTTTTTTTATATTTTTATTAAATATTTGATGTGCAATAGAAATTTAACATACATATTTATAAAAACATATTTTTAAAATTAACTCATACATATACTTAAATCGTATTCCTAGAGACTTTAAATTTATAATAAGTCATCAAAGTTCAATCCTTTGGATCATCAAAAAGGAATTATACATTAAGTTCAAGAGTCTTAAGATTACTAATGAAAAAAGTTTTACTCCTATATTAGGTACTTGATTTCAGTTTTAGGTTCAAGATATATTTTTGGACACTTCAAAAACCACAATCAAACCATGGGTATTAAAGCCACAACAAATATTAAACATAAAAATCAAATACTATTATTGAATTGGAAAAACTTATCTATTAACATCGCAAAATACACAATAAACCAATTTATTACATATAATATCAAAAAATAGTTTTAGCTTTCCACGGTAGAAAACCTTCAATCTACAAAATTGAAAAATAGGGAAGAAATTGACCCATTTTCCTCATCAATCCAAAATGGACAGAATCTCCATGGATGAAGATGAAGACCCAAGGAGGAAAAGAAAGAGCTTCGTAACACTCCAAACAAACTCCAAGAACCTCTCTCTAACACCTTAAGTGATTTATAGTTTTGAGAATAGAAGATGTCGAAACTATCATGAAAACATGTTTAAATACTTAATTTTGCACAAATTCAACATTCTCGTTAGGCCCAATTGACATAACTCGTGTGGAGACTTAACCTTACCCACTAGATGATTTTGGTCAAACTGAATGAGTTTGAAAAGTGTGCATAAATGAATTATAAATCATAATATATTATTCAATCTTATGGTATTTTCAAAAGTAAAATCCAAATATTTCTCTTTTTAAAATTATTTAATAAACCTTTAATTATTTTAAAAATAACCATAAAAGATAAAAATAAACATAATAAATTATCATAAATCTAATTAAAAATAATATTCATTATAATTTTTTTTAATATTTAAGACAATTGTATATAATATACTTCATCTATAATATATATATATATATATATATATATATATATATATATATATATATATATATATATATGTGATCAGTTTATTAAAGTCAAAAGCAAAATTATGGTATAAAACTAGAAAAAACATTCTACGGAAATTGACTCAATTTCATCATTTATACTATTGAAGTTTCGTGTTTATCCCTCTTGTTGGAAATTTGTGACCTCTAGTCTATGTTCTGTAATTTGTTCACACTGGTCATTTTATTTGTTAAGGGTTCAATCTTGAATTTCTTTCTGTTTTTATTTAGTCAAATGCACAGAAAGAACCACATGGAAAGATTTCAAACCTTGACGACAACTATGACCTGAATAAGAGGAAGAAAATTAAGGTCAGTTGTTTATGTTTATGGAAAGATTTCAAACCTTGACGACACCCATAGCCCACAACGTCGACCCTCTGACCTTATATGAATTTACCAATTTACTGTCTTTTGTAACCCATAATTAAACATCCACTTCTATCTTGATCAGACTTAGCCGACCACTAAACATCACCATAAAACTATATCCGATGGAAATTGACTTTACCACAACATGCCGCTTCATAACTCTGAACGTCTCAACCAACCCAGACTCTAATCATTCGCGATACCTTTTCACAACTTATACTGTAACCACCCTTTGTCATCTATTCTAAAACCTTTCTTCTATACGAACTACTAATCTTGAAACATCCTTGATATATCGAACCATATTGCCAACCGCACCCAAAGCTACTCCATGACTCATCAACATTTTCCTTTCTTTTGGCCTTCCACACTAATGATACCTTGAACCAAGCTGATTTCTCAAACCTACTACCAATACTTACCCAAAGCTTCTCTTATTCTAGTCTCTTGAACTCAACTCTTCTTGTGGAACGTACAATATCGGAGCTCTTGACTTTGCCCTTGAGAACTTCTCCATCCAAAAACATTACTTATTATTTCTAATATCCCTACACATCCCTTGAAACCTACACTTTGATCTTCTAACTCCTTATCTTCGAGGCAAAAATTTGTCTCAAAGGCTTAAACCAATTTCTAAAGAAGGTATACAGGTCAAGTTGTTATTGAATCTGTATTCCTCTACCACTATAGAGCACAGTACATTACCACAAAGGCAAGAACAAGATAGAAAATACTATAGACAGTAACACTTGAATCACTACCCTTCCTTTACCCAAACCTTCAGAGTTAAGAAAGGAAAATTATCTCTAGTACAAAGTGTGCACCCTCATTCCTTCTATAGAGACATTTTCTGTTTTCAAAACTTTCAGTTAGATACATAATTTTACTATCTATACTTGGAATAAATGGTAAGCCATACCATTTAGACTCAACTCTTCACAGAGAAGAAGATAAACCTGCAACACACAGGTCATCCTAAGGACAAAACTGCTCTAATACCATAATGTAACATCCCAAAAATTATATCAAATTTTTCGAATGATTAAACATTATAATACGATAGAACAGTAAAAAAAAATAAAGTTATAAGTTTACAGTCATCCAAAATTGACCATAAATTTAAAACTTTACTTACAAAGGATGTATTTCAAAATAGATAAGTTAACTAAGAATGATCTTAAGCACTAGGCGGTTGCACCTTCTTCATTCTCCAGTGCTTGCTCCAAGGGCACATCATCAGCTACTGCTCACATCCAAAGGATTGGATGATCATCGCAAGGGGGAAGGCAAGCACATACAACACACAATTCAAGGGTAAGCTAGGTTGAAAAGCATGCAAGATAAGTCCAAATTCAAACTAACATATACTTAACAGTATGCACACAAGCAAGCAAATAACATTCTATTAGATTATACATTAAATGGAACTAATTATCATGTTATACAATCACACACACAGCATGCCAAGACCATAACACAATACAGGCTAAAATCGAACGCATTTTGTTGACACCAATGACCGACCACGTGATTTGACCATCCGGACTAGTATGAAATGTCAAGTTCCAAGGGTTTGTGCACTTGTGGTGGCCTTTACTGCTTTGCAAAGTCATTGCCAACGGGTTTCACCCTTACTACACACAAGTGTAAGTCCATCCAAACTCATCTTGGCCCATAAATGGAGACACCCAAGACTAGGACCTCCTTCTATTCTCACCACATGACTCATCACTCTCTAATTGAGCATGGATGGTCATTAGAATGTCGGATAAACCCCATAAGGACACTCTGGCCATTCATACGGTCAATCACAACAAACTACAGGGCACCATCATGTAACCTCCCTTGAGGATCATGGAATTACGTCCAATAACCATACTTTTCACTTTTACATTGCATACAACATATATATAATATTAATTACACTTTAAAAGACCACAAACAACCCAACAAGTCATCAAAAATTATATGAAATCATTCCATGTACACTACCAGACAATAATAGTTTTAAAAGGACCACTAAACAACACAAAACCCAGTGAACTCATACATAGACAAGAAAAATGACTTTGAAACCATCACCAACAGTTCTAGAAGGATCAAAAACCCCATAACGTCATAAAGAACGTCCAAAACGGACGTCCGAAACTCCCAAAACGTCAAAAACAAAAAAAAAATAGTAGAAAAGGGCGCCCAGCCCCCTTTAGGGGCACCTAGGCGTGGCATCTGCAGATTTTTCTATAGATTTTGCAGAACTCACACCCCTAAGTTTCGTTTCAGGCATTTTGGTGGATTTCTAACACTCCAAATTCGAAGTATGGGTGAAATTAAACTTGCCTAGATGTTTACAAACCCTTCTAACATCAATCCCTAGTGGTTAGACATCAATTTACGATCTAAAACTAAATTTTTACTTGTTTGGAGGTTCAATTTCAAATTTACTAGTTGGGAGCTGTTTCTGGTCATTTTGAGGCTCCTACTAAGCCACAATTGACTTCACTTAAAAACTCTAATGGCCTAAATCAGACCCTAGCCTAAAATTCTCAAAATCACTACTCAAGTTCCCTAAGTTTTGACTCTACCATTAGAAAGAACTTAACTGTTGCTTAATTTTCTGCATAACTTGAACTCACAGTTTCTAACATTCAATTCCCTCACCTTACACATAACCATATCAGTTCTTACTCACATCATCCAGCTCACATAAATTCATAACACTTAAAACACACATTCAAGTGCATACATCCATCAATTCCATTCAATTCAGTAACACATTCTAAGAGCATATTTCACATGCAATAGTTCAACAACTTTAAACAAAATCAACCCAACAGAGTAACCTTCCTTAACTAGAAAAACAAAAGCAACACAAATCTAGCTTCCCTTACCTCTAAATTTCGCTGCCCAACACCTAGAACGATCTAGTTGCCCTGCACGTCTCTAGAAACTCTAGAATCACCTATAGATTATCAATTTGTGGTAAGAGGTAAAATTAGGAATCTAGGCAGAGCTAGAAATTGAGGAGAAGAAATAGAATGCTCATACAATCAAAATCTGATGCATGCATGACAGTCCTAAGATGCACAGAAGAGGGAGGAACTACTTACTGGTGTCGGAACAAGAAATTGACCGGTCGGATTGAAGCCCACGACTCCAAGATTTCCTAAATGTCTCCTGATTGATGAACAAATGGTTCAGTGATGAATGAATTTAGAGAGAAGACAGAGAATAAGGAACTGGTTTTTCTAGAGAGAAAATGAGTTTTAGGAGAAATGAGCTAAAATTTTGGTAAAGTTGTTGTTTTGATTACACTTATAAAATAAGAAGCTCTCTTCTTAATTTTTAAATCCTTTTCTGTATTATAAATTATAAATATTATTTTTGGGTCCTTATATTGTTAAAGTTATTAGTTTTTTACTATAACAGAATTATAATTTACTGGTGATATACTATTTGTGTCTTTATTTAAAACAATTATAAATAGAATTGATCATGCTAACTAAGAAATTTGGTTAATTAAATTTACTAATAATTACATGTAAAAAGAAAATATTATATTAATGATATTATTATTAAGTAAAATGAAAGTAGAAAAATTTACTTATGTTTTATGAAAGTGATTTTGTGTTAGAAAAAAAGAGTTTGATATGGGAATGAAAGAAAAGAGTTTCTCTCATGATCACAGAAATCGGAAAGTGAATGCTCCTTTCATCTTTACACCAGAGTGAACCCCAACAATTACACTCATTTTCTGGGACCACCATTTATTTGTTCAATACTGGTTTCATGATATCTTTTGTCCTGTTGCCAGACACTCTTTTCAAAATTTTACTACAGAATATAGAGCCGAAAAACAAAACAAAACAAGTGCACCATATATACCAATACCCTAAATGCAGAAACTCAGTATCACAGATACACCTATGTCTCAAAAAATGGTAGTTCTTTACGTACTAAATACACACTGTTTATATTAAGTTACGTGAGACGTAAATCTATATTAAGAAAACGGTTTTTTCTAAAACATATATGCTGCATTTGGTATTGCTGAGACCTAATGATTCAGTCACATTGAACGTTGTGATTGTCATAATAATACAATCACAAAATCTAACCAGCAGACACAGACATTGAACAGAAACTTTTGATATTAAATACAATGATAAGGCGACGCATTTTTTCTTTTTAGGTTTGAATGCATGTATACTGTAAATGACCTTTCGCCAAGTTATGATTATAGGACTGATAAAAGACATCGATTAGATTTTTGGCTTCTGGGAGACGACACTCCTTTCTTTGTTCTGTTGATGATGATGCATGTTTGAATCTATGATGGCTCTACATTCATAATTAATCACTGGTCTCCTTTCATACATAACAAACTTAAATCATACTCAAACAACTCATCTAATTTTCTGCTAATTGTCTCTCACTTTGTTGCATGTATCAACGCATGCTAGGTCCATCATTTGATTAATTATCCAAATTAATCATCTCTAATATTTCCCAAAAGTGAAAATTCCACTGGTGTACAGAGAACAGGAAATAGGGGAAAGAAGATTTTATCCCATAATTATGTACCCTAGACCAAATACATATTGCTTAAGATTTCTTCTTTCCCATGGTATAATAAGTTGAAATAAGCAATACATGGGCTCCAGAGTAATCCTTATCTTAATTAGGGTTAGTGAGATTAAGCATTATAAATGCATTCCACTTAGTAGGTAAAGGTGGTACATTGGGGATCTTCCCAACCAGGCCAGACCACAAACTTTCTTGTGACCCACCTTCCTTCCATGTTATGATGATAGTGGTGAGAGTTTCATTTTTTTAATGAATTTTGTCTTCTTTTTTTGTTTTTGAAAAAAAAAATTCTCATGGTATGGCCTCTAAGTAATGATTGTTATGCAAGAATCCTTTTTCCCTTTTGTTGAATCAGAACTCTTGGAGGGTTTCCACAGTTAGAAGATTCCATGAGTAAAGATGAGTTTAAGCATAAAAATATAAAACTAGCTGACATTATTATGAGGGACAAACCAGCTAAGTGTGGCTGGCATGGATATGATCTGCTGCAATGTTTGTTTTTCTCAAAAGCCCCCCAAGATTTCAATTATAGCCCTCGGAGACCATGCAAAAGGTTCTTTGGCTTCATTCTTTCAAGTCAAAAAAGCCCCTTTTCCTCTGATTTTTTTTGGTAAAGTCTTCTTCTTTGTAGTAGCAAGTCTTTGAATTGTTAATGTCTTCGAATTTTTCTCTTCTTTTCTTACTTTGTAGATCACAACACAACAAACACAATTTTCATGAATGCTTCTTTCATAAAAGACAGCTGGCTTTTGTTTTCAGACTTTAATGTTGTTAATAATAATATTGGCTCCACGTGCAACCCATAGGATATTGCACACACCCACCCACTTCACACAATTCATGGACTTCAAAGTGGAGAAAAGGGGTTACCTATAATGCTATTGTCCCATGCATTACAAAAGTTTGCTCATTCTTGAGCGTGAAACCAAGCATGTTACGCTACAGGAAAAAGGATACATAGCTACTGTAGAGAGGTAGTTAAACAAGATCAGAACATCTAATTTGAAAATGCTGCTATATTTATACTTGTATAACTTTCACAAAACTTTTTATAACAAGTTGTTAACTTGGAGTTAGAATTAAAACTACAGTGAGAAAATAAATGACCATTGAAATATTTTCACATTGACTTTGAGCATGTAGCAGCACTCGTGCTTGGCTGAAAATCCATACTGATACGCCAATTATTGTGACTTTCGCTTAATCCGATGTAGCAAATGCAATGGTTACACAGATCTTGTTTTGTTCAAATCTAGTCAAATGAAAGTAGCGATGTAGTCATTCTATATTAATGAATCTAAAAGATACTTTACTTTTGTCTGTAATTTCAACTTTATTCAATAAGACCTTGGTTTGTCTCTAATTCGTTAGTGTGCTGGGTCAAAGATCACATCAACTCTACCACTTGGAAAAACGAAAGACACTTTGAGTGAACTATGGGGTCGATTTCCTTTTCAATTTACAGTAACTATGGTAAAGTAAAACACAAATCAATGCAATTTCTTATACATGACCTGTTATCCTTTATCCTAACCTGATCTTAGGATTAGGTTTCCTTATATGCTGCCCAACTATGGAGGAACAACTTTAGAAAAACAATGAAGTATTGTTTTTCAAAAGCTTAACTTTATACACCATCTTTCAGAAGGTCTGCTTTGCATATGTAAGAAACAAAGCTTTGAAACGGAAGGAGAGAAAATTATGTTCTAACAATGGACTATGAAACAAACCATGTTACATAGAAAATATTCATGTCAGAAATACAATTACGAATTTAAAAGTTTCACAGATGAAATCAAAATGTTAAATGAGACAAATAAAAAAAAAATTAATTTTAGGTTGAAAGTAGCCATAAATCTTCTCTGGAAAAATCCCAGGAAAATGCTGGATAAGGACACAGTACCTTTTTTAGGAATGAAATAATACCTCGTCAAATTGGGATATGACAGAAGTGCTTGAGTTTTTATCATTTATAATCATTCAACTTTTAATCATTTACATAAAATAAAAGCATATCAAACTGGGAAACGCTTTATATCACTTGTGAAAAGTAGGAAATCCATTTTAAAAAATAAATAAATAAAAAGTAATAATAGTGATTAGATAATAAATAATGAATGGCTTATATATATATATATATATATATATATATATGATTTAATGTCGAAGTTTATAAATAACTTAAAAAGTATAAATAAAATAATAATAATAAATATTATATATAAAATATGTAAATCAAAATGACCGATCATAATAATAATGAATATTAAAATAAAATAGCTTATTATATATATATATATATATATATATATAATATTTATATATATATATATATATATAATATTTAATCATATTTTTATTTTAATAACAACCTCTCCCTCTTTCCTCACTATCCGCTAATAAAAGTAGTCTAATGGACAGAAATGGGCAAAATAAATAATGATGGTGATCCAGTGGGAAAAGATAAAAAGTTGGTCAAATTCTGCTTATAAGTAATATATCATCTTATGTCATCCTATTTACTATACCAGATATTAATAATTAAAAAATATTCGAAAACACTTTTCTGTTTAAGAAAAAATATAAAATAAAATAAATTGTTATAAATAAAAAAATTGTGCATTATCTCGATAGTATATGAGTTTTGTACATATTAAATTATGCAACTGCCTTTTAAGTGATGACATGATCATTTAAGTATTATTGGACCATTATATATCTTATGCTTTTAAAATTTCTTTTATTTCTTTTATAGCTCAAAATTTTAATGTCGTGTATAATATATATTATAAAAGTAATGTAATCACTATATTTATATTTATATATACATGAAATTTTTTTTTCTATAAAGTTATATATGATACACATTGTTATGAACTTTGACATTTTACACTTTAAAACTTAAAAATCATTTGTTATCATATAAAAATGTTATAAAGAAAAAATAAAATACAAAATATGGAAAATTACACTAGACAATTTATATTTATCATAAAAAAAGTCTAAATTAATGTATGAAGATAAAGCATTAAATCACTTATATTTATCTCTATGAATCAAAACTAAATTAGTTAACTTATCAACATATTTATTTCTCTCACAAAAAACATAAGAAACTTTGAAAACATCGACTTCATTTTCCTCTAAGACAACCACTCGTTGATCGAAAAAATCATAAGACACTAAAAAAAATCACGCTCCAACTTTCCCTCAATCATACTCAAATACATATATAACCCCCATAAATTTGACATAAATACAAGTCTATAGCGCTAAAAAAGTTGAGAAATTATGAAATAGTCATTCTAACTTAACAAAACATGAAGCCAAACTAGAACTGTCCCTAGTTGCACCATTGGTATTCACCTTAAGCCAATTGACAAATAAAACTTGTCATATTATGTCCGTAAATGAAACCATCATACCTTCTTTAGTTTGAATATTGAAAAACTTCAACACCAAAAAATCATAGATAATATTACTCATATGTTTCTTAAATTTGTTTTTAATCACACACTAACCCTTAATTTGAAAAATAGTAGAAGGAATCCATGTTGAATCCTAAAATCTACTATAATATCTCATCCTCTAATCATCCAAATAGTTAGAGTAATGACGATCACTTTAAACAAAGGATTACAAAAAAAACTTCATGAACAATCAAATATAAAGAAAAATAATGCAACTGCAAATCCAAAAAAGAAAACAAGAAATATTGAAAAGCTTCTTTCAATATGTCCACAACTGTATGTCAATAAAATAATGAAAGAATAAATGAAAGGGCAAAATCAACATTATTATCACACAAAGAACACAGAACATAAAATCACTCTTTTTTCTTTATTTCCAAATAAATAGGTAATTGGTCATACAACTTCCAAAAAATAAAAGTTTTAGTTGATGGAACCTTATCAAATTAAGTCATGTTTCTCCAATCCAAACATTACATGTTAGAAGAGTAAAACTTTTTTTGCAACTTTTTGAAGAAAAAAATCATTAGTATCATTCAGAATCCAATTAAGTAAATTTTCATCCTTATTAACTATATGAAAAATCACATAAACGGATAACAAAATAAGAAAAGTTACCATTAGTACAAGAAGATTCATCTTTTTAGTCTATATTTTTTTTTTCTATTTTATTCTTTGATAAAAAAAATTAAATTAAAATAATTATTTTATAAATTTTATCTTTTAAGTAATTGTTTTTTAAAATTTAATTATTTTTCGATTTGATTTTTTTTATATTTAAACATTTTCTTAATTATTAAACTACTTACAAAATAAATAAAAAATATTAATAATAAAATTATAAAAATTATTTATATTTAATTTTATAATTATGATAATAACAATAATACTTTTTATTATCATAAAAAAATAGATACATATGCTTTCACACGTATGTTTTTACTAGTATATTATAATATGAATATATCGACTAGCATATTTGATAAATTACAATTATCAAATTTAAAACAAGTTAATAGGATTGTTTCATCATCACGTTAGTATTGGATAGTAATTAAGCGTAAAACTAAAGTGATCTATTTTCTAAATATATGGTTTAATTAAATAATTAAAACTTTAAAACTAATGTTTCTCGCACGTTAAACTAAAAGTATCAAAATATAATTAAGATTTTCAATTTTAAAATATTAAATATGCACTAAATTGGATAAAGAAAATATAATCCTAACATTTATACTCACAGATTTGTTTGTTTAACTAAATTTGTTTGGATTGGTTGAAAATATTTTATAAACCAATTTAATTTAACTTTTAATCATTCTTACTTCTTAATTTAACTTGATATGATCAAATACTTAATTCAAGAGATTTCTCCCTGAATAATTTAGTGAGCGTCATGTTATTTCAACTGAGTTTAACATCTAATAATCCTTTAATGAAAATATATTAAAATATTTTTCACTTAATAAAAAATATTTGTTAACGTGTTGTATATTATATTTATTATTTTTCATAAAATATATACTCCAGAGTAGAATTAATTAAATGATTCAGTCTTCATCATGTTAAAATTTACGTGTTATATCAATAAATCAAATTTTATCTAGTTGCCTCTCATATAATATCTATACGTAGTTAAATAATGTTGAAATTAAATAAACAACATCAACAAAATTTTAGACTTGTACATAAGTATTAAGGTAAAAAAAAACACTTACGAATGCAATCACCAAGTGAGACATAAAGGCCACTGCTTCCAGCACCGCTATGTTTTCTTGCGGCACCTATAGTTCAAAATATCAATTATACCCTCAATGAAATAAATATATAAAAAGGTGTTCTTCTTTTCAATTTAAGTTTTGAACCGTGCGATCCTTAAGTCTTCTAAATTATAGAATCAAGAACGTAAAAATGTTATATTTTTATATTTTAAATTGAACAAGGTAGAATGTAAAATTAATATTTCGAATTACATAATGTAAAATACAAATTTTACAATACATTCTCAATTATATAATTTCAAATGTTTGAGAACGCTTTACAATGATGTTTGGACTTTGATGTTTGGATAAGGGATGTTTCACGCTACACCTCTCATCATGCACCTCCAAATATTATTAGAATACCTAAATTACCCCTTATTAAAAGGTATTAATATTTAATAATGGTCAAAAGATTCTCTCAGTTATTATTCTTGTATGGGTAATGATATTTTGACACTCAAAATGTGACAAATTTTTGACACCGCCACGTGTCACATTTTGGATAGTCTACGTGTTTTAAAAAATAAAATGACAGAATGAAGTAGATTCAATGTGTACTAACAGACTTGGGATCAATATACAAATAAGTGAGTAGTTTAAGCTAACTTTTAGCACGAGGAGGACATTTTTGAATCTGTCACTTGTTTTGAACTCCACAGTTTATTTTTAACCAATTTTATTGAATAAAATTAATTAATTATCATTTAAGAACACATTTATATCGAAGTCCATTCCGAAGTAAACATTTTTTTTAAAGTGATGGTGCATAAAGGAAAATGATAGTAATGTACAAATAACTAGGTAGTTTAGGCTAACTTTTAGCACCAAGAAGACATCTTTGAATCTGGCACTTGTTTTAAACTCCACAGTGAATACATGTCATTCTGTCATTTTATTTTTTAAAACACGTGGACCACCCAGAATATGACACGTGACGATGTCAAAAATTTGTGACAGAATGTTAAAGTATCATTACGCTTCTTGTATATATGCATTTTGAAAATTGTATCTCACTTTTCCTGTTACATTTCACTTTCTCCTTCCACTCTTCACTCTTTTTTTTTCTCCCTCTCTTTCTTTGCACCTAGCACGTCTCACAGATACCGCACTGCTCTCCGAAGTTCACAGACACCACACTGTTGCTCCAACCTCACAGACACACACCAACTTTGTCTTGTTCCAGTGCTTCCAGTCACAGATGAGGCGCACACCACACCACATCTTCGTCATTTTCGTGTTGTTCGCTTCGTCGCTGCTGCCCAGAGATTAGTCTGTGACAAATTTTTTTTCAACTGGATAGTCTGTTGTAGATATAAATATATAGAGAGGGAGTGTTTCTAGATGATTGGCAGTGTTTGTAAATGATTTGAAGATGTTTCACTGCTGTGCTTTGTGGAATTTAGAGACACGACAGTGATTATATCGGATCTCAAAAACCGATGTAGACTGTATCGGTTTCTCATATCGGATACATGCTTTTTTTTTCTTCTTTTTTAATTTTTGTTTTACCGTTTTATTGTATGTTTTTTTTATTGGTTTTCCTTTTTATTTGAAATTAATTGTTTTATTTTAAATAGTTTATTATTTAATTGTTTTATTTTAAATAGTTTATTATTTAATTGTTTTATTTTAAATAGTTTATTATGTATATTAATATTGAATTAATTATTTTTTGTTATAATTATTTTAAATATCTTGTTATAATAATTTTAAATTTTCTGTTTTAACTTTTTAAATGTTTTGTTATAATTATTTTAAACTTTTTGTTTTAATTTTTTAATTTTTAGTTATTTGATTTTTGCTTTCATAAAATTGTTATAGTTGAATTAATTATTTATTTATATAAAGATTTCAATTAATTTTATTTATTTTAAATGAAATAATTTTAATTATTTTAAATTCTCTGTTTTAATTATTTAAAATTTTCTTTTATAATTATGTTAAATATTCTGTTATAATAAATGATGCATCTATTTTTCGATCTTCAATTTTTGAAACAAATGCTAATCCCTTCATAATGGAGTGTTGCTTCTAATGATTCATTGTTCACTATTCAAATAGGACAACCAAGTTCCTCTAGAGAAAAAGCTCTTATGTATGGTGAATTATGCTTGTCAACGAAATTGACCAAATCTGGTTAGCTGAATAACCAATTGATATGAGCAGCAAAGTAAAAAGTTCAAGAGGAAAAATATTATCAAAGAATTTCCGGAAATATTCCGAAAAATAAATTCTGGAAGTAATAGGGCGTAAGAAAAAATTTGATAGGATGTAGAAAGCAATACTCCTCTCCTATTGGGTTAGTAGGCCCAATAAAACTGGTGTATAATAAATGAAACCTTTAAAATAAATCAAAATTATGTAGCTTGCGGATTAAAACAAATTACTATTGCACTACTTCTGAAAGTTAGATTAAGGTTGGAGCGAATTAAACGAAAGATGTATCAACCATAAATAATTAGGTAAGTCTATGTTGATTATATTAACTTTTTCAGTCCCAAGGTTGATTATATTAATGTAAATCAATATAATAATTTAAAGTTCATGTTATTGAAAAAAAAATTCTTTTGTAGTTAGTATGATAAGAAAATGTTCCATTTGTAGTTAGTATACATTTTCCCATTACTATTACCTTTTTTTTTACTTCATTAGCTGGTTAGTCCATATTGCACACTTTCTATTTCAATTTGTTTATATGAAAAGTTTATTTTCAAATTCAACTTACATATACATTTTCCTTTTATTTTCGGCTCTTATATTTGTCAAAAAAGTATTAACAAGCTTTTAATTCATATAATTTTTTTGAACTCTAGGTGTTTTAACATGGACATAAAATCTAAATTAGCAATGTAATTCTAATAATGGAAGCGACAGAAATTTAAGAATGAAAGCTATATGCAGGAATACTAAAGAAGAATAAAAGAAAAACAAGGAGAAATAATTAAAAAAAGGAGTTTAGAGCATTCTAGGGATTCGGCAAAGTTAAGGTACTCTTGTTCTCTACTTTTGTTTCCTACATCCTACAGTGTTTAATCAATCTATCAGACAAAAGACCAATTGATGAACATAAAACAGATGCAATGAGCGGATTCTTCTTCGTTTAATACTTTCCATGCAACTGCTCTTTCATAGGACACTGGCCTACCCATGCTCGACAAACAGATTCCACCTTGAATACACATGAAACCCTGCAACAAATAACAATCATGCTAAAATGTTATAAACATAATCAAATGAAGAGGTAAATAATGATTTTATTTGGTCCTGCAGAAAACATTTTACCTGCTGCATTATCTGGGGGAACTCGCTGCACAGGGTTTTCTTTCCATTGTCATCAAAAATCTTTTCCAGGGTTATGTCTTGAAGTGCAACCAAAGTTGTTTCAAGCATGTCAAGTCCAGCTTGATTTGCAAACGTAAAAACGGGTAATGCCTGCAAAAAACATGTATGTTAACTTATACTGTCATAAATATTAACATTGCAGAATAAGAAATATACTAAAAGATATTATTACCTTTAAAGAACAGCACAAAACTGCATCTGAGTGATGCCAAAGAGACTTCAGAATGGATTCACTGCCTTCACATTTAAGAAGTTCAACCCCTAGATAGAACCTGCCATGCAAACAATCATAATAGCACGTGTCAGGCTATTATAGGCCATGCTTCTTTCCTTGGTAATTCTCGAAACTTGAGAACATAGTCTAGGTTTTAAATGACTCACCTATAGCTGTTAGAGATCCATCGAGCAAGTGTTTGAGCCTCAGGAGTGCCAGGTGGTAAGTGAAATGCATTGTGAGAACCAAAACGGGAAGGAGAAAGTGCTAATGAAACCCTCTGAACAGAGGCAATGATACTACGAACATACTGTCTGGCCATGGTTGCTATGCTCTCTTGAAGGTGGACTTCAAATGCAAACTGGAATGCTATTGTCATCACAGATTTTGTGCTCCCAGAATGACCTGAGTTATCACCAGCTGCTTTGTTTGCTGTGGTTCCAACCTCAAGTGCAGAAGCCAGATCAAGTGTCCGGTTTGGACTAGCAGCATCCTGCAACATATCACACATAAGACTACCATAATAGCAAACAAAACAGAAAAAAATCAGAATCCTAACTCAACACAATTCTTGTATAAGCAAAATACACTTACTGAGCTAGAATCAAGAGGAATAATGCGAAACCCAGAAGGTAAAATGGGTGCATCATCAGAGAAAGATGCATCTATTGGAGCAAAAACAAGTTCTGCGCTGGTGCCAACTGCATGCTCGTCCACTCCACTGCAAAGCTGTGAACAGTTGCGACACTAAGGTCAGTTAGCCGTGTTCTGGAGTTTGGAAATAACCTTCTAAACTAAACTATATTCAGATATAATTGTAATAAAAATAAACTCGTTTTCTTTCATGCATCCTTAGTCTGAAATAATCCAACAAGTGTGCAAAGAGTGGAAACCATGGCTGATTAGGTAGCAAATGAGTGAAAAATTTACCAACTTAAGCGAATTTATTTTTGAAGTAACATATTTTAAAAGCTTTTCTTTTTGCTCTCAATTCAGGATTGCAATGAGGTAGTACATGGAAAGATATGTGCCGAAGAAAATGGTACTGTAAAACAAGTACTTACTTGCAAGAGGAAAACATCACCAGGTATAGTCATGTCGTCCCTATAGTAGCCCATGTTTTCAAGCTTAATAACCTCCATGAACTGTTTTAGAGATCAAGGGTCAGCAAGGAACCAGTACACACTTATAGAAAACTACAAGAATGTTAATGCAAAATCCAAAGGCAAAAGAAGTATGTTTTTCCGTTTGATTTTCTTTTTGAAAGAAAAAAAAATGCTAAATAAGAAACACTATATTCAATGCAGGAAAATACTAAATTAGAAGCAAATAACTTGCCTCTTCATGCTCGATTGTGTGAGCTAGCGGAAGAATAACCTGACCCCCAAAACCTCCTCCTGGTCGGGCCCCTGGCAAGCTACAGGGACCGGCTTTAATGGCAGCAGCTGAGTAGGCATCAATGCTGCTGTCTGCCCATTCTGACCGGTGCTCCCTCAAGAATCTAAGAAGAATTGCTGGAGGAACATTCTACAAGGACAGAGAGTATGAGACAACAAAATAAAATAAAATAAGGTGGAAATTGGAAAGTAAAGAATCAATTTATGTTGTTTGAGTTATTAAGTGTATACTACCTGTAGCAACATGGATGCTTTGGCACATAGCACAGAACTGCTCATAGAAGGAAATCCATTGTTGTTATAGCCAAGGTTAGCTCCCATCATCTTGCTAGGTGAGGAATTCACTAGAAGGGTGACATCATCTATGCCATCACTTTCTAACATGGACCAACCATCATCGGCAAAGCCATTTACAGCTTCATTAAAGCCCCTGCGGAAAAAGAAAATTTAAAGTTAGATACCATAACTAGTCAATTATATCAAGCAAAGGACAATTAGTGACACAAACTTGCTCAATCTCTGACTCAGTGCACGTAAAGCTGCAGGCCTTCTTCCCCATCCTGTCACACTTGGCTGAGAAACCTCTTGAGAAATCTGCCTCAAATGACGTAGGGCCTGAATGACAATTACAATTACAACAATCCTTAACAGGTGAAAATACAAAGGCTTATACAAGCAACACATTTATGATTCCAGATCGTTTTAAGTGTGAAGAGAAAGCTATTAGGCAGAAACAAACGACTTACCGCCATAGTAGTCCTCTGAGCTAGCAACATTGATGACTCATAAAGTGGGCGCAAAACTTCAGGAACACTCCATGGCTGAGGCAGAAAGTCATTATAATTTATCAAACTAGTAAGAAGGAAGAATTTCACGTCACTTCATAAAGGTGTTTATTTGACAAACCTCTAGAACCATATGATCAACAATATGGATAATGGAACCCCCTCCTTCGCAAGGTCTTATCAGATACCCACTTGGCAGCATGTCAGCTCTAACAAAATGCTGCACCGGAGGCATAGCAGGACCATTCTGAGTATTGTTGAGTGATCTTTCACAGACCTAATATAGTTCAAATTACATGAGCGTCAGAGTTAGGCCGGGGAGGAGAATGAAAAGTTTAGAACTATTCATAAAATAACAAAGAACCGTAAGTTACATACCACTAGACTACCATCCTCCAAAAGTGATGTGTAGCGCAGCAACCAGAAGTCGCGACCAGGTGCTAAAGTTGTTGGCGCATACAACTGAACAAAATGGCATATGTTGAAATTTGCATTTACTAAAGCTTGCAAGTATACTAATTCTGAGAGATGCAGATTATATTGTTAACTATAGGTTATGGTACCTGCATGTAAAGTAGCTCAATGGTTCCACCATTTCCAGTGGACATGACATTTAGAACGTCCACGGTTCGGCAATCGCGAAACCATGAGAGCCTATCTTTGAGGATTTCGGCAACCTACGTACAACATTTTCATTATTATTTTCAACCAATGCATCCCCACATAATTCCCTAGGATTAGTCCTCTAAGAAAGAGGAAGGAACTTACCCTGGCAGGTTCTAGACCCACAAGGCCGCAGGCACGTGCGGCCACTCCAGGGCAACCGTGAGAAATAGCAACGATTCCAATGGAATCCGGACCAGGCTACAAACAGTCAGAACAAACGTTAAGACTAACATTATACCACAAACTAGAAAATGGCCAAAATATTAAATATTGCACGGCACTAGAATAGAGCTTTCAAACATGGTAAAAATAAAATTACATCCACTTTTCCCATTAACCAGATAAAAGCAACAGATCATTTAAGGTATGTTTTTGGAAATTCTTAATAAAATCAATTTGTTTAATCGATGTTTAAGTGAAAATTAATACAAGGCTTTGACAAATTACGAAATAAATAAGAAAACAGTTGAGTGCGTAGAGGGCAGGAGCTAGGAACTAGGGACTGAGAAGATGATGTGTTTAATTAACAAGCTGGTTTCGTTAATTGAAGGTGGATGTACTTTTTTCACTAAACGGAAATGGAATTCACAGTTTGAGAGGAAAAGGAAAGTGCGGTAACCTTCATCCCGGGCATTTGGACCCACTCGACAGCAGTTCCAGTGGCCTTTGAAAGAAACTCTGCTAAAGTCTCCTCTGCAATGGACAAAAGTCTGCAGAAAAGAGACAAAGACAACGCAAAGCACGAGAATAATAATATTCCATCAGTACAATGACAGATAAAACATAGGATCCAACAGGAAATGTGAAAAACCAGTTTTTATTTTCGGTTTCACAGTTCACTATTCACTCACCCCGCAGGGCTAGCATCCCTCGGCGGATGCTGGGGCGTCAAGTGCCGCTGACCGCTCGTCACCACCGACTCACAGCTCGTGTCCGTCGTGGCAACCGTAGCCTGGATGAAATGATTGCAGTAGATATGAATATTTATCACCGTTTTAATTTGTATGTGATGAAGAAAGAATATAGTTTGGTTTTATTACGTTCTGAGTCTGTTGGCGGAAAAAGCTGTTTTCATATACCAGCTGTGACACCTGCTTCTGCAATCTGTCGTTTTCCTCCATCAGTAACTTATTCATTGCTGTCAGCTTCCTGTTCACACCTTGCAGCCGTGACGCTTCTTTCCGCTGCTTCTCCCTACACCTGCAACAAGGAACAAAAACACCATAATTATTACCCCTCAGAAATTATTAACTGCGAAATTTTAAGGCCTTGTTGAGTCATGAAACAAGACCAAGAAGAAAAAAAAAAGAGAAGAAACAAGAAAAACAGGAACTTCGGTTGGTGGGTCATGAAAAATGAAAAATTACCAACAATTTTTTTTTTAAATCTTTGGCAAAGAAAAGAAAAATATTGGTTGAAGGGAAGAAAAGGAGATATGAAACACAAAGAGAAGATTCAAAAAAGAAAAGTCAGATTTACACAAATCAAGCAACCCTTTTGATAAATTAAATTACTTTCAAATTTCAAGACAAAGTGTATGTATGCAGATGAATGTTGAAAGTTAAGCATGTAAAGTGAAGGTGATAAGAGGAAGGGAAAGAATAAGAAGAAGGAGAATAGGGTGGGACTAAGAAGTTACCTTCGGTTTTGGAACCAAACCTTGATCTGTTTGGGTTCGATGTTGGAGAGAATGGGGCACTCTCTTATGAGTTGCTGGCGGCGGAGGGAACTTGGTTTGGGGCATTCATGGTAGAGCCTTTCGAGTGCTTCCACCTGTTCGGGTGTATAGCGGACGTACTTGCCGTTGTCCATTGCCACCTTGCTCCCATCTTTGCAGGCCGAACTCACAGCCATCATCCCTTCAGGATTTATTGTGTTTATTTGTTTGAATGAGATAAACAAAACAAAAGAGGAGGTTTCATTAATCAGAAGATGCTCTGAGAAAGTATGGGAGTGGTTTGAGATGAGTTGGAGTTGGACATGAATGAGAGGGAGAGGGAGAATGAAAGTGGAAACTTAAAAGAGGTACTACTCAGAGTTTGTCTGTGACAGTTGTTGGTTGTATTGTATTATATTATATTGGATGATATATGGGAGAAGAGAGAGAAAGAGAGGGATGGGAAGTGAACGGAAAAGGTTGTTTTTCTTTATTTTGTGTGTGTGTCTGTATAAAGAATGGAAAAGGACGAGTGCTGGTATGTTGGGATGGGACAGAGAGATGGGGTTGCTTATAAGAGAATAACCCCAAATATCAGACAGAATAGGGAAACATTTTTTGTTTTCACATCATTCTCCTTCTGCTTTCTGTTCTTCTTTAGCTGTTTTGCCTGTTGCTTTTGCTGTTGCTTTTCTTGCACTACTTCATTTTGGCACTTTCCAACTCTTGGAAAGGAAACCCCACTCTCTCTATTGTGACTTGTGAGAAACAAATAAAATAAAAAAAAAAGTAGCACCCGCCTTCTCACTTACAACGCGTGCGCTGTAAAACTGTATAGTATTATTGGACGTTGGAGAATGCACAATAGACAAAACCAGATACCGTTTCGTTTCATTTCTATGTATGTTACTGCCACTGTCAAAAATGTGCTCTGTCCTTCCTTCGCATCAAATATACCCTTTGCCCATGCTGCATCATAATTTATACCGTCTATGCATGATCCACATTCCATTTACATAAATACATCTGACAACAAGCTATGTTTTATTTGTTTTTTTTTTCTCTTTTACTTCAAAATCAAAATACAAATTACTAAATATGTTGACATGCAGACTGATCCCAAGTATTTATACACCTCAAATTGAGGTTGTATCATCGTCCTAGATCACGTGAGCCACAAAGACAATAAGATTATTATGAACAGTAGAAAATATATTTTTTTGTTTTTTTATGGATGTTAATGGAAAAAGAAAACAGAAATTAGCCCTTTATTATACACATAAGCATAAGCATGAATGGTACATTAATTTATTGGTGACAGTTGAAATGCAGTACATAAATTACAGTGCTTTTTCTTTAGTTATTGTAATTCGCTAGGAATGAATGTTTTGTAGGAATATAAACAGTGTGTGCATGTGAGAGGTGAGAGAAGAATGGTTGGTTGAGAAATATGCATTGTTCAATTAATAGTAGATATATAGTTTTATATTCATCATTTTTTCTTGACTCCATAATTATGTCTGTGTGGCCTCAATATGATATTTGGAGAATTAGAGAAGTTGTTGATGGAGTCCTAAGCGCATCACTGAGACACCATTATTAGGGTTTTCTGCATGCGGAACGCTATAGCTTTAATTTTGAATGAATATTCATTTCACTTTATATTTTCACACTTTCTTCTTCCATATAGAGATAAGTCTCGGTCCTACCATCTTTCGAATTAACATAGTTTATGGTATTTTTCAAATAATTAGTTAAACTATTATATTATATAACTTAAGTGTTTTAAAAGAAAAAAAAAATACAGAACCTGTCTCTGTCCATGCTATAAATATGTTCAATAATGATGTTAAACTGAGGTGGTTATCATCTTTGAGGAAAAATCGTGTAGTTAATGCACTGATACGAACGCAAAAGTATTCTACACAAGTAAGCATGGGAAGAAGAGAAAACAGTTCCTTCCTTCATTTCCATTATTATAGATGAAGTGATGAATATGATTATTGCTTATATAAAAGAGGCTGGTTTTAAGATTACAAAATATTCTGTCGACCATCTTTATTTTTCTATCTACAGTGGTCGAAGATGTTGTCCTACGTATCCTTGTTTTAGTTTTGTCTTGGTCAAAATAATTATGCCAGAGTCTAAACACAGGTTCCTTATTTCGTGTATTTCAATTTGACCTGAAATCACATTCCGGTTTGTAGTAATTAAGACTTGTGAAAAAGGAGAATCCCTCTTGTAATCCTAGAATAGTGTTCAAAGTTTGAAACTAGCTGTGCATACAACAAAAGACAATCTTAATAAAATTATGTTTCATCTCCAAAACTAATACGACTGCCTATTACCTAATACGTTTCCCACATACACGGATTTATACATTATTGCAGATTCTGAAAAAACACGGAAATTTTATCAAATTTTGAGAATTTAGCGTAAAATCGTAGATGGATTAGTCAACACGCTCTTACCAAACCATTTGAGTCTGTAATTGCAACTAATGTATGACATTTTGATAATTGCCTTGCAACATGAATATTGCGCACTAATTACATCTTATCAAATAGATTAAGGACACGCAGCTACGTTTCTATGTGATTGTTAACTCAATTAGTCATATATTATTGTTCTATGTGAATAATATTTAGGTCCACTGATATTTGGTAGACCCACTAAACTATCCGACCTTTCAGTTAGGTCCACGAGACTAAGTACTCTCGTTAATTAACTTTTCTCAAAACGTTTCCTCATTAATTGACTATAAATGGATTAATGATGAATTTTGTAAAGAATTTTTGTTGTTAAAAACAGCTCTGACTAATAAAAACTGTTCATATATCTAATTCTAATTTTATCAACAAAAATTAAGTAAAAAAATTCTGATTTTTTATAGTTTTCCTAGGTACTGTATTTTCTGTAACATAGTACAAAAATTTAAAGCATCTTTCAGCTGGGTTGAGGCCAATTATAACAAGCTTTACAGCCCCTAATTACAGATCTAAATACACTTTTCTTTTATCGGTGGCAATGTTGTTTTATTGTATGATATGATATAAAAGGTGACACTACTTTTTTGTGAAGAAAAGCAGAGCGGTAAGTCAATGTTATTGGGCAAAAATGAATGTGCAAAGTCAATAAAAAAAAGGTAATGATCCATATATGCAAAGATATGAGGTTCCTTCTTTCCGAAACTTGTAAATTGAATTGGAATAAAATAATTGGATAAAAGAAAGAAGGAGATGAGTGAAAGTGGAAATTGATTCTTGAACATTCCGCATTGTAAGACAAACTAAAATAAATCGTATCCTGAATCGATCCTCCACATCTTGCTCCAATAGTAGAAATGGATTAGTTTATAGAGCACCAATGAAAAGTTAATGATCCTTAGAGAAAGGGAGAGAGTAAATTGCTTTAATTGGGGTAATGGAATCAATCAAAGTAATAAAGTCTAAATCAGCATAGCTTAAAAGACAAGCAGAGAGTAGCATCATGTCCCACCAAATTATGGCCTTTTTATTGGCTTCTATTATTAATTTTAATTACTTTTTTGGTCTTTTCGTTAAATTACTTTTCATTTTTTTTAAATTTTCAATTATATTGTAATTTTTTAAAACGTATTTTAATTAAGTCATTTCAAAAGTTTATTAATAACGTTAATGACAACCCATGTGTTAATATGTGGTTTTGTTTTTAAAAAAAAAACAAAACAATTTGGTGTATCACTTATTAGTAATATATAGTAATATAATAGGTTAAAAAATCATTTTTAATAAAAGATATTATTGTAATATTTATAAAAATAATAATTTTTTCTTAATTTGAAAAAAAAATATTAAAAAAATTAAAACTAAATTTGATTAAAGAAATATATTAAAAAACTAATATGAAATCACAACATTAACATTAAAACATAACATTATTCGTACCAGAAACTTGATATGTAATAACAAAAAAATTTTCAAAATTAAAATAAAAATAAAAATAAAAAATCATATATTTAGGCATAATATATCATTCGTAAATAATTATTTTTTCTTTTAAATAACCTAATTAAAGCATTTTTTTTCTAAAATTAGGACGTCATTCAATGTTTTTAAAAAATAATCAACTTATAACTTTTTTATCAAAATGGAAATCAAATTAATAATTAAGCTTTTAATATTGGTAGTGATAAGAGGAAGATGAAAATACGTATAGGAATGAGTATGGTAAGTAAGCCTCAATATTTTAAAAATTAAGGTATAATGTTGAGATACAAGGTATTAATGTTATGTTATATCATGAATTTGGATTCTCAGTGTTTTTTATATTGTTTTCAAAATATATTAAATTTAGTATATTAAACATGTTAAAATTATTGTGTTTTAAATATTAGAGTGGATACAGACATATCAGAAATAAGAATGAAAAATATGGAAGAGAATGAGGTGGGTGGCGTATGATTGACGGGAGCAAAGGTGGGAGGCAGGGTCCACATCGAATGCAGAAAGAGAAAGAGCATAAAATAGTGTGGGCCCGCACGCGTGAAGGGCGTTGTTGCTTTCTTTGCCACCGTTTCACTGCGTGTAATATACTCATCAGACTCAATCCCCAGTCCCAATACTCTCACCTATTCTTCTTCACACCTCCAAACTGTCTTTCCTCTCAAATCTTTCCAAACTAAAATTAAAATAGTATAAAAAACTTTAGTAATTTTTTTAAATGTTTAAAAAATATTATAAATGATTACGCTAAAATTCGATGGATAATCATAAATAAATTATTAATTATTTTAAGTTTAATTTAAATATACATTTTATTATATGTATTTTTCTTTTCTTATTAACTTGTTTATGGTTTTTTTTTCTATATAATGTTATTTATTTTTTATAATATTATTCGTATATTCTTCACTCTATTGATTATTAACTAAAAATTGTAAATAAATATCAACTCACCCTTTTTTCAATATTTTTTACTTTTTAAGTTGTTGCTTTTATCCGGAAAGAAT
Organism: Vigna reflexopilosa; assembly: GCA_027742785.1. NCBI lineage: Eukaryota > Viridiplantae > Streptophyta > Magnoliopsida > Fabales > Fabaceae > Vigna > Vigna reflexopilosa. The sequence continues at coordinate 7,409,786 of CM050918.1, read as the reverse complement.
TTCAACTTTTCAAATTTTTAATTTTGAGCATTTTTGTCTTCTCCAATAATGTTTGTCTTCTTTTATAATCAGATACAAATTATGTTTACAAAAGACACTTTAATGCTCGAGTAAGTTAAGTACGTCAAATGATAATAAGTATGATAATTAATAGACGTAATCGATAATGTGTTATTTATATTACTGGTCATAGAACTTTACCTATATCACATGACCTAATTATATGTTAATATTGAATTATTATAATTAATTGTGGACCTTCTTCACTTAATTTGTGGATTATTGTAACTAACACTATGATTCGTCACAATCTTGTCCTAACCAACTATGTGAGTCGAATACATGTCAACTTAGAAGACCGACATGTACATGGACAAAAGTAAGTCTTATACTATCATGGTCAAGGAATAATTGGACATATATAATACAACATTTTTTTTCCAATGTCAAATGTTAAGAAAAATTATAATTATATAAATATCAAAGTATCAAACAACAATTGTATATTTAAAAGTAAAATAATTATAGGATTAAGTTTGTTTTTAGTTCTTGAGCTTAATTACAAAATTGGAATTCGTTAAACTTTTAAACTTTAATTCGTTTTAGTTCCAAAATTTTAAAATTAAATGGATATAGTTCTTTTAACCCAATTATGTTAGTGTTTTTTTTTTGCATTTACTAAACAATGTTCAACACTAGCATTTGAGTTGGAAAGTGTTAAAATTGTATAAACTCAAATGTCGTCCTAAAACACGTTTGATACATAAAAAAAATTGATGCAATTTTATTACGAAAGCTATATTCATTCTTTGTGAAAGTTTAAGAACTAAAATATATAAAAGTTTGAGAAAATGACTAAATCCAATTTTCACATTCAAGTTTATGGACTAAAAACATCTTTAATCCGTAATTATATAATGATCAAATATGTATCTATAAATAAGTTACAAACTAAAGACCACAAGAAAAACTAAATATGTTTGTCAAATTACCTAATAAATTAAATGTATTTTAGTAATTTAAAACAGGAACGATTATAGGACGGAATGAATATATGTACATCCTCCAAACCTAATTTAAAAAATTAAATATTATCCTTATTCATATTCATATCGAATCAATATAGAAACTTTCCATAAAAATTGAAATACGTTCGAACACGAGGTGATTTCATTTCCTTTGCCATCCCTATTATTAAATGTGTGTCACAATTTTTTCTAAAGACAATGTCCTTATAACATCTTGAAGACTTTCCTTTTCAAATAACTACTTTTATAATATGTTTGTTCATAAGTAATTTTTTTTCTACAATCTATTAAGAGCGCATTTTTTTATAAATTTTTCCCATTTTAAATATCTTAAAATCCATTATCCTCAAATAGAAAATTACATTATCTATAATATCTCAGATTCCTTTTTTCTTTAAAATACACTATAAAAAATTAAGAATATTGGTCGTCAAAATCCTATGGTAATGCTTAAATTTCATCGATATCAAAATTAATGAATCTTTATCGAAAAAACGTTAATTTTGTAGGTAAAATTCGTCTTCATCAAATCAAAACCCCAAAGCTTTTTCTTCTTCTCACAATTCCAGTACTCATATTTCATCATTCCATTCATCATTCACAAACACAAATTCAATATACACTAGTTTATCTTTATTCATCAAAGGGGATTGCGCAAGGATTTGGGATTTGTTGAAGAATCTTCCATTAGGAAATGAGAGGTTATATGGACGTTTCTCACACATGGAAGGGATTCGATGTTGAGACCAATAACATCCAACGGTGCTTGACGTCAACAAAATGGGCTTTTATTGGTTGTGGGAGGTGTCGTAGCCTTGGATCCTTTCAGGACAGAGTCTTTCACATGTTGAGGAAGAACGAAGACGAAGATGCAACAACGAACATTGACAAAGCTTTGGTGGCAATCAATGTCACCGATGACGACCCTGGATGAGTGGCTTATATGTGCATGAGAATTAGGTGTTACATTATGGTCTATTGTAGGGATCAAGAAGACGAGAGTTATGAGAAATTTGTTGCTCCTTTTACTGATGGACTTACAATCCATCAATAATAAAAAATTAAAATTATTCATAAATTTTATTGAAAGATTATAGTGACAAAAATATATTCATCGATAAATTTGGTTGGTAATTGAAATTTTAAAATCGGTTGGTAAAATTCACTAGTAAAGGTGTCAAAGTGAGCCAATCTTACTTACACGGGTTGTCTCACCTTAAGTTGAGATAAAAACAGGTCAACTCAATTCAACTCACTTTTTGGTGAGTTATTTATTTTATAATCCGAGTCGATCCACCACAGATTGGTGGATTAGTGGATAAACTCACTTACGAATGTTTTGTTTTTTAAATTTATTTACATATTTATTGCGGTATAAATAAAATTGATTGACTTGATTCATTTTTCTTATAATAAGGGAATCAAAGTGTTAATTTGACTTGAATCAAAGTTTTAAAATTCATCTTCAACCTAATTCGAACTAGTTTAATTTATGAGTTAAGTAAATTAATTCATTTTAACTACATTAAAAAAATAGAAATTTTTGTAATTCAACTTAATTTAAACTCATTATAAGCCAAATTAAGTAATAATTGTTATTACTTATTTTGACATTTCTAATTTGAATTTATTAATGAATTTATTTCCATCTATTAAATTTTATCATTAATTTTGAAAATGTTTGTAGTGAAAGAAAGTTTATTCCTCAAATTCTAAGTTGATTTATTTCACTCTAATATTTGCAAAAATTGTTTCTAAAAAAAATTATCCTATATAATTTGATGGTATATATGTATATAGATTAAGGTTTCTTTAAAAAGTTATATTATCAATGAATTTGGATTGCAAAAAATGTATAACGAATAATACAACATTTATTATTTAAAGTCAGTAGATCGTAAAATGAGATATAGTTTAGTATTAATATGATACATTTTTAGCAATAAAACATTAATCTAATTTGATTATTTGATTACAATAGATGTTTGTTATCCATTCACGCAATTAGAATATTCTGTAATATTTAATTGGTGTATTTTCATACTAACTAGATTACGTGCAAAAAATTGAGTAAAAGACATTTTGATATACTATTACTTTACTATTTTAAACATTGTCTTGGTGTGTATATGCATCTTTCACATTGACGTGTATATGACTAAAATCAATAGACTCTTCATCTCAAATAACAGTAATTTTTACCTATTTTTGTTTTTAATGATATTGATATGAATATCAGTTAATATGAGGGAGCAGAAGGCATGAGAGTGGCACTCCACTCCATGCATGGGACCACTTTCAACCACACCACTCTTTCTCTTCTACCTTTCGGCGTCCGTTTCTGTTTCCTGCGGTTACCACCAAACAAACACACACATACATTCTTTTCGAACATTTCATTTTTTCTGTCACGCACTTTCTCTTTTCTTACTTTTCTATTTTTCTATACTTACATCCCTTTTTTTGTTAGCTTATTGTCAACCCTCCACTAACCTCCAAACTCACAAACAATATCTCAAATGCAATTTCATCTTTTTATTCACAAACCATTTATAATTTTTATTTATCATAAGTATTGGTGTATCGATGTTGTTGATGAAAGCACGTGAGATTGTTAGTACAAGCAACTTGCATGCATGTTATTCAGAATATATATACCTTAAACTACTCAAATAAAACAATAGTTTGTATACTAAATGTGTTACAAAATGGAAGCATGTTCAAGGTATTGGTCGTTTATGATTGTTTGCTTTTACCCTACATCTCCAAGCACGAGTTAAAGTTATTGGGGAATGAGATTTAGTAGACAGTAAATAGTGCTACGATGCAACTGCTGCCACACTTATCATTTTCATCTCCTTTCTACTGTCTATGGACAGACATAGGGAACAAACAGATTTTCCAATTCTCAATTTAAACTGCTGTTCAATTATCATACCCTGTCACCACATTCTCAGACACTTTACCCACACTCCGTTTTTTCATACCTCTCCATTAGGTTTGTTCATCTTATAAATAATAAGTCTATTTTAGAACCAATTTTCTTTACTTCAATTCATTTAAAGAAAAGAAAAACATGAAACATTTGAGTTTCATAAATCAATGAAAACATCTTTAGACAAACAAAGGATCCCATTTTAATTATATATATATATATATATATGAAACAATTGACCTATCTTATCACTTTAAAAACTCATGAGATGAATAAAAATTGAACATGACTAAACACAATAGGAAATGTTTAACGTTAAAATATTATTAAATGAATTATTCTTTTTAAGTTAAATATATATTTAGTCTTCAAAATTAGTAAAAAAATAGAATACTTTTTTCTCAAATTTTAATATATTTTAATTTTCAAACTTTAAAAATAAATAAATATAAATTTTTTATATAAATAGATTAAATTTTTTAATGTGTTAAATAACGTTTATGACTAATTTTAAATTTGTTTATACAATTTAATACGTGTAAACTTCAATATTAATTTAAATCGTTATTTAACACCTAAAATAATTAAAATTAATAAATAAAGAAGACTATATATTTTTATTTTTAAAATGAAAAAACCAAAATATATAAAATTAGATAAACACAAACTTTAATTTTAAGCAAGTCTAGATATTACAAATATATTTAACTTAACTTTAGTTTTTATAAATTTCTAATAAGTATAAAATAATTAAATGAATATATCATTAAATAATTACTATACAGATGTTAACAACATTCTTCACTAAAACATTCATTGAAGTTGATGTTTTTTTTCTCTAATGTAATTCATTAAGAAAAAGTCAACGGATTTATAACTCTGGCATTTAGAAAAATAGTAGCATCATAATTAGAATATGTGGATGAGTTTCTATTTAAGTTTGCACTTTATGTAACTCACTGTAGATGTACTTTTGTAAACATTATTAGTCCTCCAAAATTTGAAAGTTAAACGAGTCAACGCATAAAATATATTTTGATTGTTTAGATTATTTTTACATAACAAAAATATATTTTGTATTAAATTTTTTTAAAAAAATAACCCTACAAAGATGTTTAAGCTCGGTTATTCATAAAACCGTTTAAAATTCAGTTTTAAAAGTAATTGAAGGCTAAATCTCTGTCCAAAAATTAAATAAAAAAGTGTTAGTCACATTTTTCAAATTAATAGAAATTTTTAAACACAAATTCTTAAACAACCAAAACCAAAACTTGTATATGTTTTCGTTTTTATTAGAAGTGAAGCTTAAACATTCTTAATAATTTAATTTAAAGAATGATTTTACATTTTGATATCAAAGTTACTAAGCTTTTTCACTAATATATGCTTAACAAAGCTTAAAATTCTAGAATATTAATTAATCTAATCGTGAAAACAATAATAAAAATATTCTTTAAAGTTTTAATGACAAAATGAATTATAACATTAAATATTAACATCTTCTATCACAAGAAATGCATACAATTTATCAATTTAAATATCCAAAAGAGAAAATACAATTTTAACATTATAATATACCAAATAACAAAAAAAAAATAGCAGCAACAAGTTGAATGCAATTCATTCCTTTTTAAAAATTTTGAAAATCTGAAATGAATTTTAAGATTATCGATTTTTATCTAACTCAATTGGATTCATCTTAGTCCTTTTTACCCTTCACAAACTCTTTTTTTTTTTTTTAAGAAATCTAGCAAGAACACCAATGACATCTAAACTTATTGTAATCTAAATTAGCTAATTAATATAATTACTAACATACCATAACTAATTTATGCATAACAAAAATTCATTCTTAGTGCCTATACTAAACATGTATTGTTAAAATTTGCATCAGTCAAATCAGCAAAAGGAATGAAGGAAAAAGGGATTTTTGAGACATAATGGTATTGTAATCTCCTAAATATTAGAATATTCCAAAATTACTGAAAAATTTAAAGTCTAATGCCCGTAAATTAATATTTTTTTCATTGAACAATATATTTGAAGGACTTAAATAATAAGGTTTGTAGATGTTAATAAATTAAAAAAAAATCATTTTCTTTAATATTATTTAATGTTACAATAAATTTAGTTGTACATTGGTGAATATCATCTCCAGCAAAAATACAACAATGGACCCATTGAATCAAGCAACAGTCTTTAATATCCATGGGCTTGATCACAAGGCTTCTAAAACTTTATTGGGCTGGGCTTCATACACCATTTCACTGTCCTCATATAAAATATGCAATTATTGATTGCTAAATGCTAACCTCGATACAAACACCTACAACATTTTCATATTTTTCTCATATCTTAAATTGAATTATGACAGATTTAGGTTTTCTAATTTTCGTTTATAATTTTTCCATTCAGATTCTACTATTTTTTCGTATGATTTTTATTTCATTTCATGATACATATGAAATGGTATTGAAGGTGTTATAAGAGTTTGATATTAATATTACTTATTGTTATATATTATATATGAGATAATTTTAAAATAAACATATTTTAATTTTATCATGGCTTTAATAAGAAAACAAAAAATGGTAAAAACTGATTAACTTTTTCTATTAAAATGAGAAGAAAAGAGACTGTTTTCTTCTATTTTATAATTTAAAAAAATGAAATTTTATAGATTAAAATTAAAGTGGAAAACATTTTCTATGTGGTATTTGTCTAATATCGTCAAATGGACCCAAAAGATAGTGAAGCCCAATATATAATGGACTAAACGCACTTAAGAAAGTGTCATATTACATTTTTATATATATAATATATATAGCTTAAAAACATAATTTGAGCAGTTGAAATGGTTGGATTAATATTAAATACTGTTCAAATTACATAAATTTACAAGCTAACTATCAACTAATGCCTAGATTTTCGTTATTTGCTATAAACAAAACGTAAAATAAATTATACTCTCCATTTTACTTTCCTTTTTCATCCATTATTTATATTTGATTTAACTAAATAAAATGTTTTAATATTTTCAGTTTTCATTTTATCACTGAAGTTAAATTCTCTATTTAAGATAATATCTTTTGAAATTTCATTTTACAACCTATTTCATTAAATAGTAATACCTATCTATTAGGTAAGGCTGTATACAAGTGACATTAAGTGGATTTAGGTAAAGTCGTTATGGGTCTAGGATAATCTCAAGTTTAATTAGGTTGGACTAGATCAATTTATCTCCTTTATTTTGTTAGATTTAATCCAATTTCTGATTGTACTGAATTGAGTTGAGTCAATTAAGTTATAAACTTAAAATGTTTTTAACTAAAATTTTTTTTTAGATAATTTAGAGTTTTTTTTAGTTAAATTCCCCCCATAGGCATGTTAAAGTATATTTTTAATTATATGTTTGATCATGATTATTGAAAATTTATTTAAATATATAAAAATAAGATGAAATTGCTCATTAGTTTTTTTTTTAAAAAAAAATCTGTAAATTTAAAGTTTGGTAAATAATATAATAAGATAACTTATAGATTTTACAGGTGTCCAAGTTTGGACTTGTTGAAGTGATGATTGATTGTAAAAGTTGTAAAAGAAATTGTTTGTGAATGCTGGAAGCAACAAAAATTTATGGAAAAGCAAAAAAAGAAAGGGGTGAGAGATTTGCAGAGTGACAGTTTGGTTGCTTTAAAGTGTTAAAAATGGTAGAGCGTTGAGGGTTGAAGATGAAACATTTTTTGCTTTGCATGTAAAATGGAAAAAAAAATGTATTTTTAATCATTTTTTTTTTACAATTATTTATGTGACCGCATGTGATTGATCGTTTTAAATATACAAATTAATAAAACAGTAATATATAGTTAAAAAAATATTAAAAAAAATTATTAAAATATCATTTTCCAAAATGAAATTGATAAAGAAGAGACAAAATATCTCAGCCTTTTGTTTCTCACTCAAGCTTGTCCAATTTATTATCTGTCACTGCCATCCTTTGTATTCTTCATTACTGTCTTTGCTCTTTCTGCAAGTGCATGCATAAGGTTACTTAGAATAAGAATCACAGACAGATAAATTCTCCATTAAACTCTCACAATTTTGGAAATATTTTGTACAATATTCCATGCATATTGATACTTCATAACTGATGTAGCAAATAAACTCTAATCTAATGTATATGTATCACATATACTATTTATCCATAAAAAATAGTATTAAAATAAATTTTGATCAAAACATTAGAAAACCTTTGAATCAAAATTTTTAATATATAATTTCATTACACTAAGCAACGGTCACTATGTTGGTATATTGTAGGGTGTGCAAATATAGCTTCGATAATCACTAAAATTGGATATTTCAACCTTTATGAGAATCTTGAAGAAGATGGTTTGATCATTGTCAGATGTTTGATATTTCTGATCACTATTGTTAGAAATGCTTAATTGTCAAGGAAGCAATGGAAAAACCTTTAGACAAACCTAATTAAAAGAATATAAGACCACATATGAAGCAAAGTTCAGACCAAACTTTTCATTGTACAAGAAAACCCTCTTTCAACTATGTAGGTTTGAAACACATGAGAGGGAAAATAAGATCTTATAGTATGTTAATTGCTGGAAGATTAGCCAAATTTTGAATAGCAAGAATAAAAACTCCAATAAGTATTGCCTATATGAACTTAGAATAGAGATATTTAAAACATTTTCTCCTAAAACCATGTGACTATGTCATAAAACTCGGATTTAACTTCAAACACTCTTCAACATGTTGCCTTCAACATGTTGCCAAGTTACACAATCTGCTTAAAACCACCGTCAAATTGTGCATACATTTTCTCATCAAACAGCCTGTGCACCATTTCTAAAATGTCGGTTTTGTTGAATTGGGTATATCATTTAATTATTTTACACGAGCTTCTGCTATAATTAAAACTCTGCTTAACCTAAAGGTAGGAAGTTAAGAAGAAAAAAAATCATATATGCTCTTAATAAATTAGTAGCTCCATCCATCAAACATTAAATAGTACAAAAAATGTAATAAATTTTCATCAGTAGAGGTAAAGATAAATTTTAGATGACTTTTCTATTAAATTTTTAAAATACGCTGATATTTCCAATTAAATAATGGAGAATGGAAATTGAGATTTTAAGTGTATTAGATTATTTCAAAAACTGTAATTTTTGAGAAAAAGATTATTTGAATAAAATAAATTCATCTATTAATTATTTAAGCAGTAGTGTGATCAGGAAAAAGCAAGAACATCCTAACCCAACTCACGTGGCAGATAGGCACGTGGTCTCACGTTATGGTAGCCTCGTATAGGATATTTAAAATTGAGAAAAGATGGTATAAAAAAGGTTGTGACAAGTAGATTCTTGCCACGTGTAATTGACCACCGTCTGTTTTGGCTTTTGACACGAGCGTAACACTCACATGCTCGCTGACAGAGTGACACACTACCCATCCTTCTCAATCACGTGCACCTTGTGCCCACGCCTCTTAAATAATCATAATCATCCGTCTCAAATTTAAATACCAAATTCTTATAATATATATAAATTATATAATCAGTTTATTTTACCATTTTGGTCAAATGATAATTTTAACTCTTATAGTTGAAAATTTCTTTAAAATAAATAAATATCAAAATTCATAAATATATAGACCACTGAGAGTGCGTATCATTTTCTTTATATAGTTTTGATTCTTTCTATTTGAATTTACATAATCACATTGTGTCCTATGTTACCATTCCACAGAAGTTAGCTGTATTTTGTTATTTACTTATACAATTTCCATGATTTTTTTTATTTACACTTTTCGTCCTCCTACTTTATTTTTTTTATTTTCTTAATTACTTAAATAATCTGAATTAAATTCAAATAATTCTATTCTATATAGTTAACACAATTGTAAAACATACATGTAATTAATTTATCCAAATTAAATAAAATATTTAAGTAAAAGAGTGTCACATTAATTATATATCACAATTTTTTTATCATACTTTTTAATTTTAGAGTGAGAGTTTAACTTAAAAATGAAATATGTAATTATTTGAAATTAAAGAGATAAAATTTACACGCTCTTCTTTATTTTATAAATTTAACCCGCTTTCTCATAAGTCACGTTAGGTATGCGTCAGACTTAAATGTTAATATAGTTTGCATGCTTCTCATACATACTACTTCTTCTAATTAATAATAATAATATTAATTTTAATTAAGTATTATAAATATTACATCCATCACTAATAATTTATTCATTTCTAATAACTAATAATTTATTATAATACCTTGTATAATATCATATTACTAGTGTATGTTACAATATTCATCCGAATGGTCTAATAATTTTATTAAGCAATAATTATATCATGAGAAACAATACTAGGATTTGATGTGATATTTTTCAATGACTATCTTTACTAAATCATGTTTCTAAATTTAGTAATCTTGTTTACTATATGTTGTATAATATGTACTTTATTTTTGGTAGTTGTTAATTCTATAATTTTAAGTCATACAAAAGTGACATGAAAATACGTTTTAATTTCAAATGAGTTATAAGAAACCAAATTATATATATGAAAAAAAATATTCAACTTTAATATACCATTTAGAGTATCTATATAACATCTAGGTAAAAGGTCAAATATAGTTATAAAAAAAAATATAAAAATGAAGTAGAAAGCATGCTTATTCAGAATAATTCTTCTGCTACCTTTATTTATGAAACAAATATTAGAAAGAAACAATACCTGTAGGTAAATTTATTTTTACTTTTCCTATAACTAATGATTGTAAACTATTATAATGATGAAATTGTTAACTATAATTATAGTAATAATTTACAATAATGAAAATAATCATTTCTCCCTTATTTTCGTAAAGACTGATTATTATGTAATGATATTACATATAGTAATTCACGATTATATATTATTTATTTATTGTAATTGGAATTTGATTTTTTTTACATGAATTTAATAAGTTAAACAGATGTAAAGAATATGAATGAAAGATGAAGTAGCTAGTGGATATAGAAATACTATGTTTGTTAAATGATGAGATTTTTCTTATAATTGAAGCAATAAAGTATTAAGAGCAGAACCTTATCCATTATTCATTAATTTCTACGAGATTAGAAATTGTGGCTGCATAGGGATTGTCGTCATGATAAATTCACAGTTATTAGCACTCTTTTACTTGTCGGTGGATGACACGTGGCACAGAACACCAGAATTTATTCACACTTACATCAACATCACATGCATGTCTTCCTTCTCCTCTTCTCTTCATTTTTAATTTTACTTTCAATGGATATTATTTAATATTGCTGTACACTCTTGGAACCATATGGTTTAATCAAGTAAAAGTAAAAGCTTGAGATAAGAAATTTATTGGTTCTAGTGATTATATATTATTGTTAAATATAAGGTTTTAAAATTAAAATTTATAACAATTTCTATTTAATATTAACTATACTAAAACATAAAATTAGAATTTATAACAATTTCTTTTTTTCATAATAAATTTTTAAATTTCTTTCAAGATTTACTTTGTATTTTCTTTTATATAAATTTGGTTTGGTTTTCCATATTTTTTGTTTCTCTTTTCTTTTAATAATTTCACATTTCTTTTAACAAATTCACGTGAAAGCTTTTTGTCTTATAATAAAAATCAATCATAAATTTCCTATATTAACAAGAAAATGTAAAAAGATATTTGTGACTCATATTGAATTAAACTTAAATTTTATTTTATTATGTATAGAGGACTTGACATTTTTTATTTATTTATGATTAATTTAATATTTGTTAGCAATAATTTTAACCATTTATAGTTTTTAAAGAATGGTTAGTGATGGGAAAAATTATTATAGGATTAATTTAAGATTAAAACTAACCAAAAGAGAAAAACATAAAGAGACTAAACAAAACATTGACTTTTTTTCTTTGAAGAATGTGCATAGATGAAGTATATGTACAAACACTACATCAATTTGAAAATAAAAAAAATAAATAGTGATATAATAAAAAAATTTAAAACATTGGTAAGCAATACTATAATTGTTGAGTTTACTTTTTAAAAGTATACTTATATAATTGTGGAGCTGATTTTTTTTTTAATCAGAAAATGTGGAGATGATAAGGAGCCTTATATCTTATTCCTAGTTAATAGCGGTATTAAAATGTATATTTTAAGAAAATGATCGAAAATTACATAAAGGAAAAATGTGATTTACCTTACAAAATTAAGATGACCATAAAGATATAAAAAAAAAACAATTAAACTTAAATGTATAAAGAAAATTGAATCGAGGGAAAACATATGTTCTCTCTACACTTACATGTAGCTAGATTTGTCAATAAGAATAAAAAAATGTATTATTTCTTCTACCACCAATGTTTAATTAAATTAATTTTTTTAATTTATAATTTTCAAAATGCAAATGTTTTTTTTTTCATAATATCACACAATAACAATATTAATCTTGGGACTTGCTGAAATCTTAACTGAAAAACTATGTCCGAAGATCAAAATTGAAACTTGAAACATTACGAAGAGAGATATGGTTGTAAGGTCGGAGGAAGAGAGAGAAAAAAATATTTAATATATTTAGATGTAATAGTTATGCACTAATTCACTTGCTATTTACTTTTGAACGTGAAGCAGTCAAATGATTAAAAAGTTATTTATCTCTGATTATGTATTGTAACTTGTGCTTAATACTTAGATTTGTTTAATTAGTAAAGCCTAGCAATTAAAGGTTAAAACAGAAACAAGATTCATTGACATGCATATAGAAGAAGAGATTCTTGCAAGAGAATATTTATGACATGTAGCAACCTTTAATTAACTCATTATCGCAAATCAAGGAACGTGGCTACTTATCACTTGAAAATTGACTGCTAAGATAAATGATATGCTGGACCACATAATAATAATTTTCTTGTCTTGATTCTTCTGTATAAAAAAACAATTCATTAATGTAAAAAATATATAATAATTAGTTAATTGACAAAATATATTAGCATCTGAAAAAACTGAAGAAAAATAATAAAAAGAAACCCAGTTCCCAAGAAACAAGAAAGATTCAAGAGGAAAGGCTGGCAAATACACTTATCACTCTCAAATGGGTTTGGTTTTAGACAAAGTAAAGTGACAACTATATCCCTTTACCATATTTAATTAACTAGCTCTCCATCTTCAAAGCTAGCCTTCACTCTACACTTTAACTGTTCTACTTTTATAATGCATAGTCTGTACTCAAAAAATAAACTAATCTTCTGTTAGGAATCGATATCTCACGATTAAGATTTAAGTCAAATACAGTGATAAAAGATTAATTAGTTTGGTAAATAATAAAAGATATATTTCATATTTTGCCACATGTATATACTTACAAATATTACATGACTTTTTCTTAAGTCTACCTGGGATGCTCGTGAGTACAGTCTCATTCACTGTAAATATCTTAATTTTGAATATGTATTGTAACCTTTTATGATCTTAACTACTTCTTCTTAAACAAGTACATGCTACGTATCTCACTATTATTTTTAGCAGTTTCTAAGATATTATCACTGGTTGATCAACATGCTGATTTGACTAAATTGAAGACTTATTGTATGTGATCATGAAAAAATTTGAAACATGATGCATATATAATCTATGTAACATTTCAAATTTTTAAACACAAATTTGTATATTCTTTCAATATTATTATTATTATTATTTTCTGTTACGTAGGAGTAGCGCAAGAAGAGATATAGAAGAACCCTACACTAAGAAAACCAGAGAAAACATAGAAAATCAAAACTGAGTTCAAAAGAAAAAGAAAAGGTAATAGCAAATAACCAAAGTAACTTGAATCACAAATTCTTGCAGTTTCTTTTAACTCAATTAAAGCCTCTTATTATTTATATTTTACGCTTTATTATTTTTTGGACAGGAGACTTTTTTTTTTAATTTTTTTTTTACATTGGCAAAAGGGAAAAAATAATAAATAAGTAAAAAAAAAAAAAAAAGAGTAGTCCCATATAGGTGTCCGTTTGTCCCCTTTAAACGCAAATAAACCCTCTTCTGCTTTTCTCTCTCACCACTGAAAACCACAACTTTGGCACACTTTGTGTCTGGAACTCCCTATACTTTCTCACTTCACCTTCTTCTTCATAATTTTCCTTGAACCAGAAGCCATGGAAGCACAAGAGTTCTTCCAGAACACCTTTTACCCTCAATTCCCCTCCGACAACATCACTCCCTCTAACACCAACGCCTCCACCACTGACCACTTCATCGTCGAAGACTTCTTCGACTTCTCAAACGGCGACGATGCTCCCCTCATCGACGCCACCTTTGACTCTCTCCCCACTGACCACTCTTCCACCGTAACTAACCTCGACACCACCACCAACAACTCCAATTTCTCAGCCACCGATGCTCATTTCTCCGGTGACCTCTCCCTCCCGGTACACACGTGTCTCTAAACTCTATACATGTGTTATGCTAACAAATGCAATTGCTGCCTATGTGTAACTTCTATACTCTCCCCAAACCCAAAAATTTTAATTTCAATAAATTTTATTTTTTCTTTTTTTCAATTCTCATGCCACGTCCAATCAATACAACAAATTCTTGTCCTTATTACATACACGCTTTTCGCTTTTGTTAATGTTGCAATTTCCTTTTCTTTCACTGATATTATAATTTTTTTAAAATAATAAATTAATTGTGTGTGTGTGTGTATGCAGTATGATGATCTTGCTGAATTGGAGTGGCTGTCGAAATTCGCCGAGGAATCCTTTTCCAGTGAGGATTTACAGAAGCTGCAGCTGATATCCGGTGCCGGAGTGCAAAAGGACACCGCATCGGAAACGCGAGACCCGAACCCGGCTCTGTTCAACCCGCAAGTATCTGTTCGGGGGAAGGCGAGGAGTAAGCGGACTCGTGGGCCACCATGCAATTGGTCCTCTCGACTGGTTGTCCTCTCTCCGAACACGATGTCTTCGGAGTCTTCTCATTCAGACAGCGGTAAGAAGGTCGCCCCGCGGAGGAGGGATGTGAGCGAAGGCAGCAGTGAGGGCAGGAAGTGTCTGCATTGCGCAACAGACAAAACGCCACAGTGGCGGACGGGTCCCATGGGTCCTAAAACACTTTGCAATGCATGCGGCGTGAGGTACAAGTCCGGCAGGCTGGTGCCGGAGTACAGGCCCGCCGCAAGCCCAACCTTCGTGCTGACAAAACACTCGAACTCACACCGGAAAGTGTTGGAGCTGCGACGGCAGAAGGAAATGGTGAGGGTCCAGCAGCAGCAATTGCTCCATCTGCAACATCAGCAGAACATGATGTTCGATGTTCCATCCAACGGTGAGGATTATTTGATCCATCAACAATGGGCTCCGACTTCCCACACCTCATCTAATCTCATGCTAGACTAGGAAAGTTCCGGTGGAGCTTCGGGTATTTTGTAGCTACCTACAGTTCTTTTCCTTAATTTCCTACCTAATTTTTCTAGGGATTTATTTTATTTGTTTTTCTGTAATTTGAAAATTTTCACTTTATGCTATATGTAGACTGCTCTCATGTTTCTTCAAGTCATTTTGACAGACTTGAAAACTCCGAAAACTACAAATTTTCCCAATTCATTCCTTTATCTCTTTAAATTATGATATAGATGGGTAGTACTAGTATATAAAAAGAAATAATATTGAAGAAAAATTAATTGAAGTGTTTAATATTACTAGTGGGTAATAACAGTTGCTTTTGTATGGACCACTTTAACAAAGTCTAACTCAATTTTCCGGCACACTGTTAACTATGTCCAAGCAATTAAAGACTTGAACTACCACTGTACGGTACGAAACCTCCTAAAAAATTATTAATATATTGTTTCTCTGCTCTATATTTCATGTGATAAAAACATTAGAATGATATAGAAGCATGCAAATACATCCATCTCGCATCCATTCATGTCAGGGTATTATTGGTGCCAAATCTAGGCATCAGTCATGCTTCTCAGTCGTCAGCACAAATTTTTCAGTTTTTCCTAAATGTTCCTTTCTCCTCTTTTGTTATTTTCTTTTGCATTTCAAATAAATCTTTCAGTAAAATTCTTATATACATATCATCCTACCCTACACATTGCTGTTTTAAAATTATAATTCATGTATATTTTTTACTTTCTCTTTGTCTTTTTTAAATCATCCACTTTTATAATTTTTTTTATTAGAACTATACATTAGATTTGTCTTATGAGAATGTTGATTAAATGTTTTTTCCAATATTTATAGTATGTACCAAATAAAGTATAATCCTAAATAGTCCTTCTTAGAGTAAAATTATAATTCCAAAGGTCAAATTTAACAATAAGGTTTGAGAATATTTAACAATTTGTCCATTTTCTATTCTAATTTTTCTATGACTAATTCTTATATACAGTTCCCTCCCATTCATTAATGTGTTATATAAACAAAGTATTCCTAATATAAAATATTAGGTAGACTTTTTTCTCTTTTGCAAATAAGGTCACTTTATTGATATCTTATATACATATATGAGTGTTGTTTTTATAAGTAATTACGATTCTTAGTTCCTCAAATATATATTTTAAACGTAAAACTAAATATTAATAAATGATTTAATAATTTAATAAAAATAATACAAAATCTTATTAAAATAAATTTTAATTTATTATTTTGATACCATATAAACTTTAACTTTAGCCGAACTTAACTTTGATACAAATATCTTTGAGATTAAAAAATCTTAACTTAATTTTTTTTTTTTAAAATAACAATAATTAATAAATTTAATCAAAATGTGAAAACACTAAGCTACTTATATATCTAAAATTCTCTTTCTAGACTGATTTTACTGAACTGAATGACCAAATCAGTTCAGTGTTTGTGACATGAACAGTTCTTGAAAGTTATATAATTGATAAGAAAGGTACATGCATATTATATTAAATCTAAATTTGTAAGATATTCCATATAATTTGAAAAAGTAATGCACTTATTAATTACTCTGTAAGATAAAACATGTTAGAAGAGAAGTGGTGGATAAAATAAGAAGAAAATGATTATAAGATTGATAAAAAAACAATTACAGAGAATTAACATGGGAAGAAGTGAAAAAGGTTCCCTCTGTGAAACACTAAATAGACATGAGATATCTGAATGAATCATGAAACAGTTTGATTTCCACAGTGAGCAAATGCATATAGTAAATAAACGTAAGAGTAAAAGTTGGTTTGTTCTTAAAAGTTAGAGTGCTTGAAGTATAATAGGTTGAATTTTCATGCACGTGAAAGAATTTGTTCTTGCTTGCTCTGAGCCCAGTTCACAATGCATGTGACAGAAGATGGAAAAAGGAAACTTCACAGCCATTTCTCCACCTCCATCACTCCCATGTGATTCATCTATTTTCAACTAATTAGCTCATTGGCTAAGTAATGAAATCGAGATAAAGAATTTTCACGAATGCATTTTATATACTTCTGGGAGTGTATGTACGACCTCAGACAACACAAATCCAGAGGACTATATTATATCTTATACTATATTATATAATATAGAATAATGATAATTAGACAATATTTTTTTTACGACATTTCCACATCATTTACTGTTATTCTGTGGTTGGTTCATGGTAGTGCTTATAATTATTATTATTGATTATAGAATAATTTTAGACCAATCACAGAATAACACGTAGATGATATTCAAATTTTGTAAAAAAAAAAGTTGTCTCACTGTCATTATCTTATAATATAACGATACTTTATCAAGATAACGTCTTCCCATCAGTTTAATTCTATTGTATATTGTGTTATTAAATTACTCATTTGAATAGCTAAATATGAATCTTCTCTTCTTTTTTTTCCCTTTTTCTTTTGCTTGAAATTGTAGGTTGCGTGTTTTGTTCAGTCAATATATTATAAAAAGTCTCAAAAGAATATGCAGAGAATAAAGCAAAAAAGAAAAGGGAAGAAGAGGGTTATTTAATTTACCCCAATCTTATTTATAAACAAAAGCTCGAGTATATTAAATTAATAAGCAGTGCATTATTAGACTGAGAGGAAGCTAAGATTGCGGTGGTCACATGACACTCTTCCACTGTACCAATGAGTGATGTATGAATACACACTAATAATATATACGTATACTTGTATGGCAAATGGCAAATACGTAGTCACAAGACTCAACCCTAATAAAAAAAAAGTCTCACAAGTCATTCTCTATACTCACACTACCTTCATGCATTTATTTAAGGCCACCACGTATGTGGTTTTCCATTGTCCCTTTGCTCAGATTGAATTTGGAATATTTTTTTCTTCCTCATGCATTCTGGACATCATTTCTCATGAAACATTTTAAAATTGAGGAAAGGAGAAACTGCAACAACTGAGTGAGAATAATTTTTGTGAATTAGATAACCTTATATGATTAATTAATTGCGCAATTAAAGTAATAGCACCTCAGATAAAGATTCTTTCACAAGCCATTTTTATGAAAAACTAAGTCTGTTCAAAATGTGTTAGTCTGGGCTGTTTTTCACCTCCCAAGCCCAAACTAACGAAACTAGGGTTTATCTTCCTACACTTTATAACTTCTTTCCTCACATTCACAGTCTAACAAATAACGACATGATTTACTTAAAGTGTCAGGTCGACTAAACATAGATTAATTTATAATATTTAATTAGAATACAAACCTTATTTTATAAACTGATTTTGCAAGGTTAAATTAGATTTAAAATTTACTTCTTAACAATAAGACATCATATTTCTTTTTCTTAAGTTATTTTTTTCATCCAAATATCAAGTGGCTCGATTTTAATCTACGATTTGAACAGATTTTGATCTAAAAGGTTGGATAAATAAAATATTAAATATGGTATACACAAAATTAAGCATATTGACAGAGGTGTAATCTGAATACATGATTAGGAAGATTGAAAAGACAAAAAATGAGCGTTCTTAAATATGTGATAATATAAACAAAGGAGAAGGCCATATTTTGCAAATAAAAAAAAAGTAAGGTTAGATATTGATGTCTCCTTAGCTAAGCCATACACATCTTTGACCAAGCTTCATGCAGAAACAAGAAGTTGCTTGAAGCCATTCCAATTCCACACATGAAGTGGACAAAACAACCCTTCATATTTACTACTTAGAATATTAAGATCATGGCTAGCTACATGCCATGCCATATGCATAGTGCCATTTAAATTTGCAGGTTTTTCTTTAAAATATATTAATACTGTTCAACTGCATGAGCATGGGGTAGTATTTGCCATGTTCGTCAATAGTTTATTCTTTACTCGCTTTCATAACAACACCCTCCATATTGCTTCAACAAATATCTAATGCATTAAATAAACAACAATATCAGAAGACACGTTAGGAGGATAAAAAACTATGTTTTGTGTAGTTTATGAGCATTTAATATGCTTGCTTACAGTGTCCGTAGTTAAAAAAAGATTCAACATTAGTTAATTAAGTATCTGTTAATTAGAATTTGCTACACATTTAGCCGTAGTAGAACTTGTTGGAAATAAACTAAAATGTTAACAAAAACACCTTTTATTTTAACTAAAATTTACTAAGAGTTAAACACTTCTTTAAATGGTTACTAGAATTAACTAAACATCTTTCAACTTGTTTTTCTTATTCAATAGACTCAAATTTAAAGCTTGTTATGAGATAACAAGTATCTTTAAAAAAGATTAATTATGTTCAGATTAGATATAAACCCAACTCTACCCTTAAGCGCTCCTCTGTAAGGATTATATTAAAAGTCTTTAAAATGACAACAGTTGCGCGTATTATTAGGCACTTTGGATAAAAAAAGTAGTAGAGGCTACGAGGTACGAAGGAGTGAGGGTTTCACATGGTCATGTATGGTTATGACGGAGACATAGTCTCTTTCGTCAAGGCTGTTTTCAGAGAAGATGGAGACATGTCATTGTTTGTCTACACTTCACTTTATTTACCTGCACATCATGTCCCCAAAAAACTATACTCAACATAATTTACTCCAACTTCTCAAACGTCGGTTCCCACATACCCTATCTGAATTAATCAGCACCCAAACTACACTTATTATAGATGACGCAAGTAAATGCACTGATTCTAATGCTACTGCTAACAAGTTCAGGAACATGCATGAGCAGAAATGATGACCAGGTGAATCACCAATTTTTGTTTTTTATTCACCAACTGAGGTTTGCATAGGTTGATCTGTAAAACAATTTGCACTGGAATGATCACACATTTTATGGGAACCGTTGCAACTGACACAACAAGATCAAAGGATTCTCCCAATATACTTGTTATAGTGAAGTGTCTAGAAAACTTGAAAACAGTTAACAGGTAGAACATCCCAGCAAAGTAAATAATGTCTCTGATCTGCCCATCAATTGTCTTCAAAACCTCTTATCGCGGGGTGCTGAGACCCATTTCTGAGAAAAAGGATAAAAATTACATAAGCACAACAGGCTTACAACAGGAAGTCTTATCTACACAACAGAATAATAACTAAGCAAAGCAAGTGACGTTTAACACAAACAGTACCAGAGCAAAAAATCAAAGCGACGCAGTTCGTGAAAAAATGGCTGTGAATATGTAAAAAGGCTGAAGCTTGAAGGTAAATAAACATACAAGGTAGCAGCAGGCAGCCATTGCATCCTTTGGTTTTACATGGAAATTGAAAAGGAGAATTATAGATGAATTATTTTGTTCACATCCCAGATTTGGTTTTACACATTTACTGAGAACTTGATAGTTTTAGCGTCTACATTCCAATTATCATTTTTTTACTTTTTAAATGGGTTTCCAAATGCTATTTATCACATGGATGAAACAATGAATAACAAGCATAGCATTGATGTCACCTATGTTGTTTATTCAGAGAACGCTTAGGAAAAGTATGATTGTCTATGACAAACGGGATCAGAATTATAGAGAAAATGAGAAAAAGTCCACTGAATATAGTATGATCACGCTCACAGAGACTTGGCGGTCTGCACTTCTCAGTGTCCAAAGGTCCTAACCCTTCTCAAATGAAAGGATACCCTTCTCTGGATCCTCCGTCCCATTTATAACCAACAGCATGCCTTACTCCGTTTTGTCCAATCCCCTAATTACAAGAAACTAACTGAATCTAACAATTAACTAACTAAGACCGTTAACTAACATGTACTAAATAACGTGAGTTGCAATCTTCCCCTCTTATCCTTTGGAAATCAGAATTTTAGTAAAACCGTAAGTGTTCTCTGGCCACACCATGATCCAAGTGTTCTCTGTTCCAGTCTGTCGTATGTTCTCTCAGCCCTCAGTTACTGTTGTGTCCCTTTATTCTCTTTAATTTGATCACCCTTTTGTTGCAGTATATTCTACATTCTGAAACAGGTCATTCAAGATTCATCTTTCTCTACAGTGTCTTCTTCTATTTTCCCATTTTTTAATTCTCTGATTTGGGTTTTAAAATCTAAACATTATAAACTAACATGTATATTTTTTTTAGTTCATATACAATTCAATAATGTAGCAGCCCCACTATAGAATTTTCAGTGTCTTCCTTCCCAAGGTTGATAACTGTACTGAGTAGTTCTTTATTTAGTGTGAACTATAAAAAATGAAATACATACGACGCCTTCGTAATGGCAGAAAGGTGAATATTCACTACGATGAGTTTCTATGTACAGAAGTTCTACCCAAGAGGAAAAATCAAATGCAATAATATGAATCAAAGCTCAGATCTTGGTTCAACAAAATATTTTATTGCTTCAAATGTGGTCTATTGTACGTACCTTGATATCATTTAGTACAGATCATATCCTTAATTATACAACCTAAGTAATCGGTTCTTCCTCAGATTCAAGGGCAACAATGAGAGGATTTGGAATGGCAACTTGGTGGTGAGCATGTGTGCACTTTGCAATTGATAAATCAAGGCTTTCCAGGTTTATACGCATGAGCTTCGAAAGTAACAGTAAACACGCACAAACAACTCATGGAGTGTTTGTTTTTGTGTTGGAGAGGCTATAGGTCAGGTTGTAGGATGTGTTTTGCATTAAAAGGTCTAAAGATCATTTGACCAATTCAGAACACAAACTTCTTGAGTCTTTTGAGCCCCTCAACCTGGAAGCAACATTTTGGCTGCTTTTGCATTGAGTAAAATCTGGCTTCGGTGAATTGATAAAAAAAATTCCTATTAACTTGATATTATCTTACTGTTTCAATAATATCAAACAAAAATAATATCCTTTATAGCAAATATAGATCTCAAAGTGACTTCTTATCAACACTAACCAGACAACATTCATCATAAAAAAGTCATTTGCCAAAGAAATGTTTCCAAATAAAGTGCACATTCGGATTCACATTGAACCATCCAAAATCATGTTGAAATAGCAACTGGTGTAATTTTAGATAAATGTTCATATGTTTAGTCTAACTTCAAGTTGTTGATTACGGGGCCAACATTAATTGAGTTGAGGTAACTTTAGAAAGCTTTTGTATTGGATAAAAAAATTTAGAGTTTTACTACTAACTATCTTTTAGAATAAAAATAGCCAAACATAAATCACTTCACTTCAAAAACACTTTTGTGAGTTCACTCAAACTCACATAAATCCATCCACCCAGTTCCCCATTTTAACCAAAATCAATTTTAGAAAAGAATGTTCATTTAAAATCAAGTTTGTAAACTCCAATTCAAAGACAGTGTTAGTGTTACAACTACACTGCAATCCAACTGCTAAACAGTGTGAATCAGTGAGAAAATAATAAAAGAAAATCACAAAAATATTACGAACAATGGACACAGAAAGAACTATCACAATGTAAAGTGATGATATTCTCCACCAAATATAGATTTCATTGCTCCTACTGTTTTAATGCCGCTAAAATTCACTTTATTTACTTTCCTATCAATTCTTCAATATGAATGTAGACACAGTAGTTTTGAGGCCGATCCCTAAGCAAAACCACAATCTTATACAGGACAATGGATATGCGAGCTTAAGGCTGCGTACAATGACACCCCCCATTCCTTCACATAGCGAGGAGCCTCTGACACAAGAGTACGTCAGTATTTTCTAGTTTTTTATTCTCCTCAGATTATCAGTTGTTTACGACGACATATGATTAACAATAGCTCACAGGCCACTCTCAAAGCAAAACTACAATCTTGTATAGGTTAAAAATAACCTGATAGCAACATCCTCTTGTTTTGCTAAAATATAGACACAGCAAGTTGCCTAATCATTAACAAAATGAAACAAGCACTGAGACTCTACAATGCATAATAGAGAGGGATTTGGAACTCGAAGAAATGATAATGCGGTTAGTTTGAGAAAAGCTCAGTATGCCTTAGTTTGATTGGGTAGATGGCATTAAGAAAAGAGGGGAAGTAGCAATGAAGCTTACAGAGAAGAAAGCGGTAAAAAAGAATTGGAGAAATCAAACTCCGGGGTTGGCACTGCAGAGCATACCCTGGGACAACGACCTCGACCTACTCGAATCGATGCCTAGACAAGAAGTGAGGCGCGCCGACGACACCGCCGAGTGCAGCGGAAGCAGCGACTGCAGGCAACCGAGCTCCCCACCCACCCACCTGAACAAAAAGAAAAAGAAGAAGCGAAGAATAAACATAAAATCCAATTGGGTCGAAGAAAAGGAATCACTTCATAGGGGAAACAGTCTTGCCTGGCCGTAACCGGAGAACGAGTTTTGAGGAGAAAAGCTGAGGGTGTGGGCTTGGAAGCTGGTTTTGTGATGGTGGATTTGATAAAGGACAATGCTGGTTGGGAAACAGATCTATAACGAGAAGCCATTGCAGCAACCCACCAAATTCCAGAGTTAGGGCTTTCGCCTATCACAGTTCAAGAAAGGGTTTTGCCGAGGGTTTTGTCCTTTTTACTGTTATTTTTCTTGTTCTTGTTCTCCTTTTTCTTTTTTTCTTATTTTTCCCTTTTTCCTTTCTTTTGCATTTTAATGAAAAAAGGAAAAAAATTGAGGGAACTTGTAAGAGAGAAATGAAAAATAAATAAATAACATGCCTTTGAGTTAAATAGTTGAGATAAGAGGTCTTATTTGTTCGTTTTAACCATAAGTAACATAAATAATTGTTTTTTTTATTTAAAAAACCTATTGATCTCTAAACCCCTTGTTATAGTTTTCTGGTTTAGATTTAATAAGAAAATTATTTAATTATGATTCCCAAAATTTAAAAATTGTATGTTATAGTATTTAACATGAAAGTACAATTACATATTTTATTAAACGTAAAAATGTAAAATAAGGAGTTTTTTATAAAAATTAAAATAGAATTTAATATTTTCATATTCTATTAAAGTGAACTTGTTCCATTGAAAAAAAAAATACTTCGATTTGAATTTTGGAAATTAGAAAAAGAAAAACATATATATAAAGATATTTTAGTAAACAATATTAGTAAAATTAACCAAGTACTAATAATATAGTAATCCATATAATTATTTTTAACTTTTTTTCTGACTTGCAAACTAAACAATAAAATATTACTGCTTTAGTTTTCTTAATGATTGTCAATGTCAAGTTTAATATGATTAAGATGTATATACTTGGTTACCACAATTTTAACAGGATCATTGACTTGATTATTACTTTTATTTCTTTTATTTAATAAATTTGTATGGGGCTAAGCTTAAGTTCAACAAATTTTGAAAATTGAACAGATTCAAACATTTACCTAATTGTAATTTATGAAATAAATTCTATTTATTTTCTTATAAATACTTGTTAAGAAATTTTATCCAGACAAATTCTTATAATTTTTTTTCCAGTTGTTGATTATCGTATTTAGCCATTATTAGGCTTGCCACTCAAAATTAATCAGATATTTTTTGGTTCACGATTAAATTAGTATAATCTAGCTAGAAAAAATCTTAATGCATAAACTTGAATGTGTCAAGGTTTACTTTGTAATTCAAAGGAAAAGTTCTCCCTTTTTTTTTTCTCATTTTTCATTTTGAATCACACAATAGAAAGGAAAATGAGTGCACTAAACTTATATGCTTCTCCATAGAACTTCTAATTGTAAATTATTCTATTTTGAGCTCAATTTAAATCAAAATGAATTCTACAATATCATGTTTGTTAGGATTCAGCACCTTATTTTACAAAATAGTTGATTTGACTCACTAATTTAGGAAAATAAAAATAAACATTAAAGGACTGAGAATTTCTCTGCTTTCATTTTTGTATCCAATGAATATTAGATTTTTTTTTAATTTCAATGTTATTTTCATTGTAAATTACCCATTTCTCCTAATAATCTTAAGACTTAAATAATGTTTTTAGTCATCATAACATTAATGAGTTTTCATGTTCGTTCTTATAAGTTTTTAGCCTCAAAATTGTAAAATTATTGGTTTTAGTCCTTACACAATATGAAAATTATCACTTTAATTTCACAAAAAGGTTTTACTTTCTGCACGCTCACAATTTCTCCTTTGCGCATCCTCTAATTTTTTAAAATAACCATTTTACCTTTCATAAAAATGATTTTCAGATTGCATATGCTAAATATTTTTTAGAACAAACTTTCGGAAATAAGATATTCAAAATAAAATTTCTAAAATAAAATTTTCAGAACAAATTAAATGCATTGTTGAACAAATTTTCTGAAATAGAATTTCTAAAACAAACTTTCCAAGGTATAATACTTTCCAAAACGAGTTTTCTGAAATGCCTTATAGAAAAAAATTTCGAAACATACGAAATACATTTTGAAAAGAACTTTCCAAAATTAGCTTCTTTTTTTCATTATCTCTTTTCCTCCTCTGTCGTGTTTTTCCTCTTTTCTTCTACAACAGCAATGATGAAAGTAGTGGTGAAGGATATTTTAGTTTTTTATGCTATATGAATACACTAGGGTCAAGCAACCCAAACCAGTTAATAGGATTAAGCCATTATTCAGCAACTTCTAAACCTCAAGCTACAGTAAAAAAGTTCATCTAAACAAAGATTAGATCTTTAATCATCCTCACCATGGTACATGTAGTTGACCTCACCTACCAAATGTTATTAAACTTATGATGCTATTACTGTATTCTAAGAAAAAAATAATCTAATCCACGTCTAACAGATGACCTCGACTTCAAAGCTTAATTTGAACTTTCTGTCAAATTACATAATAAGCATCAAATATATTTTATGCTTTTGATATTGTAAATGCTTTATTTGTAAAAGAAAAAAAACAACTTTTGTAACCTTAACCAGGATGAGACTCATTAAACTTTCCTTCAACAATTCTATATAATAACAAATAAATAGTTTTTGTTCATCATGGTAGACATGGTGATGAAATTCATGCATCTACACCTATTGAACACAAGCATACCATTGCCATGTTGCTTAAGCCACTTTGACGATGACTAATCAGGCAACTAATGACGGTGTTAGATAACGCGTTAGAACACAAGACCAAGTGGCAATAAGCTCAGGTATTTATCATATTAGGACACGCTTCTGGAATGCTGTCAAAGCAGTGGCAATCTACCAGTCACCGTGTCCACAGATGATTTTGGTCCTGACAAAAAATGCAGCACATTACAAAAGCTGTTAACAAAGAATAAAGGTAGCAACTTTGAAAAACATCAGCATCAAATCCAAGACTGTGACATTCAATTTTTCAATTAACTGCAGAAGCATTTGGATTTTCTTGAACGTGTTTTTGGTCTTACATGACATACAGGCAACAGGAAGCTTACCAGGTCCAACAGCAAGAACAGTTTTTGATCCTGCCGAAACCTGAACATATAAAAGGGTGAGCAATGATACTATAAAAAGCCACAATGTGAGGATGTTAGAAGATAAAAGCAAACCCTTCCACAATCAACCTATTGCATTACTAAGTTAGTATTAACGATTACACAAGGAGAGTTCGTTACTAAGTATCAACTCTATGCTAGATTTATAAGGTGATGCTATACTTTATTTCTAGCCAAATATGAGGCATTACCTGTGTTCTTCCTGCGTCGGCAACAACAAATGTAGGAAGGCCAATACTATCAGCTGCGTCCTTCAGTTTATTCCTGATCCAAAGAGAAGTCATCAATGCATTGTAGGTCTTGTTCTACTGAACAAGTGAATTTACAGTATCCAGATTAAAATCACATGCTTACATCTCTTGTTGATTCCTGCAAGTCACAACAATTTTGGGCTGGCCACACTGTTCCCATTGTCTCAGAAGAGACCTATCACTGCAAAAGTACAAGGTGCTGGAGTTTATTAAAGCAATAAACTTGCTGATAGAAGCTATTATATAAAAGAATATGTAGCCTCAATGAACTTAAGTTTTAAGGTATAATAATATCGCTACGAAGTATAGCAAAATCACAGGTATGAAATAATCATCATTTTCATGTTCAATATGAAATGTTTTAAAACTAAACATGTCAAGTTCCTATTTTCATTTGCTTTAAGGTAATGGAAGTTATCTCCTTGAGTATAACCAACTTTACAGTATGCATCTAAAAAAACTGACAACAATGTCATCCCCAGAACTGGATTATGTAAAGGTACAACCCTATTGGCCATCATGCGCCTACAAATATTGTCCTGAAGGTTGAACAACATGGCACGATCTTTTAAACATTATGTTAACCTAGATGTGGTCTTGTTTCTTCATGAAGGAGATGTTGGTAGGTGGATTCCCAGGACTCACAGGGACCACTAATTAGATATCTAGAAGATGCCCCAATGCTTTGAAATGGACACTTCTCAGAAAAAAGGTACCTTTGCATTAACTCAGCATACATGCCAGTTGCAGCATCTGCAACAAAATGTGATTGTAAAGGCATAAACTAAGAAACATAAAGGATGCAAAAGGAAGTGATAAGGAAATTTGTAATGGTGAAAAGAGACTCTTGACAAATTTGAGATAAACAACACTTCAAAAGTTGACAACAGTTTGATATCATACGAGCACATTGAGATGCAATCTTTCCAGATTTCATCTTCAAGTCTTGTCGAACGACCAGAACCTGACAGAAAACAGTGCACTTTTTAAAATCAGAAGTGTTTTTTGTACATAAAATGGTAGATGTTTCTAACAATTAAAAGGAATGCATGTAACATCTATTTACCTGCCCATGAATTTTATGAAACAGAAGAGGAGTTCAATTAATCTAATTATTGAGTAATTACATTCATGGATACAAAAAACTTTGTATACACTGCTGCTTCAGATTACTTCTAAAAAAGTAAAAAAATTATAAACTTGTTCCTGGGTTTTGTTCAGTGGTTCTACTTCTACAGAGAAAACTGTTCAGATATAATCATCAATGATTAAACAAGTTCATTCGGCAAACTTTCCTCCTAACTGAGAAAAAGCAGATGGGTAGTAAGGGAACAATTTTAATCATGCACGTCCTTCCGATAAACATGAATGACTTGCTTACATGATGTACAGATAGTGGCAAATGTGATGAAGGTAACCATATGCAGGTTAAACTCTAATGATACGAGAGAGTGGCAAATGTGATGAAATGACAAACCATTTTAAGTTCTCGGTCACCATTGCTGGAGACTGAGAGTTGCTCTTGAAGCTTGGTAGATGACAATTGTTTCTTGGAGAAGTGATTTCTACTGGGCTTTGTTAAATCTAACAACAACCCAAAAATGAAACCTATAACAAGACCTGGAATGAAGTTCTCTGCCTTGAAGCTCCCTGCGAACCATTCTCCCTTTTGTTTCTGCTGTTGCTATACAAACAACACTCAGGCAAACAAATAGCATATTCAAGGTACACAGCGTATGAAAACTCACAAAATAGAATTGACATGGTTCCCAATATATAAGGGGTAAAAAGAAGTAACTCAAAGATTGGAATTTTGGACGACCCCTTTCCTGGGGGAGAGGTCCATGGTTGTTCAAAAGGATGGTGAAACATTTTATATATCAAATACGCGTTGACAAATGAATTTCCCTGAATAAACTATGAGGATATAGTGAAAGAGTGTCTTGTTCAGTTGTTGGGACAAAAAAACATAAAAAGAAGACAGATAAGGGAAGTGAAAAACATGAACTAACCTTATCCCGAGGTTGATTAGAATTTAGGATTGAAGAGAACATTGAGTTTTTGCAGTGAAGGAAGAAGGAACATGAATGGGTAAATTTTGAATGTTTGAAACTGAAAAGTGCTATTATCTTACCCTTAGCTCAAAAGGGTAAGCCAATTTTGAGAAGATGAAGATTTACCGGTGGCTGCTTTGGCCAGTCTAGAGTAGAGACATGCCGCATTAAGGAAGAAAAAAAAAAGGTTTAATGGGTATATTTTTTCTTTTTTAACCTTTAAATTTTTCTTTCGCTTAATTACTGTCTCCATTTTTGTGTAAGGTGTGTTAAATTAATTCGTTTTTTTTTTTAAATTCAATACCGTGTTAATTTTTGAAGAAGTATTATTTTAGGTATTTTTTTAGAAAATAATTATTTGATTAATACATGTTGTTTTCTATTTTTAGAAAATATATTATATTATTTTTAACTAAATATAAATAATTTTAATATGTATATTAAAAATAATTTTTTAATATATTACGTACAAATATACAATAATGTAATATATTAAAAAAAGTACTTTTTAATAAAAAAATCAGTATAATATTTATAAAAAAGAAATTAAAAATCATGTATCAACACTTAATATGTTATATTAACTATTTTTCTTTTAAAAGTATATTAAAGCGAGTTTGAAATTAACAGAGGCTGTAACCCTAATCCTTGTGTACAAATTGAGAATGTTATCTCCATTTTCCATTTCTTCACGCTTTTATCTTCTTCTTTTTCTTTTTTGCATTTTAGTAATATGCACAAAACCAATCTCACTGTGACCAAATTGCGCAGCTCTAACTTGGTATGTTATTTGTGGTCAGCGAGAATCATTTGTCAGGTTCACCCTAGTACCCAACTACTTCAGTTTCGTATTTTGTTCGTGGTTATTGTAGATGATTATGTTGTTGCAAATTTACAGTTAGGTTTCACGTCCATCTTGTATGACAAAATATCCAAAAGGTTATAAAGGTGCTAATAACGAACACAAACACGTATATATTTTAATTCACGTTCTAAAAATTATAGACATGAGCTAATGAATCAGAAGTACGACTTATCAAAATTTGTGATTTTTAACGGTTTAAATGTGTTAACATAATATGTGTTGGCTCAATCTCATGTTTGTACAGTCACCTTGTTTGTTTGCTAACAATGCTATTATTCTTTACCATTTTGGTTTCTGATAATGCTCATGTTTTCCTTTCCTCAACTAGTTTCGCCAGGTCAAATGATTTCCTGTTGCTTATTTTCTTGGATGTTATTTGTTGTTCTCATTCTGTTGCTTTCTTTTTCAATATTCATTATATTTAAGGCAAAGAGTAGTTTTTCTGGAACCTCAAATAGAAGTGTGAAAGTTAACTGATAAGGTCAAAAAAAAAAAAAAAACTCACGAGTCTGCTTCATCTCCCTTAACTCCTTTCAAGCCGTGCATTGTTGGAAATTTTGGTAGCAAAGTTGAAGCATTGCTATGTCAAAATAATGTTGTTAGAGTTGGGGACTGGGGGAACAAAGGGTCATGATGTCCTTCATTCTGGGTCTGCTGGATCCTTTTTATATGTGTAATCATATCTATTTCTGCTTAAGGTTAGAACACAATGTCTGAGTCAGTGAACTGTGTGCAAGTGATCTTATTACCTTTGAGTCTTTCAGAATAGCATTTCAAAGGTTCGAGCAAAGTCAAAATTGTCCATCTGCTGTCTCAAATTAGATGTCATCTACTGTTCTGCCTCGCACCTAAGATTCGTTTACCCTTTCAGCTTTATTTGAATATCACTAGCAGCAGATTTGGATTTGCGATTTTGCAACATGGCAACAACTCTTTGTTTCAGTTCTGTTATATGGTCCATGTTCTGCATAGTCGACAACTTGGGCCCTGAATCCTCCTATTCTTAGACAGCAAAGTTTCAACTTTCATATTGAAAATCTGTTATGTGTTTTAGAAAACATAATCTTTTATAAGCCTGGTTAGTGTAATATGCCTAAACGTATTGTTAGGCATAACATAACATTGTTGTTGAAATATGGTTTGTGCATTAGGTGGAAGGAAAGGAAGGACAACACTTACAAGTGATTGTAATTGACAACTTAACCTCTCATTATCCCCCTATAATTATGAACTTACTGATTAGCTAGACAAAGACTTGAATTTTCAAGAATATAAACAAATTTGGATACCAAACAAAAATATACTTTTCTAATTAAAGAATGTATCATAGATAGATTTCCTCACGGATTTATTTGTTGGTAATATTCCTTCCTTAAATTTCTTGCACAAAAATTTATTGCCAATAATTTATGCATTTGTTACATACAATTGATATTTCTTTATATAAACACATTCATTATTCACACGTCTTCCAATAGTGGGAAATGTTCCCGACCACTATCAACGAATTATTTCATAACCTTATTTATGGATTATTTAATATGTAGTATTAATTATGATTATTTTTTTTCTGTATGTGAGTGTACCTATGTCTCTTATGCATATAAATTTATTTTTGTATATAATTCGTGAGTAATATCCCATTTTTAACGGATTTGATGCTTTTCTTACATATTATTACGTCTGTAAAAAATTGCTTTTGTAGTATACATAGAGGAAAAAATATAATTTATCGTAACAGAACCTGCATAAGAATTAAAGAGTTGCGCAATTCCAATGGGGGCAATGCTATATATACACTGTTCTGAAGAGTTTGTCTTAGCTTTTTCCCACGGAAAAACAACATATATAGTAAAGCACTTAAACAATTATAACAAATCACTTTTCTAAAATTATTCTGTATTGTAGGCTTAAATTTATTAAAACTCAACATTTTAAAAGCCACATTTACAATATTTATTTTTTAATTAGTTTTAACTGATAGCATATAATGTTAAAAGTAACGTGTTAAAACATATATTATTAGAATTCTTGTAATTTGTTGGTAATATTTAAAAGTTACTTATGTAGGTGTGTGTATATATATATATATATTCATTCTTCTCTTTCTATCATCTCTCCATCGTATTTTCTTGTTATCTCTTCTTTTCTTTTATATAACATCGCTTATCTATAGTTTTCTCTGTCTTCCTTATTATAAAACTTCCGACAACGTTAGATTTATTTTAGAAAATATTTTGTTGTTTCTTTTTCCAGTGGACTTTATATTTTATTTTCCTTTTCACAAAAGAGAAAATTTGCATACTCAAAAACCAAGTGAGTAGAAGAGACTCTGGTCCCACTTTGTCATTATATCCAGTCAATTCGAAGAGCAGATTCAGTGGAGTGTAAGCACATTTGTAATAAGTTGAGAAGTATCTGGATCTGTTCTTATACTTTAACCAAACTGCATAAGAACTCCTCATAGGAAGTGAAGATAGTATAGAAGAAATTTCATAGGTGTTAAACTTATGATGATGAAGTAAATAAGAAAGTGTGCATTGTACGTATGAGTTGCAGGTTTTGGGGTGAATTGCTAAAGCGTGCTGCATGGTTTACCACCATTGTAGGGAGAAAAGGGAAGTTGGCAAGTAAAGGTTTGGAATTGTACACATTACAAAATTCCCTGCCCCATCATCCATTCTTATTCCTTCACGTGTCCCCCAAAACTACACAACGAATCCCAGCCACACCTCTTCTACATAACCCTCAACCAACAACATATTCTCCTTATCCTAAATCCTTATTCAACTAACCAACAACCTTAATTTCCCTCTTTCCTTTTCAACAATGGAATCCCATGCCTCCAATTCAAACTCTCATCCTAACCATAATAACAACCACCACCATCACCCGCCTAGGTTCAAACCTAGCCAACCCATCTCCGACCGAATAGTCCGTGCCCTCCGCCACCGTCTCCGCCTCCTCCACCGTGCCGGCTCCACCTTCTTCATATTCGGTGCCACCGGTAACGTCTACACGGTCACCCTCTCCTCCACCCCCTCCTGCACCTGCCCTGATCGTACAACCCCATGCAAGCACATTCTCTTTGTTTTCATTCGAGTTCTGGGCGTGTCCCTTGATGATGTCTGTCTAAGGAGGAGGACCCTTCGTCCTTGCCAGCTCCAACGCCTCCTCGGCAAGCCCACGTTGCCGGAGGCAGTGGCGGGAGGCACCCTCCGGCAGAGGTTTCACCAACTGTTCTTCGGTGGAGGGTCAAGGAGGCCAAAGATAGAGACGGAGGAGGGTGCGACGTGCCCAGTTTGCCTTGAGGAAATGGAGAAGGAGCAAAAGCTGGTTGCATGTGGGACATGTCGTAACCCTGTTCATGAAGAGTGCTTGATGAGGTGGAAGAGAACAAGGGGAAGAAGATCGGCTAGTTGTGTGATTTGTAGAGCAAGGTGGAGGGATACGGCGGAGCAGGATCAATATCTGAACCTTTCTGCCTATGTTAGTGAAGATGACATGGGAGAACCTGTTTCGGGGCTCTGCACTGGCTGAGTTTCATGTACATATAATATAATGTTTGATGTGTGGTTAAAGAATCATAATCACAATTAACTGAAACTGTTTATGTTGCAATTATGATTAGTCAAACTACTTGTGTATTGATTCTGTAGTTCATACTTTGCAATTTGGTTCTTTTCGAAATGGAAAAAAGACATAGACACCGCATAGGTGTTTTACCAGGAGAAAGATACTGATTCAAACATTAAGCTACTGTAAAAATTAATCATAACTAACAATGTTGATTTTGAGAATATAGATAATTTTCATTTTTCTGAATAAATAGAACTCATTTCGAGTGAATAATGGCTAAATTTTAAAAATACAGATTATTTTGAAATGGCTTTGTTTAATGCTTTGCATAAATATACTTGTTTAAACTGTATTTTGGAATTTGTTGAAAATAGAATATTTTTGCAATATTAGTTTGTTTAAAATTATTTTTCGTTGATTGCCCCATATCTTAAATTAAATGAAACTAAATTGTAAATGTTAACTTAATTCCATCCTTTTATATTATTAAAAATAAAGATATAGAAAAGTATGACATGTTCTTTTTATTCTTTTTAAATGAAATGGTTTAAGAGTAACTGTCCTTTTCCAGATAAATCTCCAATATAAATAAAATGTATTTAGTAATATTTTAATTTTCAAAAAATATTTATTTTTAAAAACTTATTTGAAATTTAATGAGAGAATTATTTATTTTTATTTATAATCTATAAAAATTAATAAAGAAAAAACACTTAAAGTTGTTTTTTTAGTTAGTTTTTTTATGTACACATTTTTTTCTATTTTAAATAATAATAGTAATAAATTAACTATTTTTACAAGTAATTATAGAAATTCAATTCCTAATAAACATCACACACAAGAATAATTTTTTATATGATTAAAACTTATGAGGATAATTGATCTAACTTATTTTAAATTTGGCAGTATGTAAATTTTTATACATTAAACAGTTATTTGGCAGATTATACGCCCATTTGAATAAATGAAAAATAAATGTAAATCATATAAAATCAATGTATTAGTATTTTAAATATATAAAGTTAAAATTGATGTTTTTTCAAAGATAATAAATTAAAATATTAAATCATTCTTAAATATCTAAAGATAATATAAATGGATTGATTTAATAATAAAAATACTTCCAATCATATTAGTTAATTAATATATATATATATATATATATATATATATTTCTTATAAATTTTAAATTAACGCTAATATAATTTTTTTTCTTGTCATCTTTTGGATTTATTTGAGTAAAATATCATTTGTGTTTTATTTTTATTTTTTCGTGTCTCGTATTGAGCTATGTATTTACTTACTTTGGGATAAACAGAGCTTGTGTTGTGGCTTTGCGAGTTCTCATCGGAAGCAATGGAAGACGCCGGGAAACCTCTGAAGTCCGGCAACCCATCGCGTAAGGTGGTTGATTTGGCTGCCGGAGAAGCACACAATCTCGTTCTTACTGGTGAGTATCCCAATTCATTTTTTTTTTGTGAAAGAAAATTGAAATTTCAAATTTCATTGTTTGTGTGAAGCGTTGAGCTGAGGGTTGAATTCTTGCCGTGGTTTGCAGGGGATGGCAGTGTGTACAGTTGGGGTAGGGGAATGTTTGGAAGGATTGGGAGTGGCTCAGAAAAGGATGAGCTTTTTCCAGTACAACTCAAATTTGGAAACGCAAATCCAAATGGAACACAAGACACTGTCAAGATCGTGGGAATTGCTGCTGGTGCTTATCACAGTCTCGCTCTTGCAGGTTCACACCTTTCAGTGCTTTCCAATACTTTACACCTTTCAATTTCCCCCTTTTTATATGGATATCCCACAAAACTTATCTGCATTTCTTTGGATGCTATTAGTCATGTACTCCCATGAGTGATATAATCTCGTCTTCTTAATCTGCACAATAAATGTTTTCATAAATGGTCAATATAAATTGCCAAGATACAGTTTCAATTTTGATAAGATAGCAAAACTGCAAGCTAACTGCATGTAAGTTTTGTTCTATCTAGACAAAGAAAACTCGAGTGCAGTTCTTTGAGTGTCTTTAGTGTTGTTCCTTGAATAGATCTATCATTTTTTTAAATTTGTCTTCTGATTAAAAATTGTAGTATAACGTGCTGGGCAGAAATAGATGAAATAAACTCCAAAATTGATTTTTGTTCAAGAATAAAATTTAGTACATCAGACCTTGTTTCTCTTTTGCTGAATTCTTAGGTCACCTGGACAAGAACAAATAAAAATTCATCAGAATATAGTAACTTACTTCCTCAGCGTATTGTTATTAAGAGGAACAGTTCATCTTATTTTTGGAGAAATGAATTTTCATCTTACATGCTCCATAATGAGCAGGTGACCGACCTCCTGCAGTATAATTTCATTTTCATTGTTGTTTGCTGAAATGTGAACGCAGAAGTCAAATCATAAACTGTTGTCTGCTAACTCAGATTTCCAGATTTGAATCTTTTTCCCTTGATGGTAACTCTAGCTAAAGTTTCCCAATTATTAGTAACCTTGTTGCTAAACCTTCATAAGAGTGATAAGTGTATGCTTGAATTTAGATTTGTCAAACAGATATGAAACATAGCTATTGTAACTTAGGCTGGTTCGTTTGATTTGAATTTGAAGGTATTCCGCCATCTAATTCTTCAGTCTGTGTTGGCAGAAGATGGAGCTGTTTGGTCTTGGGGTTACAATTTCTGTATCCTTAATATGCTTGGAATCCATTGGTTCATCTCAGTTAATATGTATTGCTTGTTTTTACTTTAGAAGTTTGTTGAATTTATGTTCTGTACTGGACCTACACCCTTGACTAATGTATGGATGGTCAACTTGGTACAAATGGAGAGAAATCACATGACAATGAATATGAGGTTGGAGACAATTGTTTAGTTCCCCGGTTACTGAACAGGTTTGTTGAATTTCACCCTGTCAATTCTTCATCGGGTGTGTCTGAAACAGAAGCCAAAACATCACTTAAGGTATAACATGAATTGCATTCATTTTCTTAATCTAAAGTGGAAACCAAGGTGACTTCACACTGTTTAACTTTCACAGATATGTGCTATCAAAGCTGGAGGAATGATGTCTCTGGCTATTGATAACCGTGGGACCCTATGGATGTGGGGAAACTGCCCACAACAAAGTAAAGAAGGCGAGTTAGCACTTGTAAGCAGTTTCACTCCAACTCCAGTTCGGGATTTTCTGGGTCGATCTGTTGTCAAGGTTGCATGTGGAAATGAGCATATCGTAGCTCTGGTTAGTGCTGGCGAATCATACAATGGTGAAGATCTAGAATGCTACTCTTGGGGTTATAACACCCGTGGCCAATTGGGCTTGGGGGACAGAGAGAACAGGCTGCATCCGGAAGTTGTTAAAACATTTGATGAGGAATCACCCTATGAGGTGGCATGTGGTGCCTATCACACTGCTTTGCTAACTCGTATAAAGAAAAGTAGTAGTGACACATTAGACAGCACATGCTGGACCTTTGGCCTTGGAGATAATGGCCAGCTTGGGCATGGAACAACACAAAGCACATTATTTCCTACACCTGTTAAAGAATTGCCACAAAATGTATCCCTTATTTGTGTTGACTGTGGTTTGTTTCATACAAGCGTAGTTTCCTCAGATGGGGATGTGTGGTCATGGGGAATGGAGAAGGGTCTTGGCTTATGCCCTGATGCTAGTCGAGCTGGAACAGATTCTGGTGATGCACTGTCTCCCCGTCTTATGTCATGGAAGCCAAATCAACCTAAATTCCCAGATCCAGTTAAAGTTGCATGTGGGGCCGCACATACTGTTATAATTGCGCAAGGGGGATATAGAATGTGGTCTTGGGGTAGGGGAAGAAGTGGAGTTCTTGGAGATGGTAAAGGAGTAGATTGTTACACTCCCACGCTCGTACTATGGCCTCAAATGATGGATGACTCTGAGGAAGAGGAAGTAAAAAGCGATGGTGAGCAAGAAAAGGCTAGAGAAAAGGAGACTGAAGCAACAACTGAAGCAGAAGAGAAACTATCATCAGCATTGAATGAGCTGAAGCTGCTTCAAACAAAGCTATCTGTGATTAAAAAATATGCCAGTATACTGCATGGTTCTGTTTTTGGAAAGCCCTTTGATGAGCAAGATATCCCTGATTCATTGCAGAATTCAGGTTCATTTGACATGGGAAAAGAATGGGAGAAGATGTTAGAGACCGCAGATCATAGGAAGCTAATTAGGTTGGAAATGTTTTACCGAGACATGCTTGCTGGAGTAAAAGATGAACTAATGAAGAGAAGGATCAAGGAAATTGTAAAGGAGTGTCTCCAATCTTCAGAGGTGTAAAATCAGTATCTAAATGTAAAACATGATACCATTCGGAACAAAAGGATTTCACCTAAAAAGTAATAAGCTATTTGATCATTCCATTTTGCACCATTGGTATGCCCATTTACTACTCACCCTAGTTGATCATTTTATTTTGCACTAGTTTAATTCGATACCACATAATCTGTATTATAATCTCCAACCCAAACTTCACCTCCCTTCCATTACACAAATGACCCTTACGTGTTTAATGCCATTGGAACCAGCAGAAACAAACCGAAAATGACAATATCGTTAATTTGCCT
The DNA here is from genome assembly GCA_027742785.1 of Vigna reflexopilosa. Lineage (NCBI taxonomy): Eukaryota > Viridiplantae > Streptophyta > Magnoliopsida > Fabales > Fabaceae > Vigna > Vigna reflexopilosa. The sequence continues at coordinate 7,371,644 of CM050918.1, read as the reverse complement.
GTCAATTTTGTCACATTCTTAGTTTTACAATACCAGATATAAAACGGAAAAAAAAAATTATTACAGCATACGTTTCATTTTATTTTTTTATCAAACCAGAAAAAGAGAATATATTGTGATTATTCATATCTCCAATTTCCTGATCCACAATTTTTATACTACCAAGATTTGATACTTATTTTCGTTTTTCACTTCTACATTTCACAAGCTATTCTTCCTTCTTTTTTATCAAATCACAAGTGTAAATCCAAATGAATTTTCTGGTACAAGTGCCTATAAATAATTCAGAAACTTGTTTGTCATCGAGGCATTTATATAACTTCGGCTATAACTTTCATATTTTTTATTGTTTTGGTGGGTCACTAAAGTGTAAAATTTTATATGATAGGTACAATGAGAGCAATCAATTATTCCGGTCCCGCTGGATAATGTGTACCCGGCATTGCGTTTTCCATAATCAAGCACCTAAAGGTGCTTTAGCTGTCCACACATGGCACATCTCAACATTCCATACCAGAAACTTCCCTCGGATAAGTCCAAAAACCAAACATGTCTGACTAAAGAAGGATATATGTATTACATAAGAGTGCTGCATTAGCATATATATACAATGTTAAATCCCAGTTTACAATCAATGCCGGCCTTTTCATTCATACTGAGAAAAAGTTGCATAAACTTCAATCAACAAATGGGCTATTATACAATTCCTGCATTTCATACTAGTAGAAGGGGCAACCCAATCCAAAGGAATTTAACAAAAGAATAATGAGAACGTAGGATATCTCATTTTCATATTATATAGAGAGAACTCTAAATAAAAAAAAATTAAGATAAACGCAGAATAAACCACCGTGAGATATCTCTAGTAATAATTAATGAATCAGAAAGAATATTCAACTACCTTCCCAAATAAGCCAGCCATAATCATGGCCCATATTTATGCTGCCTCACTTCAGACTTGGAGAATACGCTGCCGATAGCACTAAGCCTCTGGACAATATTCCCAATGTCTCGCAGGACGGCCCCATCCTGACGTAGGTCTTGCTGAACAATTCACACAAATTACCTGCTTGGCAACGTTGCACTTAACACCAGCAGAACCAGACAGTTAACAGATCGCATCTCACACTCCCAAGTACATCTCAGTTTGCCATTCCATTAACTAGTTCTCAGGGTTGTCAAAGTTTCTTAGGTAGATCATATGCCTTTTTCAGAAACTTGGAAGCTGATTCATCATTTCTATAACATAAAACACGTAACAATGTGTTTGGTTCTGACGGATTCCACTGTCCTGAAGTGGGAGGTAATGGAAGTTTAGACCTGGCGGAGGATTTATATGTCTCCATGGTCAACCGTCTAAACTGCTCTATGATGGTCTGTGTCAGTTCTGAAAAGGGGAAGGATAGACCTCGCAGTTGTTGAAAACTTATCTATTAATTCAGAAGGCAAGCCATCCTCATTTGCCCAAAACAGTTCCTTCAGAAATTTGAAATCATCCTCGATGATCTGAGAATCCTTCCGGTTAAAAGCACGGGAGGGGCCTCCAGCAAGCAATACAAGCAAGAATCCATCAAAGGAAGCTCTCATTATTTCAGTAACAATTCGTGTGCGAATTCTTTCATGAACAGTATCTGAAATGAACATTAATTTCCGTTCAAGTTCCTGAAGGTATGGCTCAATTCTTGAAGATGCTGGATCCCCAACGTACAAACCATCCAATAAAACATGGCTTAGATCATGAAAGACAACTCTATAGGCTGCAGCCTCGCAGAGTTGCTGAATTCCTTCAAGACACGCAGCTGGAGATAGTTCAAACTTCTTTGCTAATCCATTTGAAAAATCTTCCACATGAGCAGATTCAGAGTTCCGTAGCAGGGTAATTATTCTTTTTTCCAGAACATCAAATTCACCCAGGATCCATTGCAAAGTATTAATGCGAACACAGAGTTGTGGTATTCCAGAAGAGGTATCCCCATTTGTTGCAACCTGAGGGTTTCTCTTCTGAGGATTTGGAGATTTATCTTTTTTCTTCCCAAAGCCCTGAAACTTTGAACCGATAGTGCACCTGGTCAACGCTGGCATTGTTGGAAGAAATGTGTTTCGTGATCCTGAATATTAAAACAAAGATAGTTACTAAAGATGCCAAATATCAGAGCTCCGGTGCTCAACTATAAAATTCTAACATCATTTACCACAGCCAGATTTTGCTTTGATGACATAATACTGAAGGCATTTGTCAAGGCCATTCATCACTTCAGGAAGCATTGCAGGATGCATGGGTATCGGAAGCTGAAAGAAAGCATCCAATGTCTCATTTATAATCCGCAAAACATCAACAGCAGATGGAGCATATCCTTCCTGATTTGCTTGAGGACTCCAAACCTAGGATTGGATAACACGGTAAACTAAGTTAGTTCATGACATGGGCATCAATTAATGCAGATAACCAGAAAACACGAAAAACAATCACACGCATAAATGAACCTGCTATCTCTAATCAATTAAGAGAATTTCATCATGCAAAGAAATAAACAACATAGAAATGTTCAGAAATAAATTTATGATGTTTCATCTTTAAAATCATGAGTCTAAGGGTGTGTTTAGACAAACAACTTGACCAAGTACTTATCTAATATATTTGATAATAAAAATATTGAAATAAGCTAAAGGGCTTATCTTGATAATCTTTATCAAGAAACTTATAGCTCTTTTCAAAGAGTTTCTAGGAGTCATAAGTTCTTTTCAAAATCTCAAGTAATCTTCATAAAAGTTGTTTTCCAACCCCGTCCTAATTTGTATCAAAATGCTCATCCGCCGCAACAATTCTGATAGGTAATAGTGTCAATGAAAATCATCAACTGGTAACAAAAGAAAAGATAATGGATGCAAACCTCTTGCTGCAGATTCCTATCGACCCACTCCTTTAGTCTGTCTATTCTAGTTTTAATCCATATTTTCACAAGGTTAGCAATTGCCCCTTCAGCCTCATAAGGAGGCATCTCACGGATAATTGCTTTACCACCATCATCGCTTTCCACTGAATCCTCCACAGCTATCTGCACAAGGTCTTTCTCTAACTGATCGGCAGCTCTCAACACTTGAACCGCATCAGGTGTCAATTCTGTGATACCTGATATGAACTGCTTTAATTCGTTTCCATAGCATGAGTGAAGGGTGGCCACAGCAAGACCTGCTGCCAAAGGATGCCACCTCTTAAGTATTGGACTGAAGACTTGTTTTTCATTGGTTGCCAGGCTACCTACATCCTTCGCAAGGATGGCAAGGACAGGGAGAGCATTTGGCTGATTTTTGGATGCTCTCCTGCTGGAGTCTGCCTTCTCCATTATCTATGCAGCAGCAAAACAAACATATTTCAGCATATACATTCATTAAAATACAGAGAGGCTGATAGATGAAGACTTTAACATCGATACTAAAAGCATAAATGTAATTTACAATTAAAATCTATCAACACAACCAAACTATCCATTAGACCGCATATGGATATCCAAACCTTTGTTCCCTATAGACCCTGTAAAATGTGCGGACGTTATATTTTCATACGCAACAAACCAGTGAGTTAAAGAGTTGTCTCCCCCCCCTACCCCTATCTCCCTCTTCAAGCACTAATGCAATCCAAGTAGATGATATCCCCCATGTCATTCACCTTTAACTGAATAAAACCAACGGCTAACAGATGAACTTGCCTGGGCAAAAGCAGTGCGTAGTGATGACCTGATGTAGGTTTCAATTCTTTCACGTGCCACATTGACATCATTTCTTCTCCTCCGGCGGTACTCATTGGATATATCCTCAACCAAAATCTTAGCTGCGGCTACTCCTAAAGAGACTATGCCCTGCATGGTTTCAACATTACCCCGGTCAAAAGTTTCATGATATGCAAGGAGCCTTTTCTCAGCCCACCCCAATATAGAAGTCAACGTAGAGCTCAAAACTTTGGAATATTCTGCATCTTTTGTTGTCTTCGCATCTTTTGCAACTTCTGCCAGCTGGCCATCAGCAGCAGATAGCAGTTCCAAATCCACCTGGCCAGTCACAACAAACCGGTGAAACAAAACCCAAGTGAAACAAAGATTATGCAACGTCTGATTTAACCCAAGGATACCCCAGGTCTTCTTGATTTGTTCCATCAGCTCATCAAATTCCTCAATAATAGACGATTCATCATTAGCATCAAAGCATGATTGCAAAAGCATTTCATAAAGCCGCAGATTCAGAGGAATCCCATCTGCCCAGTGGCATGAATCAGCATAAGATCCATCATACGACCGATTTGCAAGAGACGTGACAGCACTACGAAGAACCTGCATAGATTCGGTATTCTTCCCTGTTTCTATAGGCTTATCCAATGCAGCATGAATAATCTGCCGCAGACGCGGTGCCGCAGAATTCGACTTATCCAAGGGAATTTGTGGATGCAAAATTAAACCAGCCTCGAGAACCTTCAAGGTTCTTTTCTGCCACTCAACGTACTCTTGCTGATCAGTAAAATCCGAAGCCTTGAGTTGCTGCAGCAACTCAAGCGGAACCACCACAGACTCAATCCTTCTTCCGACCTACAACGAACATACACTCAGTTAAGCTTCAATGACACAATTTGCTTCATATATCGAGCAATTCAACACACGCAACAATTAAGAACAAGTTAACTAGCACTTTGCGAATATGTTCATTCGAGCATGTCTTAGTTATATTTGGATCAAAGTAACAGTCACGCGAAAAATTTGAGAGAATCTAATAGCAGATCAAAGGATTCTGAAATCTCGCCGACCGCAATTGCAGCCACATTTGTCCACAATTTCTCAAGGATTGCGTTCAAACCTCGACAGTGGCTGCAATTTAAAACCTCAGTGATAACCGAGAAGCAAGTAAAATTGAACCAGATCAACCATCACTTGTTACATGCATTGCAGGAAGCGCGAAAAACGTGAAGAGTGGATTAAGCGAAGAGTGTTATGACCTGGCCAGCGGAAATCCTGAGAAGAGCGCGTCTCACGCGCGAATCCATGGCTTCGGAAACCCTCATCTGGTTCCGCATGAGTTCTCCGACTGTTAACGGTCGCTTCGGCTTTCCCTGGCCCGAACCGGAGCCAGGACTCTTTCTGGAGCCCGAACCAGGCGATTTCAAGCCGAAGGCCTTCTTAACCTTGCTGGCGGCGGAGGAAGTGATGGATCGCTGGAGTGCTTGCGAGTTGGGCGAGTTCTGGCCGGGTGAATTGGCGGAGGAGTGATTAGGGATGGAACTGAGCGGCTTGCCGGAGGAGGTGCGGCAGGCGGCAACGAAGATCTCGAAGGCTGTTAAGGAAAGGTCGGAATCGGAAAGGTTGGCGGCGAGTTGGCCGAGCGGAGAAGGGAGGTCGTCGGCGGAAGAAAGGGCGGAAGGTTTTGGAGGCATTATGGTAGGCGGCGTTGTGTCTCTCTTTGAATGGCCCAAAGATAGGTCCCTGAAGAGATGAGCCATTGCGAGAACAGAGAGAAAGAAAAGAAAGAAGAAGAGAAGAGGTGAGAGAGTCAAGAGTATGGACTACATACATACACGGTAAAAGTCCCGTTCAGATCAGATGGGGACACTCCCTCTCCTTTCTCTTTTTACTTTTCTTCTATTCTTTTTTTTATTCATCTCTTCTAAATCAATTCCAACTTCCTTTCTCTAGAACCTTATAATCACTGATATATTTTTATTCTTTTTTTATTCTTTTTTTTTCTCTGACTTTGGTATTGAAAATTAAATATTAAATAATTGTTAAAAATTAATAATCATTTCTAGTGAATACTATTTTTTGGTTCAAGTTAGTCAAGATTTTTTCTTTTTAATATTTGCAAAACTTTTTTTGTATTGATCTTAACTAAGATTATTGATCAAAGTTATTTCTATAATGTTAACAATTTCAATTTGATAAAATAAATATAATCAGTGTTGGTTGAAAGTTCTCCATTAATATTAGAATATAAGTCCTAGTAAATTATTGACAAGAAAAAATATAGCTATTGATGATACAAAAATCACCGCAAACATCTATAAGAAAAATAATCACAGCATACATATGTCAACAAAAAATCTAATTCACATTCAAAAATAAATAAAATTTCCAACATTTTTCTAGTAAACACTATTTAATATTGAGAAGAGAAAGGTGATAGTAATTTACAATAACAACAAAAATTCAACAACTTAAATCTTAAAGAGCTCCTATTAACATTGACAAATAAAAAAAAATCCTAATCATCAATTGAAAAATATTTCTTCCGATACTAATGTCTTGATTTAGTCAAGTAAATAATATCTAATCAAAATCAAACTAAGGAAAAATTATGAAAAGCAAAACATAAGAAAATGGAGAATTTCAAATTATGAATTTTTAGGTAGAATTTAAATAATTTAGACAATATAATTACTCTAATGAAATTTTATAATTTTAATTTTTTATAAAAAAAATTATCTAAACGGTATATTTTATGATAAAATATACAAGTTTAGAAAATGATATTTTAGAAGTGACAATATATTCTAAATAATGAAATTTACTTATTTTAATATTAAAATAAGTTAACAAGTTTCGTTATTTAAAATATACTATTTTTCTAAAACATGTCATCTTTTAGGTAACGAGTTTTACTATCTAAAATATATCATTTTTTTAAAACTTGTTTCTTAAGAGCTCTCTATTATCTCTTTAAGTCTTCTCATTCCTTGATCATTTGTTTGAAGATTAGAGAACGCTTAAATAATCACTAATGCAATACCTTCAAATTTATTCGATCAGTTATTGTAGAAGAGTAAGTTAGTTTCTGCTTTCTTTTTTTCAATTTATGAGTTTTTCTTATGTATGTGAGCATGTGTTATCTGAGTCTTTTATAAAATTTCCTGTTAATCAGTGGTACTAACCATATGTCATGATCATGTATCTATGATTTGTAGGAGAACATGGAGTTTTTTGAACTAAGAGAGTCGTTTTAAGTTTCTTAGAATAGTTTGAACTTCTATCAAGTAAGAGAAACTAAATACCATTATTTCAAATTATAATATGATTAGAATTATGTGTACATGTTTGATGGTCTGTGATTGATTTAAATTATCGAATTTAGTTGATGGAATCACTGCTAAAATATATTTTGAGTTTTATAATTGTGTGTTGTATGACACTTTTGAATTGATCTATAATTGGTAGTATGTTATAAGGATTTTATTATTGAGACTGTTGGTTGAAAGTTTGTATGTGTTTGTCTGTCTTAAATGGATGAAATTGAAGTCTTGGTTAGTTGAAAATATTGTTGAGATCCTCTTTGGGAAATATGATGTTTGAATTGGTTGATTTGAAATTAAACTGATGGAATGAGTGTATGATGAAATGAGTAAATTAATATTCACTTTGACACTAAAACACATTTTTAGATCAATTGTTGAGTTAAAAATATCAATTTAGTCATTTGATTTGATATCTAGTTTATCATATCACAATTTAAGAAATTACAGATTTCTAATATAGCGTTCAAAATTAGATTTTTTGGTTGAATGCAAAAAATGCTAATGATTTGTTATTAAGAAGTGATAAGACATCGAGGTCTGAATCTAAATTAATTTTAATTCGTTACACAAGAGTTTTTGCAAATTTTAAAACTAAATACAAGAACTGATTTGAGTATCTTTTGCGGAGAGATTTTACATTGAATGTGAGTTTTATAGAACATATGTCTTATAATACATCTTCTTCCTATTATTTGAATTGTTCATCCGTGGAAGAAGCTGTATTTGCAAATTTACGCAGTTGCATAACGCGGGGCTGAAAAGGAATTGAATAGCTGTATAAAGATTGGTAAAATTTGAATACGATAGCAAGTAGGAATATTAATAAGTGGTTGAAGCAAGTAAAAGTATGAACATGTATTTGAATACAACGCGTAATTCGATTTTAATAGTATTTCTTTACCCAACCTTCGCTTTCAAACATTGAATTTCATTATATACATATTTATTCATATACATCTACTGTTGATGATCACCTTCTTCTTCTGTTACATCTAATAGTTAATATTAACAAATATACAATGAATTATTTGGGAAGATGGGAAAATAATATATATCAACCCACAAAATAATATAATCAAAGAAAATCTTAAGCTTTTTTTTAGGACATTATTTAGGGGATATTATGCTTGTACTTACTATTTAAAAAAATCCCATAAATCCAATCAAGTTATTTCTACAAAATAATTCATCAAATTTCATATACTTTAAAATGTCAATAAATCTGTATACGTTATTAAAAAAATCTCTTTAGAAGATTACTCTAATTTAAAATCAAAATACTCATTTATACATAAACAAAACTTTAAAATTGTAATCTAGTGCACAATCTTTAATGCATTTTCCTCACGGAAAAGTTTTGTTTTTTAAGATTTTTTTTAAAATTTTTATACAAATACGAAAAAACAATTCATAAACAATTAAATATAGTTATTGAAAAAACTACTGTAGGAATCAAACAAACCTAATCACATAACGATTTATTACTAAACACATTGTGAGTTTAGTTTAATTAAATTTTAAAACAATCTTTATTACAGGATAATTTAATAAATAAGTGAAACTTTTTATTTTTTTTATATTTATACTTATATATAGATGAGATTATTTTTTTTATGTTCGCTTTTGTTTTCTAAATTTGTTCTTTAAATATTTATTTTTTAATTAAAATAATTATTTTATCATTTTTAATTTTTTTTAATTTTACCGTTTTTTAATATTAACTTTTTTAATTATAAAACTACCTATAAAACAAAGAGAAACTATTGGAGTTTATTAACTCATGTAATCTTTTAAAGTATGTTAAAATTTAGTTGACAAAAAAATTCTTATTCATAAAAAAAATACTTTAAATACGTATTTTAATAATTTTAATTTTTAATTTGAAATAAAGATTTAAAAAAATCAGAAATCATTAATATTCATAATCTTAAAACTTAAAATCAGTATATTTTTCAAAACTATTTACAATAAAATTGTAAGATTTATTTATATTTAATCTCATATAATTAATGTAAATACTCGTATTTTTTTAGAAATAAGAAAATATACCATGTTTTTAAGATAATTTTATAGTGTGATTCAAATATGTTTAACTTTAACGACTCATATGTTAGAGAAGTTATATAATCAATAACCATGTAAAACTTGACTATGACATGACTACTTATATTATTAACACATATACGTCAACATCTTTGATTACACCTTTTGTATTTTTCATATCATTAGAAGAAATAAATTAAGTCGTATATAGAATATATATATATATATATATATATATATATGTTACACATCACATTTGATAAAAATGGTTGAAAGTTATATTAATTTTATTATTAAATGTTAATAATAAACAAAAATTTATGAGATTTATGAAATCAAAATGCAGTATTATGGTAAAAAAACAATTAAGCAAAATTGCATATTTCTTTTTTTGTGTTAAATATTGATAGAGGACTATTTTAGAATTTGAGAAAAAATATTTACAATTTAAAATATATATGATAAGATCTAAAATTAAAACACGAATTTTATAATTTTATAATGTTTGTGAAGAAAATAATTTAAAAAATATGAAAATCAGAAACATAATTAAAAATAATTTAGAAAAATAAATAATTTTTAATTTTATAAAATGTTATCGACTGAGACAATTTAAGTTTATTGAGCGAGCGAGCTAATTTGTCTGTAATTTTTATTTTTTGTTATTTTTATATATTTTGAACTATAAGTTTTATTTTAAAGTTTTTAAATTTGTGCCTATATACAAATATCAAAATTTGATATAAATATTTTTAAGTCATATTATATATATTTTGATTCTTAAATAAGATTAGAGTATAGGAAATTATGATATCTCAATCTCTGATTTTGTATTATTCTCTAATTTATTTTTATTAAATACGATCGTATGATTTTATTTCTTTTTATAACATTATATAATCATATTTATCACATTTCATTTTTATTTTATGGTTTTGAGTGAGATATAATCTTAAGTATCTAATGTGAGTTTAACTTTATGTTTTGTTAATGTGAATTTCAATACCAAAGTTTATAGTTTGTGAGAAGTTAAGTTTGGTTATTCTCCGAAGAAAGAAGACATGAAGTCTGATTGATACGAAAAAGCAGTGATGCATATATCTAATATAGTTGTTGAAATATGTTAAGAAGGATGACAGTGAGTGCCACTTTATCTTTTTTCTTTTATTCGATAAAAACTTGATTCTTAAAGAGTTTGGTGGGTGTCGGTTGTGGCATTTGTAAAGTTAATGGTGGTAAAAGAAATCCACTCATAAGAAAATTGACGGCTCGTAAGTCATTGTTTAAAAGAAAATGTATCTTTAATAATTTTTTTTATAATTTTTTTATAATCATTTATTTTGTCTATTTCAAATATATAAATTAATAAAATAGATATATTGTTATTAAAAAATTATTAAAAAAAATTGTTAAAATATCGTGGTAGTTATTTAAAGCTTGATTAAAGTCAATTTTTTTGGTATAGATAGGATAAGTTTATATGGGTTGTGAGAAGTTCAGAATCAAAACCCTTTAACATGTTATGGTTGCTATAAGACAAAATAATCTCCATTAAGATTCTTAAAAATAGAAGCTTGTCCTTATTTATTATTAAAAAAATGGCATATTATGCACGTTTTAAGTTTTTTGCCCATTATTTTAATATAAATTAAATTTTTCGTGTATTCAATATATATATATATATATATATATATATATATATATATATATATAAAGGAAAGATATTAAATTATACTAATGTAATTTTTACTAAAAGTTATATGGTGAATTATCTTTTTATAAGAAGAGAATTTTATTTATCAAATGTTACATTATATTTTTATATTTTCATAATCATATTTATTAACTTTTATTAAGATTGAATAACAATAGCAAATGATATAATAATTTTTATTCTAGTATATTTAAAAAATATATAAATGAGAAACTAAATGGTTTTATACAAATATAATGTTTTGTTTTTGTATTTCAAATTTATGTAAAACAAACCTAAGAAATGAGTTTAAGTTTATTTTATTTTTATAAAATTGATTTATAAGATAAAGTTTATTCTTATTTATATGTTGTAAATTGATATTGTTTTTAATTAACATGTGATCTCAAACATATTGATCTTTGACATGAATTACATATTTGTAAATGATTTAGTAAACATAATAAGTCCAACAAACCTCCTTGAGAGACTTTAAAACCATTTTAGTAAATAAGTTTATACCCATTTAGAATTCGTTAGGATAGGCTCTAACCATGACTCTGATACTATATTAAAAGGTGAGTTTTAAACGTAACTCAACCTCACAAAACGTAAGGTGAAGTTTGCACCTCACTTATATATTATAATTTGACTTTATGTCGATGTGAGACTTCCAACACTAAGTTATACCATCTATATGTACAAATTTCAAGTTTCAATCCAAAACTAAGATCATCACTTCATTTATATCCCAAAAAGCAAGTTTAAATTAGCAACAAATCGGTACAAACATATCTGTTGAGAAATCTTGCATGATTTGTCTCAAGTCTTAGAGTAACACTTTTATATTTATTGAAATCTAACATCATAACAAAACTTATAACTCATCTTAGTAATGGCTTGATTTAAACTTGTAAAACACTTTTAAAAAGAGAGTATTGGAAAGTCTCGAGTCACCTCCTCGGAGTACAACTTATATACTTATTGGACTTTCTAATTAAAACTTTTTTATATGCATAAGAACAGAAGAGAGTAGTAAACAACTTGAAGAAAATAACAAAACCTCGTCGTCTTCTCTCTCTTATTTACTAATATTGTTAACTATATTTTGTTCCATTCATAGTTTATACTTAAAATTATTGGTTTCAATTTTTTTTACTAGTTGTGATAATGTATTAATTTCTAAATCATTACTCTTATTATTTAAAAATAATATTTTTATTTACAAATTACTTATTACATGAATTACTACAGTAAAACAAATAAAATTTCATATTGAAAAATGGTACAAGATTACCTACAAAATAAATTGCCTTCTCATTAAATTTTCATGTTTTTATTCTACTGTTTTTCAATCCATTCACTCAAGGCCCGAAAATCTACTTAGTATCTATCCAACTATAAAACATATATACTGCATTGGACATATCAACAACCAAATAAAATCTTAAACATATATTATCATATATAAATTAATGTTACATACTTATAGCAAAGCATAAAAGTAAATTCTTACAATCTTATTGTACGGTATAAAATAATCAAAAGATAATCAAGAATATCTATTAAAAGATATTTAACAACTAACAAGATTTTTCAGATAAGTCTGTTTATATTATATTCTGCTTATATTTTATTGGACTTATATCAGTTTAAGGTCCGTGAAACGAATTATAAATAGAGAACGATGGCCACAAGCCAAGGATCTTCCAATCATACTCCATTCACATCTTATTAACGTTCCAATTATCCTCAGAGATATTCTACCACAAAATATCTATCGAAACATTTTGGCGTCCACCGTGTCATCAACGTGAAGTTTCATTAACAAGATAAGTATTTTTTAAAATACAAATATCTTAAAAATGTGATTATCGTAAATATTACAACAATTATCTCATATAAATATTAAGAATATTAAATAATCACTTTTATCACATCTGATATATTATATATAATATATAACTGCAAATATGGATATCTCATAAAAATCTAACGGAGATCATGACTATCGTATAGATATTGAAGGTATATATACTTAATAATATAATAGCATGTTATATGCTGAAACACTTGTTTTATATTATAATATAATAATATAACATATAACCTCAAGCTCCCGTGATTCCATAATTATACGGTCGGACCTCGCATTTGTTTTATTCCATTTTATAAATTATCATGCTTTTGGAGATTTTAGAGATTTAAAAAAGATGCATTTACATCAATCTCATCAACGATGATTATGCCACATGGGTGGACCGACCCATGCTATCTAAACATTCAAAAAGTGAACAAGATTACATATCACTAATACATATCCCGACTTGTATTCGGCTCAAAGGAATTCGGCCATCACATCTCACAGGTATTTAGTCATTCAACTTTGCAGGTATTCAGTCATTCAACTTTGTAGATACTCAGTCATTCGATCTAATAGGTGTTCGATCATTCGGCCTAACAGGTGCTCGATCATTCGGCCTAACAGGTGCTCGATCATTCGGCCTAACAGGTGCTCGGTCATTCGGCCTAACAGGTGCTCGGTCATTCGGCCTAACAGGTGCTCGGTCATTCGACCTAACAGGTGCTCGGTCATTCGGCCTAACAGGTGCTCGGTCATTCGGCCTAACAGGTGCTTCGGCCTAACATGTGCTTCGGCCTAACAGGTGCTTCGGCCTAACAGGTGCTTCGGCCTAACAGGTGCTTCGGCCTAACAGGTGCTTCGGCCTAACAGGTGCTTCGGCCTAACAGGTGCTCGGCCATCCCATGGACTATAAATCAAATACAGTTCCCCATGGACTATAAATCAAAGACAGTCCCCCATTGACTATCAACCGAATGGTAAAGACATCCCCCGATGAACACTCACTCACAAGCATTCAACCATTTGGCCTCAGGTGTTCAGGTACACGACTGTTCGGCCTCACAGGTGTTCGACCACTCGGCCTCAACTACTCAGCCTTCCATGACTGTAAGTGTTCAGATATTCGGCCATTCGGCCTCAGGTGTTTGGTCATTCGGCCTTACAACACAACGAGATAAGTCCTATAGTTAACCGCGGCTGAAACCGAACGGTTAACTCGAACTTGGGAGGCATGATGTACGGTATAAAATATCTGATATAAAATAATCAAGAATATCTTATTAAAGATATTGATAAGCAGAAGATAAAATAATAAAAGGATAATCAAGAATATCTATTTAAAGATATTTAACAACTAACAAGATTTTCAGGTAAGTCTGTTTATATTATATTCTGTTTATATTTTATTGGACTTATATCAGTTTAAGGTCCATGAGACAAATTATAAATAGAGAGCCAGGGTCACAAGCCAGGGATCTCCCGATCATACTCCATTCACATCCTATTAACGTTCCAATTATCCTCAGAGAGTGCCATTGCAAGTACCTCCCCCCTCCGACAAGAAGAAAAGCGACCAGCCTAAGTCGAAGGAAGCGAGCGACTCCAGCAAGAGGAGAACGAATGATCCAGATCTAGGAAAAGTGAGCAATCTAAGCAACCCAAGTGCCAGAAAGCAACAAAGCCACGTCATCCAGGTTAGTCTTTCGGTCCCATAAAATATCTACCGAAACACTTATTAAATCATGTTAAGTATAAAGTGAATTTAATATATAAGGAATTTGCTAATATGTGTAAACTTTTTTTTAGTTTGTACATTTTAATAAAGTGTACTAAATCTTATAAAATAAATTCTTGTTCATAAAAGAAGACATAATTTAAACACAGAGATATTTTAATAATTTTCATTTTTAATTTAAAATAAAAAAATAAAAAATCAGAAATATTCATCTAATTCTAACCACATTCCTCATTTATTCAATTTGTTTCTCTCTCATTTTCATCCTCTCTTTCACCCAAATACAATAACCCATGACACCGTAATTTGTTGTTTTTATTCTATTCATTTATTTATTTGTCATTTTAATAACAAAATATCACTTCATAGTTATAGCCACAAACAAGATACATCATCATACATACATTACATTGCAAAATGGCAAAAGTTTCGGCCATGATGTCTAACCAATGGAATTTACAGGGATCCAGGTTGCACTTTTTTTAATATCAAGTGGCCATTCATTCCAAAAACAAGACTAGAAAGCAAAGCTTAGCCTGCTGCCAATTAAGATTGGAAATTTGGATTTTTCAGTTTTTAAATCCATATAATCAAAATGGAAATCTGATGTGGAAAGTGGATTAAAATATGTATAAAAAATGAAAAATAGATTTAAGAGAATAAAACTATTGTATTGTAAGGATGATATGAGGAGAAGGTTGGATTGAAAGTGATCAAGATAAAAAAATTTAGAAGAATGAGGATGAGAAAAAATAAAAGAATAATATATAAGAATGTGAGAGTTTTTTTCCTTTTTTTTAAATTTTAAAAATAAAAATTATTTAAATATATTTGATTTTAAAACTTAGAATTCATAATATATAAAAGCATTTTAGAACTAAAATTTAATATGTTAAAATATATTAACTAAATAAGCATATCACGTGATTTTAGGAAAGGGATCCTAAAATAATCAACGATTATAACAGGCAATTTCAATTGTTATGCAATGGGTACTTTTAGGAATAAACTTAACTCATCCATATGTTTTAGAGATGATTTAACATATATTTTAAAGACTAAATATCTACTAAAAATAATTAAAATGGTATTTAAAAAAAAAAAAAAACTCGGTTTGTTTCTTAAACTGTCGGGATTGCGTGTTCTTTTGGTGTGGCCTAGTGAGGGAAGAACGAGTAAGAGAAATAGAAAGTCTAAGGAACTATCATTCCAGCGTTAGCCAGCTGTTGCCTTTATACTTTTCTTTCTAAGTTTGTCAATTTTTACATTTCTTTTACTATTATTATTAATATTAATATTATTATTGTCATTGTTAATATTATTACCATAATGAGATGGTACAATTTACGAATTCAACATCAACCTACACATGATGTGCCGAGTCTAACAACAATACGAAACAGACTTTTTTATGATTGCTAATTCTGATTTTACTTTTAAGTTTCTTTTCATTAAATATCATTATATCATATGTTTCATAATATATGTCCTTTTAAACATAAATTGTGTTTACCATTTATTAAACGTTAATGGTTTTAAAACATTTTTTTTTTCCGAAAAAGCAATTTGAGCAACTAAAGGCAAAACAAAGGATAGCAAGTTTATAAATACAATATACACGGTTAATTTTTTTTATTATAATTTTATCTCACTAAACTCACTTTCTCTTAACTCTGTTTAAGTTTAAATATTTAACCTTGTGAGAATATATTATAATATGAAGTGTTAGAAATATAAATTGTATAATTGTTTTTTGAAATTTTTGTTTATATCATGATATCATTTAAATGATGACAAATTGTATAAATGACATTTAAATGGTATTTGTAATAATGATTTATGTGATTAATATCGCACAAATAATAATAAAAACTCAAGCGAATAAATATCATTCAAATAATAAAAGTATATAATTTAAGATAGAAATAAATCAAAACATATTTCCTTTATAACACATGACACTAAAAATGTTTCAAGTGTTACCAATAAGAGTAATGCTTAAATTTTAAGTATTAATGTTCAAGTAATGATGAGACTACTTGAAAATTATATATAATGCTTATGGACATAATTAACGAGTGTTCAAGTATCAAGAGAATTCTCAAGTGATCAATACTCAAATGAGAAATAAACATTTGAATACTAATTATGTTATTTGATAATGACATTGATGTTCATATATGATATTTGTAGATTTATGTAGTAATATATGAATAGTATGTCAAAAATATATAAATATTGTGATTTTTTACTCCTCGTGAATATGAGTATGTTTTAAGACACCTGAGATAATATTTCTAAGATACAGAGATTATGGTAAGAGGTTGAAAGAAGTTTGTGTGCATCAAACTATAATAAAATGTATGCAGGAAGATTATAAGAATTTTTCAATATATATATGATAAGTTAGGTTTAGTATCTACATGTTTAATGTGAATTCTCTCAAAGACATTGGATATGACAAATTAAACAATTTCATTAATACATTGTTAGTTTGTAATGTATATGTTGTTACTGCAATTGTATATATATATAATTGTTTATATTTGTAACATTAAATTAAACAAATGTAACTAAAAAAATTACAATGACAATCTAATGTTAAATTTGTTTATTGAACAATAATATTTTTTATTCAAAATTCTATTAGATTGAGATCACCCACATTGATTTAAGTTTTTACATGTACACAAAGAGAAGATGTTAAAACTCCCACTTCTATCTTGAACAATCTTGACATCATGATTTAACATTAAACATGGTTCAATCACAATAAACAAAATAAACAATATAGCAAAGAAATTTGGTATCTAAATATGTTTGACAATGAGCTTTGATAAAGAGAAATTTAACACTATTGAATTTATGAAATGTCTCCCTATTCTGTATAAGATTCATCAACATCAAACTTTCCAAGCTGATAAACACCCTAAAAAAAAGATTATAATGAATATAAATGATTTTTTTTCTTTTTTATCCGATTTCTAACACATAAAATTTAAATAAAATCATAAATCTTAGATATTACCACTAATATATATATATATATATATATATATATATATTTTGAAAGTTTGAAGATAAAATATAATTTTGATTCTTACCAATGATAAATGTAATCTAATTGATTAAAATAATTTATTTTTAACAACTAAACTTTTTTTAGTATACCAAAAATTTCATTGTATTACAAAATAATAATGTTTACAGTATTTTAAATTTGTATCCATTGTGTTTTTACTTTATTATATTATAATTGTTATGAGATTAGTAAAACAATTAATGTCCTAAGAATACATAATATAGCATTAGAATACGTATCCAAAAAAGTGAAATTCATTTATTCATGATTTATATGTGTACATTAATAATAAATATGTTGTACGTACTGATTAGTAAGAGGCGACCAGACTGAGTGAGGTGGACAGACACATGGTCTCAAACTTCTTGCAACCTTAAGGATAATCTCTAATCAAGTCTACTAGTAAACCTTATTTATTACTGTATTATATTATGGTGTTGCTAACCTATAGATATAAATCTAAAGTAAGGAGGTAAGTAATTGTATTTATTATGAATTTAAAAATGCAATTACCTACTTCCTTTCTTGAGATATTTATAGGTTTCAAGATAGGTCTATGATTAGCAGAACCTTAATCATGGTCCAATACCTAATAAATAAGACTTACCAGTAAGTTTGATTAGAGATTATTCTTAAGGTCATAAGGGGTTTGAGACGGTTCATCCATCTATCTCACTCTGTCTGGTCGGTCTCTTACTAACCCATGCGAGTACAAGGTACATATGTAAAAAATAAGCCAATTTGATTAACACAAAGTTGACTTTGTATAATATAAATTTGACTTTTGAATTATTGTAATAATATTAGTGAGATTTTTATGTATTTTTATCAAAATTGATGATATAAAATAGAGTTGTAGAGAATGAAAATTTGATACTATCAAACAATTTAATTGGTGTAATAGCTTAAAAAATATTAGAGGAGTAAATGACTTGTGTATTTTAATAAATAAGTTTAAGATTTAAATTATGATAATGTTTTACATATAAGGGACATAAACTTTTACAATTGTTTAACATCCATAGGAATTGAATAGCATGTAGAATTTGTTTTTTAGACTGTATAAAAGTTAACACTTATATATTAACAATGATAAAATTAGCTTATAAGAAAAAGAAATAATTATAAAAGTAAAAGTGAAGGTTTATTAAAAATAGGAAGTAAAGGGTATAAAGATAAATGTAGTATCGAAACAATTAGGAAGGAAAGTAACAGGTTATATAAGCTATATAAACCACGATAACGTGTGAAGGAAGAAATATCTACGTACAGTTTATAGAGACAGCCGAGCATGACATGGTGTTTTTGAAAACTACCATGAGAAGGAACCATAACATAATAATACATACAAAGAATATATATATTTGAAAAATCCATAAAATGTGGTGTTTAATTCCGGAAACACGTGGCTGGTTGGAATGAACCTAATTTCATGTGCCCATTCATCTTTATTATCTCTTCCGATCTTAATTTAATTTGTCTGTGTAGGAATTTCTGAGATGAACATTGATGATGATTATTATGAACAGAAACAGCTGAATATGTTATTAATATTTGATAACTGGCATAAAATCTCGTTGCCCTTTTTTAACCACTGCATCATTGTTCGCTTCAATCATGCCAACCACCAGCTGCCAATCAACTTAAACATATTTATAAATATTAATAATGTTTTGCTGTGGTCCATCTTCTCAATATCAACTGCCTTATTTTTTCATAACTATGTAATAGACAAACCACACATGGTTGGTTGTAGGAAACGGGTGTCGTCTTTTTCCAAAACCACACATCTTTTTTTCTTTTTCTTTTTTCAACGTCATGTTAAGTTATTTTTAACACAAAGTTGAATGCACAATTGTTTAATAAACTGTCCATTAAAATCTTTGCATTATATTAAAATTTAAACTCGTATTTACATCTGTTGTCTTTGTCTTATTATGAAAACAAAGTACAAGGTTGAAGTTTTGGTGTAGCAGTGTTGGGGCGCAGACATCTCTTATGTCACAATTTATGTAAGCTATTGGAAGAAAAAGGAATTAATGCTATGAACAATTTCTATACATAACTCATGACACAAGGATGATGTAATAGAGAAAAAGTAGTTTGAGAAAATTTTTATGGAGTATGTATTTTTGTAGGTTATTTACTTAGTTGGTATATTTAACTTTGATAAATGATGAACTGAATGAGACTTTATTAATAATTATTTAAATAATATTTTGTTGAATTAATTATTTGTGTGAAATGAATGAGAGTCAATATTTAATTTAAAAGGTTGCGAAATGACAATACAATGATAAATAAATATCTATGTAATTAAACATTATTTTGGATATGAAATTTCAAATATTATTACATAGTATTATGTTGACATATTCTTAATAGTCCAAAGAGAAAACAGAAAGGCATAATGAAGTGGGAGAAAAGAAAAAAAGAAAAGAAAAAGGAAGAGAATGTCTTGTAAAGAATAAGAAAGTGAGACAGAAGAGAAGAGAGGATGAACAAATGGGAAATTCAAATAAAACAAAAGTAAAATAAAATTAAGGAGTGAGAAGTAAAAAAAGGGAGTTCAAAATAGCAAGGCCCAAAACTTATTCGCGTATGAAAGCCCAGAAAACAAATGGTCTAAATGCCTTGTTTGATTGGGATCCGCACGGATAATGGATAATGTTTTATGTTCCTTATGTCCCTAATTAATAAAATTTACACATGCTTTTATAAAATTAATCACATGTTTGATAAGAAATTTTATAATTTTTATCAGATGTAACCATATCGAATTTTAATTGCTTTATTTTTAAATATTTTGTTAAAATAAATAATTAAAATTAATTAATTTTATTTAAATCAGTAAACATAAAAGAAGGGACCCCTTTATATCCGTCTATGGTGGTACCTACGTTAGTTATGAAAACTTTAATTAAGGTTAATCAAAGAAGACCTTAATCTATATTAAAAAAAATTCCTAAACCGTCTCAAACAAAAAATAACTTCTACCAATCTCAAATTTAAATTCCTAACTTACTTGAGCCCAAAACTATTGCCCATACTATTTTTTTTTTCTAACATCTATAATTAAAAACTAACTATAAAAGTTGATAGAAAAAGCTTTACTAATTAATATTCTTAAACATACAAATTCGTTAATATTATATGACATTTAGTTAAAATATGTTGCTAATTAGTAATATAAATGGCGTATGCGGGTGTGTATTGTACGAGGAATCAAATAAAAAGATGAGAGCACTGCTTCAGCTTCAGGCTTTGACTACTCGCCTCTCACATTCATCTTCCTCCTCCATCTTCTTTCGCGCCAAAACCTTGTGGTTGAATCCAAACAGAGTGTGCACTCAGAACTCCCAAGTGAGAAGGATATGGTTTTCCGCTCCAGTTTGTATGGGTCGCCGTTCCTGCAAAATTGCTGGGAGAAAGGTTTGCATGCCACCTGTTTGATCAAATTCTTTTATCCTTCATTTTCTCAACTAGTATCAGTATCTTCCTTCACAGTTCATTTATTTAAGGACATTACTCCTCTAGTTGTATTGCTATAAATCAATGAGGTTGTGCTCGTGTTTTGATCACTTCTCCCGTTATTTTTAAACAAGGCTTATTGTTACTATGTGGCTTTAAGTTGGGTCGCTGTCTCATAGATATATTTTACCAATTATTTTGAAGTTTAGAAATCTTATATTTCTCCAAGGATTGATTCTTATATAAGAAAATTACAGGAAGCCCAAAATGCGAAGAAGGCAAAACTATACTCAAGGATTGGAAAGGAGGTTGTGTCTGCGTAAGTCCTTCATTAACTAACTCATTTTTTATGTTCTCTGTTACATCACTGATATGATTGGTACTACCAAGTTATTTTAAGGTGGTCGGGTATTTAGCGATTTGACCTTCTGCTGCCCAGGATTTAGTGACGTGAAATAGTTAGCGTGATCACCCCTTGTATTTTTTTCCCCCGATTTTTCTTTACTTTACTGTAAGTGGTGTCTATTTTTCCTGAATTTGATCAGAATCTATTCTATAATATGTATTGGTTCGAACTAGAGGATTTTGTTACTGTCTTATTTTTCTTTATTGATTAAAGAACCACATTGTGGCATAACTTTCATCGTGTTGAATGACAGGGTAAAAAGAGGTGGTCCAAATGTAACATCTAATTCAGTTTTGGCTGCTGTACTTGAGAAAGCTAAGGAGCTTGATGTGCCTAAAGATATTGTTGAGCGCAATATCAAGAGAGCTTCTGAGAAAGGACAGGAGGCTTATATTGAGAAAGTCTATGAGGTTGGTAGAAAAACTACTCTTGATTGATTGTCATGGGGAAGCAGATAATTCTGGGACTGGTAATTTTTTTGTCCAGCTTTTTGGGTTAGGTGGTATATTATGCACTCATTCATGAGTCGTAACCAAACATGTAATTTGTATTATTAAGCTTTACGTTGTTTGCTTAAGGACTGACTTGTTGCTTAACCTTAACGAGCGTGTTTGTGTTGGATTTCAATATCAAGTTTTGTACTCTAGAACTTCATCCATGGCATATTTGGATCGTTTTCTTTTTCTTAAGAACATTCCAGCGTCTTGTTTCAAGAGAGAACTGTAAATATGTTCTTTGCATGCACACCATTACAAGGAGCTTACCAATCTTACTTATAAGTGGTTTGTTTTTCCTCTCTTCTAAGACGACGCTATCATGTTCTTAAGGCAAAGTAAAGAAACAAAATTCCATGTAGGACAGATGCATATGACGAATAACATTCAGTTTTAATTGCATCCCATATTATTAATCCTGGTGCTTAATATCTCAAGTATCTGTTTGTGCATAGGTAAAATTTTGTGACTTTTATCCTAAAGGGATGTTTGGGCGAAATGAGTTTATAACCCAACTCACTTTTAATATCTAAAAAATATACGAAAAAGCACTTTTGACCTATTGCCATTTGTTCTCACAAAGTTAATTTGGCAAACATTCCCGAAAACAATAATTATGTTCAAAATTTGTTATTTCAGTTCTAATTGTTCCTAATTAAATTTCCCTTATAATTGATTCATCCCAGTTGTTTAAACAAGCATTATGCTAGAGAGTTTGAGACGTTTAACATTTTTAGGGACACATTTTTGTATGCTATTACTTTTTACTCTGACGCTGTGAATTTTAAAAAAGTCAAGTAGGAGGGAAATTGGAGTCAATCAGGTAAATGAGTCTATGTTCCTAGAAGGGTCGGAACCTGCCCAGACGTGTGGGAAGGGGTCAGTTTTTTGTTTGGACCCATCCTTGGGTCGAATACCTTCAACTCTACAAGACTCTCGGTGGATTACATTTTTTAGAATTTTTTTCTCGGAATGCTATTTTAACTCATACTTTTATGTTTACCCTTCAGGTTTATGGTTATGGAGGAGTTAGTATTGTAGTTGAGGTATCGACTGATAAGGCACATCGTTCTGTGGCAAAGATACGAGAAGTGATAAAGGACTATGGAGGAAAGATGGCAGATTCTGGGTCTGTGACATTTAAGTTTAGACGTGTTAGGGTAGTAAATATTAAAGCTACTAATGCTGACAAAGATCAACTGCTTTCCATTGCTTTGGATGCTGGAGCTGAGGATGTAATTGAACCTCCAACTTATGAAGATGACACTGAAGAGGATAGCTCAGAAAGGTAATTCTCAGCTATTCATTGTGTTTCTCAGTTACAATAAAATTTGTGGTTTTCATCGGAAAGATGTGTGACATTTTCTTGGTCTTGGAGAGGAAAACTTGAAACCAGTGATAATGAGATCATCCGTTTGACTCATCAAACCCTTTTTCTTCACCAATTGCTGAAGAACATATTAGCTAGTTTGAGTAAAATCATTCCTTTATTATAACGTGGGTGAATTTGAAAGGTTGATGGTAAAATCATAGTTTGATATGCGTGATCAACAATTCATAATTCAGCATCCATGGATGGAACGCATTATCCACTACTGACTGCTCCAATGACAATTCAAGCTTTATAACACCTTAATTTGAGTAATGAAATCTATGGATAACGATGGAAATTAATTATCTGCATTGAAACTGTTAGGACTTAGAGAGTATAGGAAAGGAGAAAAAGAATAGAGAAATAAGGAAGACTTAATACCTATTTTGGTTCCTCGAAAGAGGGGTTTTGTTCAAAATCATCCTACCTTTTTTAAAATGTAACAAGTAGTTCCACTTCTTGAAAAAACTGTGCAAGTTAGTCCTTTTGGCTAACTCCGTTAAAAATTTAACGTGAGAGCTGCCCCCTGGACGAAGGTTCATGACGTGTCACTTTTAATTGATTTGGTGGCAGTGTGGTGGCAGTTTCAGGTTTTTTGACGTGTTAATTAAAAAATTGGGGTTAGGTTAAAATAAAATTGGGGTTTCTTTTTACAAAAGTTAAAAATTGGGGTTAGGTTACAAGGTGAAGAAGCAAAATCACGAATTGGGAGTAAGCTCCTGGTGCAAGGTTCGTAAATTGGGCTGCCGTTGAAGGTGAAGAACAAACAGCGAAACAAAGGTTAGTATGGGTTAAAGTCTTATATTTTGTGAATTTCTTTAATTGTTTGTTTATGATCGTTGTCGCTTTTTGGGGGTTTTACGTATGGGTTAAAGTGTTTTATGGGAAAAGTTGTCGCGTTTTGAGGGTTGATAGTGGTCCCATAGGTCGTTGTTTAAGTTAATGTAGTGGTCCCCGTTTGCATTTGTAGGGTTAGGGTTGGGATGTCTGATGACAGGTTTCAAGTAGTGGTCCACCATGGTGGGACCCTGATAAAAGACGTTCCATTTAAGTATGTAGGTGGGGAGATAACACATTGGGACGTTGACCCCGACAAATGGTGTTATTTTGGAATAGTAGGTTCACTTAAGCAGATGGGTTACATTCAAGTAGAAGAGTTATATTACAATGTTCAACATGTATTACACAATTTGTATGATGATAAAGGGACTATGAACATGATGAAGGTGGCTCATTATTTGGGGAAAGTAAACTTGTATGTTGTACATGGGGTGGACAATCCAGAGGTAGTAGAAAATGATGATGATGATATGCTTTACTTATGTGAAGGACCCGCAGACAGTGGTGAGGGTAGTGGGGTTGGGGTCGAAGAAGTCGAACAACATAAGGCTGTTGAGGATGGATTGGATGTTGAGAATGAAGGAGGAGTTGAGGTTGATACTGAGGGTGCAGTGGAGGTTGAGAATGAGGGTGTTCAGGCTGGAATTGAGGTTGACAATGAAGAAGTGGAAGTTGACAATGACGCTGGAGTTGAGGTTCATATTGACGAAGCAGTGGAGGCTGACAATGAGGGTGGAATGGAAGTTGAGAATGAGGGTCGAGTTGAGGTTCATACTGAGGGTGTTGAGGTTCGAGTTGAGGTTGAGAATGACTGTGTTGAGGGTCGAGTTGAGGTTGAGAATGACGAAGTGGTAGTTGACAGTGATGTTGGAGTTGAGGATCAAAGTGAAGAAGTTGACAACGAAGAAGAAGAATTTGACAGTGAAGAAGGAGAAGTTGAGAGTGAAGAAGAAGAAGTTCAGAGTGAAGAAGAAATGGAAGTGGACAATGTTGATGAAGCACAGGAACAAGGAAGGGGTTTATCAGACGGTGAATGGGACTCTGATGTGCTATTAACGCCAGAAAACAGTGGAAGTGAGGAGGATGAAATTGATGATAAAGTATGTGGTGGTCCCTTTTCAAAGTATGCATAACAAAAGTCAATGACAGATTATAGGTAGGAAGTGGGTACAATATTTAGTGATAAGGATGAGTTTAAGGATGCCATAAGAATGTATGCTGTTCATGCTGGGAGGGGTCTAAACTTTGTGAAAAATGATAACCGTAGGGTCAGGGTCAGATGCACGGGTGCCTAATGTAAGTGCCCATGGCTAGCTTACTGTGGGTATTTGCCATCAAGCAAAATTTGGCAACTGAGGAAGATAATAGACACCCATACTTGTAGTAGGCAACTTAATATTAAACTAATGAAAGCTAAATGGTTGAGTCAGGAGCTAGATAAGTCTTTTGTGCAACACATTTTGGTCAAGATCTCGCTTCACAGGTCAAGCAATGTGTGACACCCTAGATAACAACATCAGTGAAGCTTTCAACAGTGTTCTTGTTAATGCTAGAGGAAAACCAATTATCACCATGCTGGAGGAAATCGGAGTTTATCTCATGAAACGATGGGCCACTAACAGAAGTAAGGTGGCATCTATGGATTTCACAATATGCCCAAAGATAAAAAAGAGACTTCAAAAGGAATCAACTTTATCAAGATTTTGGGTCCCAAGGTAATTTTCTCATTTATGTTCATATGCAATTGTTGACGACATTAATTTATTCCAGCTGGTCTCTGCGAGAAAGATTTTTGAGGTTAGTCACACTTCATCCATTTGCAACAAGTTTACAGTGGCCCAAGCACTAAAGACTGTAGCTGCAGAAAGTGGATGATAACTGCCATCCCATGCTGTCATGCAATTGCAACAATTAACTACTCCAGTTTAGACCCAAAAGATTTTATACCCACTTGCTTTAGAAGATCCACATATGAAGAGGCGTATGCATCCATAATTTTTCCAGTCAATGGCCACATGCTATGGAAAAGAACAACCTACCCTGATGTTCTACCACCAGTTATGAGGAAGTTGCCAGGGAGGCCAAAGAAAAAAAGGAGGTTGGAGCCATGGGAGCTAACTAAGGATGACACCCAAATGCGTGTTGGAGGGCACAAGAAAAAATGTAGCATATGCCGTCAGAGGGGCCACAACAAAAACAATTGACCTTTGCGTCCCCAGCTAGCAGAAACAACAGACCAAACTCAACCATCACAACCACCTCCAAGTAGCCAATCTCCTGCAACATCACAAGCACCACCAAGTATCCAATCTCCTGCAGCATCACAGGTACCACCAAGTACTCAATCTCCTGCAGCATCACAGGCACCACCAAGTACCCAATCACCCAATCTACCAACGTTGAGAAAAAAATTAGATTTTAGAAGAAAATGTACTTAGTTAGTCATGTACTATGGTGCAACAACTTTATTTAAGTATTTTGCTTATGTATTGTGATAATGATCTTTTTTTGTTGACTTTGATGGTCAGAAACTGTGGTGGAACAACTTTATTTAAGTATTTTGCGTATGTACTGTGATAATGATCTTTTTTTGTTGACTTTGATGGTAAAAAACTATGTTGGAACAACTTTATTTAAGTATTTTTGTTATGTACTTTCAATGTTATGTTAACAACCCTGTCATCATCGTCATATACAATAAGGACTATTTTGAATAATTTTAAAGCAAATGAGAGACTTATTCAAACATAAAACACTGAATAACTGGCATTAAAATTGGCAATGATCAATGGTAAATAATACACTGCAGGACTGAACCAAAACATGAACCAAAACACTGAATAACTGCCATTAAAGGTCAATGGTGAATGGTATCCATTCACGTACACATTGCCAAGCATTACATGAAGCATTACATCAACGTCAACAAAAATGACATGCCTACTTTGCCCACCTAACGACATCAACCTAAACAGAACCTCAACGTCACAAGGTTCAGTACAAAAGAAACAAACAAAGCTACCACTACAAATTTCATCCTTTTCTGCAAACCCTTCACTACATTTTCCAGATCAGTAATTATCCTCCTTTGCCTCGCAATTGTACAGTCTTTTTCATCAACGTCTTCTTCAGAACACCATTTGAAAAAGTTACACGAGCTCCCACTTGAACAGCCAGCCTGTTATTCACCAAGTGAGGGAATCTATCAACGAATACATAGAGCGGGAACATAAACTGAAAAAGGTATACTTCAAACCTTGTAATGAGGACATTCCCAAAAACTTCTGCCACCATTTTTGATAGTTCTCGCGACTTTGGTTACAGCAATGTCACCACAGTAACAAATAGGAATCAACCCACCTCCCCTCCAACCACCACCATGGGAGGAACGTGGAGATCCTTTGCTCAATCTATTCGAACAAGATGAACACCCTTGAGAAGAAGCCATCCCTTTCTCCTAACCCTAACCCCTCTTTTTAACTTCTGTAAAAAGAAACTCCAATTTTATTTTAACCTAACCCCAATTTTTTAATCACAAAATTGGATAACATTTTAATTTTAATTTCACATGTCAAAAAACCTCAAACTGCCACCACACTGCCACCAAATTAATTAAAAGTGACACGTCATGAACCTTCGTCCAGGGGGACAGCTCTCACGTTAAATTTTTAACGGAGTTAGCCAAAAGGACTAACTTGCACAGTTTTTTCAAGAAGTGGGACTACTTATTACATTTTAAAAAAGGTAGGATGATTTTGAACAAAAACCCCTCTTTCGAGGGACCAAAATAGATATTAAGCCAATAAAGAACTGCTGAGCGTTTAAGGGGGCGGGACAGGTATCTATATAAGAGGAGCACTTTTATTGTTTTCGGCAGACTGTTAGAAACTTAGCTTGTGCAAACTGGTCTGTGTACCTGGTGAAGGAGGTTAAGCTCCTGATATCTCATTGTATTTTTGATTCTTGTTGTGAATACCATACTATTCGTGATTCAATTGCTTGTGCTATTCTTTTGACGTGTGAGAGAGAGGAAGATAGTTAGGATTCTTACCCAGGTTCCTAACAGAAACCCTAGTTTCTAATATTTAAAGCGAAGACTTTGCTATAGCCTGATGTCATTTTCTGAATTCCATCTGTGGCAATTCTTGTCTTGTTAGAATTGGTATGAGAGAATGGAAATGCTGGCTTCCTATTTAAATGTTTTTGAAATAAAAGAAAATTTCAAATATTTAAATAGATATTTATTGTTGTTCAAATTTTCTAAAATCCGGCAACCAAAATCAATATGAAAAATAGTTACAGTCTATCAAATATATTTATAAAAATCACATTTTTTAGGAGTTATTGGATACAAGAGTATCAAATCTTTCTTGGTCTGAAATTGTTTCACTGGGCTTATTTGTTTTGCATATATAGGGTAAGCATTTCTTACATCACATGATCTTGTAATCTCTCACACTTAAATTAGTCTTACTTGGTAGCTCTGATGGCTGTAATAATGGCTGAAATATGTTCGAGCCTCTGTTGTTCTGTTTGTTTACCCCTTATAACAAGGAGAGTAGAGCATAAAATTAAAGCTTGCCAACTAGAGTTCATTTTATTTCATTTTGTCAGGTATTATAAAATTGTTGGTTCTTCAGATAACTATTCATCTATATTATCTAAGCTGCGAGAAGAGGGCATAGATTTTGAGCCTGATAATGGTTCCGAGCTTCTTCCAAATACCACGGTTGAGGTTTGTCTACTGGCTTTTGCATGTGCTATTTCATTTGTCTTTCTCCCTTCTCCTTTTGTATTCATAGTATGACAAAGAATTCTGAAGGTGTAAGTTTAATCTTTGATTCAGTAATATGCAATTTCTAAAATGGGTTTGGGAGGTGTTACTTTTTCCTGATTCATTGTTCTGTTCTTCTGTCTGTATTTCATTTTTACAATTATGCCTTTGTAGGCAAACTATTCTGGACAGTATCAATAGTGTTTCGATCAGTAATTATCCACTTATTCATCATGTTATAAACCATTCCTATTATGTTTAGATTTGGCTTTTCTAAATTAAGCAAAGGCACAGTAAATGATTTCAGTCATTGATGAGAAAATAAACTTTCATATTTGAAACATGCATAATTTTTTGTGGATGTATGGGTACACAACGTTGATAGTTGATTTTCTCATCAATGATTGAGATTTTACTTGCCTTACACTCTAAAATGAATTACTCACTTTGGAGGGTGCCAGATATCCATTATATTTATCTAACTCTTCATTTTAAAAGATTACATAGAAGTAAAAATCGAAGAGGATTTTTCAAATTCTTTACATTCAGCTCCCCCATCCCACTTTTGTTTTCTTCATCCAGGTGAGGTGATAATTTTTATTTTGATAAGGTCCTTTCCCTTTAATTTAGCTTCTAATCCTGAATCTAAATGTAGGATTGCTGGGGTACATTCTTGAGTTGAAAATTATTAGCTAAAAGGTTGCCAAAGTTTCATGCTGTGAGAATTTCAGAGCTTAATTGGCGTGTGTTTAGCTACTGATGAACTAAGCAATTAGGGGGAGTACGTGATTCTATTCTATCATATTCTTTAATTGCACACGTAAATATATGATGCTAATTACTAGCATGACTTGACTCCATGAATTCCAAAGTAATTTTTGTGTTGCAGCTTTCTTTGTTCACGTTTATTACTTTTCTACAATTGAATTCCATCCTTTAAGTCTGTAGAATTCTCCATTCTCATTCTTTTCTGCGTAAGTTATATAATTCAATGCCTGTAGCCTTGAACTCTTGTTGCAAATAGACAAATCTATAGGGAATTAAATGCAGCTCAAACCCCTATATACTTTATAAGGATGAGACTGAGCAGGTCTTTGTTGTATATTGATGACGATTATAATGGTATTTAACGTCTGCATTGAACTTTGAAAAGTAATTCTATTATTTTTCTAAATAAAAAGAGGGATTGTCATTAACTTCTTTTTAATTAGAAAACATTGGATTGAGTAAAGCCTGAGTCAGTTACACTTGATTTTTCAGGTAGACGATGAGGCTATGGACTTGAACAAGCAACTTATGAGCAAATTACTTGAGCTTGATGATGTTGATGCTGTTTATACTGATCAGAAATAATTATTTTTATGTTTAAAAGCTGTTCATCAGACAACTCAAGGTTCTCTTGGACACTGGAAGCTCTCATCACAAAATCTACCTGGTTTATTTACAAAATGAAAATAGGTTCCAAAAGTTATTGGGGATTCCTCAGGTGAATAATTTGTTGATCTGACTGTTTAATCCGATTCCTTTTTTTTTTTGTTGAGAGGACGGCCAGATGCTTGCTTTCTGGAGGGGATTTCATTTTGAAATTATTTGATTCAAACACGAGGATGTTAAATCATGTACTGTCTTATATTATAAACTGACAGTTTAATAATAATAAAACAAGGTAAATCTAGATTCCTTCTGGTTGGGTACGTTGGTCCCGGAGAAATTTCTTTGCACCCCATCTACAATTTATATCTGTTCGTATATAGTTGGTCTTATTACGTAGGATGAAGATAGTCGAGTGAACCAGTTTTTCACTCCTTTTTCTAATATTCATTTTTGCATGTACTAGAACAACCAATATAAGCACTGACGTTTGATAAGTTAGACCATACAGAAGAGTTGTTTGTAGTTAATAATTATAAATGATTCAATGGGGCGCACTCTGGATGTTCTTTGAGATGGCTAAAACGTGCAAGAGCCAATGCCAAAGTGGTCTATCATGGATCTGATCTTCATGTTTGAGGCATGTCTTATCCTAGTCCAAAACACTATTTTAAAACAACTGAACACTGGTTAATGCTCTGATCAACAGAACGTGGCCACATGATGGTGCAACGGAATATTCTGACTTTAATAATACACTGTTGCATTGGGTAAGGATTTTTTTGTAAAAATGTATGAGTAGTTGGAGAACCGAGAAAAAAATGAGATTACCCATTGATATAATACATGCAGTACAATGTACAAAATGCTGAGGGGAAGAGGACGAATCCATAATTGCGACCTTATCATACACATACAATAATATTACACGCTTAAGGATCAGTATCCCTTGTACCCAGTATAGTTGCATAATATATTGTATAGGTGTACTGCTTCCAAGCAGTTGCATCATTTTCTCTGAGCAGATTTTATATTACTAAATAATATTCAGTGATGCTGTTACTCCTTTGGAACCCAGCATCCATGCAACCCATAGGGAAGTCCATAAGGGAACTTGGCCCTAGCAATCTCTTCAAAAGTGGAACCATCCAACAGCAACGCATACCCTTCTCCATTTTTCTCGCTGATAATGGAGATTACCACGCCTACCATTTGACAGAAAGAAAGGTTAGAATGAAACTGCTGGAGAATTGTAATAAAGAACAAACAGCAGGATGAAAAAGAACGCATGCATGCTTGAATTAAAGAACTTCTAACCATCATCTTCCTCTGTTGCTCCTGGTCGTGCAACAAAGAATGGTTCTGAGGGCACGGCACCTTCTTCATGCCAGTTCGTAGCCTTTTTCAATTCTAAATCAAGCTGCATAATATTTTATATCAAAGCACATTCTACTAAATATATATGTATGTCCGGAACCGTAGATAAGTTTGAAAGACTCAAATATTAAGTCAAACCTTGGTGAGTGTGTTGGGGAAGTTACAAGGTCGCTGTGCTCCACAAGCATACGCATATCTGTATTTCTTTCCTAGATGATTAGGGTTTATGCTGCACATGTCCATGCCTTTCCCATGTTCATTTGGGTCCAATGCTGCATCTAGTTCTCCATATGGACTTCCATCCAGTGGTATTTTGAACCGTCCAACCCTGTTAATTGATCAGTGTTAAGTAAACCGTGAGTCACTCGTATGCATTATGATACTTCCGTAATCTAAGGCTAAGATATCCAAATATCAATCACCTAGCATCGGGTAGAACATCTTCACCATTAAAAGAACGAAGGTTCTGTAACCTAAGTCTATCAAGAATGGTAGGATCCGAATTATGCTCACAACAGTCGGCAATAATGGCCGTCACCCTCCCATCTTCGTCTTCCTCCTCATAAGCATTAATGAAATGGAAAGTAACAAACAGAGGTACTTCCACACTTGCCACCTTCAAAATCAAACACAGAGAATCAGTCATTAATAAATAACATGGAAGATTAAAACAAATCCACAGAGACAAAGTAATTAACTAGCTTACAATATTTCCACTGGTCTTGCACATGACATGCATAAAAGCTTTAGACTGAGGGTGCCACTCAAACTTGTACAAAGGAGTAGGCTCAGCCTTGAGCAGATTCTGAGCGCAGTACCTCAACGGCATTTCGGGCACAACAACATAGTGTTCGGTGACAGGAAAAGAGTGAACCCAACCGGGTGAAGACCCGCCCCGGCAATTGACCCGCCCAATTACCCTCCTCTCATTGGTACCGGGCTCCATCCTCACCACAAGGTACCCTGCTCTCACCAAATCCGGCAACAGCGTCACAAACTCCTTATCCGTCACAACGGGGTGCGCAGAGTGAATCAGACCCCCCAACGAGTCACTGTACTCGAACTTCCCCACCGTTTCCAGCGTCTCAGGGTCAATCACAATCGACCCCTTCTGCGTCTCCGTCAGACACACCACCCTCCCGTCGCCAAGCTTCACCACCCCGGTGTTCGCGTTGTCCGTCAGCGACGCGCCGGAGAACAGGCTCGCCAGCTCCCCCACATACGCCAGGAAATTCGCCGCCTTTGGCACTTCCGAAAACTCCCGGTAGCATATCTTCTGGTTCTTCTTCGCCGCACGGTACGCCTCCGATTCAAGTTGACGGTGGCCGGCGAATAACCGGCCTTCCTGGAGTCGTAGCTTGACCACCGTAGCGTAACCGTCGAAGAGGTGTCGGAAGTCATAGTCTCCTATGTGCCACATCCCAGGCCCATTCCTCAGGTACGTTCCATTCTGCATGTAATCATTCACATTTATTTATTATTATAAGGTCAAAAACCATTGTCCAAATAACACAAATAAACGAAAAAACCAGTGTTTTTCTTACTATGTACTCGATATTCCTATATATACAGCGTTATTTTAATTATATGTAGTCAACAAAATGACGTTTGCGTATACATGAACTTGTAAGTATCATGGAATACACCAACCACTAATGATGAGGACACATATTCAAAGATCCTTTGACGTTGTATTAGTTATTTGTTTATAAAACCTATTTATTGACACAGACTTTTTATTATTTTAATGTGTTTTCTTATAATTAACTATAATATATTCTTTTATTGGTTTTCATTCTCTGACGTTATACTGCTGTAAAAATGACCAACAAACCTAGACTAAGCCTGTGATCAAATCGATACTATTGCTTAATTAATTATTATTGTTTTTGTAGCTTACAATGGACTGTGTGTCTCTGTGTAGCACCCTGCCGGAGAGAAAAATAAGTTTTTTCATTTTGCTTTTGTACTTTTATGGTAACTCGTGTGATATTAATAAAGGTTCATACAAAGATTTCTTTAAGTAATAAAGGTTATATCTCAGTACTATTTAAAACTATGCAGAAAGATATGATATTGGGTGATTTGATTGGAGGTGAAGAGCATGAAGTATATATGAAGTCTTACCAGCCATGGTGGTATATGCCCTTCAACTTGTAACTCTCCTTCCCAGCTCTCCTGCGAGATACTAGTCCATGCAACATGGTGGTGGTGGTGGTCGGCGGTGGTTCCTGGGCGTTGTTCCTCCGGTGTTGGTGGGGTAATCATGGGTAATGAAGGACTTGCAACATTTGCAACGGTTAAGTGTAGGAGTTTGCGTTGGGGTTTATTGACGATGAGTTTATTTGGATTCAAAATATGATTGTTATGATGAGAGATGGGAGGAAGAAGCATAGCTGGGGAAGAAGTGGAGTTTGTGAGTGAAGAAGGCATGGTTGTGAAAGCCATGGAAATGGAAAAAAGAAGAAAATTGAAGGGTTTGGGTTTTGTGAGTGAGAATAATGATGCATATTTATAGGAGGTATTCAGAAATGATTTGTGAAGATGAAAATTGGTGTATGGGAATCTTGATTGGTGGAATTCCTTTTCACTACGGGACATGCTTTGGTTTTTCCTCACCTTACTTTCATACATTAAATTATACGTATTTTCATGGATTCGACAACTATATCAAGACGCAAATCTTAATATATTATAAACTGCTTTACGATTTTTTACTATAACAACAGGTTTATTTATTTTTAGGATCCCGTTATTTTAACACATTATTTTTGACACAGTTTTGACACTGCGACTGGTGTTAAGTTGCCATTGGTCCTCTTTTTTATTTTTTTTTTAAAAAATCTTGGGACGAAAATGAGAAGGGTTTAAAAAATTTGTCTTTCCAAATTTATTTTTGGCCCTGTTTCATTACATTTTGTCTCCGATTTGGTTCTCTCTGTCGCATTTCGTTGTCCCCGTCGTTCTCCCCATACGTTTGGTTTGTAATTCTCCTTTGTCGCCATTTGGTGGAAATGGGAAGTCCGGGAAAGGAGCTTCGTTGGAGCAAGGTAAATGCGTTGTTGGGTTTTTGGTTTGGGTTGTCGGGTTCTTGCGTTCTTGTTGTTTTGGGTTTTTGGTTTGGGTTCTTGCGTTCTTGGTGTTTTGGGTTTTTGGTTTGCGTTCTTGCGTTCTTGGGTTTTTGGTTTGGGTTGTCGGGTTCTTGCGTTCTTGTTGTTTTGGGTTTTTGGTTTGCGTTCTTGGGTTTTGGGTTTTTGGTTTGCGTTCTTGATGTTGTGGTAAGGGTACTGTGTTTGTGGTTATTGAGTTATGGGTTTATGGTTTGCGTTCTTGCGTTCTTGGTTTTTGGTTTCTCTGTGGGTTGTTGGACCCTTCTGGTTTTGTTGTTTATTTGCTGTTGTGTTTACATTAGATTTGTTTTGGTTGAGCAGTTGACAGTTCGTCACCATTTTTCAACGATGTATGTTTGCACGTTGAACGAACACTTGACGGATGATCAACGGTCACTGATTTCGAAGACTCCATTTGTTTGGTTTTTACAATTGAGTGGTAGAGTTACATTGAATACTAAAATTTTGCGGGAGTTAACGTTGAAATGGGTCGATTCGAGCAACGGTTTTCTTATTGGAGAGAAAGTTGTGAATATGAAGGAAAATGAATTTTGTTTTGGATTAGGGTTGAGTTCAGAGGGTGGTAGTATAAACTTAAAGGATACAATGATTATAAGTAATTGTGTGAAATACTTGGGTAAGGGAAGTAAAGATTTGAATTTCATTTACAAATTCTTGTTGAAAAAACATAACAAAGAAATACCTTGTGGTGTTTTT
The DNA here is from genome assembly GCA_027742785.1 of Vigna reflexopilosa. NCBI lineage: Eukaryota > Viridiplantae > Streptophyta > Magnoliopsida > Fabales > Fabaceae > Vigna > Vigna reflexopilosa. The sequence continues at coordinate 7,336,247 of CM050918.1, read as the reverse complement.
TGTAGCTTGTACATATTGGTGGGGATATCTGAGATTTTGTTTCCTAGACATTATGGACGAGTGTTTCCTATCATGTTTGACATTGTTGACAACCTTAGTCGTTTGAGTAATTACTGTTGGGGTAGTTTAGTTTATCGTTATTTGTTGAAAAGTTTGAGCAAAGCTTCGGATTCAGTGAAGAAAGGCAAAGCTATAAGCGACGTTGATGTCAATGGTTGTGTTTACATGTTGCAGGTAATTGTTATTTATTGATTTGATAAATGAATGATTGATTCAATATATGTTATTTGATTATGAATAATTTCTAAGAATGACTTTTTGTTTAGGTATGGTTTTGTGAACATTTCGTACCTCCCGAAGGTGCAGTCAAGAAGTCTCCAAGGATCTTGCATTGGATGGATAGAAATGTGGGAGACAACATTGTCAAACGTGTTTTCGAGATGGGTGTGGTATGTGATGTGTTATTTGACTTGTGAATGTTTTCATATATTGACAACAGTTACCTAACATGTTATATATTGTTTAATTTCAGTTTCATGTTGTTGATGATTTTGGTGGTGGTGCATTGAAGGATAACACATATTTGAAGAAAAAACAATCACATCCAAAAAGGAATGATGACCAACGATCGAAAAAAAAAATGCTTAGAAAAGAATGCAGAGAAAGTATGCTGCATAGTGTAGAGGAGCAAGAAGATGTGATTGAAGAACTTAAAAGGAAGGTCAATGTCTTGGAGGCAGAGTTGGTGGAAGAGAAGGCCAGAAGAAGAATTACAAGGCCAACTAAAGACGACGCTGAACATAATAACAATTCATTTCTTTCCCCTGGAGGAATGTCCAACAACGAACCGAGTGGGTTTTCGAAGACCGGTCATGTTGGAATGTCCCAAAACACACCGGATGGTAACAACAACACCGAACAACAAATGAAGACATATGTGAGGATGGGAAGAAGAATGCGTTATAAGAGCCAAGCCCTGAGGACACCATACACCGGAAATATAAGACCTAGAAAAAAAATTAGTGATTATTTTATGGTATTTTGAATAGGACCATAAATTCATGTTGTAATTAAACCTATTTGTTTCAATATATAGTTAATGGATGTTTGGTTCCATGTATTTGTGTTATTGAAGTGGATTATATTTTGATTTGGTGTACATATGGAATTTTGACGACTTTATTTTCTTGGAACTGATAATGTTAGTCAAACAACAATGAAGTAATGTTTGTCATATGATGAATTGGACTAAATTGGTGAACAAGTTGCTGCTAAATTGTGTCTTCTAAACGATTACTTTAGCTAAACTTAAATTTTTAACATCTTACACATAAGGAGGCAGAAATGAAAACATAAGGGACCACAAAGGTAGTTCTGCCAAATCTGGTGTGAAAGGCTGCATTGTAATTGTTTACAAGGCTTTGTAAACGATTACGCGTGCCTGAAATGGATTCTGCACATCCTGTTCAACCGTAGGACCCACCAGTGAACACCTAGGGGACCACATCCAAATATCAGTCTTTTTTGACACAAGTGCACTTGTTTTAGTTGTACTTTTATGTTCTTGAGTGAGGAATGGGTTGAAATTAATGTTTTTGATCCCCCATGAAGGTGGGGGAAGCACCCATGTTGAGATTATTGAGAGAACTGAAGTTATGGCATTTCTGGTGTGAAAGGCTGCATTGTAATCGTTTACACGACTTTGTAAACGATTACGCGTGCTTGAAATGGATTCTGCACATCTTGTTCAACTGTAGGAGCCACCAGTGAACACCTAGGGGACCACATCAAAATATCAGTCTTTTTTGACACAAGTGCACTTGTTTTAGTTGTACTTTTATGTTCTTGAGTGAGGAATGGGTTGAAATTAATGTTTTTGGTCCTCCATGAAGGTGGGGGAAGCACCCATGTTGAGATTATTGAGAGAACTGAAGTTATGGCATTTCTGGTGTGAAAGGCTGCATTGTAATCGTTTACACGACTTTGTAAACGATTACGCGTGCTTGAAATGGATTCTGCACATCATGTTCAACTGTAGGAGCCACCAATGAACACCTAGGGGACCACATCCAAATATCAGTCTTTTTTGACACAAGTGCACTTGTTTTAGTTGTACTTTTATGTTCTTGAGTGAGGAGTGAGTTGAAATTAATGTTTTTGGTCCCCCATGAAGGTTGTGACACCCGAGCACTAACGAGGGCGGGGAGTGCAGCTCCTGGCAGGCTTCCAGTGGAAGGGGTACATGGACGAATCAAACATACACCGGAATGAGAGGGATATGGAGACTGTATAGGTATGAGACTATACAGTTGAAGGATAACTTAAGGGAATTGATTTGGCTACTCATATCAACAAATGCATTTGCTCTTCGGTAGCCCAACCCATAAGAACTCCATGGTTAAGCGTGCTTAGCCACCAGTGAACACCTAGGGGACCACATCCAAATATCAGTCTTTTTTGACACAAGTGCACTTGTTTTAGTTGTACTTTTATGTTCTTGAGTGAGGAGTGAGTTGAAATTAATGTTTTTGGTCCGCCATGTAGGTGGGGCAAGCACCCATGTTGAGATTATTGAGAGAACTGAAGTTATGGCATTTCTGGTGTGAAAGGTTGCATTGTAATCGTTTACAAGGCTTTGTAACATAATATAATGACTCACAGAGTATTGTACAAATGGTGTTGAGGACTTATTTGCTGAAGATGTTTTTGCTTTTCTCGTTCTTTTTTCCACGGTAGACTTTAACCTGTTTGTGCGCGGTCGCACTTTTCGCTTCACTGCTAAAGGGCTGCGCACAAGTACGTCATCATTTCCCCCTGCAGTGTCAGAAGTTGGACTGTCGACTTGATTTTCATATCTTAGTTCACCTCCATCACTAATGATCTTAGTACTCATGGATGAACTGCAGCCAAATTTATTGGCAAGTGAACACAGATCTTTTTCTAAGTCATTTGATAGAACTTCGAACTCACAAGCGACCTCCGCTATGTCATAGAATTTTTTGCACAATAGTTGGTATCTTTCTATGGTAGGTTGAAGCTTTGAAGTACTGTACACTGCTCTAATGAGCATGTGCCTTCTACGAATATTTTTACTCCACCGCCGAAGAATGTATTTGGATGGCACATTGCAAACATCTTCCTGACCAAATACTAACAGCGAATGCCGACAAATGATGCCTCTAAACTCAAATAAGAGGCAACAACATGTGCTACTGTTAGTCAGTGGATCAAATTCAACTGTATAATATTTATCTGCACATTTCCCCTCGAACATGCGCTCCTATTTTACTGTGTAGGTATTAAGGAAATTGTCCTTAACAGTGATCTTGATAAAACAATTCATCCTAGAGCGAAACTCTGTTTGGACTTCCTCCAACTTTTCATGTGTGTACTCCAACTGAAATTGTCTCTCGATTGGTGACTGCGAGCCACAACCAACCGTGGTGTTCAGGGAGGAGAAGTCAGCCTATATTTCTTTTTGTGCCTTAACTCTAAGGGCTTTTTCAAATTGTACCACGAATTGTTGAAGTGTGGTGCTTGAATTTATAAATCCATCGAAGAAGGCATTCATGCCCTCACTTCTTTGTGTCGTTGACATACCCGCCCAAAAATCATTCCTTAAGTAACAAGGTACCCATTTTCGTCTTTCATCATAAAGATTACATAACCAATCATTCCCCTCCAATGCATGCTTTGTAAGTAGTTCTTCCCATCCATTTTCAAAGTCCGTTTGCGACCCACAGTCATAGATAAACGCGTGTATATCTGTTTTGATGGCAACATAATTTTTGAATCCTTGAAATTTTTCTGGCAACTTCTTCATTATATGCCATAAACACCACCTGTGTCTTGTATTTGGAAAAACCTGTTCAATGGCATTCGCTATTGCCCTGCATTGATCCATTATAATGCCATCAAGGGCCTTATTTCCCATGCATCTCAACCAAGATTCAAACAACCAAACAAATGAGCAGTTTCTTCGGAAGAAAGCAATCCACATCCAAGTAAAATGGAGTGACCATGTTGGTTCACTCCAACAAACGGGGCAAAGGGCATGTCATACTTATTTGTCAAGTAAGTGGTGTCGAAGGACACCACATCAACGAATTCTGCACATGCAGCTCTAGTTCTTGCATCTGCCCAAAACACACTACATATTCTATTTCCTTCGTCCAATGCTATGTCATAGAAGAAGTCGTTGTTCAAATCTTTCATTGATGAGAAGTGTTTTAAGAGCGCTTGACCATTACCGTCTTTACATAGAGATCTTCTTTGTTGCACAATGTAGTTGTGTGCATCTCGTTCAATGAATTCCATGTTCTCAAATCCACCTGCATCGCTAACTATGCTAAGGAAACTTTTATTTATCCGAACTCCCGCATCGTCATTGACCTCCAACGTGTGCTTTGCTTGCATGCTCAATTTTCTATTCCCAGGAATTAGCTTAGATGCATTCGGGCATAACTCGTGGCTGTGTTCTAGCAAGACGGTTTTTATTAACCATTTATCGTACTTCCTTGTAATGGTAATGCTAGCTGGACAATGATTTGTTTGACTTGGAAGTGTTTTCACCTCAGGTTTGATGGAAGATACATATTTTCCTTCCCTTGAACAAACTAATCGCAAGTAGTACACGTTATTGTCCTTATCTTTTTTTGAAGTTCTAGTCCTCACAGCAAATCCACATGTAATTGCGTAATTGGTGTAAAATTTCTTTGCATCATGCATTGTATCAAAACACATATTAATCCTAGGCTCGTTGACCAAACAAGTTTCATTGGGGTCAGCAGTAGTTGCATTGGATTGAGGTAGGTCGTTCACATCAGTTGTGGTTGTAGCCATCACAAACAAGTCAACGAAGTCTGATCAAAGTCATAAGGATAACATCTTCTTTACAACTTTCCAAAAATATTAACTGCACAAAAAATAATATTTATAAAAATTAAAAACAACATAATACTTTAACAAATATCACATATATCATTAAAGAAGATGGAAACATAAACAATAAAATGAAGTGTGTTATTAAATGAAACATAAGACATTCATACCTACAATGTGCCTTAAATGAAGTTGTAGTGGTCCTCACGAACCTCCTGCGAAGCATTTAGCTTCTCCTCCTTCATTGATTTTAAAGTCCTCTTCACCAAACTCCACACCTACACATTAAACACTTAGCCTTCAATGAAGATAGGTGGTTGAATGAAGTTATGGGAGAGAGAGAGAGAGATAGAAGAAGTTATGGGAGACAAAAGCAGCTTCTTTTGGAGGGAAGAAGTGTATGTTGGAAGGCACGGAGTACAACCAAAGTCCACTTACACAAGCAAAAGTTGATTTGATTTGATTTCACTAAGGATCTTTGCATTAAATTTTGTCATAACAAAGTTTTTATCTCTCCTTCCACACATTTAATGCACCTTACTTTCCTTTACCCACATTTAATGCAATGTCATTCAAAGATGAAAGGTAAGACACTTTCTCTTTCATCTTTTTTTACAACGAAGAAAGGTAAGACACTTTGTCTTTCATCTTTTTGTGCAATTAAGGAAGTGGCTCGTTAATCAAACAATGTATCCTCATTAATTCCAACATCAATTGAGAAAAAGTCATTATTTAATATTTTATTCATAATTTATTTCATGTCTTGGGTGCAGAGTTCTCTATATATGTCACTCATACCCATCGTTATTCCATCAACGAAAACGGTCTTCTGAGGTATATTTTGTCGACATTTGAATATTTCATTTACAATATTACAATTCTTGTAGTCTCGTTAACACGGATTTGAAATTGTTGCAGGCACTGAAATGAATTATCATGGATGAATGGGAAGATCTTGTTTATGATGATGACGTCCTAGAATCATTTCTTAAAAAATGTGATGCTTCTTCATCGCTTATACCATTCTGAATAGGACAAATACTGAACAAGAAAAATCCACTCAAGAATTTGCTAATGAAGTTGCTCAAGCTACATATGAAAGAGATTTCAACTCCAATGCATGGAAGTTGGCTGAAATGTATATTAAACACCATGGTACATTATGTGTTGAAATAATATAACTCAACTATCTATTTTAAATATATAATTGGTTATTCAGATTATTTTCACAATTGCAGGTCTGGTTACTGAGGGAAAAATGGAGAACGTCAATCCACTTAAAGAGGCCAAAAAATTCCAGATCCTTCCATGTGTTGCTTGCTTAGTAAAGGAGTGCAAGCCCAATGGTTTGGGAGACATGTTTTTTACTATAAAGGTATTATTTTTTACAATGTACAACTTTTTATCAATATAAAATTAATGATTAACTGAATGTGAGCAGGACCCATCCACTATCATGAAGGCTTCATTGCACCATAAAGTTCTTCAGGATCCTCAATTTGGAGATAATATTCGAGTTGGCTCAATCATGATTCTCAATCTTGTAAACCAATCATTCAATACTTCATTTACAATTTTAGTACTAATAACCTTTATTGTGGTTTGTTATATTAATTTCATATATATAGAGTACTTAAATTTGGTAGTGTTGAATTAGGTTAATTCCTTCAATGCATTTGGGACAAACCACTACTTGAATATCGTTCACCGCAACGTAGTCAATGTTTTCCCACCAAAAATATGTCCTCCATCAGTTGACCTCGTCAAGGAAATGCCAAAACCTGTCATTCGACTTCCGATGTGGGCAGAAAACAATGTCAATGTCGATGCCATCCTCCGCAAATTTTTTCTGCCAACTGACCAAGCATCATCATCATCATCCGAACAACCAAACCATTAATGGATAATATTACATATGGTTTCATTTATATTTTGTTGTGTAGGTCACTATGTGATTGACTTTAATGGATTACTGTAATAGTATGTTATGGAGGACTGTAATAGATAAAATTATGTTAAGGAGGTCAAAAATATTACAAATGTTATGGGATGAGTGTATTTCTATTAAAGTTATGTTGGACATGATGTTATTGTAATGAAATCATTCAGAGTTATTTGTTCAATGAAAAAGCAATGTGATTGGCTTAAAAAATTACAAACTTTATCCTTGATGACCCACAACCTAACTCTCACACTTAAACAAGAATTGGACCCAAAACCAAGTGCTCTTGGCCTAAAAAACACATAATGTCACACCTGGTCACCCAGGTTACCACAGGTGGTTCCTTCAGTGCAACAAGATGTGCAGAACTGCAAACAAACACGCGTAATCGTTTACCAGCCTTTGTAAACGATTACCAGGCTGTTTTATGCCAACAAATACTGCAACTCTTGTCCTAAGTTAGTGTTATCACCATGGGTGGTCACCCACTCCATCATGGGGTTTCCCACACATCACCTACAACCTAACTCTCACACTTAAACAAGAATTGGACCCAAAACCAAGTGCTCTTGGCCTAAAAAACACAAAATGTCACACGTAGTCACCCAGGTTACCACATGTGGTTCCTTTAGTGCAACAGGATGTGCAAAACTACAAACAGGCACGCGTAATCGTTTATCAGCCTTTGTAAACGATTACCAGGCTATTTTTTGCCAGCAAATACTGCAGCTCTTTTCCTAAGTTACTTCTTTTTCCTCCACATATTGCATTTGTTGGCCTAAGTCATTGTTTTTTGCTACACAGATTGCAGTACTTGGCCTATATTGCTAAATAAGTTTTATAAATTGCATATTAAGAAAGTTGTACATCAATCATGAATGAACAATCATTTATACATTTGTACAATAACAACCTTGAAATCAATAATATTATTCCAATAATCATTTGCACAGTGTATTCATATAAATTATTGTATGTTACAATGTGTACATAAACCAATTACACCAACCATATTACTATGAAAACAAACTGCCCTACATTTTTACAAAAGAATTGTCCTACAACAATCCGTACACCTCTAGCGCATCCAATATTCTTATGTTATTGTCGTCCAGGATCCAATCATGTACATATTGTTGTCTAATTGCAAGCAATTCCTCCTGAAATGAAAATATTCCACTTGTCAAATCAACCCAATCATCAAACAATAATGAAAATGATATTCTTCCTTACATTCGAGTATTTTGGCATGCTTTTCCCATTGAATTTATCTTGTCCATCCCAAATTTGCATTGCTTGTAACATTATAACTCCACAGTCATGTCTGAAACATAAAAAAAAATAACAAGAACCACTTATGACAAACTACATCACTTACAATAACATATTTATAAAGTGAAGGCTTATAACAAATTACTGGTTTGGTTGGGATGAGATATTTGCTTGTACAACAGACAAAGGTCCAATACTGCCTTCCGGTCTGTTGTACAAGATGCAAAAAAATTGAGCAAGGTTTTCAGCCTACAAAGTAAAAATTATAGTAAGACGTTAACAATACATTATTTACTTGGAAGTCAATAACATTATTAAATGGGGTCACACATACCACAACAATGTCTATCCTTTTGCGGTCTTTTACGCCCTTCACCAAAGAGTCAATAACATATATGTCTAATGTGCTAAGTTTGACTACATAGCACCACCAATGATGGTCATGGCAAAATGGAAGAAACAACTACGAATAAACAAAACGAAAGTCAATACATCAACACCTGCTACATGTCAAATACCACCACAAACACAACGAAAAATAAACCTCACTCACAAAGTCAGCTGTTGTAATGTCTTCAAGGCCAAAGTATCTGGCACGCAAACAGCTGCTGTAATTATGAAGACTGAACACACGACGATTTTTTGGCATTCTCCTATAATCATCGATTATAAGGTCCTGCAGATACGTTCAAATACATCAATCATAAATGCCTAACACATTATTTCTACAATGAACTACACCATGTCAAATTTCTATTACAAACAATTTACCGCATATAATGAACTGAAAAGGATCCTCCTCACAAACCCAGTCCTCCTTTTCTCAATGTGCATAAATATGGTGGTTGCAAATAGCACCAACTACACATTCACAATTCATCAAATATTTCAAATGAATATGCACAGTATAAATCAACTAATCACAAAAAACACTTACCATGTTATCAACGTATTGGTAAGGAGCTAAGGTATAAATAGATTGTGTGTTCAGTGTCTGGCCAATTATCTCACAAACGATCCTGATAAAAAACAAATGTACTTCTAAATTCAGAACTATGCTCGTACAAGTACATAAAACCAAAATAATCATTACTTACCTCCGTTGTCTATCTCTTACGCTGGCAACGATGTACAGTTGGTCAGTATTGACGCTAGACCTTGGATCACCAGCGATAGCGCGCAAAGGGACGACAACCAATGCTTCCGGTGTCTGTGCTTCTTCATCGACAAAACCATCATCATTAATTTCAATAATGTCTTGAACATCATTTCCAGCTCTTTCATCCCCTACAACTTGTTCATTGAAGGCACATGCGAGGTCTTCCTCAACTCCTCCACCAACTTCTTCATCAACTCCACCAACACCTTCATCATTACCTCCACCAACACCTTCTTCATTGAAGACTTCTTCACCAACTCCACCCACTGGTTCTTCATGACCTCCACCAACACCTTCTTCATTGAAAACTTCTTCAGCAGCTCCACCCACAGGTTCTACATGAACTCCACCAACACCTTCTTCATTAAACACATCTTCATTAAAAATTGGAATTTGATGAATTTCAAATAACTCCTTCGTCAATGAAGCAAGCCTTGAATTCAACGTTATCATTTCTTTATTATTTTTCTTCAATCTCTCATCGATATTTGCTTCAAAAGTGTCGTCATCAAAGGTATCGTCATCTGATTCGTCACCTCTCGATCGTTTCGGCATTCGTCCTAAATCAATCCCTCCATCAAACATTTCAAAAGCCGCAATGATTTCGGGCATGTCACGAACACGCTCCCCAATATACCACTCCAACTTTAACTACAACACATTCAAACACATATATTTGTAGGTTAAAAGAATCAATAATTATTATAAACATAAAATGATATGCATGAAATACTTACATCTGCAGTCTTAAACAATTCTTCCATTTTTTCAAATGATCTTGTCTTATAGGGGAACCAACGCAACATGCGAGGAAACCTCCTATGAGTTGGATTACCATCCAAAGAAAGTCTCTCTACCGCCCAATGAAAATAACTTACAGTCAATCATATTTTACAATGCAATACAAAGGTGTTTAAAGAACTACAAAGCATGTTACCTGCAAAACAACCACATTCCCACTAAGACTGAGTGCGCTGCCGATACCTCCGGACATAATTTTTTTCATACATTTATTCAAATTATCTACAAGGTGTTTATGTACACCGGCCGCCCAATCATATAAACACAAACTATCTAGGTCATCTAACACTTTTGAAGGCATGTTAGCAACAATCTTAAGCTTCCTAGGAAAGAAAAAAACAACCAAACACACAAATATATACAACCTACACACAACATCAACCTCAATGTTTTCATCTGAAACAATCACATTAAACATGTCAACCAAATCCAATAAAGTTGTGGTCTTTGAATTAAACATTTCCCCAACCAAACCAACTATACATTCATCAAATGGGATTTCTAAATCACCTATGTCTAAACCAGTGCTCATGAAAACATCCAAAACAGTAAATGGAACCAATTGATGACTGACCCTAAAGCTAACATCATGCCCAGCCCACCGACATACCATAACCTTCAATAATTCACAGTTAATCTCCACAGCCTTACGAAGCTGCAAACACCAACGAAATGGTGTCATCGAAATTTGTTCTGCATGCACTTCTCTTAGTAACTCATTCATAAGAACAATGATTGATGAATCAAGAGAGATTCGAACCCGCCACTACACAACATTATAAAAAAATTTTATTACTTACCAAAAAAATTAAAACAACTATATATAATACCAAAACTTTAACTTACCTTTGGGTTTTCAGACGCCATTGCAACTGCACAATAATTCAACGGTGGATTAGGGTTCACAAAACACATAAATATAAAAAATATAACAAAACCCAAAACCCTTCGACAAATACAATGCAAAACAGAGCCACAACACCCAAGACGCCAGAGCCACAACGCCCAAGACGCCAAACGCAAAACAGAGAACTTACCGGCATAGAGACAGAGTGATTGCGACACAAGCCAATGGAGAGAAGAGGCTGAATGGGAGACACAAATGGAGAGACCAAGGTTTTGGACACATGAAGACAACGGAGAGAGGACGCCCAATGTGAAAACGAAAGTGAAATAGTTCCCTTCAGAACAAAAACGAAAACCCTAAACCCTAAACTGCCAAATTGAAATTTTATATAATGAGAATCCCTAAATTACCCTCCTCTTAACGTTTTTTAAAAGGCTTTCTTCTTTAATCCAAATAAGTCAATACAAAAACGCCACGTGAATGAGTGTTAAAATTGTGTCAAACAATAATGTCAAAGAAACATTTTTCTTATTTTTAATTAATCTTACTTGCAGAACTAGTTACGTGTCATTTTGGTCCACCCAGTTTAATAATTAAAATTTTCAGCATTTTTTAAATAAGAAGTTCCACTAAAAGAAAGCAATTCTACTTTTTTTTTTTTTAAATCCTCAAATTCTGACTTTCTAAATCTTTACAAAGTGAGTTAATTAAGCTCTCGTTTTTTTATGTCTCACGTTTATCATAAAATATCAAGAATATATTCGACAGTATAATTAATGAGAATTTTAAGAATTTGGGTAGAAAAGAAAGTGATAAAAGGGTCGAATTTGTTAATCTTTTTAAAAAAATAATAGCTAACCTATTTTTAGAATTCTAAAAAGATGCAAAAGTGCTCTTTGAAGCTTCGACCACACATGATCAATCAATGTTTCCTAAACGCAGATTTCAAGGAGGTCAATTAATTGGCTTCAAAACTCGAAGAACTAAAATCACACACATTATAGGAATAAAAAAAAAGAAGTAAAAGTTGTGTAATTAAACTTTTAATTTAAATATTATAAATACAAAAAATATTTTTATTTTTACCTAGTTATATTCAAAATAACTTGAATTAGTCAAGATTTACCGTGAAGCTTAAATATCAAAGATAAAAAAATATAAGGTATTCTTTAAATACGAAATCTTCTAAATAATATAAATCTTTTTGGGGAGATTGAACTAATTCACCGACATGAGTTGCGTCACATAAATAGTTAAGAAATTAATTTCTTAAACTTCAATTATAATGATAGTTTTTGATAATAAAAGTTATAGTTGATGGACCTTTCCTCCAATTTTCTTCCTCATACAAAAGTAAGTTGGGGGAGTTAAAAAATGGTGATCCAAATTTGTTCTAAGACTATTCATGTAGTTGAATCGATTAAACACTGTATATTTCAGAAAAAAAGTAGCCGAATAATTATTCTCTAAGCTTATTCAATTAAAATAAATCTTTGTTAGAAATATTAACTTCACCAGTTTATATATATATATATATATATATATATATATATATTAAAAGACTACTTTCGATAACATTTAAAACTTACATAGAATCTTTTATTATCCATAATATTTTAATAAATTTTTTATTTCCATATTACACAATTATATCTACTATTTTTAATTATTAGGAACATATTTTACTTTTATATGAAAATTGTAAGAGTTTAAAAAATTAACTAAAATGGTAAAATAACAATTTCTTATCAACATATATTCGTTTGTGCATGATAAAAAAACAAAGAAGCATATATTTTATATTATTTTTGTATTTATTACTTAAATTTAAGAACTAGTTTTATATATAAAGTTAGATTAAGAACTTTCAATTCATAGCAGAACATTATTTCTATCAATTCATATTTAAATATTTAACACCACTTTTAACAAAATTTTAAAATTTAATCTTTATGTGTTTTTAATTATTATATGTAACTCAACTTTATATTTTTATTTATGTAAGACTTTCAATTCATACTTAAAGTTTAATATCTTAATGTTGAAGTCAAGTATACATATTTAACAAGTTAAGACCATAGGTCATAAAAAAAATAGAAATCTCTTTAATTTAAATGATTTTTGTTTTTAAAAGAAAAATAAATATAAGATCTTAAAAGTGGTGTAACATAATAAAATATTAGAAAAAATTAAGACTCATATTATAACTATGCAATAGAGATGTTTTTAAGTTATACTATTAATGTATGATATTTTCTAAATTTTGTAAACTCTAGTGAGACTTTTATTCCATTTTTTTTTTGTTTATATGTAGCACTATTATGTATACTGTTTGCAAATAATAGAAAACGAGGTATAGTTATAATTTGAGTTAATTCATTTCTACAAACCAACTTTTAAGATAAACTTTTATTTATAATATGTATTTTCAAATTTAATCTACAGCTATGTGACATGTAAATTTTCCTTAAAATACTCATGCACCTCCAACATTAAGTTTGATGAGTAAATAATATAGCGAATGACATTTCTATAGTAGAAAAAAAATACTTTAATATTATCTTCTAAATTTTTGTTTTGAATTAAATATTGTAAAATTAGTTCTAAAGTACAATACTCTTATAGGAGTTTTAGGTGAGATTTGAATTTTTTTTTCTCAATACTCTTATGCATTTTCAGTATTTTTTAAAAAAAAAAGTCTTGTATTGATTAATTTTTTCACTTCCAAAATATTTAACATTAAGATGGTATTTTTAAGATGGATAATAAAGGTGATGAGTCTCAAACACATGAAGTTGTGTATATCTTTATTTTATCAATAAGCTAGCCATATCTTTACTAACGTATGCCATTTCTTGTTATCATGCTATCACATTTTGACCTTATATAGGTAATTAAAGTAAATGTCATTCTATCGAGTAATTGTATGACTATGTATGTTAAGGTGTACAATGGATATTAAACTTTCAACATTTCTAGTAGTTTGTAGCAAAATGTGTAGCTATTTCAATTTTATATTTCATTCAGACTAAGCTATACCAGTAGAGTGTTATCATACAACATGAGGTCCAAATCAATATGACAACAAGCTTTGATAAAATATGATACTCACTTTATTAAACGCCAACAGGAATTTTTTTTTGAAACTAATAATTACTATTTGATAATTCATTATAGGAATAATATTAATAAAAGTGAACTTAAAAAAAAAATAGAGTAAAAGTTAAAGGTAAAGAATTTTAAGTGTTAAAGTATCATTGTCAAAGTCTTATTTCAAGTCCGATGTTCCTATGTTCTAAACTTACTATCTCCCATTTTGTCTTATCTGTTGTGTCAAACTAGTTAGCCAAAGATTTTATGGAGACTATAAAACACAACACCAATCACAGAATGCAAAAGTGATTTTAGGAATTCAGTTTTTAACCAGACTGAAACTTTTACCTAAGTCATACAAAATATCTCATTCTTATAAATCACTTTGTTTATGTGATTCCATGTTACCCATATATGCACTTCCAATTCGTGTTTCTTCATACTAGTTAACTTTTACTATACCTAATGGATTAAATATTTTGAAATCTACTTATTAATTCATCTTCCTTGCTAATGATTCATCCTATGATCAAATCTCTATACTTTGCGATCGTAGGATGACATGTCGCCTCCATAGGTGCATGTATTGCATATACTACATCATTTCCTTCTTTGACCTTCAAATTTGATAGTACCAAAACCCACCACGTCTATTTTTATGCATAATTAATATACAATCCAATCATCTCAAAATCAAACATGTAATTATGTTGGGGTATTGTCGGCAATTAATTAATTTGTACATCCTTACAGATTTATGGTCACTGCATATATATTTAGAGAAGTTTTAAGTCTACAAAATACTTTGCCACCTTGTTAATTATTCAATGCTTAGAAATGGATAGATCTTAATCTTAGACATTGATACGATGAATGAAAACTTGTTATTGAACAAAAAAATGTTATGGTGATTCACTTATATATGGATAATGAGTGGATAATCCGAAGCAAGGGAGATCTGATCAGTGAGGAAAAGATCCATCTGATGAGTAGGTATAATGCAGTTTGAATTAAGGTTAGAAAAAGGTGAAAGAAAATGAGAAGGAAGAAGAAGGTGTGGGAACACGATGATGATGGATTGGGAAACGGAATATAGAAATATGCGTATATATATATATATATTGCCGTCGAAAGTGGAGGTGAAAAAACTTAAGAGGTGCAGAGGTGGTTGGGGCATTGGAATAATGATGTTTTCCATGAAGGAATTGGTTCAATAATTTAGTGACAGGAGCAATGTTAATTTGCTTACATAGTTCATACCCCTTTTGGAAAGTGGGAATGCTCATTGTGCCACTTGCGATTTAGCACAAAAATATGTTTAGTTTATAGGTTGACCTGCATGGTTGTGCAATCTGGGTCCGCATGTTCGCCACTCAACCAAATCTTCTTTCATGTCAACAATCCTTAACTCCATTTCACTTTGCATCGCACAAAACCATCCTTCTACTATATTCCATTACCTCTTCTCTTCCGTCAGAACAAGTGTCCATTCTGCTTTTCGACCTTAAAACGAAGCAGCCTCAGTACATTCAATGTTTTATGAGAATGAAGAAGACCTTTGTAATTGGTGTTGCTTGCGTCTCTTCATGTCCACTACAGTGAAACCATAATGCAGAATTTCTGCTGCCTGCAGATGTATGTGGCAGACAAAATTAGGGTTTTCCCACAACGGAGAACAGTTAAGTTGTGTTAAGAATTTGGACCACGATTATTATAAAAACTAAGAGTCAGTATTCGATGTGGGTCCAAAACAATCAAATATTGTGGGCGGTGATGATGCGCACTCATGCACCCACCACCTTCATCACCTTCTTTAATTATTATATGCTGTAATGTAAATTTTATATCTCATCATCATCTTCCACTTAATTACCATTTCCAAAGTTTTTTCGGAGTGATCGAGAAAATGGCAGAGATGAAAATTAATTCTTAAACAAAACAAAAGTGGTCCTATGCGTATCTGGTATTGTTGCAGTTCAGATCCGGATATTCGTTTCTTCTGTTTCAATTATTATTAATATTAAAAAGTAGGCACCTAATCGAGGAGATGCCACTCTTCTACAGTATCCTTGTACTCTCTGATACTTTTCGGTAATTTTCTGCTTGACATTTTCTGGATTCGATAATGACCCCTTCAACTTCATCAATGATTTCAAACGCTAACAACACTTTCACAAAATCACGTTTTCATTATCGCCATAATCTGCTTTCTATGAAGCAAAACCTCAAAAACGAATTATTTTTCCCCGTTGCTTCAAAGAGTAATCATTAATATTCATTTTTAAGTCAATTCCATTAACTGGTATTCGAATATGAAACTCATATTGCTACGTTGACGGAGTTGCTGTTTCAGTAGTACGTACTACGTACTCCCCATATTCATTTTAAAAGACAACTTAACGTGTCCTGCTTTGTTCTTATGTTACTTCGATTCATTTGCACCCAAATCATCTCACATCGAATCAATTTTCAATTCTGTTTAAAGAATGCATAGACTTTTTGTAACTCAGTGATTCATCTCATACATATTCATTTTCACTGTAAAATAAAATCAAAGATACTAAAGTCCTATAAATTTTGCAAGAGAACACAACATAACTCAATTATCATATTACACATGCTGAATTATACTGAATATTTAGTATTGTTCATGTATAAATTAATTTGGAGATTTAAGGATTGAAAACATAAAACAAAAAATTCTAAAATGAACTTAGAATTTGAAAGTCAAATCAAGAAGAGGAAAACAAATCAAATCACTTCAAAGAACCAAACAGTCTAACAATTACTATTCTCTAAATATTCACATCAAAATTTAAATAATTAACCGATTCAATTAATCAATTAAACTGATTTATACAAATTAAATCTCAACATCATTCAATCCAATATACATTCAACTATCAAATCATAGTTGAATCAAGATTCGACAATTCCTAATTTAAATTTTATTTTCAAAGACGCAAATTAATATGATAAAGAACAAAAACGAAATTAGAAAAAGAATAACCAACTTAGTGTAAAGAACAATCGGTACAAAACTCAATTTCTGTTTGTTTGATCTTGATTATTGATCCTCTCGATTTAGTTCTAAATTATTCAAAAGTATAAGAAAAAGGACAAACCAAAAATAAAGAGAAAAATTAAAACTATAAATATTTGCATTTTGAGCACAATTAAGTCTTATATAAGCTGTATAAACTGAAACAATTTTAGCTCAAATCATGGACTCAAATTAAGTTTATAAGTCAAATTACAAAAGGTAAGCTAATTCAAGACAACTCTTCAAAGTTCTTATACAAAATTTTAGCAAATCTGTCCCAACTTCTAAAAACGATAAAAACATAGCAATCCAAATATAACAAATTATATGTCTATTTTAAATCCTTGAAAATGTAGAATCCAAGACAACTTAAATAAGTAAAAAATAATATCTATAAAAAAAGTTATAGCTAAAACAATGAACAAATGTTAAATAAATTAAAAAGATAAAATTAAATATGTACAATGAACCTAATTTATTACTTATTAATGAAAATTACTTAGTAACTAACTGAAAATAAAACATATAAAAGGTGTAGCAATGTTATAAACTATAAATGTGGTACAAAATATGGGTTAACATATATCAATATTATGACTCTATATATATATATATATATATATATATATATATATATATATCCTAGCTTATAACTCTCATTAGACTAACATTAGACACTTCATTATAACTGTCACCAATGTTATTTAAAATACTTTATATCTTTGTATTGTGATCTGGTGTGTCCCAATGACAATTCACATACTTTTATAATACAATCTTTCAGCCGAAAGGAGAAAAAAAAAAACCCTAGGGCATAGCCAATTTATGTCGGTTGTCTAATTATTCCTCATATGCACCTACAGAAACAAGATGTTTCTGTCGTACGCGGTGCTTTGTTGTTGGTAAGGAATTATATGTAAGTTTAAGTTATAAAATTAAAATTAGATTTTTCAAATTCTGATAATGATACACTTTACAGTATTTTCAAACTCGTACAGTATTAGAATATTCCATTTTCATGAAATTATAATAAAATAATTAAAATGTATTTTTTTTTTCTAAATTTTCAGTCCATAACGTCTGAGCTATACTTAGAACTATAATTCATTTTCTAATTCTTTGCAAATTAAAGATAAGGATTCTGATTTCGTTTTAGTTTTAATTTTAGTGAAATGAAAATGCTTAACATATATCTCATAAGCGATCAAATAATGGTTACTGTTTTAATTCATCCAATAGAAGAACTGGGTTATGGTGTGGTGACATTTTTCCTTTTCATAATGAACAATCATTTCAATTAATTTGTCTATGTATCGGTAATATAATTACAATAAAATGCGTAGAATGTGTTCACATTTCAAGCTCTTGATGTTTTATTTTTGGGTTAAAACGATGACAATACTTGGAATTTTGGATGGTTTTTTTTTTTATCAAGTTTCATCTAATTTAATGTAAATCACAACTAACCACCCTCTTTCAAGTCATAACTCATGATTAATAATTAAGTTTCTTAAAAGAGCCATTAAAAGCAAATTATTCTTTTCTTAAACGTGTGTATATATATATATATATATATATATATATATATATATATATATATATATATATATATTACCAAACAAGGGTTTAGAAATTTTTAAATTAAACTTTCTATATAAAATTTGTACAGGAACCTCATACCTTATTTATAAGGTTTAACCAAACAGCAAATTAGTTTCATAAATTTGAAAATTGATTGAGATGTTCAAAAGTCCCATATCATTTAAGATAAACAATAAACTGAATGATAATAATTATATAATATATTCTAATAAGTTCTTGAATTTAAACATTCTACTAAAAAACAATTTAAATTTTGCCTTTAAAAGTAAATTATTATTTGTTTTTAATTGCTACTAAACAAAGGTTTGAAAGAAAGACATTTTCAAATTAAACTTTTTATAAAAAAAAAATTATGGTGTTGGAATCTCGTTCCTTATTTATAAGGTTTAACCAAACAACAAATTAGTTTTATAAATTTGAAAGTATTGATTGAGTATGCAGTTTACCTTTGTCTGTATCTTTTAGACATTATGCTCTCTCATCCTGATTGTCTCTTTGGACAAAAATAAACTTTTGGATTGCCAAACACAATCTGAAAGCATATATGAAAAAATGGGTCTTTACACAGCTGAATTAGGCTTTTTTTCTTCTGCACCTCAATAACTTCCATTTACACTTTCCTTTGTTGCAAAAGTTAATCCAAAATATAACATCTTTAATCCCAATTACCTAATTCAAAATTTAGAAGAGAGTAGCATCTTAGCTCTTAAATATTCAATTTTTCTTTTCTCAATCCAAAATATAAAATTACCTTTGGGATTAGTCATGGTCAAAGTTGAGGGTTGGGTCATTTCTTCCTCACCTCCATACATTTCATTATGCACCCTCTACACTTATGAAATTACCTATTTATTTTTATTTTCTTTCCACCTTTTCCTTCTTCCTCTTCCGGCTGAACTCCTCTTTCCTATGTCCTCTTTCCCACATCGTGTCTCTCCCATGCCATCTTTTTATTGTTTTTCATTTTTTTATTAAAAAATAATTATGGTCGGTTCATTCTAAAATCTGTTTTTATTTTGTAGTTTGAAACTTATTCATTTCCAATTATTTTTGAAATTGCATTGCAATACACAAAATGAAAAGCCTAAACTAGAGAGAAAAAATAAAGTTTTCTAGTATATATGAGTATATATACAGGAAAACTTATAGGAAGAAATGATATTTTTTTTATCTGACCTGATTATTGTTTACATTAAAAGAAAGTTGGGCCTTTTCTGCTGGGCCTCATATTTCTTGCCGAAGTAATTTCATCACTATTTCTAAAAAAAAATAAAGAAAGATAATAAGAACTTGTTAATTCATGGTTTGGCAGCTCATTCCTTTAGTTAACAAGTAAATGAGTTAAAAAAGAAAAACAACAAAAAAACATTCATATGTAATCTCTCACCCCCACATAACATAAACTAGGGCCAGGGTTAATCCTGAGTCCCACCTAGAATTGTAGGGTTTGAGTGCAAACAACGTAGTCCAAAACTGGAGCCCCTTGCCTTGAATTCATCTACTGACACATTGGCCTCCATGGCTTGGAGACTGTGATGCACTAGTTCAACAGTAAGTCATTGTCATTTCATTCAAGATTTTCTGTAATTTCTTTTTCATTCATTTGTAGCCACTAACTGCAGTGGGAGTACAAAGCAATAACTATGGGGTTTGCAAATTTATGGAAGACCCATGAAACTCTTCATCATTCAGGTTTGGATGTGAGTCAATTTCAGAAGTTAGTGCAACTATGAAATCAAACTCTTCATGAATCTCTACAAGCATAGTAATTAATATATATGAATATCATTTGATTTTTTACTTTTTAGGTTTTCAAATATATATTTTCCTTGACACTCTTCATGAATCTCTACAAGCATTGTGTTATGTGCATGCCATAAAAGCTTAATAATTTAGTTTGGACGTGTTACATATTATTTCTCAGAACCTCAATTATTATGAGAATAATCGATATGATGAAGCTCAGAATCCTTAACTATACCATTATGGTACTGCAAAATGGAAATGATGAACAACAGTAAGATCCTCTGGTTCATTCCATCACCGGTTGCAGACAACATTCAAAGCTTTGCCGTTTCCTCTGCCACTGGTTTCCCTACTGTTGTATACAAAATATATATGCCACATTATGTATCTGCATGCATGGATTAATTGTATCTTCTTTTCACTTTCAATCTAGAATGAATTGGCATGCCAAAACCTTTATTGACTTTTTCATTTTCTTATCTGGTTTACCAAGACTTAATGAGAAGATTTTAGTTGCTTACAATTTTTATGGGATGATTTCCAAAAATAAAAGAATTATTCAATTTATATTTTATTAATTACTATATTAATCCATTCAAAGAAGAGTACCACCTCAACTCATGTGTATTTAAAATTAAAACACTCTCTTATTACTATTTCTAAATTTAATTATAAGAAATCAACTAAGCACTGATTAATTGATTAATGATAGTAGTAAGTTCATTTAATATTTTAGTTTTGATACAATAACAAAAAACACATTTTTTTCCATAAATTACCTTATAATTATATTCATTATGTTCAAATATACAGAAAAAGATGTTTTTAAAAATAATAACATTAAATAAAATTTAAAAATATTTTAATAAATAGAAAATGAAAATTATTAAATTAGATATTTATAAGTTACATATATTTTGAAAAAAATTATTTGAAATACTAAAATTTTTAAAAAATAATAAATAAACAATACAATATTTTGGTAGGACACTGAATTTTATTTTTAAATACTAATTATTTTTACTATTTATAATTGTTTCTAAATTTGAATTCTTACAAGAAACCACAAAGATACTAATCTTCCGTAGTTCTAATCTAATAACCAATAAAATATTTTCTCAAAGAATGCAAATGTATATACATCAGTTTTTAATATCTTTATATATTGGTACATAAAGTTAAACAAATTTAAAAATCCTAAAATAAAACCCAAAGTCCAAAATACATAAAAATAACATAAAACAAAAATTACAGACGTCACCTAGGCTTGCTCGCTCATCAAACATAAATTGGTTCACCTAATGAATTTAACATTCTATAAAATTAAAATAAAATTACAAAATATTTAATTTTCTAAATTATTCTTAAATTGTGTTCCTTATCTTTATGTTCTTTTAAATTTTCCCCTTTATGGAACATTATAATATTGAAGGATACATGTTTTAATCTTTAACCTTGTCATAGATTCTTTGAATTGCAAATGTTCTTTCTCAAAGTTCTTCTCATACATGCTTTGGAGATATTCCTCTGTCATACCCTCCTTCTTAAAGAGAATTTGTCCTCAAATTCATACCACTTGAAGATTTCCTATCATTCTTTCCTGTTTGAAGAGAATTCAATCTAAATTCTAGAAGATCCTACACACAAACACAAATATAAACTAAAGACACAAATCTAAAATAATCAATAATAGAAATTATACTAAAGTGATATTTGGATCCTAAAAGAGGTCAATGTCTTATTATCAAATGTTTGAGGTCTGCCTTCAGGGTTAAATACCCACCTGCAAAAATCGTTAAACAATTTTAAAATTAAAGATGCAATGCCCAAAGAAAATAAAAAAAAACATTTTTCAAGTAGACAATCAAATTATAAGTATGACTTTGATTATTCGTAAGTGGCTTAGAGATGCTCAAACAAGTTAACTCGTGTGCATATATTTCTAACCTTATTTCCATATTAAAAGAATGACTTTGAATATCCAAATGAATTGACAAAAAAAGCTAACATATTATCAAACAAAAGTTATTTAAGTTTTAAGCTTGTGTCTTCCTTTTCTATCATCTAGTCTTCCTTTCATTATAATGTCATGGTTTCTTGATAAACAAATATTTTCTAGACAGAAAAACAAAAATAGGCTAGTTAGTATTTTCTTTTAATGACAAATCATTATACTCTCTTCTTTTTCTCTCTTTTTCGTTTTTCTCTTCTCTCTCTTTCTTTTCTTTCTCTTCTCTTTCTTCTCTCCCTCTCTCTTTTCTTTCTCTTTCTTTTTCTTTATTTTATTTCTCCTCTCTCGCTCTCTTTTATTTCTCTTCTTTTTCTCTTTTTTATCTTTCTTCGTTGTGTCTCTTTTCTTTATCTTCTTTTCCTTTATTTTGCATTTCTTACATTTCTATAAGTGATTCTTTCGCTTGCACTCTTTTAAGCTTTCACTCTTGTCTTCTTTTCAACACGTATAATTTTTGCAAAGTGCTTTATTCCTCCTTTTCAAATATAGAATATAGTTCTTCTTGAGGTCTTCATTAGTAGTCATAGGACTTGCATTTCAGTAAGGACACTACTGAGTTTCATGTTCACAGTCTTCACATTTGGAACATCTTATAGCACTTGATTTAACCCTTGGAAAAACATTTTTGTCTTGTGCTTCCTTTTCATACTAAAAATTTTATCATTCAACTTTACAATTTTGGACTCCAAGGCATTAACATTTCACCAAGGTCTCACGAACACACAACTTCCAAAAGGAGGTCTCTACGGGAATATGTTGCATTGTTTAATATTGATAAATGCTGTAAAAGGTTAGAAAATAAAATAACACAATATATTTAGATTCTCACAACTTTTCTAAGTGTTTCACTCAAATTTCACTCATATATCACACTTATAAGCTTTTTTCTTGAATGTACTCTCTTGTCTTTTATCTCTTAAATTTCCTTTAGTGCTTGGAAAAGAACTCCAATAACTTATGCAAAGAGTAAACAAACAATGTGAAAAACGTTGCGAGATTTAAATCTTAACTAAAAAAATCAAAGAAAATATACAAAACTTTAGACAAAACTTCAAGGAATTTTTAAAAGAAACAAAATAATAAAATTAGAAAATAATGACTACCAAAAAGAGTTAAATGAGACAATGTGAAGACTCTAAATAAAGATTAAGTATGACATATTAACAATCATAAGCAATCATGCAACATAATAATTTGTGTTGAACTCTATAATTTTTTTCTTACTCCTCTTTTTTTCTTTCAATATATATTTCCTTTTGACTTGGATCTATTCTTTTTTTTTTGTTTTTAATTTTGCAGTTGAACATACAAACAAAGAAAACTAAAAAACGTGTTTTTCAAACATCAAAAGTCATGCAAGATTAAGGTAAACAAATAATTGATACTACAATTAACAGAAAACACAAAAACAAATAATTGACACAAATCAAATGTAGAAATACATAATTTAAATGAAGAACACGAAAAATTAAAAATTCAACGGAATTGGAAAAATTAGTTATTTATTTTAACACATGATAGAAAAAATAAGATAAAAGAAGATATTCAAACTAGAACATTGCTCTGACACCAGATGATACGATCCTATTAAGGAGTAAAATCATTTCTTAATTTAATCCTCAATACGTACAATAAAAATAAATCAGAAAGAATGCATAATAAGACAGGGAACACAAAGTCAAGTGAAGATTTGTAACAAAGATGTTAATCTTTGATAAGAATTAGAGTTCTAATATAAAACCTAAGAGAACACAAATGCATATAATATGACTCAAAAGTGTTTATATTAGTTTTTGATACCTCTATATATAGGCACATAAGTTTAAAAAAACCTAAAAATATTGAAATAAAACTCAAAGCCCAAAACACATAAAACTAACAAAAAAACAAAAAATTATAGACGTATATTTTCGCCTAGTCAAACCCGCTTGCCCAGCGAACACAAACTGGCTTGGCCAATGAATTTAATATTATGTGAAATAAAAATCAAATTACAATTTATTTAATTTCCTAAATTATTTTTCAATTGTGCTTATGATCTTCATGTTCTTTAAATTCCCTCATTCATGGAACATTATAAGATTCAAGGATACATGTTTTGATCTTTAACCTTGTCATATATCCTTTGAGTTATAAATGTTCTTCTTTAAGTTCTTTTTATACATGTTAAGGATATTATCATCTATCATACCTTCCTTCTTGAAGAGGATTTGTCCTCAAATTCGTACCACTTGATAATTCTTTATCACTATTATTCAAGTTATGGAAGACACTGAATGATTATAGGTTGGTTCGTTTATATTAAATATCCACCATCAAACCATTAATAAAATCAACTTAAAATATGACATTAGATAAATAGTACTAGTATGTGATAATTCATAATAAACCCCTTTGAGTAAGTAAGCAACCTATTCAAACGATATTGTGTTGACATTCCCATTATACATTGTGTACGGAATGGGTGTGGAGAGAGAAAGTCAAAACATTGTCTAAATAAGTTGTCATTTTAAATATTCATTGTTGTTAATAAGTCAGAAATTTGCTCTTCGACAGGTTGAGATGGAGGGATTCCACCAATTAGGTTATTTTTGTCAATAAGGATGACAATTTGATGTTCAATAGTTACAAGTCAACAATGTTAGACATTTTTTTCTTTAAACATTTGCCTCCTCTAGTGTGTCACTTATTCCAGAGTCCATCTAATTTGATGACTAGTGAGTTAAATGATGATAAAAAATAATGTTAAGAAGTAATATATAATGAAATATAATTAAACCACCTCATACACTAGTTAAGAATCACGTGCTCCACCTCATATACCAGCCACAAATTCAGATCCACCACGAGGTTAGCACCACCACACGAACCTAGCTTCTCAATGTGCACGAGTACCAACTCTAGCTTGCCCTTCCACCATGGATCTCCTACAACACAAAAAGAAGTATTGGAATGGGTTAGAACACCATGGAATCAATTACAACCTCTTGGAATAAGTTACAACGCCTCATAGAATCGATTCCAAGCTCTTGGAATTAGTTCCCTATGTGCTATAATCCATTACGCTATGGTTGGAATAGGTTATGTCTTGCTAGAATCAATTACAAGCCTTGATGGAATCAATTCATTTTTTGTCTTGCTGCATGGTGGAATAGTTCCACTTGAAGGGGAATCAATTTCGTCTCTTCATCTTCAACTACGAGTTCTAGTTCATCTCCATCTTCACCATCATAGAAGTTGTGAATAATAGAATATTAACAGCTCGACAGCTTGGCAACACAACTATACAGCTTGACAGCACACCTCACAACTCAGTAGTATACTTCCTACCAGTGAACAAGGAATTGTGAACCAATAAACTGCACACAGACAACTCTCCATCATAGTGAAAGAAAATAAATTCAACTTATCCATGTCTTAAAATTTATACACTTAATCACCTATGCCAATCAACTTCACCATCAAATGTGTATTTAATGGCTTGTTGAACATGCTCCGATGAAAGATTTCAAAACAAAATTTTGTGTAATCACTTATTTGAAACTGATAATCTCATTGTGTAACTCATGACTATATGAAAATTTGTTGTCTCATAAAAAAAAAGCAACCAATGCACGTGAACAAACAAGCTGAAAATAAAAATATATTTTTATAGATAATACTCTTAAATCATCATAACTAAAAAAAATAAAAATGTCACTCTATTTCGCAAAACTTTATCTTCTCTTGCTTTCAAATACTTAAATACAAATATAATTTCACGATCAAATCTTTTTCACCAATATGTAGAAATAGTATTTTACTGTAGAAGAAGAACATTTGAGTCACATCTAGTAATTATCCAAATAATGAATATAAGATATATTTTAATAAGTAGATATCGCAATCTGACACTTTTCCTTGAAAACATAAGGCCATAATGTTCGTTGGGTTGGAAATTTGCATAGACAACTAAAAGAACAGTTGATATAAATTATAATGCACAGTAACATAAATCTCTACAATTATACATTTTCATAGCTCAAATACGAATTGCTGTTTGTGTTGATTTCAGTTGGATTTTACAATAAACGTGAATTTTTAACTAGTTACCTTTGAGAAAGAAAGAAAAACTTCCTTTTGCTCATCAAACTAGGGTTTAGCCTTCATCAGATTCAAACGTTGAATTCCGTAGCAAACCACAATGCGACATATTGGAGTGTTTATTTTGTTTTTATTGCAATTCTAAACGTGAATTTTTCTATCTCGTCGTACAAACAAAACTTTCAATCACATCAAAACCAACCATCAACTTCACTCAATGCCTCCTCTTACTATTTTCATGATCCGACGGATGACAACTGTTGGATTATTCAAGATGCAGCATCTGGTTATCGACATGCACCATCACAATCATGATGCATGACCCACCATGCATTCTCATCATATATAAAAACCCAGATGGTGTCTTGCCTACCCTATCTCCATCACAAAAAAGTTTTAATTATTAAATATATTATGCTTACACCTCGCATAAATTTTATAAAAATTAATCTATTATATATATTACGTAATTAAAAAGCCATTATTCTTGTAGAAAAATAATTAATTTAGATTGCAGTGATTATCGGTTTTCTGTCAATACCCGAAGTGTTTTATTCTTTTAGGTTTATATAAGTTCTCTATGTTTCAAAGTTTTGGAAAAGAAATAATATTTGTTTTGTTAATAAGATTCATAAATGAATTTGTCTTTTTGCTCCAGAGGTTTGTCTAAGCGAGTAATTGAACGAGCCAGGCTGGCAAGTGCATTTACTCCTGGATCAAGATTCCTTACCCCAGTCTGAAACTGGGGCCCATTGGGCTTCAAAGCCCATAATATCAGACACGGTCAATTTATCAAGTCAACACATTTGGACCCAAGAAAAACCGTAATGGATAAGCTGTCACTTTCTTATAGCTTAAAAATGGGTTGATAAGTACTTGTGTGGTTCAACCATTACCTCTAATCGGCACGTCTTATCTAACTTTCAGATTACAACCAACATTATTGTTCTTACCCCTAATAAGAGAATTCAATTATTTTCTCTCTTCTCATATCTCAATAACTTTCTTCTTCCTTAAGTTTCCAAGTGCACTGATTATTATTATTATTCCAGCCACAAATTTTCTATTTGATTATCTTAATGCTGGAAACTAATCATCTTCAGTGAGAACCTCCACAAAACGAAAAACAACAAATTCATTATTGATTTTGTTTATTGTGGACTCAAACTATTATTTTGCAAGAGCCTTCAAAATAAATGTTTAAAAAAATCAATGAATAAATTGCTTTGTGAAAATTATTATAAGATTACTCTAAAATTTACTAAAATAATAATAATGTGTTTGTAATTATATCCCCATGGTTGTGTATCAAACACCAAATATTTTCAAGAACCTTTTTTTATCTGAAAACACTTAATGTAGAAGGCTGCATATCCTCTTTATTAGTGTTTATCAAATAGTTTTTAAAGATTTAAATCTCAGTCAAGTAAACCTATTGTTTAAATGTTTTGAATTATGAATATTATGAATCTTTAACATAAATTAGACTCATATTTCATTTGTTAGATTTTTTTATGAGTTTTCTCTTCTATAAACTCATTACTTATAGATCAATCTAATCATCTATTTAAACATTAGTTATTCTTAAACGCTAAGCTTAAAGTTTAACTCAAGTTAAAAAAAAATGTTGAAAATTTAAGTATAAATTTAAGTTTCACATTTGATAAAAAGTAGTATCAATATCTCTCATGTGATTAATCTCTGATCTTATTGGTTTTCTATTTTTCGGTGGATGAGTGTTCGATATAACCAAAAGAAAATCACGAGAATAATGTTGAAAGAGTGGAAAAAGAGTGTTGAAAAGAAACAGTGATGTTTGACTATAATAAGATTTACAGAGATGGTAAGTTGAAGTAAGTTAAGAGAGAGATGGTGTGTATGGAAGGATGTGAGAGAAAGGATAAGCAATAATTGTTGGGGAAGGAGTAGTTTTGCGAAGCGAGGGTAGGCAAATTAGCAAAACAAGAAATGGAGGTTTTCCTCACACACCTACTCTATATTCTCCCTTCCATCTAGCAGAAATGTCCTTTCCCTCTCATTATGGTACAAATGCAGGTAGGTGCTTTTGATCGTGATTTTTGGATGTAAAACCCAGACAATATGACCATCCATTATAAATTTCCAGTCATATTAATGTTTGCCCTTTCTCCCTTTTTATTCTTCCCTTTTACCCTTTTCATTCATCATTGATGACTCATAACATTTCATGTTTCAGCTTTAATTAAGCATTTATCTCAGGGCAAGTTTTTCTACCATATGCAAGTCCTCACACAACACGTTTTGATTTATCTTCAGCATTGTATAACTTACATTAGGAGAAAAATTAATTGTCACAACTGCAATTCATCAATACAAAACTCTGATGGATTTTCCTTCACAGTTAAGTGTAAAGTCTACCTCCTTCAATTTTCCTTCGTGTCTTACACTCAAAGTAATGTTACCATGGATTTTCATTTTTCTTCCATTTGTAACAATTTACCAAAGATGGAGTCAGTGAATACCTGTCATTTTAATTTAGACACTGATTATATTATAATTAAAACTTCTCTAATTAATGTTACATAATAATTTAGAATTTAAAACACAAACTGATTATATATTTTTTATTTATAATAAAAATTATTTAAAATATAAAATATCTTAATTTATAATATAATGGCTAATTACTTTTTATATTTAAAATTGATTTTTATTTCTGTTTGAGTTAATTTCCTTTAGTTATGATATTATGTAATAAATATATAAATAATTTAAAATAATAAAACCCTTTTTAATAATTTAAAAAAAAACATAAATGAATTAACTCAATAAATCACCAATCTCTTCCTGGTGGGATTACAAAATTTTTTACTAACAAAAAAAAAATAAACCAAGTTCAGTTGACTATTTTTCTATAACTATATTAATGATAAGTTTAGTACTGTTAAAATGGATTAGGAATTTCATGTTAATTCGATCCATCACGAGTTTAGGTTTGGTTAAGTTTGAAAAATATTAAAATTTTTAAACCGACTAATTTTTAACTTGACTTACTAAGAATCCGGCTCATCCGGATTGAACCCATACGGTAAGCTGGATTGGCTCACCAACCTACCTAGTTTAATTTATTTATTATTTTATGTTTCAATATTTTTAGTTAACGTTTTTTTATTGTATTATAAATGAAAATACAAAAAAAGATATTCCAACAGAGTAAAATATTATAAATTTATAAATTCAAAACTCTAATCTTATAAATGGATAAATGACACCAAAATTATCAATATTATAAACTTATTTATTCGTTTTTGGGTTTGTTTTTGGATTACATTTGAGTTGTATGTTCATTTTTTTATTTTGAATTGTCTTTGAAGTTTAACATCATTTTAGAGTGAAATTATTTAAATTTAAATTACAAAAAAATTGAACTTTTTTTATTTGAAAAAAACTTGTAATTAAGTGGGTAAGTTTCGTTTAATTCATCAATCCGTGGTGAGCCGGACCTGATTCAATTTTTTTTATTCACTAATAAGTGAATCGGGTTAAGTTAACTTACTAAATGATCAATATATGATGAATTAGACCGAATTAAATTGAATGACCTGTTTTCACAATACTAGATAAATTTTTACATTTTTGATATCTCTACGTAATAGTCATAAAAAAATTAATATAAAAACCGATAAAAATGAAATAGAGTTTGAATGCCGAGAGGGTAAGAAAGGATAAAAGTATTTTAACATATTTTTTATAATATTTTAATATAGTACACATATTATATTCTTATTGATTTATTATTTATTTATTATTATATTAACATATTCTAAATAGGTATGTTATTGTTAAAATATTGTCATAAATTTTATATTAACATATAATTGCCGATCATAAACTCTTCATTCCTAAATAATAGTGTATGAGGTAAGCAATTCCTGCTATACAAGAAGTTAAAAGGAATCAACTTCTCTTTTATTTATTTTAATGTTTAAAAATTTGAACAAGATTTATTTTATAAAGTTAAATATATGTTGATTTTTATATTCAGTAGCCTTATTAGTCTTTTACTTTTTCTAGCAAATCATACTCTACGACGAGAGAAAACAAAGAAAAGGTAACCGAATGAACAAGCAACAACATTTAAAATTGCAATTCATGGATCTGCTATTTATACAAGTTTCTTGTTTAAAGCAACTTCATTAAAACGTGATTTTCACTTGTTTTCTTGTACAACGTTATCAAACAATAAATCTATGTCAAATTGACAATAGCAATTAAATTACTTTAGTGGTATTAAATCACATTCACACTTTTTTCTATTTTTAAAATATACACTTTTTTATATGCTTTAATAAAATTCAATTTCATTTTTAAATAAATGTTCATATTTTATGCTTACTTGCTTTATTTGATACTCTCATTTATGATCCTACACATTCTGCAGTATTTCCACATTAAATGTGTCGGTTAAATAAAAATATTAAAATGTAATATTTTAATTATTAATGTTCTGCAAAAGATGTGTCCAATTCTCCTTCTTCATATTCTCCTAGTCATACGAGTAGGAATAAAGATCTAAAATGAAATAACTTAAAAATAGAAAGATATATCATATCACAATCGTATGTCATCATATAGTTCAAAATTTCCTCCTCTGAAGAAAATGATAGCCTTTTCCATATTTTAAAGATAAAAAATAAAGTCAACGTTCGAGTAAGAGATAATTGTGCATAGTCTAATAAATAAATAATATTATTATAGTATCGAACATCAAGAAATATATGTTATTGAAATTTATTATAGAAACTTAAGAAAACAATTCCAAATAATGGAAATAATACATTTATTTTAAAATTTTAAAACTGAGGATATTACTAGACCTTCTTATTGAAATAAAGATCCACTCAAATTAAACGGACAAAATATATAGATTACTAATTGAAATGAGTTTCATTTAGTAAATTAGATGCAATGTGAACATCTCCAAACTACTTATATATATATATATATATATATATATATATATATATATATTCGAAGTTTAAAATTAATACAAGTTATAGAAAAAAAAAATCTGCTCTTAAATTCATTTTTTACTCTTTTCCTTAGTTTGATTTTAGTTGAAGTGTCGTCAAAATCTAGATATTACTAGGAAGACTACTTGTCAATAAAAGTATTCTTTTATTAATATTATATAGGAGGTTTTTCTTGTTGTGATTTAAATTGTTAGCATTTTCGTGTGTACATCAAAATAGTTTTTTTTTTTTATTGATAATAGTTAGAGTTTTATAATTAATATCGTAAGAATATAGAGAATAAAATATTAGAGTTGATAAATGTAATAAAACAATGAAATTAATTATTTTAATGTTAAAAATTCAATAATATAAATATAATTTTATAAATAAGTCTCATTATCATATATATTTACTATTTTTTTTTAAATTCTTTTTTTAAACTTTCTCTTCCTTTTATTTAGGATTTCTTATTCCTAAGTTATTTCTTTAACAATCAAGAAATA
This sequence comes from Vigna reflexopilosa, assembly GCA_027742785.1. Lineage (NCBI taxonomy): Eukaryota > Viridiplantae > Streptophyta > Magnoliopsida > Fabales > Fabaceae > Vigna > Vigna reflexopilosa. Next base: position 7,304,270 of record CM050918.1, on the reverse strand, counting down.
CTTAGGTGATCATAAGAGTAATATTTGTAATGTCATTTGATCAGTTTTCATATAAAGTAAGTAAATTTTTAATCATTTTTTCTTTGATTTTCAGTTTAAGACACATGTAAATAGATTTTCACGCATGTATCATTCTTTTTTCTTAGTTCCTTGTCGATCAGTGATCTGTAGGTACAAATAATGTTATCTGAGTTAAGGTAAGAATATTTTGCATTTTAGAGTCATTTGAACTTTTTAACCAAGTAAGAGAAACTGATATTGATTTAATCTCTTGTTAAGAAGTCACTAGTAAAAATTTGACTTATTACAGCGCACATTATGTCACGGTTCATCAGAAAGCGCACATTACTAGCATGAATATATGCTTGATAGTTTGTAAGATTTATGTCTTGTTAGATATGTTATTGATTAATAATTTCTCGTGATGATGTGTATGTTTGATGGTAAACTAAAAGTCTTAGTAAATTTTAATGTTGATGTTTTGAAGTTATAGAAGATATAATTTATTGTAAAAATTCTAGTAATAAAGAGGTAAGTGTTATAGAATGGTTTAAGTTTGAATTAGTGGTTTGATAGGTAAAATTATAGATAAATAATTTTGAAGTATTATTAAGATCCATATTAGAATAATTTAAAACTGGTATAAAACTGGATCAAATCAAATAACCTGTTTTTGCAATCTTAAAACTTATGAAGTAATGATATGTCCACCAATGAAATTTTAACAGTGTTACAAAAAATCACATCTCGCCTACAAAGAAGGTTATTTGAACTACTTATGCACATAAATATCTACTTTTAGCCTTTATTATATATAATATAATAACAATTAATCAGCAGTAGCTTTTTATTACAGCAAATATTAGACCATGCTTACGTAATTGTGTTTAGAAATAATGTTATTTTAATTGCATGCAAACTCCTAATTAATTACCTCAATAATAAGAGCACTGAAGTGAGGAAACGCAAAATAGTATATATTCCCATCCACTAGTCTTTCTGCACCAACATAAGCATCTAGAAAATAATTCAACTTTTCAGTCACTTTTTCATTAGTATCCTAACCAAATCCTTGACTCTCATCTAGACACCAAAAATCAAACATAAAAATAGACCATTTAACCTTTTTTCTGTTTCGTAAACTTTTATAAGTTAAACACTAAAATTATTTAATAAACTGATTACAAAATTGGAAATATATATATATATATATATATATATATATATATTTTGTTAGGATTTAATAAATGTTAAGATTTAATATGTTTTAAGATTTTATTTGTTATTATTTTTGTTTGTTATTATTTTATGTATATTGTTAATAGATTAGATAGAGTTATAACTAATTATATTATAATCTTGATGTATAAATATTTGTATCTGCATTATGCAGAATCAAAATAATACACAGATCATTTTTTGCTTTTCTGTTTTTTCTCTCAACATGATTTTCATTATTTTATATATATATATATATATATATATATATTATAAACTTGTTTAAAATATATTCTTCAATAAACTTATTTATTATTGAACACGAAAAGAAGTGGAGAGAATTTTAATATAGAAAAAGAAGGTGGTTTGTTGTTGATAATAAGAAAATGGGAGAAATCCGTTGAAATTTGAAAAAAAATCTAGAATTTACTATTTTAGATTTTTTTTTTCTATATGGGAAACATTATTTTATATAGTATATTGATGAATTTTTGTATCATATATTTACTCCTATGTGTAGGCAAGTAATATAACCCAAACAAGCCTAGAAACATGCATTTCCGCACGTGTACGGTGTTCTATGTAAACTAAAATAAAGGAATTGTTAATGTAACTTTAGGGGAGGCAAATCGAATGAAAACAATTGCATATAAAATGATTAAATTGTCTTAATTATATTCAGATTACGAATCCCAAGGGTGATATTTTAATTAATTATTTTATGGAGACAAGTCTGCTTCTTAATTTATTTTTTTTCTAAGGTTTACACACATCAAAATATTCAATAAAATTTACCAGTTTCACTTGCATATCTTGAGTGATGATTGGACAACTTATTCATTAAGGCTATCTAGAAATAATATAATAATTAGAAAGAAAGGGGAAAATGACCTCCATTAATTGATTTCTAAATTTGTGTCTAAAATTAATCGCTCTCTAATCAGCTAAATTATTATTAATCCTTTTTTCATATTCTCTTACGTTACGTGTCGTTTGTCCACGTAACATTGTAGGGGAACCGACTTAGCGGGTGGACAGATGACACGTGTCAGTCTGGGAGAATGCCGACAGTCGCCATCAGAGTGAAATGATCGCACAGAGAGAAGGACTGTGACCGATGCGAAGTTTATGGCCGGTGGCACTGGTATTAATGTATTAATAGTTATAATATTTATAATAATTTAAAGGGATATTTTATTGTTGCAGCACTATTCCTTACTTGGTTTTCACCCAAGGAAATGGATAGGGTGGGCATGTCTTGATGCTTCTTATAGGCTTTTAGGTTCCATCATGCACACAACACTACCTATTCTATTCTACTTTTTTTTTTTTTCTTTCAATCTTTTACACATTATCACAACTAGTTTCTTCCTTATACCAGTTGTATTAAAATAGTTAATGCAACAAAACAAGTCACTTATAGTAAAAAAAAATAATCTAGGCTATCATATAGCACCACATTGTCAAAAGCAACTCACTATTTTTATACATTTCAACACGTTAAATTCAAATTATTTTTTTGAATTAAATAATTTAAATTTATTAGATTTTATATATATATTTTTCATTTTAATAAAATATTTTAATTATCATTAAATATAAAAATTATTTAAACATTAAATCATTGTTAATAATTAAAAAAAAAATACTAATATTGACAATTTCTTAGTCAACTTGATACTATTATTTTTTTTAGTCAATTTTTTTCAGCTGATATCGACAAAATTTTCTTTTCATACATGTTGGATTGATATTTTTCTATTAATGATACGAAATTGTTGGTCGAATTTTTTTTTTTTTCTGTTTTTTAAATTGGTGTCGAATGAATTTTTCTCGACTTAACAGAAGAAGGTAATACCTAAATGTTCACCAAAAATTTTCATAATTTGCATTAGAAAAATAATTCTAATACACTACTAATAAAAAAATAACATTAACTCCAATAATACAAAATAACATTACAAACACCAATAATAAATTTAATTCATATCTTTCAAAATTAAACATTGGTCGAGAAAATTCTAACTAATACCGAATATAAAATAACATTTCTACAATGAAATAATTCAAAATATTTAAAAAGTATATTGTTTAAATTGATTTAGAAATAGTCATTCAAACAATATTATTAACCAAACAACAACACTCTAATAAATCTCTCTCTCTCTCTCTCTCTCTCTCTATATATATATATATATATATATATATATATATATATGAAATAATAACGCAGAATTTTTTAAAATATAAATAATTTCAAATTCTTATATTTTAAGTCAAGGAGATTTTCTAACTCATTTTCTCTTTCTCTCTCTCTTTTGGAACGACTTTCAATTAACATTTTCCTTTTTCTTCAATGTTTTAATTTCCATTTTTGTGTAGAAGAAATGTACGTAAAACATTATATTATGCAGATCTTTTTGATAAAATAAGAGAGTGAAAATGAAATATCAATGGTTCTAATTGTGAAAAAGAACTACTAATCAAAAGATATTAGACATAGTATAATAGGATAAATTCATAGTGAGGAGAGTAACTCAGAATCGATTTCTCACAAGTTCGTGTAAAACACACACAGTGACAAATATATAGGGTAATTATACAATAACAATGACTTGAGAGGGTAAAAGTGACGTCGAATCAAGGGTGAGAATGATGACAAATATTTATTGCTATATCACAAATTAAATCTTAAATAATTTTTTTTTCCAAACATAGGACTAAACAAGTTTATGTTTCACGAAAACCTAAATTATGATTTGTTAAGAAATTATTGTCTAAATTTTGATTTGTCCTCTTTTCTTTCTCTTTATTCCGTATATGAACCATTTTTCAGCTCCAATGATTAGCCGACAATTTCGACTATTCCTCTGGCGTCTGTCCCAGGGATGATTGAAAGAAAAATATGGATTTCTAATAACAAGTTGAATCTGAAATTGAAAAGTGTCCTTCTATTTAAATACTAATTTAATCAATAATATATTAGAATGATAATAAATATTACGTTTGAAAATAAGATTGAATAAGCATAGTTTTGATTAGGATATTTTGAGCATAGGTTGTGGCAATTTAGAGGTGCAGTAGGTTGGAATAATGTAGTTAAAATAAGAAGAAATGGGTCCATGGGTGATGAGTGTATGGACTATAATGAAAGAAGAATGTGTGTTAAGGGAAAGAAAGTGAGAATTGAAATATAAGATTGATTGATGTATATAGATGATCAAAACTTGATGAAAAGAGTTTTAAGAAATGCAAAGCATCATGATGATGAACCATTTTCTTTGATAATGACTCTGTAACTAATCTTCCTTTGCAATTTGCTTCACCTTCAACAATAGCTACTGCTAGTGCCTTATTCTTATCCAAAATATTCTCTTTTGTTTCTTTCACCCTTTTGTTTTGACTTTTCAAGATTTGCTTCGATATATTGCGCTACCAAAGTAATGTTTTTTTATTGCACATTAAGCATCTTCTTTCAATTATATTAACCAAAATAAAATATACTTACCATTACCTTAGGATTAATTACCATAACAACATGTCTTTTATATTATTCTAAAATTAGACATAGGTTATAGACTAATGCTTGAAGAAACGTTGAATCTTTGAGCTTGTTGTTAGTATCGTATAATTATGAGGTTTTCTTTATGAACCTGAAAGCTACATTTAAAATTTCATACTAAGAATAATTTATACATATTACTTTTAATTTATGGAGACTTTGTTTTATAATAAAATCTAAAAAAATCCATTTATTTTTATTTGTAACCGATTACAAACTTAAATTGAAATTTCTTTTAAATAATTTACATTCTTCTTACATTTTACAATCTTAATAGATCGATTTGTTATAAACCAGATACATACTATAGAGATTAATTTGAGAAAATGTAATTTTATTGAATAGCAAAACCCGACATGAGATGTTCTAAAATTTGCACCTTCTTCTTTTGATATGAGATGTTCTAAAATTTTGTACAGCCAAATACATTGACATGCACAAAATGTTGTTGTAATGTAGTCAGTTTTAGTTGTGTTATTATGGGTTTATAGGAAACCCATCGGATACAGTGACAAACTGGATGGAAAGGACTGAACGGTTGATATGTAAGAAAGCGCTTCACGGCCACTCGGTCCCGACAACAGTTAAGTCGAGTTAAGGCACAATTAATGTTACAACGACTATTAATGAGTGGTTAATGATTAATGATCATTAAGAGGTAAATTAATTGGTCAGATTCTTATAAACTCTATAAATAGAGATTAATTTCGAGGTAAACTTGACTGACTATTGAATTACTATAGACCTACTGAGAATGATTCTAACTTGAGCATTGGAGTGTCTTCTGCAGGACACCCCCATACACCGATCAGTTACTCGGAGCAAGGAGCAAAGCGAACGTTTGACACACAGGACCTTTACAAAGGTGTCATCCTCGTCCCATTTCAGCAGAAACAAGTTGTAAATAGGCTCACCACAGGTTGTTTCTTTGAGACCCAAGAGATAGCTCCGGTACTCATTAAAAAACTGAAGCAGAAGTAATCCTTCTATCATCTAAGTCACCTGCCTAATTATTGTCATTATTGGCCATAAGGCTAGTTCCTCCTTCGTGTTGATAAAATATTTCATACTCAATTGTGTCTTTGAGATATCTTAAGATCCGTTTGATTGCAGTCCAATGTGATTCCTTTGGATTTGTCTTGTACCTACGGATTAAATTTATCACATACATCAAATCTAGTTGAGTGACTGTGGGATACATAAGACTACCAATTACTTGGTTAAACTTTGTAGCAAATATTAGGGCCCCTTCCATATCTTTAGATAGTGTTGTTCTTGTTGCAATAGGATTTCTTGCTGAATTGCTTTCTATCACGTTGAACTCAGCCAATATTTTTCGTGCATATCTTTTTTGACAAATAAAAATTCCTACCTTGCTTTGTATGACTTCTATATTAAAATAATATTTCATTTTTCCAAGATCAGATTATCACCCTAAATCTTTTTGGTGAACAAGGTGTGTTCACGGGAACATCGATTAAACTTTTCTTTGGTAAAGTAGGTAAAGTAGGCTTCAATTTTGCTGTACAAAGCTTGTGGGGCCTACTTAAGTCCATATAAAGCAACTTGAGTTTCTCAACTGTTTTGGATGAAGCCTATTATCTATTGAACATATACCTCTTCTTGAAGATCACCATGCGAGAAGGCACTATTTTCATTAAACTGAAATGCATATAAGGTGTGCTCTTGGATGAGGACTAATTAACCCAGGTCTACTGAGTGACATCGTTAAAATCAATCACCCCTCATCCAAGGTATTATCCGCTTTGGAGCATGAAAAATTGTCACGATTTTGTCTTTAAAAGATGTTTCAGAGGGTGAAAGGAGGAAGGAATATCTAAGCTGTCTTAGGTCTCGACTCTTAAGAGATGTGAGACTATTTGGTGTGCCAGAATTTGGAGCATGACCTTTAAACAACTGACAAAATGTGATAGGATTAAGAAATCTTGACATATGCTCCTGAAAGTTGAGAAGTGAGAAATATTTACCAACAAAAAACTATCTAATGCTAAAGTGAGCAAGAGAGTGAGATTTTTATGTGTATAAGAGCAAGTATGAGTTTTAGTGTCTTTTTTACCCTATATCATTTATGTGATTTAAATAGAAAAAATAACGATTAAAGACATATTATTAAAAGAGATTAAAAGACATTTAATGGTTATTTAAAGAATAAAATAAAACTGAAAAAATTTAGTAATAATATCTTATTGGACTAGGTTGCTTGATATATTTGGACCGTATATATATATTTATATATATATATTAATTTTAAAAATTATATAAATTTTTAGAAAGAAAACTTCATTTTATAAAAATCATGTTGCAAACAGAATTATTTTTAAAATGAACTAAATTTGCATCAATAAACATAACATTAGTTTGATTAAAATTTTTCGTATGATTTTATTTTAATGCATTAATTAATTAATAATAATAATTATTATTATTATTTGATATCAGCAATATTATTATAATTAAGTTTACTATCATAAACAAATGAAATAGATTAAAAAATATTTATGAAGTTTTAATATTTTAAGTTGTATAAAAGAGTACAATAAAACAATAAACTAATAAGAAAATAAAATTGAAGAAATATCTTCATAACACACCAATGATTTAATTAACATATATCACAGATAAAATAAGGATGAACCTACAAGATCATCCCTGATTAATTAAAGGGTTAAACTCGTGGTTATAAAAATTACGCAGGTATAATGCAGTGAATACGTCATCGTGTTCACAGTAATTGATATTTATAATAAGGACAAAGATCCACCACTTCTTAAACAATAGGATCCCTCATCCTGTCGCAATCTAAAAGCTGGATCATTGTAATGATTTCTTTCAATATTTTTTTCAAAACCACTACCAAGTGCTCTTAGCATGATCATCATGAAGTTTATTTTTTTGTTTCTGTCATTTCAAATTAATTGAGTTCAAGTATCTCTCTCTGCAGATTTAAATCCATTTTGATATTTCCTTTTTCTGCTGCAGTGCTGAAAAGGGAATTGTTGTGCTGAATATTCAGGATCTGTATTAATGGAAATAGTTACTCAGAACGTACAAGTTTAAATTAGTAAGTGACGTGAACCTGGTTATCCAAGTTATGAAGTGGGGGACAGAAAAGAAGACAAGGAAGGAGAACAGGAAAATGAAATAATCAAATGCTTTATGCATCTTCTAAAAGCAAACATTCTTAATCACTGGGACAACCAGGTTTAGTTTGTTAATTATAATAACATTCAAAAACTGAATTTTGTAATTTTGCGTATGTGATGGGGGGAATGAGTGTCTATTTGAGGATATTGGTAGACAGCGTGCAATTAGATGGAAGGCAGAAGAAGAACAACAAGTGTTGCACTCTGGAACATACGTTTAATGATCATAGACTACGTTACGTATAACATCATTATTCATGTTTTGTTTGTTGTTGGTCGGTCATGCATGTAGCAGATATGTCAACGTGAATAGGAGGAACAACCATTCCTGTTGAACGAACAGTGATATCCACAAAGCAAACAAAAATGGAATGGCTCTCCTCACAAAGCGATTTCGCTTTCAATTATTGAGCTTCTGCCTCTTCTTCTTAAGCCCTTATATAATATATAGTATTCTTTCTGACATGGTTTAGTGTGTGCTTGTGCAAGTTTGTTGAGACAAACAAGTGAAAAATGTTGACCGGTGAACGTAAATGAAGAACAACATGCATAGGGAAAATCAACATGTATGTTTAAATAATAATAATAATATATATATATATATATATATATATATATATATATATATATATATATGAAAGGGGGTAGGTACCCTTCAATAAATTTATTAATGTTAGGGGACCATATACAAGACCTTTATATATTCAATGATAAAATTGAATGACTAATATGTGGCAGACACTGATTGTGATATATTTTGACCTCTCTGCACCGTGGTTGGAAGCTCAGCGAACCAACTCTGAAAGACTGATACTACTTGTCACAGCTACAACTTCGCCAGAAAAATTTTCTGCCACGGGATGGGTAAAATGTAAAAATTTCTCACAGAAAAATTTCTCAATAATATTCACTCTGTTAAATCTTTTGACAAACAAATTAATTCTCCATGGCAAGCTTAAAATATGGTGTTTTGAAGAAGAAATAAAAGAGAGGAAAAGAGTTTTATGCATGTGTTCTATGTTAGAAGAAAACCAAAACTTGACACCAATCATCAAAGATGAAATATGTATATCATCTCCGTTAATGTGTTTATAATATAAGTTCTTGGTTTACTTTTTGTTAATTCTTTTATGTTATCTCATTTTTAAGATCTTGTGCCTAATTTTTCTTTAAGGATTACACAAAGAAAATGTTTGATAACATGTTATTTATACTTTAACTAAAACTCTTTTCTTTTTCTTTTTTTAATTTTTTTATTGTTGATTATTGTGAATAATTCATTCTTATTTATTGGTGTGAAATACTTCTTTGACACAAGAATTGTTTTTAATGAATACTTTTAATTTATGCAGGATCCTATTTAAATAAATTTTTAAGAACGTGAAATATTTTGGAATTAAGGAAATTGTGAAAATCAATTTGCCAAAGTTGATTCTCACTTTTATGTATTGTATATAGTAGAATGAGAAACTAAAGAAAAGAAATACGTAATTCTATTTTAAAAACTATTTTGTGTGTTGGTGGTTTTAACTAAAGTTGACATCACCTATCTATCACAATTTAAAAGTCTCCTACTTAAAGCATGTGATTTATAATACATCTTACCTATATATTTTTTCAAAATTGATAACAATGATTTGTTAAAGAAATTTAGGAATAAATGTCCCAATTCAAATTAGGTCTCACGTCTAATAATTAATCCAGTGTGTTTTAAAATATATCGATAATAGTATTTTTTAGAGAAAAGCTTCATGATTACCAAGATGTAATAACTTTATATATATATATATATGTTCCAAGTGAAACTATATATATGTTCCAAATTAAACTACAAGATTTGTTGGGAAAAAAAGAAAAAAAAATTCTATTTTCCAAATTAAAATTACATGATTCACAAAGTGTCGTGCTTAAATTATGTCATAATAAAATTTAGACATAACTTCCACCCTTTATGTAATTACAATAATTAATTTTAATTTAAAGGTCCTAAATATAAGCTGTAATTTTAATTATGTTAATAGTAAGTTAAAAAATCATCTATACCCTTTGAGATTTTTTTTATAAATTATACACTATTTGTTCTGCTTTTATTTTTTGTTGTTGCAATTTCTAATAATATGGTGATTCCACCCTATTAATAAAATAATTAAAAAAACTAATGTATAAAGATTGTATATTATTTTGAAATAATTTAAATTGAACGATTAAAAAATTATAGAATTGTGACTTTTTTGAATGATATTTTTAACTAGACAAAGTACAAAACATTAAAACCTCATAATATATAAACATCTGTTAACAGGCAGACAAATAAAACAGGACAAGCCAGCTACACAAATAAGTATTTATGTGTTTAATCTTTTACTATTATTGTAAAAGGTTGCACTATATATAGATTAACAAAAAACATGTTAAACTTTATAAGTAAACTAGCCAATAAAATCATTACAGTACGTTTTACAGTTAAATGACAATATAAAACTATTTTATTTAATTTTTGTATATTTTAATTAGATATAAAATTAAATGTAAATTTTATTTTGCAAATTAATTTTATAAGATTATATTAAATTTAAAATCTATTTCTTAAAATAATATAAAAATTATTATTAAAACGTATTCTAATAAAAATTATTATTTATCAAACATATTATTTCATCCATTATCATTGAAAAAGATATTTTCCTGAGAACAACTAAACCCTAAAAATCTTTTAAATGGATGTTGAAAAACACAGTCTGTATATGGGGTATGATTACGAAGGACAGTGTACGATACGAATAACGTACGTAAAGCGTATATACGGGTGGTGGATGAAAAGACAATAATGGTGTAGCAATTGATCGATTCATTGATTATGGATGATAGTGTTATGATTCCTTATTAATTTCTCTGGGCAATGAAGACAATAAAAGAAATGTACATGATTTGTTCATAATGTTTATTATTATTGGTACGTATAGCTGAGAATTAATTTAAATAGGTAGTTAAAGAAAGAAGGGAAAGCACATGATAGCATAGGTAGGGCGACTGAAATTATTGCCCTTTATAGTATAAACATATATTATTATTATTCATTCATAGCAATTTGGTCAATAAATTTTTAGGCTTTTTGATTAAAGAAAGAAAAGAAATAAGTATGGTGTTATTCATAATGTTTAATATAATAAAAGTGGAAAACAATGATGGTTGGCATACCTGACAATTAATATTAATAACTAACCACCTGGATTAAATAAACAAACACCAAACTGCATAAAATTTAACATATGCTCTCACTGCATTATCATATTCTTTTTTTCATTAAATAATTTTTATATGACTGTCATGGCTCTTGTTCATGTTTATCATTAATTTCTCCTACCAGATTTATAATTATATTATCTATATTTATATATTAAATTTGTCAATGCGTAAAGATTTTTTGTTTGTGTTGAAATTCATTCTGTATGTTTTATATCCTATTTGATCAAACGTGATGCTGATAAAAGAATACCAAGAAACATTAGATCAAACTAGAGATAGTCATGTTTATTACTATAAGGACAAAAAATCAGTTATGATATTTTGATATGAATACTACTTTTATTTGATAAGTATATTAATATTTTGCTGTAGTTTTCAAACAGAGTAAATAAAACTATCATGTTCAAAATACAACTATTGATGAATTTTTTTCGAACTAAAAATTTCTAATTAAAGTTTGTTATATTTTATTTTTTATTTTTTATTATAAACAATTATGAAATTAAAAATATTTTAATCTTAATTATTCACGAGTTTATTTAAAACACATATTAAATATTTTTTCAAGTTAATTTTAATATTACTTTATAATTTGTCAATGAATATTACTAAATACTATTAATTAACAATAATTTCCATATTAATAATTATATTTTAAGAAATTAGTATATTAAGATTCATATAATGAACTAAATAAATATTTTCTCCCATATAATGAATATTAACATATTAAGTAATTTTAACAAAAATTAATGTTAATAAACACTTTTCACAATTTTAAGATTCTAAAAAAATATTCTATAGCCTATTTCACAATTCAAGCTTTTAACAACTTATCAATGAATATGATAAGATTTATTTTTAAAAACTTATAATATTGAAATTATTTTATTCAAAACAAATTAAATCACTTCTTAAATTTCTCTTTATAGTATATCAACATTTAATTATACTTTGATTAAGAATATATTAAATCACCAATATCAAACAAAAGATAAGAATATCTTATACTCATTTGTAACCGAGAAAAGTAAAACCATTCAATCCCAAAACTCTAACACGTGGTAACAATATAGTGTATAATAACAAAGTTATTTCTCAAGTTTTCTGTTGATTGCTCTGATTTCCTTGGTAGTCACGAACAATCCTAATACTATTTTTACAAATGAAAGGAGATAAAAGATAAAAAAAAAAATCTTATTAAACCTCCTATTTATACTCTTGCATACCATCACTCTTTGCTTGAGCATCCATTAATCGATTGAGGGATTTTATTATTTTTATGCCAAAGTATGATGTTGTTAGAGTGCTTTATAGTCACTCAAGCAAAAAGTGTCTTCCTAATTAAGAATTTATATTGTTTTTTAGCAATAACAACTCTTTTTATGGATTTAAAGATTCTTTTTGACTTAGCTCTAACATGTAGAAGAATAGAAAATTAATCCTAATACAGAAAAATAATCAAAGAGAAAGATATTTTTTAATGAACCACACATAAAAATGACAAAAGAAAACATATTTTTTTATTACCAATGCAAGCTCTAACTCATAAAATAAAATTGTTGGTACTGATAGAAAGATTTGCACATGGAGAAAAGTGAGGGAGAAAGGAGTACTAGAAGTTTTTTTAAAATAAAAAATAAAAAAATTATGCTAGATATGTGAAGGATAAACATAAATAAGAATTTTACATCTAACCCTTATAAGTCAAATGCAAATTTAAGTCTGAAGTCTACTCAACATATACATAAATTTATATTTTATCTATAAAGATCAAAAGATGAATGTGAAGAGGATGAATAGATGGATTTGAGGAAATAGAAAGGAGATTGTTTTAAGGGATGAAGATGTGAAAATAAAGAGATTTGAATAGAAAATTTATGAAAGTTTATCAATAATTTGATACATAGATAAAAAGAATGTAATTGAGAAGATAAAAGAATGTAGTTGAGAAAATAAGAAAAGGACTAGTCAAAAGGAAAGAAATCACTTATCATTTGTTGATAGAACTTGCTTAAATTTGTCATCACAGTAATATCTTTATTCTAGTTGTCATTTTTAAATATACCAATAAAGGTGGAGGAAGTGAAGGGAGAAAGATTGCATGAGTTAAGTGGGACAACATTTGCAAACCAAAAGAGTGTGGAGGTTTAGGAATTAAAGACTTAAAGGTTGTTTACTATTGCATTATTATAGGAAAATGAAAATGGAAGGATTATGGAAAACAATTTTAGATTCCAAATGTGGTTCTTGGAGAAGTCTTGATAATAGTATTGATAAAAAGTTTGAGTCATATTGGTGGAGGGATATTAGGAAAGTAACTAATGGAGAATAATGGAAAAAAATGATTTGAGGATAATGTGGAATGGAAGATAGAAAATGACAATATAGTATTAGATTTTAGATTGATAAGTGGTTTTGTCATAAACCTTTATGTTAGGTTATATGCAAATTCAACTAAAAACAAACAATAATAAAAATTGGGTGTGAAACTTGGAATGGAGGAGACATGAGTTTAAATGGGAGGCAAACCAATTGAATATTTTAAAGGAACAATTAAGAACTAAAATTCCTAATTCCTAATAATAATAATAATAGATAAAAAAAACCAAATAGATGAAAAAGAATTTAAAGAGGAGAAAAATAAGGTATTTTTTTTTATAAGGAATGTATATTGTGAGTTAAAAGTTAACCTAGCATAGATGGTAAATAATTTTGCCTAAAAATGATCTATCTTTATCACAATGAGCTGTGATTTTTGTTTCCATTTCTAGAGATCATGGTTCCCACCATATTCATATTCATATTCATTGTCACTCAAAAACTAAAGCACTGCCTTGGCTTGTCCTCTTCTAACCAAAAATATTAATTAATTGTGACCGATAACGACGATGCATATCTGCATCTACCACTCTTACCCTACTCCTCCTATTAACACAAATATTTATCTTTTTCTCCTAATTATTATGCACTAAAACTCTATTTTTTATTTCTCCTTTCATAAGAATCACAGACGAAATTAATATGAAATGCATGCATTTTCTTATTAAGAGCCAATTAAAGTTTGCATTTACTCAAATATCATTTTAAAATATTTTATCTATACTATTTAAAATTAATTAAGTTTACACGTAAAATTAGTTTAATTCTGATTCTCCCCATATTCAAATGTTTGATTTGTAATTCTTACATTTTTAGGTTGTAGTCTTATATATAGTTTTATTATAATCGGTTTAGGTTTTAGTCTTATATATATAATTTTATTATAATCAGTATGGCTGATAAACTTATTCTTTCTTACGTTTAATATGAAGAGCTCAACTTTTGACAATAGACTGCTTATAGTGTGTTTAGTTTTCGAAGAAAAAATCAACGATGAGAGAAAATGAAATTAATTAACGTAGTTATTTAATGAAAAAGGAGAAGAATATTTTTGTTTTCTTATCTTTATCTAATTATTCTTTAAGTTTTATTGGTATTTTTTTACTTATTTTTATTCATTTTATTTATTTTTTTACTTTACTAAACAAAATGATAATAATGTTGGATTTATTTTTTAAGTGTTTCCTTTAACACTTATAAAAAGACTAGAAGAAAATAAAATCCTAATTTTTTTATGTAAATTTCAACTGATTTATATAAATTAAAAGTATATCATTTTAAGATTTGATACAAGAGAACTTTTATAAATTAATGTATATATATATATATATATATATATATATATATATATATATATATATATAATTTTGAAATATTTTAATATAGGAACAATCCAGTAACTATTTAATGAGTCTTATAATGTGAACTCTTGTTATTAAATGGAGTTGTTGAGTAATTTCACGGTAACTTGTTGAACGAATTGGGTTGAACTAAATGAATATATAAAAAATGTAATGCGATTAATTGTAATTGAATTATAATATTGAAATAATTCTTTAATCTTTTGAGGCTTTCACTCATCTACAAAATATTCTATAAATAAAAACAAAATATTTTTATTTTTAAAATTATTTAATAAAACCTAATTATTTGAAAAAACACATAATAAATGTTATTAGTAATTGTATATGATGGCAATTAATTAGATGAATATGTATTTGCTTAATTAATTAGATGAACATGTTATATATGGTGGTAATATATTTTAGTAACTGTATAAATATGTTTTAAATATTATGTAGCTACTTTTATGATATGATTTGATTTATAATATCATAGAGGGATTGAAGTATATGATTATAATATTTTTATAAAACTTGGCCACCACAGTGATAGTTATGTTGTCAAAACTTGAATTAGAGCGAGTATGATAAATATGAGTGATAATTATTTAATTGATCATTAAGATTTATAGTTAGAATTTAAGGATGACAACGGGTCAGATTGGGTACGGATAGTGTTTATTCGCAATCCGACTTGTTGGATAAAATTCTATCCGCTATCCGACCCGTTACTCGTCGGGTATCCGTTTAAAAAATACTCGCGGGTATTTTAAAACCTGCGGGTACCCGTGAATACCTGCAAAAAAAAAACATTATATACATTTAAAATAAAATTTAAATAAAATTACAAAAAATATATTTATAATATAATGTAAATTAAATTAAATATAAAGTAAAATTTAATTTTAATTAAATTTAACATAATAAAATATAATTTTATTTTATTTTTAATTAAATTTAATTAAAAATATATATAAATTAATTTATTTTTTTATTTTTTGCGGATAACGGGTACCCGCGGGTCGGATAGTATACTACCCGTACCCGACCCGTTTAGAAGCAAATATTAAAATACCCGTTACTCATTACCCACAGATAATAAATATCCACGGATAATAACTATCCGTCGTGAATTTTATCTACGAATACCCATACCTACGGATTTTTTTCCCAGTTATAATTTATATATACTAAAAGTATGTTAAGAAGATTTACTATCGATGGTTATAAGACGTTGTGTGTATATTAAGGTGATATGTATTGAAAATCTAACTATAATAGGTTCCATTAAAATAAAAAAAAAAATCAAATAACATACAATAAATAAAACTCCCAAACTCATTATATTAAGATTTTGAATTTAAAATTATAAATTTAATAATTATCTCATTTATTGTGTTTCTTAAATCAATCTCCCATTTAAAAAAACCATCAAAATCGAATCACATATCCTTGCATACAAAACTTTAAAACATAATTGTGTTTTTTTTTTCTTTTTTCTGGTATTTGAATTCTAAAAAATTGCAATCCTCGAACATGCAAACGAACTTTAATTTAATGTGCATAATTATGAGTACATATTTAGAGGGGCGGACTGAAGAATGTAGCAGTTCTAATTATGATGGGTGAAAGAAAAGTCATGCATAATTTATTTAAAAAAAAAAAAACATGTATAAAGATTTTTCTGAAAGCAGCAAACTATATAAAATTTGGTGGTGAAAAAAGAACTGACGTTGGTGTTCTGACTTTTTATTTGGTTAAGAGAAATGGTTAATCATTACAGTCGTGGAAACTCTTTTAACAGCAAAATCTTTCCTTTCAAACCATAGACATTTTGGACGTGGTGTCTGTGGTCTCAATGGCACGTTAAGTCTAAACATAATAGATTTCTGAATCTTCTTGATAGCTCACTACACATTGCATTCGACAATTCCCTTTCAACAAAACTATCTTATTTTTATACCATTTTCTATTTCAGTTACGCAATTCCCGGGGAATCTTCTCTTAACCTATTTCATTTGATTTTGTTACTATATCTTCTATCCCATTGAATGCTCAAAAATTATATGAATGAGTTAGCAAACCCCTTCTAGTTCAGAAGCAAATAGTTAGTGTGTGTAGATTACAAAGAGTGGATGTCCTTTTTTATGAACATGAAAATGAATTTGTCACTGTCACATCCATCTCTTGCACCAATCACACTCTTCCATCTGCCTAAAGGTAATCACAAATCTTTATGGGTCACACCCACCACCCTCTCTAATTTGCCATAGCAAAACCAAACCAAGCTGCACACTCACATCCTTTAATATTAAAGGCAAAAATCTCTGCCAACCACCACCCAAACCAAGATGATCGAAACAAGCAAAGAAAGATACACAAAAAAGTAAAACGTGTGGCCAAATAACATCATCATCGTCGTCGTGGTCGTGCTGCTCGTGGTGGTCAAATATTCCCATTTCCCCTTTCTATCTCTTTCCGTACGCCTCATTCCAAAACTCTCAGATATTGTATATCACTATAACAAATTCAATGGATTGCGCAATCTTAACATGAGTAAACCAAACCAGACGCCGGATAGAAACACAAATTAATGTTGTCCTCTTACTTTATTTGTTCTAGCCATTTACAATTAAAATGAGAGGAGTTAAGGAAAGACACACAGAGACGATGAAGAATAACAGCCCCTGAAAGAAAAACCACAAGTGGCTGCTCTCACCGCTAAGACAACACACACCAACCAACCAAAACATAGAAAGGAGATGATTTTGAATATTTTTACAACACCGGGCCACAGAGAAGAAGAACCTAGTAATTCCACACCAGACCCTCCAAGGCAATGTCTCGTTCCGCGTCAAAATCAAACGCTGGTGGCTGATACATCCATGTGTCCACCGAGTCCACGAAAACGAACTCCTTTTCCAACTCCACACACCCCTCATCGGTGCTTTCCAGAGACGGGAGTTCAACTATCTGAGTCAACTCGTCTGAGGCAGAGGATAGGTCCATTGCCGACACCAAGGACGAGAGGGAGGATGGCTCCATGTGCGCCGCCTTCGCCGCCGCCGCCTGGACGTCGCGCGCCGCCAGGGAGGCCGGGCGTGGGAGGGAGTTCGCCAGGCGGGGGAAGTTCAGAATGGCGGCAGAGCCCTTGATGCTGAGGGCGGCCACGTCGTGCGCTCTAGCCGCCATCTCCGGCGTCGGGAATGTGCCTAGCCATATCCGTGACTTCTTCCGCGGCTCGCGGATTTCCGACACCCACTTCCCCCAGTTCCGCATCCGCACGCCACGGTACACTGGGTGCTTGCTCGAGTCGCGAATGCGCTTTATCTTCTTGTTCTCTCGCCCGGCCTCGGTCTCCAACGACATCGTCTTCTCCGCTGAAACTCTCATTCTTTATTGTTAAAGAGAACTAAATTATCACTATGTGATTGTTTCTACAGCGATGATGGAGTTTAGTTGCTTATTTTTGGAGGAGAAAGAGGTGGAAGAGGAGGCTATTCTCATTTGGCATGCAAGTGAAACTCATTAGCTACGACTTTTTTTCTCTTTTCTTTTCTTTGTCACTTCTTCTCAGTGACTCATATAACACTTATAAAGGTTCATAGAGGAGAAAAGAATGGACCCACATGAGAAAAACGCGACACTCACCCTGCAATCGCATAGTTAATGCTAATACCTTCTTCACTCGCCATTGCCACGCAACCTCCTGTTAACTTTGCTCCTTCCTTTTATATATCTATTGTCTTTGTATTTACTCATGCTTACCTTTTTTAACCACCCTCCTGTTTTTTCTTTTTTTCTTTTTTCACTCTTGCTGTTCATCTACCCTTATCTTTTTCTTAGAAAGTTTCATCAATGCAATGCATATCAAGGCTCTTCTGTTGTGCTTTATCATCTTTTTCCCTTAACTCGCTATCGCCAATAATTTGCTATTTTGTATTTTCCACTGTAAAAAGTACTGCTGGGTGCAACAGGTTTGGTTAGTCAAATTTAATAAGGTTGACACGAGAGCTGCCAAGGCTCCACCACCACTTGTGTACTTTTTTTATTTTCTCAATCTAGTTGGGGTTTTTCTATGATGAGTATCCCTGCTGATTTTCACTCTTCTTTTGGGATGGGTTAAATTTTGTTGCTTTGTCTTTGCATGTAGACGTAGGTATCTGATACGACCAGTTTTATTTATTATTTGAACAACTTGTTCAATGTCAGTTCATACTGTATTTTTATATTTTGTCATACCTTCAATATTTATATTTCTCTCTCCATATCATTTCTAAAGCCAAAAACAGTGCAGAAAGCATATGGTGTCCCCGGCCTAGGGAGATGTCAAAACAACATTTTTCATTGTACGGACAACTTTCTCCATTCTTGATGTACCTCCAACTCTCAAGTTGAAGCAGATGAATCAGTTGTTCTGTTTACAATGCAACTCATTAATTCAAGCTTGGTTGGTGATTAACAGTTTAATCATTAACTGATTAGAAGGAATGGTGTATTGGTACATGTAATTGGGTATCTGTATAACTCCCCATGAATATCACCACAGATATGAGGTTCCAACCATTGCATGTGAGTGCTTTTAAAACTATATAGTCAGGGCCAGCAATGATTTAGGTTTTTGGACCCTTCTTTCAATATTTCTTCCCCTTCATTTACAATATATTTATTTGCCTCTCCTCGTAGAAGAAGATGCAATTATTTCTTCCCCTTATTATTCCTACTTCTTTTCGGTTTATTATTACTCTGCTATTAGTCCCTCTTAAATTGATGGGCCCTGCCAGTATTCCTCAGTGACGTTGTCCAATTCATGGTCTGTAATTGTCTCCATCTCATCATCACTCACATTTCAGACACCAGAGACGGTAATCTTGTGGTACTTTTTTTCTCATTCATTAGAAAAAGTAGTGAAAATACTAAACAATGGTACCTAGGCTATGGTTTGAAAAGATAATAAGAAAACTAAATTTCATTGTACTGATATTGTCCTATGGACTGTTTTGTTCCGTGTGCGTCCCTGTACAGTGGTGGTGCGCTATAGGTGTTTCCATCTTGCCACGTGCAGTTCGTCAACAGTGATTTAACTCTATTAAATGGACCAACCCCACACTTCAAAGTGACATCGCTTTGTCAAACATGTTAAAGGCCCATTTTCCTATCACACGGATTAGACACATAACAAATCCTTGCAATTTACAGCACCACAATTGTATTATTGGTAAAGTGCAATAACCCTCAAAGTCACTCTATCTATCTACGCCCAAGCTGATAAATAACTTACCTTTATAGCTTCTGCCACTGCTAGGGCCTCTCTACATTTTATGCTTTGCTAACGACGAAAATAATCCGTCCATGGTGTTATTGTTTTATATGTGCGTTTCCATATTTTCCCAAGTATCCAGTACCAGACGATGATATTGTACCTCCAGAATGAGCTGTTACCTTTTGTGGTGTACCTGTTAACTTGTTTGGAGTTGGACCCATGACGTGATTTTTTATTTCTTTATTTATTTGTTACATAGTTCTTCTGGTGGTAAAGCATAAAACTTTTTTCTGCACAGTGCACAAGTACAAACAAAAGCTCTTGGAACCGAACCGCTGCCACACATGGCTTTTTTTTTCTCTTTCTTTCTCATCAAATAAGAAAAAACGATCACAGAACCTTAAATCAGACATCTGGGCCACGTTAAGGCATGGCCTAAGATCCGACAAAGGTCACCCCAGATAAGATCTTTGAGTTGGTGAATGCATTTAGCTTCTGTTCCAGGATTCCTGTGGTTGTGTTGAGAGGTGAACAGCAATAGTGAACTCATAATTTTATGCTTTTGAAACGAATAGTATACACATTATTGTTTTGACTTTTGAGTTCACTATACTAATGTAGTTGATTCACAGATGACACATTTTATTCAAAACCTAGATATTCAATCTGTGATCTGACTTAAGAGTGATAATTTGCAAAGTTTTTGAGAAGATTCAGGATTCTGATTAGCCTATAATTTCTTACTCAATCTCCATCACTCAAGCCACGCCCACGTGGCCAAGATGGAGAGGTTTCTGAGAGTGAGTCTTAGGGTGCTGCTTAACATAGGAACTTGATCATGACTTGCCTTTACTGTGAGCATGGTCGAACCAAGGTTAACAGGCTAGTATATATGTATAACAGTTCAAACCCAAAAATTTGATGGTGGTGATATTTGTTTTTTATTCTAAAACAATTATATATAGAACTTGAACACTTCTAATATTATAAAGACTTCTGACCTAAATCAGAATCCTATCTAAACTGCACTAATTATAAATTGAATTGAAATTACAAGTAAAACACGGTAACAGAACCAAAACAAGTGCAAACAAAATATACTGATCGAGGCATGGAAAGATGTCTACTCAATAATATATGGCTTGTCGTTTTGGGTTTGAATTTAACTTATTTATCATACTACAATCTTAATTTGTATATCATAATTTATAATTAAAATAACAATTATGTACCAGTCAAGAAAGAAAAGGCATTGATCATCTCATATATATCTTCTACTGCAGTATAAGTTAAGGGCTGAAAAACTCAAATGCAGTTCAATCCAAGGAATATGGGTATAGAGAATGAAGTTACTAAAGGCCAAAATGTTCTTTATTGATGTTTACTCAAACAGTAAGGTTTCAGGCTAAGGTATAAATCCATGAGGTTGAGGATGGATTGAGAACCTAACCTAACAACTTTTAGATTAGATGTCATCTTAACTAAGTACAATGATTTAACTTCTGCTTAACCACATGACAAAATCATGAGACCTCCATCTTTATGGTGAGGCAAGGTTAGGGGGAAATGCCTAATTTTTGTCTGTGATTTTTAAGCATTATTTGTTGTAAAGTACAAGAAAATAATTGAGGATATATTTGCACAAGTTTTTTTACGAGAAAAAATTAAGACCAATTTATCAATAAGTTAAAATTAATTTATATATGAATTAATATGTAAAAGTTTGCTTTTATATATAATTTCTCTATTTTTTTATTATTAGCTTATATAAAAGTTTATTTTAGCAAATGAAAGAGTCAACTTTAATTTTTCTCTCTTTAAAAGAATATATAAAGAAATTCCTTTAAAATTCTTTAAATTTTTGAAAATATTATAAATTAATTATCAAACACATACTATATATATATATATATATATATATATATATATATAGTATATAATAATTTTTGACAATATATATATATATATATATATATATATTTATCTTTTTTTTCCACTATAGTATTTTATTTTCTTTCAATTGATGATTTCAAAGGTAATTCCTATATAAGTATTGCATTAAAAGAGAATAAATTGTTAAGATAAGAAAAACTCTCCAAATTATTCTCATTATAATTTGATTCCTTCTCAAATTGTATATCAGACAATATTGAAAAAAATAATTCAGATTTACTTCTTTTATAAATTTGAATCATGGTCTGTGGAATGAAATTATTTTTAAACACTATCACGATTTATTCTGAAATTTGACTCCCGTTAAATCATATCCATTGTCTGCATTCTATATATTATTTAGTTGTTGTTTAAAATTTTGTATTCATTTTAAATATATTGATTTTGAAGTTATATTCACAGCAAACTTAAGCTAATGGGAAAGAATATGTGAAGGGTAGTAAATGAAGAATAATAAGAGTGTGTCTTCAACCTGTGGATATTCACTTGCAAAACCAGTGAGTATCATAATAGGGTTATAAAATGATAATTTTTTCACTGAAATATTGTGAATGAAGTGTAGCTTACGTATAGAAAATAAATACATTTGTTTGTAAATACTTCATATGTATTCAAGAAGAGTTATATTAACTAAATTTGATGTGTTTTAAGGAAAGTTATAACATTGCACTTGTTTCCTTACACGAAAAGATAATTCATTAATTCTAATTCTGCTTCTTTAGGAATAGATAGTTAGTTTCAATTGATGTCTATGTTTATGTATAAAGGATGTTTATTTATGTATGTGAGAAGAAAGAAGAGAAGTAGAATATGTTGGTGAAATCACAAGGCACAGAGGTAACATAGAGAAGCAATTTCCATTGTCATAAAGCAGATTCTGAGAGACATGTAAATTGCATGTACATTATTGTATGAGTATGTTAAAAACATGAAGAATGTTTTTATCTGAGAATTTGTAGGTTGTCTTACAAGGTACAAAAGTCCTTCCTTTATTTTTATTTTTATTTTTCTGAATAAACATTGAGTCTTCCCTTCCTCTTACCATTTTCTTCTTTTATGACTTAAAATGAAATCGTCGTCATCATCATCACTCTCATTCATAATTCTTTTCTTGGCTTTTATATCTCCATTCTTTGATATCTGTTGTTGTTTTTGTGACGTTGCAGTCTTGGTTGGTGGCTTTGATATCTTCACAGGAGTTCCTGTTCGGAGTTCCTTTTGCTTCCTCTGTTTTCTCTCAAATGCTTTCTTGGCTTTTTCATGAGATAGCAACCCGTGTTCCATTAACCTGCAAATTGAGAGATATATATCTTGATATTTGTCATTCCTGAGCAAGATTTAATCCACCAGAAATTCAGAAAATCAAATTATAAGACTCCTAATACAACAGAAAACACCATAGTTCAAGAGTTGTATAATGATTCTACTGCTTAAAAATTCTCTATAATGTTGAAGTATTCATACTGACTGAACCATTACTATACACGATAATCTGCCAATATAATGAAAGAAACATTGAATTTATGAGGTCATTATTTCAATCCAAATTTGGCTCTCAGAAGAATGAATATATTAACAAATTATACATTTGAGTTTTGTTCATATATTCTTAACCATATTATTCGCTAAAACAATGCTTCTCCAAGTAAGGATAGCTTCCTAACAAAGGTGATTACCTTTCTAGTCACCACATATCCATCTGAGAATTAAGTTGCTAGTTCATTTAAAAATAACATACAAAAATTTGCTTCAGGAAAGCATAGGGAGGTTCCATAATGAAAGTGTGCTAGCAGTATTTTTCTTGGACACAAAGTGTTCTGTAGTATAACAAAGAGATTTTCTACCTTAGAGAATGTATTATGAGAGAAACACAATGATGATGAACCAGTCTGCAGATTTTACAGACATGGCAAGAGAATGCCAGTTACAGAAATAAGCAAAAACTATAAGACTAGGTCAAACAAACAAAATAAAGTAATTTTTCCTAAAAAAGAATAAACAAAATATATAATCTTGTAACAGACAAGTCACAAGAAGAAGAAAAATATAACTTTTTTACAATCTCTGACGAGTTCAATCATACGAGTAAGTAACACTCCCATCCCAGTTCTTAGGAGTATGTCGTTGCCAATTGGTCATGGCAAATTGGAATCGGCCAACAAAGAGTTTTACTGCTCTCATGCACCATCAATCCTATAATGCATCTCAAACAAATTCCATTATGCAAGAGTCCTATATGCTTGAAGGGTGGACCAGGACACTGGATAATGATGGAGAAGTAACTTGTGCCAAAATTTTACATCTTATTAGAAGAATGATCAAACTCTATATCACCTAGTCATAAAAGCTATAATGTTCTATCAGGAACTGATAAGCCCAGAAGCTTAAGCTATAATGAAGAATTTGGAAGATTGTATTCGAACTTAAAGAAGGGAGTTTATTTCAGCATTTAAACTTATGAATAAGCTCTTCTCTTAAGAAAACTCGTCGAATAAGTATCTAATGAAGTTGTATACCGATTAAGATACACGTTTGAGGAAACAAGTTTGTCAGATGAACTGATACTTCTGGTTGTTTTTCTACAACAAATGCCACTCTTTATGAAATGAAGAGAAGCAAAGTAGAGGAAAATGGGTTAGCATACTTCATCATGGTGTTGTTGGGAAAACAATTAAAATTTTCAGTTCCAAATCTTTAGAATGTTGTTTAAAGATAATGTTAGTGATACAAATGGAGAATGTAGCATGTTCTTAACCAAAGTCACTTATCAGTAGACAGTACAGGATTTTTGCAAACAATTAAGGAAACTTGATGCAATGGATGAAACATTAGTTTGATTTACTAAAACAGAACATTTGCAGAGATCAACCTAGCAAATGGTTATCCTGGGTATAAGTTGGCCTAGGCAGAGATATCTTGACAAAAAAAAAAGCACACATCTAATAACACGAGTGAAAATGGGTGGCTAATAATTCTATGTTTGAAAGAAAACTCACCAAAATTCCGCCATTTCACTTGTTGGTATCTGTTTTGACAATGATTCATAAAAGATTCTCAGGGGTTCTTTCTGTCAACATAAATCATAAAAAAAAAACACAAAAATGAGTATGAGCCGATTCCATATGTAGACTTTGGTTTATAAATTCTACTAACCAAGTAAGGTAGATTCAATACCTGTTCCGGAGGATCATGTTTCTGGCCAGGCAGACTGTAGACTTTCTTTTCTCTTACTTTGGAAGTACTTGTCTTTGTTATTTTTTTCGATGATGCTGATGATGTTGTTACTGTTTTCGATGATGCTGTTATTGTTTTCGATGATGCTGATGATGGTGTTATCGGTTTTGATTTAACCTTCAAGTTTATGCAGGACAAAAAATACTTGTTAGAATACAACCTTCCTTAATTGAAATTAACTATGTGAAAAATAAATGCTTTATGGTACCACGTTATTTAAGGAAAAAAAAAGAAAAAGTAAATTCATATGCAACACAGATCAAATGCAAGTTCTCCTAGATCATGTTGTGTATTTATTGGAACATCCCTGAATTCTAAACCCTAAGCACTAAGCAGAGCAACATCTAAAATTAACAGTCAATGCAATTTCCAACAGTCAACGAAGATCAGCCGCCGAATTCAGAACCCATAAATTGAAAGTCCTAACTTCAAACCACGCAAATTCAATTCAACAATTGAAAATTTTGGGGTGTTTATAGTTTTTAATTTTTGTTGAGAATGATGATACCTCAGATTTTGTGACAGTGGTGACAGATTTCGTCTTAGAAACAGGTGGGTGTTTGCTTGAGCTGATGACCTTCTTCTTGAGAGCTAAAGAATCAATCTTTGGCTTGGAAGAAACATCTGGGGTACTTGATTTGACCCTCATCATAGTGCTTTTGATCTCTGTAGCCATAACACACCTTTGCCAATTACCTACAATAGTCCATAGATTAGATCCAATTCACACAATTCATTGCCTGTTCATCTCAGATTTGTTCTTATTCATTCCATCATTACCTTTGCCTTTGGCTTTCTCAGTGATTTATTAGCTCTGCTTTGTGAAGATTCACAACGCAAAGAGAAAAAAGAGGGTTACCTTCAAAAGTAAAAACAGATCATAAGAGTGCGAATGAGATTTGATAAGAAGTAGAAACAGAGTAAACACAGGTGGATTCAGAACAGCGTTGGATCTTGAAAGACCATGAAGATTTTCAGCGAACAGAACAGAGGGAAAACTTCAAGGTGGGGACCACTCTTTATTACCTTTTTCAAACATTGTTTTTTTCACTCATTTTAACGTATGGATGTCAGAACACGTGTAACGGCTTAAATACACATACGCCTCCATCCATGTCCCTTTCTTTCATAAACAGATATTAATTATATTTTTATTTCTTCAAATTTAAGGTAATTTTGATTTTAATCCTGACAATTTAAGGTGTTTTGTTCTTCTAAAATTACTAAACATTAATAGACACTGTACATAACTTGTAGATGAAATAATATGTTTAATTTATAATAAATATTTTTATAAAGGATTACACAATAGCTACACAAAATTTTTTGTTAAAATAATTCATAATTTATGATTATGATATTATATTAAAAAATGAATTTTAAAAATAATTCAATTTCTTAAAATTTGGCTTGTAAACATTTATATATTTAAAAAATTCATTCCTTATTTAATTAACAATAAAATTTTACTTACCAGAAAATAAATGTAAGTAACTAGTTTCTCTCTGTTGTTGTTGTTGGTGGAAAAGTTGCAGTGAGAACGTTAACCGGAAGTTATGAAGATGTGTAGGTAAAGAGTGTGAATGTGAATGTAAAGTATCCCTTTAAATAGTTGAGAAAATCTATCTTTTAAAAGGCCAAGATATTGATAGAATATATTTTTTTATGAAAATCTGATAATGAATATATGCTAAAGGAGATAAGAAATATCAGATATTATTTCAAGCGAGAATCTTGTATAAGATTATCCATTAATATATATATATATATATATATATATATATATATATATATATATATATATATATATATATATATATACATTAATTCAGTTATGTTGGTAGATACTTGATAATTATACTTTTAACAATGATTATTGAATGGTTGATTTATTACAATCATTTAAGCATGGAGAAAATAAAAAGAAAATCAGAGTTTTCATTTATGGAAAATTGCTTTATGTTAAACAATATAGTGAGTACTTGATTTTCATCTATATTACAGTTCAATATAACTAAATCCTTAAATAATTTCTTTTTATTCGTCTAATTTTTGTAATATATCAATTTGATCACGTTTTGTTTAATCAATTGATATTTGATTCATATTAAAAAATATTTTAAACCTATAATATTAAAAAGAACAATTAACTAAAATTAACCGTATATAGTTATAATTAGATTTATTTAAAATCTTGATTGATAATGTTGGCTGATTTATTATGATAATCTAATTTATGATATAATTAAATTTTACTAAGATAAACAACGATAATTGATTAGTGAAATTGAACTATACGTTTTATTTATATATCACTATCTATCAGAATCTTTTTTGTATATATACTTACTCTTGAAAGTTTATCTTTATCTCCTTATCTTTTCTTTTTCTATTAATCTCTTGTATCTATATTTTTCTCTTTATTTTATTTCTTTTCATTATCTTTTATCTCTCATCTTTAATAATTTATTGTATTTTATTTTATCTATGTAAAATAAAAATAAAAGTTTGAAAATAAGGTTGTTTGGTAGATTGAAAATAAAAGTTATTTAACTGAAAAAAATATTAAAAAATAAAGTGAAAATAAGGATTTTTAAGTGAAAATAATCAAAAGAATAAATAATACAAAGGTTAGTTTATTAAAATTATTTAATTTAAAAACTTATATTATTATTTGTTAATATTAAATTCCGTTATTTTATTAATGATGTTATTTCAACTATTTATATTATTATATGAAAAGGAAAACACTGTCCAAGAAAACTAAAGGAAAGAAATTTATAATCAGCATTCTGATCAAGAGAGCTAATCTATTACATTAAATATAAATGAGATTTTTTTTTTCTATTAGTAAAAATGAAGATCTAATTTATTTTTATTTTAATATTTTCACCAATTTTTTCATTCAAGACGAAGGTCATATGCCAGTCACAGCTTTCATAATTTTAGCAAACTTTGGTTCTGAAAATTTATCAACATACGATGAATTTTAGTGCTAAATTATTGAAAATAGAACTTTTTTTTTCTGTATTTACTCTCTCTAATATATTAATTCTTTTAACGCCTTTTCCTAATTTTTATGTCAAACCAAATAAGTGTTTTTCTTTAATTAACTTTTTATCTAATAGATTTTTACTTTGTTTAATATCTAGTCAATGATTCAGCATTTCTTTAATCAACTCTAAAAATTACAGGATGATTACGAAATCATTTTATTTAGTTATGTAAGGGCGAGAAAATCCTTTTAAGCTATTGGGCATTACAATTGGAGAAGTCAAGCTCATAAGTTAAGGGTGCCTTAACTTTAGAGGAAGTCTTAGTTTTAGAGGAAGTCTTAGCTTTAGAGGAAGGCTCTTTTCATAAATCTGATTTTATTTGCTAAGTTTTTCACTCTCTCTAAAAACTTTTTTCCCTAAATATTGCTCTGCCTTCTTTCTAAAATACACCACTCTGCTGAACCGTTTAATTTTTAGTTTGAAGGTGCCTAAAACAATGGTTTCATTTTGAACCGAACAGTTTCTTGTTCCGACCGATAAGTCGCTTTCTCCCTTTTTCTTACACTGTCTTGAACCTAGGCATACAACTTTGCTAGTTTCATGTTCCTCATGTGTTTTTCCTTCCATTCTCTACCTATTCGAGCTCTAAGGCTATGTTCTATCACCAATTTGGTGATTTGTAGGTTCTGTAAGTTCAGTGCGGTGTGGGTACAATCCTAGGGCATTCTTGACCAGTTTACTGTTAAGCTTTCCAAGTAAGGAGAACCAATTATTTTTGTATGAATTTATTTTATAAAAATATATGCATATGAATGTTGAACTGGTGCTCTTGTGAAACTGTTTTATGACTTTTATTGTATTGGGTGTTATAACTGAAAACTGTGAAATTGTGCATGTTGTGATGTGATGAATTTAATTTGTTTTGAATGAGTTTAATCTCTGGAAATGGTGTGTGCTGATTATTATTTGATTGGGATGAGTTTGTTGGCTGAAATTGATCTTGTTGGAAGGTCTGAAGTAAGGGTTCTGTAATAGCATGTATATGGGTATTAAATAGGTGTACATGTACTATTTGAGGTTGCTGTGAGAGGAAGTGAAAATATTAAAATTAGGTATTTCAGATTTAGAGCATAAGAGAACATGGTAGATAATTTAAATAAATTAATTGTTAATTGTTGAGAGCCTTTCTTTGTTGGTAGGATAGAGGAACCTTAAAAACCTGAGTTGGCACATCCCTGATCATAGTCCAATCAGTTGTGACTAGTCATATGTGCTGGCGCCAAAGGTGAGTCTGATGCGTTCAGACATCTGGATTCTCTCCGGTGACCAATTGGGGTGTAAGGAGGGTTGGAGGAAGGTAAGATCTCTACTGTAATAACAATTAAATAAACAATTTAGTAATTGAGAAACATTTTTGGTTAATTAAAGGGAAGTAAGGGGAACTGATTCTATTTTGTTTTGTTTGATGTGTTTGACGTGTGATTTACTAACTAAACCGAACTGAAGAATGTTTAAAAATCATAATTTACGGTTTCATAATTTATTTACATTCGCGATTTGAAATGAAAGAAAAATTGGTTCCAAAAGAAATGCTTTTTCTTTCTTTAGAAGCATTGTATATGATTGTATCTATATTCTATAATTATTTTATACTACTAGACAAACCACAATTAAATTTTTCTATTGTTACAAACATTTCTTTTATTTACAAATTTAGACAATCGCAGCTAAATTTTAAAATTGTCCTGAAGAGTCTCAATAATTCTTCCTTAATTTTTGAATGTCTTTAAAAGTATGTTATTATAAATTTAAATTATGTTAATGTTTTATACGCATATTATATTTTGAATTTCATACTTATTAGGACATTTCAGATTTAATAGTAACAATAATATATTTTGGAATCAGCGATAATAATATATATATATATATATATATATATATATATATATTTAGGAAAATGTTTTCTGAAATATTTAACATAAAATTATTTGAAGTCTTTATTTTTAAAGGTAAATGGAATATTTTTTTACTTAGATTGTGAGAAACTACCAAGGAGATGGAAGTGTAATTTTAGTCACTGAAAAAGAATAGGGGTGTGTTTAGTAAATAATTGACTATTTTATTTTGGATTGACTTGTCATTATTTTGTGGTTGTATAATGATTGTTTTGAGAATGTTTATTATTTAGATCATGTATATGTTTATTTTGGCAAAAAGTATATGATTACAAAGTGATAAAAGTACGATCCAAGTGGTAAACCAAGTTTCATCTGTGTAGAATCTTTCAGTGAGATTATTAGTGTTTAGAATGAAAGTGGGAGCTCAGTCTTGGGGGGTCTTCCTGACGCTCCAATGGTCTTTCTTCTCACGTAGAGAGGGCTGAACTATGTGATGAGGAGTAGCATAAGGTCTTAGTCTTGGAGGCTTCCATCATGCTCCAGGGCGCGGAACGGACTAACCTCGTGCGTGTGACAAGGCGAGGGAGCCTAGGGCGGGGAGCCCAAGTATCACCAGCTACCACGGATGCATGGCCCACCATAGCTCGACTATCATTCTAAAGTCCGGACGAGTCAAGTCTAGTATTTAACATGATAGGATGAATGTTTTATCTTGTTTGCTTTAAATTAATCTCTTGTATGTACATGCTCTTGATTGTATGCTTTTTATATAATTAGCTCATCCTTGCTTGCTTGTGTTTGTGCCATGTTTGCGTATCTTTTTCTTTTGCAATGATCATCCACTTGGATGTGAGCAGAGAAGAATGATGTTTTCTTGGAGACAGCTTTGGAAGGAAACAGAGATGCTGCAGCTTAGTTCTCTAGGCTTTATTCCATTTGAACTCAAGTTATTTTGAAGACTCTTGTTATATATTTCAAGTTTTAAATTCCTAGCATTTTATAGGAGGACTATGATACTTCAATTCTAAATTTGATGACTGTAATCCTAATTACTCTTGACTGTTTTTCTATATTATGCATGATGACATCTTATTTATATATTCCTCTTCTATATAATTGAGACGTCACAAGTTACATTAACTTTTGACATTGAAACTTCAAAATATATATATATATATATATATATATATATATATATATATATAATAAACATATTAATTGATGTATTTTTAATTCATATTTTTATATTTTACTTATGTTTACAATTTTCTTACAATGCACAAAGTACTTTCTAATAAGTGAAAAATTTGCATTCATTAAATTAAAACTCATGACATTTTTTGGTAAAAATTTGCGTCTAACAATGACATCAAATTCAAAGTAATGAGACCATTTTTGCCAATTTGCCTTGGAAATCGGAAACAGGGTGTTTATAAGCAGTTCATCAATAGTAAGCGAGTTTTCTCTTCTGATGTCAATAATAAACACTTTAATACTCTGGCCAAGTATAGAATACAAAGATCTTCATCATTTCTCTTCAAACACTAACATTGTTCTGCACAAACTCTATTATGTGTTCTTCTCTATATGACCCTCTAGAAAAAATGGACTTTTTCTCAAATCATTTTCTTCTTGCTTATATAACTCATGCCATTTACCAAACATAAGTTATCAATCCTACAAAGTGAGCTTTCTACTAAATTGATGCATGATCATCATCTCTGGTTTATTTGAAAAAGTCTATTGTACCAAATTGAATGAAGAAGCATATGAAATAAGTCATACTTTACAGGTTCAGCATGCCAGATAAAATGCTCTTGCACCCTTTTCACCCTCTTATGCATCTCTAAGTATCTCTCTTCAGAAATCGATAGCAGAATGTTCCTCAAATTCGGGATGTCTTCCTCGGTGACAAACACAGCAAAAGATTCCCAGTCCAAAATCTCAAAGAAAGGAGGAATAAAATTGTCGGATATGATAACTGGAATGCACTCGTGGAATATAGCCTCTACCACACGCGGGCTATTAACCTCGTGACCTCTTGCACAAATGCAGAATTTGCTACTCTTCATGAACTGTATGTAGTTTTTGTTGCCCCTGACATGTGGCAAGGTTTGAGATATAATCATGTCCGGTTCTTTGTTCTCCCAGTGCTCCAACAGTATAGGCCGAACATAACCGTGCAAACCTCCTGCAAAAAAAGCCAATATAGGCTTTTGAGAAGGAGGGTTGCCTCCAATATTTTTTGCAGGATTCTCACTTGATCTTATGTATGTTTCCGGAAGAGAAACATCCTTGCCTATCTTGAATCCTACTTCAATGTCAGCATTGCAGAGGGCTCTAATGCAACTAAGCATGCGCCCTCTTGTTTCTGCAGGAGCCTGACAAATGGTGCTTGTTAAATACTCTTCCACTCAATTACTCCTCATACTGCTTCAACACAAATTAATCATTTAATCATAATGGTGTAGGCATGCCAATGTGGGAAATACTAGTTCACAACTAATAATATGAACTGTAACAGATGCTATTTGTCACAACCGTTACAGATTGCAATTTAAGAGGGAGAAGGGAATACAGGCACACAACATATTCTTTACTGTAAATTGCATGAAGGAAATTGTAGTTCAGATGAGAGGGGAAGCAAAAAGCAGAAAATGCATTAATCATAATTTGCATAAACACAGAATCGTACCCAATCGTGGCAAGCAACGACAAAGTGATCTGCTCCAGAAGTTCTATTCCAGAAAGGATATTTTCCAGCAATCATGTTCACAAAATTTTTCATGTACTCAATTAAGTTGGAACGTCTGTGTGAGTTACGTACATACAGAGTTTGCTGCAACAATCTAGAACTGAAAGGAATGTAAAACAAGTGAGCTTTCTCAGGGTCCCCAGTGACAAACTCTTTGTTTGCTTCCATTAATTTCATGAACCATCCTTCAGATGCGTATATTCCATCTAGTAAGGGCTCGTGAAAGATTGGTCTGTCTCCATCCGGGTAGATGAAAACTTTGAGCTTCTTTTCCATTAGTTCATAACTCCTGCAGAATGCAGATATTGTTGATTGAAGTTCTTGTGAAGACATGCACAGCATGGTACTCAACTTACAGGAGGCAGAGGAACGCATAGAAATTAATTAAACAATATGTAAACCGAATCTTCCTCTCTTAAGTTTTGATCTTCATGCTCTTTCCACATTATAACTTGATGTAACCTAGTTACATTTCTCTGTGTATGTCATATATTCTGCTGATTTAATTTTGTTATGTATGACATGGAAAAAGCTAGCTTGGTAACGAATGACTCGTTTCATTGAAACCAAGTTAGCAAGTGAAAACTTTAAATGTTCAATTATCAACACAGAGGTATATGCAGGTGAAAAATCTACAGGAGAAGGTGCGCTTAAACCTGATTCATGCATTTATACAATATTCCTGCAGGTCAATCTCTTTTCAACTATGAAGCACGGACACAAACACTGTGTCTACCCTCATTGACAATAATTTGGAGGAGATTCATAGCAAAATGAATTTTTTTTTTTTAAAATTCAACACTTCATTGGAGTGTTTAGAAAGTGTTGTAGGACACGGAGATACGCCACTGGAGAGCCCTGTATGCGCTTCATAGATTTTAAATGCCAGTCTTTCACTAAGATATGCTAAGCTGCTTATTTTTATCACTGATTAGATTCAGTACATTAGTCAGAAATAATTATTTGATAAGTCAGATCAGGATAATAACATAATTCAACCAGAATTTGGTCCATTCAACCATATTGCAGTGGTTTGGCTCAATAGTAGAATCCGTGCACTGAAAATGATATTTATTTATCATACCTTCTGAACATGGAGACGTTCCTGTATAATGGTGGGTAAAGTCTTGAATCATTCACAGCGATGGGTGCATTTAAAATCTCTGATTTTGCACGGAATATTTCTAGATCAACCCCTGAATATCTTTCTGATTTCTACAAACAACAACTGAATAAATTAGAAAAACTCATCTAACGATATAATTCAATCTAAACTTGCATACATGGCCAATCATCCTAAACATACCTCTTGCTGGGAATAAGCATGATTAATCTGCAATAACAAGTTCATCTCAGATATTGAAACAACTTTAGATGGTCTCTTTTTGGAGTTCTTTGCACTCACAGGCTTACCAATATTGACTGTCGTGTTACTACTACCTTGAAAAGAACCTGACTTTCCATCATTGGAAACCGAACCAGTTGCATTCGATTTCACCGAAGTTGCAGCTGAAGTGACAGATACCACAGGACTTCTTGAATCCGTTTCCGAATCTAAGGATGTTCTGTTGGGCAATGGCACCATAGGTTGTGGTGATGCAGCCCCATGTGATGTCAAGCTAAGTTGCTTTTCCGGAGCACTACCAATTGGAGAAACATCATTTCTCGTTGTGAAATTAACAACACTATCAGTAAGTCCTTTAGCTTTCTCTGGTGCAGGGGCAGTGATTGAATCTCTGCCATTGTGAAAGAGGGAGTCCGCACGAGTAACTGCATTCTCTTCCACTGCATCTTTAGAGCTTGAATTTGAACCATTTAGGTGCATGTTGTTACCCTCCACTTCAGAATTAACCAAAGATGTATCCATTCTAAAACTAGCAATCTTGGTTGTAACAGAAGATAAGAATTTAGCACTTGGAAGTTCAGAATACTGAAACATTAAAACTATAGCCACCGCCACTCCTACAAATGAAACTAATCTCGTAGTTTCAGCCTTACACAGAAATCTAAACCCCCGATCCATGAAAAAAAATATCAGAAAAGGAAGCAAGACTGGCTAATTCATCATTCTAGAGAGATCAGAAGAAGAAATGAAGCAGACCCATAGAGATTGACCGAGGAAAGTCAATAACTTTTGCGAGGGTTTTCAATGGGAAGGTGAAAGAGAAAGTCTTTTTCTGAGAAGAGACTGAGTGATTCATTAGGTTAGAGAAAGAGAGAAGAAAGGTGTAACAGGATGATTGGACTGGCGGAGTAACAAAGGTCATAGGTTGGTGATGGGATCTGTGTCTGTTACTATGTCTGTAGTAAGTTAAAAAAACAGGGACAAAGATCTATAAGGAAGGAGGGAACAGAGAAATGGAAGATCGGAGTAAATTAAGGAACCAAGATGCGAATAAGTCCGACACTTACGTCCAAATTTTAACTCTGGTATAACAGGTAACTTTCATTTTCCAAACTTTTAATAGAGATTATATATTTTTCCTTTACCTTTTCTTTACGATAGTTTTACCTTGTTTATTATTATTATATGCTTCTCCTCGTAATATTTTTTATATTATTATTATTTTGGTTAAATAAAATTTAAGGGAAAACATTTTGATAGTTTGTAATACATATTTTTATTCTAAAATCTATCAAAAAAAAAACATTTTAATTAATTTAATCTCACTCCATCATCTCCTCGCACTATAATAATAATTATTGGAAATGAGAAGCATAACAACTATAAAAGATAAGCTAATGATAATTATAAACATTCTTAAATCAAAATCATACCATACAATTATATAATTTATAAGTATTCAAAATAAGTATACATTCATCTCATACAAACTATATGTAATAAAAGAATTTTAATCACACACGTTCTAAAATAATTTTGGATTTATACATTAATTTGGATACTAAAACTTGTGTGTTTTTCATCAAATCATAAAAAAAATAAGTCAATTCTCACAGCTTAAACTTTATATTTGATAAGAGTTTGTGAGTTTAATAAAATTTATGATAACTTTAGAAAAATTTATATTAAATTAACAAGTATTACACTTCTTCTTAGAAGTACTAATACTCATAGAAAACATATAATTTATTAGATTAATATTTTCATCTAATTCATCTAGTATTATTCTTTTGAAAACATCTCTTTTCCATATAATAACAATTTTATATAATAACAATTTTTTGACATGTTCTTCATCATTTATTCCACAATTCAAAAATTTAAAACTTAAAGTCTCATTCAGCAAACTCAATCATTGTTTTTTCATCTCTTTTAATTTTTTGGTTTGGTTTTGTTTATATCTAAATAATTCACTCACAAGATAGTTTTTCTCTTATCAAAATGTTGATTACACATTTTTTTTTATGGTTATGTTGAAGTAATGTAGTGTCACTTTAAATCAAATAGTTTTTAACTTTCATATTTGATTATTTATACTCTTTCTTAATATTTTCATTTATTGTTTTTGTTTTTTTCACATAAGAATATTCTACTCAATTCAAATATTCAATCAAGTAAACCATTAATTTATTAGGTAATATAAAAACAAAAAAGAATTCATTTATAATATAAAAACAAAAAAAAAACACACAATCTTTATGCATAAATAACTTATTGAAAAATTGTATATCATAATAATCCTGGAAAATATTTTATTTATTCATAAAGAAGATTTAAAACTATACAGTATATTATCATATCACAATCAAACCCTAAAGATAAGACTCTTTTATCGAGATCTGGGTGAAGTAGAATACAGAGTCTTAGGCTTCTCAAAATCGATCTAAAACATACTTATGATAACAGATAAAATAAACATATTCCATGTAAACTCAAAAAAATAATTTTACTGTTAAAAAATAATATTTACTAACAAATAAAATATAAAATCCGTTTTCTAATACTTAGTGTGACATAGTCAAATAGACTTAAGTGTTCCTTATACAACAACCATATGACTAATATATATGAAAACAAATCTGACTCGAACTTTCTGACGTGAAATTATCTTAACTTTGAATTAAAATAATAAAATATTAAAACAATATTTTTAGATAAAACAAAATATGTAACTAGTATTTTAAAAATGTTATTCCACTCGACTGAGTTTAGTGGGTTTGTGCCTTAATATATAAATTATTGATATTATTATAATATTTTTTATAAATATTAAAATATATATATATATATATATTTATCTTATACTACTCATTAAATATAATATATTTATTTCATTTTACAAATGAAATGTTAATATATGAATTAAACATATAACCTTTTTAATGAAATTATATATAATAAAAATATTATCAACCATAATAATACAATTATCAAGAAATGGAACTGTAATTTATTTTAGAGGTGTTAAGTTTATTTATCACTCTTTTAAAAGTCTAATATTAAACTAACTAAATAAATGATACATTTTAACAAATATAGTAGGGAAGGACTATGTGATTCCTGCGATTCCTGCATATCTTAGGGAAGGAAAAATAATTCACTTTATAATATAGCATAAAAATTATATATATATATATATATATATATATAATTCACTTAGTCTTTTTTACAATGTAAATAGGTATTGTTGAACAAAAAGGGTGTTTTGTGATAGTATATTTGGCCTTATTATTTTGAGCACACGTACTTGCATACTTACATTATCAAACAGGACACAAAACAACATAACTAACAGAAGATAAATAACAAAAACCTGTACTTGTTTGTCCCACCATGTGAATCAAACACACTATATGAAATATCACATTGATTTAATTTTATAAAATGGAGGAACTTAATTGAGAGTTAAAACACCCTTACATTCTTAAAATTTAAAAACTTGATTGGATATTTTAATAATAGATTAAATGAATTGGACAAAATAAACAAATAATAACACTAAGAAGATAATTAACCTAAAAATAAATCTGAATTTAAGCTATCATAAACTACCAAACATTTATGTGTGAATAATTCAAGAAAACGAGGTAGTCAATATATACAAATTTAATTACATAAAAAAATTACACAAAAACAACATGATTAATTGCCAACGTAGATCTTATTCTGTACGTGTCCTCCAAAGAATGTTCTGCTACCTAAAGAAAAACTTGTTTCAATCTACTCTGACCAAGTGTTCAAGATGATCTATCTAGCTTTTGCTGTGAAGACTCTGTTGTACCAAATGGAATGGAGTATCATGTGGAATATATCATACTTGACAGGGCTTCTGTGCCATAGGAAATGCTGCTGCACCTTTTTCACCATCATCTGCATTTGAAGATACCTCCTTTGTGGGATGGAAAGGAGTATACTCTTCAGATTTGGAATATCCTTCTCCAACACAAAAACAGCAAAGGATTCCCAATTCAACATCTCAAAAAATGGAGGCACAAAGTTATCTGATATAATTACTGGCACACATTCAAAGAATATGGCCTCCACAACTCTTGGACTATTGACTTCATAGCCCTTTGCACAAATGCAGTACTTGCTGTTCTTCATGTACTGGATGTAGTTCCTATTGCCCTTAGACTTTGGCAGAATCCCAAAGATTTTCATGTCAGGGTCCTTATTTTCCCAGTGCTGAAGCAATATTGGTCTAACATAACCATGCATCCCCCCTGCAAAAAACGCCAGAGTTTTCCTCTTTGAAACACGGTTTCCACCAAGGTTTCTAGTGGGTCTCTGAGCATTTCGGACATAAGTTTCCGGAAGAGACACGTCCTTCCCCAAGACAAAACCTTGTTTCACATCAGCATTGCATAGAGCCCTCAAGCACCTAGCCATGTTTTTCCTTGTTTCTGTAGGGGCCTGCAATGCATGGTGATACAATATTTAACAATGAATGCCATGAAAGTGGTAGTAGTATCAATGATTGTCAAATAAGAATGATACAGAAGAAAAGACACATTCATTGAAGTTGGAAAAGCACATATACCCAGTCATGGCAAGCAACTAGGAAATGATCAGCACCTCCTGTTCTGTTCCAGAAATTATGTTTCCCCGCAATCATGTCTACATAATTTTTCAGATACTGAACCAGGTTCCTAGAACTATGTGAATTCTGTACGTATAAAGTTTCTTCTAGCATCCGAGAACTGAATGGTAAGTAAAATAAGTGGGCCTTCTTTGGGTCTGTAGTCACAAATTGTTTACTAGCTTCCATTTGCTTCATGAACCATCCCTCGGAAGCATAAATTCCCAGAAGATACGGTGAATGCATTATGGGCTTAGCTCCTTCTCTATACACATATACTTTGAGTGTTCTCTCCATTAATTCATAGCTCCTGCCGATTATACAATGAAGAGATAATTAATACCAATGTTAAACAAAACTAAGTGTATCTCTACAAGAATCTTGCTTCATATATCATTGTTTCTTTCTGCACATATACACAATTGCACATATCTGACATGTTTTTGGAACAGTTACGTTTCTCAGAATACCCAGCAGAAGTTTCAACATCTAGAAATCGAGCAATTTCAACGAATTATTCCAAATCTTGTATGATGAATTTATTTTTATGACTTGACAGAATGATAAATAACAACTCTCCCTCACTGTCCATCATACTATATCACAAAGTTATCCATAAGAATTTTTCTTCCCGGAGATGCTTCTGAAACATGTTCCGAAACAAAATATAGAACCATAATGATCAAATGATACCTCTTGAACCTGGAAACATTTCGAAAAAGGGGAGCATAAAGATTTATATCGTCGTTTACAATTGGTGCATTTTCAATCTCTGATCTGGTCTGCAGTAGCTCCTGATCAACAGCCGCAGACCACCTTGGCCTCTAGAAACCAGTCGGCAACGTTAGAACAGAACTCAAGAATATGATTAATAACTGAATAAGTCATAAAATGAGAAAAACAAGGCATTAAATCATTTACCATAGAACGATATGAGGCACGGTTCTGAAGCAATAACTCATTCATTTTAGAGATTGTTGTTGCTTCTACAGGTATTTGAGAACGTTTAGTCTTCTTGGGCATACTGCTAACAGAAGAATTATTTTCTAATATCTTAACATCATCTTGTGGTGGCTTGAACCTCTCATCCTCCGTGAATTCAGTTTCATCATAATCATTTGACAACATTGGAGGCGTAATATTTTGGCTCACTTCTGTTGGACTTGGAGGAGCCAAATGAGAAGGGGAATGAGAAACAGTATTGTTGTGAATACTCAGTCCTAGATTCCCTGTCTGACCTGTTGCATAACCATTATTTGATATCTCCATATTTTCTTCAGTGGAACTTTCATCAGTTACACCAAATTCTAAAGATCTGTCTGATTCCCTTGCTGGTTCCGAGACTAAACCAGTCCTTAAAACAGTGTCTTTTACCTCAGATGTCTTGGTTATATCAACAATCTCAAGGGCATTTTCACCGGTAGAATTTTCTTGATTCAAATAAGTCATATTTTTAAACGTTTCAGAGTTGGATGGTAGGTCTGCAGCTTGGAATCTAGTGCTATCAGACGTTGGAATCTTGTTGCCAGAGAATACAGTGGGTTGAACAGCACCATACGGAAGTTCCAAATACTGGAATGCTAATATTATTGCAATTGTAATGCTGATAAACCCTAACAATCTCTTTCTTTCCAGCTGAAATATTGAAAATAACTCTTGACCCATTCTGCTAAAAGTACTGGACAACTGTCGCTGTCCAATCGCCATGGCAACTCTGCAGAAGGAAAATGGTACAATTTTGGGTTATTCATGAGGGATTTTCACAATTAATAAAATGTTGTATCTTTTCATTAGTCAGTATTTATTCATAGAAAACATAAATATTAAAGGTTTCATGAAATAGTGTGTTTCTTTGGATGGTTGTATCACCTTGTCAAAAGCTAAGAGTGGGTTAATTAGAAAAGGTCTACTCTGCTTACAGATTTACACAAAAAACTAAATAGTTTCTGTACTCTAGGTCGCTTCCTTTCTCCCCCTTAAGAAAATTAAGGAAGTTATTGTAGTGTAAACCACCATTGTTGATAAACCTTGAAGTGTGTAAAACAGATACAGGGAATTCCCATTACATTTTGAAGGGTTCACTGTTACAAACTTCAAACCCAGTTTACAAAACGATTTTTGGAGATAAAATGAACCTAAATGGTAAAATTCGAGCTCCAAATTAGATGAATTGCTTCTCATTCGTTTTGCAGAAAGCATAAAATGATAAAGAAAATCAAATAACTGAGACAGAAATGAAAGAAAATGAGAACTGAGAATACAGCCAGATAACTTTAACAACAGAACAAACAGCACTCAACTCCTCCTCAGGTTGCTCTAGTACGGTCAAACATACGACATGAGATGAAAAGATTCCTGGGAATTACTTCACGTTTCAGTTAACTTGTAGATTTGAAGAAGGCCAGTTGTAAAATTCGATCCCAAGATTATTTTAATTCCTCTCCCCTTTTTCAGGAAATTTCAGATCAACCACATACACACAACAAGGTCCTTGCTTCCATATTATCAAATATTTTATTTGTAATTGGGATGTAAGAAATTAAAAGTACATGTTATAGTTCTTCCATATTCCACGTTGAACCTAAAAGAACGCAAGTAAAATAATGTTAAAGACTGTACCTGGCATCTAAAGAGGACGCTGGAAGATTCTTTTCTGAACTCTGGTCATTGATGTTGTAGAAGCCACGAAGCAAAACAGGGACGGAATTGAACTTGGTGGACCGTGATCCCTTTAAGACGCCGAACGCCACCAACTTCAACGTTTCGGCAGCAGCCATATTTTATAGTTACTCTGTTTCTTCTCTATCTTTCTTCATCGGTAACTGTAAAAAGTAAAAACATTAACTTCACTTTCAAAACAAACGACAATTAGCAATTACTACTGTGTGGTACCGTTGTTCGAGGTGTCGCAGTCTTTCAAACTTGAACATTATCACAATTCCTTCTTTTATGACAGCCAAAATATCGTTGAAGTTCTGTTTGTTTTTGTTTTTTTTTAAATCTCATTTTCTACCAACTTAATTTATAACATTTTATTTTGATGATTATTTATGAATATTTTAAGTTTAATAGGTTCGGAAGTCGCTATTTTTGGCGGATTCGTTTCAATTGGGTCCTCTTATTTTGAAAGTGTTTAATTGGATCTCTTTTTATGTAAAATTGAATCAATAAGGTGTCTGCTGTTAAATTTGGTAGACGGTGTTAAATGTGAGACATATACTTTGAACTTAAATGATTACGTGGACAAACAGACCTTATTACGTGGATTTAAATGATTTTTAATTTAAAAAAACATTTTTTTTGGATTTTAATAACTTTAAATAAAAAGAAAAAAAAATTAGAAGAAGAGAGAAGGAATGAAGGTTTTCTTAAGTGTAATTAATTAAGGATGAAGGTCTCTATTAATCCTAATTAAATTCTTTAATTATAATTGATTATGATTTTTTTAAACTATTATTAATTATTAATTCTAAAATCTTAAATCTGATACATGAACCCTAAATTTGATTCACGCAACTCAAACTTTTTTCTTAGAGTTTCTTTTTGGTGCCTCTCTCACGGACAATAGGTTCTCTTCTTCCTTTTCCTTTTGATTCCGTAATCAGAAGCTTCAAGCATCTTCTCCTCTCTAATCTCGCTGATCACCCAATTATGAGAAATCCATCCATGGCTCGCGCATACGGAGAGGCTTCATGGGGGCGAATATGAAGGCGCGACTGAAGCACAACGGAGACGCGACGGAGGCGCGGCTAGAGTTTATGCGTTTCGCGGAGAGGGCCTCTGCGTGTTGCGACGAGGCTGTCGTTTGGGGATTTCTTTTGGGTTTTTTGTTCTCGCTTTAAGCTAACGATTTTGGGTGGATGATTTTGGTTTCCTTTTCTGTAGGTTTTGATTCACGGCGAAATCCTCTTCTCCTTTTTGATTTTGCAATTTAGGGTTTCAGTTTTTCATCAAATTTTGGAGGTTTATGTGATTTCTTCTGATTTAAGATGTAGGGTTCATTCAAATTAAAACGGGGATTTGCGTTTTGTCTCTGCATGGGAGAGGATTTGCGTTTTGTTTCAGCATATGGGAGAGCATTTCTGAAAATAAAATTAACTAGAAATCAAATTAATATATTGGAGAAAGAAATTAATTTGGTGTAAAAGTGAAAGTAATTGATTTTTAAATTAATTAGAAATCAAATTAATTAAAATTAATTATTTAAAGTTATTGAAATCTAAAGAAAGTTTTTTTAAATAAAAATTATTTAAGATCATGAGATGGCAGTTTGGTTATGAAATGCCAAGTAGTCATGAAATGTCACGTCATCATGCCACCAAGCAATATATTTAACACCCAATTGAGCACTTTCAAAATAGGAGGTCCCAATTGGAACGAACCCGCAAAAATAGGAACCTTCAAACCTATTAAACCAATATTTTATTCTATTTTATTTTAGGTTTAATACGTATTTCGGTCCTCCTTTTGTAGAGTTTGTTCAAAGTTGTTCTCCCTTTTTTCAAAAGCTCACTAACATCCCATATTTTGCAAAAACAGTCCAAGTGAGTCCTTTTTGCTTACGGCATTAAAAAGTTAACGGTAGAGTTGCTTCCC
This sequence comes from Vigna reflexopilosa, assembly GCA_027742785.1. Taxonomy (NCBI): domain Eukaryota; kingdom Viridiplantae; phylum Streptophyta; class Magnoliopsida; order Fabales; family Fabaceae; genus Vigna; species Vigna reflexopilosa. The sequence continues at coordinate 7,260,673 of CM050918.1, read as the reverse complement.
TGGCCAAAATTAAATGACGTGTCCAATTACTTGGCAAAGTCAACCAATAAGAGACTGTCACGTGATTGTCCCCTTTCCACTCCAAAGTAAAGCTTTATCACACTTTTTTTCTTCTTTAATCACTGTAATCATTGTCACTCTAATTCCTTCTTCTCCGCTATGAAATTCATAATTGCACGCTGCTTCCCAAACCCTAATCCCCTTTCGGTGTTCAATGTTGAGGTTCTGACATTTGTAAAGCTGATAATAGGAATTGAAGAAAAAATTGCAGATGTAGAGTTGGTGATATGCAAGGACCCAAAGGACACCAGTTTCATTGATGGCAGGGTCTTGGTGGAATTAGAAGCTTATGAATCCACTTGCCAACAACTGGGAAAAAAAGCTAATCCCTAGCATATTTGCTGAGATGAGTAGACTACAGTTTCTAGAAATTTCTGTGGAAAATAATGATGATTTGTTTGATCAACTTCATGCTCTTGTTAAAGAGATTCAATTTTTGGAAACTTAACTTAGATTTCTTTGTCAATTGAATCACCACGCACACGGTGACGTTCACTCCCGTCGCGCCCAGTGCGCGGTAGTCCCTCTCCCTCCCGTAGGCCAGAACCATGCCCGCGGCTGCTGACTCCGCCATCAAGGGGCCTTTGCCAAAATGCGTTGAGAGGGAGGAGTGAATAGTGAAAGAGAGGATTGTGGTGTAGGTCGCCATGTGGGTCTTAAGTCCTAATGAAGTGAAGTGGTTGAGGAGGTAGTTGGCGACATCGAAACTGGGTTTTGTTCCGACGAGGTAAGGGTGTAGGGTGAGGGCGTAGAGGTAGGAAGAAACAGAGAGAAAGCCCTTTCCTAATCTGCAATTATGAAACCCTAATTTTTGTGGAAAGGGATCTACCACGTGGCATCTTTTCATTGGCCTCAAATGACCCCATAGTGCCATGTCAGATATAATTGTACAAGTCATCATTGTCACTCATTAACACCGTAAGCAAAAAGGACTAACTTGAACCGTCTTTACAAAATATAGGACGATACTGAACTTTTAAAAAAAGGAATGACAACTTTGAACAGACCCTACAAATGAAGGGACCAAAATATATATTAAACCTTTATTTTAAAGTGTTTTTCCCTCTACCTCATTATTTTCTTTCTTAATGTACCTCCAAAAAGTCTTTTATGCCTTTCAAATTAAATAAAAAAAACGATAAAGCTAATTAAAGATTACGATAATAATTTTTTATCAATCTTTACCAACTCAATTAAATGATTTTTTTATATTACTTGCTTCCCCTATTAAACATTCATTCTTTTCCTTCATTTTTCACTTTTCCTTCTTATTCTTCTTCTTGAGATTTGTGATCCTTTATTTACATTACTACTAATGTCATTCATTAATTTCATCGTAGTTTTGTTCTTTCTTCGTGTGTGTGGTCTTTATGTTGATTTTTGTTGAAACAATGATACCATGACACGTTTTTATATTTATTTGACACAGATTATAAAGATAAAATGGTCATAAAAGTGTAAAATTTTGTATTTTTTTAAGAAAGAAGAGAGTAAAAAGTAGGAAATGATAGTGTCAAATGAATGTAAAAAAGTTAGGTGTGTCAAAGAATCATTTTTCTTCTTGTTGTAGTATTGTTTATGCATGAGGTGCAAGGCTTAAGTAAAACTTATGGTAAATTTTTTTAACAACTTTCGAATATTGGTTTAAGACTTACTTTTGAAAGTTGACGATTCTTTAACCGGTTTTTTAAAACCAGTTAAGGAATTAACAGATTTCGAAGTTCAGTTTAAAATTTATTTTAATTTTTTTCTATTTTAATTTAGTTTTTTTGTTTGTTATTTAATTTTTAATATTGTAGCATTTTATTATTATTAGTATTGATAATATTATTAGTATTTAGTGAGTTATGAGTAACCAATACGTTCATCATATATGTCATTATTATTTTTAGGTGTAATATTTTAAGATGAACAATTATTCATTTGAGTTGATGAACTCAAATAAAATTGAGTTTTGTGTTTGAATTTTCTTCTTTCATAGATAAAGTGACGGAGGGCGATTATACAAATAGTTTTACAATTGATAAAATATTTCCCTCACGCGATGAGTTAACTGAATGTGTTTGAGAAATTGCATTTGATTTTGGATTTGTTTTAGTTATTATAAGATCTGACACAACAATTGGTGAACCCGGAAGAAAGACGTTTGTGTTGTTAGGTTGTGAAAGGAGTGAGAAGTATAAGTACAAACCTAATGTTTAACCGAGTGTATCCAACATAAGAAAATGTGAATGTCCCTTTAAGTTGAGGAGCAAACCCTATTCTAATGGAGAGGGTTGGGTGTTAAAAGTAATATGCGGATATCACAACCATGTTGAGACTTTAGTTGGTCATCATTTTACTAGCAGGTTAAATAATGTTGAACAATCATTACTTGTTGACATGACTAAGAGTCAAGTAAAGCCTTTAAATATTCTATTGACTCTAAAAAAACGTAATGATTCTAATGTGACAATAATAAAGTAAATCTATAATGCAAGGTATACATACAAGCGATCTTTAAGAGGGTCGAGAACTGAAATGCAGCAACTAATGATGATGTTGGATCGAGATAAATACATCCAATGAAGTATATGTGTGGACGATTCTAAGGTGGTAAGTGACATCTTCTGGACACATCTTGATGTAGTGCACTTATTGAATGCATTTAATATTATTTTCTTGATGAATACCACATATAAGACAAACAAATATTGACTCTCATTGCTTGAGATAGTTGGCGTCACATCTACAGGATTTACCTTCTTAGCCACCTTTGCATTGTTATCAGGTAAATGCTAAAATAATTTCACTTGGACATTGAAAAAGTTCAGAGGTTTATTTATGACATTTGAGGATAGTCCACATGTGATCACTATTAATAGAGACATTGCTTGATAAATGTCATGGGTAATATATTCCCTAAGTCTTATTAGATGCTACGTTGGTTCCATATTTTGAAAAATGTGAAAGCCAAATGCAAAATGTTAGTAGATTTTGTTGAGGCATGAGATGTGTTGACGGAAACATGAAAAAATATGATGGATTATGAGGAGGAGTCCATGTTTAGTGCTTATGTTGATCGCTTATAGTATGATTTTACTTTATGACCTTTGTTCTTTGATTATGTCAATCATACTTGGATCATTCCGTGTAAGGTATACTTCGTTAAGGCATGAATGAACAGAGTTATGCACCTAGGCAAAACAACAATAAACATATAATTGTTATTGTATTTTTTTTTACTTATTTATGTTATATGCGTTATGTTGTTTGTATTAAGGTTGAGTATGCGCACTAGAGCTTGAAGAGAGTATTGGGGACCAATATGGAAGACCTATGTTTATGTTTGGATGTTATCCACAACGTCATTGTCATAAAATATAATAAGATAAAAACTTTGTTTGAAAAATGTCTTAACCTCATGAGTGAAACTTATAAAGGAAGCATATATAAAATACTTATTGGATGTGTTTCGAAATATGTTGTGGGACTCATTACTAACGAGTTTGAACGAGTGAAGCATATAGGATTTGATAGTGGACGTTGTAGATGCGTTATGAGATTAATGTACAATTTATCTCGTGTTTGTGAATTAGCATAATATGACCTTGTGATCATTCCTTTGGCTGAAATTCATATCATGTGGACTATATTGGGCTTTTCAATTATTGTGTCAAATGAATCACAACCAGAGTTATGCATTGAGCGTAAACTTAATATGGTTCACAAACGTTTCAAGAAGGTTGACGTAGGAGAAAAGGTCAAGATCAAGCGAGAGTTAGTTGAAATTGCTTGTCCGACAATGGCATCTATGATACCTTCTTCACATAAAGTCAAAACCAAAGGTGCACAACATAGTAAACTTTAATGAAATAGAAGGTTTACAAAGCATGAAACATCATATTTTAAGCACGTAAACACCTTACATTTTATGAACGAGTGTTCATCACGATGAGCAAAAGTGAAATCCAAGGCTAACCTGACCTTGCCACATGACAAATACAACATGTTGTGTATAATGAGTCAGCAGTGATGTGTCCTATGGACATCCTCTGAATCCACTTACTTTCTCTTCTTATTGAGCAACATTCTCCTACTAAACAACATGCTCCTACTACTCTTCAGTAATATCATGTTCCTTAATAAAATTAACGTCAACTTCTTTAATTTGTTCTTTACGAGTTGATGTTGTAGGTCTTCTTCTCCTTTTTCCCTTGGAATGAACTCTCACCATGATAGGTAGATGCACCTCTTATTCTAGCTATATTTGTGACCACCAAAAAATACAAAACAAAATATATTAAATACTTAAATATACAAACAATAAAAAATAATAAGATATTTAAATATTTCAAAAAAATAAAATATAAAATAAATATATTAATAAACTTAAAAACCTATTCACAACACATAAATTAACAAAATATATAAACCAATAAATTAAAAAAATATATAAGAAAAAAATTACAAAATTTAAAGAAAAAACAACAAAATATAACAAAACAATAAATAATAAATTAAAAAACTATTCGCAAGATAGAAATTAACAAAACATAAAAAAAAATTGATAAAAACAACAAAACATAAGAAAAAAATTACAAAATTTGAAATAAATAAATAAAAAATATAAAACCCTATTCGCAACAACATACATTAAGAAAAAAGAAAACAAAATAAATTTTAAAAAAACAACAACAAAAATTAACCTAAAAACCTAAACAAAATATAACAAAAAAAAAACTAAAAACCTATTCAAAATATAAGAAAAATAATAATAATCCTAAACACAATTTCTAAATACATAAATTAAGAGAAGAGAACAAAAACAAATAAAATTTAAAAGAAAAATGATTCGGATTTTGAAATTTGTTTATTCTGTAAATATATTTCGAAAATCGACAAAGCCTTAATCGATGTTATAAGGAATTTTAATAAATATTAAAAAAGTTGAAAGTACAAGATGAAAGTGGTGAGATGCTGAAAGAAACACTCTTATTTTACATGAAAAACAAAAAAAGTATCATCATTAAACATGTTTTTATTTAGATACCATAATCAAAGTTTCTTAGTAATTTATTGAGTCTCATAAGGTTTCTATTATATTAGAGAGAACCCACAATACAATCATAATTGAGTAAAATTGTTAAAATAGATAAAAATATGCAAGTTTGGTTGATCATGTGTTTGAATAGGATAATTAAAAAAATTATAAATTTCAATATAGACAAAAAATGAGTATGATCCATTAAGAACTCTATTCATTTTAATTGAACTTGATTCTTTTATATTGAACTCATATTGAGTCGGATTGATTTATCAATCTACTCATAAATTTTAAATATTAAATTATATTAAAAATATACAAAAATCCTAGATGTTCTTCTGTCTCTACATGTATTTTGAATGTATTGTATTTTTATGATTTTATATTGAATTCGGAGTTTAACATCACTATAGATTATATGTAAATATTAATTAAAAAGATATAACTTTTTTTTGAATTGAAAAAAAAATTATAATCAAATAAATGAGTCAATTTAATCCACCGGTGCGATTGAATTTGAATTTTTGGACTTAGATTAAATTTACTCACTGAATAACCATCTTATGTACCAAACTAAATGACTCGTTTTTACAGCTTTATCACTAGGCTCATTGCTCAAGTACATCTGCTTTAGTAGTCCAACTTATTCATTTGATCACATCACTTAAAATACAACTTGTTATATATATATATATATATATATATATATATATATATATATATAGTCATTAAATATAATAACTACCATTATTATTACTAAAATAACCCACGTTAGGTAGAGAAATATAATTTCCCACTACATTCCAATTTCAATACACCATATTTAGATGTACACGATATATATATGGCGCTGCTCTGAAGCCATTTTGGTTAACCCAATTTCTGAACATAGAAGCACCAAGCCACTTTAACCCACACCTACATACATGGCCACTTCTTATAAACCATTCATATCGAATTGCTTCATTCAGAGAAGACTCTCCCATGTCTCACAAAAATCTCCTCACTTCAACCTTCCACCCTTCCCTACCTTCAAGGTAATCACAGATATTTCTTTTAGTTTGCTTTTCCCATTTTAACAGTAAGTCAACGTGTGATTTTATTTAGCAGCCACTCAAGAAAATTCTGCCTGGACTCCCTTTACTAATTGATGTTCAAAAGACTATGACAGACGCTGCAGCTAAATTGCTTGAAGCTTTTGTAGATTCATTCTTTGAATTTGTTGACCAGCCACTGCTTCCATCTCAGGTACCTATATACGATAAGGAAGTGTTTCTTCTAGAATCAGACTTGTTGCATTCATGTAAAAACATATATAGGTTCTTTTAACCCTCTAATCAACGTTGCTCCATTAACTGTGCAGAGTAACTTTGCTCCGGTGGAGGAGTTGGATGAAGCCATTCTTGTTACCAGCATCCAAGGATCAATTCCTGATGATTTTCCAGAGGGTGTTTACATTAGAAATGGTGGGGATTCCTTTCAACTTTTTATTATTAACTCAACATCATTTCGAGTTTTATTAATAAGTTAAATAAACTCTATAAACTCCATTAACAAAAATGCGAATTTTACATTCCTTTCGGTCCTTAGCATTCTACTTTTAATATAATATTACGGAGAAAACAGTGAAAACGACATAAGCTACAGTTGCAGGCTGCAGTACAACATATTCAAAATGTCAAGGCATATTATATATAGTGCACTGTAAGGTAGGAAGTCGCTGTTTGATTAGATTAATTAATTAGTTGATCTAGGATAAGTCTGCTTACAATTTATTCATTAAACTTATAATTTACTTCTGCTGTTGCTGAATTACAGTTTAATTTTTATACGTAAAACCCCCTTAAAAGATATCTACACGTATAAATATTATCGATTTGTTCCTATTGCATTCTTAACTTTATTCAATATGGGATTTGATAGAGGTAAAAAAAAATCATAAATTCAACCTAATTATTTTAACTTATGTAATGGGTGCATAGTGCAGGATCAAATCCAGTTTTTGGAGGATTAAAATCAACAAATTCTATCTTTGGGAGGTCAAGTCACATTTGGGTGGAAGGAGAGGGAATGCTCCACGCAATTTACTTTAAAAGGTCAAGTCAAGGGAGCTGGGAGGTTCTTTACAACAACAAGCACGTTGAAACCGATACATACAAGATAGAAAAGCAACTCGGCAAACCATCGTTTCTACCGGCCATTGAAGGCGATTCACTTGCCATTTTGTCTGCTTATCTGCTAAACTGGGTATGATGAATCAACCAATAATATCTTCTCAAGATTCATGCATTTGTATGGCTAATTGTCAAACTCATTTGTGAAGAGTCAAGCAATAATTTGATGAAATTTTGGACCCATTTATGAATTGGCATTCCATATATGGATTTAACAGTTGCGATTTGGCAAAGTAAACAAGTATATCAGCAACACCAATGTGTTTGAGCATTCTGGGAAGTTTTACTCGGTTGCCGAAAATCACATTCCACAAGAGATTGATATCTTCACACTAAAAACTGTAAGAAATTGGAATGTCAATGGAGCCTGGGATCGTCCTTTTACCAGTCATCCAAAGGTTTTTCTTTGTATGCATATCACCAAATCAGATAGTTTTAGCACTTTAAATTGTATTCTCGCTCTCAAATTCTTTTATGTTCTATCACAGAAGGCTCCAGGTACGGGTGAGCTAGTAACGTTAGGGGTTGCACCAACCAAACCTTTTGCCGTTGCTGGAATTATTTCTAGTATGCTTTGAACTGTAAAAGTAAAGAAACAAAACTTGCAGTAGTGAGTAGCATAGTATCTGAGATTTAAGTACATGTTTCTTTTCTTCTCCTTTTTCAGCTGATGGAGAGAAATTGGTTCAAAGAGTTGACCTCCAACTAAATAGGTGCACTCTTTGTCATGAAATTGGTGTTACAAAGAGGTATTGCTGACTATTTTGCTGACTCGGAGCTAATTTTTATGTAAAATCTGCATCATAAAATATGTATTTTTGTGGGTTTGTGTATTTCATCAGGTACATTGTGATCATGGATTTTCCTCTAACTATTGATCTAAACAGACTTCTTAGAGGAGGCCGGTGAGTGCATATCCTTTTTGTATGAGAGATCATACCTTCAATTAATCTACGACTAAGTTATACAAAAAAAATCCTTAACTCAGTATCTCTTATCTGCGTGTAGATTAATAGAGTATAATAAGGAGGAATACGCAAGGATTGGGATACTGCCACGCAATGGTGATGCCAACTCTATCAAATGGTTTGAGGTGGAACCTAACTGCACTTTCCACATTATCAACTCTTTTGAGGAAGGACACGAGGCAAGTTGCAATGTATCAATAACGTTATAGTACTATATATATAAGATTTCTAATAACGTAATGTGTAGCAAAACATGGACTAAAACAAATGATCAAAAGGGGCATGAAAAAATTTTGAAAATATAAATGAATGGGTATGAACAGGTTGTCGTGAGGGGTTGCTCATCTCTAGATTCGCTAATTCCTGGACCTAACCTAAGTTTGAAGGAATACGAGGGGTTATCTCGCTGTCACGAGTGGCGATTGAATATGCACTCAGGAGAAGTTAAGGAGAAAGATATATGTGGAGGCAATGTAGTTTATATGGATTTTCCTGTGATCAATGGAAACTTCATAGGAATGAGGAATAGATATGCATACACCCAAGTAGTCGACCCAATTGCAAGCTCTAATCAAGGTAACATTGCTGAAGATTTTCTTTTCTTTTTTTCCCCTCGAGAGTTTTAAATACCTTCCATATTTGTTACATAAACGTTCTATAACATGACTATGTCATTGGGTTTAGGAGCGCCAAAATATGGAGGTTTAGCAAAGCTTTACTTTGAAGAATCATGCAAGGTAAGAGAATGCTTGCACAGTAAGTTTTACTGATAGCAATTTCATAGCTTGGACTTTGTGAATCAGGGAGACAAAGAGAAAGCAGAAGAAGCTGTAAGAGTGGAGTGCCATATGTTTGAGAAGAACACATTTTGCAGTGGGGCTGCCTTTGTCCCCATAGAAGGGGGTCTTGAGGAAGATGACGGTTGGATCATAGCTTTTGTTCACAATGAAGATACTAACATATCTGAAGTGGGTTGATATTACTCACTAGCCTATGATGGATCTTGCTCAGTATTACACATACACTAATCACCTTTTATCCACTTTTCTTTCAGGTTCATATAATCGACGCAAAGAAGTTTTCTGGTGAAGTGGTTACTAAAATTACAATGCCTCGCAGAGTACCATATGGGTTTCATGGAGCTTTCATGCAAATTTCTTTTCAGGCACAGGAGCACAACAGTGTGTATCACCAACAAACGCCTTAAAAAACCTGTATGGCTGGGAACATATAGGTGCTAGTAGATGTGTCTATACGTATTGTGCATGATGATGTGCATATTAATTGTTAAAATCAAATTTGATGCGCATATTTTAGCAAAATTTGTGATTTGTTAAGTTTATTATTCTACTTGGACGACCTTATCAGATCATCTATTATAATTTAGTTGTAGACACCAAGAAAAAGAGTTCGAAGAAGCATTTGTAGACCGTGGCAATCTTATCATGTTCTTGGTGTTGATGTTTCTTAAACTGAAAAAAAAAAACCCAATTTTATGAAGCTTTTAATCTTTCTTTCCATCACAATCTTTCTATGCTACATCCACTTTATAAGCCTTTCACCAACCGATATTTGAAAGCATTAGCTTAGTGATATTTAAGGTTGATAACTAAAAGCACTATACTTATATTGCTACAGTATAGTAGTTATCCTTTGAACACTGATATGCTTTTGCACAGATTCATTTGTGATATGTTTTTTTAAAGCATCGGTGATTCTTTTGGATCTGAATGACTCAGATTCTTGAACCTTCCAAATAATCACTTTGCTATACATACAGCATCCAATTTCAAAATAACTTACATTATCCAAAAAGTAATCAATGAGTGCCGGTTAATGTACTCTCAAAATCATAAGGTCAGATTATTCGCTAAAATAAACTAAAATTTACCAAAGTTTATATATATGTTACTGGGATTTTTAAAGTAGTTGTATCTTGCTGCAATATCATGATCTTATTGATTTATATAGGCTAAATATATTCTACCTTATTTATGTAATATGCTTTCAATCTGCAATATTATATAATACTGTCCCAACCCAAATTAAGGACAGAATATACATCAAAAGTTTAAATACTATTGTAGAGTAATGGTTATGATATTTTTTAATTACATTATGATACTATTAATCTTTTTTTAATTTGAGAGTAATAGTATCTATATGTAATTACGTACTATTCTTCCCAAATGAATCTATATTATTATACAAGTGAAGTCAAGTTGGTGAATTTTAAAATATATATATTAACTGTTTAATAAAACATAAAATAGAATAACTTATAAACATAAAAGAACATTATGTGTAACTCTTTTTTTTTCTTTCTGGCATTAGAGATATCTGAATATTAAATTAACCGTTCAATTATTTTTAAATCGAGGGTAATTATTATATTTCAACCCATGCCATATAAATTTATATATAAGTGTTTAAACAAAATGTTTCAATAACTTTTTTTTTTATCATAGCTATTTCATTCTAGTAATCAACTACATAAAAAAAAAATCAAGAAATGAATGCGTTATGCCATATTAATTATAACGCATTTAATTAATTTTAAAAAATATAATATCACTTTGATAACCAAGTGTTATAAACATTTATTTATTTAATCGCTATTTTAGCATCTAAAGCAAGATTCTTTAGTGAGGGCAAAAACAAGTGGAATATATGATTGTACGAAAGAGTAGTAAAATATAGAAGGTGACATTGTATTGTATGTTAACTCAACTACGTTGACGTTGATGGAAAACAACTTCAGACCCAAACAATAGCTTGTGAAAAAAGGACAAATTTTTTTTTTCTTTCAAAAACATGGTTTTAAACATAACACACTTTTACATTCAATTCTTTTACTAGTAATAATAATGTTTATTCATTACTTTACCTAAAAAGATTTATTCGTTTAAAAAATACTTATATATATTTTGAAACTCAAGAATAGTCGTGAATATATACAAATATTTAAAAAAAATAATTTATAAATTTTTAAAACAAAATCTAAATAAAAATTTAAAAAAATATAAATTAAATTTTAATTAAATTTAATTCAATAAAACATAAATTAATTTTAATTTTAATTAAGTTTAACTTAACAAAATCTAAATTAAATATTTATTTTAATTTTTTTAAATAATGGATATTCATAAATATAAATAATATGATATTCATACCTAATTCAAAAGTATTAAAATATTTATTATTTATTATTTACTAATACCAATTATCCATCACAAATTTATGCAAGTAAGGAAACTTTTGTCCTCATGTACTTTAATAATATCCATCAACTAACTAAAATCAAGAGCACCATGACAAAAGGCAATTTTGTTTTGGAACAACCACTACTTGTTTTAGAATAATTACTTTACATTGTCCTGTAAAGTAGTATAATAATTCTAAATTTAGATAAGTTGAATGAGTTTTAAAATTTTAGCAGTTGTCTTCATCAACATGATGCTTGGAGAATAGCATATAATTTTAATATAACTTAATATTATTAGGATATATCACCATTATAAGCCAAAGAAGTTTTGTTAATTACTATTATACAACAACCAAATAAATTTTAACCTAATCTATATACAGCCCAATAATTTACATTGAATAACTTGGTTTTTAACTTTGTAATTTGATTCCATATCATAAACAATGAATTGGCAAATAAGATACCAATAAAAGACATGTCTTTTTGGATGAAAAATAACATAAGAAAACAAAACACAGCTCATATCGAAACAAACCAACAAACTCCAAGAGTTCCCTTCCCACATGGGAAGCATCACACTATTAACTAGAGAGAACAAACACAAATGATAAATATATAAGCCAAAGGCACATGCATCATTGTCACATGAGAAAGAGAGAAAGAATCACATGCACTTTTCTTCATGAATGAATCATTTTATTCTATGTTATAAGTGGACTTTAAACCTAATTCAATATTATAAAACTGGTTTGTAAGATAAGGTTTACACTCACTTATATACTATGAATTGACCTTATCTCTCATCCATACGAGACATCCAGCACTCTGCCGAAGAAAACAAATAATATATAAAAAAAATACCCATAAACTTAATTATTTAAAAAAAATTATTAAAATTGGTATAAATTCTTTTATATAGATAAATTTATGACTTATTAGATTCAAATCTTTTCAATTAAATATGAACCATAGTATGTTCTAACAGTTGACAATATCTTTAAAATGTTGAATAGAAGAAACTTCTAAATAAAACATTTTTGAGAAGATTCTTAATCGTTACGAGAAAAACAATTAATGACATTAATTTATATATATATATATATATATATATATATATATAAAATTAATGATTTTATAACCAGACAAGTCTATGTCCCTCGGTGAAATCTTGATAAGTACTTATTTTTCATATAATGTCGTTCATTTCGAAAGGTAAAAATATATCTATCATACCCAACAAAAGTTAGTTATTAACTATGATAAGATTTTTCTTTTCTATGTTACTATCTTTAAACACATTTAACTTCTGCATGTTGTAACTAAGGCCGTTATATCATATGTAATGACTTGTTTGGAGACGTTATGAGAAAGAGAAATTGGGTTAAATAAAGAGGAAAAGGGAATAAATTTAAAAATTAAATTTTATTATATGTGAGTTAATTAACACTTCGAAAATTCATACACTAAAGACTTGTTATATTAGGCTTTGTTTATGTCAATATAGATTTAATATTTTTATAGTATAAATAATGTGCACTCGTGTCAACATCTTGTTATTAATTTTATCTATTAATCTAAAATAAAGTAGAAGGTTAAATACTTATTTTTCAAGTAATATTAATTTAAAGTTTTATTTAAATTTTAAGCTTTCAATGAATTTAAATATTTTTAATTTTTTTTCTAGTTTATTAATTACTTAAAATTTATATTTTTCTATTATTTTTATTAAGTTTTTGTACTTTATTAATTACTTAAATTCATATTTTTTAATTGATTACGTATTTAACTTTTAATTAAGCGATGACACAATTATTATCTTATTTCTTATTAATGTTAATAATGAGATAATAATATTTTATTATTATTGTAATATAAAAGGCTCGTGTTGTCAAATATTCAACAAAAGTTATTTATCTATTTACATGAACTTATATTAACTAGAAATTTAATTAAAACAACAAAAGTTATTTAATATTTTACATTAATTACAATATCTTTTATTACTTAATTAAAAAAGTAATTTTTTTTAATATTTAACAAATTAATAAAAATTTAATTAAAAATATCAAATTGACCATTAAAATATAATTAAACTTAATTTAAAATAAAATAAAAGATTAAAAGTATACACTGACAGAAATGGGAAATGGAGTTTTGATAAAGTTGTAGACTCGTAATTGACACCGGTTTGGTTGTTCATTCATCAAAATTGAAAAATGCAACTTGAACAGGAATATTCCGATCCCAGGGAAAGCTCCATATGGTACAAGAAATACAATATTTTGCTCATTTACTAAGATAAATGTGTTGGGAGGGGTTCAACACTCAAACATACACATAAGTCTTCATATTGAAGAGATATTGTTCGTTTTGGATCAAACTTTCACGGATTTATTTTTGGTACCACTTCAAAAGGCCTCTTATTAATGAAGTTATGTTATGTGTATATAAACCCATGTCCATCTCTTCTTTTTTTTCTGACATGAGACTTTGTTTGTATCTTACAAAATAAACCTCGTTCATCATATTATATTACATTATTTTTTAAAATTATCCTAGTAGTCTTAATTGAATGGTAGAGTTTCGTATATTTATATAATAGTTCGTTTACACTTCAAAATATTGCTACGCTAAAAACATTATGTTAAAAATCCTAACTTAGTTTTTCTTACTTTCGAGACTTGGGATCTTAAATTTAACCTTCATACCACCATTTCTTATAACTAAATCTTATAATTAAGATACTTCACATTTATTTTGAAGATATCCACCATATACGAATGAAAAATATAATATTTGATAATGATTTATTATGATAGTTTAAACCTAAAAAAAAAATAAACAATTATGTGCTTTATTTCTTGCATTTTTTTTATATTTTATTTTTACTTAAGAGATTTAAATCCATACTTAAATCTTTAAGATTTTTTTAAAATATTTTTTTTTTTCATATTGGTAAATCTCTTTTTTAAAGAAGCATCTTAATAGTGATCTTATTTGAATAGTTCATTATAATAAACATATTTGTTTGAATTTCTATTAAGATACTTTCGATACAGAAATCTTATACTTATTCGAATTTATTATTAAGATAAATCATGGACTCTAATATTACATATAGACTTTTCGAAAAGAAATTTATGAAATCAACGACAATAAAACATAAATTAAGTAATTAACATCGTCTTTAAAAAAAAACCTATAAAAACAATGTTATATCTTTTATATGGTATTTATTATTCTCATTTCAATGTAATAATATTTTTAATATTGTTATTTTATGTAAATATTTGATGTGAGTTGTGATAAGTAATTTTTGATATTATAATCATTTTATGATCTTGTTTTAACTCAAAAACATATAATTCTATATATGATAGGCTTGGAGGAAGCTAGAAATTACTTTTAAAAGTTAATATACTTAATGGATGGTAAAATTATATTTGTCTCTAGTTAATGGAGAATATTTGAGTTAGGTTTTAGTATTTATATATTGAGGTGGTAGAGGTAGAGAGGTAGTGTTGTATTGGTAATTAATGGAAACGCATATGGCAGCTTCATTCGCCACTCTCCCACCTTATTGCTCCATTCAGAAGAGACCCTTTACTTTCGGACTTTCCTCAAACACTAAGGTAATTTATTTCTGCCTCTTAATTTTCAAAACCTAAAGTCACTTCCATATAAAACCTTCATCTTTGGTTTATGTGAAGCTCATCTTAAGAGCCCTACCTCATATTCCACTCCAAAATCATGCTTCCCAAGCCATCACAGACATTAAAACCAAGTTTCTTAACGCTGTTGTGGATTCAGCCTTTGAGTTTGTCGACCAACTTGTGCTTCCATCTCAGGTGAAGTGCCTAACACTGATCATTATACATCTACAAGATATTGTTTATTTTGAAAAATGTATTCCATCACGATTCTATTATTAAAGATGTAGAACTATATATTAAGACCACTTTATTAATTTTTTTTTTTGCAGACAAACTTTGCTCCGGTGGAGGAATTAGGGGACGCCATGGATATAACTGACGTTGAAGGTCACATACCAGATAATTTTCCGGAAGGTGTCTACATTAGAAATGGTTCGTAACTTGGGAACTATGAATTATTTAACTCTATCTCTATGCATGTGCTAGGATCACACAATTCTTTCACTGTTGCTTATGAGTGTACGATAGTAAATTAAAAAATGCGTTGAGATATTATAGATTAAATTTATTTATAATATAATATACTACTATAATATATAAAAACAAACTTTTCTTTATTAAGTTTTTTTTTTTAAGTTCAAGTAAGTCTTAAATTACACTATTTTAGTATAGTATTATAATTAGAATTTTTCATAACCGAAATTTAAATGTACAGAATCCATTATTAGAACTTCCTCGAATTTTAATATTCTCTTTTTAAAAAAAAAAAGTATGTGGAAGATCTTAGATAAATTATAAATAAAGAATCTTCCTAAGATTGTATTTACATTATTTAAAAACTAAATTATTTTTTATAAATCATATGAATACATTTATATCCATTTTTATGAAAAATTGAAAATAATAACACTAATAGGAAAAAATATTATTTCAAATCATGTTTTCTTAAATGTTTGTTCTCGTAAGTAACACGTTAGTCTTTTTTGTTTTACTTTAAATGAGACCTATTACGTCATATCCTTTTAAGTAACTTATATTAATTTTTTATAAAATTTGCTTTAAGAGATACTTCTGAGTACTCAAATTTTTATTATTCTTCCAACTTTCAATAATTTAAAAATAATTTAATCGTAATTATTCTTTTTTTTCTTGTTAAACACGGTTTCTTATAAAATTAGCGATGTTAAAATTTTAAAACATAGACAAGTTTTGCTATAGTTTATTATAAAGACTTTATACTGTTACCAAATATAAGTATAATATTAGAGAAAAAAATTGAAAAAGAGGATCCAATAACAATTTTGTCCCTTAAATAAAATGTATGACTTTTCTTTTTGACAAGAGTGATACAACAGTACGTAACACTTATATATACTAATATTATGTAATATAATTAATTATGAATGATTAATGGAAAGAAAATTTAGATTTTACAGTATTAAAATCTTTTTATTGTTATAAATGGAAAAAAATATATAGTGGTAGGTTTGATCCTTTCATTCAAATTACATCGTATTTTTTTTAAAGATGGCAAATTGAGTTAACTTGATTTGATTAACTTTAGTTTATTATTGGTTTGTCAAAAGTAAGTTGAGTTGAATTGGATTATCAATTAAAAATCAGTTAAATTTTACAATTTGTCTTGTTGGATTGGACATTAACACGTTTTTTTTTTTTTGAAAATCTAATATCATATATAAAAATGAGTTGAAATATTTATTTTATACATGAAAATGGGTAGCCGTCGAATTTTCAAACTAATTTTGGGTTAAAAAGAATTTCATTTGAATTACATCTTCACCTTGTTATATTGATCGAACTATATCATATCTATCTTCAAATATATTAATAAAATCGGGTTGAGTTAATATAAAATATCACCACTCAGGTTTAAATCTTTTTAATAAAACCAGACAAACTTGACTAATTGGATTGGTTCAAGATATGTTTCAAATATTTTTTAAACATAAATTCAAAAAACCAATAAAATAATCACACATTGTTATAAAAAAATTGTTAAAATATCATATTTTTTTTATATTTTTAACTTAAATTTATATTTTATATATTATTATATTATTAAAGAGAGTGTTTTTAACATAGTGTCAAACTAACTTTTCTCTTTCAAAAATCGTTAAAGTAATGAAATCAGAGAAAGTTTGGTTTTTCGAGATAAATTATTATTATTATTATCATCAAATCATCATTTTCGATTATGAAACTGTAATCATTGTACGGTTGATTCTAGCATTGTTTCCTAAATAATATTATAATGTTTGCATGCAATTGCTCGTAAATCATGAGCACAAGTGTCTACCTATCCAATCAGAATTTGCTATCGTGGGTGGGAAAGAAAATTAATTAATTTGAAAGCTTTGTACCTATTTAATTGATCCATGTCACTCGGTCCACCAAACTTTAAAATATTATATATATATATATATATATATAAAGGAATATCTCAAAATTCTAGTGATTTAATTTCTTAGCTGATAAAAAAACTACGCATAATTTTGTTGACTTTAGTCTCATTATATATATAATAGAAGAGTTCATAATAAAGTTTAATACTTTTCTTTTTGAAATCTATGTTATGGTAGTTAAATCAATCTTTCGTATTTATAATATAGTAGCTCCAATCGTGCATATTTTTTCAAAATAATAATCCAAGAAGCATTTTCTGAAAGAACACCCGCATCATTTGAATTTGCTTCAATTTGTTTAATCATTTTGTACTTCTGTATTGTATTGGACATCATGTTTTCTTCTACCCAAATGATCTAAGTGCTTGATCCTAGTTTCTGATAATTGTTTCCTCATGTTCTGTTCATTTCCTCTTGTCCTTTCCCTTTGTTCTGCTATTTCCAAAGAAAAAAGAAAAAGGAAAACACAATATATGCACTTCATTCATTTGTATTTTACCCTTAGCCTGCTAACTGTTATGCAGCTTCATATTTCAGTTCATTACAGTTATATGTTGCATGGTATTAGTGCTACTTAATATCTTTATGTAGTCATCAAGTATACTTTCTCATCGACTTAACATGATTCTTCTATATTATACACAGTTGTTTCCCATTCCTAATTTAATTATGTACCATAACCATCTCTATTTGAGTGTTCTTATATATTAATCCATTTGACATTATAGAGTCTATAACAAGACAATCATGTTAGTTAACACAATGTTTTTGAAGATAATTAAAAGTAATAATAAACTTCATTAAATAAAATATAACATTTACATTTTTTTTTATTTAATAAGTACACTAAAAAAAGTGTGTACTTTTAATATTATTCATTTAAAAGCTATTTTTTTATTGCAATCGCACATCTGGTCATAGGGTGTGAAATGAATAGAACGAAGAGAAATAGAAGAAAGAAATAAAATAATAGCCAAAAGATGTGATGAAAAGTAATATAAACTTAATTATTTATTTATGTTCATCTTTGTATATATCTTGGTATATATAAGAACACATTGTTTACAGGACCAAACCCACTGTTTGGAGGATTGAAATCATCCAAGTCTCTGCTGGGGAGGACAAAGAGTGTTTGGGTAGAAGGAGAAGGAATGCTTCATGCTTTGTATTTCAAAAAGAAAAATGACGGCTGCTACACCATATTCTACAACAACAGATACGTTCAAACTGTAACATACAACCTTGAGAAACAAAGTACCAACCCTTTGTTTCTCCCTGCAGTAAAAGGAGATTCATTGGCCGTTATGTGTTCTATGCTTCTAAACTGGGTTAGCATTTTCTACCATATTTCAAAAATGTGACCATTGCTTCAAAGATAATAAAAACATTTTTTTAACAATTCATATGTACTAAAAACAGTTTAAATTTTAGATTATACAGGGTATGTATGCATGTAATATTATTTACTTTATTTTTCAAATATGTTTTTAGAAGTTTCTGTAAGAACATACTTGAAGTTCTGGTGTGTGTGTGTGTGTGAGAGTTCATGGTTAATTAATTAGCAGAGAGAAAGTGATTTCACAAGAGTTTTGAATTTTCTCATTGTGAATTTCACAGCTGAGATTCGGAAAACTGAATAAAGATTACAGCAACACCAATGTGTTTGAGCATTCAAACAAGTTTTACTCGGTTTCGGAGAATCATATCCCACAAGAGTTTGACATCTTCACACTAAATACTTTAAAATACTGGGATGTCAATGGCGCATGGAATCGTCCCTTTGCAAGTCACCCTAAGGTTTCTTCTATGTGTTAAGAATATCTGGTCACAGCTTATGAGTAAACTATACATAAAATTAGTTTACTAAATAACTGTTGAAATTTTCTATATCTGCTTGATTAAAGTTAACCTCGTTCAATGCAGAAAGTTCTGGGTACTGGAGAACTAGTTATTTTTGGTGTAGATGCAACTAAACCTTATCTTGAAATTGGAATAGTATCGGGTATGTAAGCTTTAAATTCTTAAAAAAAAAACTAATAATACCAGTTTTATTTTTTAATAAAAAAAGGTTTCGCTGATGTAGTGAGTGTAATATCCATAACATACAATCAGTAACCATTTTCAGCTGAAGGAAACGAGCTGGTTCACAAAGCAGATATAAAACTAGACAGAAGCAGTTTATGCCATGACATAGGTATCACAAGCAGGTATATAACATTCATTACAAACAAATAATGAAATCATTGCAAACATTCATTACACTCATTAATGCATTGATTCATGTTTTTGGTTAGCAGGTATATAGCGATATTGGATTTTCCACTGATAGTTGATTCAAACAGACTACTTAGAAGAGGCCAGTGAGTATCCAGTGCTCATATATTGACTACGATGATAAGACAACACAGAATCTTTGTTGGTTTATTATTTCCATGTTACTGCATGTAGATTAATCAAATTCGACAAGGAGAAATATGCCAGGATTGGGATAATGCCGCTCTATGGTGATGCTAACTCAATCAAGTGGTTTGAGGTGGAACCTAATATCACATTTCATCTCATCAATTCCTTTGAGGATGGTCATGAGGTCGTAACTTATCCACAAATTTGAATCATATTACCCAGAACTTCTTCAGATACTCGAAGTTAGCAATTGGCTGCAATGTTGAGACTTTTTCTACCTTGTATAGCAGGTTGTGTTGTGGGGTTGTAGAGCACTAGATTCAATAATTCCAGGACCTGAAGATGGTTTGAAAGAATCTAAGTTATTCTCTCGATGTTACGAATGGAGATTAAATATGAAAAGTGGAGAGGTTAAGGAAAAATATCTCACAGGACCAGAACAATATATGGATTTTCCAATGATCAATGCAAGTTTTACAGGAATTAAGAACAGATACGCATACACCCAAGTGGTTGATCCCACTGCAACTTTTTCTGCAGGTAATAACTATTCAAAAAAAGCTTCACTTTTCTTTAACTATTTAACCATTGCAACAGCCCTTATTACCATGAACCTATTCATAACTGATAACATGGTTCATCTTTGACCATTTAGATATTCCTAAATACGGAGCTTTAGCAAAGCTATACTTTGGAGAACCATGTTCAGAATTCCCTGTGGTAAAAGATGGCTTCAAATGAAGAATTATTATCTTTCATTATACTTGTTTGTTTTCTTAAAATTATTCATATTCAAATGTGTGATCAGGGAGAGGCACGACAAGAAGAGCTTATAAGGGTGGAATATCATAGGTTTGAAAAAGATGTATTTTGCACTGGATCTGCGTTTGTCCCTAAGGAAGGTGGCGTTGAAGAAGATGATGGTTGGATAATCACTTTTGTTTACAATGAAGATAATGGCATTTCTCAAGTAGGTCAATTATATAAATAGTGGCAAGATAATTAATTAATTCATCTAATGATCCTACTAAACTCAAATTAGCTGCTTAATTTTTATTATTATTTAATTTTCTCTAGGTTCATATAGTTGACACAAAGAAGTTTTCAGGAGAGGCAGTTGCCAAAATTACAATTCCTTGCAGAGTTCCATATGGATTTCACGGAGCTTTCATGCCAATCTCATTTTAGCTGTGGAGTTGTGTTTATCGTGTTATTTAGTAACATAGTCACTAATTTTTGTTTTATTTATGTGTTATTATCTACTTGGCTACCATTATTTAAAATAAAATATTATTAGGTTTATACTGTTTTCTTTTTTCCTCTAGCGTAATTAGCAGTTTTTCTTGTTTTGCCTTTTTTTTATATGGATACAATGAATTTTGATTGGTTGACCAACACGAGACTTCATGTAGGTTATTCTGCACAACAAATTAGCTATGTCTCTTTTCAAACCCAAGAACACTCACCTGCCGCCAACCATTAAGAATTCTAAAATCTTTGAAAGGTGTTTAAATGGGATTGTTTTATTATGTTCATAATTATAAGATTCAAGACTTCTCATATTCAAATTTTTGCCAAAAAATATTTTTTCCTGTAAGAATAAAATATATATCAATTCTATCCAGACTAAAAAAAAAGAGATAAATAACATAATCTAGGAAAAAAAATTATAAGTAATATTATATAAATTTTATTCAAACTTAAAAGAAAAAGAATTCATAATGTTTCTTACATGTCAATTCTTACCCCTTTTGTATAATCATAAAATTTAGAAAGTATCCAAGGCTTATAAAATAAGTTTCCATGGGTAGTCTGAACAGTGTCTTTCCTGGTCGACCCACAGTTTTATATCTATAGATTATATATTGCCAACACTATATGGAGAAATTAAAAAGAAAATACTTCTTTAACACTTTTTTACAATAATATATGTTATAGTTTTGATTGATTCGTTTCGAATATATCAATCAATAAAATAGTGACACATAATCTATTGTCAAAATATTATTAAAAAAGTTCTTAACATATCATAAAATAAATTAAAAATATAGTGAAAAACACGAATATTGGTCTTCATCCTTATTAATTATCACTATTTTTTTAATTTAATTAATAAATGTATTATTGTTTTTTTCAATGATTAAAGGTTGATATATTTGTGTTGTTCTAGACAAAAATTAGATTAATTATATGATTTTATTAGTTATGTTATGATTAAAAAATTCTTCTAAATTATAGATACGACAAAAGACAATTAAAAGAATCGGTCATCATTAAATTTTTTAATAAGTTTAGTTAAACTCCAATGATAGAGTAGTCATTTTAGGTTAAACCTTCACGGATTTGTTTTTGGTACCACTCAAAAAAAACTCTTGTCAATAGAGGTATCTATGTATATATAAACTCATATCTATTTCTTTTTTTAATCGATATGAGATTTTGTTTGTTTCCCAACAATTTGAGGATACTATAGAAACCACTCATGTTTCCAACCGATGTGTCTGCATGGTCTCTTCCTATCTTCTTCTTCTTATCCCTAGTAATTTTTATCTCTTTTAACATGTGTAGCTAAATTTTTAATTAGGAGAAAAGTAATCATAACATCGACTTGTATAGTTTAAACTCTCGTTAATTAAAGTTTATTTCTTTTAAATTGGTTACTTTTCTCTAGCTTTAATAATTTTAAAAGCTGCCTCTAAGAATTAATATTGGATCTCTACCAATAATTGGACTATTAGAAAAAGGATTAGATTTAGAATAAATCATAATGATTGAGAATAATCCACAAAATAAAAGAATTGATAATTGGATGACAACGAAGAATCTCAAATAGTGTTTCTTTAAAGGGATCATTAAAGAATTAAAGTTTTCAATTGGGAGAAAAAGTTGTTCGAATAAAAAACCTACAATTACAAGGTGCTCTAAAACTTCTTGTGATATTGCTTGGATAAATGATTAAATAATTGTCATAAATTTCGTGTAAAAAGAATTGCTGTAAATTGGGGTAGTTTAAATCCCTTAATTTAACACTCTAACTAACTCTCTTTTAATATGCACTTATGGCTTATTTTCTCGGATAAACAAAGTTTCAATAATAAAAAATAAATAAACAATGTACAGATTCAACTAATGCTTAACAGAAATGAAGCATATTAAGCAAATAGCATATAGCGATTGTATAATATGTCAATCATGAACACGTTTTTCAGTCACAGAGAGGGCTCCAAGCTGATGCATGCTGTTGTCTTCATCAACCAGAAGATATTCTAATTAATTGTCCAAGACAAGCACCGCAAAAAACAACAAACAATAAAAAGCATGCAGGTAGGGTCTGTTATAGTAAAATAAGACAAAAATGAAGCAGCCATTTCTGATTTTATCTCACAAATGTTTATTTAGGAACAAAAAAACCAAAGAGATAACCAAAATTGTAACATCTCCATTTCAGAAGATGTCTAACAACCTCAAGTTCAATCCCTTTAAGAAGCATTTGCTAATAATGTTCACGATTGTTCTTTCTCTCCCCTTCAATGTTCAATCTCAAGACAGAGAAGAGGAAGAACAGAACCTGCCACAACCCCCTCAAACCGTTCATCCAAGCAAGGGAATCGTGATAGCAGTGCTCGCCACCATGTTTGCCATTACAACTATCTTACTTTTATATGTGAAGTTCTGTCGAGTCAACGGTCGCCAACTTCTTACCCGAAACTCAAATCTCCAAAACTATCAGGGCCGATCTCGATCAAGTTCAAGAGTTTCTGGTATTGACAAAGAAGTGGTAAAAACCCTCCCTTTCTTCACGTTTTCATCCCTGAAGGGGTTCAAAGATGGCCTAGAATGCACTGTTTGTCTCTCCAAATTCGAGGACTCAGAGACTTTAAGACTGCTTCCGAAGTGCAAGCACGCTTTCCACATGAATTGCATTGACAAGTGGTTTGAAAGCCACTCCACATGCCCTCTCTGTAGACGCAGGGTTGAAGCAGGGGATATAAAGAACCTCAACTACTCCCTAAGCTCAAGGTTCCTCCGAGTTCCTTCCAATCTCACGGAGGATCTAAACCTTGAAATCTTCCTTCAGAGAGAGCCTTCTCATAGAGGGTCATCGAGAAGAGGCTTTAATGACGCGGGGAACTGCAAGAATCAAGAACTGTTTATCAGTGATGGCAGTGGCGGTGGTGGTGCCACAAAGTGGGACACAGATGTTCGTGTGACAAACCTTAAAATAGTTATCTCTGACGTTTTCACGAGGAGCAGGTGGAGTGATCTTAACTCTTCGGACCTGTTGTCGTTGAACAGCGAGATGCTTAATGATGTGAGCAGCAGGAGATTATGTTCCAGTTCTTCGGAATCCACCGAAGACAGCGGAAAGGTTCACGGAACTTGGCGTTTTAAGGAGGAAGAAAAGTGGTTTACGGAAGTGAATCATGGTGAGAAGAGGTGCATGTCTGAGATTGCCAATGTTCCGAGGTTTGCAGAAATGGGGAAGGAGAATAGGATCGGAGAAAGTGTTTGGTTGCCAATCGCACGAAGAACTATCCAATGGATTGCAAAACAAGAAAGGAATCCGGGTGAATTAGAACCAAAAACTCTACCCTCAAATGTTTGATGTTGCTACACCGAACACAATTGTCGGCCTAGTTGATTTTTGGTGATGAAATTTGTGTGATTATTTTATGTCACTAAAAATTAAACAACCGGTTTGAACTATAACGTGCCTTTTTATTATTTATTTTAATTCCATTTATTATTTATGTTTTAAAGAAAATCTAATGAAAAGAAAATCTCATGTGTTCACTCTCGCTACAGCAGTCCACCTGCTTTCTTCGCAGCTCTTCTGTTCGGCGCTTGCTCCGTTAGCGTCTCCTCCGTTAGCCATCGGCTTCACCTTTTTCGTCTTCCAGTAGCTGAACTGGAATTCCAAGAAGAAACTGTGCTTGAATTTTGTTTCAGTGAAGGTTATATGCCTCTAGTCAGAAACCCTCAATCTAACGAGACAAGAAAAATTCAAAATATATATATATATATATAAAAGTAGATGTAAATTTCATTCTTTATTATTCACTTTCGATTCTTCAAATAAATTTGCAAACAATGAAAGGACATGTGAAAGAAAGAAAAAGCTTTGTTTATGTTTTCTATCTAATCTTTATTTTATTCTTCAATATTAATGCATTATTATTATTCTTTTATTATAACCTATAAAATGTATTTGATGTATTAAATTGCTCTAAAATTTAAATTCTAATATATAAATACGTAATAGCATTTAATATTATATTACAAAAAATATTAAATTTAATTAAAAAAATATATATTACAAAAAATATTAAATTTAAAAATAATTTTATTTTATTAAATTATTGTTTTTTAACATTTTTAAAATTAATTTAAATAATTAACCTTAATTTTTTATTCTTTATAAACATTTTCACAGTTAAATATAATATTAACTATTATCATTTTATATTACTTTAATAACTAAGGGTTTTTTGGTAATATTTAATTTCTATCAATTAAACAATTTTTTTAAAATTGTCACATCAATCAAATCTACACTAATTCTCACAAACTTTACCTTTAAATCCACTTTCAATTACCTCCAAATCCACTCAAGTAAACACAAAAAAATTTACTCTCAAATTCTCTCAAATTCATTCAATCACTCTTTCCCAAATCATCTCCTCCAATCACCCCCAAGTGAACACACCCTAAATGAGGATTCAACAAAGTGTTTTTCTATTCTTTTAAATGTTACATTGGATGAGACAAATTAAGAAGTAATTCATTTGTATGGAAAATTTAAATTTTTTTTGAAGTAAACTTATTTGAATGAGAAAATAAAAAGAAAATTAAAATCGAGAAATTTTAAGTATTTTAAATAATTAAAAAACAAATTTTGAAATTTACTAAAATGAGAAATTGAAATTTTACAAGTTGTGAAATTTTTCATTGATCACGATGAAAAAAGTTCACATGTCCAAAAAATTGATTCATATCGAACTTTAACTCGGGTCAAACTGTCTTGACATCTTGTCTAAGCTGATTTTGAGACGACTCAACTCAATTATGAGTATGACACTCGGGCACCGACGAGGGCGGGGAGTGATCACCAGTGCAAGAAACACGAAGTGCAAGAGGCACAAACAAAGAGCGACTCCTGGCAGGCTTCCGTTGAAGGATAACTTAAAGGAATTGATTTGGCTACTCATACCAACAAATGCATTTGCTTTTCGGTAGCTTAACCCATAAGAACAACATGGTTAAGCGTGTTTGGCCTGGAGTAATTTAGGGATGGGCGACCTTCTAGGAAGTTTTCTCGAAAAGTGTGTAAGTGAGGACAAAGCACATTGGAAAGCCTCGTGTTGATGTGTGGGGGCAGTCAATATTCCCTGTAAGTTGTCGGGGCATTACAAGTGGTATCAGAGCCTAGCCTCTCCAAGTACGGTGTGGTTCGAGGACGAACCAAGCGGAAGCTGGTCGGAGGGGCATATGGAAGAATTGAACATACACCGGAATGAGAGGGATCTAGAAACTGTATAGGTATGAGACTATATAGTTGAAGAATAGCTTAAAGGAATTGATTTGGCTACTCATATCAACAAATGCATTTGCTTTTTGGTAGCCTAACCCATAAGAACTGCATGGTTAAGCGTGCTTGGCCTGGAGTAATTTAGGGATGGGTGACCTTCTGGGAAGTTTTCTCGGAAAGTGTGTGAGTGAGGACAAAGCACATTGGAAAGCCTCGTGTTGATGTGTGAGGGCAGTCAATATTTCCTGTAAGTTGTCGGGGCATTACAATGAGCATGGGCAGACTTGACTCGACCTTTGGCCAAAATTGACTCGTCTTTATCTATTGTCAAAAGTGATTCATCCTGACCTTCTATTTGGTCGACTCAACTCGATCTTTCAATTTTGGCTAACTGAGTTTGACCTTCGTCCCAAGTGACTTGACTCTACCTTTGGCCTAAACCTATTCTACTCGATGTTAATGCTCCAATGCAATCAATTTTTTTAGTAAATATATTGGATAGTTTATAATACAACAAATATTGTATCCATAAAAATTTAGTAGAAATACACAATGTTCAAACTTATTTGATTTGAATAAAACGGTGTTTGGGATGTATGAGAAGTATGAAAACAAATTTGATGTATAAAAAGTGTTGATTTAAGGCAATAAAGACGTACTAAAACAGTTTTAAGTAAAATGTTAACTTCAATATAATAAAGATGTGTTGAAGTTAGATTTCACCTGCCTATCTCTGCATTTATTCAATCATTATTACAATGATGCAATTATTCATGTCTTAGGAGTTCTCTTTAACGTTAGGTCCATTCCTAAATGTAATACCTAGTGCCAAAGATAATCAAACTTCAGTATGATTCTTTAGTAACTCGTTAACTGAATTACATGCATTAAGATTAAGACTCTATAATCAACTAGAGCCTTAGACTTATTCCTAACATCTAAAAGCAGAAAGAAAATTAATTGGACCACAACTTGAAACCATTTCTCACTCAATCCCAAGCTAGTGAAATAAGATGAGTGATCAATTCAACAACAACAAGCATAAACTAATTAATAAACATTTAATAAAGGCATACTTTTAATAATAAAATAGTACCTATATAAGAGAGTTCCAAAGGGTTATATCTTTGTTTCAACACAAGAGAGACTTATCTACTCATAATGAATACAAACAATACAATGTTTTAAATAATCATGCTCTCTTATGCTCTCTAAAATTATTCACTAAGTGTAGAGAAAAGTGTTTACAAAAGCCTTCTAAAAAGTCTCTAACAAGTCACAAAAAGTTCTCTCAAAACATGGGTATAACTCTATTTTTATATATTGTCCAAAGAGTGCTCAATAATGCACTTGTGGCTTCAGCTGCAGATGTTTCTTTCCTAGTTGGGTTTTTTTTTATTGCTTAGTCTAATCCTCTAGTGTTTCAGCTCCTGAGATGACTTCTTTGAGAATGAGTCTTCATGGCTTAACCCCAGGTTTGGTGCTTGAGGTTTCCTCCTCCAAAGGGTTTGATTTTGTGACTTAGCCTCAATTTAGTTGCTTAACTGCACCAATCACAGTTTCATCCAAAATTTATTGAAATTAATTCATTTTCTTTATTATTTTCACTTTGGCTCTCTATTGGTGCTGGAAATTGCAAAACAAACTTATTAAATTTGTCTCAAAAGTAACTCATATTGAACACTTATCACTCGACCTTCGGTTTTGGCCTACTCGAATTGACCTTCGACTTATGCCAAATCATCTCAAACTTCAATCAGGGTTGACTCGTCTCAAGTTACCTTGACTTTTGATCAAGGTCAACTTGTCTCAACCTCCAACCCAAACTAATTCATATAGACTTTTGGCTTTGGCATACTCGATTCGACCTTCGATCTGTGTTGACTCATTTTGAACTTTGACTAGAATTGACTCATCTCAACCTTCGACTTAGGTTGACTTGTCTCGACCTTCAACCTGAGTTGAATCGTCTCTACCTTTGGTCAGAATCAACTTGTCTCGAACTTCGTCCAGGGTTCACTCATCTCAAACTTTAGTTGGGTGACTTGTCTATACCTTTTGCCCAAGTCGATTTTGCTCAGTTTGAGGCTCGACCTTTAAATCAAACCTACTCAACTTGACCTTCAGTCAATGCTGACTCTTCTCAACCTTTATCCCAGTTCCAACTTATCTTGATGGTCGACTCGTCTTGATCTTCGGCAAAGACCAAGTTGTCTCGACCTTCGATTAAGGCTGATTCTTTTCAACCTTTGGCTAGGGCTGACTGGTCTCAACCTCTAGTTGGGGCCAACTAGTCTCAACCTTTGATTAGGATCGACTAGTCTCGACGGTTGGTTAGGGCTGACTCGACTACACCTTATGTCCTAATTGATTCGACTTGACATTCCATTCGAGTCAAACCAACTCTACCCTTTAACTTGAACTAACTTAGCTCAATCTTCAACGTTGAAGGTTGAGCCGATTCGACTCGAGAAAAAGATGAGCAAAGTTGACCATGGCTAAGGGTCTAAACGAGTTGGCTTGGACTAAAGTTTGAGACAAGTCAACACATATAAAGGGTCGAGTCGAATAAAACTGGTGTAAAAGTCGAGCCAAATATTTTTAAAAGAAAATTTGTCTTAAAAGAGAAATTAATTGATGAGAATTCAATTGTAAGTAATTTAAATAACATGTATTTCAATTTATTGTAATTGTTAAAATTTCTTGTTCAAACACAAGGTTAAGGTTCATGTTCCTCAGTTTCCTTGAGTCGTGATGAGTGTGCTCGTGCATTTGTTGGCGATTATAGGTAAGTTAATCCATTCCTATAAGATACATTAATTTATATATAACATATCTACTTGTTCCGGTGTCGACTATTACACCAATGACCAAGCTACTAGATTATACCTATTATTTACTGGTCTTTCAATCAAACTGACATCTATATTTACATGAAAAAATTTAAATAATATCATACTTTGTGTAAAGATTTCAGTTTTATAATGATAATTAAGCTTAATTATATATCTGGATTGGTTCAATTTCATTCTTGTATTTGGTTGGTAGGTTCAATTTTGTCTTTTTTTGTTTAGTCTTTTTATTTTTTTAAATGATTCAATTTGGCATTTTTCGTTAAGTTGACGTTAATGTTGAGTCTGTATATGGTATATGTCAATTTTTAAATTTTTTTATTTTTTAAAAATAAATATATAAATCATCACATTTCAAGTCAAGACTGTGTCACTTGATAGTGATTGACAGTTACACATGTCAATGTTAAAAATATTTTAAAAAATTAAAAATTTCATAAATTAATTCATGACATATACAAACACAACATTAAATTCAATTTAAAAAAAAAACAAATTGAACTATTTTAAAAGTAAAAAATACTAAACTGAAAAAAAAATCAAGAATCAACTGAACAAATACGAAGAACAAATTAATAATTAAGTTAAATAAATTATTATTTATTATTATTATTATTATTATTATTATATTATCAATAAAAATATAAACAATTAACATCGATAATATTATTATTCATTTATTAATACAATAAAACTAAAGACATGTAATTAAAGTGTATTTTATATGATTCTTGTTATTAGTATAAAACTAAGTCAGGTTTCTTATGATAATTTTTCTTTCATGTAGAGAAAATCAAAAGAAAAATTGTGCTGGTAGTCGTAAGTTCTACAAAATGAATAATATTTCTTCAATTATGTTTTACTCTTCTTTTTTTTTTAATTTCGTTTATTTTAATCATTTAAAAAAATATTACACTACTTTATTAAAGAAAACTCTCGATGTACTTATAAAGCATTGCATTGTCTTCTTCACTTTTGTTAAAATAAATTAATTTTATTATGTGGTGTAGCTATATTTAGGTAATGGTGCGTATTGACCTAATCTATTTTGGTCCGTCTAGTATTTGATTTATTAAAAGTATGTTAAAATGGACTGTCCTGTATAATATTTATAGGTTACTTTGTCTGATCACATCATACAAAGATAGGCTTAAAAGTCCGCGCACATAATGTTAGAAAAATGAAACAAATAAGAAAAAGATGTCTAAAAATTAGGACACGAAAAAATTTGAAAAAAATATTTATAATGTCATCATCATAGACCATAATTGATGTTTAAATTGCATTTGACATAAAACCAACGTATCAAAATGCCACTTTCTTATATAATAAACATTCATAAATAATTTTCTTTTACATCTGTAACATAAAGATCACGAATTTCATTAAGAAATTAATACTTATGTAAAGTATGAACTAACTTGCATTCATCTAAGTGAATCATTGAGTTAAATTACGAAGTTTACTTAACTTTTCTTTTATTATAAAACTACTTGGATTATTGCAACCTACTTCCATAATATATCTTTCAGTTTTGAAACTTTTTTCTCAACATTTTATTTATCACATTTTTTTAAATTTAATAGTTTTGATTCATTTTTAGTATGTGACTATATGATCAAATATTTAACCAAAAATATAAATATAAAGATTATAATTAAAATAATATTTTAGATAGAGTTATGAACATATCCCTCTTATTATGAAAATTAACTTATTTTATCAAATCATTTGAGTTACTACATTAATAAATAAGTATATGTATTATATATATGTTGATTGGTACTCACCAAATCATTTCAAACCGATTGTTCATGGTGGAATAAAACTCATTCGTGCTAATAAAATCCAATTAACTTTAATTTGATTAAATTAAATAAATTAATAATCAAATTTAATAAGATTGAATCGTAATTAGATGAAAAATAACTCATAAATAAATCTATAAATATAAGTCAAAAAATATAAAACTTTTGTAATACATTTATTACAATTTAATAACTAAATCATTTAAATATTAAACTAACTTAAATATCAAATATAAAAATATCTTTACTCGATCAACTATAAAAAATGAATAACAAAAAAACAAATTGAAAAATGAAAGTTACTATAAATAAACACTTTATACCATACATCTAAAACATGTAATCGAAAATATAATAATAAAGAAATATCACCAGGATAGATTATAATTCATGGTTCTGATATCATGTTAGAAGTGGATTTTAAGTTTAATTCAATTTCACAAAATTGGTTTGTAATGTGAGGTTTACATCTCATTTATATAATATAAATTGGCCTTATCTCTAATCGATATGAAAGTTATAACAGAAATATAGATAACATAAGTATTACATACTTCAAACATGTTCTTGGTTCAAAATTTACTTGAGTTTAAATTTTGTTTCTCACCTTTGTTAAATAAAATAACTGTGGATGATCTGTTAGGTCATATGTGGGTTCCTAATTATTACTTTGTTTACCTTCTTTTTCTTTATAAATTTAACATTTTTAATGTTTCTTCAATAATTATTTTTTTTAACAATAAATACACATAATAATAAAAATCAAACGCGTGTAATTATATTAATTATTGATTAAATTTAAATAATATTAAAATAATTCAAAATTTGTATTAATTTAAATAAAAGTAATAAAATTGTGAAAGTAACCCATTTTCTTCCTCTCTTTTAACGCTGAAATATCTTTTCTTCTTATCTTTATCGATTTAATTTCTAATTTTTTTAACTTGGCCGTTTTGATATCCTTAAATTCATTATATCTTTATGAAAAAAGTGCTAAAATAAGTTTCAACGTCTTTAAGGATAATAATATTTAAATAACTTTTTTTTATTATATTTAAACATTCAACAAAATTATTTCATAATCAATAATAATAATCATAAAAAATTATTATACATCAATTATATAGATATTGTTTAAATTTTATATAAAAAAATGTTTTCTCACTATCATTATCCCATCCTTAACTATGATTATGGTACACAATTAGATAATTTGCAAACTTGGAGGTCCTGGATACAGTGGTTTTTCAACGAAGGAAATTAATAATAGTACATTTTTTTAATGAAACTGTAACCCAAAGTACAAACAGCCTGGCCAACTTCTGTAATTTTTCTCTTTCTATTCCCCAACTCATAACTAAACCAATCAAGCACACACTCCATTGATTCCTTATTCATTTGTACCCAAACTTTCGTACTGTGTACTTAATTTATACACATGTTACCATGGAAAATGATCAACATAAATTCATTTAAATTACATTTTTAGCTGTTACATTGTACAATTTTTAAAATTCAGTTCTCACGAATTTAAAGAAAAATACTCAGTTTTTGTCTAGGATGAAGTATTGATGAAAATGTAGATTATTTGATGTACTCTTATCCACCGCATCAAATGCCGTCAACTGTTGACTGTTGATGCTATAACAGTGGTTGCAACTCGACCAACCAACTCTGACACCATTTTCATTCTCAGCTGCACTCTTTTCTTTCTTTCACTGTGGTAGGAGCATAACTAAACACTGCAATCATATTTTCATAATTAAAAAGATATAAAGAAACAACAGACTACTATAAGCAAGATGATAAACAAAAATAAAGAGCTGAATGGTGAACAAAGCATTATAAACTTCTATGCAAGAATAGCATTTCAAATAATTCATAATGGACTTAAATTTTCGTGTGACATTTATAGTCCAACACCATAAGGTAATATTGAAGATGTAGCAATGATTTCTACATTGACGTGTGACAAGAAGTTAAGTTCAATCTGTTAAGTAATAACTCCACGAGATTCAATAGTAAACATTAAAATTTTGCCACCCATACCAGTAGAAAGGAGAAGGTTCTATGATGAGTTTGATGACAATGATGAGAGCTACCCCATTCATATCTCCACCTTTCTGCTCCCTCTCTAGAACAAACGACAAACCAGTTCATGATGGCCAGCAGAAATGTCCAACCAAGCCATCAAATCCAAAAATTTGGATAATCAATTGATTCAGAGCTTCCTGTTCATATATACATACTACAATTTCATCATTAAAATAACGCAGAAAATGTCTAAACACTTAACAATTTGAATATAAACCACTTTTAACAGATTTTATCTTAAATGTAAATGTAACAATTACTGAATAACCTGTTCCTTATTCTTATTCCTGCAGTGGCATGGAAAAGAAAAGGAAAAAGCAAAGCAAAGAGGGGTCGCATATTGGAATGATGCAGAAGAGAGCACGACAATAAGAGAACAGTTGAGAAACATTTATACCATAATAAATACACTCCACCCATCGTCCAAACCCTTATTACGTTTGTTATAGCTCAACTGTGAGGGATAATTTGTAAAGTCCCAATTACTACTATAGCTACCACTTTTGTTTCTTTAATTCCAAGCACATATTCATCTCATCACGCCATGGATTTTCATGGCAAGGACACCCTCTTCAGCCTAATGGACACCGAAAAGTCAGAACCACCACAATCCCCTCTTCACCTTCATCTCCAAACCCACAGAGAGATACGCGAACAAGATCTTCAGTTCAGTTCCCCAAGGCCTTCAAGCTCCGATGGCATGTTCCCTGTCATGCCGGATTCACCATGGACACTTTCCCCTCTCCCAACCCCTTCATCTTCTTTGCTTTACCACTGCATCGCTTCGCTTCACCGCCACGAAGGTAACATCTACGCAATCGCTGCTTCAAAGGGTTTGGTATTCACCGGCTCCAACAGCAGCAGAATCCGAGTCTGGAAGCAGCCAGATTGCATGGACAGAGGGTATCTCAAAGCCAGCTCCGGTGATGTGAGAGCCATTCTCGCTTATAGCAACATGCTTTTCTCCACGCACAAGGACCACAAGATAAGGATATGGACCTTCACCGTTTCAGATAGCTTCAAGTCCAAGAAACTAGGCACTCTCCCTAGAAAGAGCTCGATCCTCATGTTCCCCTCGAGAGGGAAGAACACGCCCAAGCACAAAGATTCCGTCTCTTGCATGGCGTATTACCACTCCGAGGGCCTCCTTTACACCGGCTCCCACGACAGAACAGTGAAGGCGTGGCGTGTTTCCAACAGAAAGTGCGTCGACTCGTTCGGCGCACACGAGGATAACGTCAACGCCATATTGGTGAACCAAGACGATGGTTGTCTTTTCACCGGATCCTCCGACGGGTCGGTGAAGATATGGAGAAGGGTGTACACTGAAGACTCGCACACTCTCACCATGACTCTCAAATTCCAACCCTCCCCGGTCAACGCTCTCGCGTTGAGTTGCTCGTTCAACCACTGCTTCCTCTATTCGGGGTCCTCCGATGGGATGATAAACTTCTGGGAGAAGGAACGGCTGTGCTACAGGTTCAACCATGGAGGGTTCTTACAGGGTCACCGATTTGCAGTTCTTTGTTTAGCGACGGTAGGGAACATGATATTCAGTGGTTCAGAGGACACCACCATTAGGGTATGGAGGAGAGAGGAAGGGAGTTGATACCATGAGTGTTTGACGGTTTTGGATGGACACAGAGGACCAGTGAGATGCTTGGCTGCATGCCTGGAGATGGAAAAGGTTGTGATGGGATTCTTGGTGTACAGTGCTAGTTTGGATCAAACATTCAAAGTTTGGAGGATTAAAGTTTTGCCCGATGAAAAAATGTGCATGGACTACAGTGAGCAGTGTGAAGCCCCAAGGGTGAAGATCAGGGACTACGATATGAGCCCCGTTCTGTCGCCTTCATGGGTGGAGAAGAAGCTTCAAGGTAGCTATTTCCAGTAGGATTAATGTAATTAATTAGTTACTAATAATCATCATTAATCAATAAGAATAACCACAATCATCTTCTTGCTCTTACACTTAGATATACAACATGCATGTGTAGAGTAGTAGTGTCTGTTTTTGTGTACTTTTGATGATTTATGAACACTTACGTACCAACGCTCATCCTTGGTGAGGTAATGAAGAATGCAGTGCAGTGCAGACTTGCCATTAATGGTTTTCTTCGTGACAGAACCTTCACTTCTATAACGTACGCATGCCCATACCGTTTCTGATCGATATGCCACAATTCCTGTCAAAATCTGAATGAGTGCGGATAATAACCACAGTGTTAAAACAAAAAAAGAAGTAAACATTTGTCAAATTTTATGTATAATGTTTATCTTAGATAGCATATGTGCTAATAAAAATATTTTACTTCATCGATTAATTATAATCAAATCAATAATGTAAGAGAAAATTAATAATATTATTTAATTATTGACTAATCATTTTTTAATTTTTAATCTAAAAATTGATCATAAAAGGGAAAAAAACTATTAACAAGAAAAATAATTTATACTCAAATATTTTACCTAAAAAATGAAAAAATAAAAAAGAATTATCTTCGCCAAGAAAGCTAAATAAAGGAAAATAAAATATTTATCTAAGAACAAAGTTATCTTTGAAGTAAACATTAGGAAAATACTTTATTGAAGTAAAAATATAATACATGAATAATATTATCAAAGTTTTTAATGTTAACATTTATTTTAATTATAGAATAAATATTATAACATTTTAAGTTTCTATTTTTAAGGAACGTAATATTGATCCTTTTTAACTGTATAGAGGTTATGGAGTACTTATTATATTGTTTAAAGGTAAAGCCTAAACATGTGATGGCCAGACTTTATATAAAGGGAATGAGTTACTCTCTCACTTTTGATCACTAAACCTACTTCTCTATTCAGAAAAACACACCACCATCGAGTTTGAGTGAGTTAAGGTTTAGAAAACAAAGTTGTCTCTGTGTTAGGATTACAAATTGCAATGGTAGGAGGTACGAACATTATTCTTTCATCTTTGCTTCCACTGTTCTTGATCTGAATGTGTTACTATGATGTTTATATAATATGTTTAGATCAATTTTACTCTGCTCTATTTTATCATTTGGTATGAGAGTCTGTTCATTCCTCTGCCTTGCATGTTTTCTTTAATTTGGATTTTTTATTTATGGACTTTATTATTTTGATGCTTTTATTCCAAACAAAATTCAAAAATTAACGTTAAACCTGATTACATTTTTTTTTGTTTAAGAGGGAAAATAAAATTAAAAAACTGGATCAAGAGGATTCTAAGGCCAATGAACAGTTTCTGTGTTTAAAATAAAGAGGAAACCCTGTTTCTGCGTTTCAAGATTTAAAAAAAAAAAACTTTTGCTTTTCTTCATCTCTTTAATATAAAGGAGAAAACCCCGTTTCAGTTTTTTGGATGTCTCGCATCATCTTTTCCAGGTTTGGTAAAAGACAATTAATCTTTGAACGTGATATATGTATGTTTAAATGTTCTTGGATTAATAATTATGTATATTTTTTGGGTATTATTTGTATGTATATATATTTGTTGTTATATGTGCAAATAAAATATGCATTATTATTAATATATTTGCATATTAAGAATTTTATGTAAATATTTATATATTATTAATGTTTTAGTAGTAATATAGTTTTAATAGATTAAAGAGTAGCCACAACATCTTTAATCAATTAAAATTGTATATAAAGTTTTGCTACATGAGAATCATTAGTTGTAAATAATTATATTTAATATGATAAAATCTACCCACGGGAATTTTTTCATATTTATATGATTAATTAGGATAAAATATTAAATTATATTTCTTAATTTACCCACATGAACTAAGAAAAGGAACATAATTTGATAGTTTTATTATTAAGAGAATGAGTCTAATTGAGTAAGACTTTAGCCCACAAGCAAGCTTTATGTTAATAGACTCATTGGTAAAGACATGTTTTGTATTGGTGAAACATGACATAGAATTTGATAATTTTATCATTAAGATAATGAGTTTAATTGAGTAAGACTTTAGCCCACAAGCAAATTTTATGTTAATAGACTCATTGGTAAAGACATGTTTTGCATTGGTGAAACATGACATATAATTTGATAATTTTATCATTAAGATAATGAGTTTAATTGAGTAAGACTTTAGCCCATAGACAAGTTTTATGTTAATAAACTCATTGGTAAAAACATGTTTTGCATTGGTAAAACATGACATTTATTTTTATCTCAAATTATACATTAAGCATGTAATTTTGAATTTTGCAGTTTCTCAATCTGTGAATTTTTCTGATATCAAGTGTGGTATTCCCGAGTTGAAAGGAGATAATTATAAGGTTTGGAAGGAAAGAGTTCTTCTTCATTTAGGTTGGATGGACATTGACTATGCTATTAGAAAACCACAACCACCGAGTATTAATGAGACCAGCACT
Organism: Vigna reflexopilosa; assembly: GCA_027742785.1. Taxonomy (NCBI): domain Eukaryota; kingdom Viridiplantae; phylum Streptophyta; class Magnoliopsida; order Fabales; family Fabaceae; genus Vigna; species Vigna reflexopilosa. The sequence continues at coordinate 7,223,083 of CM050918.1, read as the reverse complement.
CAAGATGCCATTGATCTTTATGAAAAATGGGAGAGGTCAAATCGTCTCTCCATAACGTTCATAAAATCAATATTTCCGCTGGGATCCGGGGTTCAGTTGACCAGTATGAGAATGTCAAAGATTTACTAAGGGCTATTGATGAGCAGTTTACGACATCTGATAAATCTCTTGCCAGCACCCTTATAATGCAGTTTTCATCCTTAAAGCTCACTGGAATTAAGGGAGTGTGTGATCATATCATGCGCATTAGGAACATTGTGGCTCAACTAAAAGCTTTGGAAGTTATCATGTCTGATTCTTTCCTGGTACATTATATTCTGTGCACTTTGCCTCATCATTATGCCCGCTTCAAAATCTCTTACAACACACATAAAGATAAATGGTCTATTAATGAATTATTGACCATGTGTGTTCAAGAAGAAGAAAGGCTATTAATAGAAGAATGAGAGAGGGTGAACTTGACTACTTCTTTTGAGAATAAGAACCAAGTTAATAAGAAGGGAAATATTCCTGCTAAGCCAGTTATTAAGAAGGAGTCCATTTGTTTCTTTTGTAAAAAAGAAAGGACACATGAAGAAAGACTGCTTAAAATTTAATAATTGGCTTGATAAGAAAGGTACTCCATTTTCTTTTGTTTGTTATGAATCTAATTTGACTAGTTTTAATCATAACACATGGTGGATTGATTCTGGTTTTACAATCCATGTTTCTAATACCTTACAGGATATGCAAAACCTAAGGAGGCCAGTGGGAAGTGAACAATATATCTACTCAAGGAGTAAGATGAGTTCACATGTGGAAGCCATTGGAACTTGCAGTTTAGTTTTTTAAGTAGTGGTTTTGTTTTGAATTTGGAAAAGACATTTTATGTTCCTTGTTTTTCTAAGAATTTGATTTTTGTTTCACAACTTATACCTTTGGATTTTTCATTTAATTTTTCAGATTATGGTTTTACTTTAATGAATAAATCTAAAGTTGTTGGTTTTGGTAAATTATGTGATGGTTTTTATTCCATTATTTTGCAAAACAATATCGCTTATGATTCTATGCACGTTATTGCCGGGTTAAAAAGATGTGTTATGAATAAGAATTCTTCTGTTTTATGGCACCGTAGATTGGGACACATCTCCATTGAGAGAATTAAGCGATTAGTCAATGAAGGAGTACTTAGTACTTTGGATTTTACTGATTTTGAGACTTGCGTGGATTGCATAAAGGGTAAGCAAACTAACAAGTCTAAAAGAGGTGCTAAGAGGAGTTCAAGTTTACTAGAAATTATTCATACAGATATTTGTTGTCCGGATATGGACGCTAGTAGTCCGAAATACTTCATCACCTTTATAGATGACTACTCACGTTATATGTATCTCTACTTACTTCGTTCTAAGGATGAAGCTTTGGATGCCTTTAAAATTTTTAAGGCTGAAGTTGAGATATAATGCGGAAAGCAAATCAAGATTGTGAGATCAGATAGAGGTGGAGAGTATTATGGTAGATACACGGAGAATGGACATGGTGAGAAGTATGAGGAGTGATTCAAAACTTCCTCAATTCTTGTGGACTGAAGCACTAAAGACGGTTGTGTATATATTAAACTGAGTCCCAACCAAGGCTGTCCTAAGGACACCATTTGAGTCATTCAAAGGTTGGAAACCAAGTTTGCAACATATACGCGTTAGGGGATGTCCGTCTGAAGTGAGAATTTATAATCCACAAGAGAAGAAACTAGACCCAAGGACTACTAATGGGTATTTCATTGGATATGCTGAAAAGTCTAAGGGATATAGATTCTATTGTCCATCACATAACACTAGGATTTGTGGAGTCAAGAAATGCAAAATTTCTTGAGAATGACTTAGTTAGTGGGAGTGATCAATTTCCAAACATTGGGAATGAAAGGGATCATTATGGAGCTCAACCCTCTAGCTTAAGTGATAGATTGGTTGTCATTCACACCCCTCAAACACAAATGGGTGTTAGACAAACAATAATTGAAGCTTCACAACTTGCTGAAAATGTCCTTACAGATCAAGTTGCTAATGAGGAACAACAAGATGATGTTGAACAACCTACTGAACAGTTGCTTGAGCAACAATTTCCTCAAGAAAATGATGAGGCAACATTAAGAAGATCTACTAGAGTTAAAAGGCCAGCAATTCCTAGTGATTATATAGTGTATTTGCAAGAAGTTGACTACAATATTGGAGCTGCAAATGATCCTGAAATGTTTTCACAAGCCATGAGTTCTAAAGAATCAAACCTATGGCATTATTAGCTCATTTTGATGTTGAGTTACATCAAATGGATGTGAAAAACAACATTCCTTAATGGTCATCTGGAAGAAGAGGTTTACATGAAACAACCTCAAGGATTCTCTTTTAAAGACAATGAGCATTTAGTTTGCAAGCTTAATAAATTCATCTATGGATTAAAACAAGCCTCTTGCCAATGGTATCTAAAATTTCATGATGTTATTACTTCATTCGGTTTTGAAGAAAATGTCGTGGGTCAATGTATATACCAAAAGGTCAGTGGGAGCAAGATTTGTTTCCTTGTATTATACGTGGATGATATTTTGCTTGCAACCAACGATAAGGGTTTGCTATATGAAGTGAAACAATTTCTCTCAAAGAACTTTGAAATGAAGGATATGGGAGAGACATCTTATGTCATTGGCATTAAGATCCATAGGGAAAGATCTCGAGGCATTTTGGGTTTGTCTCAAGAGACCTATATCAACAAAGTTTTAGAGAGGTTTAACATGAAGGATTGTTCACCAAGTGTAGCTCCCATCGTGAAGGGCGATAAACTCAATTTGAATCAATGTCCGAAAAATGATTTTGAGCAGGAACACATGAAGAATATTCCATATGCTTCAGCTTTTGGAAGCCTTATGTATGCACAGGTTTGCACTAGACCTGACATTGCATATGTTGTTGGAGTTTTGGGAAGATATCAGAGTAATCCAGGTGTTGACCACTGGAAAGTTGCAAAGAAGCTAACTAGATATCTTCAAGAAGGTAATTCGTTTCTTGTTTTGAGACTACCTCGTATGGTGTATGGTTGAAGAGTTTCATTTATGGGCTTAGAGTTGTGGACTCTATTTCTAGGCCATTAAGGTTGTACTGTGACAACTCTGTTGCGGTATTTATGGCTAAGAACAATAAAAGTGGATGTCGAAGTAAGCACATTGACATCAAATACTTAGCCATCAGTGTTAAGAAAAAGAAAGTGGTCATTGAGCACATAAGCACTGAGTTGATGATTGTTGATCCTTTAACTAAAGGCATGCCACTAAAGAATTTTAAGGATCATGTAGTGCAAATGAGACTTGGTTCCATGATGTAATTTCATTATCAGTACATTTGTTATTTTCAATGAAACTCTTATTCAGTTTGATGTTCTTCTCATATGTTTTTGTGCACATTTATTCTGAGAAGATATCATTTAGTTTTGATCTAGCATAAACATATGGTTTATGCATTAAGTTGAGAGCTAATGTTGAGAGAAATATATATTGTGGTACATGGAAGATAACACTCACTATCAGAGGACCTATCGCCATGATTCGTATATATTCTGTCACTTGTTGTGGTTAATAATTGGATAATGGACCAAGTGGGAGAATGTTAGCATTTATTTTAATTATAGAATAAATATTATAGCATTTTAAGTTTCTATTTTTAAGAAACATAAAGTGGTCCATTAAGCCAATTATGTTTATCCTTTTTAATTGCATAGAGGTTATGGAGCAGTTATTATATTGTTTAAAGGTAAAGCCCAACACATTATTTTTAAACCTGTGATGGCCAGACTTTATATAAAGGGAATGGGTTACTCTCAGTTTTGATCACTAAGCCTACTCCTCTATTCAGAAAAACACAACACATCGAGTTTGAGTGAATTAAAGTTTAGAAGACAAAGTTGTCTCTGTGTTAGGATTACAAATTGCAATGACAGGAGGTACGCACATTATTCTTTCATCTTTGCTTATATAACATGTTTAGATCAATTTTATTCTACTCTATTTTTATCATTTAATTCAAAAAAAAATACACAATAAGATGACATACTTTTGTGAAAATTCATAAAGAAACGTTATTGTATTTTTATTTTATTTTTTTGCTTCTTCTTTGTGCACGTTTTTATTCTCTTTAAAAGTAGCATATCAGAATATGAAAATTAGAAAGTTAAAGTTTGAAAAAAATAAATAAGTGATGAAATTATCAAAAACGATAGTAATTAAGAAAACAAATGTTATTAAAACCAAGAAGATAAAAAGAAAAAAAAAACCTTTATACATCTTAGAAATACATATATTAAAAAATTAAACACGATCAAAATGCCACGTGTAGCTAAATATACAAATCGATTATTTAGTTTAATTAATAATTTTAGTTAAGAATTTGAAATATACCCATAATTGCTTTAAAAGTGTATAGTTTATAATACACATTGTATATTGTATATATAAAAGAAGGAAAAAATCAGTTTAGCATTATTTTACACTCATTTAATATATTATTCTTTATTTTTTTATTAAAATATAATAAATGAGTGTAATGTCTAAACCAACTACTACTTGTAGTGCGGAGAGTGGGTACGTCGGACGCGTGCGCAACAATAACTCAGGACAATATTTTTTAATATTTTAAATTTCCAAATAATTCATTTTTTATTTCAGATTAAAATATGTTTTACCTTTTATACTATATCAAATATCAAATTATCAAATTCATTTATATACGTCATTATTATTAAATCGTTCCATATACATGTAAAATTTAACTGATTAAATCTCATCTACGTTACCTCAAAATTGCAAATATATTCTTAATTTCTACGCATTTTTTACGGTCTTTATATGGATAGAACACACTCTTAATTTGGTTTATAAAGAAAAATTTTAGATCTGGTATCTAAATTAAGAATATAATATATATATATATATATATATATATATATATATATTAAGATATAAGAATAAGCAAAATTGTATTATCAAATCATGCAAAATATATTTAATAAATTAAAAATTTGTATAAAACTTATTATTTACAAACTTTATCTAAAATTTGCATAATATTTTTACAAAACATAAGCTCTCATAGTATTTAACTGATAGTTTAAATTGCTTGGATCGTGATGTTGTAATAAATGTTAGAGTGACACGAACAATTACAATTACAATGTGGGATTTTTATTTATATTCAGGATTTTTATCTTTTGAATAATTTAATTGGTTTTCAATTGTCTTTTAATTACATATATGTAAGTTAATGGAGATTATTATCTTAATATCCTTTTATTTCTTTTATTGACATCGATCGATTATAATAGTATTCAACAAATTCAAAGTATTCAAGTGTTTTGGTGTCACCATATGGATATATTGTATAATAAGGAGTAATAAAATGTGTCTATTGGAGGAAAAAAAAAGTGAGGTTGGAATCCATGCTGAATAATTTAACATGTCAAAGTAAAGCAATAGAGTAAGACTCGTCCTTTATTATCATTGTTCTTTCATGATTGACTATATTTTGCAAATATCTCATCTCCACATGTTTTCCTCACTATTTGGTCTTCGTTCACTACTTAACACTCGTCCTCCAATACTTTAGATGTAGCCATAAGAGGAGGGATTCCTGCAAAAGGTTATCCAACACTCAAGTCAATAATTGATCAAAGCTTTTTTGGTCAAAATCTCAATTAATGCAAAAATGTCTCAGATTACCATTAATGCTCTATTTATAGTTTTTTACCTCGTTGACCATGGATTCAACTAGATGGGCCACAACTTATGTCGCTCCACCAGCCTTAAAGCCCACTGGCCCAATTACTTATCAAGTGAGCCTCGTCCTTTGGTTGTCCATCCACGCATTCTTGGATAGGATACACTAGTACGTAGTACCCGGGTTGTGATATCCGATCCACGGTACTCAATATTCTATTTGTTTAAGGCTACAAACCTTACTTTGAAGGGCCAATAGATCTTTAGCCCTATACAATAACCAACTCCTCCAATATTTTCGTGACTGAAAGGCATGTAAAGATTGCTTATTGTCTTGTGTAATCGAAACATTAGTCTCAGTGTTCGGTAGTCTAATTGTTGGTGATGTTTGCAATAGAGGCTTTTGCAAAGAAAAATTGTTATTTTTGACCTTACGCTTACGAGTATAGTAGCCCCTAACCTCAAGGAGCTTAGCAACAAAAAAAGTCTAAATGAAAAACCTTAGGATATGATTGCTAGTGGTAAAGTTGGCATGTGAATTGAAGCATTATCTTACTGTCAGGTTATAATGGTTTGCGAAAGGGTATAAGGTCCATGGGTTTGGATGGAATGGGTGTGGCCCAATAGGTTTAGAAGTTGAACCGTCACCAGTTTGCTATAAATAGAAACGGGTGAGCCACAATTCATGACTCAGTTACTTTACTATACTTGATGTGACTTGTGCTCGCCAAAAAAGCTTGTTTCTCCTGAAGTGAACTGTTTGTCCTTTTTTATTAGGTATGTCAAAGTTCTTTAGTGGTAGGAGTGTTAGTAGCTGGGTATGTCAAAGCTCTTTAGTGTCAGTAGCTAGATATCGATATCTTCAGATACCACATCCTCTTTAGGTCTAAGGATAAGTGTTGAGTACTTAATAGAGACTCGAGCTGACCCTCTTAAAGAGCACGCCGAAACTTTTTGGAAGGTCATGAAGGGATACAATTGGGTTGACATAAAGGTCTGAATCCAAACTTTAAACTACATATGAGTCCAAATACTTCAAAATTGGGTGAATAATATTTATATTTTCTAGAATAAAAGTGTCTAAAGACATAGTTTCGCTGAAGAAATCAACGTTATTAATCGTGTTTGTCATGACCACGAAAGTTACAAAGATGAAGAATTTAGTTGTCATAAATTTAGAAGAGAAAAATAAGTATATAAACAAGTTTATTCTATAAATTAAAATTAAGTTATATATAAACAAAACTATAAGAAAGTTTATATCAATTAATTAAAAAAATAAATGTATTGTCCAATGTTGGGTCAGATTAACACCGAAGGAGTATGACAACTTGATAGAGAGGGATCCAATCATTATCCAAATCCTTATTGATTGTATAAAGACTGACATTCAAAGATCGACCTAATTATTGGTCTAAGATACCATCTGCTATAGTTTGAACAAATTAATGGGATATGGTCCAACTTGGTTATTGGGCCAAGATGCCAATCACCATATCCAAACATGTTAACGTGTCATGATCTAACTTTGTAATTAGGCAAAGATTTGTAGTGATTGTTGTTAATATGTAAAAGCGAGATACTAGAAAAATAAAAGATAAAGAAGTTTATATTTTATGATCTTTGCAGCCTAGTGGTATTATCTTTAACTTATATTCAACATATAGGGAAAGCGGAAAACTGAAATATTATCTATATATTTTAATGATAAATAATTTGTAACCACTTTTAATGAAATATAACCAAAAAATAAGTTATATAATTTGTTTTAGCAATAGCATAAAAATATGTCTAAAATAAAATTTAAGATCCAGGGTGAACTAAATTGCGATCTTATTTTGGAAGATATATTACACATAAAGCAAACTGTAAAAAAAACACATAAAGAGAACCTTTAAAACAAAGATACAAATAGACACAAAAAAGGACTGTTTAATAATCTGAATGAAGAAAGCAAAGTCGAAGCTGACAGTCCTCCTCATTAGGATTCTTCATCACGAGGAAGAGGAGTGTGAGATCGATCAATGAAGAAAGTTTCATAGATGAAACCGGCAAGCCCACCACCAACGAGAGGCCCAACCCAGTAAACCCAATGATCGGTCCAGTTGCCAGTAACCAAGGCAGGCCCAAAAGACCGCGCTGGGTTCATAGAAGCGGCGGAGTAAGCCCCACCAGCGAGGATATTGGCCCCCACCACAAACCCAACTAGAGTTGGGCCAAGCCCAGCAAGTGGTCCCTTCTTTGGATCTACCATGGTGGCGTAGACAGTGAACAGCAAAGAAAAGGTCAACACAATCTCCCAAATTACCCCTTGACCGTACCCTATTCCGGCGGCCAGCGTATGAACCGGAGTTGTCTGAAAACAAAGAAACCGTTAAAAAAAATAAAGTAAACAAATAAAAAATATAGATTTGATTAGCTTCAACTTCATTACCTGTCCTCCAGAGAGGAAGTAAAGGAGATAAGAAGCTGCCGCAGATGCGACCAACTGATCAATCCAATAGAGGATGGAACGGAACACGGTGATGTGACCGCCGGCAAGGAGACCAATAGTCACGGCGGGGTTAAGGTGGCCACCGGAGATGTGTGCGGCGGAGATCATGACGGCCACCACCAGTGCATGTGCCACGGCCACAACAAACAACCCCACCAGTGCATCCCCACCAAGCTTCTCTGATACACAGTAAGGAAAAATATGTATATAAGTATAAAAGATTATTGCGTTGTGTTATACAATAGTGGAGTATACATATATAAATACCAGTGAGCATGGAAGAAGCAACGCCAACAAACACGAAGAGGAAGGTGGCGATGAATTCAACAACGAGGGCTTGAATGCAATCTGGCTGAGTGACCTCTCTGGTGCTTCCAAGAGCGATTTTCGCCATGACTCCTTTCTTCCACAAACAATCTTCACACTCCCGGATAACAAAAAAACAAAGTTGCCATGTTATTTATATGAAACCAGAAAGGCCTGTTACTGCAACCCTGTTGGACTACACCCGTTGACCAGCAACATTATACTGTATTAATAACGCCATATTTTAATCACATTTTCTATTATTCAAGTCCAATCATTGATGTACCTTATATATATATATATATATATATATATTATCAAAATAATATTGTCAATCAGTTTTTATTTCACATAAAATGTCAAAATATAATTTTTTTATTATTAATAATTAGGTCTAACGTTGTGACTGCACATGCTGGTTTAGGGTGTCCTTTGGACATGTGCGACAGGGTTGTCGTTAGCTAAGGTTGCATTTGTTAAATGTGTAGTTAGTAATAAAAGTAGTAATTCTGCCATGATGACGGTAGTGTCATGCCTCTACTTTCTTTTCTCTTGTCACTGCATGGCTCACTGTACCCACTTCAACTTTATATTTTCAATGGCCACTTTTTCTTCGAAAGCAACTAATCCTTTCTTTAATAACACCAACCTAAGGTCAATGGAATTTTATGCACAGTTTATTATTTCTGACAGCTCTTTCATCATTTTCTTTAAATACTTTATAAATAATTTAGATTCAACTTCTTAAGAAACTATATCTCGCCAATTAATCTTCCGTATATTCACCATCTACCTATAATTTATTAAATAAATGAATGTTATTAACCATTCATAAATGAGATATTGTTCATCCAGCTAAGCCAGATCTCAGATGAAGGTCAACAATACCAGTACTTTTTTTCTTTAATATCAATAATTACAAAAAAAAAGTCTAAATTATTTGAGAGTGGAATCATTTTATATTAATTTAGAAATTTATATGAAATTATACAATTCAAAATTTAAAAATGAAATATGTTTCGTATTACATAATTTAAAATATATGTTTAAAGATTGTGTAACCAAAAATCAATAATATATTTTGAATTGTATAATAAAAATTATAAATATGCACAGTTTTTTTAACACTCCATTGAAGTAGAGGAAGATACCATTGGTTCCAGAAATAGCTTATGCAAGTTTGTAAATTGCAGCGACTATTTCATATTATATAATTTAAAAGTTATTTTTTTATATAAAAAAAATGAAGTTTCGGATTATATACTTGAAGATCCAATATTAACTTTTAGATTAATCAATTAGAAAGTTAAAATTGATTTTCATATTATTATTCTGGAATGTGCAATAGTATATTTTTGTAAGTTTCAGTTGAAAGGTTTCTACATTACACAATTCAGGAAAAACTTTAAACAGAAGGTCAAAGTAGGGATTTCAGTATTTATGAGTTGGAAAGAAAAACATGAGCTGCAAATAGAAATTTCCTCCAATCTATTGCGGTCCATATATAATAGTCCAATAAAATGGATATAGCAAGAGCCAATAGGAACATAGCATATTAAAACTCTTACAGATAGATAGGAAGACAGACAGAGATGTTGGGTGGAGTGTGACACTGATTTGCTTACAAGAGGAACATTGTTTGATGAGCAATGGCATCATCCTTAATGTTACCAGCTGCTTCAATGCTGAGACCATCTGCCACTTCATCGTCTACTTCACGAAGACTTGCTCTCTTTCACCTTGTCACCACTGGTGCTATTGGTACATACATATATACATACATACATCTACCTTCCTTTTCCATTTACTCACAAACTCTTTATATCATTAGTTATAACTTAGTTCTCTGCTATATCATTTGGTTATTCAGCTCTCCCACAATGTAAGTTGTTTGGTGCAAAAGGATCAGATTTGTTAAAAGTCGCAGAGGCTACTGCTGCGGAAAATATAGTCCAGCCAGATAAATTTTTGTTTGATTGGGTTAAGAATGACAACAGAAGATTTCTCCATGTTGTGTACCGTGTTGGGGACTTGGAGAAGACTATAAAGTATGCTATACTTGAATTTCGGAAATCATACTTCACTTATACTTTAATGTAAATGTGTGGAATTTGATTACATTGATGGGATGCAGATTCTACACTGAATGCCTTGGCATGAAGCTTTTGAGAAAACGTGATATACCTGAAGATAGATATTCTAACGCTTTTCTTGGATATGGGCCCGAAGATTCTAATTTTACAGTTGAACTTACTTACAGTGAGTTCAGATTCGATTGCCACTCTTTCTCTGTGTGATTATTGTGTATGCTTGAACACATAGCAAAATGGCTTCTCATCGTGCTTACTATTTCATGGCGATCACAGATTATGGAGTGGATAACTATGACATTGGAAGTGGCTTTGGTCATTTTGGTGTTGCAGTTGAAGATGTAAGCCTTCTGTGAAAGATAATGATGCAATATTGTTTACAACTGTCACTGCATATGCAATGCAAAACACAGAATCGGTTTAATTTTCATTCATCCATTCTGGGTTTTGTTTTCCTTGAATGTGGAAAACCAACTTATCTCCAATTGTTATCTTGAATTTTCAAGTTCCTTGTAGTTTATATTTTTTTGGTTGCCATTCTGCCTTTATCTTCGATTAATTTAGTATTTAGTCGAGGAGTGTTGTTAAATACTTTTGTTATCGCCACGGAATGAAATTCTTATACGAATTTGACAGCTAAGGGGCTGATAAGAGTGACTTTTAATCTTCATTTGTTGGTGCTCAGTGTTAATCTATGCTTTATGATTTGTTCTGAGACTATTAAGATTATTATAGTTTTCTACTGAAACTTCGTAGATTTACAAGAGAGTAGATCTAATAAAGGCAAAAGGAGGAAAGATTACAAGGGAACCAGGGCCTGTTAGAGATGGCAGTTCGGTAATTGCTTTCATTGAAGATCCTGATGGTTATAAGTTTGAACTTTTGGAGAGAAGACCTACATCTGAACCTCTATGCCAAGTGATGCTTCGAGTAGGCGATCTCGATCGTGCCATAGCCTTCTACCAAAAAGTGAGTGGTTTTTACTACTCTAATCGTGAAGGTTGTTCATTCATCACTAGTAACTTAATTTTTTTCTCCTTGTCTTTGTTTGATTTCAAAGGCTGTCGGAATGAAACTTCTCCGCAAGAAGGACAATCCTGAGGACAAGGTAACTTAACTTTTACGTGTGGCTATTTATCAGATGCGTGGCTATTTGAGTTCCTGATATAAATCTCTTCTATATATGTTTATAATGTTTTCCTAAGAAATCTTAGTGTGTGATGTGCTGGCTATATAGTGTTTTTGTTTGCTTTTACTCAAAACACATTTTCCAATGCACGTTCAATTGAAACACAGCTACAATTGTGCATTCCATATGCAATTAGACTGCCTAAATCATAAACATGAACATAGGTCTGTCCCTTTTGAAAACTGTTTACTATTTTGGAAGGGTAGGCATTAACGATTTCCATTCAAACGAAAATCCTGGAAGTTTCAGAAATTTAGTTCATGTTTTGCTATTATATGTTAATTATTATTTTTATTGTTGTTATTGTAAAATGCTTGTTTTGATCATTCTCTGCTGTGTTTTCTTTTCCAGTACACTGTAGCCTTTTTGGGCTATGGTCCTGAAGATAAGAATACTGTTCTAGAACTAACATATAACTATGGCGTTACTGATTACGAGAAAGGAAATGGTTACGCTCAGGTAGATTCTGTTCTTTCTGTTTACAAGAGGAATTTCACGACGTTTGTATGGTTTTCACGAATATTTGCTGTATGCATTGTAAGAATTCAACACATTTTCTGTTTAAACAGATTGCAATAGGCACAAATGATGTCTATAAGACTGCAGAAGCAATCAAATTATGTGGGGGGAAGATTATCCGTGAACCTGGGCCCTTGCCTGGTATCAACACCAAGATTGTAGCTTGTTTGGACCCTGATGGTTGGAAATTGGTATCACCTTTTAATCCATTTTCTTATGTGTTTTATCACTTTATTTGAGACTTTAACCTTGTCACTAATAAACTTAGCTTACATCCCACTAGTGAAGTCTAACGAGTATTGAGTTATTCAAGTGTGAGTCTAAGTTTTACATTGAATAAAAATAAGAAAGTTAAGTACTAAAGAAGAAAACTCAAACTTATTGTCTTAAATTTTTAGGTTGAATTTATGTTAATTCTTTACGTGAGTTAGGTTCAGGTTTGAATGGAGCTTAGAAAAATGTGGTTGAGGAGTGATGATTCCAAGTGATCAATAAATTTACAAATTAGTGATAGATACTTCGCACCAGAAGAGTTAATGAATTAATGGGTGGAATATGTAATGCGTAAGGAGATAGTATAATTGCGACAGGAATTGCGATAGATTAAAGATTTTTGTTCAGCACTAAACTAGAAAGGTTTGTGCTTTAGAATTCATATGCTTTAGAATCCAAACCTGTCCACTAATCGTTCTGTACTCACCTTGAAAGACTTATTGTGTAGGATAAAGCACTAATGGAATCCTTCCTATCATGTTTAAGTGCACTTCTAAACCGCTGTCTTTATAACTTGACTTGTTTATTGCTTCATGCAGGTATTTGTTGATAATGTCGATTTTCTGAAGGAATTAGAGTGACAATAACATGGTTCTAGATTCCATACATCTCCACTGAAATCACGCAAGTCTCAATAATTTTGTCAACGAAACCTTAGAGGAGTACTGTCAACTCTTCACCTTTATAAAGAAGTAACCTCCAATCGCTGTGAGAGGCAAAGGGAAAGAAAAAAAAAAAGGCATATATACAGCAATCCCAATGTCAATCCTAATTTTTTTTTTCATAATGTTACTTTGACACGGCAATTCAACATGTACTGGATACCATCAAGCCAGAACTGTTTGTCTCCTTTACTTCCACATTCAAATTCTATGGTCCTGTCCGTTGTTTTTATTCCAAAGTATGCCCTCTTTTCATTGGTGTCTTCTCTCTCCCTTCCAGGCCATGCTGGGATATCATTGCAAAGGCCGGTCACTATATCTGCCATTTTAGGACATACCATACCTTAATATTGTTAGCAGAGAGTGGCAATGGCAAGCATAAAATAAGGAGGAGCTATGAATGAAACATTGCTTACATTTCTTCTTTTTTGTGAATGTTCCTCCCATATGTTTGCTTTTCATTTTGACTACAACCTGTTGTCATTTTGTATTAGTGCAAATAACTATTAAATGGAGATAGTGACACAACCAATAGTTATGATTCTCTTTGATCTGTGAAACGATTTTCGGAGTTAATAGTTTTACAAAATTTACACTATTGGCCCAGTGCCACTTCTGATTTCTCAGAAGGCTCTCACCATTGTGGGAATCTAGGGAGGATCAGATAAAACCAGTCTCATCGCCTGAGCTGAGAGATTATTTGGGCGGCCATCTTTACAAAAAATGTTCCATCAAATAGCATTGAGAAACTTGCATAAAACATGCCATGATAATATTTTAGACATATCTGACCTCATACTTGATATCTGAGCTCGTACTTGATATATAAGTGGGAGTCATTATTAGAAAAATATTGACTGATTGAAGCCTTGAAATTCATGAACATTATAGTTAAAATATGCTTATACATGAAATAATGTATAATTGATTGATATGATGAGATTGTAGGAAAATATTAACTTTTGTTTTCCAAAATTAGTAAAATTTTCTGGTCAGCTATGGTCTTGTATCAAACTTAGAAATTATTGGAGCTCATGCCCATGATTTCTTAATGAATATATGAAATCTCTTCTAGCAATACCTGCAAATTTGAATTTATATTGAAAGAAACTTGCTTCCAGTGAAGATCTCCTGTTAATAACAGTTAAAATAGCACGGTTATTGATGTTAAGAATGTAAATTTCTTTGAAAATCTGAAATTCTTCTTTTATTCTTTCCAGTTCTAATTAAGCCATTAACGTAAACATGTTAGTAAACATACCTTTTCTTGTACGTTTGAGAAGTTCTCCTCCTTTAAAAACATAGTCCAGTGCTGTCAAAATGTTTGCTTCTTTGCTTTCGTTACACTTTTCCTCAACTAGAGGAATGGCAGTTGCTCCAGGCCCCTTTTGCAGCCTTGCCTTTAGAGTAGCAGCTCCTCGCAAGGCTGCCAGCCACGCATATAGTTCACTATATTGTATTAATATTTGACAATATATATGTGAAATGAATCCATGACTTGCAGGTTTTGGACCCACTTTCTTTTACCAATATGTTGCTCATTAAGTATAACTATTGTTCAGTACATTTTAGCTTTAGTTATTTTATGGAAGATGACTTGGTGAAAATGCAGAGTTAGCAGAAGAGTAAAAGTGCTTTGATTTATGCCTCATACATGGATCCTGCTTAAATATCACTACCAAGTGATGCTGTTTAAAAGCATAACTGAGTTTGGTCCGAAATAGAGAAATAAACATTAAATTCTGATACCTGTGGCTGCTCCGGCTGTTAAAGTCATAATATCTCCATTGGTTTTTGCATTAATGGCAGAGTTGACTACTGTTAAGATTTGGTCATGTTCAGCTCCCATATCTTCTGCAATCTCAATGCAGTGAGAGGCTACTAAAGCTGCTGCAGATGCAATCGCAGCAGAAGCCAGGGGAGGAGGGGTCTTTAGGTTGGAATAAGGTATTTCAGGTGATGCTGTTGATGTTGCAACAGCCGCAATAGCAGCAGCAACACCAGCCACAGACACCGCAGCATGTAAATGGGCGTTGTGGGTCCTAATTTCCTGCTTTTTCCTCTCCTTTTGATCTTTCAACCACCTACCCATTGTCCTCCCTCTTAGCAAACTCCTGTAAAGCTGGTGAGCAATAGTTCACACCAATAAATAAATAAATGAAACAAATACTAACTAATATCAGATTGATCTGGTATTTGAGCATAGTTGATGAAGGAAATCATTAAGTTGATTGCCACATACCCCATTTCTGAGTAAGTTTTGACTGGAAAGGAATTCTGTACTGAGTGCTTGATGGAGTAAAAGTAAATCCTGTACACGACATATTGCTATGTTATTAATTTATACACACTAAAGATTCACTCCCAGTGCAAAAACAAGGTTTTCTAAAGATTCACTCCCAGTGCAAAAACAAGGTTTTGTAGATGTGGCCCGTGATTGTTTAGAGAAAGTAAAAAAAAGTTCACTCAATGATGATTGAATTGTCTAAATTTGTACTGTTATATAATTGTGAGTGAAGTGAAGTTCGTTTAGACCACAATAAAAACAGAGAGTCATGAAAGCAAGCTGAGGCCACATGACAGGCTTCAAATTCTTAACTGAAACTGAACAATGAGCCAAAATGTTTCTTGTGCATTTATGATCATATTTTTTTATCACATAAGTTAACAAAATGTACCTTCTTTTCGCTACTGTCATTCGGTGAAATTGGAGGATAACAACAGTTGGATAACTGCACAAAATTCTTGCATCAGAAGTTTAGAACCAATATGAAGTTATTAAATTATAAAAGCTACATACAGAAGCAGCAGTATTAGATTCTTCTTAAAATGAAGAATCCTAGGACCAAAAAAAAGAAAGGTCTAGGTTATGAAAAAATTATTTCCTCTGAAACTCCCTTTTTGGAGGACCTAGAATATCTCCTTTTTCCTTTTTATTCCACTGCAAGCATGTGCATTGCATAGAAATTGAATATCTTTTAAGAGAGGTAACATAGCATTTGCATGATTCCTATTTACATGCTGCATAACCAACTAAGAAGAAAGTGGCTAAAGGAAGAGTTAATGATCTAATTTAAATGCTGCATAGCCAATGTTCTTACATCCTTTGAAGCAGAGGAACTCTTGGTATCAAATTGGTGACCTGAAGGGCAAGAAAGTGGCATATCTATGCTGGTGGAGATCGCAATGTTGGTGTTGTGCAATGCTTTAGAGAGTTCCATGGCGGAAAGACTCCATGATCTAGCAAGGAACTCCATAGACTCAGTTGGAGTATCAGGTGGGGGACAGGATGATGCAGTCCAATCTGCAGGAGCATTCTCATCTATGTTCTCCAGTTGATGGACTGAGCATTTAGAGTTAGACGCTGTCGGGCTCACTGAAATTGAAAAGGAGTTAGGTGTTTTCATCAGAATGAAGATCGTAAGAATTACAAGAAGCTTTAAGTCTTTTTGGTCATTGTTTCAAGTTTCTATATACTCATGATAATTTCTAATGCCTGAATGAGAAAATTCAGTGGTTGTGTTGAAATGAAGTTTCTTCATTTAGAAACCAACTAATGTTACACTCACTTGTAAAGCTTAACGTTTCGATCACTCAGGACTCAGCAGATACGGGTGAGCAACAGTGAGATATTTAACAAGAAAATATGACGTTGTTTCTGAGTGCTTCTTATTAAGGAAAATGAAAACAATGTAAAAGATTCTTAGTGCTGAACAAAAGGACCCAATTTAAAGGCCACTCATTCTTGTCTCCAACTTAAGCTGTTGCTTTTGATTTCCACCTCTTAGTGGTTCATGCACAAATAGTTAAGGACCTGTTTTTATGGCAGCAGGGTTCATCATTACTAGGATTCTCCTTTGTCACCACTATCACTTTCTAAAGTAGAGTTAGGGGACCCATATGTACGTTTTTTCTTTACTTTGATAACTTGATAAACATCAAATTAGCATTGCAAATTGGATCCAGGGTACAAGTTTAATTGTGTTTACAGGACTGTTCTGTTTTCACTGTTTCCCTTAGCATGGAGACAATGTCTTTCTTTTGGTTATGGTTTTCTCGTGTGGCTCTTTTGTCTTTGTTAATTAAAGCATACGACACAGGGTGCCTTTTTCCCCTTAACTACATCTTCTCTTTAATTTTGTTGCTGATTACTACTAAGATATATATAGTAGCTATATTACCACAATTTTTCATTCTGATATATCAACCAATTGGTGATCGTTCTGGGGACCATTCCATAACAAACAAGTTTAAATTATGCAGATTGACAATTACTCCTTAAGTAGAAATATTTCTTATAATTTTCTCTATTGAAAAATCCCTGCACCAGTATTTTGCAGGGTTTTATATTTTACTAGTTTCGAATGTTGAATGTTTGCTTTTTTATAATCCTAACTATACCACATGAATGTTCATTAGAAAGTAGAATACTTGGTCGAGTTCAAAGATTGGATAAAACACCCTTTCAGTGAAAAAAAAATGGACCTGATCAGTTTCAAATAGCCATGAATTGGATTGACTTGTGAATAATTCCCTTGTTGGGATTGAGGTACAACGTGGTTATATTCATATGATGACAAAACTAACTGTACAAAGAAATGACAACTACTTCTGTGTAGTGAATTCTTGAAAGAAAATCAAAAGAATAGAAAAAATAAAATAATAAAAAAGGTACAATAAGAATGATTGTAGCTTCCCCACACCCATACATGTTCGATTCATCATGATTAGAGAAAAAAATGCAACCCCGCCAAACTCTTACAGTTCAAGGCCTACCAAACAATTACCCTGGGGCCTCGTGTGGGACATCCATCAGCATGCCTCGTTCTTTAAAATCGTCCACACTCCCTTACTTTCTTTCTCTCATTCCAACTCTTCAAATATGACGGCACCAATCTCACTCAGCAACAATGAATCCGACCATACATTTAGTATCAGTGTCATGTGCAGGAAGCTTGTTATGTCACTGTATCATGCTGGTCATTACAGTCTAATATAATGTTCCGCTGGTGGAGTGAAATGAGTACATGAAATTAGCAAATGTGAAAAGAGCTCCAAGTCACACCTTCATAATCCTGTCTAAGAAACAAAGTCCGTGTCTCAGCTAAATATTCTATAGTTATGACATAAAATGTCAAAATTACAGCAATCGGTAACTAGATTAATTACATAGAATTTCCAAATAAGTCCATGACATCTATGACATTGCTTGATTAATTATATAGCAGGATTCTAGTTCATATTCCAGATATGTGATTTTCTTACCTATTTGGCGGAAGAAATTCGGCGTAGTGAAGGAATCCAGCTGCTTGAAACACGGGAATTACTCCCAAATACACGACCAAGGTTTGAGGTTCCTGTGGACTTTTCTGGTTTCGAGACGTTTCCTGTAGAGGATTTGGGCAAGGCAGAGGAACTAGGTGGAATATTGTTCACACCCTGCAAAAATATATATCAGTCAAGTAAATTTCTTAAGCCGAACAAAATTCAAAATAAAGATCAGTATAATTGAACTAACAACTCCTAACATGAAAAAAGTAGCAACGCCACCATCTGGAAGAAATTCACAGAGGATAGACAACGAAGCCAGAGGCAGAAATTTTATTGAGGTGACTTACATGTTTCTCAGTCCGAATCTTGGCATCCAGATTCCGAGCATTCGATGGCTTAGGCTGCGCACGTGCACTTGGGAGTTCAAGACTAGCTAACATATTTGTTACATTAACAGGAGTTGAATCATTGGCTTCTGAAAAGGGAATGTAAAGCATAGGCATTAGGATGTGATCTAAAGAGCTAGACAGTGTGCGGCAAACTTTTTAGGCTATCTTAGTTCAACACCATTACAGTAAGCAAAAACTAGTTATCATAACTACAGTATCCCAGGTTCAAAACAAGACACTCAACATCCCATAACAACAGCAACAACAATAACAATAGAAACAGTTATATGGGAAATACATATCCACACTGAGTATTGGTCACAATCTTAGCATATCAGAAGTTATTAATTTGTTTTCCGAGACAACTAAGTCCCATGAAAATTGAACCATGTTCTGAAAGCCAGACTAAACCAACCTTGAGTAAAGTTATTGGAAGTGGAAAATCAGTCAAAACCAGTTTACCATGGGTTGATGAACATGCTTAATATGACTTCATTTTGATCTTTCTTGAAAAATGAAAAATCAAACTAAAGTGTTTATAATTTTCCTTTTCTTTCTAGATGTAGACATTATTATTAATGGACATTGTTTAGTAATGCTCAAACTTAGATCAAAGTATTATGATATATTTGATTTGGAATTTTATGTACACATTGAAAGTTAAGAATCTAAAAATAATGTTGTATTCTTAATTTTTGGAGATATAAAGTTATAATATTATATTTCTTAAATGTTATCTTATCAATTATTTAATTACAACTAATATTTTTCTAATATCTATTCCACTGTAATTGAATTATTAAACCTTGAAGACATTGAAACCAGTCTAGTTTTGAAGACATTGAAACCAACTCACTTTTGCATAAGCACCAATAATTTATTTTTCTTTTAATTTTATTTTAATAAGCGTAAAATGTCACTTTAAATTCCAATTTAATCTGCAGTATAATACAAATCTCAGCATGCAAATCATAAACTTGGTAGAATACTGTTTTTCTAGAATAAAAATATATCTATAATAAAAACATCCTTCAATACCTTTGGGGTTTTCCACAACTGCTGGTTCTAAATTGCTAGGCAATGCAGCTGAAGACTACAAATTGTCAAAACAAACTCCAGTAAGAGAATAATATCAGGAAAGTTTAATGTGAAAACTATTTAAAAAAACATATAAATTAATACAATCAATTAGAGACAATTCATTGGAGGAGGAGCAAGTTGTTTCCTCAGTTAAGGCAGTTAAGTGAAAAAAGGCTGTCATTAGATGTCCCTATGCTTGAGGATGAAATTTCAAATGGAAAAAAGCATTCCAATTTGGCAAGAAAAACAAAAAACACCATCATTGAAAGGAAACAACTCAAGCCATGTGAAGATATTCAAGAAAGAGATGTAACAACTATAATGTCGACTTTCATGGAAAAACTAAGCATTTCAACATTAAGTTATTTTTCTTAAGATAAGTGCAGAAAAATGGAGATGCTACTCTTGCTAACACCTTTACTTAAGGAGCAAGTCTGTTAGTTATTGAGAATGATATCTCTTACTTTATCAGTCGAGTTTTGCTCTTTTAATAACTATAAATGTAAACATTGTTGATCGATAAAATAAAATATCAAATTCCTCGCTCTTAGTTCAAAATATTCCAATCTATTCTATTTCCTCTTCCGGCCTATTTTATTTTTTCAGCCACAATTCCTAACATCGCAACAGAGAGGGAAGGGGGAGATTAGAGCAGCTTTGATGAAAATTTCCAAACCCAAGAGGAAATACATTATAGCA
Organism: Vigna reflexopilosa; assembly: GCA_027742785.1. Classification (NCBI taxonomy): domain Eukaryota; kingdom Viridiplantae; phylum Streptophyta; class Magnoliopsida; order Fabales; family Fabaceae; genus Vigna; species Vigna reflexopilosa. The sequence continues at coordinate 7,202,380 of CM050918.1, read as the reverse complement.
AGCAATATAGCCAAAGAAGGTACTAACAGATGATTGATTTTGTTTCTTTGTCTGTTGAGACTGCTGGTATTTGAGGATGGTCCAGTCATATATATAGTCGGAATCATATCCTGCTCATTAAGGTCAGCAAATAAAAAATTGTTAAAAAGAGAAGATACATATGACACACGAAACCAGTAGGAATATGATAAATGAAACTTTGAAAGCCCCAATATTGGTAACCACGACAAACATTAAGAATTAAATGAGCTAATTCATAAAACTTGCACAGCTTGAAAACTTAAGCTTGTGGAAAAAGAATAAAGAGTGGAAACAAAAGACCATGAAAGTTAGATAAATTGTACTCAAGTAGGACTGCTCTCCACGAATTAGTTTTATACTCTTAAGAATAACTTGTGCCAAAATAAAGATACTCTGATACTAAATGCAGATGACAAGTTGAAAGAGAAAGAAAGGTTAAACACTTGATGGTGTCATTTACATGTCATACTTCTGCATTTAATATGTAGAGCAATCAACGAATATGAGCATTGTCATCTTCAAGAAACAATAGGCTATATTTCAAACTAGCGGATAAAGTATTTGAAATCAAGAATATGATTACCTTCTCGTCTGAACAAATCACTAAACAGGCGCTTCAAGTATCCATAATCTGGGTGTTGATCAAATGTCAAAGATTGGCAATAATGAAAGTATGTAGCAAACTCCACAGGAAATGACTTGCAGAGCACCTAATATCAGAATAAGTAAACTTGTGAGGGACAGAAAACTTCAATAAGAAAATCTACAGGAGAAGAACCAAAACTTAAGGATTGTCATTGCTTCTTCCTGTTTTTCATAACTCTAATTTCCATTTCATGCTCAATTTGCCAACAGAGTCCTTTCCTCTCCCACTCTTGACAAGAAATAGAAAAGGGCAGGGTGGGACTCTCCTTACCGTAACCAAAATCTATTCCACATTTCCACTCGCTAAAGTAGGCCACAGTACGAGGTTCAATGTAAAAGAAAAACAAAAGCTGTATTGGGGCAGGGAGTTCAACTGTTCGATCAAATTGAAAAACGGGGACATACCTCAATGGGAGTCGATAACTTCTTGTCACAGATAGTGTCATATTTTTCCTTTTTGGTGGCAGCTTTCAAACCCTGCCAAGGAAGGCTGAAATGCAAGAACCAGATAGTCAAGACATATATTTACCAGAAAAAACAATGCCATTCATATACTTTACATGCACAATTTTCTTTTTTTTTACATGAGAATGCCCAGAAATTACAATGACTAGGAGAATCATACCTTCCTCTTAAAAAGTACATTAGAACATAGCCAAGAGACTCCAAATCATCACGGCGACTTTGTTCTGACAAAATGAAAAACAATTTGTGAGCACTTTGTAGGTTATGAGTTGTAGTTATAGAGGTAAAAGTTCATTTTGCTCACCAATTCCCATGTGAGTGTTGCAACTTGCATAACGGGCAGTTCCTGTTAAGCTTTTATTCTCTCTGGATGAGTTTATCAACATTACAACAAATATTAGGCAATGATATCTTTGCTAATTAAACTAAAACTGGTAAGGCACAAGCAACACTAAGAATGAATCAATCAGAAGAATTCAGAAAAAGAAGTATTTGAGATTCCCACAGATCAAAAGTTTGGAAGGCTTCCCATTGCTAAACAATAATATCCGTCCTATTACTTTGGAACAACAAAAAAATACAATATCTATTTTAGAAAAATACACTGCAAGGATGGAGATAGAGGCAATGGTTCAACAAGTTACAAATCTTGGTGATTACAAGATTATAAGTATCAAAATTTTGATCGAATAATATTTCTTAGATGGTATTCAATAAAGAACATTTTGTATACTGTTCCTTATTGGTTTCTTGTTAATTTAATTTTAGTTACGTGTCAAGCCACCGTGACATTTAAACAAAATGGTATCATTCAGTTCCACCTCCAAAACTTTGGTAAAACATTTAAAATGAAGAAACAGGAAAAACTGTACCACTTTGGTTAATACATTATCAAAAAATAGGCTAATACATATATACTGAAAATCAAAGGGAAAGCTTATTGGCAGAAGGAAAAGCAATCAAATCAATTAACTCTAGAAAACCTTATAAAACGGGACACTACTAGACCTGGAAAACATTAATTCATGGCATGAAAAGATAAAAAATGTAAAACAAATCTAACAAGAACAAAACATACCTGTAAGGAATGTGCTTATTTGTGTTTGGATCCCTATATCTTTTTGCTAGTCCGAAATCAATAATATAAACCTGTAAATGTAACAAATTGCAGAAAACATGTAAGATAACTTGTAAGCATAAAAGGAACTGTCGAGAGGAAAACAATCCACAAAGTTAGCCATGAAATAGAATGAATTTTGATGATGTTACCTGATTTGCTTTCTTCCCAAGACCCATAAGAAAATTATCTGGTTTGATATCTCTATGCAAAAATCCCTTGGAATGCAGGTACTCTATTCTTGTCAGCTGGAGTCAAGTTAACGAATCTGACTTAATTTTCTATTGAAAACTCCCATGAATGCAAGCATTAGCTAAGATGTAAGTTTTAAAGACTAAACTCATACAATAATTTGCAAGAAACATGGAAATAGAATAGTCAGGAAGGAACAAATGCAGGTTCCTTGAAAATTTAAGCAATGCAGATATGAATGAGTCGTTACCATCTGATCAGCCAACATCAAAACTGTTTTTAATGAAAATTTCCTGCCGCAATAGACAAAAAAGTCTTCAAGACTCCGTCCCAGAAGATCAATAACTAAAACATTATTGTCTCCATCAGTACCGCACCACTTCATACATGGAACACCACCTAAACTCCAAAGAGCAAGAGGAATTAAAAAAATAGCATTACTCTCTGAAAATGTGCTGAGAGCACTTAAATTATTGAGGTGCTTCTTTCGTATAACTTACTTCCTCCTTGAAGAATGCTATATAACTTTGCCTCATACAATAGTTGTGGATGTTTGGTTCTCTTGTTTTCCTACAACATCAGAACACGGCACCATAAATCACAGTCAGACCATATGTATTGATTCTTGAACAAAAAGAAGGGCAAAAACAACTGCAAACATCCTACAAGATTTGCAAACAACCCAAGCTTTCATATCCCAACACTTATCCCCATCCAGCACGCTCATGCTGGAGAAGCACACACGAAAAATAAAAATGAGACTCAAACGATAAAATTAAGAACCTATTTTACATTTATATTCCCAGTTTCAACTAATAATTACCTAAACATGAAAATATTGACTTCATTTCTTGTTTCAGAAACATTTGTATTAACATTCCGTTATTTTTTTCACTATTTTTATACAAATACTTGTCAACAAAAAATATAAAGCAAAAGAAAAACGATACTTTTCCGGTCATTTGTAAAAACAAAGATTGAACCTAAGCAGGTCCTACTCGTCCCAATATTCAACACAAACGAAATCTGAGTTAGATGATTAAGAGGCTGAAACCCAGAAACAATAAAAGAAGACTTACCATCTTGATGGCAACAATCTCCGAGGTGTCCATATTTGAGGCTGAAAAAAAAAACGGAAGCAATGATCAGCATATGCATACATACACACATATAGATATAGATATAGATATATGAAACAGCAAAAAACGATGCTTCCCATATTATCCCAACATACTCAATCCAGTTCAAAAAAATAAACGAAAAGGAGAAAGAAAGACACGTGGTGGTGGTGACCTATATAAATTTCTCCAAATGAACCGCTTCCGATTTTCCGACCAGTCTTAAACTTGCCGCCGATGACCCTGTCCATGGTTGCTGAAAGGGAGAAGCTGTGTGTATGGGTGTGAGAGAGTGAGAAAGAGAGAGAAAGAACAGAACACAGAGATTGACGGAAGAATGAAATTGTGGGGTTAAAATGATCGAATGGTACGGTTTGGTTTTGTTATTAAAGTTGGAGCTGACCTGTCCAATCGAAGAAGCTCAACCTCAGCTCAACAACATTCCTGTGCTGTGCTCTTACCTAACTCCATCACCACAACACAACAACATAACATAACATAACATAACCATCCTCCTAGTAACAGTTCCAACACGTGTGCAATCTCAAAAACACGCTTTCTTTCTTTCACCTGCCACATTTTCAATATTTATATCATGTTATTATCCATTTTTTATTTACACCTAAAATATTTTTTACGCGGTTATCTTATTACAGGGATGGTTCCATTTTTAAATTATTTAAAATGCCAAAGTTGAAATTTGTTACCGAAAGAAAAATAAATAAATAAACAAATAACCGACGCTCCTTTGTTTCTGGTTTAGAAACATTGATTATTACTTTTTCTTCCACCTTTATCTTCTTTGGATATACTCAAGTCTGACTCAGCAGGATCTAATAATTCAAACCCTCAATTAATGCGCTCTTTCCCCAATTCTCTCTTCCTAATTCCTATGATCAATCAATAATTAATAATTAATTTTTTATTAGTGGCTAGGAACATTAATACTAACAGCATAACGGTAACGGTCCTCTTATTATATTTTTATTAATTGTTATAATTCATAATCATTAAAATTGATAATAATATATTAATAACAATATTTTTTCCTATAGATTCTTTTGGATAGGGAATTTCCAAACTGGATAAGGCTGTCCATGGAATTTAGGGTTGAAACGTTGTTACAGCTCTTTATGACAATATATGTAACAGTCAAGTTTTACAAATAATCTTTGAAATTATAAAAAAAGATTAATAAATACACAGTCAATGTCAACGCACTCGTCCTTTCTATTATCATAAGTTTAAATTTTATATGTTTTTATTTAAGGAAATTATATTATCAATTGTTAGAAATAGTTGGTCTTTCGAGATTTTACATATTATTTGCCACATAAAATTATTAAGTCTTTTATTAATCTCTGAATTAGAAATTTATTTGAGATTTAAAACCATTATATGAATTGATAACTAACCAAATATTAATTAATTAATTAATCTACTATAGACGCTTTATCTCTTCGTTACAAGCCACTCACATGGTTCACCTAAATTTAGAGAGCTAGATTATCTGAATGTGGTATTGTTATAAATGAATATTGGATATGTTTAATGCGGTTCCACCAAAATAAAATACTATTAAACATTTTACTAAAAAAATATTTATTGACTTTATTATAAAAGATAAAAACCTATGTTTTAATTCAAAATATTAGCCAAATTTGATTTGAGTATTATTATATTAATACATGGACTGTGAAAAGGATTAAAGAAATGTTGAAAAAGGAAGTGTTTGAGTGCAGTGGTCAAAGAAAGCATGCTGGTTTTTTATTATAATATTTTACTTTAAAAGCTAAATGCGTGGTTTAACTGACGAGACTCTCACGTCACGTCATACGTGTTAATGGATCAGCCCAATTTGAAGGATTCGGTCCGATCCAAGTTTATGGAGGGATATTCTCACACCACCCCCACATTGTTTGCTGTATCAAAACATAGCAAAACTTTTTTTTTATAAATTTTGAAATTCGTTAAAATTTTTAAAAATTCTTTAAACGGATTTCGAAATCCATTTTCAAAAAATTCTTTAACCAATGTAAATATCTGTGGAAAAAAAATTGCTTCAATATATATTAATATCCGTCGAAGAATTTTTCAAAAACTTCAACAGATTTTAAAATTCATTAAAAGTTTGAAAAGAATTTTAACGATGTCAATATATGTTAAAGAATTTTTTTTTTAACAAATTTTAAAATCTCATTCAAGAAAAGAAAATCCGTTGAAAAAAAAAATGAGAGTGTGGAATTTTTTAAAATATAAATAATAGTTTTGGAATTCTAAAAAAATATTGTGGTGAAAAAAATAATAGAGTTGTGTAAAGAGTAACTTGTGGTTCATTTTTTGTATACAAGTGAAAAAAACTATCAGCACCTTTTTTTTAATATAAAAGATAAATAAATTTCAAAATTATATAAGTGAAACAATTAATCTGGAATCTGTTATTTATTTCGAAAAAAGTTATTTTACAATATGTTTTTTACATTTACAAAATACATTCTCTGCAAATTAAAATACGTTTGAAAATGGTTATATTTTAAAATACAAATCATAAAATAGCTTAGTTAAGAATATATTATTATTATTTTGAAATATAAAAAAATATATTCATGATGACCAATTTGATATATAAATAATAATACTTAATTCTAAAATATTTATTACATAACGCAAAATATACATGTTATTTCAAAATACAAACGATTAAAATAATTTCCTTTTCCGAATAATACTTGTCTAAAAGTTTTCGTTATGTTCTTTTAATCATTCTTTATAAAGTAAATAACACATTCCTTTATATATTTTACTTTTCATCATCAAATTCATTTTATAGAAAAAGTGTTAAGATGGTTAAGAATGGGAGTTTTCAACCTTATAAAATTGTTGGCTTGTAAAATTATATTTGTATTTTTTTTTATATTGCGTGAGATCTCTAACACATTTTTTCACGTCCATATATATATATATATATACATTTCAAATATAGCACTAGACCTTAATGAATAACGAATAACATAATATGTACCTATATTAAAAGAATTAATTTTCGATACATGACATAAAATCGCTTTTGACAATAACGAAACACGAAAAAGACTATACGAAAGCTCGCCTTACAACTATTGTTACAAATATTTATAAAAGTAATTTTACTATTTTTGATTATATTTTTAGCTATGAAGTAGAGTTGTCAAAGTGGACCACCCCGTCCGGTCCACTACGGATTAATCATCTAATGAGTCAACCCAACCCGACTTATTTATTAGCGAGCAAGAAAAATTCGAACTCGGTTCGACCCACCACGAGTTGGCTCACTGCATGACTTGATTACAATTTTTTTTAAATAAAAAAAATTACAAACTTTCGATAATTCAAATCTAAACGAATTTCATTCCCAAATTCCACTCCCAACATGGAGTGTTTAATTAATTTTAAAACAGGGAACTTAAATAATATTTTCAAGCAAAAATAATAATAAATATTTTTTTTATAAAATTAAAATTAAATTTTAATAAAATAAAATTAGGTAGGTGGGTTGGTGGGCAACCCGGTCCACCATGGGTTCAACTCGGATGAGCTAAATTGAAATCTGACCCACATAAAAAAAATACAATTTTTTTCAAACCCAACCCGGACCAAACCCGTGGTGGGCCGGGTTTGCCCGCGAATTGTGACTAGGGATGGCAACGGGTCGGGTCGGGCACAGATAATGTCTACTCGTAACCCGACCCACCAGATAAAACTGTACCCGAAACCCGACTCGCTACCCGCTGGATATCCGCCTAAAAAAAATTCGCGGATTTTTTTCAACCCGTAGATATCTGTTGGATATCCTTTTTCAACCCGCGAATATTATAAAAAAATTATTTTTTAAGTTTTAAAATGAAATCCAAATTAAATTTCAAAAAAAATACAAATAATATTTAAAACATATATCCAAATAAATTCAATGGATAAGTAAATAAAAGTTAAAACATAAATTCAAATTAATAAAAATTAATAGTACAACATGTATCCAAATACAAGTAATTTTAAAAATAATTGTTCTAAAAATAAGATTCTAAGATTTATTTTTCTTCTTCCATATCTTCATTTTGACCACTTAATTATTCGTGAAACAAATAAATACAAATAAAGTCATCAATCAATGACAAAGTGACACTATTAATAAAATTAAATTAACATATTATAAACAAAACTACTAACATTATCATCAATTATATCATATCCTCTAATATTGTATTAAGCTTCATGTTATCCACTTTCAATTTTGAAGAACGTGAAAAAGGAAAATAACTTCATTTGTCATAAACAATCATTTGAATGAATATAAATATGTAATTACCTTGTATGTCACTCCATAGCCAATCTTGAACACACATAATGCCTCTAAAGTGTCTGGGTGTAATCTACTCCGATGTGGAGTAAGAAATTGACCACCAGTACTAAAAGAAGACTCATAAGCAACTGTTGAGATAGGAATGGCTAGAAAATCTCTTGCAATCATTTGTAAGATTGAATATTTTAATCCATTAGTCTTCCACCAAATTAAAATGTCAAATTCTTCATCTGAATCAGGTAGTATCGGTTCTTCCAAGTAATAATCAAGTTCTAACTTATAATTTGATGGTTCATTTTTCTTTGCAATCTGGTGTTTTGCAAAATCTCTCCTCCAAACATCTTTTCTTCCATCAACAATTTGGCCTACATTTATGTTTGGATTTTGACATGAAGAAACTGACTTCTTACCTTTCATGTACATTTCATACTCTCTTACCAAGTCCTTAAAAAGAATCTTCACCTTTTCAATTTCACAATCAAATTCATTACCATATATCTGAGGGGAAAAATAATTCAACAAATCAATTTGTACATGGGATCTAAGACAATACCTATAGTCATCACTCCACTGATCACACCCAATACTTGTTAAACTTTAAAACCATAGATGCAGCCATTTGGTGAATAATAAAATTGGAAGAGTTAAGTCATTCAATTAAATCCAACTTAATTTCACATACCTTTGGAAAGAAAATGTTGGCAATTGGATAAGCGGTACCAGAAAACAAGAGTGTCACATCATAAAATATTTCCAACTTTTGACAAATTTCATGTGTCATTTGCCAATCATGTCCGCTAGGCAAAACTTTATATTGACCCTCTCGTTGTGATAAACAATCAAATACATCTTTGTATTGTATGGCTACTTGAAGCATTAAAAATGTAGAATTCCACCTAGTTCTACAATCAACAACTAATTTTCTTTTGAATGGAATATTCAATTGAGCAAATATCTCTATAAATTTCTTTTTTCTCTTAGGTGTAGTTGTCCAAAAATTAGCACTTTCTCTGACCTTTTCAATGACATTAACAATTATGGACAAACCATATTTCACAATCAAATTCAATATAAGAGACCTAGGTGAAATCTTGTCTAACATGTGATCAATCATAGCATCATTTGTAGTGCAATTATCAACTGTCAAAGTAGAAACTTTTCTATGTAGATTCTAATCCATTAAACATTCAACCAATAATTAAGCAAGAACTTGACTAGTATGAGGAGCATGCACATACATAAACCTAAAATTGAAAGTCATGTTTTATTAATTTAGTGAATAACATTGTTAATATAAAAATTACACTTAAAATAAAGTATAGTGTTATTACCTCACAAGTCGACTTTGTAGCCTTCATAAATCATCAATAAAGTGAGTTGTTATAGTCATGTAGCCTCTATTTTTATTATTAGCAGTCCACGTATCATTTGTAATTGCAACTCGGATTTGAATCTTTGACAACAATAATTTCAGTTTCTCTTTTTCGGCATTGTAATCTTTCATAATATCCTTTTTTTAAGGTGTTTCGAGAAACCACTTTAAATAGAGGTTATACAGTAGCACAAAATTCTTTAAAGCCTATGTGATCAACCATTGATATTGATACTCATGTAGAATTATCATCTTACGGAGTACATCTCTATCTATTTGTTGATTAAACACATAATTTTCAACAACTACGGCTTCACCACCTTCTTTATGAATTTTTAAAAATGATTGTCTGATGTCCCGAGTTGTTCAAAGCTTGCAGCTCTTGAAATGGTTTCTCAAATGTGACGTACCTTGCTTTGCATCATCTACAAGACTTTTGAAACAATAATTGCACATCACTTTCCATTTTCCATCTACCTTTTTGTCTCTTAAAGTTCTGACAATAATCTTCTTGAGCGATAGGAGTTGAACTTTCAGTTTAATTTGAATTTACAAGAACATCATTTTGATTTGAATCTCCTACATTATATTCTATTAAGTAGACATCCTAAAAATAAAATTGATCAACATAAGGCTTCTGGTGCAATTTGATCAAAGCTAAAATATAACAATATATCTACGTGTGAGATGAAATACTTAGACTATCTAAAGTGTAATACTGAATCTAGTAAATCCAACAACACAAGTAAAACTTCATTTATAAGTTAAAGATAGAATGGAATAAACTAACCTCTTTACTACTTTTTTAAATTAAAAATTTAAAATATTAACCTAATTATATTATATTATTTAAATAATACAAAATGTATTAATTTATATTATTAGCGATTTCAAATTAACTTGTATTTATTAATGATAGAAAAATAATTTAACATATAAATGAGAACTATTTCAATTTATTTAGATATACATTTCTATTAATCAATTAAAATATTATAAAAAATTTATATAATTAAGTATATTTTTAATAATATGTATATATGTAAACAAATTTTAAAATATAATATAAAAAATTAAATTAAAGGTAAAGATTTTAATTTTAGAGTGATTTTTGTTTAAACTTTAAGGTGAAATTGAAATCATTTTTTGAAAACTTTAATAATTTTTTATTATTAAATTTTAATAGTAAGTGAATTGAGTTCTATTTAACCTAATTATTTAAATATTTTTAATTTTAAAAAAATTTCATGTTAGTATTTAATTTATTTATTTTTGTTTAATATATTTTTGTTTAAGTATTAATTTTTTATATATTAGTAAAATTTAATATAATAATATTAAATAATTAAATTATTTCATTTTTAGTATTAAAAATTAAATGTCTATTTTATTAATATATATATATATATATATATATATATATATATGAGTTTGTTAACGTATTATGATCATTAAACTCTACCAAATTTTATTTGACAAAAAATTTCTATTTATAAAAAAAGACATATTTTAAATATAGAAATATTTTAATAATTTTTATTTTTAATTTAAAATAAAAGAATTCATAAATTATTTAAATATTTTTAACTTTAAGACTTAAAATATGTAATATATCATATTTTTATCCATTAAAATTTGATAAAGTGGTTACATAAGTTAACAAATAAATAAATAAATATATATATATATATATATAATGCAAGAAGAATCTTAACCTATGAATTTCTATGACGAAGGATCCTAAGATGATAATTGATTTCTAATGATTATTTATAAGAAGAATATTTGCTGTTATTTATTCACCTTGCCTAACATTTAAAATTTGAAAATAAAAATATATTAGATAAAAATAAATTCTAATTTTATAAAAGAGTTTTAAAATTTAACTCTTAATTTATTACAAATATTCTGAACCAAATATTAGAGAAAAGTGAATGGGATCGAGCTTTTTGTCACCTATTTTAATCACGTTAATAAAACAAAAGTTGTTTAAATAAGCAATGTAACCTCACCTTCTCCCTCCATATTCCCAACCGACATAGCACTATGATCAACGGTGGCACATCGGGCTATAAAGAGCTCTGTAAAATTGCAGAGTTATTAATAGAATCAGGATATATATTAAAAAATAAAATTAATTGAATATAAAACTACATCCACAATATCAATAAATATCTCGAAGGATTATATATGTTTTGATTTAAAAATTGTGACCTCGTGTCCCTCGAGCACACATTGACAAGGAAAGTAATTATTATTACAACCATTTTGCATTTGTCAACCCTAGTCATCCCCTCCACCATTCCTCCGACCACCCTCTCTCTCTTCTCCCTCCACCCTCCACCCTCATCTCTCATCACCATATCATTCGATTAACATATTATATTATCTATAAATATATACATAATACAACATAATTAGACAGCTAATTAATTATTATTACTTCCCTTAAGTGCAGCAGGTTTGATCGGAGAAAACAACACCGAGTTTTGACAGACTACGCCATGAGAGAGGGCGGAAGCAGCCACGTGCATGGAATCCCACCACTTCTCAATTTCACGTTCCATTTTTTACTCTCTATTTTGCAACGTGGACGGCAAAAGCATCGTGATGTGTTCAGACTCATCCTTTTCTCTTCGTCGTTACTGGTAAGTAGTCTATATCTATATCTAACACTCTTAACATAGCTACAGCTAGGCCTCATCTTCTCATGAAACTATCAACTTTATTTAAGCTCTCTGTGCATACTTCTGTTTAATTTTCCTGTCAATTTCTTCCTTTGATAAACAAGATAATTCATCTAAGATAATATGTGTGCTAAGTTGAAAGATCAAATCACTCTCTTTTCATATGTTTATATCATGAAAACATGAAAAATTACAAATTCCTACAAAACTTATGATGTAAAAAATGGATCGAATTAATGAAACAATCAATTAAAAAAACTCCTCTAATATTCTCAAAACAAGGAAATAATAAACAATCATCGAATCTAATCTTCAATTTACTAATACATTGCACATATGCTTTTATTGTAAACATTTCATTCTTATTAATACATTCCACACTTTCAAATCAAATGAAACTTGAAGAAAACAATTAAAGTATTGAGTTAGCTTAGTAATAAATAACTATATTTTGATAAAACAAATCGTTATATATTTATTTACTTACATATTATTTATAGGTTATGATTGATATTATTTAAAGATATAAGTTAAACATTCAGTACATCTGAACATAAAAGAGAACTTCGATTTACATGTGAGTATATACTTTTTTTTTAATACATACTAGTATACTATAATAAGTCAAAGTCACGTGTATTTGTTGGTAAATATTTTTTTAAGAAGCACGTAATATAATTAAGGTCTAGACAAACTTGAATCTTCTCGTATCAAGAGAAGTTTCGTTAAAACTTTTGTCTGTTACTCTGATTCTATATACTTTAGAAAATTAATCTTAACTCACGATTCATGAATCAAATATGACTATTTAGTACAATAAAAAATTATTTGAAAGATTCTAAGAGAGACAAATATCTTATAAAGTCTAAGAATGCATAACGCGTTTCTTTTTAATCAAATAGAAAAGTGATAATTTATATTTTCATTTTTTTAATTCCTTTTCTAGACTCATAGTGGGGTAAATTTGGTGTCATAAAAGTTTAATAATTCGGAAAAGAAGAAAGAGTGATACTTGTAAAGGATGATATTTGTTTAATTAATTGTTTGATGGAAGAAGAATGAGTCCATGAGTATTGTAATAGATGAAATTTAGAAAAGAGGAAAAGAAAATATAGAAAATAAGAAAGACAATAAAAATTGAGATGAAGACCAACGTAAGAGAAAATAAAAGAGTTTTTAAAACGAACTAGAGATTAAGAAAAATTAATAACATGTTTTATGGATAAATTGTCGTCACGTAAAAATTTAATATTTATATTTTGGAAAATAACAATTATAAATGGCAAGGAATCCATTTTGAAGAATCAAAAGTTAATTTCTTGAGATTTTCAAGAACTATTAGATATTGCAATCATAGTTTTATTGTGAAAAAAAATATTGAATCTGAAACATATTGGTTATACATAAACTTTTGATGTAGGAATTCAATAAGGTGTGATCATGTTTTACTGAAAAACATTATGACACATAAAACTAGGAAAACTGGTCATTTAAATTTTGACTTCTCTATACAATCTTCTTCTTTTCCATTGGTAATTTATTTTCAAGTTATTGTTATTTATTTATTTGTCATTACTCTTACTTGAATTTAATCTTAGTTTTCTACATTTTAATTTTTAATTAATATTTATTTTACCTCTTGCATTTACTTTTGATTTTTATTTTTAACCTTTTGCAAAAATTTTAATTTTAACTTGTTTATAAACTTTTTTATCTTTTAAGAGTTTAAGTTTAATTTAACTTTATAAAATTAAGTTGTAAAGTGAAATTTATACTTAATAATATATTATAAATTAATCTTATCTTTAATATAATACTTCCAAAAAACACTTACTTAACAGAAAAAAAAACTCATACATTTTTATTTACTAAGTCATCAATATAAATACCTATTATAACATTTTAGTTACACAAATTAATGTAAAATCACAACTTATATATGGAAAATTACAAGATCTCAATTAAATAAGTCTCCTAGTTATATATTCATTAAAACATATAATAGATAAATGATAATAAAATTAGTTTGTAAGATGATCTAAGTTTGTACCTACTATTAATTAGTGTTATATGTTTCTAATTCACCTCTGATGAAAGATGTATATTTTGAATATGAGACTATACATTAATTAATTGATAGTTTAATAACGACTTTCAATAACAAATGAAATACTTAATAAATAATAAACTTTATTAAAATAAATTAACTCAACTATGATATCATATTAAAAAATTAATTCTAAACCTATCATAGTTTTATAAAATTAGTTTATAAAGTGAAATATACATCTATTTATATTATAAATTGATATTAACTATATAATAGGTGTAAAACTTCCAAACACTATTCTTAATCTTAAAAGTTTCTTTTATATTTTTTAATTCAATTAATCTTATTTAACTTGTTTTAACATTTCTTTAAACAAATATATAATAAAAACAGTACTTTAACTACAAGTACAATATTAACATCCTTTAGTCGATTTTATAAGAAATAAAGAATAAAAATGTAATAATAATAAAAATCAGATATGTTTTCTTGATTTGTTGCATGGATTATTATAATATAACATGTTCAATCGACGAGATTTTAACCCATACATAAACGAAAATCAATAACGAACGTGTGATTTTGTTCGTTAATTTAATGCATAGAAAATCATCAATAGATTCGCTTCTTAATATTTTGTGGTTGAATCCAAACACACTCTTAACATGTACACCTATTTTTAAAATACACCTATTTTTTTTTATATATTTTTATATATATTGCACATTTAAATATATATTGCAGATGAGAGGACTTGTGGATTCAGTTAAATGCGAGTAAAGCAGAACACATGTGATTACTTAAAAGATTTAAACCAATTATTATAATGCTTTTATTTTACTTTACATGTATTTGCAATGAAGTTTGGTTTCGTTCTTGGTTAACTTTTTATTAAAAAATTATTCTTTATTTTCGTCTTTTAAATTACAATACAACAATAAAAAATGTATGTTACTCAGAATTTTATGAATATATTGAATAATAAACTAATAAAATTGTAAAATTAAAAAATGTAATATTACTAAAAGTTAAAATATACAAAACAAAATTTAATATCAATTTAAAAAAAAATACATTAAATCAAACAAAAGAACGGAGTTGAGGACATAACCTCTAAGAAAAGTTAATAAAATTAACCATAACAAAATTAAAAACTTGCAAATCAAATATATAAAGCAAAAAAAAATATTGTAAGAAGATTTAGGTTGAAATATATAAATTATTGATATTATATTAATAATAATAAGGGTTAAATATGTTTTTGTTCTCTTAATTTTTAATAAAATTTGAAATTGGTATGAATTTAGACCAAAATTTGTTAAATTTTGGACTAATTTAGTCCCTTATATGAACTTAGACCAAAATTTGTTAAGTTTATTTGAGGTTTTAAATGCATTTTTCAATTAACATTGAAGAAAAAAAAAATGTGTCAAACAGTGTAAACAACTCAAATGCTATCATAAAATACATTTGAAATGTCAAATAAACTTAACAAAATTTAGTTAAAAGAACTAAATTCATATATTTCTAAAGTTGAAGAATTAAATTGAACCAAAATTTAAAAATAAAAACTAATTCTAATTTTAAAAAAATCAAAAACATATTTAACTCTAATAATAATAATAATAATAAAATATATCAAAGTATCTTAGATACCGGTTTCAGTTAATTTTTAAAATTCAAATAAATCTGGCTCTTAGAAAAAGAAATTCTAAAACAATCTTGACTCCTTTTTTTTTTCGATTTTCGATTATTTGGATAAATTTTTGAAAGCCTACTTTAAATTTAAGTATACTTTAACAATTTCTCTGTTGTTCAATTTTGTTGAATGTGGACTCTAACTTTCCAACATTGCAGTATTTGTATAAAGTTTTATGAATATTTCGAAATCAGAAACATTGTTTTCTGGCAAAGTAGTGACCTAAACATCAAAATCAAAAATAGAGTAGCCTATTGTCTAAACCGATTTCAGGATCTGAAAAGTGTTATAATAATCAGATTTTACAATTTTTTTGAACAAAGGGTGTGTTTCACGATACGCCAAAGAATCATTTTATTGCTTTATTGGTTTTCGAACTATCTGGTCAATGCCATAATAGAAAGAAGGTAATTGAAACTAACACTTACTTTTTTTGGGATGAAGAAAGGAATATAGCTACCTAACACTCTCACAACACAATTATGCATAATGTCCACACAGGAAAAAAAGGTTGAACCATGGATTTTTTTTTTCATCATTGGATTTACTATTAAGATAAAAATATATATTTAACACTACCCTCTTTGAAATACACTTTTCATTATTACTTATAATCTACTCAAATTATGATATTAGATTCATGTGACTTTCTCTCAATGTGCTTAACATTGACAACAAAATTCTTTAGTCCTACACTCATTCCCTTAACTTGCAACACAAGACTTTATCATAACGTTTTATTTCAATTTAATTGAGTTTTATTTAGGGATGACAACGGATCGGGTCGGGCACGGATAGTATCTATCCACAACCCGATTCGACAAAAAAAAATTCTACCAGTTATTCAACCCGTTACCCGCACAGATACCTGCTTAAAAAATATCCGCGGATATCCGCAAATATTTAAAAAATATATTCTTATAAATTATTAAAATAAAATTACAAAAAAATATAAAATATAATATAAATTAAATTAAATATAATTTAAAATGATATTTTTGTTTCGGTTGAATTGGTCTGAGAGTCGGTCGTTCTTCATCGCTCAAGATATAAAAAAGTCTAAATAAATTTTATTAGGATAGAAGAGAAAGATTGTAACTAGACATCAATTCTATATTTATAGAACTTGTGACATACAAGTCATTCATTAACCATTAGTGCAATATATTTTTAGGCGACCAATAATCAATAATTAATATGGTATATTTTGTAAAGAGTAAGACAATCTGACCTATTAATTAGTGCAATATATTTTTAGCCAATCATACCCAATAATCAATACAGTATAGTTTGTAAAGAGTAAGACAATCTGACCTATTAATACCGGTTAACTGTCCATAAATGACAATTAATTCCGATCTGTGTACTTCATATATTACAATTTTAATTAAATTTAACCTTGTAAAATATAAATTAATGTTAATTTTAATTAAATTTAACTTAATAAAATAAAAATTAAATTTTTATTTTTATTTTTTGCGGGTAGCAGATATCCGCAGGTACAGATAGTATAATACCCGTACTCGACTCGTTTATAAGCGGGTATTAAAATATTCGCTATTCACAAATTTCGGATAATAAATATCTACAGATATCAACTATTCGTCCGTTGTGGATTTTATCCACGAATATCCACGGTCACATATTCATTTGCCAACCCAAATTTTATCTTAACATATTTATGAAATTTGTAGTGTTGCATTTCAATTACTGGTTAAAACATATCTTGTTATTTATATTAAAAAGTGAAACACAAAAAATACAGTAGAGTAAATACTATTAAAATAAAAAATATATATTTTAACATAAAAAAATCATTATTTAATATACTTAAATTTTTTACATTAATTTAGTTTATTTTTTTATTTTTTATTCTTTTATTTCTTAAAAAATATTATTACTTTTATATTTTAAAAATATATCATCATATAATTACTCTTTTAACATGTTATTTTCTTAATTATTCATGACGTGTCAAAATATTGTAAAAAAAAATTTATGTTAACCCTTAAAAGAATTTATGACCCTTCTTTTAGGTCACATGTTTCTTCCAGAAACATATGAGAGGCATGGCTCAATGGCCCACGTCATCATTTTGGTGTAACATAAGATATGGTACAGTGTCATAGCTCTTAAATTCACCTCCACAAAATCTCTTTCCGTTGTGTCTCTGGCAATGGAAAATATCTCAGAAATGGAAAGTGGTATAGAAGAGTCCCTTCTGAGCAAGAAGAGTACCATTGCCAAGGGTGGCTTCAGAACCTTACCTTTCATCATAGGTAATGAATGAGTTACGATTCTTTTTTCTTCAGATGTGTGATAATGAATATGTGCTAATAGATGTTGTTCTTGTGGCAGCAAATGAGGCCTTTGAGAGACTGGCTAGCCTTGGGCTAATGCCTAACATGATATTGTACTTGACAAGACAGTATGGCATGCAAACTGCAGGAGCCACCAATTTTCTCCTACTATGGTCTGCTGTCTCAAATCTCACCCCATTCATCGGTGCTGTCCTTGCAGACTCCTATGTGGGTCGATATTCCATGATCGCTTTTGGATCTGTTGCAAGCCTACTGGTAATTTTCTTCTCTTCTCTTGTGATCAAAGTTTTATTAAATTGCTAGCTCGGTTGTAGCTTTGTCACGATACTTTTCATTCCAAGAAATTGCTGAGAAATGTGATTTCTGCCAAGTTGCAACTGTAAAGGATAAACCATAATGGCTGGTTTTTTAAATTCTAGCCTGTGATATAATGTTTGTCACTTTTCAGTCACTGATAGCTTTGTTTTCTTTTGTTAAATTTGTACGGCAACAACATTGATGAACTAAAATAAAAATTAGTGGCCAACACTATGGTGTACCGTGAGTGTATACATAAAATCAGTTAATTAGAACTGTTTTCTGAACCTTGTTCGTGTTGGGGCTGTGCAGGGGATGGTTCTACTATGGTTAACAACTTTGATTCCTATGTCAAAGCCACTTTGTGATGGATTTTTAACCGACAGCTGCAATAACTCTCCTACAAAAATTCAACTTTTGATCTTGCATTCTTCATTTGCCCTAATGTCTGTTGGAGCTGGAGGCATAAGATCATCCTCCTTGGCCTTTGGTGTTGATCAGTTGACCAAGAGGGACAAAGATGCGGGAATCCAAGAGAACTACTTCAGCTGGTACTATGCTGCTGTTTCAATGTCATCACTGATAGGTTTAACTGTTGTTGTCTATATTCAAGATTACATGGGGTGGGCAGTGGGATTTGGAATTCCCGTTATCCTAATGTTAATAGCAACAGTATCATTTTTCTTAGCTTCTCGGTTTTATGTAATGGCGGAGGTTAAAAGGAACATGCTAAGTGGTATAGCACAGGTACTTGTTGCCTCTTACAAAAACAGATTTCTTCAGTTATCCCAGGAGACCGAGAATGGCACATACCACCAAGAGAAGGGTTCTGATCTCCTAATGCCAACTGAAAACTTAAGGTATATTTTGTTTCTTTGGTTCATATGTTCTATCTGTAGTTCACTTGAATGGTAAAATGCTTTTGAGAGAAAAGGCTTAATGAAGCAGTGACTTTGTTTGCCAGGTTTCTGAACAAAGCATGCATAGTTAGAAATCCCTCACAAGATTTAACACCAGAGGGAAGAGCTAGGAATCCATGGAATCTTTGCACAGTGGAGCAAGTGGAAGATCTGAAGGCACTAGTAAAGGTAGTTCCAATATGGTCAACAGGAATCATTATGGGTGTGAACATGAGTCAAGGTTCCTTTCTGGTACTAGAGGCATCTTCCATGAACCGCCACATCACTCCAAATTTTGAAATTCCCGCAGGCTCCTTTGTGTCATTTATGATTGTATCTCTGGTTCTCTGGGTTATAATCTATGACCGCATTTTAGTCCCTCTGGTATCAAATATAAGAGGGTACCCAGCAAAGTTAGGAGCAAAGAAAAAGATGGGAGTTGGTCTTTTTACTAGCTGCGTATCAATTGCATCCCTTGTAATTGTAGAGAGCATTAGAAGAAAAACTGCCATTGAGCAAGGCTACTCAGATCAACCACAAGCTGTGGTGAACATGTCTGCTTTGTGGCTTTTGCCTCGCCAAATCCTTAATGGATTGGCTGAGGGCTCAAGTGTAATAGGACAGAATGAGTTTTTCCTCACTGAGCTACCTTCATCTATGGCTAGTCTTGCTTCCAGTCTTAATGGCCTTGGATTTTCTCTTGCAAGTTTGGTAGCAAGTTTCATTCTGAGTGTTGTGGACAGAGTTAGTGGAGGCGGAGGACATGAGAGTTGGGTTTCAAGCAACATTAACAAGGGTCATTATGACAGCTACTATTGTTTAATCTGTGCTTTGAGCTTTCTAAATTTTATATATTTTATCTATTGTAGTAAATCTTATGGACCTTGTAAGGATAGAAGAAAATAGAACTTTAGATCTTATTTGGTATTGTGATGGTAGAGGAAAATATTCCGCCTTAGAGGGATAGACAGAGATGATGATAGTAGCTGATAAGAAGCGAGTCTATACCATGGGCATGAGAGTATTTGTTTCGTGGGTTCTTGATGTTGTAAAATAACGTAATAACTGCTTACTGCAAGTTTTCACAATGAATTATAGTGTTTGTTACATGGTCTGTTGTTCTGTATGTAATGCATACGCACACATTTATACAGAAAGAAGTTGATAACATGTCTACGTTGTTGGAAAAAATAATTGTTTAATATTGCAGAATATGTTGGCACCAGATTTCTATGTCAACGTTGCAACCTCTTTTGTTGGATTTGGTTTTAAGCATTGCAACCTCTTTGTAAACGTTGGGAGGTTACGTGTGCCATTTTTTTCGTTACTTTCTCCTCAAAGGAGGGTTAATAGATATTCATTTACTCTTCCATAACACAACATTTTCTCTTACTCTCCTTCCTCTTAGTTTTATCTTTTCTCCTTCTCTTTTCTAAAAATATCCAGGTTTATCTTCTACTCTTTTTAAGTTCTTTACTAATTGTGAGATTCATTATCAGAAGTTTCTGTTGTATGCTTGTTCCTGATTATTCGGTTTTTCTATAACATATGTCAATTTGATTAGGCAAATAGATTGAGAGAATTAAGATTACAGAAGAGGTTCAAATTTTATGCATTTTTGTTGGAGAATAAGAAACCAAGAGATCATGTGAGAATTGTATTCCCCTACAATAAAGATTTGAGATAAATAAACAAGTGTTTTACTGAGTTTCTACGAGTATAAAATGCCTTTTTTTGGGAGCTATCCATGCCATTGCATATGCTAGAAGTGTCAGATTTAGAAGATTCTGATTAGAATGTGATACAAATTTGGTTTGTAAGCTTTCTCTCTTAAAGAGGTTGTATCGTGTGGTCTATCAGAGATCGTTGCAGGAAATGCGTAAAATTTTGTAGTGGCATTGATTTTAAAACATCCCATATTTTTCGGAAAGAAAATCATTGGGAATACAAGTTTTATAGTTTATGCATATGCATATCCTCTAGAGAAGTGTTTAAATGGTATACCACCACTATGCCAACTTTTATAAGTTTGGACTTTTATTATAATAGATTCTGTTTTCCTATGTACAAGGCTAGTTAGATTGTGTATAACTTTATAGCTTATTTGCTTTTTGTTCATGGATTTTGGTTTGTATCTTTTTTTTTTTTTAATAATATTTTCATGTTGAAGTCTCTCAGCATACTAGAGATGTATGATCAGAATGATATCTAGCACGAGTTTTATAAAACCTAAGAAAGTATTCAAGGTAGAAGCCGTAATATTACTACATAAACTTGCAAATATTACTTTACGTTTTCTCTTAATAGAATTGCGACAGTGAACAAAATGAAAAGTCACCAAAAGTAAAAAGAAAAATATTTTTTTTTTCTGAAAATTTTAGATCCGACAAGTATTAGTTTGGTCCCTACTTATTTTAATTCACAATAGAAAATTAACGTTTACGTAAGTTTAAAAAACCATTTGAGTATTGATAGGTTTTAATTTTTGAAATAAAGTTATATACTTTTTGGTATTTTTTTATTATTTGAAAAAGGTATCAACTGACATGAGAAGTCATACAGATACTAAAAAGTAAAATAAAAAAACATTTTTCATTTTTTATTTTTATATTTTTTAATATTTTTTTTATAGCATTGGCGTATGTATGAAAAAGTTAGATGTCTAACAGTAATAGGGATGGAGGTATGATGAGCTTAAACAAATGTTAGAGAAAGTATAATAAACACCTAAAATGTAAAAAATAAAAAAGCATGGGAATATGGATAAAATGTGGGGTTTAATAAAAAGAGGATAAAAATGGTATAAAAGGAGGTTAGGTGCATGAGTAATAATGTGCGGGGTGCAGGCAAAAGTTTAAAAAATAAATTAAATCAATTGGGGTGCAGGCAAAAGTTTAAAAAATAAATTAAATCAATTGGGGTGCAATCAGTAAAATGCACATAGAAAGGCGGGTGTGAAACTATAACTTGCAGATAAATTATACTTAATTATAATTTTAAATTGAATTTTTAATTATGTTTACCCTCTAACACTTAATTTGTTTTATCAAGATTATATGCTTTTGGGGTCAACATTTTATTTAAATAAACCAAATTATTAGACAACTACATTTGGTGGCTATTTACTCAAAAATGAATTCAGAACTACATTCAAAGTTAGAACAACGTAAAAAAATAGAAAAACATTAAATTAATTTATCTCTATCGTTTTCTACTCAAACGACGAGGGCTTTTATAGTAATTATAAATATTAGATAAAATTCTATGCGGCTTATAAAATTACTAATCACTGTGTATTTTATTTCTAGAAAACAAAGTTTACACTCTCAACTAGTTCTGTCAAAATGGGTTGTAACTCGTAGTCAATCTGGCTCACCATAGATTTGAATCGGAGGTTGGGTTTGAAAAAAATGTAAATTTTTTATGCAGACTAGTTTTCAACCCAGCTTATTGGATTGAATCTGTGGTGAGCCGGCTCACCAACCCACTTAATTTAATTTACTTATTTATTATTTTGTGTTTTAATATTATTAATTATTTTTTTTTATTATATCGTAGATGGTAATAAAGAAGATGTTTCAAGAGAGAAAAATATTATATATTTATCTATTCAATACTCTAATATTATAAATGGATAAGTAATACAAAAATTATTCATATTAAAAACTTATTTGTTCATCTTTTATACATGTTTTTGGATTACTCTTGGAGTGTATGATACTTTTTTATTATTATTTTGAATTGTCGGAGTTTAACATCATAACATTTATTTAGATTTGAATTAAAAATATTGTAATCTTTTTATTTAAAAAAAACTTATAATTAAATGAGTCAGTGAGTCACCCCGTTTAACTCACTAACCCGTAGTGGGTCGGACCGAGTTCAAATTTTTTCAGCTCGCTAATAAACGAGTCGGGTTGGGTTGGTTCACTAAATAATCAACCCGTAATGAGTCGGATTGGGTCGAGCTGGATTACCCGTCTTGACAACTCTAATCTCAACTTAGGTAAAAATATGTTATATTAGCACTTATTATTATTATTATTATTATTATTATTATTATTATTATTATTATTATTATTATTATTTTTCCCTAAAAAGTGAACAATTCACCCTTTGGATCTTGTACTCGAGCTTATGCATCTAGATTCAAGTATATTCTCTTATTCATTATAAGGCAAAACTCTTTAAATATTTCACTTACCATATCTAAAAGTTTTCTTATATGAAAAGATTTGAAAATATTAATATATCATCATACCATACAAATAATAAGTATACGTAAATGGTTTCCATCACAAAAGTAAATAAATAAATAAATATTTAAATTTGAAACAGTATGTCAAATTATAACATTGAAGGAGAAAATTAAGAAAAAAAAAGACTTATAACATTCTTCAAATCAGAACATGTTATCAGCAGTAGCAACAATGTTAGTGTGTAAAAGGTATAGTAAGTGCACTGGAGTAACACATCCAACAAAAAAACTTTTAAAAGTGAAAGATCACATAATTTACCCTATAAGAAATTAACATTATCTTTTATTTAAAACTTTAAAATAGTTAATTAGTAAAAAGAGCTTAAATTTATTATTGAAAAGAATAATTCCAGTGTCACATCCCATAAATTTTTCTTTGTAATGGAAAACACGTGTCACACCCTTCCAGCTTCCCCATGATAGTGGGAGACAAAGTTGCCTGTTGCATTTAATTTTCCCTTCCCTTGAGAACAGTGTGGCAGCAGAAAATGAGGGAATTCACAAAAAGTGGAGTCCAAATGGCAGCTCATGGAGTACAGAGCTCGAAAAATGAAGGACAGGTGGCAGGCAGGGAGTGGACTGAGTGGTTTTAGTGGAGGTCATATTTAAAGCTGGATTTATGAAGATTGACGCCATTTTGCATGCAACCCTTCTTCTTCCTCAACTCAGTTTTCAGAAACCACCATTTTCTCCTCCTTCTCTCTAGAAACCTCAACCTTCTCTCTAAAATTCCGACCACTTCCTCTCCTCCGATCACCTTACACCTTTCAGAATAATTCTTCCCGGTGCCAAGCTCTTTCACTTGCACCGATCAGATTTTCATTTGGAGCACTTTGGATTTTTGGGAAGCCATAGAAGTAGTTGCTTGGAAGCTAGCTGGAGTTAGAGGTAAGGGAAACTTATAAAAATTTAATTATGATTATGTTTTATGAATTAATGCATGATGGTTTGAGTATATGATTGATGTTGTATGTTTTAAATTAAATATGAAAGTATGGTATGATGTTTGATGTACTGCATGTCTGATTTTGGTATGAAATTATCCATGTGTATATTTAACTTAGTGAAATTCTGATGCTGTAACCGAGGGTCATTAGGACCGTTCGATTTCCCCCTAAAACGATCGGTCTTAATTGTGTTCCCTTTTAGGAATCAGTTGAAGACCGATCGGTCTTGTACAAACTATGTTAAAACCTAAATACCTTGTTTAGTTAGTCATTCAAAACGAATCCCCTATTTAAGAACGTTCAGTCTCATACTGAATGTTCAATAACTCAATGTACTCGGTCTTATGATTCCTCTTGAATAAGCGTTCGGTCATACAAGTGCTCGGTCTTAGACTGACACTTAACTTATGAAGCATTCGGTTTCAGGTCTCTATTATTTATTTGAAGAACGTTCGGTCATACATTGAACGTTCGGTTTTATATTGATAATGTTTGTTGAAAGTATTCGATCATAGATCGAGTACTCGGCTTGAGAAGGTACTCGGTCATAGTCTAAGTATTCGGTCTTATATTAATTCTTTTCTTTTGAATAACGTTCGGTCTTACACATATCATATTCATTGTTGAAGTGCTCGGTCTTAAGAGCACTCGGTTTTAAGAGTGCTCGGTCTTGAAGAGTGCTCGGTCTTGTTAGTGCTCGGTCATAGACTAACACTCTGATTTCTGAAGTTGTCGGTCTTTTATTAACATTATCTCCTTGGAAGAGTGTTCGGTCTTATACTGACATGTGATTCCCCAAAGAGTGTTCGGTCTTGTACTGGCACTCGCTTTATTGAAGAGAACTCTGGTTTCTATACGTTAAGGCATTCAGCCAAATTGTTAAGTGTTCGATTTTATTAAAGATAAGTTATTGTTGAACGTTCGACCATTTTCACACATTATCTATTTGAGATTTTGCTCAGTGTTAAAAGATGTTCGAGTTACCTAGTTTTAGACCGTTCGGTCTCTGCCTACAGCAATTTCTATAATAAATTCCATTCTTTGCTTGACCGTTCAGCCACCTGCTAGAGCTTCTTTCTTATTCAGTCTTCTACCAGTATCTGACCGTTTCGGTCAATTCATTTCTTTACAGTATTTTCTATATATGAAAGAACTATTTTCTGAATAAGATTATGAGATTTGGATGGTATGAAATGAGTATTTATGAATGAGATTATTGGTGATATGAAACGAGAATGATGAATGAGTTTATTATGATGATTTAAGAGTATTCCAGGGAGGAATAACTCATGATTGGAATTGATTGGTAAAGTATGACTGTGGTCAGACTCAAGTTCTGCTCTATCCTGATATTCCGTGATTAAGCCTTCTTATGTAGAGGACGGTAACTCATGTGTGGGAATGGCAGGAGGTCCTTTAGCCTCAGGATATTTCTATATCGAGGTGGTTCCACTGGACTAACCTCGGGTGACGGTCTGTTGAGTGTATCCCAGCCAGGTCCACCCGGGTGCAGAGAGCAGCGAGCTACATGGTTCATACAGTCCGGACAGTGTCTAGAGAGATTGGTTATGATGATGTTACCGTTCGTTTTTTATATGGATATACTTGACTTATGATTTATGGTTGAGATATTGATGTATGTGATTCATGTGTATGTTTTAAAAGTATACTGAAAATGATTAATTAAATTTACATAAGCTTACCCTTATTTTCTTGTCTTGTCTATGTTTGTCGTTCGGTCTTATCCGTTCGGTTGTTCTCTTCACTGCAATGATCATCCAATGGATGTGAGTAGAGGGTGATTGTGAAGATTCTTTGGAGGAAGCCTTACAAACCGTTTTGCCTGAAGACAGTGTAGGGCCATCTGGTCAGTAGGATTTTAGATAGCTTTATGGTATAGATAGTCGTTCGGTATATGTAATCTTTTGTAAAGCCGTTCGGTAGAAATATATTTTGTATTACCGTTCGGTTTAGCTCTTCTGTTGTGTACCGTTCGATCTGATGTTGTATATTGTAATCAGACTTCTGTTCTTGTAAAAAGAAAATTCAAATTCTACATGATATTTCATGTTTCCTTCTCTTTGCTTACTCCTTCTCAACTGTTCATTATTATTATTTATGTTAACTTTTAAAATAAATCATGATTTTTCAAGGTTACTGGGATGTTACATTCACATGCTGTAACAATATTTCCATTAGAGAGAGTAATGTAGGTTGAATATATATTTATAGATGATAAGTTATTCAAATACATAAATATGCGAACGGGAATGCTAAGAATGTTTTTATTATTATTGTATGTGAAAAAGGACGTACATAGATACACTTGTGTGTGCGTATCTAGAATAGAAGGGAAAACTAAAAACAAACCGAACTGAAAGCAGAAACATGGTATATGCACGTGGATAAGACAACAAACAATAATGTTATCATGATTTAATAACATTAATCATTGTTATTAAATCCTTAGATTGGGTTCTCTTCTATGAGGAAATTCCTTAGATATCCTCTTATCAAGGAGAAGATGAGATTTGGGTGAGATATTGAAGAGAAGAGATTGAGCTTTTAAGAAGAAAGAGAAATCTGTTTGAAGAAGAAGAACCTTTATCGCTTTCACTTTCTATTACTTGAACACCAATATAAAATAATAATTAAAATCTACGTATTAATTAACTATAAAAAAGTGAGTATTTATAAATGAGAGATCACACCTTTATTTTATATTCATGGTGAGAACATTTAAATGTTTATATAGTAATATTTGTAATAGAGTTTATACATAAATATTTAAAAAATATTTTTTGATACATTCAAATTTTTACATTTATTTAATATTATTTTTATTTATTTTTTATTTTTTATTTTTTTAAAAAATATAAAAGTTTACATTTTTTTAATTATTTTATTTTTATATTTTGTGTAAAATGAATGTAAAAATATATGATTATATTATTACTCTCTAAATATTTAGGCTTCAAACGATTTAAACTGAATAGTCTGACTATTGATAAATTTGGGAATCTCTGATAAATATTTTAAAAATCATACATGGACATAAGATGATAAATTGATGGAGTTGTCAATCATGAACCAAATGATATTTTTGAATCAATTATTGATGATTGAATGAAGCACGTGATTTTTGTTAAAGCAAAAATCCTTTTGTAAAAAAATCTTATGTTAAAGAGAGATATGTTTATTGAGACATTTTATTTTCGTATTATTACTAATTTTTCTGCATATGACAAATTATTGGGTTACAATGTTAAGAGTGATGAAACATATTTTATATGTGAAATAAATATTTATTCTAAAAAAAAATACACAAATATAGCTTCAACATTAAAGACTTTTAAAAAGAGTTTAGTTCCACTCCATATATTATTGTGAAAAAACTTAAATAAACATATCAAGAAAAGAAAACAAGAACTCTCTCCATTTACAACTATACATATTTATGAAAAAAGTAAAACTCATTAATGCTGTGTTTGGAAAAATCAAGAAAAGTCACCGACATAAGTCACATCGATGCAACACACATGGAGAAAAATGTGTGACATACATAATATCTAATCATGTTACATTTTGTCAAAAAAGAAAAAAATAAGTTTTTGTCAATATCTAAAATGGTTTTAAGAGTATATCATCAAAATATTTTTAAAACGTAGGAGTTTTGTACTTATACACCATCTGAATTTAATTGGCCCAAATTTCATTGTTGTCACATCTTGGAAGCAATGTTTATTTGTGGCTATAATTGTGTCATCTTTTTTGAAAATGTCAGACACTATTCATTCTTTAATTGAATTGGCAAGTTATCAAAAGTTGGATGAAGATCAAGATAACATATTGTTATACTATGTCGATTGAGATGTTTTTCTACCATCCTTTTTTATATTATGATGCACTTGTTTGTTATCTATTCATAGAAATTAGACTCTCATGCGTGCAAATGAATATAATATTAAAAATTTGAAAACTTATGTCAAAAATATTAAAAATATGAACTATAACATGTCAAAAATGAGTGTAGACAAAAATATATTTTTTCTTTATTATTATAAAGAGAAACATGGAAAGCAAACCCCTATAAAAGTATCAAAGTCAAAACAAAAATTACAAAGTTCCGTTAACTTCATAAACTCTGTTACAATAATTGAATGCATGGATTATTATTATTACCGACAATGGTAATATAATATACTTTTACATTTATTTAGTAGAGAAATATAAAGATAAAATGATCATGTATAAAGTTTTGTATTTTTTTTAAAAATAGAAAATGATAATATGAAAATGAATGAAAAAAAATTAGACATGTGAAATAATATTTTTCTATTATTATTGGGAAACAACCAACGGTTAAGTTGTTTGTTTGTTACATGTGCAACGTGGATTGCTACTTAGAGTGGGAAGACAAGAGCTTAACGAACTCAATGACGGCGGTGACAGAATTAGTGGCGGCGATGGATAAGAAGGTATCGGCTTCGTTGGACTCGGCGGAGCCACCACCGGCCAAGTCGGAGAGAGCCCTGATAGCAATGAAAGGTATCCTTTGTTGAAGGCATATAAGAGCGACCGATGCAGTTTCCATGTCCACTGGACTCACTTCAAATTTGTTGTAGATGAATGTTCTGTATGCCAAATTGTCCACGTAGATGCTTTGGCTAATTCCTCTCTTCACAAACTGCACCTTCGGCGTTGAGCTTAAGCACGTCGTCGAGTTTACGCACGACTCTAACTTCAATCCCTGAACGTTAAAATCACTGCTTTTTACCATAACAATGTCTACTTCCAATCACCATCAAACTTAAAACCCTGTTCAACCACCCCTTTTTTTTCTCATAAATCATTTTTATACCACACAGAGCCTTAATTATATATTATTTTTTTAAAAAAAATTACCCATCCAAATAAATAATGAAATTTCTCCACTTGTTGCTTTTTTTCTGCAAATGCTTTCCATATTTGATTCCTTGATTTTGAGTACAAGATTAGGGTTTCGATGATTTACCTGAAGTTTTTCAGCAATGCGGTAGTAATTGGAATCAACTGGAACCCAGAAGGCATGCTGCCTTTGTTCCGGAACGCCATCAACGGGAAAAATTTCCTCAGGTTGGTACCATATATTGTTTAGTTGGTTGTCAGGGGAACTATCAGTACTTACGTTTGTGGTGAAATCTGCAAATTTTAAGAACCCTAAATTTCTGGTGTAGTCTCCATTGTCTTCCAAGGGTAACGTATCATCAGGTCCCAGTCCATGTCTCTGCTCAACACCCAAATCATTCATTAATCTTTCACCTTTCTATAATCATTCAGTTATTTGCAATATCAGATTCAAAACGGGCTGAATTAATGCGTCAGATCTCATCAAGCCAGCCGTAAAAGAATACACTTCCTACTTTTCCAGAGCACAAGTAAAGGTATCAGTTTTCTTTCCTTAAATATACTTCTACGTACATACATATGTATACATGTATGTATGTATATACCTGCCAACTCCAAAGTGTAAGATGAGCCCATTGTTTGGGAATGGCTACATCTCCAATATGCAAGGAAGGGTTTGCATTTCCAGCAATGCCGTAATGCACTACTCCTTCTACTGCGAAGAAACTCAGGAGAAGCTGAGTTGTTATACCTGCATTTATCTGCATATTCAGCAACAAAAACAAATTCCAAATAATGAATACCTCTTAGAAATATATAAGAAAAAATGTGAACCCAAAATGAAAAGAAAAAGGAAGCCATCTATACCACGCTCAATCCTGTCATCACCAGTATGACAGGCTTGTCACCAATGGCTCCAAACCGAAATCTCTTTCCTTCATTAATTATTAGCCATGTTTCATATAGAAGAGAATGAGAGAATAGAAAGTTATAATTAATAATATTTCATATGAATGTTACATATGCATGTACCCGCAAAGTCTATTACGGTATCATAGGGTGTGTAGCCTGGGTTCTGAAGAAGAGGGTTAAGTTCAAAAGAATTTGGTATGATTAAACCCAGATAAGGCCCCTTTTTGTTAGCTTCTGCAATTTTCCTCTGCAACTCACTCGTCAAAGCACAACTTACAGAAGCATGTTCAGCAATATTGAAGAACAAAAATGCAGCCAGAAACACGTACATGGCACCTCTGATCATCTTTATCCCTGATTTCCAAACACGAACTATTCAACAAGTGAAATGAAAGGGAACAGAGCTTTCCGTTTTATAGAAACAAAGGTACCAAATTGTTGGAAAATGTATCTTTCAGAACCAAAGTCCCACATTGAAAATATTAAGAAGTATATCTTTCAAAAACTATACGTGTAATAAGTTTAGTTTAATAGAAATTAAAAAAAAAAAGTTAAACACTATAAAAAAAAACTATAAATTCTAAATTAAAAATTACTCATCACTTAATTTTGTCCATAAATATCTAGGAAATAATACCCATCACAAATCAAGAAAAGAGAAAGCATATCCTCCACACAAATTTATCACCAAACACATAGTAAAGACAAGCATGATTAAGAAATGAAAGATGACTTCAAATATCTATTACAAATTGAAATTTATTATTCTTAATTAATCATCTTACTTTTACTAAAGATTATTTAAATTAATCATTGACATATTTCAAAAACTATGTCTAATAAGTTTAGTTTAATAGAAATTAAAAAAAGAGAGTTAAACACTATAAAAAAATAAAAAATAAAAACTATAAATTCTAAATTATAAATTACCCATCACTTAATTTTGTCCATAAATATCTAGGAAATAATACCCATCACAAATCAAGAAAAGAGAAAGCATATCCTCCACACAAATTTATCACCAAACACATAGTAAGGACAAGCATATAAAATTAAGAAATGAAAGGTGACTTCGAAGATCTATTACAAATTGAAATTTATTATTCTTAATTAATCATCTTACTTTTACTAAATATTATTTGAATTAGTCATTGACATGTTCTATAAGCATATCTGAATGTAAGCTAAATATGCAAAAACACGACAACTTAAATGAAAGAGTTTCTGACTAGCATATATCTTCTACAAAGGGGAATATCCTTAAAATTGTAAGATTTAAAAATAAATCCAAATTATATTTCATTTTAACATGTATAAAGTAAAAATAATAACATATACATCATATTTTCCTTTTAAAATCAATAATATTATTTAAGAAACTAGATAATAATTTTTAACTTGATTCTATATTTGGTAATTTTATGATAACTTATTGGAATTCATCAATGGAACAAAAAATATTACATTAACAATACATTCTTAAAATATATTTAATAAATTAGTATTTCAGTTTGTGTATTGCACAATGTTTATTTTTTTATATATAACTTTAAATTTTATAGTAAACAATATTTTTACATATAAATATATTATAACAAATAAAAATATTTGAATATATAATTATATTTTGATTTGACAATGAAGATATTAATCATGCACAATCTTTTTTAAATAATTAAAATTTAAGATATATATATATATATATATATATATATATATATATATATAATGAAAATGGCGTCAAATACCAGCGTTGCCAGTTCAATTGGAAACCTTCTTTTAATTTATCTTGAGACTTTGACTTATAAAGTTTGGCCAAATTTTCTAAAACAAACATTTATTTTAAGAGACATTTTATACAGTAACCATCTATCTAGAAACTTGACTCAGAAGGACGGTAAATCAAATTTATTTTAATTTTATTGTAACACGTGAGACTATGTTTTAATTCTGGGAAATATATGTTTCTTTAAAATAAATAATGAAAGTCAAAATTTCATTTTTATGTTGTGTGTAAATTTTAATTTTAACACATTAATTATTTATTTTTGAAAATCATTTTATTCCTTAATTTTTTTTTAAATTGCTGTTTTTGTTAGTTTTGGAGCAGAATATATTTTTTAATACCAGTGACAAGATATTTTTGAGGAATCTTTGAACATACTTTATAATCGGTAAAATATTAAATAACGTAAAATATTATAAATATTAAATATAAAGCCAAGTGATGCCCGGGTCTATTCCTCACATTATCTATAATTATTGAAAAACCCCTTTTTTTTCCCACCAGTTTGTAAAACGAACAAGTCAAAAATTCATTTTTATGTTAAGTATATAAATTCAAAATTTAACAAATTAATTAATTATTTTTAAAATCATTTTATTTCTTCAAATTATTTTTTAAAAAAGATTTTTTTTAATTTTTAAGCAGAGTATATTTTTTATTTTTGAGGAATCTTTAAGAATGCTTTATAACAGGTAAAATATTATATAATTAAGTAAAATATTATAAAACCAACAAAAATTAAGAAAATATAGAAATTAAAAATTTAAAATGAATTTCAAATGCAATAAAAGCTCTCTATTAAAATCTATTTTTGCAACAAATTATTTTACATCTAAGTTATTGCAATCTATCTCCCGAGTTTCTCGTACGAAAGACACAGTGTGATGACACTTTGAAATTCTTTTTTTTCTCTTCTTCTCTCAAGAGTTGTCTTTTTATTATTTTTTAGATTTTATCAAGTTAAGGTTCCTAGTGCAGATTCGTTGAATTAGATCCTCATATTTTAAAAGTGTTCAATTGGATTTTTATTTATGTAAAATTGAGTCAATAATTCCGTTAATTATTATGGACAATATTAAATTTTTTGTTTGGTGACATGCAACTCATTACGTGGATTTATTTTAAGTTTTAAATAAAATCTTTGTTACCTTTCTCTCTCTCAGGTGCCATGGAATTCAGTCTTTAGATAATTTCTCTGTCGAACTCACAGTGGCCATGGAATCCTTGTGACTTTTTCATCTGTAACCTCAACCTACTCACATCACCCAAATTACCTTCACAATTCCTAAACTAGTTTTATAGTAACCACGAAGGTGAAGGGTGTTGTTGAACTTTGGCTCTCTATTACGCTCTCGTTTTTGCCCAAGGGCCAAATTCAACACACGCCCCAGAAGGAACTAGCTTCGAAATCAAGAGCCACTTCCAGCAGGAATAAACCCACTTCAAGCAGCTATTGTAGAAGTTGACAATCCCAAAAACAATTGTTTCGCTTGGCTTCAGGTCCACTGGTTCCAAGAACTGATGAGGTCGTTGGTGTTGCCACTCGAATACTGGCAAGGAGGGTTGTTGTAGAATTGCACCCACCAATGTCAAAGAGCCCAGTTTTGATGGCAGTATCCAAGTGAGCATCAGGGATCAGACACTACAACAGTTAAGAGAAACTGTGGATTAAGGCCTTTTAGGGCTCTTGCGAGATCATCCCAATATTGGCCATTGCCTACTTCGATGTCGAAATCGACATTGTCTAAGGTGGCATCGCCCAGAGGATGGGAGCTTGATTGGTCGCTGAGAAAGTTGTTCCAGATGTAGTTGGCAACTTGTGTTGCATCATCGGCAGAGCTGAAGGTGTAGCTACCACTGGTGTCGCCTAGTGACAGGAGCACTTTGATGCCTTTACTCTGGCATTCTTGATCTGGTCGTTGAAGACGTTGCAGTTGTTGATAGAGGGGTTGCAGTGGCCGACAAGATTCAATTGCGGGGTCTAGTCGCCGCCGAACGTGACAAGAATGCTATGTTGACGAATTGGTAGCAGCCGGTGTCGCATGCTTCGACCAGGGAGCCCTCGTTGTCGTTTTGACCCCAGTAGACGAAAATTCCTCTAGCGTGGGAGGGTTTGAAGAAGGAAATCAGTGAACAAACAATTAGTGATTTTTGTTGAAGTGCAAACAAAGTCCCACATCGAGTAAAAGAAGGACTGGTCATGGGTTTATATACACATAGATACCTCCAATGGTAAGAGGCCTTTTGGAGTGGTACCAAAAAGCAAACTCGTGAGGGCTTGACCCAAAGCGGACAATATCTTACCATGTGTGGAGATCCATGTGTGTGTCGAACCTCCCCAACAATTTTGAACTTCAGATCGAGTTAATGAAATCTAAAGAAAGTTTTTTTAAATTTATAATCATATAAATCCACATAACGATCTCTTTATGTGCCACGTAATTATTAAATGCTACCTCACCATGCCATGAGGTAAGAAATTTAACATCGTCTACAACAATTAAAAGCAAGGGTATTATTGATTCAATTTTACATAAAAATAAATCCAATTGAACTCTTTCAAAATACGAGAACTTAATTGACACGAATTTGCATAAATAGACACATCCAAAATGATTAAACATTTTTATTACATTGCAATTCTATTTCAAGTTTTTATATATTTTGTGAATTTTAATTGTAAAAAAAGTTGGGACATGCAAATAAGAATAACTATTAAGTTTTATTTGACGTTTAAATAATTTATTTAAATACAATATATATAAATAAGTAATTTAAAAATTGAAATTTTAACATTATTATACATGATAAAAAAATATTATTTAATTTTTGAATGTTTAATCATTTTAAGAAATTTGTACAAAATAATGTTTAGTAATTAAAAAACATTACATTTAGAACTTTTTATATCATCATCACCTCAAGAAGGAGAGGAGAGATAGGGAAAACTGCGTGGTGATTACATTTGCTTAGTTAATTATTTGTGTTTTCTTAATCAATTAAAGCTTCTTTTCAATACTCAGCCCAATGTCCCTTTTAATAATTCTCTTTTTCTTTTTTTTAAAGAAAAAATATTGATTATTAAACTTTTTCTCTCAATAAATGTATTTTTTTTATTGGACAAGATATATTTTAAAAAAAGTTTTAAAAATATTTTGACAAGATAATTTTCATATTAAGCTTATCCAAGATAAATTAAAGAAATTACAAGTTAATTTTATAAGTATGTATAAGTTCTTCAATTTTTTTCTCATAATATAATGCCTATACAAAATATCTGATATATTAAGAAAATTTTCAATACCTTAAAGATAACATTAGCATACATTAGAGGTATGGTTGTAAGGAGTATGAGATGGTAATTCTCATTCAATACATAAATCAATATAGGTTGGGATTTGAGAAGTAACATTATTCAAGTCTTAAAATTTTCTCAATTTTAAGGTGGAATAACAAAATTCTTATGGGTAACCTTAGAAATTTGATTTAGAACAAAATGTAGGTTATGTGGTATCCATCTTGAATTGTATTAGTTGAGGCAGACACTTGTAAAAGTAAAACTGTGAATCATTTCTTCTAACACTAATTCTTTTTTTTTTTTTTATGTGAGAGTTGTAACATTTTAAATAAGATCCATTGGATGTAAAGAAAATAATGTGTGAAAGTCAACATTGGCAATAGAAATAAATATTATGTAAGAGAGTTAGCAGTGAACAAATTGGATTCAAACACATCACCTTTCTCAACTACTTAACAAGTCTGAAAGAGACATCAATTACTATGAAAAACTCATATATCATTGTAGTGGCCAAATTTCATTAGATTTATTGGAAGGTAGATGCAAAACTTAATTAATGGATATTTTCAAAATTAAGTTTTTATTATAAAATTTCATTTTATTTATAATTCAAAATATTTTTATTTTTATTTAAATATTTTATCATTAACGAATAACGTCTTTGCTACTTTCTCCAAACTTCTTTTATTATATCATTTCATCTTTTGATAAGTTAGATTAGTGGGAAAGTTAGAGAGAAGACAGAGAAAATTTAGGAAAATGAGTTTTTAGAGAGAAAAAGAGTCTCAGCAAAGTGAATCAGACTTTTTTAAAAAATTCTTTCTAAGACTATGTTACCCTTAGTTTAACGGGCCTGATTATCCTCACATGGAACTCAATGACCTTATATTTTTCAAACCCTTATACTATCATTTCATCTTTTGATAAGGGAGTGAGGAAAGTAAAGACAATTTAAAGAAAATTGGAGATAAAATAATAGTAGTAGCATTATTCCCAAGGACTTAAGCAAAAGAATTTGTTATACATGAATTTTTTTATTAAAACTTGATTAAACTCAATTTTAAACTTTAATGTATGTTGCAAATTTTTAAAATAGAAGATCGAAATAAGTTCTTCATTTTGTTTTATTAGTATCGTTATAGATTAAGTAAATTAACGTTCACGGACGTATTTAGTTCAGTTTTCCGTTAAAAAGTCACTATTTAGGGGACATTAGCATTTTTGGTGCATAATTTGACACTAGAGTAAATAAATAATCAACGAAGTATAAAACTTCTGTTCATAAAATCAATGTAAACACCTTTATTATATACTTCTTTTCTCAACAAGAATCCTTTTCTATCTGTATGGTGAAATTGTGAATATTTTCATGCACTATTATAACAAAATCATAAAAATATAGCATGCATGCATTATGCTGCATGATTAAATTAAAACCGATTGACTACAGGCCAGGTGGTTTAAACAGAGGAGCAAGATTAAAAATGCTATCTACGTCTATGGGTAATTGAAGGGCACTTCTAAGGGCTGCTGGTGTTGATGTCTTTCCCTTCCAAGTGTCAAACCATGGACCTCCTCCAACTTCTAGAGCTGCCATGTTACTTGAAACGTTTAAAATGATCTGCCATTTACCAAATATTCATGAGAATGTTCCACTAAATATCAAATCTTAAAGACAACTTATTTATGTGTGAAAAAGAGTGAGACCTTTCCCTTGCTGCCATCGTCTCTTCGTTCCCACATCTGCAGTTTTAGAATTCCAAAACATGTATCTTTACATGCAGGGGCAAGGCCAGCTTCTGCTGTTGGAGCACGCAATGTTGTACCTGGATCCTCTGCTGTTGCTTCTAATTCAACCTGCCAAAATAACAATATGTTTGTGTCTGACATACTCTATAGTACCAAAGCAATTCCCACTACTACCTATTCAATCGTATAATCATTAATATGTTCAGCTGATTCAACTGATTACCCTCTTTTTACTCGCAATTATGATTTCAGAGTTTATAGATCTCATTAAACGGAAATGAAATGCAAACTTCAATGACTTAATTAGTGTGGTCTGTGCGAACTATTGGCTAAACGACTGAAAAAGGTAAAAAGTATTTAGAAAGGTATAATTACCACATATTTGCCATTGTCCGCAGATATAAACCAATAACCCCAAGTAGCAATTTCCCAGTTAACAACACCATTCCATGGCACAAATTCGTAAAATTTTCCATCGTAATGAATTCCAATCTGCAGCAGTTTGCAACACAGAAAATAATATAAAATTAAGAAAAAAATCAAGAAAATAAAATAATAAAAACTAAGAAGATTAATTGTTCGTTGTGAGCAAAAGAATAAGTAGAAAAGAAAAATAAGCCCTGGATTATTGTAAGAACCGATCTCTTTAGTCCCTCCCTAACCTTCTCAAAACCTTACTTATTTGACTTTTTTCAAGAACTCATTCACTTTGGACCTTAAAATCAATGTAAATTGAGGTAGAAAAGGATTGAGATTAACATTAATTTGGAAGTTTGAGACTAAATAAGGATTTAGAAAAGTCAGGACAAAAGCAACCAATGTCCACAATTTCAACAACCGATATAGGGGTATACTAAAAACAACAAAATCACAAAAACAAGAACATGAAAGAAACTTTCACCAAAAGTTTAGATCCAAAAAAAGGAAAAAAAAAATACTATCAAACATTAGACATGTCAGTTAGAAAAATTCCAAAAGAAATATTGACCTAATTAAACCACTTCAATTGCCTAACTATCACCAGTCATCCTCACACGAGGTTTTGTCAAATCATAGAGAATATTTAACTACCACAGAAGGTGATTTTGACAAAAGGACATTACCAGTTTAGCTATACATTCTCAATCTTCGTCAGTCCCATTACCCCTCGCCCCACCATTTATTTCGGAGCTAAACTTAATATTAGATGAAGCCAGTGAAATATAATTAATAAATATGTCAAACTGAGAGCGAAATGCTGTATAAAGTTACCAATGCAGCATTTTCATAGGTCTCAGTTATTCCAGGAAGTTGCCTCAATCCACCAGCTGCCGTAAGTGCAATTTCTCCACTACCACCTTCAAAAACATTACTTTGAGCCTGCACGAGACATCAACAATTTGATATGCATAAAAATATACAAACACTAATCCAAATATTGATAAGAATAAGTAATTATTAATATAAAGTAGAAGTATATTAACCAGCCGTAAAAATTCCAGCACACTTAGTTACTGATGAAAATTAATATCTAAGTGGGTCAATTAGAAGGATCCATTGGTGGATTTAAGGAAATTGTTAAGAAGTATATATAATAGGAAATAGAAATATTTTAAGATACAGAGATTCTTTCATGTTTATTTTTTCCATTAGCCTTTTCTGCCAAGATATATACTAATACTTGGTATAGCTAGGTTCAATGCATCTTACAAAGTACTGATATCTTAATTGTTCTCTTGTAATACACGAGTTGTTTTTCCAGCTGGAAAAACATCAAGTTATTCTGAAAAAAATGTTACCAATAAGCTGGTGCAAAGCTAAAAGGAATTTGATGATGAAGTGCTCAAACAATTGAAGAAACAATTATATGTTTAGATGAATGTATGATAAAGTTTTTGTTGTATTTAAAGTTGTAATAGGCAAAGTCATTAGAGTTGTAAACTTACATAATAAGTGAAATGCTCTATTTTTCAAAATGCTTACTGGAATAATTGATTATCACTTTGGATAATCGATTATCCCAAAAAACATCAAGAAACACTTTGATTCGCAGATAATCAATTATTACTTGGAATAATCAATTATCCTTGAAAAACAAGAATTTGCTAAGGTTCGCAGATAATCGATTATCACTTGGAAT
Source organism: Vigna reflexopilosa (assembly GCA_027742785.1). Taxonomy (NCBI): domain Eukaryota; kingdom Viridiplantae; phylum Streptophyta; class Magnoliopsida; order Fabales; family Fabaceae; genus Vigna; species Vigna reflexopilosa. The sequence goes on along the minus strand of CM050918.1, from coordinate 7,163,205 downwards.
AATCGATTATCACGGACAGTTAAGAAGCTGAAGCTTCTGACCTTTGCTCGAACCTTGGCCTCTAAATACTGTTTCAGAACCCTTAATGGGTTACTTAAACTGTGAAAGAGCTAGAGCATTGTCTAAATTCTCTAAGTTTTTAAGAAAACTTGAGTTCTTGGTGCTTGTAGAAGGAAGAGCTTGTTCTTAGTGTGTCTAAGTGGTGAAGCTCATCCGAAAGGCAAAGTCAAGCTGTGTTCATCCTTTTGTTGGTCAAAAGGAGGTGTTGTTCATCTCTTAATTGTTAAGAGAGTTGTTTTCTAAACTTACCTTTACTCTATTGTTGTAACTTGTTCACTTGTTTTTAGTTAATAAGTTAATCTCTCTTTTTAGAAATAGACATAAGATCTTTTGATCTAAACAAGTATAAAAATAACTTGTGCAAGCTTCTCTTCCCTACTCTTTATCGTTTACTTGCTTTTGTTTAAAGTTATTTTTCAGGTTTGTTAAAGAATTTTTTAAAAGTGAAAATCTGTTATAAAGGAAGCAATTTTTAACACGAACCAATTCACCCCCTCTTAGTTTTGTCTATGCTCTAAATATTCCACTGCACGTTTTCTTTCTATCTATTTTGCAACCACCATAATCAACATCAGAATAACCTATAAGACTAGAAAAATATTTTCCATTTTTCTCACATATAGAAAAAAACTTACACTGTAATAGTTCTGCAATTGAAACTGCATGGTGGCAGTTATTCATAGAAAATAGCTGATGACCGTTATGTATAGGATTAAACTAATAGTAGGGTGTAGAATTAGTTAAATGTGTTGTTATTTGTAGTTTGTGGATGGAGAGTACTCTCTCTAGGACACTTTTGCGGACAGGAATTGTATTGCTGTATTGATAGAACCTTACTTTGAGGGAAGGAGCCTCAAGAAAAAGAGAATAAAAAGATAATAAAATAGAGAGAAAACTAAGACTTCATTCATTGCTGCCTTTTTGGTATCATTGCAGTACATATATACAGCAAATATTGCTTGCAACTAACTATTAAATATGCATAACAAGAGCGTACAATTTTGGCATTCTGTTATATTTCCACAAAAAACTATAACAATATCTTATTAAGTGTAATTCTTTTACTTTAGAGTGATTTGTATCTTTTATCCACTTAAGCTAGGTTCATAACACATTGTTTGGTTTTAATGTTTAGAACTATATTTCATTAGTTTATCAATTAATGTTCTATCAGTTTTTGTTCTCACCCAAAAGAGGAAGCCAGAATTTAAATTTGTCATATTACCATGACAAGACATAGGGATTTTTTGGCAGAGAATCTTAAAGGATGTAGGGGTAGCATTAAGGGTTGAATTGTGGCTTGTATAGAAGAAAAGATGGCACAAATGGAAACTACTATGACGGATAACTTTTAACTGAAATGTGGAAGGTGTTTGGAGAACATGCGGAGGAAGAAGAGCAAGGAAGTTCGAATCATGGAAAAAGACTACAGAGAAAAAGGGTCTACTTAATTCAGATTGTCGTAAACCATGAGTGACAATTATATGCAAGTTAAGAAAGTGAAACTGCCACCTTAAATGGGAAAGACGTTGTAGGATGGATCAATGGGGCAAAATCATACCTAGAAACATAGTTGCCAAACTCAAGATTCACCAAAATTTATTAATGACATATATCATAACATAACACTCTTAATACAACAGTAATTCAATTTTTCGACACCATAATAAAGAAAAGCAGCAAACCACAATTCACAATAATAAAGTATGATAGTACATTAGTGCTACATAAAATTAAACTACATAGATGACTAAACCATATACAAATTCATAAAAACAGAATTTTCGGGAAAAATATAAGGAGCTGCAATATTTAAATTAAGAAGAACACAGGGAGAGAGAAACCAAAGGCATTTTTTTCGTTGAGAGAAATCCTCTCTTTACACCAATGTGAGGTTAATCAGTTCATGTTAGTAACTTTGGGAGATGACGATGCCCTTTTGCGAAGATGTAATTGCTATTGAAAGATGGATGAAGAGAATAAGGAAAAAGCCATTTTTCTACTTTCAGAAAGCAGTAAGTAATGATGGAAACCAAGATCCAAATAGATTGATTAGGAAGGATTTATTGGTGAATTGAAGGCAGTCCATATTAGGAGTGCATGTGATAGAAAAAACTTATCCTATATTACTAATCAATTATGACTTCTGTATTAGAAAGTCCATGGTGACAGTGATTCATAAAAAATAACTGAACAATTTTGAATTAGGATTATATCTCATAACAAGGTGTGTCCTTAGGTTAGTGTGTCATGATTTGTAGTTTGTGGATAGAGAAGTCTTTGTAGGAAACTTCCATCTCTAGGACAACAATTGTGTTGATGTATCGTGTGCGTTGTCTATACTAAGAATTATACTCTATCAATCTATTAATTGGTGTTCTATCATATATCACGAGTCACTATAAAGCTAATCCTTTCAGAATATTATATTTTGCCTTTATCAAGTTATACTTGATCATCCAAAAGGAACATAAGGACTCCACCTCCTAAAAGTCTTCAAGCCCTAAATGTAAGGACTACCCTTCTTGCATATAGTGATTATTAAGTAAATAGACAACTGATTATTTTAAAAGCTAAAAATATAAATAAAATGAAGAAACAACTCCCTATCCATAATTTTCAAAAGACAAAAAGTTTGTAATTGCATACATACAACCAGCTATAGCTGATGAATTGATGTGATCACGAGTACTAAGGATACATTTTCGTGATGAAAAGAAAAATTACCCAAAACCATTTTCTCGGGAATCCTCCACCCCAGTTCTTCTCTGAATAAGATGGGGCATTTTCAAACTCAATCCTCTCGCCATCCCACTCAATCCAACCTGAGATTCAATTTTTATGAGGAAAATGAATGAGGACAAACTATCTCATCGAAAACAGGGGTGATTAACTTTAAAGAACACATGCACTTCACATACTGATTATCAAACATAATCCTAAAAGCCGATCTTTATACAAACATTACAATTCTAACTTCAAAATTCTAAAGGAGAATAAGAACACTCACTGTACCTGTCTCACATTATGGCTCTATCAACAATTATATGCTTTCAGCCTCACAATGTTTTTGATTTAATCCTTAGTAGGTTTCTATCTATTATTATCTTTAAGTGACTAAGTGTCAATCTCTTTGGCAAATTACATTAGTAGTTACTGTCACAATATATTCATATCAATAATTCATTCAAAATGGTCATATTTCAGTTCAGCCGTAAGAAGCAGAACACTAGATCATAACAAATAAAATAAAAGATCAAATAGCCAACAGCTAAAAAAGTAGCAAACACCTGTTGACAGTCCACCAGCCATGCATACTTGCCAATGTGGTTCAAAAACAGGGAAAGCTGCAAGCCACCCAGCGGTAGACTTTTGTGTAGACCCAACATCACCCCAACCATATACAGGGCGTGTACTATACTCCCAGCGAGCCGTTTTTACTGTTTCCACATAATCTGACCTATAATTAAAATCCATGTCAAGTACTAAAGAATCAGAGAATACAATATTTAGAAAGAAATCTAAACTCCACCTTCCATCATCTTGAATAAAACCTTGATTCCAAAGGGGGGTGACTTGAAAACCTTCCAACACTCTATCATTAAATTTCTAAGCAGAATGACCAACACAAAGTATAATCAGCAGAGATAGAGAAGACCAATCTGGAAGCGAACTATGACATACTTACAAATATAAACCATGTGCTAGGGCGTTTAAAATTGTTGGAAAATTAAGAAAGAAAACTCCCTATTGCAATTTGCAAGACAGTCAAGAACTACCAAAAAGAAAAACCAAGGTCCAAAATTGTAACAGAACAGGTCCCACTGAAAAATCGTCACTTGAAGACTTAGACTTTGAGTTTGGCCTAGTTTAACCTCAAAAGTGGGTCGGTAAGTGTTGTCATTCACTTATATACACTGTTATGATTATATATCACTGGTCAATGTAAGACATTTAACATATCTTCACCAACGACTGGACGACTCTAACACAAAGTTTGCGTAATTATACATCTGAGATGATAAGACAACAAGTGACCCAACAGTCCTAATATCTACTACTATAATTGACTCTAATTTTATCTTATTTGAGTTTAGATGAAACTTTAACACGGAACAGTCATGTGTCTGGTAAAATGTTCTACTTTTATGTTAACCGTGAGAGTGAAAGATGGAATATGAACCTGAGGAGGAAACTCCTTGATCGGAGGTTTAGAGTTTTGGTTGGGCACGAAAGTGTTCCCCAACATCAATTCATGCCTGCCTAAGCATTTCCAAAATTCAAATCCAAAGAATAAAACAGTGATTTAACAATGAGAAGAGAAAAGAAAAAGGAAAAAGTGCAGAAAGCAATCCTTACTTCCCCAGAAGAATTGCGATTCGGGAGAGTACTATCAAATATACTTGTCATCGGCACCGAGAATTTGGGCTCCGACACCGAACCTGGGCCCATATTGCAACTGTTCGAGTGTCGTCAACGGCTTGCGAAACGAGGAACTCTCGACGGAATACATAAAGCAAAAGCTCTGCCTCCCGGGAATGGAGACTCTGCAGTACCATCCCTCGATAAATAAACAAAGAATGCGTTGAGCATGAATACCGGATAATAACAGGGTTTTCAACATGGATAATGATATTTAGAAAACATATTTTTACAAATATCATCTGGTCATAATATTAATAATAATAATAACAATAATATTATTATTATTAATTAAGAAATAATTTTGCACCAATACACATAAATAATATTAATTAAAAAAAGTTGTGTAAGTATCATTATACTTTCTACATTTAAAGGATCCTAGTCGTTAGCAAATGTTTTGCTCTGCCATGGAGAACGATTTAAAATAGAGCTTGTTAAAATCATTATAATTTTAAATATATTACTACATAAACTTCCAAATCTAATAAGTTTACTTTACGGTTTTCCTTTATAGAATTTCGACGGTGAACAAAATAAAAAGCCACCAAAAGTAAAAAGAAAAAACTATACAAAAGTAACAAAAAGAAATTCTGAAAATTTTAGATCCGACGAGTATTAGTTTGGTCCCTACTTATTTTAATTCACAATAGAAAATTAACGTTTACGTAATTTTAAAAAACCATTTGAGTATTGATATGTTTTAATTTTTGAAAAAAAATTATATATATATTTTTATGTTTTTATTATTTGAAAAAGGTATCAACTGACATGAGAAGTCATACAGACAGATGCTAAAAAGTAAAATAAAATAACATTTTTCATTTTTTATTTTTATTTTTTTTAATATTTTTTTAAAGCATTGGCGTATGTATGAAAAAGTTAGATGTCCAATAGTAATAGGGATGGAGGTATGATAAGGTTAAACAAATGTTGGAGAAAGTAAAATAAACACCTGAAATGTAAAAAATAAAAAAGCTTGGGAATATGGATAAAATGTGGGGTTTAATAAAAAGAGGATAAAAATGGTATAAAAGGAGGTGAGGTGCATGAGTAATAATGTGCGGGGTGCAGGAAAAATATTCAAAAAATAAATTAAATCAATTGGGGTGCAATCAGTAAAATGCAGAAAGAAAGGCGGGTGTGAAACTATAACTTGCAGATAAATTATACTTAATTATAATTTTAAATTGAATTTTTAATTATGTTTATCCTCTAACATTTAATTTGTTTTATCATGAAGATTATATGCTTTTGCGGTCAACATTGGATTTAAATAAACCAAATTATCAGACAACTACATTTGGTGGCTAATTTAGTCAAAAATGAATTCAGAACAACAAAGTTAGAACAACGTAAAAAATTATAAAAACATATAAAATTATTTTATCTCTATCGTAATCTACTCAAACGACGAGGGTTTTTATAGTAATTCTAAACATTAGATAAAATTCTATGCAGATTAAAAAAGTTACTAATCACTTCTGTGTATTTAATTCTTAGAAAACGAAGTCTACACTCTCTCTAGGTAAAAATATGTTATATTAGCACTTCTTCTTATTATTATATTTGTCTTAAAAAGATGAACAATTCACCCTTTACACTTTTGGATCTTGTAATCGAGCTTATGCATCTAGATTCAAGTATGATCTTCTCTTATTCATTATCACGACAAAACTCTTTAAATATTTCACTTACCATATCTAAAAGTTTTCTTATTATATGAAAAGATTTGAAAATATTAATATAACATCATACCATACAAATAATAAGTATACGTAAATGGTTCCCATAACAAAAGTAAATAAATAAATAAATATTTAAATTTGAAACAGTATATCAAATTATAACATTGAAGGAGATTTTTTTAAAAAAAAAAAAAAAGACTTCTAACATTCTTCAAATCAGAACATGTTATCAGCAGCAGAAATATCAGTGTTAGTGTGTAACACAGCCATAAAAAGATCACATAATTTACCATATAAAAAATTAACATTATTTTTTTTATCTAAAACTTTAAAATAGTTAATTAATACATTTTTATTCTTATATAATGTTCTATTTTTTTACTCAATATGTAAGACTTATATCACACTTAAAATTTTAATATATATATATATATATTACAGAAGTTCTAGAATAGAAGGGAAAACTAAAAACAAAACGAACTGAAAGCAGATACATAGTATGCACGTGGATAAGACAAACAATACTGTTATCATGATTTAATAACATTATTGTTATTAAATCCTTAGATTGGGTTCTCTTCTATGAGGAAATTCCTTAGATATCCTCTTATCAAGGAGAAGATGAGATTTGGAGGAGATATTGAAGAGAAGAGATTGAGCTTTTAAAAAGAAAGAGAAATCTGTTTGAAGAAGAACAACTTTTACACTATTCATTCTTTAATTGAATTGGCAAGTTAACAAAAGTTGGATGAAGATCAAGATAACATATTGTTATACTATGTCAATTTGAGATGTTTTTCTACCGTCCTTTTTTGATATTATGATGCACTTGTTTGTTTATCTATTCATAGAAATTAGACTCTCATGTTACGAGCAATGAATATAATATTAAAAATTTGAAAACTTATGTCAAAAATATTAAAAATATGAACTATAACATGTCAAAAATGAGTGTAGACAAAAATATATTTTTTCTTTATTATTAAGAGAAACATGGAAAGCAAACCGTATAGAAGTGTCAAAGTCAAAACAAAAATTACAAAGTTCCGTTAACTTCATAAACTCTATTAGAATAATTGAATGCATGGATTCTTATTATTATTGAGAAACAACCTACGGTGAAGTTGTTTGTTTGTTACATGTGCAACGTGGATTAATACTTAGAGTGGGAAGATAAGAGCTTAACGAACTCAATGACGGCGGTGACAGAATTAGCGGCGGCGATGGATAAGAAGGTATCGGCTTCGTTGGACTCGGCGGAGCCACCACCGGCCAAGTCGGAGAGAGCCCTGATAGCAATGAAAGGTATCCTTTGTTGAAGGCATATAAGAGCGACCGATGCAGTTTCCATGTCCACTGGAGTCACTTCAAATTTGTTGTAGACGAATGTTCTGTATGCCAAATTGTCCAGATAGATGCTTTGGCTAATTCCTCTCTTCACAAACTGCACCTTCGGCGTTGAGTTTAAGCACGTCGTCGAGTTTACGCACGACTCTAACTTCAACCCCTGAACGTTAAAATCACTGCTTTTTACCATAACAATGTCTACTTCCAATCATCTTCAAACTAAACTAAAACCCTATTCAACCACCCTATCAATTTATATTCCTTAACCCTTTTTTTTCTCATAAATCATTTTTATACCACACAGAGCCTTAATTATATATTATTTTTTTAAAAAAATTACCCATCCAAATAAATAATGAAATTTCTCCACTTGTTGCATTTTTTCTGCAAATGCTTTCCATATTTGATTCCTTGATTTTGAGTACAAGATTAGGGTTTACGATGATTTACCTGAAGTTTTTCAGCAATGTGGTAGTAATTGGAATCAACTGGAACCCAGAAGGCATGCTGCCTTTGTTCCGGAACGCCATCAACGGGAAAAATTTCCTCAGGTTGGTACCATATATTGTTTAGTTGGTTGTCAGGGGAACTATCAGTACTTACGTTTGTGGTGAAATCTGCAAATTTTAAGAACCCTAAATTTCTGGTGTAGTCTCCATTGTCTTCCAAGGGTAACGTATCATCAGGTCCCAGTCCATGTCTCTGCTCAACACCCAAATCATTCATTAATCTTTCACCTTTCTATAATCATTCAGTTATTTGCAATATCAGACTCAAAACGGGGTGAATTAATGCGTCAGATCTCATCAAGCCAGCCGTAAAAGAATACACTTCCTACTTTTCCAGAGCACAAGTAAAGGTATCAGTTTTCTTTCCTTAAATATACTTCTACGTACATACATATGTATACATGTATGTATGTATATACCTGCCAACTCCAAAGTGTAAGATGAGCCCATTGTTTGGGAATGGCTACATCTCCAATATGCAAGGAAGGGTTTGCATTTCCAGCAATGCCGTAATGCACTACTCCTTCTACTGCGAAGAAACTCAGGAGAAGCTGAGTTGTTATACCTGCATTTATCTGCATATTCAGCAACAAAAACAAATTCCAAATAATGAATACCTCTTAGAAATATATAAGAAAAAATGTGAACCCAAAATGAAAAGAAAAAGGAAGCCATCTATACCACGCTCAATCCTGTCATCACCAGTATGACAGGCTTCTCACCAATGGCTCCAAACCGAAATCTCCTTCCTTCATTAATTAGTAGCCATGTTTCATATAGAAGAGAATGAGAGAATAGAAAGTTATAATTAATAATATTTCGTATGAATGTTGCATATGCATGTACCCGCAAAGTCTATTACGGTGTCATAGGGTGTGTAGCCTGGGTTCTGAAGAAGAGGGTTAAGTTCAAAAGAATTTGGTATGATTAAACCCAGATAAGGCCCCTTTTTGTTAGCTTCTGCAATTTTCCTCTGCAACTCACTCGTCAAAGCACAACTTACAGAAGCATGTTCAGCAATATTGAAGAACAAAAATGCAGCCAGAAACAAGTATATGGCATCTCTGATCATCTTTATCCCTGATTTCCAAACACGAACTATTCAACAAGTGAAATGAAAGAGAAGAGAGCTTTGCCTTTTATACAAACTAAGGTACCAAATTGTTGGAAAATGTATCCTTTTTAATGTATGATATGTTAACATCTTTCCATTTTGACAATAGGTTACACGTGTTGTTTAAATTTATTTTTAAAAAAAATATTTAAAACGGGAATCACATAATATATATATTATATATTATATGATGTAAAAGAGTTATTAATAAATAGTTGTTAAAAATATTTTCTTTTTGTAATAAATTTAGTTTAATAGAAATTAAAAAAAAAAGTTAAAGACTATAAAAAAATAAAAAATAAAAACTATAAATTCTAAATTAAAAATTATTGATCACTTAATTCTCTCCATAAATATCTAAGAAATAATACCCATCACAAATCAAGAGAAAGCATATCCTCCACACAAATTTATCCCCAGACACATAGTAAGGACAAGATGATTAAGAAATGACAGTGACTTCAAAAATCTATTACAATTTGAATTAGTCATTGACATTGACATATCCTATACGCATATCTGAAGGTAAGCTAAATATACAAACACACACGACAACTTACATTATTAGAAAGAGGTTCTCACTAGCAGATATCTTTTACAAAGGAAAATATCCTTAAAATTGTAAGATTTAAAAAATAAATCCAAATTATGTTTCATGGATAAGTAAAAATAATAACATATACATGTATTTTCCTTTTAAAATCAATAATATTATTTAAGAAACTAGATAATAATTTTTAACTTGATTCTATATTTGGTAATTTTATGATAACTTATATTGGAATTCATCAATGGAACAAAAAATATTACATTAACAATACTTTCTTAAAAGATATTTAATAATTTAATATTTCGGTTTGTGTATTGCAAATGTTTATTTTTTTTATATAACTTTAAATTTTATAATAAACAATATTTTTGCATATAAATATATTATAATAAATAAAAATATTTGAATATATAGATCTGACAATGAAGATTTTAATTAAGCACAATATTTTTTAAATAATTAAAATTTAAGATATATATATATATATATATATAATGAAAATTACGTCAAATACCAGCTTTGCAAGTTCAATTAGAAGCCTTCTTTTAATTTATATTAAGACTTTGACTTATAAAGTTTTGCAAAATTTTCTAAAACACATTTATTTTAAGAGACATTTTATCCAGTAACCATCTATCTAGAGACTTGACTCATACCATAAATCAAATTTATTTTAATTTTATTGTAACACGGGAGACTATGTTTTAATTCTGGGAAATATGGTTTTTTAAAATAAATAACGAAAGTCAAAATTTCATTTTTATGTTGTGTGTAAATTTTAATTTCAACACATTAATTATTTATTTTTGAAAATCATTTTATTTCTTAAATTTAAAAAAAAAATTACTGTATTCGTTATTTTTGGAGCAGATATATATTATAATACCAGTGACAAGATATTTTTGAGGAATCTTTGAACATGTTTTGTAATCGGTAAAATATTATAAATATTAAATATAAAGTCACGTGATGCACGGGTCTATTCCTCACATTATCTATAATTATTGAAAAACCTTTTTTTTTGCCACCAGTTTGTAAAACCAACAAGTCAAAAATTCATTTTTATGTTAAGTATATAAATTCAAATTTTAACAAATTAATTTTTTTATTTTTTAAAATCATTTTATTTCTTCAAATTATTTTCTTAAAAAAGATTTTCTGTTTTTATTTATTTATTTTGGAGCAGAGTATATTTTTAATACCATTGACAAGATATTTTTGAGGAGTCTTTAAGCATGCTTTATAACAGGTAAAATATTATATAATTAAGAAAACTATTATAAATATGAAATATAAAGCCACCTGATGCACGGGTTTATTCTTCACATTATCTATAATTATAAAAGCCCGTTATGCCACCAATTTGTAAAATCGACAAATATTAAGAAAATATAATTATTAAAAATTTAAAATGAATTTCAAATGCAATAAAAACTCTCTATTAAAAACTATTTTTGAAACAAATTATTTTAAATCTAAGTTATTGAAATCTATCACCGACACTTTGAAATTCTTTTTTTTTCTTCTATCACCTTCAGTTATTCTTTTTACTATTTTCTAATTTTTATTACATTGTTATTTCAAGTTTTTATATATTTTGTGAATTTTAATTGTAACAAAAGTTGGGACATGCAAGTAAGAATAACTATTAAGTTTTATTTTACGTTTAAATAATTTATTTAAATACAGTATATATAATAAATAATTTAAAAATTAAAAATTTAACATTATTATACATGATAAAAATAAATATTATTTAATTTTTGAATTTTTAATAATTTTAAGAAATTTGTACAAAATAGTGTTTAGTAATTAAAAAACATTACATTTAGAACTTTTTATATCATCACCTTAAGAAGGAGAGGAGAGACAGGGGAACCTGCACCCTTCATATTTGCAAGATTTATATTGGAAAAAAAAAGTGTAGAAAAGTGGTGATTACATTTGCTTAGTTAATTATTTGTGTTTTCTTAATCAATTAAGGTTTCTTTTCATTACTCAGCCCAATCTCCCTTTTAATAATTCTCTTTTTCTTTTTTTTTTAAAGAAAAAATATTGATTATTAAAAATTTTCTCTCAATAAATGTATTCTTTTATTGGACAAGATATATTTAAAAAAAATAAAAAAGTTTAAAAAATATTTTGACAAGATGTTTTTTTGTAAGGATTTGGAAATGTGTCAGCAGTGAGGGGTGACAACTGTCAACTGATAAGAGGACTGAACCATTTAAAACTAAAATTTCAATTTTTAATGGAAAAATTTGATCTTGATTCATTTCCTCTTACCTGAAAAGCTGCCACCTCTACTCCAAACTCTTCCTTTCTTCTCAACCTTACCTCCTCCAACTTTTAATCACTGATCTAGTAGAATTTTGTATAGGTGGTGCCCTAGTGATCACAACGCAGAGGGCTCTTACTTCAACCGATCAATTTCTCCCATATGACCGATAAGTGAGTTTCTCATTCTTTAGTTCATCTTAGGATCGTGATCATGCAACAAATCTGGTTGCATGTAGCTCATTAGGTCTTTCCCTAAATTCTAGCCCCACTTAGGTTCTGAAATCTGTCTCTTGTTCCCAATTTGTGATCTATAGGTGAACCCAGTCTTTCCTTGAAATACAAGTGAGCAATTAGGGCTTCCTGTGAGTTGGACTGCTTTATCCAGAGGTAAGGGAAGCTGGGATTCATTTTCATTCTGTGAAATTCTTGTATGCATGAGTTAGGTTTAAGAAGAAATTGTTAAAGAATGCATGTGCAAATTGTATGTTAGACTCATTGATAGTTAAACTAAAAACTAATGATCTTGTTTATGTGTGATATGTGCCTCTGAATGGTGTTTATTTGATCTGTGCATGAATGTTTATGAACTGGTATGGATACAATTCAGTACTGATGTTAAGTGGATAAATGAAGTGAGTTATGTTAAATAGGTTATTAGATGTGTTGTTGAGTGAAATTGGGCGTTTGGGTACCATCAGAGGAACTAAGGTAGTCAGATTTAGTAATAGGAGTTGGTGGTTGTTCTGGGTAAGTGAGATAGTCTAGTTGAGTCAAATATGACTTGTTAGAAGGGTCAAAAAGGTTAAAAACAGTTCCCAAGTGGTAAATTAGAATTTGAGTCTCTAAGTGAATGAAATTGAAGTGTTAGATCCTAATTCGATGCATAACTACTAGAGATCGATGTTAGGAATGTGTGTAAACCTTTAGGCAAGTTTAATTCAACCTATACTTCGAATTAGGAGTGTTAGAAGTTCATCAAATGGTCTAGAGTGAGTTTTGGGTGGGTGAGTTATTCAAATCTGCAGAATTTCGTTCTGCAGATTATGCAAATTCGCAGAGCGAATCCTTTCGCTCAGCGAATTACCCTAGCAGGGTGCTATCTATCAGGGCATTCGCATAGCGACCATGTGCGTTATGCGAATTAAAGTAGAGGAATGCCTCTGTTTGGTGAGTCACACAGCGAATTTGTTCGCTTTGCAACTGGTACGAGCTTTGGGAAATTAGCCAATTAAATAAAATAGCGAAGAGTGGCGCTTTGCGAGGGTGTAAGGTTTGTAACCTCTGTGATTTAATTTGCAATGCGATATAATTCTCTATGCGAATTTTAGCTGAAAGGCTCCCCTGTCAGGAAAATTTGCTCAGCGCACCAAAGGTGTGCGCTGTGCGAATTTTTGCTGTCATGCCCATCAGAAAAATTCGCTCAGCGCACAAAGGGTGTGCGCTGTGCGAATATTTGTTGTCTTGCCTCGCAACCGTGTGCGCTGAGCAACTTACTTCACTCTGGTTTACTATTTTCTTCTTCTTTCTTGGTTGGTTGATGATGTATGATACATGTATGGTTTGATATAGTATTCAATGTAATTAAAAATGGAGAAATGGTATGTGATGATTTAAATTGGATATATGTTGTGTTGAAAGAAATGAAATGGAGTATGAAAGTAAGATCTCTAGGTGAAATCATGATAGTGTTTAGAATGAATATAGAAGCTCAGTCTTGGGGGTTATCCTAACACTCTAATGACTCTTTCAATCTCAATTAGAGAAGAATTAGTCATGTGGTGAGAGTAGTAGGAGGTCCTAGTCTTGGGTGCTTCCAGTATGGCCCAAGATGAGTGATAACGGACTAACCTTGTGTGTGTGGTAGGGTTTGACCCATAGCAATGGCTTTGCAAAGCAGTAGAGGCCACCATAAGTGCACAACCCGCCATAGCTCGATATTCATTCTAAGTCCGGACGAGTCTTGTCTAGTCTATAACATGATGGAATGCCTTGTATGCTTACATGTGTGAATGCTCTTTGTTATGTTAGTTTAGTTTAAATTAACTTGTATGCTTTTGGAAACCTAGCTTACCCTTGTTGTGTTGTTGTGTTTTGTATGTTTGTGTTCTTCCTTTTGCAATGATCATCCACTTGGATGTGAGCAGAGGTAGATGAGGTGCCTCTGGAGCAAGCTTTGGAGGGAGATGATGCAGCTCCTAGCTCTTAGGATTTGTATTAGATAATTACCTTTATTTGAGATACTTTTCACTTGTAAAGTTTTAAATTTATAGTCTAATTTTGGATGACTATAAACTCATAACTTTATCTACATCCTTAAATTGTTTTGGCATATTATAATTGTTAATCATTCCATATGATATAGTTTCATATATTTTCTGGGATGTTACATTTTTCATATTATCCAAAATAAATTAAAGAAATTACAAGTTAATTTTATAAGTATGCATAAGTTCTTCGATTTTTTTATCATAATATAATGCCTATACAAAATATGAGATATATTAAAAGAAATTCAATACCTTAGAGGTATGGTTGTAAAGAGTATGAGATGGTAATTCTCATTCAATACATAAATCAATATAGGTTGGGATTTGAGAAGTAACATTATTCAAGTCTTAAATTTTTCTTAATTTTAAGGTGAAATAACAAAATTCTTAAGGGTACCCTTAGAAATTTGATTTAGAACAAAATGTAGGTTATGTGGTATCCATCTTGAATTTTATTAGTATTCATGCCAGACAATTGTAAAAGTAAAAGTGTGAGTCATTTCTTCTAACACTAATTCTTTTTTTTTATGTGAGAGTTGTAACATTTTAAATAAGATCCATTGCATGTAAAGAAAACAATGTGTGGAAGTCAACATTGGCAATATAAATAAATATTATGTAAGAGAGTTAGCAATGAACAAATTGGATTCAAACACACCACCTTTCTCAATTAGTTAATAAGTCTGAAAGAGGCATCAAGTACTATGAAAAACTCATATATCTACTGGCTAAATTTCTTTAGATTTATTGGAAAGTAGATGCAAAACTTAATTAATGGATATTTTCAAAATTAAGTTTTTATTATAAAATTTCATTTTATTTATTATTCAAATATTTTTATTTTTATTTAAATATTCTATCATTCACTTTATAATTAATGAATAAGGTTTGCTATTTTCTCTAAACTTCTTTTATTTTATCTGTGACATCCCAAATATATGATAAAGATATATAATATACTTAAGACATCATCATATATAATACTAGAAAGCAGTTAAGACAAGTAATGAAGCATTAAGCTTACAATCATCCAAAAATGGTTAAGGATTTAAAACTCTAAGTACCACAAAGCAATAGAGTGTTAGGATTACAGTGATCCTTCAATAGCTAGAAATTTTAAGCCTAAAAACAAGATAATGTTTCTCATAATGACATGATCTAAAAGAAGTAAATCCTAGTGAACTAAGTTGTCGCATCGTCTCCCTCCAATGCCTGCTCTAGAGGAACATCATCTTCCTCTACTCACATCCAAGTGGATGATCATTACAAAAGAAAACACAGACAAAGAAGGCACAAACACAAACAAGCAAGGATAAGCTAATTATATAAAAAGCATACAACATAAGAGCATGTACATACAAGAGATTAATTTAAAGCAAACAAGATAAAACATCCATCCTATCATGTTAAATACTAGACTTGACTCATCCGAAGTTTAGAATGATAGTCGAGCTATGGCGGGTCATGCACCCGTGGTGGCTTATGATACTTGAGTTCCTTACCCTACCACATTCACAAGGTTAGCCTGTTCCGGGCCTTGAGGCATACTGGAAGCCCCCAAGACTAAGACCTCATGCTACTCCTCACCACATGGTCCAATCCTCTCTATGTGAGAAGAAAGGTCATTGGAGCGTCAGGAAGACCCCCAAGACTGAGCTCCTACTTTCATTCTAAAATATACTTAAAACCAGTACCAAAAAGTTCCTCCATGGAACTCTTTTTTTTTCACCAACTGTGAACCCATTTGAATCCATATAAAATCATGTACATATAACCCTTCAACTTTACATTGCATACAAATATATATATATATATATATATATATATATATATATATATTACTAATTACACTTCAAAAGGTCACAAACAACCCAACAAGTCATCAAAAATCGTATGAAATCATTCCATATTTAATCTCACTAATATGCATCTTTCAACCAATCACAAGACTTATAACATAATGTCATCACTTTTCATCTATCCTCCATACATAAAAGAACCAAACATTTACCTGAAATAAACGATATTTCTAATAATTCTTATTATTTACATTAAAGCAGAACACTATAATTATTTATCGTTAACCTCAAATGGACATCACACGGTCCATTACTCACCCAAAACAAATTATCGTAAAAACAATTTATGTAATACTCACACAATTATAAGAACTTTATTAACTTGATACAATCACATCCCCTTTTAATTTTTAATACCATTTAATATAATAAATATCAATCAAGTAGTGGCTATTGAACAACCCAAAAAAATAAAATAAAAGGAAACAAAAGAGCTATGCACACTTGTATTAGATTCCCTTCCACTTTACCTAAAGTGCAGATTCCACAGGATACTAATCCATCATTCATCAAATTTCCGATAAGTTAATTATATCCTCTGCATTGAATTTCTACTCTATAACTCCTTGCAGCTACAAGCCTCCATATAATAGTTAAATCCTTTTTTCTTTCTTCCTCTTCCTAACAATTCATAACACATCATCTTCCTCCTCCTTTTTTACTCTTATCTTCCTGGACATTCTCTTAACCACAAAACTATCACATTACTACACTTTCTACCATTTAATATTGTTTTTCCCTTTTCTCCAAAAACTCACAACACTTAAATATAATGACATATACTCCTCTCTCATGGAAAAGTCAACTTTTTATTCTTTTATTTTTTTCTCCTTCTTCCCTTCTTATGTAACATACTCTCTCTTTCTCACTTTTCCTTTTCTTTTTCTACTTAAACCCAAAATACATATTTCTTACTCTCTTTCCCAACCATTTACGTAAATAACTTTCATTTTCCCATCATCTTTCTTTCAATAAAAAATAACAGACCTAACTCTTCTCTCTCTCCCACTTTTCACCCACTTTTCTTCTCTCTCCCACTTTTCAACCACTTTCACGTCAACTACTACACTCTCTCCCTCACTTTTATTTTTCAATTAATATCCATCAAACTCATTTCTAATTCTTTCACCCTTAAACCCCACATTTCACTTTTCTTTGCTTCTTCTTCTTTCTCCTATTTCACGCACACCAGTACAAAGCTACTTAAAAATAAAAAACCCCTTCCATTCTTTCTTTTTCACTTCAAACTCCTACATTCGCTAACTTATTAATTAATACTTTCTTCCTTTAAGCAAAGTTTCATCAACACCACTTCATCTTTGGATTACTGTCAGACTAAGACACACCCACACTTCTCGTTTAAAACTCTAACCTTAAGCACTAAACAATATTTAACCTTCTATCTAAATCAGATTACCACAGAATTCCTCACCTCGCACTTCTTACATGTTTTATTCACACCATTTAAGTTCATAAAACACACCTCATAGACAGCCAATCACAGTACCATCATTCTCATTTTCAGTTCATACTATCCAATATACTAGAAATAAAAAATGCAGTCCTAACAGTGCATCAACTTATAAATTAACATGCATATATATTTTAAAGTAGAAGCAACCAAAATAACTAGTTCCCCTTACCTTGGGTTTTCACAGCACAACTAATTTAAGATGCCCTAATAGTACCTCCGCACAAAGACAAATTCAACAGTACCTATACACCACCAAATTGGTGTAGAGCACAGTCTTTAGAGCTTGATTGAACAAAAAACACTAAGAGAAATGCTTGCTAGTCACATGCAACCAGTGGAGTTGCGTGCCCTAGCTGCAAGAACAGTTGGAGAAAGGGAAATCTACTTACTAGTCGAATCAGAAAAATGTTCGGTTCAAAATGAAGCCCTCTATGTCGGGAATGATTCGGCAGCACCTAATCAACAATGTACTGGTTGGATCAGTGGGAAAGTTAGAGAGAAGGCAGAAAAAATTTAGAAAAATGAGTTTTTAGAGAGAGAAAGAGTCTCAGCAAGGTGAATCAGACTTTTTTGAAAAGTTCTTCCTAAGACTATGTTGCCCTTAGTTTAACGAGCCTGATTGCCTTCACATGGAACTCAATGACCTTATATTTTTCAAACCCTTACACTATCATTTCATCTTTTGATAAGGGAGTGAGGAAAGTAAAGACAAGTTAAAAAAAATTGGAGATAAAATAATAGTAGTAGTATTATTCCCAAGGACTTAAGCAAAAGAATTTGTTATACATGATTTTTTTTAATAAAACTTGATTAAACTCAAAATTTTAAACTTTAATGTATGTTGCAAATTTTTAAAATAGAAGATCGAAATAAGTTCTTCATTTTGTTTTATTAGTATCGTTATAGATTAAGTAAATTAACGTTCACGGACGTATTTAGTTCAGTTTTCCGTTAAAAAGTCACTATTTAGGGGACATTAGCATTTTTGGTGCATAATTTGACACTAGAGTAAATAAATAATCAACGACGTATAAAACTTCTGTTCATAAAATCAATGTAAACACCTTTATTATATACTTCTTTTCTCAACAAGAATCCTTTTCTATCTGTATGGTGAAATTGTGAATATTTTCATGCACTATTATAACAAAATCATAAAAATATAGCATGCATGCATTATGCTGCATGATTAAATTAAAACCGATTGACTACAGGCCAGGTGGTTTAAACAGAGGAGCAAGATTAAAAATGCTATCTACGTCTATGGGTAATTGAAGGGCACTTCTAAGGGCTGCTGGTGTTGATGTCTTTCCCTTCCAAGTGTCAAACCATGGACCTCCTCCAACTTCTAGAGCTGCCATGTTACTTGAAACGTTTAAAATGATCTGCCATTTACCAAATATTCATGAGAATGTTCCACTAAATATCAAATCTTAAAGACAACTTATTTATGTGTGAAAAAGAGTGAGACCTTTCCCTTGCTGCCATCATCTCTTCGTTCCCACATCTGCAGTTTTAGAATTCCAAAACATGTATCTTTACATGCAGGGGCAAGGCCAGCTTCTGCTGTTGGAGCACGCAATGTTGTACCTGGATCCTCTGCTGTTGCTTCTAATTCAACCTGCCAAAATAACAATATGTTTGTGTCTGACATACTCTATAGTACCAAAGCAATTCCCACTACTACCTATTCAATCGTATAATCATTAATATGTTCAGCTGATTCAACTGATTACCCTCTTTTTACTCGCAATTATGATTTCAGAGTTTATAGATCTCATTAAACGGAAATGAAATGCAAACTTCAATGACTTAATTAGTGTGGTCTGTGCGAACTATTGGCTAAACGACTGAAAAAGGTAAAAAGTATTTAGAAAGGTATAATTACCACATATTTGCCATTGTCCGCAGATATAAACCAATAACCCCAAGTAGCAATTTCCCAGTTAACAACACCATTCCATGGCACAAATTCGTAAAATTTTCCATCGTAATGAATTCCAATCTGCAGCAGTTTGCAACACAGAAAATAATATAAAATTAAGAAAAAAATCAAGAAAATAAAATAATAAAAACTAAGAAGATTAATTGTTCGTTGTGAGCAAAAGAATAAGTAGAAAAGAAAAATAAGCCCTGGATTATTGTAAGAACCGATCTCTTTAGTCCCTCCCTAACCTTCTCAAAACCTTACTTATTTGACTTTTTTCAAGAACTCATTCACTTTGGTCCTTAAAATCAATGTAAATTGAGGTAGAAAATGATTGAGGTTAACATTAATTTGGAAGTTTGAGACTAAATAAGGATTTAGAAAAGTAAGGACAAAAGCAACCAATGTCCAACAACCAATCTAGGGGTATACTAAAAAAAACAAAATCACAAAAAACAAGAACATGAAAGAAACTTTCACCAAAAGTTTAGATCCAAAAAAAGGAAAAAAAAAATACTATCAAACATTAGACATGTTGTTAGGATATAGAGTAGTTGGATATAATGGGAAAGGGGATTAGGGTAGAAGGGAGAGGAATTGTATAAATAGAATTGTTGACAGGTATTGACCTGTGAAGAGGGTTAAGCCTCTGTATCCATTGTACAGAACATTCTTTCTGTGAATAATATTCAGTTTCATTCTTTTCTTTGTGTTTTACGGTGAAGAAGTGAGTTCTTGATTAGGTTCCCAGTTCAGGAACCTATCAATTGGTCTAACCTGCCGGATCCCCATAACAGTGAGGCAACGTTCGTGTGAGATGGAGGGAAGAGTGGTGGCTGTAGAAGGGCAGTTGGAGGCGATAGAGATTGCGATAGCCGAGACGAAAGCTGATACGGTGTTTCTGCGGCATAAAACAGGGGCATTGAGGCAGAACTACGAAGCAATGCGCCAAGATATCCAAGCGATCCTGAAGATGTTAGGAGATCGCAATCGCGACCCACACGACCAGTGCCAAGAGGGTAGCCAATCATCAGTAAATGAGAACGAGGGTGGACTGGAGGGGGAGAGAGGAAGACGGGGGGAAGAGAATCAGGACGGACTGACTAATTGGAGGAAACGGGTGGAGCTACCCGTGTTTGAAGGAGGCGAACCGTGGAATTGGATCAGTAGGGTGGAAAAATTCTTCGAAATTCAGAGAGTGGCCGACAAAGAAAAATTGCACTTGGCCTTCATCAGCATGGAAGGGTACGCATGGTATTGGTTTCGGTTTTGGAGGGAGAAAACCAAGAACCATTCTTGGGATGGGTTGAAGAGAGCTTTGGGGATTAGGTTGGGAGAGGGGCGCGAGGATCCGTTTATGAGAGGCTAGCAGCCATTAAGCAGGTGGGGTCGGTGAACGATTACATTCGAGACTTCGAAGTTCTGGTGGGGCAGACGACCAAGAGGGCCGAGGAGGAGCCACAGAGAGTGTCGGGTCTGTGAAGAAGGAGACGACCCAAGGAAGCGGAATAGCGAAACCCAGTTTCGATGGTAGGGAGAGAAATACATGAAACTTACCTTATTCGGAGTTCGTGAAAAGACGAGAGGAGGGAAGGTGTTTTAGGTGCGGAGGGCCATGTAGTCCCGGCCATCAATGCCCAGAGAAGGGATTGCGAATGTTGATATTGGCCGAAGAAGAAGAGGAAGGGAGTGAAGCTGAACCAAAACCCAAGCCTCCTAACTTGAATTGAAGGGCATGGCCAGTTGGTTCCCTTCACATGGTAGTGATGAGGAAGAGGAGCATGAGACCAAGCTTTCCGATTCCAACCTTGAGGACAAGGTTGTTCTGCAGGGGGGTGTAATGTTAGAATATAGAGTAGTTGGATATAATGGGAAAGGGGATTAGGTTAGAAGGGAGAGGAATTGTATAAATAGATTGACTGTATAGTTAGAAGGGGACTTTTGGAGAGATCATTGTTGTGGACAGGTATTGACCTATGAAGAGGGTTAAGCCTCTGTATCCATTGTACAGAACATTCTTTCTGTGAATAATATTCGGTTTCATTCTTTTTTGTGTTTTACAGTGAAGAAGTGAGTTCTTGATTAGGTTCCCAGTTCAGGAACCTATCACATGTCAGTTAGAAAAATTCCAAAAGAAATATTGACCTAACTAAACCACTTCAATTGCATAACTATCACCAGTCTCCTCGTCACTCGGGATTGCAGACGGTGTACAAAAGTTTCCTTTAAGTGTTGGGAGGGTGGACAATTAGCTAGAGCAGCTGGTGCTGTAGCGAAACTAATTGCAAAAGAGGGGAAATCGGCCACATTAAAATTACATTCTGGAGAGGTCCGTTTGATATCCAAAAACTGCTCGGCAACAGTTGGACAAGTGGGAAATGTTGGGGTAAACCAGAAAAATTTAGGTAGAGCCGGATCTAAATGTTGGCTAGGTAAACGTCCTATAGTAAGAGGAGTAGTTATGAACCCTGTAGACCATCCGCATGGGGGTGGTGAAGGGAGGGCCCCAATTGGTAGAAAAAAAACCCGCAACTCCTTGGGGTTTTCCTGCACTTGGAAGAAGAAGTAGAAAAAGGAAGAAATATAGTGATAATTTGATTCTTCGTCGTATATATATATATATATATATATATATATATATATATATATATATATATATATATATATATATATATATATATATATATATATATATATATATATATAAAAACTTGTTTTCATCCTCACACAAGGTTTTGTCAAATCATAGAGAATATTTAACTACCACAGAATGTGATTTTGACAAAAGGACATTACCAGTTCAGCTATACATTCTCAATCTTCGTCAGTCCCATTACCCCTTGCCCCACAATTATTTCGGAGCTAAACTTAATATTACATGAAGCCAGTGAAATATAATTAATAAATATGTCAAACTGAGAGCGAAGTGCTGTATAAAGTTACCAATGCAGCATTTTCATAGGTCTCAGTTATTCCAGGAAGTAGCCTCAATCCACCAGCTGCCGTAAGAGCAATTTCTCCACTACCACCTTCAAAAACATTACATTGAGCCTGCACGAGACATCAACAATTTGATATGCATAAAAATATACAAACACTAATCCAAATATTGATAAGAATAAGTAATTATTAATATAAAGTAGAAGTATATTAACCAGCCGTAAAAATTCCAGCACACTTAGTTACTGATGAAAATTAATATCTAAGTGGGTCAGTTAGAAGGATCCATTGGTGGATTTGAGGCAATTGTTAAGAAGTATATATAATAGGAAATAGAAATATTGTAAGATACAGAGACTCTTTCATGTTTATTTTTTCTGTTACCCTTTTCTGCCAAGATATATACTAATACTTGGTATAGCTAGGTTCAATGCATCTTACAAAGTACTGGTATCTTAATTGTTCTCTTGTAATACTCTTGAGTTGTTTTTCCAGCTGGTAAAAACATCAAGTTATTCTGAAAAAAATATTTTCCATTTTTCTCACAAATAGAAAACAATTTACACTGTAATAGTTCTGCAATTGAAACTGCATAGTGGTAGTTATTCATAGAAAATAGCTGATGACCGTTATGTATAGGATTAAACTAATAGTAGGGTGTAGAATTAGTTAAATGTGTTATTATTTGAAGTTTGTGGATGGATAGCACTCCCTGTAGGACACTTTTGTGGACAGGAATTGTATTGCTGTATTGATAGAACCTTACTTTGAGGGAAGGAGCCTCGAGAAAAAGAGAATGAAGAAGATAATAAAATAGAGAGAAAACAAAGACTTCATTCATTGCTACCTTTTTGGTATCATTGCAGTACATATATACAGCAAATATTGCTTGCAACTAACTATTAACTATGCATAACAAGAACCTACAATTTTGGCATTCTGTTATATTTCCACAAAAAACTATAACAATATCTGACCAAGTGTAATTCCTTTACTATAGAGTGATTTGTATCTTTTATCCACTTAAACTAGGTTCATAACACATATTGTTTGGTTTTAATGTTTAGAACTATATTTCATTAGTTTATCAATTAATGTTCTATCAGTTATTGTTCTCACCCAAAAGAGGAAGCCAGAATTTAAATTTGTCATATTACCGTGACAGAACGTAGAGATTTTTTGGCAGAGGATCTTAAAGGATGTAGGGGTAGCATTAAGGGTTGAATTGTGGCCAGTATAGAAGAAAAGATGGCACAAATGGAAACTACTATGACGAATAACTTTTAACTGAAATGAGGAAGGTGTTTGGAGAACATGCTGAGGAAGAGCATGGAAGTTCGAATCATGGAGAAAGACTACAGAGAAAAAGGGTCTACTTAATTCAGATTATCGTAAAGCATGAGTGACTATTGTATGGAAGTTAAGAAAGTGAAACTGCCACCTTAAATGGGAAAGACGTTGTAGGATGGATCAATGGGGCAAAATCATACCTAGAAACATAGTTGCCAAACTCAAGATTTACCGAAACTTAATAGTTGATGTAAACTTGAGAGTTACCGTAAACTCCGAAGAGTTTATCAAATACAAAACATAATATTCAAAATCTATTAATGACATATATCATAACATAACACTCTTAATACAACAATAATTCAATTTTTCGACACCATAATAAAGAAAAGTAGCAAACCACAATTCACAATAATAAAGTATGATAGTATATTAGTGCTACATAAAATTAAACTACATAGATGACTAAACCATATACAAATTCATAAAAACAGAATTTTCGGGAAAAATATAAGGAGCTGCAATATTTAAATTAAGAAGAACACAGGGAGAGAGAAACCAAAGGCATTTTTTCCGGTGAGAGAAATCCTCTCTTTACACCAATGCGAGGTTAATCAGTTCATGTTAGTAACTTTGGGAGATGACGATGCCTTTTGCGAAGATGTAACTGCTATTGAAAAATGGATGAAGAGAATAAGTAAAAAGCCATTTTTCTACTTTCAGAAAGCAGTAAGTAATGATGGAAACCAAGATCCAAATAGATTGATTGGGAAGGATTTATTGGTGAATTGAAGGCGGTCAATATTAGGAGTGCATGTGATAGAAAAAACTTATCCTATATTACTATAATTATGACTTCTGTATTAGAAAGTCCATGGTGACAGTGATTCATAAAAAATAACTGAACAATTTTGAATTAGGATTATATCTCATAACAAGGTGTGTCCTTAGGCTAGTGTGTCATGATTTGTAGTTTGTGGATAGAGAAGTCTTTGTAGGAAACTTCCATCTCTAGGACAACAATTGTGTTGATGTATCGTGTGCGTTGTCTATACTCAGAATTATACTCTATCAATCTATTAATTGGTGTTCTATCATATATCACGAGTCACTATAAAGCTAATCCTTTCAGAATATTATATTTTGCCTTTATCAACTTATACTTGATCATTCAAAAGAAACATAAGAACTCCACCTCCTAAAAGTCTTCAAGCCCTAAATGTAAGGACTACCCTTCTTGAATCTAGTGATTATTAAGTAAATAGACAACTGATTACTTTAAAAGCTAAAAATATATATAAAATGAAGAAACAACTCCCTATCCATAATTTTCAAAAGACAAAAAGTTTGTAATTGCATACATAAAACCAGCTATAGCTGATGAATTGATGTGATCACGAGTACTAAGGATACACTTTCGTGATGAAAAGAAAAATTACCCAAAACCATTTTCTCGGGAATCCTCCACCCCAGTTCTTCTCTGAATAAGATGGGGCATTTTCAAACTCAATCCTCTCGCCATCCCACTCAATCCAACCTGAGATTCAATTTTTATGAGGAAAATGAATGAGGACAAACTATCTCATCGCAAACAGGGGTGATTAACTTTAAAGAACACATGCACTTCACATACTGATTATCAAACATAATCCTAAAAGCCGATCTTAATACAAACATTACAATTCTAACTTCAAACTTCTAAAGGAGAATAAGACCACTCATCTACCTGTCTCACATTATGGCTCTATCAACAACAATTATATGCTTTCAGCCTCACAATGTTTTTGATTTAATCCTTACTAGCTTTCTATATATTATTATCTTTAAGTGACTAATGTCAATCTCTTTGGCAAATTACATTAGTAGTTACTGTCACAATATATTCATATCAATAATTCAATCAAAATGATCATATTCACATTCAGCCTTAAGAAGCAGAACACTAGATCGTAATAAATAAAATAAAAGATCAAATAGCCAACAGCTAAAAAAGTAGCAAACACCTGTTGACAGTCCACCAGCCATGCATATTTGCCAATGTGGTTCAAAAACAGGGAAAGCTGCAAGCCACCCAGCGGTAGACTTTTGTGTAGACCCAACATCACCCCAACCATATACAGGGCGTGTACTATACTCCCAGCGAGCCGTTTTTACTGTTTCCACATAATCTGACCTATAATTAAAATCCATGTCAAGTACAAAAGAATCAGAGAATGCAATATTTAAAAAGAAATCTAACCCCCACCTTCCATCATCTTGAATAAAACCTTGATTCCAAAGGGGAGTGACTTGAAAACCTTCCAACACTCTATCATTAAATTCCTAAGCAGAATGACCAACACAAAGCATAATCAGCAGAGATAGAGAAGACCAATCTGGAAGCCAACTATGACACACTTACAGATATAAACCATGTGCTTGGGCGTTTAAAATTGTTGGAAAATTAAGAAACAAAACTCCCTATTGCAATTTGCAAGACAGTCAAGAACTACCAAAAAGAAAAACCAAGGTCCAAAATTGTAACAGAACAGGTCCCACTGAAAAACCGTCACTTGAAGACTTAGACTTTGAGTTTGGCCTAGTTTAACCTCAAAAGTGGGTCGGTAAGTGTTGTCATTCACTTATATACACTGTTATGATTATATATCACTGGTCAATGTAAGACCTTTAACATATCTTCACCAACGACTGGACGACTCTAACACAAAGTTTGCGTAGTTATACATCTGAGATGATAACACAACAAGTGACCCAATAGTCCTAACAGCTACTACTATAATTGACTCTAATTTTATCTTATTTGAGTTTAGATGAAACTTTAACACGGAATAGTCATGTGCTTGGTAAAATGTTCTACTTTTATGTTCCATGAGAGTGAAAGATGGAATATAAACCTGAGGAGGAAGCTCCTTGTTCGGAGGTTTAGAGTTTTGGTTGGGCACGAAAGTGTTCCCCAACATCAATTCATGCCTGCCTAAGCATTTCCAAAATTCAAATCCAAAGAATAAGAAAATGATTTAACAATGAGAGGAGAAAAAAAAAGGAAAAAGTGCAGAAAGCAATCCTTACTTCCCCAGAAGAATTGCGATTCGGGAGAGTACTGACAAATATACTTGTCATCGGCACCGAGAATTTGGGCTCCGACACCGGTGAACCTGGGCCCATATTGCAACTGTTCGAGTGTCGTCAACGGCTTGCGAAACGAGGGACTCTCGACGGAATACATGAAGCAAAAGCTCTGCCTCCGCTCGGGAATGGACACTTTGAAGTACCATCCCTCGAAGAATTTGCGGGCAGTCCCATCGAAATGGTACCTAATTGTTGAAGAGTTAAAAGAATGGAGACATTGAAAGGGTTAATTGAAGGAGAGAAAGCAAAATAGTACCCGCTGTGAGGGGTTCGAAGGTCTCGGTTGGGAGGAGTGGGGGAGTAAGTAGGTTTGACTGTAAGAGAAGGCGGAGTTTGTGGGGTGTTTTGGAGGGGAACGGTGTCGGAGACGGAAGCGTGAGCTAGGAGGCGCGTGGTTGAAGGTGTGGAGGGAAAGCGAAGAGTGAGAGAAGAAAGAGGGAGAGGAGGAAGAAGGGGGAATGTGGGAGAGAAAAGAAGAGGGTGACAGAACTTGGTTTCCATGGTGTAGAGTGCATGCGGAAGCTCAAGGGAAAATGATCTCACTTTATGTTTGGGAGTGAGTCTATGCGTAACGTAACTGCTTTGGCTAACTCACAGGTGGCGCTCAATACACAATGGATCATCGATGTGCAAGAATATTTCCTCTCCATGAAAGGACAAACATGAAAAATTAGTGAGAGGTATTTTTTACTCCATTGGTGAAAGTATGTTGTGTGGTTACACAAACTTTTTCACTCTCCACTCAAATAAGCTTATTGAAACCCCAACACACATTTTCACAAATTCATCCTTTTACCTTCTTAGAGAGAAAACACAACTGAACATTTCATTCATAATTGTGTAATCATAATTATTTCATTACATTTCAATGCTTTAAATATTTGAATATAAATTTTTAAACATATATACATTATTATGATATTAAGATTTATATTGCTTAAAAATCAATCAATATTGATGCATTAGTAATGAATACTTTTATTTATTATTTTATTCTTTAAATTCGTTTTATATATATTTATAAATAAACATTTAAAACATATTTAATCATATTAAAATTTTCTAAATTTTAATTGATAAATTAATATTTTTAATTAAATAAATAAAAACAATTATTACTATTTACATATTAAATTACTTTATCATATTAATAATTAGAACTTAATTTCTAAGTATCAATTATTTAAATTATAATAATACTACATGTTTAAAAATTTATAAAAATATTATATAAAAAATTTAATCTTTTTCATTATTTTTAATTGAATTTTTAAATAAAAAATAAAAGAAAAAATAGATTAATGGTTAGAAACAAGCTACTTCGTCTTTGATATGTTAATTTGGCAAATTAAGTAGAAAAATCAAAACAGATTAATAGATTGAAAATTTCAACCTAACTTGTCACTTTTTGATAGATGGATAATGTAAGACTCTAGAAATTTGAGTAAAATGTAAGTCTTGGATCATTAGAAGACTAAGAAACTCAAAATGTAGTAAGTTGTAACAAAGTACAAGTTATAGTACAAAATACAATGCTGTCAAACTTTGACATGGTTTAGTATTTTAATTATAAATTTTTGTACAGATCATATTTTGAGTTGATTCTTGTTGCATTGAAAACTAGACTCGAAGAGCTTCGATTCGAGTACTCATATGCATATTTTTGACTTCGGGAAGGGGTTTAACCGAACTGGGAAACAAACGTGACAGTTTTACTGTCCAGGAACTAGAGTGCAGCGTGAATGGTAAGTGCAATTTTACAAGTTGTGACTTTTGGAGTAGGTAGGCTGCATTATTTTCGTGGGAATATTTTTGGGGACCCTTTCAGATATTACTTCCATGTTTTGGGGTTGGAAAAAGGGATTAGGATGGTCCATGGGTTGTTTATTATTGCTAAACATCATGGAGGTGGGCCCTTGGTTGT
This sequence comes from Vigna reflexopilosa, assembly GCA_027742785.1. Classification (NCBI taxonomy): domain Eukaryota; kingdom Viridiplantae; phylum Streptophyta; class Magnoliopsida; order Fabales; family Fabaceae; genus Vigna; species Vigna reflexopilosa. The sequence continues at coordinate 7,134,425 of CM050918.1, read as the reverse complement.
CTAGGCTCATTTCTTTTAGCTTAAAATCTGGTCTGGAGCTTTTGGGCAGAGGGGAGAGGCTCTTGGAGAGGAGAGCACGAAAATTCTAAGTGTCCAAAGGATGTGAGCTGACTTGGTCTAGCAAGGGGAAGAAGAGTTGCTCTCTTGGAAAAAGAAGTTGAAGTGTCAGCTTGCTTGTATTAATTTTATGTAAAGCTATTGAATTTGATGCATGTGTAAACTGTGTAACAAACTATGCTACTGTTTGAACTGGATTGATGAATGTATGTGCTGAAATCTGTGTTTTCTGGTCTGTGAATTGTGTGATTGGGTATGTAATGAATTAGGAATTGGTATGACTATGTGTATGATATGGATTTGAGTGTTTAGAAGTTGTAACTCCAATTATGCAGTTGCACTCTGTGCGCTCTGCGAGGGGTTGCTGACAGGAAAAATTCGCACAGCGCACCACAGGGTGTGCGCTGAGCGAATTTTCTGCGACATATTGAGTGTTTTTGATGTTTTTAACGTTTTGGGAGTTCCGGACGTCCGTTTTGGATGTTCTTTAGGTCGTTCTGGGGTTTTTGACCCTTTCGGAACTGTTGGTGATGGTTTCCAAGTCATTTTCCTTGTCTAAGTATGATTTCACTGGGTTTTGGGTTGTTTGTGGTCTTTTGAAGTGTAATTAGTGTTATATATATGTTTGTACGCAAAGTAAAATTGAAGAGTTACATGTACATGGTTTTATATGGATTCAATGTGATAATGTCATGGTAATTGGTGGTTCATGTCTGGAGATAAGTTTCAAAGTGAAAAGTATGGTTATTGGACGTAATTCCATGATCCTCAAGGGAGGTTACATGGTGGTGCCCTGTAGTTGTTGTGATTGACCGTATGAATGGCCGGAGTTCCAGATGGGGTTTATTCTGACATTCTAATGACCATCCATGCTTAATTAGAGAGTGATGAGTCATGTGGTGAGAATAGCAGGAGGTCCTAGTAATAGGTGCTACGTGGAGGCCTATTATTCGGTAAAAGGCTTACACTTGGGTGTGGTCGGGTGAAACCCCTCGGCAATGGCTTTGCAAAGCAGTAGGGCCACAACAAGTGCACAAACCCCTAGTACTCGACATTTCATACTAGTCCGGATGGTCAAATCACGTGTCGGTCATTGGTATCAACAAAATGTGTTCGGTCTTAGTCTGTATTGTGTTATGGTCTTTGCATGCTATGTGTGTGTTTGTATAACATGATAGTTAGTTCCATTTAATGTATAATCTGATAGAATGTTTACTTGCTTGCTTGTATGCATGCTGTTGTGTATACCTTAGTTGAATTTGGATTTATCTTGCATGCTTTTCAATCTAGCTTACCCTTGCATTGTGTGTGTTGTATGTGTTTGCCTTCCCCCTTGCGATGATCATCCAATCCTTTGGATGTGAGCAGTAGCTGATGATGTGCCCTTGGAGCAAGCACTGGAGAATGAAGAAGGTGCAGCCGCCTAGTGCTTAGGATCATTCTTAATTGACTTATCTATTTTGAAATATATCCTTTGTAAGTAAAGTTTTAAATTTATGATCAATTTGGATGACTGTAAACTTATAACTTTATTTTTATTCTTAAACTGTTCTATCATATTATAATGATTAATCATTCGAAAAATTTGATATAATTTTTAGGATGTCACATTATGGTATCAGAGCAGTTTGTCCTTAGGATAACATGTGAGTTACAGGTTTATCGTGTCTTCCGTGTGAAGTTTGAGTCTAAGTGGTATGGGTTACCATTTTGTTAGAATTTGTACGGTTTGATTTTCAATACTTTTTTCTTTTTTCTCCCTTCATGTAAAGCACATCCTGTGTTTCATTGTTGAAAACAAATAGAGCCTTAGAATAACTAGATATTATTCTTGGAAGAGTCACACAAATTACAGAAACACAAATTAAAGACAATTATATATATATATATATATATATATATAACGAATAAAAGCATTGTAAATTTCATAGTACAAAGTCAGAAAATAATATTTAAATTTTATTTTCATAATATATTTTATTTTGTTGGATCTTATTTAATTAACTATAAAGTTTTCTTATACATTCGAAATGTTCCTTCTTTTACAGTGTTACCGTTACGAAGTTGAGTATATTTAACTGATAAAACACTTTGAATAGGTAGTATAGGTGCATAAATATAATTTTTTTTAACACATTTAACTTTTTTATCTTATTTATTTTATTTTATTTTTTGAAAAAATACAAAAAAATTTACACTTTTACCATTATTTTATATTATTTTATTTTTATATTTTGTGTAAAAAGTGTGTAAATATAAATAAAAATGTGAATAAAAAAATAAAAGAAATAGGTTGATTTAGCATTGGAGAAATCGTGAGAGAAAGCGGAGACAGAATGATGAATATTGCAGTGCATAGAAAATACAGTAACAATATTACTTATTTGGATGAAAAAGGAAAGCAGCAGAAGAAGCCATTAATTACTTTTGAAGGTTAACAATGGTAGGTTGATAGGTAAAGGCAAGCAGTTTCTCAGTGCGGGAAAGAAGCAGTTTTTCAAACACAGCATGGTCGGGATGATCTTCATACTCTTGAACACCTTCTATGCTGTCAAAGCTTGATTCAAATATATGAGTGTACCCTTCATGCAGATGTAGGTTAACTTTCTCACTTTCATCATTCCCCCTGCAACATAATTCATTGTCCAAGATAAAATTACGATGATGTTTTAAACTCCAAAAACAGACAATATTAAAAAAAAACATTAATGTAATATAAGAATGATATTATATATTTATATTTACCAATGGAATGAGTTCATGGCTGGGATGACATCGACGAGTTTTGCATATTCTGTGATGGCTTCTTCAATCTTCTCAGGAGTAGCATCTTCCTTGAACTTTGCCAATATCACCAGTCTCACTTCTTTCTTTGCTTCTGCCATCTCTTCTCAGTTCTATTCCTTCACACAACCTCATTGCCCTCTCACCCTCTATATATATATATATATATATATATATATATATATATATATATATATATATATATATATATATATATATACTCACATTAATACCACAAATAATACGTACATTAAATGATGCCAGCTATACGTATTGTCGTATCCTTTATCAGTTTTTATATTTATGAATTCTCTTGATAAGTTAGCCTCAATTATTGAGCTTCTTGGTAAATGTATTTTTTTGGTGAAACATCATTTACTACAGCTCTTAATGCCGTTGGATCCCGAAATACCCATCACATGCTCCATATTCCAACATTATAAAATAAATTAAATTTTAATTACATTATTAGTTAATAGATTGAGACACTGAATGATAAGTTCTTTCAATAATTTATTTCGTAAAAGTGAGTTATTGGAACTTTTTGTTATCATAAGTTTAATTCATTATATCAATGAAACTCTTAATTTGCATCTACAAGTAAAAAACTCGACAAAATTTATACATTTCTTATAAATCTTCCTTGTTAGAGGAAAATGATAAATATTAAAAGTAAATTTTATACTTAAATAAATTCATAAAAACTGATTTATAAGATAAGAGACTTCCAACAATAAATACTTAATGAACTACTTGAAATCATTTTTTTTTTCTAAATCAATTTAAATAGCAAATCATTTCATATGGAGACAAAATGTCGCACTCCAATACACTATCATAAATTAACTTCTTTGTTCTTCTTTCACCACCACTATCAATTATTGAAATTGAAATGACCTAAACTCTTTATCTCCACCCTTACTACTCATTACACTACAACCACAGCTCCATTTCTCAGACAACAAAAATCCTAAAAATTCAAACTCAAAATCACATAAATTGCTCTAAAAGAAAATGAAAATTCAAAATATTTTTTACAATATTTTTTTTCTCTTTATGTTATATAAAATAAAATTTAAATACATGAGTTAGAGATTTTTATTAGGAGAGTTATTTATAAGAATTATTTGAAATAAAAGATATATGTAATTTTAATATAGATCTCTTTATATAAATTATTTTAAAATCAGTTATCGATGGGCCTTTCTGGAGGAAAAAAAAAAACATTGCAATAAGACCTGAACTTAAATAAGAGATTATTATCATTTTTAACCTTAAACTTTAAAATTCTAGGTTAAAAATGATGTCAATCTTTATGAATTGAGGTCAGATTTTATTTATTATATTATCTCTTTAAAACTTTAAAGTTTTAGGTTAAAATGATGTTAATTTTTATGAATTGAGCTCAGATTTTATTTATTATTGTATCTCTTTGATGAATTTTTTTTCCGATAGACCTATCATTTATATAAACCTATTTTTTTTCAATTTACAAAGAATTCTCTTCAAATTTTTGTTAGTTGGTAAAAGTTTTAATATCAAATGCAACATGCTTTTTTTTTGGAGGATACTCCTGTCACATTATTACTTATATACAAGAGGACAAAGAAAATAAGTATTCCAATAAATCCTCACCAAACAATTTCGAAGTGATTATTAAACTTGGAGATGACTTGAGATTTACTCTCACATTTATATTTTTAATAATATTTTGTAAGTGTAAGTATTTTTCCATTGTTACATGTTTTTTAATTTATAATATTCATATCATTTTCAATTTAAAACTTTAAGTAATAAATTTATAAATATATTTATATAAAAATTTAACATTCTTATATTTATTTAATATAAAATTTAATTAAAGTTTAGATTTTTATATTAAATTTCAACATGGTACTTATTTTGAAAAATAATACTAAACAAACTATTTTAATTATACAAAAATCAGATATCACAAAATAATATAAACCCACGTGCAAAAAAAAAGTAGGTAAGAAAATAAAACTTGTTTAGTTTTTCTTCCTCAATTATTGGTGTGGTGGTATGCTATTCATAATTACTACATAGAAAAAACCAAAGGCCCATAACTGAAAATAATAATAATAATAAAAATAATAAAATATGTTCTTGCATTCAAGTACAAATTCAGTTTCGTCTAAACAGAGTCGGCCCAGGACTGTCTCAAAATGCAAGGCCGACAATGAAAGAGATCCGTTTCTTTAAATTGTATGACATTTTTTTATAAAATATATTTTATATTTCTTTACAAAATACAGAAATTAAATAAGTAAATATTTGATTATAAAATAAAATATAACTTTTAAAATAGTTTAAAGAAGAAAAACTATTTAATCTTTTTTATTATTTATAAATAAATTAAAATTTATATATAATTTTAAAAGTATGATCCTGTTGGTTGTTATTTTTTCCTTATGTATTATATATATAAATCTTCAATGTTAATATTTAATAAGCAAAAATATATTTAGTGTCATCTAAAAATCTCATTTGGTGGCCATTATTCTGACACCAATGTCAATATGCATGTGGCCATAATTTTTATACCAGTGTTGATGGGTGTGAATTGGTGTCAGGATAAATTAATTAATTATATATAGATATATGACATATATATTCATCTTATATTTTTCTGTTTTCCTTTCAATATTTGCAAAACAAATGTGATAAAGTATTAGAAAAATATATTTTACATACATTAATATTTTACATTTATTTAATATTCTTTTTCTTTATTTTTTATTTATTTTTTTCAAAAAATTATAATTTTTTTTATAACTATGTGTTAAATGAATGTTACCATTACTCAGTATTAATATAATGACTTTGTAACCAACAACATTTAAATCGTAATAGATTACATAGGAAAAGTGGAATTTTTGAGACACAAGTTTTAGTTTCAATGTAACTACTTTTATAATTATACCATTTAAGCATGATATTTAATATTTAAAACTTAAAATAATAATATTTCAAATATAATATTAATTTTTTACATTTTTTCACACTTAATATTTTTCAAATCTTTAGCAATAAATACTAATGTTTATTAATGTCTTTTTTTCAAGTCAACTTAGACTACATATATAATAAGTTTGCTTAAAAAAATAAGAGAATTTCTTAATCAATACTGATTGTAAGTTTCAAATTCCATCTACTTGCTAAAAAATCAAAATGGTTAAGCTTTTCTCAACCACTTGAAAATATTTATTATTACTAATATACAACTCAAAAGCATCCTTACTTACCCAAATTAAGTATTCCTTTTTCAAAAAATTATTTTTATTCATATTATGTATTCACGAGTAGTATACAAATACGTACCCGGTATAAATGCAATATGACTTTAGAAGTATCCAAATGCAGTTAAAATTAACTTCCTACTTATTTATTTGAATTACTTTTTAAAATAAAAATGAAATCATTTAGACGTTTAAAAAAAATATTTATCAACCATTACCATAATAAAAGTATCTGTATTTTATATAATAGATATTTCGTTTCTAAATATACTAAAATATTCCATAAATTACATACAGATACATATGTGTAACCCACATTCAAATATCAAATTCAGATATGTGTTCAAGGAAACCATTGTAGTACATACAATAATCATAGTAGAGATTACAATAGTTAAGAAGAAACAACCAAACTTATTTTCATCAGTTACTAACAGTGAAATTGAGGCATTATTACTCTCCCAATGAAAGGTTAACTGGTAGGTTTATAGTCAATCACAAGTATTTTGTCCAGATTGGAAAGTAACAGATTTCCAAACTCAACATGAGTCGGATGAGCTACATACTCTGCAATGGCTTCTGTACTTTCAAAGGTTGATTCAAACACATGAGTGAAGCCTTGATGCAGGTTTTCAGCACTCACATCTTTGCCCCTACAATACATAATTCATCCATCACCTATGAGCCACTAGAATGAGTTTATTTAGATGCTAATGTTTAGAAAGTTATATACAGTAAAAGCTCAATGACATTGTTCAATCTATGCAAGTTCCATCTATTGCAACATCATATAATTCTTTCAACAAAATCCAAAATTCTATTCATTCAAGCCTTAATTGTGCCATTAAACTTTGTAAATTTGTCAAACATTTGGAGTGCAAACCTAAGCCTTAAACAGTGTATCTTTAAGAAGCAGGAGCCTCCTCATGTCTAACTAACTGCCTCTTTTTTACATATGTGGGTGAAAAACATTACGAAAATAACAAAAAAGAAAGGACCCTACAGTGAGAAAAGGCAGAGATCTTCTGAAACCCTGCAATTTCACCCATGGACTATTCCAAATAATCTTAGCGGTAAGATTTGTGAATACTAGAAGCATGTGCAATGGATAAGGTAGCATACCAATGGAAGGATTTCATGGGTGGGATAAGATTGACTAGATTCGCATAGGCATTGATGAGTTCTTCAATCTTCTCGGGAGTGACATCGTCCTTGAACTTTGCCAGCACTATGTGTTTCAGGAGTCCCTTTGCTTCCTCCATATTCACAACTACCTATTCTTGGTTCTCTCACTCTTTATGTATCTACCTCACCAAAAACACACCTTTATTATCGTAATTTTGAATTTTCTTAACTGAATAAATTAATTCTAAATTTTATATTTTGTAATTAAATATCTACTATTTATTTCTTTTTATTAATTATATAAGTAGTTATTTCCGTGATTTGTCATTTTATTTATATGCTTTTATGTATTAAATGTGATTTTTGTGATTAATATATATAACTAGTGCAGTCAAAATAGGTCATCCGGTCCTATCCGGCTCGGTCCACCATGGGTTGATGTTTAGTGAATCAATTCAACAAGCTCATTTATTAACTAGTCAAAAAAATTTGAATTGGTCCGACTTATTACGGGGTAAAATGATTAGCTCATTGGCTCACCTAATTACAATTTTTTTAAAATAAAAGAATTACAAATTTTTTATAATTCAAATCTAAACAAATTTCATTCTCAAATTTCACTTCAGGTGTTTAAATAGTTTTAAAAATATAAAATTTAAATAATTTTTTCAAGCACAAAAAAATAATAAATATTTTTCATAAAATTAAAATTAAATTTTAATAAAATAAAATTAGGTAGATGGTTGGTAGGTCAACCCGGCCCGCCACGGGTTTGACTCAGATGAGTCGGATTTAAATGAGCCGAAGAAATTTGACCGCAGAAAAGAATACAATGTTTTCAAACTCAATTTGATCTGAACCCCTGATGAGCCGGATTTGTCCGTGGATTATGATCCATTTTGACAACTCTAAATATAATATAAAATGATAAAAAATAATTATTATTTTTATTTAAAATATATCGATTATCTAAATATTATTATCATATATCTAGATATTATCACTATGTACTTTAATGACTTTTACATCATTAACTACTATACATTGCTTTAGCGAAAATAATAAAAATTATTTATGATTTTACATTTACTGTAATTTTATTTTATCTTAATTATAAAAACTCACTTTTTTAAAAACACGAACAATGTCAGGACCCTTAAAATTCCAGCTGAGTGGGATTCGGGTGACACTGAGAGAGAGTGCGAAATTCAAAAAGTGGAAAACAGGTGGCGGCATGGGATTCAACCATTCGGTTTTAGAGGTAGTATAAGAGCTGGGATTTTAATATCTGACTTCTTTTTCCTCTGCATGCCAACTTCCCCTTCAAATTTTAGAACTTCATCTTCTCCTCCTTCTCTCTAGAATCCTCCAACTTTTCTCTACCAATTCTCACCCCTCTATTGTTCCGATCATCCTTCAGGCAACACTTAAGCACTCTTGTTGTCAAGCCCTTCACTTTGCACCGATTGGATCTTTTTTTGGAGTTGGTAAGTTCCAAACCTTTTCTTCCTTTGAATTTCTTCCGTTTCAGATACATGCAAGCATTTTGGCTTGCATGTGTTCGTCCTTTTCCACTTCTAAGTACTAAGTATTTGATTTCATGGTGGAGGCTTTTCTTCGATCAGACTTGGGTTCTAAGTACTAATTCTAAGAAGAGGGGGAGTTCAAGGAATGCACATTCTGCTATTACGTGAATAGCCGTTCGGTTATAAGGTAAGGGAAGCTTATATAATTTAGTTATGTTTATCTGTTTTGAATCGGTGGATGCTTGAATGATATTAGGTTGATGAATTGGTTGATATGGTGATGTTGCATGTGTGTTTGTATGTGTTAATGATTGAAAAATGGTATGAATGGAGTAGAAATAAGGTTTGGTTGTAACTCTGCAGTATTCTGCAGAATTCTGTAATTGTTGCCGAGAGTCTTTAGAGACGTTCGGTTTTCTTGAGTATGATTATATTGTAAGATGTTTATAAAATAGTAAATGTAAAATTGTAAAATAAATGATAAATTTTACTTTCTACAATAAAAATGACAATTTATTAAAATAAAATCAATTACTTTCTTAATATTTCATCAAACTTAAGTTTACAAAACTAATGATTTTTTTTTAATTCTTTACAACGACAATAAGAATTTTAAGGGTGTAATGAAAAATAGTGTTTTCTTTTTAATTTATTGAAATTCAGTGAAGGCCAATGGTGTATAAAAAATATTATTTCTTTTTAATTGGATTTGAATTTTGTTTTAATTAAAATTTCATTTATCAACTTTAATTGGATTTTATTTTAATTGAAATTCATTCAAGAAGGTGAATGTTCGGTGATGTTGCACTAAAATATACCAATAAGGTAAAACTTTTAATTGCATGATATTGGGACTGATAGTATAAATAATAATAATCTTTTTAATTATATTAAATTTTAGTTAAATTTAAGTTTTATTTGAATGAAATACATTTAGGTTTAAACCCTTTAGACATTCCTATTTTTGTTAGGTATTCCCGATTTGGTCCCTTTCTTTTAAAATTTCTCAATTGAGTCCTTATAAGTGCTAATTTGAAACAATTTAACCCCTGCCGTTAAAAATCGTTAACGGTGTTAAAATTCTACACAGATGGAAGGGTGATGTGTCAGTGATGTGTCAATTTTTTTGCCACGTGGAATCCCCCTTTCTCCCAAATTAGGGTTCAGATTGGGGAGATGACTTTCCCTGCGCCGCTCCTGATATCCCTAATTGCAAATAGGGTTTTGCTCCTCCTCCTTCACGCGGCTTGTGGACGACATGGAGGCACAGCAGTCACGGCGCTACGACGCTTGTGCGAAGACGATGGTGGAGATGAAGGAAGCAACCAGTCACGCCAACGACGCAATTCTCGATTTCGTGCGTTTCTCTGCAGGTGCGTGTTGATGGGATGAAATGGTTTGGATTTGCAGGTTTGGCGATGGTGATTTGGATAGTGGTCATGGATTCTCGCTACTTGGTTGTTGGTCCTCTGATTTTTCTGAGCGCAGGTTTGAGAATGGAGAATGGCGCTGGGTTTGTGATGTGCGAGGAAGATGGTGATGTGCATTGATGGAGGAGCGACCGCCATGGCTGAGGCGCTACGGTGGTTGCTGCGCGACCTTGATGGCTGGTGATGACGGGTTCTGTTCTTCTCTGCTTTTGGGTTTCGTAGGTCTGGTGATGGTGAGAATGATGGAGCGGCTGGCGGTTCGTTGCGGTGGAGATTGAGTGGCGCGACGACAATTTGCGATTGAGAAGACGTCCTCGCGTGGTGGCCTGTGATGGTCCGATGAGCTGCCATGGTCGCCGGATGCGAGGAAGATGGTTGCGTCATTCCGGTCCGACGCGGTTCCTTCGGTGGAGACTGGGCTTGATGGAGACGCAAATGGTTTATGGATTGGAGGAGGAGCTCGCGGCGCTTGTCGTTGACGGTGGCTAGGGTTTGGGAGTTTAGGGTTTTTGTGAAGAATATGAAGATGACGTGTCCAAGGTGATGATGTAGCAAAATCTGGTTGGTTCACTGATTAATGGTGGAGTGCCACGTTTAAATAATTTAACACATCACCCTTGTAGAATTTTAACACCGTTAACGATTTTTAACGGCATGAATTAGCACTTATAAGAACTCAATTGGAAAACTTTAAAAGAAGGAGAACAAATTTGGAATACCTAACAAAATTAGGACGTCTAAAGGGTTTAAACCATACATTTACCTAAAAGGTGGTGGAGAAAAAAAAAACACTGACCATTTTTCAATTTTATCGATGTTATTATATTACGAATTGAATTTAACTTAAAAATAGTATATAAAATCATAAAACTTTACGATTTTATAATTTAAATCTCGATTAATTATAATGCATTAATAAGAAAATAAGATGTTAATTAATAAAAAAAATTATGTAACAAAAACTCACTCAATTAAAAATATAAAATTTTAAAGCCTTTATGCAAATTTTTTTCTTCTTTTGTGATATGAGCTTATAGTACTATAACACACAATTTCCATGGAATCGTGCCAAAAGATACCAATCAAGTTAAAATTGATTGATCTGGAGAGTAGTGAATTAAATGTAGTGAAAGGTTCTATTGTCTCTTTGGTAAAAAAATGAATTTTGTTTTTGCAAGAGAGCCATGGACAGAACTAACTAGTATTCAACAAAAGACCTTTTTAAGATTTTTCTTTAAGTAAGGTTTGTTTAATAATTTTTTTTTATATTTTTCTATCTCTTTTAATATTTACAAAAAAAAAGTTATATTTAATAAATAAATAATTTATACAAATAATAATAATTTATACAAATTTATAATCAAAATATTGGAAGAGAACACTTCGTACAAATACATTGAAAAAAAGTTGAAGTATATAAAAAAAAATAAGTAAAGGATAACTTGACTTAATTTTGTGTGCTTTATTAGAAATAATATGTAAATATAATTTTTTTGATTTTATTTATTATAAACTATTATATGTATATTCATCTATAATAACACAATACCTCATATTTTATGTCTTATTTTATTTCTGTAATTATCAACATGAGATTTTTTTTATTTGGTCTATGTTGTTTTTTATATCTACTTTTTCATTAACTACACTCCTAAATCGCTTATGCGATTCTACAAAATACTATAAATTATCCTTTATTTGTTATTTAATTCTTGTTATCTTTATTTTTTATTTTAAAAAAATCATAGGTACTTGAAATGTATTTTCTTTTTAAGTTTTAATTACAATTGAATGTGCAAAATTAGTTTTATATATTATTAAACATACTTTAATTAAAGAAAATTCAAACTTAATTAAACACGTTTTTAAGTTACTAGTATATGTTTTTAAGGATTTTCCGACCAGATGTTTTGGAACTCACTGTTATGCTATTATCAAACTTCTTACCTTGTTAAGGATTGTTCTATTTATCCTCTTTGATACATCTTTTCATTTTAGTATATAAGCAGTGGTAAGTTATTTTTGAATGTAATATTTAAAAAAAAAAAAAACATTAAACTCGTGTTCAAAGAGTTTTAATGGTCTTTCCTTATTGTTTTTCAACTTTGGAATATATTACAAAAATGGTAAAAAATGTGATTTGATTGGATCTACAAACAGTGATTATGCAGATAATCTAAATGATAAAAGAAACACATTTGGTGGAGCACTATAATTAAGAGGTTACCACAGTACGCTATACCACTCCTTATAATGTTTATGCTTTTGTAATGAACCTATTTAAAATGTAATACCATTCTGAATGCAAGATACAAAAAGAGAACAAAAATTATACTAGATTTTAGTGCTAGAGATGATGATAACCAAGATGAGCAAATGTGAAGTGAAGGTTGAAAGTTGAAGGGTAGACATTTATATTTCGAATCCAAATTGATATGCATAAATGAAATCATTGTAGCCCATACACCAAAGGGAATCATTGAAGTTTATAAAATAACTGAGATGAAACAACCAAACTTATTTTTATCGGTGAACTGAGGCATCAAGTTCCCAATGAAAGGTTAACTGATAGGCTTATAGTCAATCACAACCACTTTCTCTGCACAGGAAAGGAACCAATTTGCAAATTCAACATGAGCAGGATGAGCTACATACTCTGCAACGCCCTCTGTACTCTCAAAGGTTGATTCAAACACATGAGTGAAGCCTTGATGCAGGTTTTCAGCACTCACATCTTTGCCCCTACAATACATAGTTCACCTATCACCTATGCATATATGTTGTTCTGAAATGTCTCAACTAGGCCACTAGAATGAGTTTATTTCGATGCAAATGTTTAGAAAGTTATATACAGTAAAAGCTCAATGACATTGCTCAATCTATGCAAGTTCCATCAATTGTAACAACATATAATTCTTTCAACAAAATCCAAAACTCTATTCATTCAGGTCTTAACTGTGCCATTAAACTTGTAAATTTGTCAAACATTTGCAGTGCAAACTTAAGCCTTAAACAGTGGATCTTTAAGAAGCACGAGGCCTGTCAGATCTAACGCTTGCACCCAAAGCTAGTTGCCACATACAACCATAGATTGGACAATTAGTTAGATATCATGGAAGCTAATACCATCATCACAAATTCCCAACACAGTCACTAGTTTTTCCAAAGTCTCTTAAGAAGAGAAAACCAAGCTGTTGTCATTTTAAAATAATAACCTGAATCAAGCATGCATCTCCCTGAAATCATACTCGCTTGTATAAATTAAATAACAAATAACAAAAAACAAAAGACCCTACAGTGCAGAAAAGGCAAAGATCTTGTTCTGAAATCCTGCAATTTCACCGACGGACTTCTTCAATAGCCTTAGCAAAAATTACCAGTAACATTTCTGAATTCTACAAGCATGTACAATCTCAAAATGTAGCAATAAATAATTTGGAAGCCAACCAGATCCAGTCAATGTTCCACTCACTCTATTCACAAGTATAATCACTTTTTCATCAGCAATAATGGGCAAACCTATTTTAATGAAGTTATTGAAAAAATTCAATCTTTTAGATTTTGCAGGCCTTAGTTTGCATCAAGATGAAAGTGGGTGTGAGGAAGAATAAGAAAAGGAAAAAATAAACAAGGTAGCATACCAATGGAATGCTTTCATGGGTGGGATAAGATTGACTAGGTTGGCATAGCCCTTGATGAGCTCTTCAATCTTCTCTGGCGTCACGTCGTCCTTGAACTTCGCGAGCAGTAAGTGTTTCACTACTCCCTTTGCTTCCTCCATTTCCACAACAACCCCTTCACCCCAATTTCACTCTGTATATACCTATCGAAGCAAAAATGAAAAAAAAAAAATATATACATACATATATATATATATATATATATATATATATATAAGCTTTATTTTTGACACTATCAAAGTCTTTACACATAAATTGATCAAAAAGGCCTCTTTCTTTTTTCTTCCCTTTTGTGGTATGCGCATATATAATTATAGATACGAAATTTTCCATGGAATCGTGCCAAAAGATACCAATTACGCTAAATTGATTCATCAAGGGAGAACTGAATTAGATGTAGTAAAAGGTTTTATTGTCTCTAAGGTAAATAAAAAATAAAAAACTTTCTTCTTGCAAACTTGTATTCAACAAAACAGTTTTTAATATAAGTATTTTGTAATGTGTCCATACACTTGCATACGTATAAGTAACTTTTAGTTGAAAAATATGGATATATTTTATTTTTTGATATAATAAAAAATAAAACCTTTTATATGTGAACTTTAATTTGACTAATTTCATTTATATCTAAAAACATGCTTATTTTTTAATAATTATCATGTGATTTTATTAAATAAAAAATTAATGTTAATATTTAATTAATTTTATCTTTTTATCTTTATGTTTATGTTTTGTGAATTTAATATTGGTAGTGATAATTGTATATTAACGATAAATTTTTATTTAACAAACATACACGACAATTGTTAAAGAACAAATATGTTAAATTACATTAATTATTAATAAATTATAATTATTGTACTAAGATTTTAAATTATTTTTCCATTATACGAAAAATAATAAAAATAAGTAATACTTGTTATAATGAACTTACTATTTACCTAAATGAACTTACTATTTACATAAATAAAATTAATAAATAATTTGTCCATCTACATGAGTTTACATACTTATTAAATATTATAAATAATATGAGATTTGACTAAAAAAATATTTAACAATGGAAAATATAATAATTATGCTAACTAAATATAAAAAAATTACATGTGCTCGATGATAGAATCCTTACAGTAATGAGGGGAAATACTAGTTAGGGATTGAAAAAGTCATATCAATATTTGTTATATATGATTCATGAACTTGGATTATTAAAGTATGGTAAAAATAATGAATGAAACATATATTAATAACTTAAAAAAATATTTAATTAACTTTGAATTGTATTATAAAGAGTGATACACATAATTTCATAATGTTGTCTATAGCTTATGCTTATAGGATGTTAATCTTGTTTTTACCTCTTTAGCTTACTCTTTTGAGTTCTTTGTTGTTTCATCAGCCTTGGTCTCTGTCTGCTAAATAATGTATCCAACCTTCAATTCTACAGGTTGTATCCAATACTCAACCAGATTCTACAGGTTCCCTTCCCAACCTTCAATTCTACAGTTTTCTACTCAAATTACTTTGAATTGTATGCTGTAAAATTAATGGGTCATTACTTAATTGAATCGTAAAATGATTACCATATGCATGGAAGATTCACTAAAAAAATTATTTAGTAATAGACAATCACATTCAAAATTCCTGCCATAATTTTACAGGAGAGATTGTTCAACTGTAACAAAAGATGGAGGGAAGTAGCAGGGGTCCAATTGAAACGTTACTGCCTCTGCTATGTGCTCTACAAAAATCCAAAATGTGCCAGTGTGGTGTGGACTGCTCAGAAACTATATAATTGTTTTTATAATGTACAAATTGTTAGAGGGGAAAATGCACCATTAGTTAATGGAGTTTTTCACAGGAAACAACCATGCCACCACGTGACAGTGGCAGTCATTCACGTTATATGGAGTAGCCAACCACTGAATCAGTTGAAGATAGATAAAAAGCATTTGCGGATCACCTTCAATTCTTTATAATATCTCCCCTGCAATGCAGAATGGTGAAAAAAATTTAGAACCAAAACACCTTAGAAGAAATGCATGAATGTAAAATTCTCAAAATCTGGATTTGTTTGACGTATAACCACACAATATCAAAAACATAAACAGTATTCAAGGTATACACATTTCAATTGAAAACTCAAGCAAACGTAAATATCTAGAAAGTATCGCATAAGATATTGATTGTATCTTGTAATAATAATATAGTATTTGACAGGAGATCAATAGAGGAAAGACCATTAATGTGCAATGTTGTGCTTTACAACAAACAGTCTTACAAAATCTTAGTTTATTGTTAGTGGTTGTACAAACAATGTGACTTAATGGCCTCCTCAAAGAGCTGAACAAAGTTATTATTTCCAAAGTCCTTGTTAAGAAATGAACTTTAAACCTAACTCAATCTCACAAAATCGACTTGGAAGGTAAGGTTTGTACTTACTTATATACTCTAAATTGGTCTTATCTCTAGTTGATGTGAGACTTCCAACAGTCCTAATTGGCAGAGGAAAACATATAGGCAAAGGAACAACTGCAATCAAAACCTACTCAGGTTGAAAATAATTTACCATGTTCCTAGAATTAATTGATATCCTTTAACCTTTCCACAATTGGGACAAAATTAAAAGGTGCTGTAAACAAAAAATTGTATAATTAAAGATACAAAAATATAAGTGAACTAAGTTCAAATGAAAGGCAAGGGTTTTGCTTTAGAATTGACAAAGGAGCAGCAGAATAGTGAAAATATGTGATGTTCATCTCCTAATCTCCATCCATGTGTTTCAATGCTTTAGTCCTTTTGTTTTTGGACTAAAACAACCAGGACCATTACCTTGTTCATCCATTTTATTCATCGTGTTACTGTGCTATTGCTTGTGTTATAATATGGGTATATAACTCATCTTCTACTTGTGTATATTGTAATAAGAAATTGATTTCCATGATTCAATCACTTAAATCTCTTCCTTTGGTTAAGATAAAATCAACTATGAAGAGAAATCTTATTTGTTTGGTTGATTTTGATCAGCTGGGAATATCCAAACCCGGGTTTCATCACCAACAAACACTTCAAACTCGTAATAATTCAATTCATCTTGCAAATCTATCTTCCAACAAACTTATATCTCTTGCCTCCATCTATGTTTTATGGATTCTGCTTCCTTTTTTTTCTTTTTTTTTTATTGCATCTATTGTAACAAGCTTAAAGCTAAGGTTTAACTTTCAGAGGAGTCTTAAAATAATTTTAAGAAATTTCATGATATATTTATTACATCTTAGAAAGTCTAGATGAGATAGTGATTTCCTTATTCAATTATGATAAGGAGTCTTGAATTAATAATAGAGGTTAGAGCTTTGACTTTACTATCATTGTGTTTGTCTGTCAACAAATACTTTCACTTTACTAACATGAGCCGCCTTTATCTATTTTCCCTCTATTGAAACCAAATCTATAATTGTTAACAGTTTCATCCAACTTCAATAAAGAATAGATCTGACAAATAATCATTAGTGATAATTTAACATTGTTCCAAACATCTACTGGTTAAACTTGAAATAAAAAGTGCTGGACAGTAGTTGATTTTAAAACAAACCAAAATGGGCTATAGAAGTTTAGAGATTAAAGATTTCCTTACAGCCAGGATGAAAATTTACTGCTCTCCACTTCTCCACCAGGATTTCACACAAGTGGAAGCTGAAAAATGGCATCTAGGTTGTTCTTTACAATCCATTTCTGTGGATAGGACGAATAAGATGATTCAAGATCGATATGCCAGACCATAATTCTCGAGCAGTTGTCCATCAAGCCCTCCATTTGACTTTCATCTTCAACCAGCTGCTCAATCAATGTGCTGACCTGCATATAGAAAAGCAAATCCATCACTGATGAGGGCAGAATTCAAGGTTATACGGTTCTGAACACTACATTTTTCACCCATCCTTATTGTAGAAAGCCATGAGGGCATATGGAACAATTCCCAACCACACTTGACTAATGATAATCTGATTGGATATGTTTTTCAAAACTTGGATTATGAACAGAAAATGTCACGTCACGTAATAATAGATAAAGTCAGAAAAATAAAGATATTGTTTAGAAGAGAGAAAAGACAGAAAATGAATTTCGTGTTAAGACCACGATGGAGATGTTCAATTTATAGCAGAAAGAACATAATTACAGAATATTCAATAACCCTATTTTAGGCTAATAGTAAATACATAATCAATCTAATTGATCCTAATATCGTCAGTTACTATATCAATAGGATTCTAACATATCTACAAGATCCTAACAATCCACCTCAACTTAAAGCATATAAGTCGTACAAACAAGCTTGTTATACGAGTAGTTAATCTGAAGACCCCTTAGTGACTTTGTGAATATATTTGCTAGTTGACCATAAGATAGTAGATATTTCCCAAACTTCAGTTCCTGAAACAAATGTTGAGTCAAATAAACTCCTGAGACTGGCTACAGCAATAGCTCGGTACTCTGTCTCTGCATTTGACCTAACCACAAGATGTTGCTCCATATCTCAAATATACAAAAACCAGAGGATGACAAAGTTGGTGAAAATAAAAGCTTCAGGTTTTAGTGTTGTTATGGATCAGCCCTAGAGAGAGAGAGAGAGAGAGAGAGAGAGAGAGAGAAATAATCAAACAATGTGAAAAACAATAAAAAATGGTCAACCAAACAGAATAGTCAGCCGAACACTTTCAAAATGGAAGAAGAAGGACCACATATCCATAAACAGCACAAAAAGGGTAGTTTGGTGGCAAAAACACCAATTCAGAAGCTCATCAGACATGGCAAAGAAGACTGAAAAGTTGCAAGTGGGGTTGAATGCATGAGGGCGTGTGAGCCCTTTGATGGAGGAATGGTTGTAGCGGTTGGTTGTTGTACAACAAGACTATATCGATGGTAGTCGCTTGTCAGAAAGTCATTGACTGTGAACAGTACAGCAAGGGAAAAAACAAAAACCGAAAAACCTCCATGGTTTCTTAAACAGGCTCATGATACAATGTTGAGATGAGTAAAACTGAAAAGGCATATGATGAATTTTATGTGTCTAAACCTCAGTGGAACTATTCAATTTATAGGGGAGAGAACACACTTATAGAATACTCAGTAACCTTATTTTAGGCTGATAACATAACTATAGCATCAATCTAATTGATCCTAATATCCTCAATTAACTATAATATTATCAGTTACTATATATATAGAATTCTAACTTATCTACAAGAGTCTGGCAGATATATTAATTTACTAACCCTCAAACTGTCCTTGACCGAGTCAAGTTGCCTGATAGGTTCTAGAGTAGGGCGATGCCACTTCTTTGGATCCCAGAGTATCGTACTATTGAAGGCAAAACCCGACATTTCAGCATGAAATCTTTTGGATTTCCCATTTGATTCATTCGTATGCCATCCAATTACTCGATTTCCATTACAAATGGGCCCTTGCAAGACAATTCTACTTCTATCCCCTGATAATCTTGCTACAGTCCATGTTCCAAATCGCCTGCAAATCAAAATGACGATATATCTCAACTAATAAATGAAAAAACTGTTGAAAAAGCAAAATTATTGTAAGAAAAAGGAATATCCTAGAACACTATGCATGACCCAATTTGATTAAAGACTTGAAAGCTAATAAAAGAAACATTAGCAGCAAATAGGACTCATAAGTGTTCCTTATGCACATGCACAAATATATACACATTATATTCTTAATTTTTCAAGGTGTTTTAATTTGAAATAACTGTCTATTTTAGACAATAATTTTGAATTTTGTATTATAATATTTGTATTTTAGAGCCATTTTAGTGGTCTTTTTCATAATAATCACACATTTCAAAGCCAGCGCTAATTCGTTATATGATTCCACACCAAAAGAGGTGAGGCTCAGGGGTTTCCTATCATTTTGGAATCCTATCAAAATAAATGCATGTATGATTGATAGAAATTAATTACTAAAGGTGCACAAAAGAAAGGGAATGACCATCATTCTGACGTTACTTTGCACAATGTAGAAGACCTTTGTGGATGCAACGTATCTTGATACTAGATAGGTAGTCTCTATTTCAGAAATTGACAAATTTAAACATGAAACCAAACCAATCAAAGACACTTATAATGACCCCACCTCTCCTTCAATAGGTTAGAGAGACAAAACAAATGACAATTAGAAATTCATAATAAACAAAATGTATGTATAGTAATTATCTTATTATTCATGTTGCTTCAGTACATTACTTATCAGAAGCATTTTTCGTTAAATTGCATCAGAGAAGCTAAGGTGTGCAAGAGAAGGAGAACGCCAAACAAAATAAATATCTCAAAAACTTAGAAAGACCTTATTTCTCTCATTCGCTGAAAGAGCTCCACTGAATAGATGTTATCATCATCTGCAAAGTAAACAATTCCATCAAGACGATGAGTTTCGATGTGAGCCATTACAATATTTCTTTGAAGAATGCTCCTATAGCCTGGGTTTGTTATATTTGTTTTACAAGTGAGATGCCTGTACATAATCCCACTACTCCTTAAGATGTCAGCAGTTTCTTCAGATTGGGAAGTCATCTCAACAACAATCCACAACAAGGGAGGTGAGACCAGTTTTAATGTTTGTGACAAGCGATGCAAGTAATATGCTTGAAATAGATGATTGTATGTTGGAGTCACAATGATGAGTAGCTTCTGAGACTCCACATGTGAATGTTCACGGATTTGGCTATTTGATATATTATATGCCACGCCATCTATTAGATCTGGTTCTTTCGCAGTTACATACAAAGAAGCATTAAAATTCACAGCCTCGTTGACTGATGGTGTTATATTTATCGCTGCATTTTCAAGCTGCCGGAAATTTCCCATTGCAGATATCACCTCAAATGAGAAGGCTCGATGTTTTGGCATGAGATTCATTGACATGTGAACTGATGCAAGTGGAATGAGTCCAACAGAAACACCAACCATGAAACAGATGAAAAAATGGAATAGTACCTTCCTCCAGAGCTGGCCCCTGGGTTTTGATCTCTCAAAACCCCTGAAAGACCTTGGGGAGAAAGCACCAAACACAAAAGCACGGTAGTCCAATCCAACTGAAGATGACCAGTTCTGAGGACTTGACGAAGACTTAGACAACGGAGAAGCTACTGAACAGACTTCAACATTTGTTGCAGTTCCAGCCCTTGCAACAGGCGACAAAGTTCTTCGAATAGATGCCATCAATAGAAATCCAAACCAAAGTTTAGTAACCCCAGATGATCCCCGTGCGTACAATAACGGCTAGAAAGTATCCAAATTCCAAAACAATAATAAAATTCTTGTCTTTCAACACCAAAAACAACAGTTGTCATGACCTATTGGCTTTGACCAAGACCTTCCAAGGGACCATGTTACAGAGCCAAAGATGCAAAATAAAGCTGGCATCATAAAACAATGTAAGCAAAGCATATCAGGTTAAATACTTGAACAAAGTAAATTACAAGCAATCCTTCCAAAAATACATCAAGAGTAAGTCATCTCAAATCACAAAAAATCTGCAAAACACGTCTCATAATGCATATATAAAAACAGCCCAAGTCTCTATATATTAAAGCAATCAAAATGAGTCATCAACCAATAATGAGGAACCGCCAGCAACTGCGAAAATGCACACGCCAAACATAAAGGTGTCTTATTCAGTATAGCATTTTTAGCAACTTAGCAATTAACACAAGAAGATTGAAACAAGTTACCCAAATGACAGCGAAGCAAAAATGGAGCGTTGTTCCAACTTTCCAAACAAGTGGGGCGCTAAAAGGGAAGAACTTCGGCACTGTAGAGTGTTTCCCTTCTGCCGCAACTAGTTCTGTGGTCGTGCGTGGTCAAATTAACAGAGATTCAGGAATCTGTGGAGGTTTTTAGATCTAAAAGGAAGGAACTTCAAACCAGAAAATGAAAACAAATCCTGCAAAAAACAAAAATGGAAAAGCAAAGGAAAAAAAAAACATAAAGACAGCGACAGTCATATGTTTCTTTGAATTTTTAAAGAAAATTAATACCGCTTTTGCCATGTGATTGACGATGCCAATGGGCGGGACAGGAAAGTAAAACAATAAAAATTAAAAGAAAAAAAAAAGAATCTGTAAACAAAAATCCTATAAAGATTTGTTGTTATTAGAGTAAACATTAGAAAATCCAATAAAGGCATGAATATAATTGAAATTTGTTTACGTTATTAATTATAAACATACACTTTTATGTTTTTTCATTTTCTTTTCAATTGTCTTTTTTTTCATTACACTACTTCGTAATTTTTCCATTACACTACTTAATAATTTTTTCATTATTTATATTCTTTGATTTTTTTATCTATTTTTTACCGACTACTGCATAAGTTATGTATGAAATCATCTATAAAGAAAAGAAGGAAGAACATGAGAGGCAAAATAATGGTCAATGGTTACGTGAACATGATCAACATCGAAAGTGGTCCGATTTTAAACAAGACAATATACAAGTTTGGAGCCAAGTGAGTTGTCGCCTTTCCTTAGCAAATACCTTTTTCTTGTTTTCTCTACTTTTTTGTTTTCAATTTTATTTTGCGGTTTGGGTTTTGATATGATTGAGATTGTGTTGCATGTGTTCGTGATGATTACTGATTCAAATGTTTTTTCAAATATTTTGGAATTCAATTTTGGAAAATGTTTTTTTAATAATATTTTTGATAATTTTTTTATAAGGAAATAATTTAGGATTGATTCATTTTAAATATACATACTAATAAAATAAAATAGTGATATAAATTGTTAAAAAAGTTATTGATGCTTTAATTTTTAAAGTGGTTTAGGTGAACCTTCGTTATTGTTTTTGAACTCAATTAAATGTTTCATGTTTTCTTGCGTCATTTATCATCTATGTTCTAATGAAAATTTGAGGGATTCCATGCAAATATAGTTGTGCAATTACAATAAGCTTTATGATTTTATAGAAATCTCCAAACATTTTCTCTCTTATCTTCCACAAACTTGTGTATTCGTAATTATCATGCTGAAAATGAATAACACACGAGACACATCTTCTATAACCTTTCTTCTAACTTGCTTTTCATGAATAAAAAGTAAAATAGTTTTTTTTAATAAATTTAAACAAATAATCATTTAAAAGATAAAAATAATAAAATAATATATTTAGTTTAAAAAACACCTATTTAAAGGATAAAATAAAAAAAAATTATGTTAAATATAAACAAATGCTCACTCTAAAAATGATAAATTAATTATTTTTATTTTAAAAAATTACTTAAAAAATAAAAATAGACAAAATTGTGTACACGGAAAAGTTAAATCATGTATTAATAGTGTAAATACTAAAGTCATTAGTTTTTAGAATAATTATATTAAAAATATAACTATTACACTTTTTTTAATTTTCATTTTTGATCGTCTGTATCTAAGATTTGTAACAAAATTTATGGTCATTTAAAATTTTTAATTAGTAAATATTGAAAGCTCTAATCTTGTGACCAATATCATATGTATATTTTGAATACAATCTAATAGATATTTTTACAAAAAAAATTGAGTGAAAAATTATTTTCTAATTATTTTTAGTTAATTTTACAAAATCAATATCATATGAATTAAGATAAAATATTCACACATAAGAAAAGAGATGAAAAAAACTAACCTCAATGGATATGCAACCTTAGACACACAACAATGACAATCCACAATGACTGTCATGCACATGATGCCTCTATTCGTGCTGCATGGTCCAAAGATTTTATTCACACAATGATAAAAGTGAGTAAAAAAAGAAAAGTACTAGGGTTTTTTAAAACAAATTTACGTCTCACGTATAAATATTCAACTTAAAAATTGTTTTTTTTTTACGTCTAACCTTATACATCATAAATTTTAACAACTTAATTATAAAAATGTCATCCTGCATTTTTTTTCACTTTTGATTTCTATAGATCTATATTTTGTATTAGTGAAAATGATCCTATTTTGAAAAAAAAAATACAAAACCTTGATGATAATGATCTTGGTGAGATTATTTTGTCTAATTGATGTTTTTAGTTAGTAGGAGACAATCCAATGCAACCAAATTATGCAGATAAATTCATGTAAAAGTAAATATTTTGATCTTGACAATGACCTGCAACAAACAAATTTGTCAATGAACAATTAGAGAACATAAATATACAAGATAAAAAGACACAAAATGTGTATGAGAATGATTATAAAGTAGATAAATGCTTAGTTTGAGTAGTAGTCACATTTATATTACAAAAGGATCTTCAAACAAGAATAACCAAAAATTTAAATGAAGAAATTTACATACCTCTTTCCCCTAAATTCTAACTTAATTTCCTTTAATTTTAACCTAATTACAAACCAGAAGTAGGAAAAACACGTAATAACCTATTTAAATAGTGAAAATTTAAATAAATAACCATTTAAAACACAAAAATAGTAAAATAATAATTTTACTTTAAAAACACCTATTTAAAAAATGTTATGTTAAATTTAAATAAGTGGTTACTCAAAAAATAATAAAAATAATTATTTTAATTTTAAAAATTAATTAAAAAAACAAAAATAGACAAAATTATGTACACACAAAACTTATATCCTTTATTAATAGTCTAAATACTAAAGTCGTTAGTTTTTGAAATAGTTATATTAAAAATATAAATATTATACTCTCTTTTTTTAAGTTGGACCAATAGATATTATTCCACTGTATTTTCAACAATTTTCATTTTTTAATGTCTACATTCGAGATTGATAAAAAAAGTTACAATCATTTTAAATTCTTAACCATTAAATTATAACAACACTAAATCGTGTGATTTATAACAACCTAATAGAAATTTTTACAAAAAATAATTTGAGTAAAAAAACATTTTTTAACTATTTTTAGTGTTTTTTTTTTCAAAATCAATATTATATGGATTAAATTAAAACAATC
Organism: Vigna reflexopilosa; assembly: GCA_027742785.1. Classification (NCBI taxonomy): domain Eukaryota; kingdom Viridiplantae; phylum Streptophyta; class Magnoliopsida; order Fabales; family Fabaceae; genus Vigna; species Vigna reflexopilosa. The sequence goes on along the minus strand of CM050918.1, from coordinate 7,109,596 downwards.
ACGCACATGAAAAAATATGTGAAAAACTAATCTTCATAGTTGAAAAATCTTAGACACACAACAATAACTATCAACAATGACTATCAAACACTTTTATTCACACTGCGCAGTACATGGTTTCTGTTTGCATAGTTAATAAAGTAAAGGAAAAAAAGAACATAATAAGATTTTTCTAAACAAATTTATTTCTAACACTTATAAGTGAAACTTAATTTTTGATAATTTAATTACAAAAATATCACAATGTATTTTTCAAATATTATTTCTGTAAGTCAAACATAAATATAGAAACCTAATAAATATATTTTGTGTTAGTGATATATGCATTTTGAGACACCATTTTTAAAGTATACTATTTTTCTTGGTTAATTGTTAATTCGTAAACTAATAATTTCACAAGTTTTAGTTATAGTTTTAAATGATTTTTCTTTTAAAAAAATTGGGCCACTAACTTATATTTGTTTTTAATTAGGATTTGTTAATTAAGGAAAATTAAAAATAAAAATACAAATTCAGTTATCAATTAAAAAAAATGTGTTAAAATGTAGAAAAAATTGATTGTTAAGTTATGATTTAGAAAGACGAAAAACATTAGAGTTTATATAAAAATTATACGTCCAAAAAAAAAATATTATTATTATTTAATTTATATGATCAACTAACACATACAGAAATGGACTTCTCAAATTAACTACATATACAACAAACTGGTGACATAAAGTCCATATATTCCAATTTGAACTGGAGAAAGCTGTTAAATATGGATAAAGTAATTATTGATATTAAATTTATGTTATCAGTTCAGGTACCATAATCGATCTTTTAGTACTTATATTTTCTTCTGCAATTGAATAACTCGTAGTAATTTAGAAACACAAAATTTATGAAGATGTGAAAGTAGGATAAGAGTATAATTCTTTCTGAAGTATAATATTTTTAACCATTTTTTTTAAATTGAATTTTTGAACTCATATTTGATTGAATTAAATTTTCGTCGCAAGTCATTCTATTTTTAATTAACAATATCACCTAGTTAAAAAAATATAAATTTAAAGATTTATTTTAAATTTTTTAAATAAATCAAAACTTGGTTAAAAATGATGAAATAATTCAAATCACGATAAATTCAAGTGTATTTATGTTTTAGTTTTAGTCCATTATTTTCAAATATAAATTAATTTTCTAAATATTTTCTTTCGAAATTTCTACGCCCTCGTTCTCTCTTTATGGTTCTTGTTAACACGTTGGAAGTCTGCGTTTGTGCGAGGAGCCGGCTTATAGTCCTGGACTGTGAGCAACGCAGAGACGAAACACTACCACTTCCCAGATCCGTGCTCGGCTGAATCGCCATGGCCATGGCGATTAGGGTTTTTCTCCTCCTTCTCTTCTTTCTCTCTTCAACTAATATCGGTTATTCTCTTTACGAAGATCAAGTTGGTCTCATGGATTGGTGAGTTCGACGACTCTTACTTATTCACGCACTTACTGAATGCTCCCTTAGCCTTTGCGATTATTCGATTGGTTTTCGTTCTATTCCTCCAATTCAATACGTTCTGATTATTTCTCCACTTGTAATTATCGCCCGAGCACCACGATCTGATTTCACCTACGCGTTGAATTGCGTTGATGATGGATTATTATATCGGATAAAGAGATTTCCGATTCTAATCGTTAATTGGTCTCTTGTGCAATTTAAATGTTAGTGACTACTGAATATGTTTGACTACTAGGCACCAACAGTACATCGGGAAAGTAAAGCACGCTTTGTTCCACACTCAAAAGACTGGCCGGAAGCGTGTTTTGGTGTCCACTGAAGAGAACGTTGTAGCTTCACTCGACCTTCGTCATGGAGAAATTTGTAAGTTTGGTTTGTTTAACTGCTTTTGCTGACTCCATTAAAATATTTGTTATATCTTATTGTCTAAGATAATGCTCCAATTAAATGTTACCATAACTCCATTTAGTGAAGTTGAACTGGTTAAAAGTAAATCAAGTCTTCCCAAGCGATGGTCATCTCTCGCTTTAACTATTTGTTTTCTTTGTTTAGAATCAGAAGTGCTGAACTCTGTTTTGTTTGCAGTTTGGAGGCATGTTCTTGGGACCAATGATGTTGTTGATGGACTTGACATTGCCCTGGGAAAATGTATTACACTTAACCTTTGACTCTGTAGAGCATTACATCATGCTATCTATTCTTTACTATACTGCAGAAACGAAGTACATTATACTTTATCATTAAATATCTCATCATAAGGATGTTAAGGTGACCAGTGTGGCACTAGTGTCCTTGATTCTCCTTATAAGCATGATTCTTTGCCATTCTTTTTGTATTCCTCTTGAAAATATATCTATGTTTGGATGTCAACTGGATGCTGGTTTCCTCTACTTACATAATATGCCTTATTTTTTCTCATAAAATGCCCAGTCAAAAGCAGTCCCATTGTTGAATTTTCTATTTTGATTCTCAATTGTGGTAGCGCATGAACATCTTGGAATTGGAGATCTAGATCCTGGGCATGTCAACATGTTTGCATGACTCTAAGTGTGGGGAGATATCTTAGTTTAAACTGCTTTATTGTTAAACTATAAGCTGTTTAGTTTCACTTCGTTCCCAGTTTTAAGTGTGTAGTATCCAATCTCCTTTGGTTATATAATATAACTCATGTGCATCATCGGTGAAAGAAATGTTCTGTGTTTGTTGTCCATTTCTTTTGAATAATGATGTAAAATAAATTGAAGGATGTCTGTGTGGCCATTATGCATACTGTTATCACAGAGTGATTTCTTAGCTTCAAGTTTCATTAAGTCTTCTTTGCTTTTGGGCATCTTGTTACTTTGTCAGAGTAGATTTTATATGTTTATTTAAATGTTTAGCTCATATCAGTGGTGATCAAATTCATTAAGTACACATATTGCTTCAGATGTCATAACTCTTTCGTCGGATGGAAGTATATTGAGAGCATGGAACCTTCCTGATGGACAGATGGTTTGGGAAACTTCCCTTCAAGGCTCAAAGACATCAAAGTCAATATTATACATTTCAGTGAGTGAATGTTTTTTTTTCTTTATATTTTAAGCACTATAACTTTTTTTCCATAGATTTATCTGAAGCATCCTCTTGAGCAATGGAAAGGACATGTAGAGTGAAACTTAAGTGCCGCATTAAGAGTTTGACTTCTAATTCCCTTGGACATAATTAGAGAAATATAAATTCAGTTAAATGCCAATGCAAATAAGTTGTCCTAACTTGAAAATTCAAGCCTACCTTTCTATCCAGGTGCATTATGCTAATGCTATCACATCTACTTAGTATTTTTTCTTTCTCTGCTCATGTGAACACTGATTTTCTAGTTTTTGGCAGAACACTGGAACAGGACGTGTTGTTTTAGATTTATGATTGCATGTAGGTGACCCTACCTATTGGTAAAATACTGTTGTTTCATGTGAAACCCCTAAAACTAAGTTACTTTCATTTTCAACAGAATGGTCATTGAGCATTGAAGTAATTTAGCCAACAAAATTATTCAGACTTGTCCAGCTTACCCTGTGAACATTCCTCATGTACCCAATTCTCACCTTCAGTATTTTTTGTGATCACTGTAACGAACCCGCATCCAGCAGCCCCTTTACTGTAGTAAACTTGCCCTTGGTGTTGGTTTATTTAATTGTAGGCTTGTATCTAAACCTAAAAGTGCATGAGTGATTTTCTTACACACGCAATTAAGTTCTGTTTTTTATTTGCAGAAAAACCTGAAAGCTGACAAGGATGATTTGATCCTTGTTTTTGGTAAAGGCAGTCTCCATGCTGTTTCCGGCATAGATGGTGAAGTTCTCTGGAGGAAAGATTTTGCAGGTGAAAGGTATGGCTGACTCGGTTTACTGAGAAAGATTTTCTTTTTGAAGTTTAGCTTGCATTAACATTGTTATCTTTATCATATTTGCAGCAGCATTGAGGTTAGCCATATCATTCAGTCCACTGACAAGATCTATGCTGCTGGTTTTGTTGGATCTTCAAAGTTTTATGTTTATGGATTGAATGCTGATACTGGAAAATTGCTCAAGGATGATCATACAATACTTCCCTGTGATACTTTTGGGGAATTATTATCTGTCTCAGGTGATAAGTTTGTGGTACTGGATAAGATGAGGTCTAAGATATTGATGATAAACATCAAGAATGGAGAGATTAGTTACAAACAGAAGCTCATTTCAGACCTCATCAAGGATTCATCTGGACAGGCAGTAATATTACCATCAAGGCTCCCTGAATTGTTTGCATTGCGTATTGACTCCCATGTTCTTACAATTAAAGTGACAAATGAAGATGACTTGGTGCTGGTGGACAAAATTAATAATGCAGCGGCTGTTAGTGATGCTCTGTCAATCTCAGAGGGTCAACATGCTTTTGCATTTATTCAACATGAAGGCAGTAATATTCACCTCTTTGTAAAGGACGTTAATGATTGGAATGGTGATTTACTCAAGGAAAGTATAATAATAGACCATCAAAGAGGGAACATTGAGAAGATTTTTATAAACAATTATGTGAGGACAGATAGATCGTACGGTTTTAGAGCATTGATGGTAATGGAAGATCATTCACTATTATTAGTACAACAAGGAGAAATTGTCTGGAGTAGAGAGGATGGTCTTGCATCAGTTGTAGATGTCACAACGTCTGAACTACCTGTGGAAAAGGAAGGTGTGTCGGTGGCAAAAGTGGAACAGAACCTCTTTGAATGGCTTAAGGTCTGCCTTTATTCTTTTTAATTAGGACATCATCCTGCATAATTTCGTACACACACACACTCTGGTTTACACTGGTGTAAGACTTAGCACTCTAACATCATTTAATAACTTTGTATATATACTATTATGTGGTTTGTACTGATCCAACATTGAAAGATAATTGTATATTGCTGTTGTGTCAAAACATATAAGAGTTAAGCATTCAGGTAGAATATAATCAAATGGTTCTAATTGAATATATTTCAAAAATATATATTACATTTATCTTGATATATATATCAATGGAGTATCAAATAATTTCGGATTATTTTAGGATTTGTTGATATGATCTATATGATATAAGAACTTTCATTTCATTAGCGAGTTTTTATTTAGATTTATCCAATAAAAAGTTATTGAATGATGTAATTGACTTTGACTTACACCAGTGTGCACTGGTCACTAATTCTGTGTGTACTCTTTTTTTAAAAAAAATAAAATAAAATTAGATCAATGGGCTCGTGCTTTGCATATGAAAAAGCCCCCAACTCATCAATTAAAAAACGCCCATCTTTCACAGGTGTAACCAAAATACCATTTTGATAGGGAAAAGGCAATATAGAGCCGACATGTGTGACTTTTCTGATTATTGTATCCATAAATTAGAGATTGAGATTTTTATCTACATATCATTAACTATTTTTCTAACGGTACTTTTTTATGCGTTGATTTGTTATTGAAAGGGACATGTGCTGAAGCTCAAAGGAACTTTAATGATTGCAAGCCCTGAGGATGTAGTCGCTATTCAAGCGCTGAAATTAAGGAGTTCTGAGAAAAGCAAAATGACTCGTGATCATAATGGTTTTCGTAAGTTGCTTATAGTACTTACAAGGGCAGGAAAGGTTTTTGCTTTGCACACTGGAGATGGTCGTGTAGTTTGGTCTATTCTTCTTCATACACTGCGTAAAACAGAAGTGTGTGAACATCCCGTTGGGCTTAACATTTATCAGTGGCAGGTTCCGCATCATCATGCCTTGGATGAGAATCCATCTATCCTTGTAGTTGGGCGATGTGGACCAAGTTTGGCTGCACCAGCTGCTCTTTCTTTTATTGATGCATACACAGGGAAGGAACTCAATTCTTTGAGACTTGCTCATACCATTGCTCAAGTTATTCCTCTGCCTTATACCGATTCAACTGAACAGCGTCTGCATCTAATTATAGACACAGACCAACATGCATACCTATACCCAAGAACTCCTGAAGCTATTGGCATTTTGCAACGTGAGTTTTCAAATGTGTACTGGTACTCAGTTGAGGCTGATAATGGTATTGTCAGAGGTCATGCCTTGAAGAGTAATTGCATTCACAAGATAGTTGATGAATACTGCTTTGATTTCCGGGATTTATGGTCTATTGTATTCCCATCTGAATCAGAACAGATTATCGCAACTGTAACCAGAAAATCGAATGAGGTAGGGTGTCTATGGCATTAAGTTTTTATTTGTTAAAAGAGCATTTTTTTTATAAAATAAAATTGACTGTTATATTATACTGTCTGTATCAACCTTTCCACATTTTTCAAGAAATATAAATATTCTATTTCAGATATATAAGCTTACATTATTTAAAATCCTCTTTTTTCAAATGAATGAGTTTACAGGCTGCCTTTTCCTTAAGGTGGGTTTTATTACTTATCAATAGCATTAATGAAGGAGTCTCAATTTGGAGGAATTTGTCAAATGAATTTTTAATCTACCAATAATCATGTAAAATGATGTCTGTCATTCTTGTCCAAATCTAGTAAGACTCTCTTAATCACGTGCCTTGTATATTCCTAAAGTCATTAGTTGTATTTATACTACTCGGAGTAAATAGAAATGATCACAAACAAACAAACAATATGATAATTAAGGGTTTTCTCTCATTATCATGTTTTATGATGACCATTTTTCCATTGAGTCTTAATCATTGCTTTGCTTCTTCCTAAAGTTGTTATTCCCTTTTTTGACGTAGGTTGTTCATACTCAAGCAAAAGTTATGACTGACTATGATGTCATGTATAAGTATGTATCGAACAATATACTTTTTGTCGCAAATGCAGCACCTAAAGCCACAGGGGAAATTGGAACAGCCACCCCTGAGGAGGCTTGGTTGGTCATCTATATCATTGATACCGTGACTGGTCGTATATTGCATAGAATGACACATCATGGTTGCCAGGGTCCTGTTCATGCGGTAAGCTTTAACTACACTGATTTAAAAGGTGTAACACTAAATTTTTTTAGTATCTTACATGAATGTTGCTTGTATAGGTATTTAGTGAAAACTGGGTTGTGTATCACTATTTTAATCTCAGAGCACACAGATACGAGGTGTCAGTTATTGAGGTCTATGATCAGTCTCGAGCGGTATGTCTGTTAAATTGTGTAGCTTCATTTAATGACCCTCACTCGTTTTGATACAGGTTATTGTCTTTTTTTGTATGTGTTCATTCTTATGTTTGAGTTACTGATCTGTTCTCATTCTGGTGTGATATCCTTGATTTTCACAGGATAACAAAGATGTCTGGAAGTTTGTTCTTGGGAAGCATAACCTTACATCACCCATTTCTTCTTATTATCGACCAGAAGTTACAACAAAATCACAGTCGTACTTTTTTACCCATTCTGTGAAAGCAATAGAAGTGACTTTGACATCCAAGGGTATAACTTCTAAGCAGCTTCTTATTGGAACAATTGGTGATCAGGTTGGTATTATTTACACGACCGAGTTTTTCAACTTGAGATCAACAGAAACAATCCTCTTTTATCATTAAATTTCTTCAATGAAATCTTACGATTCGGGATGTCAACTGGGAAATTTATTTCCAGGTTTTGGCACTTGATAAACGCTTTTTGGATCCTAGGCGCACTCTTAATCCCTCGCAAGCTGAGAAAGAGGAAGGAATTATTCCTCTGACCGATTCATTGCCCATCATATCTCAGGTTTATTTTGTCTCTTGTTCCTTTTTCTATCTCCATGAAACAAAGGGAAACTTAACAAATGGTGCTATAATTAGTGGATTCTCAATGTATGGTGGTGTCAGTTTGTTCGAATATGTCTTGATTTATGCATTTTCCTTTTTCATTATAAATATTAAATGACTTTTGTTCATGTAGATAGAGTACGTTAAAAAGAGGGTAGAGGTTGGGTAACTATTTTGGTTGACAACAAAAAGAAGGGCTATACGGTGTTTATCCTTAGTATATATCCGTGCATGCATAATATATGTGCAGTCAATTTCTGGCATAGTTCCCCCTATTTATATATATATCTGCAAACAAATAATGTTTGCAGTATACAAGTAACTCGTGCTTATGTTCAAGGTTGAAGGAACAGTAGTAATAATCGTAATGAATCACTACTATATTTGGATAGGAAAATGACTTTATCTCTGCTTTTACTTGCTGCGACCGCTGTATATATATATATATATATATATATATATATATATATATATATATATTCAACCTCATGCCTACTTGGGCTTTATGTACTTCTAAACATGCATTTCTTATTTTCTCTGTTTGAATTTTTGCAGTCATATATTACACATTCCCTTAAAGTGGAAGGTCTGCGAGGCATCGTAACAGTGCCTGCCAAGCTGGAGTCTACATCCCTCGTCTTTGCCTACGGAGTAGATCTATTTTTTACTCAGATTGCTCCTTCTAGGACTTACGATTCATTAACTGAAGATTTCAGCTATGCTCTTCTTCTTCTAACAATTGTTGCACTTGTGGCTGCAATATTTGTCACTTGGGTATTATCCGAGAGGAAAGATCTACAAGAGAAATGGAAATGATCTGTCCTCCATTTTTGACTTATATTTTCTCTAACTTTTAAGATTTTATTAGGTTTGTCTCTGTTTCTATGGTTCTATGTTAGTCATTAGTTAAGTTCGGATTACGGTTAAATCTTGTAGCTTGAATTTGCAGAAGTAATGTAAAATTCCATTACATTCCATTGTTTGAGGTTGTATGGAGGATAATTGAAGAGTACGAAAGATAATCATAAACTCCCGAGGCCGGTTACATTGTTGTGAAATAAGCGTGGTAGTCTTATACTGATGAAATATCGTGCTCCTAACATTACAGATCTTCAATCCAACCATTTTCCTTTTAGGATTAATTGCAGAGTTAGTTCATTGTTTTTAATTTCTTAGATTTTTTTGTCGTTGGTTTTGGTCATTAGTATTTGTTAAAGCCTTGATTACGTCGTGAGGCCAGGTTTGTCATGAATGCTTTATCATTGCTGTTAAGGTAATGATATTAAGATGGTTACCGGAGTCATTTCTTTGGTACACTGAATCTGTAGTTGTATGAAAGTAATGAATTGAGATCCTTTACAGTTTTCAAAAGAACTGCATAATATGATCTCATTCATTAGATTTTTCATATAAAATTAATTTATAAACATAGTTCAATAAATCTAAACCAATTAACAGCATCAGGCGCTGCAGTCCAGTTTTGAACTCCACAGGATCTTGTTTATACACGTATAAAGATAACAAAAGTGATAATTTGAGATGGTTGAGAGAAATCGAGAACCAGAACTTTATTCTTTAGTTGTGTATCATAATCAGTAGTTATCACTTCAATATATGGAGTACTTCCTAATTAGTTGTTAGCATAAAAATCCTTACAATTTAAACCTTCCTAAAATAACTACAAAATACGTTAATATCAAAATACCACTTTTTTACGTAGTGCAAAGTTCTTTAATATGTTAATATCAAAATACAATTTATAAAAGAATATTCTTATTATAAATTCAAAGACGTAATGTTATATATTACATTTAAGTGAAATGTTTATAAAATATAAAGTTGTCGATTAATCTATAAATATTGAATTTAAATATACATTGTCGTGTACTAATTATGAATATATTACTTTATTAATGAGTTAATTATTTAATGTAATACATAACAATTAAACACGAATCTTTTTACTTATTGAAAATGTAGTTTTTTAAAAGCACTAGTAAAAATTACTTAATGGTTGCAATAATAAGAAAATAATATCTTAGGCGAAGCATCTTGTGACAAATATAAAGCACGATTCATTCAAATTAGAACTGTTAAAATGAGTCACAATTCGCGAGCCAATCCAGTCCGTCACGGGTTTGGGCCGGGTTGGGTTTGAAAAAATTATATTTTTTTTATGCGGGTCAGATTTCAACCCGGCTCATTTAAACCCGACTCATACGGGTTGAACCCGTGGTGGGCCGGGTTGGCCCACCAACCCGCTTACCTAATTTTATTTTATTAAAATTTAATTTTAATTTTATAAAAAAATATTTATTATTTTTTTCTTAAAAAAATTATTTAAGTTTCATATTTTCAAAATTAATTAAACATCTATGTTGAGAGTGAAATTTGTTTAGATTTGAATTATAGAAAGTTTATAATTTTTTTTATTTAAAAGAAATTGTAATTAAGTGGATCAGTGAGCCAATCCGTTTACCCACCAACCCGTGGTGGGTCGAACCGAGTTCGAATTTTTCTGACTCACTAATAAATGAGCCGGGTTAAATTGACTCACTAAGTGACCAATCCGTGATGGGTCAGACCGGATCGAACCGGATTATCCGTTTTAACAGCTCTAATTCAAACCATATGCCATTGGAAAACTTACTGTACACAACGTGGGCATTAAAGGGTTTAGGTTGTTGGATAAAAGCAATGGGCCACAGAGTAGTTCATATTTAAAATGTTCAGAAGATTTGGCGATTCGCCTCCATTTCTGTATTTAATCTTTTTAAGGGCCTATTTTTTTTAATCATATTTCTAAATTATTTTTTCACCATTTTATAAAATAAGGAATCAAAATAAAAAAGATTACATCATAATTTAAATGATTTATTATAAGTCTAAAGTGTAACTTGTATATTTAAAAACATTTATATAGATGTTCATTACAAACACATAAACACAGTTTATTATCAAAGTACATAATTTGTATTTAGATACCAATCTCTTATTAGATTACACATATTTTTTCTTTCTACCAACTCTAAACATATGTCCTATCTTCATTATTGCATTCATCTTAACTGACCACAGCAGAAACTCACTAAATGCGTATCTATTCTGTACTACTGAGATTTTATTGAAAAGAAATGCATGTAACAAACTTCTGAGTTCTTCACAACTTCTTCATAGTATACTTCTTTTACCTACGAGTGTTGAAAAAAAAAAAACATACTAAGAGTGCTACATTAAACTTCCTCTCTTGTATAAACTCGTTTCATCTTTCTTTTTTATATCACTTATCATTTTATTTCATATTTACTCATTTATTTTTCTCACCCCTAAAAAAATTCATAACCCAATTTGATTATATAATACGTATAAAAATTTTAAGTTAAAAAAAGTAAAATAAACATATTTAAAATATTACTATTCTAAATTATCAAGTAGGTGTTTTTCTTTTCAGTATATCACCCTTAAATAAAAAACAGAAATATGTAAAAGATTAATAGGGGGAAGTGAAAGTCACTCAGATAACATTTGACCCATTCCATTGTTTTTCACGAAGGTGACAGAAACAATAGACCCACTTCGTACAAACAACAGTATCATTATTGTCACAACAACCAAACCCAAAACGGAGCACTTCACACTTCATTCACACACAACAACACAAACAAACACTAAGCTCTCATCTTCTTCCTGAGTTGTTCCACCATGAAAACCCACCAACAACCAAAGCTAAAAACCCAACTTTTCTCTTGTGGCTTCTTCCGCCACTGCGCCCAAACCGTTCTAAGCCCCACCGGCGCCACCCCACCTCTTCCTCACACTCCCCCAACCTTCCAATGCGAATCCTCCACCTCCTCCTCTTCGTCCACCACTTCCCAAAGCTTCACCCAGTGGAGATTCTCTCCCCCAACTCCCACTCTCAACACCGCCACCGTTACCGCCGCCGCCACCACCACCACCAATAACACCAACAACCTCATCAAAACAAACACAAACACAAGCTTTAATGTTTCTCTTCCTCCTCCACCGCCACCGCCACCACAAATCCACAACCTCCAAGAACTCTTCCACATTTCAGAACTCCAACTAACAACAGACCCAGCTTCTGCCCTTCAACTTCTAGAACGTTCTCTTGTTCCCAACCCACCTCAAGACCAACCCCCTTGCCCTCCCAACCTCATGCACGCTCTCACGCGCAACCTCGCGCTCGCCAAACCCGCCACCAAGATCCTCTTCGCGCTCTGCCTCTCCGATGTCAACCGCCGTGTCGCCGTGGAGACCGGCGCCGTCTCCGCCGTCATCGAGGCCGCCCTCGAACTCGACGGCGCTCCCTCCGAGCGTGCCCTCGCCGCCCTCGAACTCATGTGCACGCTGCAGGATGGGGCTCACGAAGTCCGCGCCCACGCCCTCGCCGTCCCCGTCATGGTTACCATGATGGGAAAGACCGCTGCCCGAGCCAAAGAATACGCCATTGGAGTCCTGGCCGTCGTGTACGGTGGCTCCACATCCGACCACCACACCGCTCCCCCGGAGGAGGTGGCGCGTGCGGTGGAACTCGCGCTCCAGGGCGAGTGCAGCGCTCGGGCCAGGAGGAAAGGTGCCCAGCTGTTGAAAACGCTGAAACAACTCTCTGAAGCTGAGCCTCTCCCTCTGGACAACAATTGAAGTTTGTTAAAAGAAGTTCCAAGTTTTTTTTTCTATGTTTTCATTAAACTTTTACTATCACAAAATAAAAAAATAAAAAAAAAATCTGTATTTGAAATAGAGAAGTTGAGATTCATTGTGTTTGTTGTTATTATTAGTGAGATGTTATGGATGAATGTAACTGTGTTACAGAGTTGAAGTCACATGAGAGTCAGAAACACACTTTAAACAGCTTTGCCACTGTTGTGACCAAATGAATCTGGGAACTGTTTTTTAAGAATCTTTGTAAAATAAATATAGCAGTTTGTACTTTTCAATTTTTCCATTTGTACAGTAGTTTGAGTTATTCCTACGCTGCTTTTTATGGATTTGACCTATTTGCAATGCCTTCTCTTACAGTACTATCTAATTTCTGTTTGTATTTTTTTCTCTCTCCCTAATTAATTATTATCATCATAATATTATTATTAGGATGAATTATGAATGACTTATTTTTCAGCTTAATTTGTATTTATTGATTATAGTTATGATTATTGTCACCTTTAGTTGTTTTGTTAGTTTTCTTTATAGCATTAATTAGCCATTATTCCATACTTATTTGTATCATTAATAGTTTGTATTGGAAAAGACAATTTACCTGGGTATGTGTTTATGGACATTATTGAAATAAAAGACTTTTTCCTTTTTAATTATTTTATGTAATAACATGCTACTGTTCCTCTCTGCATGTATCAAATAGATTTAGGTATTTTTTTTTTTAATTATTGTGTGGTCTTAACAAAATATTTAACAATTTTATTGATGATAAGTATTTATTAAAAAGTAATTTATAATTTTAGAAATCTCCATTATATATTGATAATATTCCTTTATAAATGCAATATTGACTTATCTTTACATTAATACTTAACTTTATTTGGAGCCCTAAGTAAAAGTTTATCAATTATTTCTCAGCATGTTATACTTACATTCAATTATATGGGGTGACATTTGATTAATTTTTTCAACATTTAAACTCAAAAAATGACATGCTAATAAAAGTTAAAATGTGAAAATATTTGCAAGATTAAATTAGAAAATCAAACAGCAATACAAAACTTTTCATCTTTATAAGTAAGGTACACCCAACTATATTAACCATTAATTAAATATAAACATATACTATGATAAAAACTTATTTCTTACCTTGTTTAAGCATGAGTTATAACATAAAATTTAAAATATATGAAATAATATATATATATATATATATATATATATTTTATTGTTTATAATTTAACATAAAGTCAACAAACTAGCCATGAAAATAATTAGATTTTAAAGATTAATCAAAATAAAATAAAAAATTGTATTAGGTAATTTATTTTTTCCCAAAGTTACAAGTGAACTTGTGATGAACTTTTTTGAATTGTTTTATAGTTTGAAAAAAAGAAAATATGGAATATAAGTGAAAATAAGCCACAAAAATATAAATGAAAATGTTTGGTTAAAAATAAACAAAAGTAAGAAAAAATAATAATTAAATGAATAAAATTATACAATTCTGAAATTCATAATTTTTCTTTTTCTCTATCAAACTTTTTTTTTTCTCAATCCTACCTTATACTTGTTTTATCAATCAAAGGGTAAACATTTTTTTGAAAGTAAAATTGTTGAAAGTATGTATATAGTTGTTGTATTTGGTTATTGACACTTTAACTTTATTATTTAAAACAGTGAATAGAAGAAAGAGTTTGGTGAGCTGGAGTATGGAGAACAACTTAAACTTACCACTTCCATTTTCAGTCCAACATAACTTTTAAGACTGAAAGCCTAATTCAGAAAACACCTTCAAGCATTAAAACCATGATGATTTGTTTTACCAAAAACATTCAAGTACAAAATCATATAAAAAAATCTAAATAAAAAGTCAAACAAAAACAGTTACAAAGTTATTATGTTTCAACTGTTTTTTAAAAAGAGTAAGAAACTCTTTTAATTATTATTTAATGGCAGGAGTGTGGTGCAGTTAAACAAGAACAAGAAAAGAAAAAAGAGAAGATAGAGATAGAATGAAAGAAACCTTGACAGTTTGTAAGATAAAAAAGATTTAGAAAGAATAACTAGTTCTACATATTTTTTTCTTTTTACATATATTTGCACATAATTCATCAAATACCTAGTCCCTTTTTGTCTTAAATTTTTTTCTTCTGCTTTTTAATGTTATAATAACTTATTTATATCACAATAATAATATTCCATCAAAATTAAATAAAAATCTTAAAAAGCACATGAAATTTCATAATTAAGCTAACCATAATTTATAACAAAAAAAATTCAGAAAAACCAAATATAGCATATTTAATTGATCTAAATATATATACTCCTTGTATTTATTTATTTCACCTCTGCTGAACTGTTTTAATATAAAATCAATTTTATGAAACTAATTTATAATGCACAAAATAATAAATCAAATAAAAATTCTTGACTAGTCAATATTTTCTTATAGATAAGACCTGTTTTCTCTTTAACTAATATCTTTCATTTCATGTGCTTGTTATATATAGTAAATAATCATTGAACTTTTTTTGAGAAGCACCATTTTTATATACAAAATGAAAAAAAAAGTTCATAGTCACATTGTGTTGAAGCAAGAGATAAAGACAAGCATGTTTTTCCAATTAGATTAGGTGAATGTAAAATGATTTATTGTTGATGAAAATAATTAATGTAAAGTAATTTAAAATGTTGAATTGTGATAGAATTAGTGAAAGTGAATGAATAAGCAATGCAATGAGTTGATATGAATATTATGAAAATGAAGATGTCAGATTCACGTGTTGTGGGGTTAAGTTTCAGAAATTGCTGAAAATGTATGTTTGTTTCTGTATAAATATGTCAGACATGGGAGAGAATAATAATGCAACAGAGCGATGCTGCAATTTCCTCAACACCATAATTGCTGCCAAACACGGTCTTAATATCAAACTACTCAATTACACTCCTTTTAATTTTATTAATTAAACCACATTCAAAAAATAAACTAAAAAACTTAGGTTAAGCTTATGTAATATACATCTTATGGGAATAATACCAACTATCAAATTAATATAGATAAAATAAATAATGTCATCATTGTTAACTTGTTAATAGGGTTTACTAAACACCATATTAATAACAAGCTCTATATTAATAAAAAAATTTATGATAAGTATTAAGGTATATATATTCACATAATTTTTACATCTCAACTATATTGTCAAAAAAAGTTAAACAAAATATAAAAAATAATATGTATTTTGTCACTCTTCCATTTTTACTAAATTTATAAATATATTATTGACCTTTTACACTTTTCTTAATTCCATATTAATAATGTTTAAGTAATGAGATTGGTTATAGAGTGTGTTTTGAATTTTTTTTATATAAATTAATGAATTAATGTTTTTTTCATATTAAAATTTACTTTTCTACATATTAAGAAAAAATAAATAAATTATCCAATAAAATTTTATAAACTAACGTTACTCTAATAATAATTTTTTATTTATTTTCTACTAAATTTACTAATAAAAAAACTTATATAAGTTATGACATGCTATAAATTTTCTACACTTATTGTTTATGTCCATATCACCAAAAGCAATATTTTACTATTAAATAAAATAAGTATAAATTTTACTTAAAATTTTGTTTCTAAGCATTTACTCTTAATTTTATTTTATATAGTATGTCCATTTATCTAACACAGCATTATCAATTTTATTATAATGAATTTACTCTTTCTCTTGTACCATTTTATCAACCCCTCACAAGTTCACACAACACTGTGGGCCAGACTTTATAAGAATTAATTATAAGTTTTATTTTCCCCTTAAGCTTAATTAATACTTGTTCCACAAAAGATACATATATATAGGCTATTTTACCCACTTGAAATCTATGTTTTTTCATAAAAGAATTGTCTCTATTCTTTTATTAAATAATACCATCTTTAATCTTCACTTTTAATATTGATGCACTTCCTACTAACTTTAAATAAATGAAAATTATATTTATATTAAATCTTTTGATTGCTTTTTATCCATCCATTAACTGTATAATAGGAATACGTATTTGAACTCCATAGCCGTTTTCTTTGAAACAAAGCTATTAGTTAACTAGTAATAATAAACTTTTATATTAAAACATACTCCCTACTTACTCTAACCCAGAAGCTTCTCTTTATACTATGATTCTTTGTATTATAATTCATGAGTTTAATTTAATCTCCACTAAATTTGCACAATTTTAAATTATTGAAAATAAAAAGGGATTGAATTGACTCTCTCACTATTCAACTTTTTCCATATCTCAAGGGGCAATTTACTTGATACTACTTTTTTCTTTGTCCTCATCCATCCTTTTCTATGTCTATTTCACCATATACTTTTTACTATATGCTACAAAACTATAGATAAAAAGGTATAATCTTTATCCTTCTATCATATTCAGTGTTTACCCTATCATAATCAATACAGCAAAAAAATATGTGTATTTGGTTGAATAGTTTTCTAAAGAAATTGTTCATCTTTAGTGGATATATCTTATCTAATAATCAACATTTTAACTTTTCATAAATATCCATTAACAAAATTATATTTGATTTTATGGTTTATTTTTAACAGTATAATTCTAAATTCTTCCAACATTTGGATCTGATTAAAAACCAAATAACCAGTTTTATACGTTTCTATTCCCTCTTAATTTAAGAACTATATTATCTGTCTTTATCTTTAAAAGATTAATTTACGTAATAACTTAGTGTACTTAAATTAAATCAACACGAAAAGACATTTTTCCTTTCACTGAGCTATAACAATGCCAGTGGATAAAAGTTTAAAACTTTAAAAAGATAAGTTAATTAATGTCAAAGTGGTAACATAAACATTCAAAAATCATTTCAACTATTATTGTTGAAGCCAAAAATATTTAATGCAATGTTTTGGAATTCTTATAGAAGTGATATAATCATACGTTGTTGTTATTATTATTATCAAAAAATTCTCATTATTATATAAAAGTTTACCATTCCAATACTTTCTAATTAATTATATTAGCTTTTAAAGTAAAATTTGAAGGTGAAGAGATATTGATCCCATTGAAAAGAAATTAATGAAAGGTCGAACATGCAAATTAAACAAAGTTCTTTCATTATCTGTAAGTAGGCATATTTGTTAAGTGTACTCTTATTAAATTTGTCTATTATTCAAGGGAGATTAATTATATAAATGCATATATTTTAGTTAAACTATTTATGGAAGAAACATCAAGAGAGACTTTATGGTAATTGGTTTGATTCTATGATCAGGGCAATCTATATATAGAATAGAACCATTAGACTTTATGATTTGATGAATTAGGGCTATGCATTCAATTATAGACTTTATGTGATTGAACGTTGTAATAGAAGCATGTTCATTACATGAACACATTATTAATCAGATAATTGTATATATAGATTATTGATAAAATGAGTATATATAGAAGCATTTTTTTTTTAAAATACAGACGTTAACTTAAGACCATTCTATCTTTATAAAAATGATCAAATGTTAGCAGAAAACTTGAGAAAACTTGTGAAAATGATTCTATAAACATTTGATTAAATTATATAAACCCTTAAAGTTTGCATGAGTAGAGAGGATAACTTTCTGCAAGAATCCTCAATTTAATTTTTAGTTGCCTTTAAAACTTTACCTTTATCTATTGATGAAAATGGGCACACCAAAGAAGAAATCATTGAATATAGGACACAGCCATTATCATGCCATGCTTCCACGTTAACCCCAACCATTCACTCAAAACCAGTTCACCATAACCATTCACATGCAATCACATAACTCCTATGCTCCTACCCTCATCTAAATCTCTCTCTCTAAAACATAGCATTATAAGAAATTTCTCAGTCTTTTTTTTCTTTTTTTTTAAATATTTTAATTAGTTTTCATCACAATATTTTACATTTTAAGAATGGTGATAAGAAACATATATACTAGGAGGTTACGTAGCAGTATTATTACTTAGTTGATAAAGTTGAACAACCTGCCTCTGCTGCTTACACCTTATTGGGAAGCTGTCAGTGTGGGGGACTTCTTATCACAGGACCACGTGGCACCTCCTTTTCTTACCCACCCAAAAGTTAAATTAGAAAAATATTCTTTTACACGTCTAAAATTTTTACATTAATTTTAATATTATTTTTATTTATTTTTTACTCTTTTTTTTCTTAAAAAAATACAAAATTTTATACTTTTATAACTATTTTATCTTTTTATATTTTATATTAAAAAAATGTAATCGTTAAATAATTCCACTCCTTTCAACATGCACCAACCAAAATTTAACCACTGATTAAATTTAACGTCGATGTATATATATACATGTACGTATGCAAAAAGTGGTTGCAAAATTACTTATAATGAACAAAAGTATTTCGGATTCAAACATAAATCATGATACGTTCTCTTTTATGTACTCAAAATTGAAAAAAATATATAGAAAAGTTTTACTATTGTTAGGTTGGCTGATCTGCCAGCTCATGCTGGGGTAAAACTGCAGTGTTCAGTGGGGCTGTTCAGCCTTCCACGATCATGTGATAGGGTTCTGCATTTTGTTTCTGCTTCAAAATCTGAAGGGCATGCATGCCAACATTATAAACTTCAACATGCACAACTTCTATTACTTCGGCCACCACCTAAAATTTTCCAACAGTTTTTGGCACTGCCAGCATTAATTAAAATCTGTGTACTTTATGTTTCTTTCTGGTCCAAGATATTTTTTTTTTCAGAATATTTAACATAACTGTGTTGTGCGTCAAATTTAAACTCGAATTTACTATGCTTTTGTAAAAGAATAAGGTGATTAAACTGAGATAAAAGTTCATAACCCCATCAACTTTCCGGAAGAGTTGTTACAGTTTCCTCATAAATCAACCAACTGCAGTTGTTGCAGTGGCAGAAAACAAAATTAAAACAAGCATATAAATTCCTGACGCAGTGGTTTTCATGAAGTTGAAAGTTAAATCCGTTGTTTAAAAATTACAGCGATCGAATTCAAAAGATGCGAATTCTGAACACGGTCCGTACAACGTTGGGTACTTGTAGGTTTCCACCTAACTGTTTAGATGCCGAATTTTATCCCCAAAAAAGAAAAGTTACGACAGAAGAACATTAATGTTCTTTATTCGTACGTATACGATACGAATACGAGAGTGAATACGTGGCCATGGTTTTCAGAGTTCAAAGGAGGGAATATAATTGTAGCCATTTTTCTCGAAGAATCTGTGAAAAAGCCCTATCCAGACTTCTTCAATACTCTCTCACAAAAAGGAGATGGAGGGTAAAATATTAACATCCATTTTTTCTTTCTTTGATTTGAAAGTATCGGTTGGTCCATCCCAAAAAAGAAAGCATAGGTGGCAGTTTATAATTCGTTTCAATGGAAATCAGTGTGTTGGACATTTTAATGTTGTTTTAAATAAAAACCAACGCTTTGAATCATAGACAAACAAATAAGTTTGAGATTATAACCTCTGTGTGATTTCTGGGAACTCTAAATGATTTTAATATTATTACTCATTATATATTTAATAATTCCACTCAATCGTGAAAACCCAGTATTTTAAACTTGCCTTCAGTGCTAACTCTTCCAAAGCTCACAATGAATATACATACATACATATATATATATATATATATATATATATATATATATATATATATATATATATATATATATATATATATGAATGTATCTTTAGATGACAATAACCATGATCATAATTTTTCTAATTTAACCTACATTGAAGTATCTTTAGATCATAATCGACCCTTTTAATTTCACGGATCATACTCAGATTGATCAAATTTGTCTACACATAGACCATGTTAATTAAATCGAAGAATTTGCATAGTACATAATAACTTGTTCATGCATTTTATATACATGCTCTAATTTTTCTTCTGTACAATCTCAGGAGCATGCAAACGCAGAGAAATATCTGATTCATAGAGCAAGCAAGAACCTTATAAAAGGTAAAATACACACACCAGACCACACAGCACTTTCACTTTTGTAGGTTGAAGAATCATGGCCTATTCTGGCTATCACATAGTGGGTTCTTTATCACTGGTGCAAGAATTTGTACGGTAGATATGTATATGTATATGTATATGTATACATACACACACGCGAGAAGCAAAGGATTATAGTTCTTCTCTGATGTGACAAGAGAAAACCTAAAAGCTTGAGATGTTCTTTTTATGTGCTTACCTAATAATTCTGGTGATTGAATTCAACTGTAGTAACCTGTTAGCTCCTATAGAAAGGGAGGGTGTGCATGCGGGTCGTATATTTCAATATAGATGTAACATTATTTCTTGGGGATGCAGCATACATATCCTACAGTTTAATTAATAAGGTTAATTGATTATTGCATCCAAAGAAGAAATAGATTCTGATAATGTTTTCATTCATAATGGTGTGAGTGGGAATCAGAAAAAGGGTGATATGAGTGTGATATAGAGTCTAAAAGGGCTATATATATGAACTACTTGTAGTTGTACCAAAAGGCAGACACTGATGTTGTTATCTCATAAATGGAGGGAGTTACATGTTTGATATTTCTTCATCCAAGTCTTGTCAACAATGTAGCTGGCTACTGTATGTAGCTATTTACTTTCTTCAGTAACATGATGCCTTTTTATGGTACAAAGCTTTTCTTTTCTCTTTGCCCAAACCATCACTTCCTCCTTCATCTTTCTTCTTAATTAATTTCCTCAACATTGAAGAGAAGAAAACATCCACATCTTTTCATGGTTTGCTAGTGATTGCTTTCTGTGTACCAGAAATTTCTATGAAGAAACTGCTACTGCTACTTACAACTAAAAAGTGGGGATTTTCTGCTAAGTATATAAACACTTATTTATGCATGAAAATCTTAAAAGCATTAGCAAGATAAGGAAAAGTTTTCTCTTCTGGTTGCATAAATATGCATATATATTAATCTATCCTAGTTTCAAAATGAAATTATCTATAAACTGCACTATTCGTTCTTTTATCGAAAAAGGCAATTTATAGTAATACTTGTTTTCATTAATATCTGCATTTTGTACCATTTTGTGTATTTAACAGTTAGACTTCGATTCTGCCTGCAAAGAAGCACATGGCGTGGATAAATGGTTGTTCAGCAATAACTATATATACACTGTTCTTTAAAATGTTCTATCATCATTTTTACTATTATAAGATCAAGATTCATTCATTAGTTCATCCCTCACATACAACCTCTAAAATTATTTGTTAATTTTTAACTATGATTTGTATGAGTAATTTAGGTAATAATTTTTGTATTTGTATGAGAACTAAATTCAACTAGCGCATATAAACAATATTACCACGTTCATCTTTCTATCTGCATGTGATTTTATTTTAAATTAACTTATTCGAAAAAGCTTCTTATTAACGTAGCCAAACCTATATACAGCTGTCCTCATAATGTTTTCGCCAAAAAATCTGTATTTATAACATTTTCCTGTAAGATTCAAACGAGAACATGCTAATATTTTGAGTTCAACATTTGAGATAAATATAGCACACCTTAGTTTATATATATATATATAAATTATGAGAGACCTAATATGCAGAAAGGAAAAAGATGACAGATTATAAAAACTGAGCAATCTCTTGAACTAATCTGGTAAGTGTAATTGCTTATTGTGACCAACAGCAATCAAAGAAAGGGAAAAAGAAATTATTAAGAAAGATCGGAATTGAAGAAACAGAGTCTGTCTTTGCAGTGATTGGATATATGTGGAATGGTCTGAACCAGAAAGTTCATAACCGCGTGCTAATTTTTGTCTGGCGGTCCTAACCTTACACCTTGAATTCTGCTAACCAACGTAATATAATTATTATGGTAGGGTTATTCATAAAGGAGTCATCAACATAATAATCCTTCTATACTAAGCATGGGATGAGTATATTGTGTGTAAGTTTTGTAAATGCAAAATTAAAATTTTATATTTGTCTTAATTTTTCATAGCACAGCCATTGTTGGTCTCTTATTTTTTATCCTGGAAACCTGCTGCTCTCTTTTACTTGTTTTCCTTCTTATGAACAATTTTTATTAATTAGGTGCTGATGAATATCAGATAATATTCCCTACCAACAAAATATTATATAATGTTATTAAATAATAATAATAATTTTTTAGATTATTTTTATTTTTATTATATCTTACAATGAATATTCTCGTCAAACTCTTTCTCTTTAAATATATTCATTGTAAAAAGTAAATGTGTAACAATCTAAATAAAGAGAATTGTGGAATGAGATGGTGAATGTAATAAATAAAGATAAAAAATCATATAGAGTTTACAAAAGATATATTCTTATGAGACAAATTACAAAAATATTGTATATACAAAATTATGAAGAAGCAATAGCCACATGCAACAGTTGAGGGGTTATATTTAAAAAAAAAATTAAAGTATTCAAAAATTCATTCATAAAGGTGCATGCTTTCATGAGGGAAGTGGCCAAATTAAGAAATGCTGATCATTGAACTCTTTTATTTATTCTTTTGTTAAATATAGAGAGGAGTCTCACTCAGTATAATTAAAGAAATTTCTGAAAAGGTATACAAATCGATTCTTAAGGTTGACAATATGTTTTTATTTGGTTTATCAAAGTTTATGTTACATAATCTAGGTTTTATATATCTTTATACACACACATACAAATGATATGATGAATATTTTTTAGTATGAAGCTGATCTAATTTAAAGGGCTAAAAATTATTATAAACAATAGTTAAATTGTAAGAGAAGACTATGTCATAAATTTCTCATATTTTAAAGACTTTATGTACGCACTAAATTTCATAGTCAAACCAATATAACTAGTTTAATTTTCTCCCCTTTATTTCATTCTTTGGTCTATCTCCTTCAGTCGTTCCTGTATTTTCGGGTTAAAATTTTAATCATCTTAAGGCTACTTAATCTTTAGATGTTCTTATT
Source organism: Vigna reflexopilosa (assembly GCA_027742785.1). Taxonomy (NCBI): domain Eukaryota; kingdom Viridiplantae; phylum Streptophyta; class Magnoliopsida; order Fabales; family Fabaceae; genus Vigna; species Vigna reflexopilosa. The sequence goes on along the minus strand of CM050918.1, from coordinate 7,086,157 downwards.
TGTCTTTATTCACCAGTGCTTAGCTATATAACTTAATAATTCTCCTCTCCACCGTGGTTCCCGGAAATCACACAATCCAAAGTAGAAAGACAAAGTTATACATGTGTTTTTTCTCCTATGCTTAACCATCTACAAAGTGAATTTTTCCTTACTTGATTATGAAGACATTGTGGTTTCTTTACAAAAGAAAAAGCGCAAATGGAAATTTAAAACAAAAACTCGTGAGCTAACCATTATCAAGAATTTATTTTGTGTTGTTATTATACAGTATAGTTTACTTACAGATTATGGGTATAATAATGCAACATAAAAAACTTAAATTAGAATATTTTAGTGTGAGAGCTTTTAAACAATGATATATTGAAAATTACATTTAAATATCCAAACAAATGACAATTTCATCTATCCATCAACTATTAATTTATATTATTATAAGATTACTTGTTGCCTAGTTGTCAGGTTATTATTTTTCATTTTTCTTTGGTTATTTCCATAAGAGCAACGTTCTTCAGAAACAAAGGCGAATCTCATTAGTGATATAATTTAGAAAATGCGGATACATTTACGACTACTTTTCCCTCTCCTTACTAGTTCCTACCACCTTCACATGCTATTGCCAAATCAATGTTAAATGAACGAGAAAAATCTTACTAAAGGGACAACATACGAACTTCATAAATATGCACCCAAAGAGATGGGAATGGGTACAAACGAGGGATATATAATGTCAATATCTAAATTTATGTTTGAGGGAAAGAACTCACATCTTAGCCACAAACTATATCTATCGCCTTGGTTTTGCCACTTGTATGAATTGTAACCACACTATCATAGTAAGTCTATATGAGGCTAATTTGAGACTTCCCAGTACACTTTTATGACACAAACTGATACTTTAAGGAGATATCGCGACGCTTCCCCCATAGATTTTACGACACAAACATGATAAACGAACATATTTTTTGCTTACATTAATACTAATTACAACAGGTTCATTAAATAGATGCACAACGGCCTTCTGTGTCTGTTTTATGTATCACTCGGCTTTTGGAGTGGCATCCAATCAACCCCTCCCCGAGTCAGCGAATCTCAGTATCCAAGTCAAAAGTCTGCTTCTACGTAGAGAATGAAATTCATTTTCTATCCTCAGATTGCATGTAAAGATTTCACCAGCTGAAATATTTAAGACAGGAAAAATAAGGTGTATCAAAGACAAGCTGTATCCTGAAGTTATATTATAGCATTATAATGAAACTCAGGAGATTCTGAAAAACTACCAGATTATGGAATAAGGAATGGTTTCAATGTTTTGCATGCTCTTTCATTTTAGTTCCCTTCAAATTCCTCTGCTGCTTGTATCCATATGGAATAGGAAAGCGAAGCCTGTTTCTGGGAATACTCTTCTCAAATTTCAGATCTTCTCCTCTGATCATATAGATATTCCCTGTTTCTGGTATGGTTAGATCAGCTGGGTTCCTGTTGACCATGCATGTGTTTCCAGAGATTATTTTACATGGCACTGGGGTTTCATGATTACCATTAACTTCCAATTTGCGCTGCAGTGATGTTTCTGTTTCATTATGAGGCCAGCTAATTTGCTTGCCAATTTTATTCTGCAGGGTAGATATGGAGTTCTTCAACTTTTCTTTCTTTCCAGATTTCGTTGGATTTTGACCATTGAAACCAGTAGCTCTTACTAATTTCTTATCATGCGGGGTCGATGACGATGCACCAAAGGTTGGAGGACCAACAAAACAGCCATGCTTATCTGATAAGAAACTTCTGCTGCAATAATCAGAAGATGGCCTTTTCACGGTACCAGGGGGCTTAGACGTACCAATCTCCAACTTAGTATTGCAGTCGCCAGGATAAGAGGGCCTTTTAAGTATTTGAGTACTGACACCCACATCAAAAGCTGTTCGGGACTGCATGCCGGCATCCATAAGGCTGAGTAAATGCATGGCTGGTATTGTATCATTAGAATACAAATCAAGAGATCCCCTCAAATTTTGATGAGGCTCCATTCCACTATGTTTGCAAGGAAATGAATATTCTCCATTCATCCTGCTGAAGGTTTCAGAACCTGTATTCCTACTAAGCTTTTCTAGTCCAACAGCATTCAGATTCATGTAGTTAAGATCAGTATCCCTCTTCGTGTTTTGCTTGTGAAATGCACCAGATTGGAGAGAAGTTATGTTCATCTTACAACTAGGGTGCTGAGAAGAAACAACCCTCTTGGGTAAATCATATCCCGGGGAAACATGATTTGAAGTCAAGGATGCCCAGATGCGAGAAGCTTCATCATCCTGATGTAAGATATTCTTGTGTAAGCTACATCCCCCAGGGGCTTGAAAAGTCGCATTAGGGGATCCACGTTCTTCAAAACTCCCATTCAACCTGCAATTTTGAGAACTACCAAGCTGATTAGAACCAATAGATGAAAACTGTAATCCACCTGATGGCTTCTTTTGGGACTGGGAAACGTCAAGCCCAAAGGGGTGTTGAGGTGGGCAGAGATTATTCATTCTCAAATTGTTTCCATCAAATGGAGTAAAGTAATGAACAGGCTTTCTTTTGCTAGGCTTCACATTCTCTCCTCTTGTGATCATGCTGTTTTTCTTATGTTTTCCCTGAGCTTTCTCCTTTTGGCCATCTTTCAACAAGCTCATCTCCCCTTTTTTGTGTACAGTGGAGCCACCTGCAATCTGTCTTTTCCTTCCAAGAGAGGGTTTTTCTAACGTGGAGCTTCTATGTTCTACATCAGGAAGACACCTCTCATACTGATTCTTTGCCAAGAGTTCCACAATTTCCATGGGTATATCATCTAGCATTCCCTGCTCGGACACCTCCAGTGTTTGTTCACTGTATCTTTTCACAAAACCCAGTTGGTCCACAGCTTCGATAGTTTGTTGTGCATTTCTTGAACCATTAATTTCCTGAAAAAGTAAATTATATTCACACAAAGTTTAAACTTTGAGACGCCAAAATGGTTCACAATTGATAAAAATAAAAAGCCATTGCAAGGGGATTTCTGGGCACTTACTTCGCAATGAACTGCTTTTCCTGAAAGAGCATTGGTTGGGTTCTTGGAAGGAATGCTTTGCCCTCCAAAGACATTATTATCACTGTCTTTCCACTTAAGCTGCGGTACTTTGGAGGTTCCATCTTGAAAAGGCATTGAGAAAGGTAGACGACTTTCAATCTGATGGATACACTTTTTGTTGTAAACATGTGCATCCACCAAATAATTGTTTAGAGAAAGATGAAGTCCCTCTTCCAGTCCTTTTCTATTTAGCAACCCTTGGGCAGAAGGAATTTGAATTGTTAAAGGCATAGTAGACCGGACTTTTTCCCCTGAATATGCATTGGAGTCTTGTATCAGCATGTTATTTTTTTGCCAGGATAAAGAATCCAGCTCCACGTCAGTTTGCAGCATTTTCCCCTTTGCTTTGGACAAATTGTATTCGTTTTCCATTCTTAGGGAGTGGGTAGGAAAATTATCCGTGGCTTTGCCTGTGAATGCAGGAGGAGCTAATCTATAAGAATTAGTTTTAGATGCATATGCCTTCTCGGTAGTATGCCTGGTTTCTTCATTTTCTCTGTGCTGTCCTACTGGTTGCTCGGAAATTAAGCAATTATTAACACCTTGAATCTTTTTGTTTTTCTTCTTATTGATTATGCGGGTTCTTTCACTTTCAGTCTTATTCCAGCGGCCCTTTGTGGCATCTTGTAAACATATTCCCTTGGATACATCTTTGAAATTGGATCTAGCATCCAAAAGAGTATCAGTTGCTTTTATAACTCCCTGTGAGTTCTGAATTTCATTTTCAACCCTGTGAAAACCCATGTTTGTAGGTCTTCTTACCTCATCCAGAGGAAACTTCCTTTTCCGCGGACCTGTGCTTGTCAAAGTAAAACCTCCTTCAATATCCCCTTTTCCTGGCAAAATTGATTGTGCCTGTGAAGCTGCAGAGGCATGTGAAGTACCTAGGGATACAGATTCTTTTATCGAGTTTTGCTCAGTCTTTAATTCACCATTGTCACTTAATAAATCAGACATCAAGCGCACTTTCCGAGGCCTCCTACGAGATAAACCAGTGGACTTTTCTGAATGATGATCCTGAAAATCATTTTCAACTGTATTGTCTATACTTCCTGCAGGTGCAGTATCATTACAAGCAACTAATTCAAGAGGAGGTCCACTTGGGTGATCGTCTGTATTGTTCACCTCCTCCATTACTGTTGCTCCTTTCCTAAACACTGTGCAAGCTTTTATTACATCATTCTGGGATTGATTAGCTGCAGTTATTCCTCCATTACACATCTCAGAAGAGCTCTTCTCCGTGCATTTCAAATTGCTAAAAAGCGCGTGAAGAGAAACTTCATTACTTTCACAGTCTGTATCTGGAAAAAACAACTTTTCTGTAAATAACAGTCTTAGTAACCAAGAACATACTAAGATTATAAACAGAAATCTATCACTTATATAATACAAAAGAATAAAAGCAGTGTAGCTTGACTTGATTTTTTTATCTTCCTGTCTGTTGAGCCTACCTTTCTTAGTAGCGTGCACTTCTGGTGGTGTGAGGTCTGGATAATATTTTGGTGATGGAATACTTGTCAATTGGTGGTTGAGATTATCCTCCAAGCCACTGTCAAGGTCTGGGATACACACAGAAAATCAAATGACATACCATAAAAATGATAAAAAAAAATATAGAACTGATATTTAAATTACCAATTATTCTGCTAGGTACAACTCCAGCTTTCCTGCCTTTCTCATTACTATTTGGCAACAAATCATTGATGCAGCTCAGGGCAGTATTAAGATCAATTTCTCTCCTCTCAACAGCATCAAGCATTGAATCTTCCTGAATACCAGACTTGAGAGCTTCATTATTGCAATTGCTACCAGATCTGCATTCAGTACTGCAACAATTCAAGTCTGTCTGTTCGTCTTTCTGGATGTCTTTGGCAGCAATCTCTACTGCAGAGTTTTGGCAACGCCTACATCTATATTTTGGTGCATCTAATGGTAGAAACGATGGTTGTTTATCAGACTCGTGTACTGGAAATGGCCAACATATTTTCCAGTCTTTTCTGCGAATTTCAGACACATATCCACTGCACTAACAATAAAGTAAGTGTTAAGGATCCTAGAAGGGAACCAAGAGAAAGACTATTCATTCTAGATTTAAGATATCATTTAATTTCAGTTTTCTTCTTTGGTTGATGAAAGAGTTCAATAACTGAGATGCATTTCCTTTGCATTTGTTCATGTTGCTGTCCAAATCAGAATTGGAGTTTATCTTAATAATTTGCACAAAAGATTTGCATTTAAGATTAACATAGGTTACTGAGATAAAATTTTGATTTTGATTGACGAACAATACCAAAAGCACCTATGGAATTACATCTACGTTTTGAATGTCGATACATATATCCTTAAATTAACTAGAAAACTAGCAATTATCGACATAATTCTGTAAATCCAAAACTTTCCGTAGGTGAGCATTCACCACCCGTTTGATTCTTAACGAGATCTAATTGCCATGCATTAGTCCACGGGCTTTGAACTTTAAACTGCCAATAGTTACAAACAACTTTAAGCTGCTATTAGCTAATAAACTTTACTGTGCTACTAGTTGTAATCATCTGTATGACACTGTTACTGTACTATGGTGGACACATACATTAGGAATTTAGGATCTCGTATAATAAGAACAAGAAGTTGTAAACTGTTGACATCAATTACAAGATACTAAGCACTAAGTGGATGGCAGACATAAGCTGTATACACAAATTTGCTTCCGTCTCCTACATCTCTTGACAAAATAGTAGGATAGTAAGAATATGTAGCATCAAGGCCAACATACCGTATCGAGAAATGTTCACATTTGCCTGCATCCCTCTTGCGAGTAGACTCGGCAAGATCTATGGAGATCGAGTCAATGTGAATATACGACCCCATAAACTCAGTGACAGTATTTAAAACCACCTTGAAAATGATTTTCCACAGCTATGCATGCACATCCTCAAAGTACAAGCAAGCACCTAGAATCTCAGATTAAATGGTGTTTCCTGCCAACACAACTTAAACTTATAAAACTTGAAATGGAAACAAAGGATCAAACAATTAAGTCAAGAGACATCGTCAATTAAACGACAGTAACACTAGAACTTCAACAAAAACTAAAAACACTGCTTAATCAAGCTTTGATAAAATTAGGGTTTATCCAAATCAGCTAACAAATGAAAAGGAAAACGACGGCAAACAAGGGCAAAGTACACGAAAACATAATATACAACCAACCACGACCTCATACACAACGATTAATCACATAAAATAACAACCTCCAACATTATGAAAGTTCCTAAACCCTAGTTTTCCACTCGATAAAACAACCACAAAGATGCTGGAAGCCAACAATTGAACATTTGAAACGCAACGGCACAGAAAAGAACCCACACAATCCCTTCAAAGACTAAAACATTCACACACCAAACTAAGCGTCTCGCTAGGGCTTTTCAAAATCAAAGGCCAAACTGGTAATCTCGCAGCGAAAATACCGACTCAGTGTATGAATTAACGCGATGTTGGAAAAAATGCCCATCATAAACGCATGCAAGGAGCTAAAACCAAACGACGAACCGAAGCGCACCAATCCACAAAAGCCTAAATCCTAGGGTTCACCGACCAACACAAATCACCTCTTATCCAGAGATAAACGAAATTAACGCGGCAAGAATTAACGAGCAACAAAAACGAGAGAGAGAGAGAAAAATTATAAAAAAAAAAGCGTGAAATGGCAGCAATAAAGCGAGACGCAGAAAAAAAAAAAAGAAACGCAAAGCAAAGCAAAAGCTGAAGTGGACACACCATAAACAGTACAGTGACCTTAATATCTAAAACAAATCAAAACACGCTCAAGAGCATCCAAGAACCGGTCCCCGATCAACACGGAATCAATCACCGAGTTGAAAACCGGGGGCGAAAAGGAATAATCTGGAGACGAAGGCCCACCCGAACTCACCTGCTGAGCACCACAGACGATCCCTCCCACCTCCTCGCCGATTCGAAACGGCTCCGCGACGAAACCGCACCGAAGGCCAGCGCATTCAACGGCTGAGCTACCTGGAGCAGCTCGGAGCTCCGATTCCCTACCGTACGAGCATAATTTGACTGAGAAGGACTCAGAAACCCTAGAGAGAGAGGGCTTTCGATTCTTTCGGATGAGAGAGAGTGTGCGCTAGTAAGAGAGAGAGAGAGAGAGTGAGTGAGAGAGAGAATTTTTATCTTCTTGTCCTTGGAAGAAGGTGTGTTTGTTTTGTATATTAAAAAAACCCATAGCGAGTCATGTTTATGTAGGATCCATATGCATAGAAATTGTAGATGTAGAGAGAGAGTGTTAGGAGAGAGACAGCTCCATCCAATAATAAATGAACACGTGGCGTTAATGTGCGGCTCTTATCGCTAACCATTTATAATGGGGCTTGTGAGGCGAGGAAACCCTAGGCTGAAGGTGAAAAAAAAAGAGGGTACAGTACTCGCGCGTGTTCCTCACGCTCTCCCTTTTTCAGCGTTTTCATTTATTAATTTGTGCCTGTCGTGTCATCCAAGGTTAAAAGTGCTGCTCATGCCCTTTGCACATTAAACGCTTTTCATTGGTGCGTGCTTTGCACCGTGCCTACGAGAGAATGGAATTGGGTGCGGACTGGGACAATATTTGAAACCCTAAGTTTTTGTTTTTTATTTGGTTTTTTTATTTAATAAATACGGAGCGTTTATGTTTTAACCCTAAACATTTTGCAGCAGACACATCTCCACCCTGTCCCAAACCAGTAATGGTGTTGGTAGATGTAACGTTAGAGTTTGGCTTTTTGATTAAAAGAATGACACTCTCAACTTACGTATTCAAATACGAAGAAGAAATTCGAAATTTCGGCATTTACTATATACAATTTATAATGGGTACACGATGTTGTCCATAAATCATCATAAATACATAGTGACACGTTTCAAACTCATTTATAAAATTAACTATGACGTGAGATTTCTTTTCATTGAAATAATATGATCTCTGCTGGATAATAAATAAGCGAATAATTACAAAAACACAAGTTAATTTTTGTATCCATTTAGCTCTCACATTTACTGTTTCAAAAATAATGCCTAAAAAGTGTTAAAATCAAGGAAACGTATTTAATGATGCGCAATAATTTATATTTTGACAGTACTGTATCAATTATTTATGGAAAAGCTGTGTAAGAAACATGCTGATAAAAAAATTTAGGCTTTGCCTTTATGGAAGTAGAATAATTTAACGAGTTAAGATGGTGGTGAGTTAATTTGTAAATATAAAAAATGGTAATTATTATTCCCACTAAATGACAGAGAGAGAGTAAAGAAATTGCAGTAGTTTTGGATTTAGTTTAGTTTTGAATGTTGAAATGACATGAAGAAGAGTTAAAAAATGATACAAGGTATGAATCTGGAAATAAAAGTAACGTTTCCGAATTTCGGGCAATTCCATCTATATACGTCTCACTTTTCTTCCTAGGTTTCATTAATGTAGGGTGAATAGAGAGAACAAGATTTCCTACAGAAAACACCTAGATCATAGTCTAGATTACCATTATTAAGTAAGGTCCCGTTTTATGCAATAGAGAAAAGCCATTTCCCACATATGTATATACGTGGACTTTACTTCACCCCAAACTTCTCTTCCTACACTGTTTTGCTACACGTTAATTTGTAGCAAAAATCATGCATATTCTTACATGTTCCAGCTGGTAATAATAAGTTATTTTCTTAAGAGAAACATGATGAAGAAGATTTTTGGCAAAGAAACTGGACTCTATCTTACGTTTTTTCAATCTTTTCTTATATATAAATATTGGTAGGGATACCTTCTAATATTGGGGGAGAGGGCCCTATGTGCCACCATGCATGTATATATATACCAATAAATAAATAATGTTATAGGGAAGTGTCTGCATGACCCATGTGATCATATGAAATGAAACCAATAAAATTAAAGAAAGCTGTACAAAAATCACACTTGTCCAAAACCTTCTACCCACCTCACGTACCATCATCTTATTTTTACCCAAATAAAACGATCCATCCATATAACCCAAAAGTTCCATTTATTTTTTTCCTTCATCATAAAATCTATATTTTTTTATTTATTATAAATGTGGAATCTAGTGCTTTTCCTCGACCAACTTTAATGCGTACAACTTTGCATCTGATGATTCTCATTTAAACATCTCTCTCTCTCTCTCCCTCTCTCACTCATATATATCCAAATTAATTAGTACAAGCTGATTTAAATCATACCAATCTAATAAACCTACAAAAAGAGAGTCCTTCTTCACGGAATATTAATATTGTTCTTAGAACTGTGACATTGATTATCAGTACTATATAAGTACTGACACATTTCTTTACATAACCATCTATATATATAACTCAGATTCACGTATTCTTGGCTATCTACGAACTTACTGTCACCTCTTCCACCTACCATAACTGATAAGAAATTTAACACTTCTCACTAATTCACTTACTTCCATGCTATCTAATTTACTATATACAATTTAATAAACACTTATATATATATATATATATATATATATATATATATACTTCGCTTATCTAACGACTGATGGAACAATTCTCAGTATGAAGTATGAACTATGCAGGATCCTCCCATAAATTATGCAGGATCCTCCCATAAATTTTTATTAATATATATATATATATATATATAGGTAGATAGTGTGTGTATATATATATATATGTACATGTGTGTGAAGAGATGTTTAACAGATGGATCATTGTATCATTTGGCTGTGATGGATGCGAATTACATGAAGGATTGTTATTAATGTGGAAAAAAAATGAAGATTCTACTCAAAGATTACTCAACAGATGATATTATTTATTCTGCATAAAAAATTGTGTCCTTCGGCAGTTATTCTGCAGTAAAACTTGTAGTTTTGAAAGTCTGTGTGCTAAACTTTACCACTTACACCTATATATATATATACACATACACTAGTTTTTACTAACCCTACTGTTGATAATATTTCACACCCTTGTTTAGTTTGTAGCAGTTGTTTGTGATGTAATGGTTATTGGGTTGGTTGAGATATGCAATAGCCTTAGATAATAGATAATTTAATACGTGGTCTTTCTATTTATCTAATTTTGTCCAGTGTTAAATTTTATTCCTAAATTACTATACTGGATATGTATATCATAAAATTTATTCCAAAGAAACAATAAAAGCACACTAATTATGACACACTTCTATATTCTTAATGTACATAAAGAAAAATATGTGTGGGGCTTTACTACAAATTAAACTAAAGGTTCATAATTAGTTAACCTTCATTAATAATTCCTGCTGAAAAACTCAAGCATCTTTTATTTTTATTTTTTTCATTTTTAGGTTAAAGATGAATAATTAATTTGAAATAAAGGAAAGATAATTAGAAAGGGTAAAAGGAGTGATAAAATATATTATATATATAGAAATGTGGAATAGGCTTTTTTCTAAATTTCATTATCTGTCACGTCATTTTCATGTCTCTAATAATTCAGAAGGCTCTTATCTGATGAATTGCCAGTTTGTACCAGAGCTGAAGGGTACCTGCTGTTTGGCAACATAGACTCGTAACACGACACAGTTGGTTTTTTTTGTGTGATACCCCTATTGGCAGTGTTTGTAAGTTGGTGGCTAAACTTTTCTCAGCAGTTAAGATCCATCTGGTTTATTGAGAGTAATTAACATTAACCGAGTTGATTATTGAAGTAATTAATGAGAAAAAGGTGATTAGTTAGTTTGTAGAAGAATCTGTGTATGTGGGATTTGTGTGGATGAAAATGAAAGAGTGGGAAAAGGGATAAAAGGAAGAGAGAATGTATATTAGGCATTAGGCATTAGGAAGAAAAAAAAAATGGTGATGAGTGATGAGAGGCAAAACTGAGATGAGTGTGTTGAGATGCAGAATGGGTGTGGGTGGGGAAGGGTTGATGGAAAGGACAGCACTAGTTGTGTTGTGTGTGTATTATATATATTTGTAAAAGTTACTTCTTGCCAATGCCGACTCAATGCGCAATTCAAGGCTTCTTGTCCTAAACCACTTAAATCTCCATCCCTTACTCAGTACTATCATAATTAGTTATTCAGTTTTCTTATATAATACCACATTTTATTATTTAAATACTTCATCTTTTTTTAATCACATTATTAGTGTTAACAAATTTATTAAGTGACATTTGATAAAAAAAAATATATGAAATAAAATAGAAAATACATATTATAAGTTTTGCTCATTCATACTTCAATTAACTATATTCATATTATATAAAAGAATTCTACACTTATTTTGTATAAATTGTTTTATATGTAATAATTACATCATACACTATACACGATGTCGTACATTCTAGCATTATAATAATCAATGGTGAAGATTTCGTTGTTCTCAATTTGTGAAACACTTCAAAATCTAAAATTAGAAAAATAGTTAGTAGTGCAAAAACGCTATTTAACCTCACTTCTTAGACGTCGGTTAAGGGTAAGCACGACGTATATTGATGATTGGTGGCATTTTCGTAAATAAGTTGGCCATATAAACGTCAGTTAGAAGGTGCCCCGACTCTATATGTCTGACAGGTGGATGAAAAGTCATTTCTTTCAGTCATATAGACGTTAATTAGGAGGGGTCCCGACGTCTATATAACGAAAATTAATGGCTATTCACCTACCTACCAGACATATAGACGTCAATTGGGAGAGCCCCGACGTCTAAACCCTAAATCCAAAAATTTAAAAGTCATTTTTTGATTCTATATAGACGTCTGATCCCGCCACTCCGACTTCTAAAGCACTTTAGACGTCAGTTATTGGAGGAACCAACGTCTAAACCCTAAATCCAAAAATTTAAAAAGTCACTTTTTGACTCCATATAGACGTCTGATCCCGCCACTCTGACTTCTAAAGCCTTTTAAACGTCTGTTGTGGGGGAACCGACGTTTGTAGACGTCTGTTATGGGGGGAACCGACTTCTAAATGTCTACATTAAAGCACTGCGAACGCGAGGAGCAGTTACGTGCACTCATTGTTCATCATCGTCCTCGCATTTTCTCTCCATGGGTTATGTTTTTCAGGTTCATTTTCTCACTTTTGCACCGTTTAAAACTAATTTTACTCCGATTACATTACTCTTTGATGAATTATCTTTCATTTCAACCGATTAAAATGCGTTTTCGTTGAGTTTTGTCCAGTTTTGCTCGTGTCCTTCGGCAGCGTTATTGGACGGCGATTTCTTGTGTTTTGCACTCCTCTAATTCCCTCCACTACATTATTAAAACCATCTAATACAAAAAAAAACGTACAATCCATTCTCTTCAACTAAAATATAAAGTTGTAAACTCGAATCACCATAAGCCAGGAGCAAGTCGAGAGGCCTCAAGCGGAGAAAGATCCTATCAAATACGGCGACATTTTAGACGTCTGACCTATAGAGTCCGACGTGTATATAAACGTCTGACCTATAGAGTCCGACGTCTACATAGACGTCGATCATATCCTGACCGATGTATAATTAACGTTATCCGAATAGACGTCAGTTTCATATGTGACATTAAAAGTCCAAAATAACCGACGTTAAACAACGTTTTTCCACTAGTGAGTGTAATATATTAGGCTTAAGGTGTAAGAGATGTTCCAAAAATACCTGAAAAATTTAGAATATAGAACATTAATGGATGTAATTAAGGATTAATGAAAAGATAGATTGTAATAATTAGTATAAGTAATACGTTAAAAAGGAATAGGATGATTGGTCTGAAATAACGAAACATCAGGTAGGTTGTATGAGTAGTTTAGGAATAAGTAAAAGTGTAAGAATAAACTGAAAATTAGTAATGAAAAAATATTAAATAAATTGTTTATAATTAATCAACTAATTTGATATTTTTGTCTTCACTTCATTATACACACGCTATTTACAAGATTGAAATGTAAATTTCCAATATTACATTTTTTCTTATATTAGCAAGTTTAATTTTAAGTAAAACCTCATTTTTTTTATTTGAATTTAGTTCTTTCGATTTTTTCAGAAATATTTAATTAAATATTTTAATTGTCTTATTTTATATGGAGATAGAGAGCTTTACAGTAATATTAAACAATGATATTGAAACATGTTATTTATTTACATGTTAACATATTGATATTGATTTAACAGATTTAACTAAAATTATGTATTATTTTAAAGAAAAAAGATTAAATTCACAAAATGATAAATCCATTTTAAAACTATATGCATATTTAAGCTTTTAAGAAGACTTTGTTGTTTTAAAATTTTTAACACATAATTATGCATTTCTTTCGATTATACTTTTATATGGAGTTGAGTGATTAATATTTTTAGTATACTTTTAATAATATGGAGTTTTATATTGTACTTATAATGGAATATTAAATGTTATTTCTTACTCTCTTTTCATTTTTGAAAATGTAATTTTATTTATTTTTCATTTTTAAAGCTGAAAATAATATGATTACGCTTTTGTTAATTTTCAACATTGTTTTTACATTTGAATTAATTTATGTATATATTGCATTAATGATGTAAAAAAACTCGCATAATATTTTTATTAAAAACTTATTATATTTATACAAAAACCTTAAAACACTAGCAGAAATAAAGAATATAATAAAATAGGAACAGAAACTTTTAGTACAAATGAAGTTGGTGGAAATCATATAGAAAAATTATAAATTATTAAAGAAGGATAATTTAAAGTTTAAGATACACAGTTAAATGTTTTCAATTTTGCTATAAACCTTATAAACATTCAAAATCTGAAGAGGAGTAATTGGAATAAAAAAAACCATAATTAAGTCTAAAATTTTAAGGACAGCTTTATGTAAGTTATAATTATCATAAAAAGTAATGATAACAGTACTGCAAGCAGATGTACGGACTAATCGATAATAAGAGGGTGAAAAGACACGTAATTGTTGTAATTTGAATTTAGTATTTTAAGCTTTATCCATTTACTTTATCGTCATGGGTTAATTCCGTGAAAAAAAATTATTGTGAATTTATATTAAATTAAAAGTTTTTAATGAAAAAATATTTTTTATTTAAAATAAAATAATATAAATATAGTGAATTTCTAAATAAAACATTTAAAATATGTAGTTGTAATGATGATTATTAAAAGATATACGATTTTATAAAAAGATGTGTAGTATCATCTTAAAAATAATATTTAAGATTTATAATATATTTATAAATATTAAAATATAAATTTTTGAGTGGTGTTTCCGATCTTGAATGTGTCCGTTTATTATGATCAATTACACATTATTAAGGTATTGACTGTTTTAAAAAGCATAGTATTTTTGTATTTTTGTTTTTAAAAATAAAAAAGTATATATATATTTAAACTGTCTCGAATCTGACTTATATGTGAGACTATATTTAATTATAGTAAAAATAAGTGAATATAGATAAACATTTATTATTTGAATCTAATAGTAATTATTCATTTTCCTGAATTTTATTTATTTAACGTTATTCATTTATTCAATCCAACTATCTTATATTCAAATTTCTATCTAATTCATTCAAATTCGATTAGATACAACTTTTTTACTCAATCCAAACACTAATTTTTCAAAACACATTATACTATAATAATTTTTAATAAAACCTTAGATATACAATATTGATTTTTCATACAACAAAATAATATAATCAAACAAGTTTTTCTTATATAAAAACTATTTAGTCATTTCAATTAAAATAATTTAATTGTATTTGTTACCTATATGTTTATGTAAAATTAGGACTAAATATTTATCAGCTTTGGACTTAATTTGATTAACTCAAATTGAAATTCATTATTATAATATTTATATTCCATCATTTGATCCATTGAATTAGATGGTAGTGGTCACACTCTAACTTTCTTGATTGAACAGCTTACTGTGAATTAATTTAGTCAACCCAGTTTTATATATATATATATATATATATATATACACATTATGTTAGTGATAATAATTATTGGATCTATTATTTTTATCGTATGTGAGACTTAAACTCGTACTTAAATTCTTAATAATTTTTAATAATGATTACTTTAACTTCAAGCCGATGACATATTACTGTACTGATTAAAAATATCAGTGAATTTCATTAAATGTGAATTTGAATATGTGTATAGAGTTTTTAGATGTGTACTATATAAATTAAGAAGAGTTTTATAGGTGTCTGAAACAAAATTAAGTATGTGTATAGAGACATATAGACAAGTTTCACATCCCAAGAATATATGTGGTAAATTCGAGTTCGATATGCTCCATATAAGTGTAACACAAAGTACTGATCAGCATTTTTTTACCCACAAGTGTTATAAAGGACCATGAAAGCGATTGATAAATAACTTAGCACTTTGATGACCACCAAGTATCACTGATAGTGACATAGCATCCAACTTAATATCAGTATATGTTTGGAAACATGATAACTCATTATGTACAAAATACATTTTAATTTTTATATATTTTTATTCTTTCATTGCTTAGACACTCATAATACAGGTTTTTTTTCGTAACTCTTTTCCTACTGCTGTGTCTTGTAAAAGGGAAAAATAAGTATTTTTTTATTCAGTGACTTGTTTTTTTAATATTTTTAATTAATTTTTTATTAAAAAATTTGTCTTAAATTTTGTTCATTTTTAATATTTTTAATTAATTTTTTATTAAAAAATTTGTCTTAAATTTTGTTCATTTTTAATATTTTTAATTAATTTTTTATTAAAAAATTTGTCTTAAATCTTGTTCATTTGAGTGGATTTGGAAGAGAGTAATTGATAGAATTTGAAAGGATTTGCTGATAAATTTTTTTGTTATTTTTTTAATAGATTTGGAGATAAGAAAGAGTGAATTTGGAAGTAAATTTTTTTTAATCTGTCACATAAATTAAATCCTACACTAATTCTCATAAATTTTACTTTCACTCTCGGTTACCTCCAAATCTATTCAAATAAACAATTCACTTGAAGCTCCCCGAGAAAATCTTGATAGTCCAGTCAAACATTCCAACTTATTCAATTCAATTTTCAAAATCTCGAGAGGGAGAAAGAGCTGTCACTACCCACAATAAATTCCTTTTTCGTTTCATACTCTCGTTCTCTTACATAATTACATAATAAATGCTGTTTCATTCCTTTTGAGCTTCTTGCAATTTGTAACGCACGAGAATTTATGTCCTCTCATGCATAGCCCTTTTGCTTCAACTGAACTCTGTGAAGCCTTTTTCCACTCGTTTGGGGGTACGCAATTCAAAGCGGAGGGTCGTTCAGAATAACACCATTGCCAACTGCACTGTTTTTTGGTGAGATTGGTTTCTGATCACTGTTCAGAAAAAGATGGAACCCAGGGAAACTATGTCGGGTCCGCAGAAATTGGCCAGGCAATTGGATTTCACCGTCGTTTACAGAGATAATCCGCACCTGAAACTGTCTCCTCCGTCAGCACCGCCGCATTCACTTTTGCCACTCTCATCACATCCTCCGTTGCAGTTAAATTTGCAGACACAGGGGCAAAGGCCGTGGTTATGTTCAGAGTCACAGGAGCAACAGCCCTGGCTACATTCACCGGGATCAAAGCTAGTTTGGCCAGTTCATCAATTTCCGCAGCCGGTGCAGAAACTTCCGGTTAAGGTGTTGCCAGTGGTGTAAGTATTCTTATGGCTCAAAAGAAAGGAAATAGAAAACTGTAGCGGTTTGAATTTGATTAACCTGTGTCAATGATAAAGAATGTCCGGATCGTGCTAAAGTGGGTCGATATGGGTTAAGAGTGTTAAATTGGACATATGTTTTAAAATCTAGTACGATAAAGATTGTTCTTGGCTGACATGATTTGATTGGATGCCTCAAAAGTAATGATTCTTGAAAATTTTAAGTTTAATAATTAGTTTGGTCCCTATTTTCGAATAATCTTTATGTTGCAGTCCCTGTTCAAAGAAACTCTACTCACTTTAGTTCCCTAATACATGCATTTAAGTCTATTTTCTTTTGACTGTCAGTAATTGTTCAGACTAAAATGGATTGGAAAATGTATGAGTAAGGAGTAAAATGAGTTAAAAAAAAAGTGTACTTTCTGGGAACTAACAAGTACTAAAATGAGTTATTTCCAGGTATAGAGATCAAAACATAGAAGAGTTGTAATTAAACGGGAAAATTATAAAGGTGAGATGGCTACATTTCAATAATTATAAATATTATCCGAATGCCACCTGGGTTCATTGTTATCATTTTGAGATTGACTATAGTAATCTGAATTATGATAAAAAAGGGAAATATGTAGTATACATTTTGGGAAAATAAGTGTCTTAAATTTGCTACTAAACTTAATGCTACTTGATGGAGCTAAATTAGTTGTAAAGGAAAAAGCTCTAAATATTTCATCAATCCATATAATAAGGGGTTAGAAATACTGTTTCATCTATGTACTCACTATTAAGTTTTGCCTCACAGTAAGAATTTTTGTACTAATTTGAATTTTATTGTTTGTGAACTTATTTGCATTTTTTCAGGAAGTCAGAGTCTCCTATATCACAACCTCCATTTAACGTGGAATTAAAGGTCACGACACCAAAGAAACAGAAACAATGTAACTGCAAAAATTCTAGATGCCTCAAATTGTAAGTCCTCTAGTTTATCCGAATGAAAAACTTTTATCAAGAATACTTTATCTCATGGTCATACTATATCTGCACAATCTTGCACGTTTTTTTTCCTGCTCTCTCTCTTTAACTGGAAAAGCCTAATTTGGCAAATGTTAGGTACTGTGAGTGTTTTGCAGCTGGCATCTATTGTGATGGCTGCAACTGTGTAAATTGCCATAATAATGTGGATAATGAGGCTGCCAGACAGGAGGCAGTTGGAATAACATTGGAAAGAAACCCAAATGCTTTCAGACCAAAAATTGCTAGCAGTCCGCAAGAACAACGAAATTCCAAGGTTTAAAATTCCTCAAACTCCCTCAAAATTCAAACTTCAAGGTTTTGTGATGGCACTTAATGCTCTAGGTTTATGTGATATTTTAGTTGACAGTGGTGCACTTTAATGTCTTGTATGAACACAGGAAAGTGAAGCTCAAGTTATAGGAAAGCACAATAAAGGATGTCATTGCAAAAAATCTGGTTGCCTTAAGAAGTATTGTGAGTGCTTCCAAGCCAATATCCTCTGCTCTGAAAATTGTAAATGCATGGACTGCAAGAATTTTGAAGGAAGTACTGAAAGAAGAGCAATTTTTCACAGAGAGTATAATCTAGTTCACATGGAACAGGGAACTAATGCTGCTGTAACCGAAGTCCTTGGATCATCTGGCTATAGAAACCATATAACATCCAAGAAGAGAAAAATTCAAGAAACGTTTTCAGGAAAGTTAGCTGCGGATCAAACTGTTAACACAACTGCCCAATACCTACAGGTGCTTTCTTCTTTGCCTTTTTCAGTCTTGACAGGATTTACTCTGGTCTATGTAAACAGTAATGTACTAATTCTTTATGCAGCAGGTTCATTATAATTGGATTGAAAAATGAATTCATATGATTTGTCTTGTAATTATAGGCATCAAGTCAACAATTCAATCCTTGTTGTATTCCTTGGAACCCTTGATTTCCTTATTTTTTACCTGTTGGTTTAATGATCAATTTCCTCTATCCTTGGACATCCAAACATAATGTAATTTTTTTTACATTATTTTGTATTTTAATCAGGAAACTGATCGTATGGCTTCCTCGTCTTCAAATCTGTCATATTCCTTTGTTTCTGACCATGTCAACACAAGAATTTCAGGGTCTTCAAGGTCTATGTACCGGTACGTGAGTTTTTCTAATAATTATTTGATGAATTTATATATCTTCAAGGTCTATGTACATCTAACAATTTATTCATGCTGAAGGTCGGTATTGGCAGATGTCCTCCAGCCACAAAATGTGAAGAATCTCTGCTCACTTTTTGTTATTCTCTCACGAGTATCTGCAAAAACTGATGCAGGTTTTGAGCATCTCATGGATGTATACTCTATTTATCATTTTCAGAATAATTTTATTTTTTTCTAATGAATGCTGAATGATTTAATATTCCGAAGATTTAAATATGTACTTGTGATTAAGGGATACCTTAGGGAGAAGTGGTGTTATATGTCATGCTATATTTTATTGGGGAGTACAAAGAAATAGTAAGCAATTGGGAAAGTATTATGGTACTAGAACAATAGTTAACGGATGCATATCTAAAGTAATGATATTAAATTGTGTTTGAATATTTGATGATCAAAACTTTGAATTTGCAATGTCCGAAGGGAAACTATTGTCGTTTAGTAAAATTAATGAGATTATTTTTAATTTTTTTAATGACACTAGTGTCACACTAATAATATGACTAAGGAAGGGGGCACTGGTGAAAAAACCTTTAGAGGACCTTTCATACACAGAATACTTTCAGCAAATTTTCATTCTTTGAATTGGTTAGGTTAGGCTATCAGATCATGAACACCACTAATGTTCCTGAAGTCTTTCATTTTTTGGTATAAACATGCTTTGGCCACAATTGTCATCATGCAGTTGCATACCTTTGGAAATATGTATTTCAGATTCAAGGTGTACTGTTCACATTTCTGACAATAGTTGTCTTTCTGTGATGCTCTCTGTAGCTTTCACCCTTTCCATATTTTCCCGACATGTTTTATCTGTACTAAGTTTGTATTTTAATAAATGTTTCCCAACTTTTCAGAAGCCGAAGGGAAAATAGATCGACAGACAAAAGCTGGGAACTCTAAAGCTTCCGTTGCTTCATCAGCTAAATCGCTACAGCAAACTAAAGACGGTCGCCAGCCCGTTTGTGATGATCACGTGAATAAAGCTGTGGCAGATGCAGTTGATATTGCAAATTATAATAGGCCATTGTCACCAGAAACACTGGCATTGATGTGTGATGAACAGGCCAACATGTTTTTTGGAAATACTTCTGCCGATGGAGCTGCATATCAAAACATGATTCAAAAGTCATTAAATTCTGATGGAAGCTCTGATGCTTACGGAGAGCAGGAAAGGCTTATAATGACCAAACTCTTGGATGTTCTTCGCGAACTCGTTACTCTTGGTAGCATAAAAGGTTAGGCTTTAGTGTTATGGTGTTCTAGTCTTCACTATTACAATTTTGCTTCGCAGAAATTATCTGGGTGTTTTTCTGTTAAAAATTTACTGTAATATTCTATGAATAGTCATTGGGGAAAGTCCCGTTTGAATGACATAGCTAACTCAGCTGACCATGTAGTGTATCCATACCTACTTGATGATGCAATTGTACTTTGTAGCTATTAGTCTCACTCAGCTAACTTGTATGTAAACAGCATGCATCATCGTAATCATAAAACTAAGAATGTCAGGCTAGAGCAGAAAAATGAGAAGACATAGACACTCACCTTGTTGCCAATCTTATTATGTAAAGCAAGAAGCAATTCTCTGAGGTAACTAAAGCTAATTATCTAATATTGTTTATCTTTACGTTGTAGAAACGTGCTATTATTCGTCGACCAAGAAAGAACCCGCAGACCACGGCAATATTGGGGCTGAAACTGGCGTTGGAAGTGAAAAGAGAAATAGTAGCAATTGCATTGCAAATTACCCCATCCCATCGGTTACTAAAATATCCCAAACATTTATGCCATAACTAATGGACATGTTTATAACTGATTTTTCGTTGACCAGTGAAAAAAGTTGCCAGTGTCCGTGCACCAGCCAGGAATTTCTGGCATTGATGTGCATTTACTTCCCTCATTTAAATTAAAAGGTTACTTAGAATTATAGCTGTCAAATAAACCTATTTCATACGACTTGATCTTAGTTTATTAGATTGGAACCAAAAAAGCTGATGAGATCAAAACAATTTACAGATCAAATATTTCCAAAAACTCTATGGATCAGATAAGTCTGAGTTTTTCTTTTTTAGCATGAGAAAAATAAAGAAAATGAATGACAAATGAAATATATGCATTTGGGTGGAAATAATATTTGGAGTTTGATTGGAATATTGTTTATTATATTTACTTTCTATTTTTTAAAAGTTCATTATTTTTGTAATTGAGAAATATACATTTAATAAATCTCATTTTCCATTTCTACCAATTTTAAAAATATTTCCAAATTAATCTAACAAAATTCATTTGAAGATACGTAATAAAATTATAAATATGAGTATAAAATAAGTTATTAATATTCTCTTCTTTTCTTCTTCATCCTTAACTAATTATATGATAACATGATCGGATGACCAAATTTCAAAACAATTAAATATAATAATTATTAAGAGGTTATATTAAATATAATGATTATTAAGATGTTGATTAACTTAGAATTGGATATATATATATATATATATATATATATATATATATATATTGTTTTGGTAGATATTTTGTGGGACCAAGAAACTAACCTGGATGACGTGACTTTATCGCTTTCTGATGTTTGGATTGTCCGTTCACTTTTCTTAGGCTTGGACCGTTCGCTCTTCTTCTTGATAGAGGGGGGAGGTACCTGCAAAAGGCACTCTGACGCTCAAGTTAGGAGCAGTTTGATGAACCTTGGTTCACAAGTGTGTATTTAGTGATTTTATGTTGTGGCCTTGACTCTCTATTTATAATTTGTCTCATGGACATTAAACTGGCATAAGCCCAATAAAATATAAACAGAATAAAATATTACCTGAAAATCTGGTTAGTTGCTAAATATCTTTAAATAGATATTCTTGATTATCCTTTGATTATTTTATCTTCTGCTTATCAATATCTTTAATAAGATATTCTTGATTATTATTTTATATCTTTAATAAGATATATCGTAACCGCTCGGCCATGATATCATACTGTACATTATGTCCCCTAAGTCTGAGTTAAGCGTTCGGCTTTAGCCGAAGTTAACTATAGGACTTATGAGTTCGAGGGAGGTTGTTCTCGTTGTGTTGTAAGGCCGGATGACCAAATACCCGAGGCCGAATGGTCGAATATCTGAACAATTGCAGTCATGGAAGGTTGAGCAGTTGAGGCCGAGTGGCCGAACACCTATGAGGCCGTGTGGCCTAACACCTGTGAGGTCGTGTGGCCGAACACCTGTGAGGCCGAACGACTGTGTACCTGAATACCTGAGGCCATGGAAGGCCGAGCAGTAGAGGCCGAATGACTGAATGCTTATGAGTGAGTGTTCATCGGGGAAATGCCTTTACCATTCGATTGATAGTCTATGAGGGACTGTCTTTAATTTATAGTCCATGGGGGACTGTCTTTGATTTATAGTCCATGGGAGACTGTCTTTGATTTATAGTCCATGGGAGACTATATTTAATTTATAGTCCATGGGAGATTGTCTTTGATTTATAGTCCATGGGGGACTGTCTTTGATTTATAGTCCATGAGGGACTGTCTTATGTTCTGTAGGATCGATTGGCCGAGTACATGTGAGACCGAATGGCCGAGCACCTGTGAGGCCGAATGACCGAGCACCTGTGAGGCCGAATGACCTTGTACCTGTAAAGTCGAATGGCTGAATACCTGTGAGGCCGAATGACCGAGTACTTGTAAAGCTGAATGGCTGAATGCCTGTGAGGCCGAATGGCCGAGCACCTGTGAGGCAGAATGGCCGAGTACCTGTAAAGCTGAATGGCTGAATACCTGTAAAGCCGAATGACTGAATTCTTGTGAGGCCGAATGACTAAGTACCTATGAGGCCGAATGGCCGAGGACCTGTAATCTAATTCTTGTAATTTTTTCCTGTAGTTCCAGTAGTTCGAGGAAGATAAATGTGTTCTTTACAGTTAAGGAATGATGTTATGAAAGAATGCTTCGTCAAACATTTGATATGTCATATGTTAAACCAAAGTGGCTTTGGAAAACATGACGCAATTCAATAAAACTATAAAATTCTTTCATGATGAAGAAATCATGTAATGCTGTTATATGCTGCATAAATATTTTGAAAGAGAAACTCCATTTTTTTTCTTTTTTAGGTAATGTGTCAGTCACGATTATATTATTATATATGTATACATATATATCTTCAATATCTATATATAAAATAGTTATTATATTCTCCGTTAGATCTTTTATGAGATATCCATATTTGTAGTTATATATTATATATAATATATCAAATATGATAAAAGCCGTTATTTAATATTCTTAATATCTATATGAGATAGTTGCTACAATATTCACGGTAATCACACATTTAAGATTTTTGTATTTCAAAAAATACTTATCTTGTTGATGAAACTTCCGGTAAAGATGACGATTCTTGTTGTATAGCCCTTGTTTTGCTGAAAATTCTTGGTGTTGATCCGAAGTAGCGATGTTGATACCGAGTGCTTGTCTTGGTTCCTTGTAGTTTCAGTGGGATGCCCCCCGACCCCACGGTGGGTACCAAAGTGTTTCAGTAGATATTTTGTGGGACCGAGAAACTAACCTGGATGGCGTGGCTTTATCGCTTTCTGATGCTTGGATTGTCTGGATCGCTCACTTTTTCTACGCCTGGTTTGCTCTTCTTCTTGACAAAGGGGGGAGGTACCTGCAAAAAGCACTCTAACGCTCAAGTTAGGAGCGGTTTGATGAACCTTGGTTCACAATTGTGTATTTAGTGATTTTATGATCACTGTAGAATATTTGAGAGATAGGTTGAATGTGAGTAAACTCTGAATGGAGAGTGATTAGAAGTACCTGGCTTGTGGTCTTGACTCTCTATTTATAATTTGTCTCATGGACCTTAAACTGACATAAGCCCAATAAAATATAAACAGAATAAAATATAAATAGACTTACCTGAAAATCTGGTTAGTTGCTAAATATCTTTAAATAGATATTCTTGATTATTATTTTCTATCTTTAATAAGATATATCCTAACCGCTCGGCCCTGATATCATACTATATATAAATATATATATATATATATATATATATATATATATATATATATATATATAATTTCAATAACTTAATCATTAGATATTTTAAATATAGTTTTAGTACAATAAGAATTAGAACATTCTTCTTTTTAATACAATGTAAAAAAAATTAATACATTAAATTTAATTTTATTAGTTGTTTCGGTGTAGATTTATAAGACCGAGAGACTAACCTGGATGTCGTGGCTTTACTGCTTTCCTATGCTTGAACTGGTTCTCTGATTATCTTCTTTCCGCTTGGACCGCTCGATCGCCTACAATCTTGGCTGTTCGGTGATCTTCAAGCTTTGACCGCTCGGCCGCCTTCCCGGTGGAGAGGGGGAGGTACCTGCAAAAGGCACTCTGACGCCAAAATCAGTGTATTGAAGAGGCTCGACTCTTGATTGAATATTTAGTGAAGGGTTTTACTATTTGAGTATTTGAGAATATGATTTGAATGTGAATAAACTCTGAATGGAGAGTGATTAGAAGTACCTGGCTGGTGGCCCTGACCTTGTATTTATAAGTTGTCTCATGGACCTTAAACTGACGTAAGCTCAATAAAAAATAAAATATAAACAGACTTACCTAAAAATTTAGTTAGTTGATAAATATCTTTAATTAGATATTCTTGATTATCCTTTGATTATTTTATCCTCTTTCTATCAATATTTTTAATTAGATATTTATTTAGATATTCTTGATTATATACCATACCATACATTATTGTTTTTTCAATTTTGATATTAATTTTGTTAAATATACACATAGAACTACTTTATATAAATGTGAATTTGTTATATATGAATTAGGATAAAAAGATATTATATATTTATTTTATAAATTTTAAATATATTAAAGTATTATTTTATAGAAACTAACATTCACATTCGAATTAAAGTAGTGCAAAACATTTGGAAAAATTATTAATAATGATGTAAAAAATTATTAAGAGTTATTAACAATTACGTGGGTAACCAAGTACACGGAAAAATAACATTTATATTTTTTAAACAAAGAAAATAAATGAACTAATTGAGTTCTAATACTGATCAAACCTACTTTATGAGAGATTTTGGAGTCGAAAACTTTGAAAAAACTTTCTGCTGTATATTTTAGGGGATCAGGACTCATCTGTGAAATAAAAATTAAATTGACAACTCTATGCAGAATTACTGTATATAATTGTAACCACACTTTGTTGCGCTGACATCTCAACACCATTTAGTATTGCCTGAAACATTGGTCAATTTTGATCTTTTCTATATTAACACGAACATTGTTGTGTTAATAATAACAAAGTTGGTTCATTTCACGTAAGTCAATGTACACCACAGATGAAACTGTTTAATTATACAAGTGAAATCCATTTTTGTTTTTTTTTTTTTTTAAAAGTTTTACCTCGATTAAAGATAATGTCAATTTATAATATATAAATGAATGTAAATGTAAATTTTATTTTATAAAACGGTTTTATATAATTAAATTAAGTTTAAAATTCACTTCTTAATATGATATCAGAAACGTAATTAAAGTCTATCCTAACGAAAATATTATTTATATTTGGATAAATAGTTGAATGAGTTTAAATACATTTCTTTAAAGATTTTGTAAGAAGGTCAAATTATAGAATATGACAAGTGAGACTCAGTTCTCATTCCATGAGTCAAATTTTAGGGTAAAATTAAATTTAAAATCAAGATTTAAAGATGATTTTAGAGTTTGCTGTTTACATTTTTTTTTGTTATTTTATGAAGCTTATAACCGGGTCATTACCAAATTTGAGTCACGCATCCTTAATGATTAAGATAAAGTAGGTCTTTCTAACTTGGATAAATTTAAAATAGAATATACAAAGTGGTCAATTTTCATCAATATTGAGTTAGTTTCAGACCTAAGTCAATATCCTCTAAAAATAAGATAATAATTAACGTTTTAAAACATAGAAACTTATTCAGTTATTGGAAAAAAAGTAACAATATCAAAATTATTTTACTTGCTTAGGATATGATATTTTAGAGTAATATACCAGTCACATTTCCGATGTTTCATTTGACTCTGATGAACACAGTTTCTTAATTTTGGGATATGAACGTTTTAATGTAGACAAATTCAAAGCCAAAAGCTTAAGGAATTGTGAAAACACTTGTTTTATTTTTTTATTTATTTTTATTTGGCACATAAGGATTAAAATCTGGAAAGAATTAAAATTCGAAAGCCTTTTAATCGCTATTTTATAAATCAAAGTCTTAAATCCATTTTGAAAAGAAGATATTTTGTAGAAAATGCAGTTTCAATAAGTTGAATTAAATAGTATGGTAGATTTTTTTAGATAATTAATTATAAGTCTGTGGACGAAAGCTTTAAACAATAAATAATCTTCTATATAATCCATTATTTATTGGGTTCTTTTTTCTCAGGATAGATAGTCATCTGTCATTGAAAGCTAAACAAAAATTACTCTTTCTACAACCGTAATAATAAGGTAATAAAAGAAAGAATTTAGACTAAAGAGTAGAATTTTCTTGAGATACTTATTATTAAGTGTAGTTGGAGTTTTAATTCGTGATTATTCTTAAGTCGATCTTAGAAAGGAATTTCATGATTTTTAATGTGTGGTTATATTAGGTTATATCTGACCGATGTATTATGGTCTTCCTGTTTTATCATTATTATCTTAAGAGTTATTTATTTTCTTGCTTTTCATTATTTTGGGTGTCTCTATCAACTTGATTCGTTATGAAAATATTAAGAGAATTAAATATATTTTTAGTTTTTTAATTTTTAGTAAAATTATTATTTTTTTTAAATTTCAATCAACTTAGTTATTTATTTTAGAATACCGTAAATTTAATTATTTTAATTGACTTTAAGTAAATAACTCAAATATTAATATAAAATATATTTAAAATATTAAATAAACTCAACAAAATTTAATTAAAAATAAAATTAAAAATCAAATTGAATGAAAATTTAAGAAAACAACTAATTCAATTTTCGTTGAAATTAAGGAATCACATGTATATATAAATACGAAAAGTGTTTGTCTTTATTCTTTGTTATCTGTTACACTCAACATGGTATCAGTTAGAAATTTGGTTTTTGTTTGGCCCTCTTTTCGGTGTTTCTTGCTCCGTCGGTGCATATTGCTTCTTCGTTGCGCGTGCTCTTTCAGTGTTTCTTCTTCTTTTTTTCTGCCTCCTTCAATTTGCGGTTTCTTTTTATGGCGATCACTCAAACGACCACTCCTCCACCAAAAGATCACACACAAGATCCCACGCATCCTCTGTTTTTACATCACTCAGTCTCTGTTTTTGCATCCTCTGTCCATGAATCTTGTTTGATTTGATTCTGATAAATATATGTAGAAATTAATCTAATTTGATTTGTTTTGCAGATTTTGTTATGATTACAAAGAGTTAAAGGAGAAAAATAAGCAAAATGGAGAAAATTTAGTAATTTTGGACAAAGCTGGGTTTGAGTCGTGTACCCACTTTGGTGGGAAGTCTCAAGCACCGGCCAATCTTCAGGCTTGAGCCACAGGAGCAAACTCACTCTTGAGGGAAACCATCTTAGAAGGAAATCTTTGCAATTGGAACTACACTTTCACCGTTGACACTTTCCCCGCTGAAGCCATGCCCTGGAAAATTTATAAGAAAGAGTTACTCCTTTGTTTTAAGTGACTTTAAGACAGATCTTAGAGAGAGACTTTTTCTTTGTTTTAAGTGACTTTTAGACAGATCTTAGAGAGAGATTTTTTTAAGAGAATTTCTCAGACACTTTCAATTGTACGTTAAAGAATATTATTAAAGGTTTAGGAGATGACTCTTCTTTGTATGAATTCTTTTTATCCATTAGGAGTTAAATATTATTCAAGCAAAGATGTAATTATGAAACTCTCTTGATATTATTTTATTTATGAAAGTATGTTTTTATTATATGTTTGTGAAACTCTTGTGTATTGCTATTGTTTTATTTATGAAAGTATTTTTTTATTACATGATTGTTGATTAGTTTATGTTGGAACTGGAATGAACTTATCATTCATTTTATATCATACAACTAATTCTAAGTTGAGGTTCATGTAATTCTCCTCTTCTAGCTGGATATATAGAATGTTGATCTTAATGTAATTGATCGATTCAAATCGTCATTGAGAAAAGCCTTCTAAGTGTCAAGAAATGGAGTTAAAAGAACTCTCAAAGCATGATTAATTACAATTTTATAACTAATAAGTAAACTTTTATAAGAGGAACAATAAAATCTAACTTCAATACATCCTTACCGTGAAGTCAATTCTTTTTAACACACTGTTTTACAACGTTTCATAGTGTTAAAATAGCTCAGTTTTCGCACATCAATTCTGTTTCCACATCTTTATGCACTTTTTTACTGTCAATTCTGTTTCCACATCTTTATGCACCTTTTTTTCTGTTTTATTTAAAGTCAAGCTACTACTGAATATTATGTTTTATGTCAAATCCCTGGAGATACAACATTTGAGTTATATTACAAATTATCTAATATACTTACTAGAAAAATTGACTGTCTTAGAACATCAACAATTACTTCAAGAAATAAGCTCCCACTGCCGTTAATCATGTTGATCAATCTTCTGATAGTCAAACCAGTCATCAAGATCACAACCTCACCCCTAGCCAGTGTCAACAAATTATTTCCTTTCTAACTAACAAACTAAAAACTGACAACTGGTTTGATGCCATTGCTACCAATGTCCTAGGTAAACATTTAGATCTTGAATCAAATCAATTGGCTAACCGTTGGGTTATTGATTCTAGAGCTACTTCTCCTATTTGCTGTTTTCAGCATTTGTATGATTCTTATATGTCTACTTCAGATTCTCATGTTATTCTCCCTAATTCCACCAAGGTGACTGGCAGGGCATTGACAATATTAAACCGTCTGGTGATATTTTCTTGCACAATGTTCTTCACATACCCTCTTTTCGTTTTAGTCTTTTTGTCTCTTACTTTGATTAAAGATAATAATTTTCAGTTCATTATGCAGCCTAATCAATTTCTTTTGCAGGATATGAAATCCCTGAGGACGATTGGTATTGCTAAAACTCATCACAGTTTACAGGTTTTTGATTTTGCTACCAAATGCTCCTCTCCTTCTGTTCATTCTTGTAAAACCGTTTCTTATGATGTTTGGCATAGACGTTTGGGACATACCCTCCTGTTGTTTATAAAATATTGTTGATCAAACTCCTTTGTCTTCTATTAATCAGTCTTTTCATTGTCCTACATGTCATATTGCTAAACAAAATCGTTTGTCTTTCTCAAATTTCGACAATTTCAGTTCTAACTGCTTTCATATCGTTCATCCTGACATATGAGTCCTTTTCGGTATCTACTCATGATGGTTGTAAATATTTTTTAACTCTTGTTGATGATAAAAGTAGGTTTACATGGATTTACATGCTGAAAAATAAATCGGATTACATAAATATAATACCTCAATTATTTTCCTTTTTGGAGACTCAGTTTAATTCTAAAATTAAAACTTTTTGGTCCGACAATGCTAATGAACTTTTATTCAAAGATTTTTTTTTTCTGGAAAAGTTTTCATGTGTAGAAAGACGTGAGCAAAATAGTGTGGTTGAACCCAAACATTTACACATTTTAAATATGGCTCGATCTTTGTATTTTCAATCAAATATTACTGTCATGGAATTCTTTTTAAATCCAAATCTGACCACAAACCCCATGCTTTTGTAGATGCTGATTACAGTTCCTGCAGAAACACCAGGAGATCAACCACGGGCTACTGCATCTTCTTCGGAAATTCATTAATTTCCTTCAAAGTCAAAAGACAACCCATTATCAGCAAATCATCCACCGAAACAGATCTGTCTCCACTGAGCTCACATTTAGATTAGAAATCTGCTTATCGACTTCGACATTATCATTCCTTATGCTGCTGTATACGGTGATAACAAGGCTGCCATACACATTGCTACTAATCCTTCATACGACAAAAGGACTAAGCACATGGAGATTGATCTCCATTACATTCGTGAGCATGTTCATATAGGAACAGTCAAGTTATTCCATGTCTTACAACTCAAACTTGATAGTATAAGTGATGTTGGAAAGAACACGTATGATGGTCCTACAATGGTTTTTTCTTTCTAGCTTAGAAACTTAAGCTTTGTTTGTGAAGAAAGAAGAAAAAGATGGTAAAAAAAGGAACTGGTTATTTTGACAACACCCGTTTAACAACAATTTTACAAAGTTACGTGCTAACAATCCATTGGATGATTTTTAATATTTTTTTAAAAAACTGAATGGAAAATTGAATAGGGTTTATGAAATTTGAGATTCCAAATATATCTTCTCTCTTTCATTCGCAACCAACATGAAAAACTGAATAGAGTTTCATTCGCACATTCTTCCTTTTCTCATCGTTCTTCCTTTCCCTCGTTGTCTTCCCTTTTCATCGTTATTGTCTATCGTTATTCTCTTCTTTTCGGTTGACGTGTTCTTGATTAACGATATTGTGTGAAGACAACGACGAATGGACATAATTTTTCGACAAATAATTGACAAAAATTAACAAAAGTTTCCAAAAGTATAAACATGTTGGAATGAAAAGAAAGTGAGTTGGAAATGAATAAAAATGAATGGAAATGTTTTACTAAATTTAATTGATGTAATAAAAAATATTAATAAATTCCAAAAATATTTTTGAATTACTTGTAATAAAAATGAGTATTAATTAAGATTTATAATTGATTAATTATCAAATAATTTATTTTTAAAATAAAAAACAATTTTTAAATCTTTTTCTTTTTTCTGGTGACGTTTCATAAAAATACATGATTTTAAAGAACAATTAAACTTTTAAATGATTTTATATTTCTATATAGTTTTAATTTATTTTATTGATATTTATTTTAGAAGGAAAAAAAATATTACATTGTCACTATCAAACTAAATGAAATGATTAAAAGTTTTAAGATCTTATTAAATAAAAAATGAAATAAAATACTTTGGAAGTGATGCATGTTCTTATGTGGTACAGTTAATTTACATATAATTCTAAAACGCAATTAATTTTTAATAATAAAAATATATTGCAATTTTTAAATTAATTTTACAATTTCAACTTTATTAAAATTTTGAATTATTATAATTAGAAATTAATTATATTAGATAATAAAATTGTATTAATAACTTATAATACTGTAACTGTTACCAGATATTAAATTTCTTTTTATGAAATTTGTAAATTACTCTTAAATCACTTAATGAATTTTAAAATCAATACAATGATTTATTTTTAAAAGATAACATGTTTTTAATTTTTAAACTTAAGTGTAAAATTAGAATTAATTCATATTTTAAATTTTAATATATTTTAGTTTTTCAATTTAAAAAATAATAAATATAATTAAAAAACATAAATAAATTTTTATTTTTCCACAAAATTTAAAACTTAAAAATATATTTAATTTTATTCATAAAAAGAAACTATACTGATTGAAATTCATGTTTAGTGTTGGTCTTGTAATTTTTTTTAACTGTTTTTCATGGGTTTGAAAAAGGAAATTGATAATACGAAAAGGCACCTCAATGAAAGTATGATACACTCTTACACACAGAATATAAACATAAAATTGTCATAAAAGTACAATTTTTTGTAAAGAAAAGAGTAAAAAATAAAAAAAAATTAAATAAATATAAAAAAGTTAGATGTGTAAAAATATTTTTCTTTGGTAATAATAATAATAATAAGATGGCATATTGAGAAAAGAAATATTTGTTTGATAAAACTGAATTAGATGGACATAGTTAACTAATATGTTAAGTGCTATACCATATTTAATGTCATTATTAATTTTTGTAAGTACTTATTTGCAATTAAATTTAACTCAAAAAGTAAAAAAAAAAAATTGAGGGACTTTTTTCAGCTGTATCTAATAATTAAGATATTGGTCCACCGTGCAGCTCTTAAATCGACATCCACCATAGAAGCATATTAACCTAAAGAGTTATCTCTCTTTCAGAATGATAATTAAAATGAAGTTATTCCACATAACTTAATAGCATTGGACACTGCAATTTTCGTAGTTTACCTCTTCCTCTCCGGCTGCTATGGTGGTTCTTACTCACTGTAAAATCCAAACAAACTTGGCGGGAAAAGACGCCATTGAAGAAGGTCTAAGTCAGAGTAAGCTCCGATCTCAGTTCCTGCTAGTCCTGCGTAGTATGTACCAACACACGCAAGGTATATAATAATAATAATCATACTCATTACCTTCAACCAATTTTCTATGTACCGATTAACGTTTCGTTTAATTAAATAATATATAAATATCTTAATATTCTCCGTTATATATATGTGTTTCATTTTCACTAACTGTTGAACTCGCAAATCCGGTGACGGATCCTCTGTATACAAACTCTCCTCCAACGAGGGAAGAGGTATTATCAACATTCGTAGCATCATTTCATTTTTGTTTTTAAATTCTGATTCATTTGTCGGTTCAATCGCATGAACCTTATTATAGATCAGGATATTGCCGTTCCATCCAAAGGCAGAGATATAGAGAACCTTGAAGAGTTGCTACAGGAAGATAATTTTGTTTATGAATATGGAGTTAGGTAACTGATTCATTAATTCGCTTCTTCTAGAGTTCGTGAATTTTGAATCGGTAGTTTTGTTATTCCGATCTGATTCGTTAACTTGTTGATTTTGAATCGTGGAAAGGAGAACAAAGACGGTTTCCAGTGTTGATTTTGAAGTTGAAGGAAAGCGATATACGGAGAGAAAGGCATGCATTTATTTTTCTTCACAGTTCGTACAGTGACAAAGAAGCGGTGCGTCCATTGCTTGGTACTACTACTACCTCTTCTCTGCTCCACTCAATCGGTTATTTTTCACTTGCTTTTGTTTGTACTGTTCTGCTGTGTGATAATTTGATTTCATTGGATTATAGTAACTGGTTTTCTTAGGCGCGTGCGTGGCGATGTTAGGTAGCAATTTGGGTTGATTTCCGTTACCATGGAGACGTGCAACCAAAACAACCATTTATCTCCATGTAGTATTTGCTTTGCTATGCTATTTATTGAGCTTGTTACCGCACGTCTTTTTTATGAAAACAAAATGTTTAAATAAGAGAAAAAAATTTCCATAATTTTCTCAAAAAATTAATTATCAACCAAGTCAGATAAATAAAAATATAAAAAAATTGGATTATATGTCAATTCCTCATCTATTTTATTTCAAATCACGTAATTTATTGGGAGAAGGAGTGAAGGAGGGGAGAACAGGGAACGAGAGAAAAAAAATTGGCTTACTCTTTTTTAATTCTCACAGTCGATATTTTTACGTATTTCTAAACAATACTTTTCATAACAAATATATACAAAACAATCAGATATTGTAAAAAAGAGGTAAGATTCTATTTCCCTTTTCCCCTACTTTTAATTGAAACTCCTAGAAGCATTTATCTTTTTCTTAAATATGGACCCTATTCTTTTGTATCTATTAGCCACTTTATACTTTTTTTCATCTAATTTATCGGTAATCTGTAACTCAAACTTGTTTGGATTGCAGTTCAGTTTTAGTTTTTTTAACTATGCTGCTCCCCAATAGTTTACTCATCTACACATTTAAAAGTGATGGTAACAAAGTTAAATGAATTGTAAGTTTCAGGGGAGGAGCCAACATTCATATTTGAGGAGTCATAGCAACCAAACTTTTTAATCGTCTTCATCTTATACTAGTTGGAAGACGTGTATGTGTCTGCTTATCAATGTATGTTTTCTTTTAAATATATTGAAAGGATAAGGAGAATAAAGAACATGAGTGGTTTAAACCTAAAGAAAGGCTAAGAAAAAAAGAAACGTTAAAGTGCTGAATTAAAAGTTATAGGAAGGAAAGAGAGAGGAACCAATTAAAAATTTATGGAGATATAATATACAGTTGAAGTGTATTTTAGTAATAAAAAATTGTAAACAAATATTTTCTGGAACTTATTATTACAAGATAGACAACTTGTTGTGCCTGATTTTTCAACAATTTTTACTCATAAAAATTATTGTTATGATTGAAGTTCCTTTTATATGCGTGCAACTTCTTTTGAAAAAAAAGAAGTAATCACTTGTTTCAGTTTTTCAGAATAAACATGAAAAACGCAAACACACGCATCACTGTTTTGAACAGTTTCTAACATAATCAACTGTTTTATAATGATTTTATCAACAAACATATATGTAGTAACTTATGATTTTTTTAAATCTCTAAAAAATAATTACTAAACTATTTTATATATTAGCATTACTTCTCTTTTAATCTATAATTGGTCTAGGGGGATGATGTCTAGTATAATTAAATGGTAAGCAATTTCCATAAAAAAAAAGGTAAATAAGTTTTAAGAAAGTGAAAACTAAATGTAAGCATCGCCTTTATTAGATTTGGTGACCTTGTCATTTTATATAATAGTTTAATTATTTCCTTATAATAATAATAATAATAATAATGTAATAAATAGAGACAAATAGAAGGAGAAATTAACTGAGTATTATATATTATATGATTTTATATTTCAAAGAGTAATTTCACTCTTCAAAATTTTCCTTCTGAAATATATATATATATATATATTTTGCAGAACTTGAAATTATTTAAGTTTTTTATTTGTGCTCTCGATCATTTTTAAATCTTTTATACCGAGTAACAACTCGAATTCTAAATTTTAATTCTCACTTGTATATATGTATATCCAGATGACTTTTTTGAACTGTAATAATTGCAGTTTAAGCATTTGAATAGTTTTGTTTAGAAAATATCATTCCTTGATCAGGCAGACCTTGGAAGGACATATACCGACAGGAATTACTGGATTATCCCTTGGAGATAGGCTGAGAGATCTATGATGGCATGTTTGATGTCACTCATCACTTTACAATTCTTTGAGAGGAATGCTTGCATGGTTTACTGTTCTTAGTATAAAGCCTCTTTTTGAGGGCAAGATCATGTCAAATCAGTTTTATTACTGGATTACGATGTGTTAACAATTTTTTCACAATGAATGTGTCAAAAATATATTGGTCCATTTTAAATATTTTTTAAAAAAATATTTCAAAAACACCATTCAAAAGCTGTCACCTGTTAATTGTTGTCATCCCAAAGTTGTTGAAAAAAAGTTTTCCTTTATTATTATATATGTTTTATCTTTGTTTAAGTAATACCTAGAACGGAATGTACATAACTAACGTACTCAATAGGGGGTACTATTCATTCAAGCATGCCAACAGTGTATAACTGAAGGTCAGCCTACTATTTATGAATCCAACTATTTCGCCCGAACTGTTATATGCTTTAATTTATTGTTTTTAACATGATTAAAAATGGTTACGTTACGTATGCAAAATTATCACTGTATACAATTTCTATCTACTTTGTTCTATATATGTATATATATATATATATTTTATTAGGTGCGGGACAGAATTGCTCCAGGTTTACCTTCACAATTTGATTCACCTTATTCAATTCCAAGCTTCGTACCCTGTCCTTTACTTATTCTCAATGGTAAGATTCTATTGTATACGCTGTACATTGAACATTTTCAAATCGAATCTGGCTCTGTACCCGAACAATATATAGACCTCTGATCCATCCACATTAGTCAATTTAGTTACCAGTTTTAGGTTTTGTGAATTTTTAATGCTAACATGGAATTGATCATTTGCTTGGATTTTGGGAACTATAGGTGCGAAAGATCCCCTGGAAATTCCAAGAGCAAAGGCAAGCCTGTTATGCAGAAAGTTTCACTGTTTAGATAATTTCAAGGTATGAACTTGTATTGTTTGGTCACTTCGGTGAGAAATTTAAACTTGTCATTGTGGTCATCCGTTACCTCTTTAATAAGAATGGATTTAACAGTTGGTTGAAACCTGCAATCTTCCGACGATTTAAACGAACAAAAACGATAGAGGCAATTTCAATAATAATAAAAATGACATGGAGCACTTGATAGTGGAGATTTTAGATTGGAGAGGATCCAAATTTAAAATCCATTGTAAGAAGATCCATATATTCCGAGTGTAGCCTCTTAAGTTGGATGTGATTGTGAGAACTCCAATGGTGTTTGGTTATGGTATGCTTGGAAATAAGTTTTGAAGGGAAAGGCTTGTTTTGACGTGCAGAACCTGGAATGAAATACTAAATACCGAGATTTTAAATGAAACCACGTTGCTCTGGCTCAAATTTCTTGTAACCACGTTGTAATTAGAAACCACGTTGCTCTGGCTCAAATTTCTTGTGCCACTTGTAAGGTGTAACATGATAAATTGGTCAATTTTTTATCTACACCTATAAAAAAATATAATCTATAATTTATACATAATTTAAGTGTACATAATATATATATATATATATAATTGTTTTTTATTTCTTTTGCGGTGATGTTTATATATGAATTATTGTTTCTCTTTGAATGTTTATATATTAGTGAAAAGTGGAATAGAGATGTTGAGACTTGGGAAAAGACACATGTTGTGTTGATCGTAATCTCAGTTGTGTATATGAGGTAAGTTACTACTAATATATTTCGAATGTGCATTTTCCACAAAATGATGAACACTTGCAGGAAAACTTTACTATTTGCATGAATCACAAGGTGGATTGATGAAGAGGTTCTCATACTCAAAGCAACAGGGCAGGCAATTATGCTAATGTTATAATAAAGGTGAGTGATGGACCTGTAATTTCTTAAAAGTTTTGGAAACTCTTAATTGAGTCGCATATGCTCTTAAGTTTTAGCATAATAGTAATTGAGTCACATGTGCTATGTTTTGTTAAGTACATAAGAGGATTGCTTGTTGAAAATATATGAGTGATGATAATATCAGTCAAATTATTTCATTTTTTTACTTTAAACAACACTAATCCACAAATATGAAACCGTTATCCAAACATTAACATTGTTAAAAACACTAAACATTAAAATTGAAAGACTAAACATTAACTAGTTAAAAACACTCTTCACAACTTAAAAATATTAACATTGTTTTTCGAAGGATTAATAGTTTAATAATACAATTATGACAACAATTTTTAATTAAAAAAATAAGATATGAATATATCTATTATTAGATAATAAAGAAAAATTGAAAATAAAATAAATAGTTTTGTCAACATTTGACATTATAATATCTAGTACTTGTAAAAAAGGGATGTCAACAGAAGTTTTATCAAATCTCAAGGGGAAACATTCGAATCTTCTAGTAAAAAAAATGAAAATCCTAAATTAAAGTATTCAACTTTAACGTTTTAATATCAGTAAAATTCTATTTTTTTTTAAACTTAAAAATCAATATATATTATTATATCACTAATAGGTTTGCTAAATGAGTTTTTTTGTTGTTGTCAAACTATCATTTTCTTATGGTTTTGAGTGGGTTAGTCCTTGACTTACGCTAGGTTAAGATATTTCATATCCTATTTAAATAAATTTCTTTAAGCATGAACTAAGAAAATAAAATAAATAAACATTTTTAAAACTAAAATTAACTTATATATCAATGAATTTATCGTTTTTATTAGCTTCTCTAAAAGTTTACTTTAATGTATGTGTAAGATACTTTCTACTTATAAAGAAACATTTTATTTTTCTATTTTTTATAATTTAAAAAAAAACCATTCAAAGAAACCGTAATTAAAATAAACTTATTAATATATAATTAATCGTGATAATTATTATTAAACATTCAAAAATAAAATATTAATTAATATAGCAATACAGTTGGTCAATAAATTAGTATAAAATACGTTCAGAGTTGACTAAGTGCACTTGGAAGTGCTTAACTTTCACAATCTTTCTTTGTATTGCGCAACGACTCGTTTAATTGAATCTCATTCTTATTTATGATGCTTGATCAGTTCCCCCCAAGGTTCGTCATTACAGGAAAGCGGTGTCTCCTTATTATGAAAACTCTCCTCCGACGAAGGAAGAGGTACTGTCATTATTGACATTTGCAACGTCTTTTGCCTGTTTTTTGTTTATTTCTTAATTTTCAATGTTTTCGTTATAGATGGAGATAATGGAATCGTGTCCGAAGGTGGACAGAGAGAACCTTCAAGAGTTGCTTCAGGAGGAGAACTTATACTTGGTTATGAACTGGTGCCGGGGTAGTGAATCTGGTGATGAAGTAGGTCACTAATCAATTTCTTAGGAGTTGAATTTTGAATCGGTATTTTTGTTAATGATTTGATTTTGTGCTTCAGGAGGTCTTCGCCGACGCTGATGATTTTGTGGTAGGTTACTAATTAATTCATTTTCTTGGGAGTTGTTATTCTGATTTGATGTTTTGGTTCATTGATTTGGGATCTCAGGATATTATGTCGGGAAGAAGGCTACCATGGGTGCCGGTGTTAATTTATAAACTAAAGGAAAGCGATAACCATAAGAAAAGGCCAGCGGTTGTTTTTCTTCACGGTATGAATAAAAACAAAGAGTTCTTGCGTCCATTGCTTAAGGTTGTTGCTGCTACGCCATATCTGTTTCCTACACCTTTATATATATATATATATATACATAACTATTTTTTCTTAAATTTAAACAACTCTTTATAATAATAAAAGTATTCACATATAAAAATAAATATATTATCTATAATTAAACTATTTAAATTCGTAATTACTTTTTTATGAAATTTATTATATAATTTAATATTTTTATTATTATTTCAATAATTATTATAATAATAATCATTTTTATTTTTTTTACAGTATGTTGTTTTTCTTGTTTTAGGCGTATGCTTCGCGGGGATATATAGCGATTTCGGTGGATGCATGTTACCATGGAGAACGTGCCACGAACACAAACGCCTTTAGAGATGTACGTGCTTCTCAATAAAAAAAGTATGAGTTGTGTCTATTTTTTAAAACAATAATAATAAGTAAAGATTAACTATTTTAATATTTATTAAAATAAAAAGGTATTATTGTAACTTATACTAAAATTATCAAAAACTTGTTAAAAAAAATAAACTAATTTTATTAACTTTTATAATTTTATTGTGGGTAAGATTTTTATAAGTAGTAAAATATTATGTAAAAGAACTTAAAAAGAAAACTGTTTTTATAAATAGTATAGAGAATAACAAAAACTTGAACAACCATAAGCTATTACCTATTGTCTAAGGTTATATAAACAGGAGTTGATGTTAATCTTTTTTATAAAAATTAGACTCCTAATAGTATCTTCGAAAGATAAATATGTTTTATATTTATTATAAGATTAATTAATAATTTGATTTTTTTTCTCAATCAAATTTTATATTAATTAAATATAATTAGTGTATTTTTTTCATTAAATTTGAAAATTGTTAAGTGTTAAAATTTAAAAAGTGTCACAAGTAAAACTTGAGATTTCAAAATAGAAAAAAAAATCAGATTTTAACATGTAAAATTTCTCAAACAATACTAATGTTAATTTAAATGAAAATATCAAATTGAGTTTTTTTTAAAAAATAAAAAATTACTCTTTTAACAAAGAAATAAAAATTCAGTTGAATAAAAAATATATAAAAATTAAAACGAATCAAAATTTTAAATATAAAAATTCAATTACAAATTAAGATATTATTATATTTTAAATGCACTGGGGTGATTCCCATTCTATTGTTTTCTTATCGTTTATTTTGTCCTTACCTTTAGGTTTAGAACCCTGATGAATAAAGCAGTTTTATTTAGGGAAAAGTTTTGGCGTGAACTCATGTTTTAAAATTTGAATGCTTGGTTTGAAACAACAAATTTAAGAATTAATTTTCTTTTGAAATGATTTTAAATTTTAGGTTCTGCAACTCTAATTTTGTTGAATGTGATTGCAATTCAATTTAAAATACTCCACTATGGTACTTTTATTGTGGTAATAAAGTAATTTCATAAAATAATAATTTGAAGTTACAACATAAAGTTTGGTTAATAAATTAATACAAATAACTTTTTAAATGAGTTTCGTAATAGTTGGATTACTACGTACCTCAAATGAAATTAGCATTCCAGTGACTGTGAATGGATAATTTGAATTGAAGAATAATGGTTAGGCTTTAGGAGAACTGATTTTTCTATAAAAAGATATTATTTTTATGTTTGCTGTGTTGTTCATATATATATATATAGAGAAATGGACTCTCTTTTGCTTACATATTAAGATTGTCTGGAAAGTTAAAAAGAAGTTATCTATATAAAATTTAAAACTAACCATGTTTTCTTTCATGTTTTTGCGGCAACTCTACCATAAAAAAATAAAATACTCAGGCACTTACTTATTCGTGGAGTTCTGCTGACACGACGCCATTCATATATGAAACGGTAATTTTTTATTGACTTTAATGATTATGCACTGTTAGCATTGCATTATTAAAATTATTGTTTTGTATTGGTTAGTTGGAGATTAGATAATAATTGTTATATTACACTTATTAGTTTGTGATTAGATCATTGAACCAAACTGTTTTATATTATAAATATAACCAATCTCCTTGTTATTTATCAATTAACATTACCATTTTGGATGTGATAAGTTGAAACCTTCAATATTGGATTGATTCAAGATTATTTGGTTGTCAATGTGATACCATCATTCTGTGACGGGTTATTGGCCTGTTATCGAGTGGGATTTTGGTCCAAAAAGTGTTTAAGATTATGATTTGTTGGGTTAAAAAATAATGTATTATTTAATGTTGTAGCAGGTTTACGACTTGATGAGATTGGCAGATTATCTAACAGAAAGAGAGGATGTAGATCCTTCTAGAATAGGAATCAGCGGAATATCACTTGGAGGTTGGTTGAGAGATGTTGAAAGGAACATGTTTGATATGGTTCATAACTTGTATATATA
This sequence comes from Vigna reflexopilosa, assembly GCA_027742785.1. Taxonomy (NCBI): domain Eukaryota; kingdom Viridiplantae; phylum Streptophyta; class Magnoliopsida; order Fabales; family Fabaceae; genus Vigna; species Vigna reflexopilosa. The sequence goes on along the minus strand of CM050918.1, from coordinate 7,045,234 downwards.
ATTATTTGATGATGCAGGAATTCATGCATGGTTTGCTGCAGTTGCTGATACTCGCTATTCTGTGGTTGTTCCTCTGATTGCTGTTCGGGTGACACTCAGTGATTGAATCGAGCTTTTGTTTAGATAATTGTGTTTCTGAAACAACGACCTGAAAACTTATGTCCTATATGTTGCAGGCATTTCAATGGGCCATAGACAACGATAAATGGAAGGGTCAAGTTGATAGTATGGAGCCTTTGTTTGACGGTATGGAGCACATGTTTTATGATTTCATATGAACATCTAATAAATTCTTCAAATTGACAAGGTCTTTTATATTTGGCTATTTAAAATAGATTGCCTACATAATAAATGTTCCTTAGAGTATAGAAAGCCTAAAGTAAATTTAAAAATAAAACTCTTATTTATTAATAAAACTATTAATATAAAAACATATCATAATTATGGAAGTCCCAAAACAAACTTAAGAATTAAGTTATTTTACTAATAAAATAAGTTATTGTAAAAATTATTAGTCATCTATAATAATCTAATTAAATTTTAAACATATTTCACAATTATAATTTAATAGAGATATATTAATATTGAAAAAAATTATAGAATTTCCTTTTAAGGAAGATTAAAACAAGTGTTTTATCTGTTTGACGGTCATAAACATCCGATAAAATTACATGCTGAAGTGACAAGAATGTTGTTGGATGCAGTGGCTCGTCATAATTTGGGTAAAGATCGTATGGACAAAGAAGTAGTGGAGAAGGTCAGCCGAGTTTATATGAAATCAATTCCAATTTCTGTCTCCAAATTAATTGCTTTATGCTTTGATTTATTGCTATAACAAAACATGATTGAGAATGCTTGGCGCCATGTATGTATTTATTCCAATTTCCATCTACAGCTTTGTTATTTTAAACTTTTGGAAAATGGATACTACAAACTGATTACATAATTTTATATTTCTGATAAGGTATTTGATCATATTTCTCCTGGTTTAACTTCCGAATTTGATGCGCCCTATTCAATTCCAGCTATAGCACCACGTCCATTGCTTATTATCAATGGTAAGACATTTTTCTTTTTCATATAAACCAGGCTACCTTATTCATATATACACAACTTCATGTATTCACAATTCAGATTATTAACCACACTGCTACAACCTTTGCATGTGTATGTGTATATATGTTAAACCTTTGCATCCATTCCTATTGTTTATTCAAATTAATTATTTTGTGAATATTTCTAACTTGTAATTGAAACATTTGGTTGGGTTTTGGGAAATGTAGGTACGGAAGATCCACAGTGTCCCGTTGAAGGCTTGGAAGTTACAAGGTCAAAGGCTATTCAGGCATACGAAGCTTTTCAGTGTGTAGATAATTTTAAGGTAGGACTTGGTGTTTGTTGTTCACTTTGGTGAGGAAAAGATTCATTATAATAGTGACTTCCTTTATCAGTTTATTAAAAATGAGTTTGACATTTGGTTGCAACCTTCAATTTTCTAATTTGAACCGTACATTTTATAAAGAAAGCACTCAATAAAAGTAAATAGATTAAGTTCCAATAATCTAAAGAAGTATTCTAAGATGAGCATAAGAAATTTGTAGAAGTAAAAGAAGAAAGAGGCTTCTTGGTTCTGATACTAAGAATGGGGGTTTGGTTGTCTAGGAATTTCGTTTGGGTATCTTTGGAAATACGTTTTTAATTATGTATTGATGGGTGTTAATGATTGGTAGCTTTTACATGCAGTTTATTGCAGAAGCTGGAGTTGGACACCAATTAACAAGATTTCAACTGAAGGAATCATCTGATTGGTTTGATAGGTTTTTAAAGCCTTAGTTAACTTGTTCGCATATTATAAACCAGTTTACTTACTCCATTGTCTTTTTGTGATTCTATCTGCCATTAAATATCTTTTTAATTCAAGACAATGGTAATCATATTTTTACAAGTAATAGAATCAAATTGAAACAGAAAAAAAATGATCAAATTGAAATTGACATATGAGGACCAAATGAAAGTTTAAACCTTATTATTTTTAACTTTTGACAATGAATACTACAAATGCATAATTTTTTAAAGCCTTAGCTAGTGCCCTCAGACGTGTTCATAAATTATAAATTAGCTTGCTATGGCTCATTGTCTCATTCAATTCTCTTTTTGTGATTGTATCTGCCATTATATGAACAAACCAAAATGTTTTTTTCATAACAAATATATCTTCCTAGTTCAAGATAATGCTAATCGCCATAAAACGTTACAGCAGCTACGTTAGATCCATCTTGTTGTCCAAAGATAAATGGTTCTTATTTATTCTACATACTCCATTTTGTTAGAAAAAACTATCTCTATTTGTGATTCACAGTAAATGATGAATCAGACTCATTATGGTTTCAACCAATTCTCTAAGATTGGTACTGTTAATTTTAAATTTGTTATGTGTCATTTTTCTTAATCACTGTCCCTATTTAAAACGGAAATTGGAAAATACTAATTAATACAATTAGGGTAATAAATATTTAAATTAAGATAATTAGATTTCTTTTATAGAGACTTAAATAAGTAATTTTTTTATGTGATATAAATAAGGTAATTTTGTATATATTATTTTTACTTTTATAGCCAATAGTTTAATTTAATACTGTACTTTTATTAAAAAAATATTTTACTTATAACTTATAAATTATTTTTATATCTTAATTTTCATATCAAAATATTAAATCGTTATGAAATGATTTTTTATTTATAAGGAATAAATGTTTTATGTCTAAAGATAAAAATGATAAAATATACTAGTTTTTATAAGCAATAATTATAATAAATTTAAACTATATGTAATATAAAAAGTAACCATTATTCTTTCTTGTCTATTCTTAAACTCATAATCCAATCAAGCTAAATCAAATGTATTTCCTAATTTTAATATGAAATTATTTTATCTCAATCATCCTTTTTCATTTCCTATCTTTCATATCACATTCAAAAACAAAGTTATTTCCTCTTTTTGCATGAATATAAAACCTGTAACCATGAAACTGGAAGAATAAAATCATAATATAAACCTATTCAATTAAATAAATATTATTAGTTACTAGCATTATTATGTTTTTAATACATCCCCTCTGTTACTTTAAAAAATCACAAAAAAGGGTAAGGAAATAAGTAAAACCGCTTTTATTAAAAGAGTATTTCAAAGCTTCTACTGGTACCAATTAAAAGTGATTCCGTTGATTCAATATAATCCAGGCGCTTTGAAAATGCTTTGGACTCAAATTTTTGCAATTGCAAGCTCGTCAGCATAGTTGAGAATCAAACTACGGAATACAAGTTCAAAATGAGGCTAATTAAAACTAAAGTAATTAAGGTATTATTGGAATATATTTGAGCTCAATTCCGGCATGAATCCAGATATACGGAGTCACGGATACAATCTGTACGAGTCACTACTACTACTTTAACACACATCAACATAATCAATATCATGTCTTAAAATGTATACATTTCAAACAAATGCATATTATACCAAATAGCTGCTGTATCTATTGTTAACTTGTTAAACAAGTTATCCAAAATCATTCAGCCTTTCTTTGGCATTGCTGCAAGTCTTGTGTACATTCTTGCCATGGATTGGTAGCCTCTAACATCGCCTGAACGCAGAAGATTGCCTGTAACAACATTATTACAAGTTTTTCATCCTCACCTTTGTTAACGTATTAGACACGGAAAAAAAATCAGGGTATAGTTTTGGACTGAGCTGACACCTTAAGGATTTGAAGTTCTTTAGTTTGCCATCAATATCAATAAATCCTTGAATTTCCCAACAAATACCAAAGTGCTCTTGTAGATAGTTTTTAATCAACAACAAAAGTCAAGTAATATATACATGTGAATTCATACATCACAAGCAATTAAAGACAACAAATGAAACATCATATTCTAGTGCACCAACTTCCCGTCCATTCTCTCAAGCACAATTGAATGTGCTTTCTCATTTTTTCAACCCTCAAATCTAATTCAATTAGGTCCCATAATCAACGCAAAGTACACTATAACAGAGTATCAAATGAATTCGAGTTTCTTTCTTGCAGTTTTTCTAGTCATTTGGGGGAAAGAGATAGGACAAAAAAACTCTTGATGCACACAAGAGACAAATGAGAAAACAATAGAGAGGAAAAAGTTTGTCAACCTGAATCACAATTCAGTGGGCTGTCAGGTTCTGGATGGGCCATCAAAGCAATTATAGCCCTACAGACAGATTGAAGGGTCCAAGCCGGGCTCCAAGCATTTTTCAAGATATCCAGACAAATCTCCCCAGTCTGGAAAATTACTAGATGTTAAAACCAATTGCCATGGAGAAATGTTAAGAATATCAAATCCATTAGAAAAAAAAATGTATACACTAACCTATAAAGAACAGAAGAAAAAGAAAAAGAAAATAATGGACAGGCAATTAAAATCAAATCAAAGGCTTTCAATTTCTAATTAGTTGTGAAACTGAAAAGGGGTTAATTAATAGTATGCATTAGGTTTATTAAACTTATCAGCTTCCGAAGAAGGTTAGCATTATTGGTCTTTTCATCATTGAGAAGGAAACTAAACCATCTGAGACCAAGCACAAACACTCATCATTTATAAACATCACATATTTATATACATTCACATAAGAGCACCAAACAGTGAAATGGAATAGGAGCTTCGATTTGGAATTGACATTTAGAAGTTCATCTAGAATTAGAACAACAATTCTTAAGTCCAATTCCATGGAATTCTAATATAATTAAAGCGAACATATCTCTGTCTCTAACCTCTACCCTCTAAATTACAATTCCTCATTTCATGCTCACCATTCAGCTGTGCCCGCTGTCCATGTTGCTCCAGCTACCACCCATCAATGTCATCACCACCCCATTCCCACCAATTTCTGCCATGGTACCCCCACTCAATCATTGCGGTTGTCATTGGCATTAGTACTACTATCAAGAATTTCTACTGTCACCCCCACCACCTCTGGTTGTCAAAATTGTCATAGTCATTGTTACCACCAACATCCCCCATTCCCATTGATAACTACCGCCACTCCTACCATCACTGATAACCACCTGTTGCCACATCAATACCCATTATCCCTACCACCCCTCCTATAGTTATTGCTACCCTCTTCACCTCCCCCAGCATACTCTTACCGATAACTACCCCTAATTAAAAAGATATGACTAAAAACGGAATTCAAATTAAACATAGAATTATAATTTTAATCTCTAATTCCTTACACAATCCAAACATCAAACATGAGAATTATAACTTCAAACCAACCAGAATAGCAATTATAATTCCAAACCAATCAGAATAAGAGTTGGAATTACAATTTTGAATGCAATTCCAACTCCGTTCACCAAACTAATCCATAAATAATTTTAAGTCGATGCATCACTTGGAAAACTTCAGCAACCATTCATCGGTGAAAATTGTGAAAAAATTAGGATGATGTAATTCTCCTCTGAAATCACACTCGCTAGTTCATAACAGATAAGATACACCAGTACTAGAACAACAGATACAGACAGATCCATCCTACCTTAAAGTGAACATTTGGATGAAATATCTTTGTCAAAAACCGGACTTGAGGAGGCTGTAGAGGATACTGATCCGAAACAGAAAAGGAAAGCTGAAACACCCCTCCCTCGTAAGGAGTCTCAGAGGGACCCTACTTGTAAACAAAACAAACAAATGTGAGAATCATCACAAACGGGTCGTAATCAACAAAGTCCTGGTTACCACTCAGCATACCTTGACAAAAGCCGTCCATTTAAAAATGTTAGATTCATCACAGACTAGTTGAATATCAGGATCAGCAATCTTTTCTCGCTGCACCTCATGGTACTCCTTGAACAGCCTTGCCTTCGATGCCTGCACTTAAAACACACTTACAAAATCTCACACATCTTATTATTGAAGAATCAACCTTAAGACAAATGCAAATGATGGCATCAAAACAAAAACCAGGTACAAACAAGCCATCCAAGTGAATTCAAAACACCTGGTCCAACAGATAACTCACACCATAAAAAATAAATATATTCACATTAATTACACATCACCATCTACTATTCACACAGATAGATTTACTCGCAACAGTTGCATCCATCACAAACTCTAAAACAAAAACAAAAATACCAGGAGAAACGAACCTGCATACTGAATTGCGCACCCTGAAACACAATTTAGCAGCAGTATTAAGAGATTGATATATTTGAATATGCGCCGTGTGAACAAATTTGAAAAAGCTTAAACAAGATTCAAGGAACAGAGTATCCTACCGCGTCTTTGATTTCGTGAGAAAGAATATAAATAATTGATGTATAGGGTTGGAAGATCTGTAGATCGGAAAAGAATGAAAAAGTAAAATAGAAATCTGCAATTAGAAAACCCTAAAATAATGGACCCCACAATAATACTATGTAATGAAGTTTTAATATTAAAATTGATTTGAAATTTTTTAATATTCAGATATTAAATTAGATAAATACCTTTTTGTGTTCTCGATACATACAAAAGACTTTTAAATTAGGAGTGATTTTGAAAATTGTTTACCATAATTTATATTTTGAGTTTTGAAATTAGTAAATCGTACTTGTTCTTTGGTTTCGACTTTATATTCATAGTTTATCTCATGAATCTAATCTAGCGTAATTTAATAAAATAAAAACATATTTGTATAAAGTTTTACGTCAATTTATAATATATAAATGAGATACAAATTTCATCTGGTTTTATGGAATTGAATTAGACATAAACTTATTTTTTAATATATTTATTTTTAAATTTGATAAATTACTCATAAATAACTTATCAATATTTTTAACCAAATATGTTCGATTATTTCATAATAACTTAAATACTGATCAATTATGACTCAACATTTTAATACGCATACACTGAACCAAATGATGGTGAACGCTGCAGTGAATAAACCAAACGGTATTTAATGTTAAGAGTTCAGTCTATACTATATACTATACGTTTTTAAATAAATAGTACATTCATCCTGTAACATTCATTTAAGGCTGAATTTGTTTTATTTGTGTAGTTTTTAGTTACAAAATATAAATAATTTAACTAAATATTGTCTAATTATTTATCGGACAGATTTATATAAAATTTCATAAATACTGTAGATACTTTTCTCCAATCAAATTTAAAAATTCTATTTTTGTAATTTGAACTTTATTAAAAATATTAAATTTAATTAAGTTTAAATTTCTCACAAATTTATATATTTTAAAATAAGTTTTTATTAAAAATATTTGTTTTACTGTTTACTTAAAATTTTTATATATTTTCAAGTGAGTTTCTACTATTTGATTTTTTTCACTTGAAAGTAGTCATCTTATTTTGCATTTGTCTATACATGAAAAATAAAAATGAATTGACTGAGTTTTAAGGTTTTAAATTTTTTATAAATTTGAGAACACCACCATGAATTGAGATGAAGTGACTATATGAGTTATGCAAATTCAAAAACAACACCACGTACTTAAACAATAAAAAAAAGTTGCAAAACTCTAGTTATCTTTATAACAATAAGAACATTGTTTTATTTTATAAATTAAACGGTAAAATAAAAATCAAAACAATGACATTTCATTAATATAATTATGGTTTGATAATTTCACTTTTTATTTAATTGTTTAAGTTTTGTAGTGTTTTGTTTAATAATATAAAATCAAATTGTCACGTCATATTAACTAATTATAAAAACTCAATTGAGAAATATAAAAAAATTATTATAATTAATAGAAAGAAACTTTTGTATTAAACTTTAAATTAAAAATAAAAAAATTATAAAAAATTTAAAATTCAATTAAATCATTATTTTACATGTAGAGATGTATACAATGTTAATGTAAAATAATAGTTAGATTACCACAGCCAACTACAGAAACTTTAGTGAAAATTATAAAAGTTTTATACTATCAATTGAACAAAAACAAATTAAATATAAACTTAATTAAAAATACTCATCTTTACTAAAAAGATAAAACTTAAAAATATTAAATTTTACATGTTATTAAGAAAAAAAAGTTAAATATAATTAAAGAATAATAACTAAAGTACCTATATTTCTTTATATAAGTTTTCTCTTAAGTTTTTATATGTTTAAAGAAATATTTTTAATTAAAGTTTATTACAAATCACTTGTAAGAGAAAAGTACGAATATTGTATAACTTTATTTTTCTAATTATTTTAAAATTATAATTTTACTAAAAAATAAATAAATGAAAATTTTGTAAAATCTTATATTAAAAATTTATGAAATAAATAAATAAAAGAATACAAAATGTCCTCTACGAAAGTTGCAACAAACAAGAATAAAAATTTGGAGGATGCGTTTTAATTTAATAATATTTTTTATCCATAGTTAATATTTTTTATCCATAGTTATTAATGAATTATATATATATATATATATATATATATATATATATATATATATATATATATATATACTTTCAGATAAAATGAACATTGATTGGAATTGAATAGAGCTTGTCAATAGTTAGTAGTGTCTGGAAATTTTCATGGTTTCAGTTTGACCAATCAATTTCAAGATTTTCTTTTAATTTTTAAAAAATTTACACTTCATATACATAAGTAAGAAAAATTGTAATAAGTATTTTGAATTTTATATCATATAAAATAATCTAATATGAAGGCCTCCTATTATTCAAGTTTTGTGGAAATGAAGACTTGTAAAAGGACAAAAGTGTCACCATATGTCTCCATGAATTCAGCAACATTTATAAAGCATTAAAAACTAATTAAGATATTTTAATTCTTTTTAAACTTAATCATGCTTTCAAGTCACAGGAATTTTTATGTTCTGTACTGCTCATTTGAACATTTTTTTTATTTACTATTTTCCAATACCTTCTAAAAGTATGTCTCATGCAACAGGTACATGATTTATTCTGGACACAGAAGTGCTAATATGGCTTCATAAAGAGTTAAATAAAAGTCTGGATCATTAAAATAAAACAACATTTTCATTTTTGTAAATATTACATTCGCAATTTAATAAAAATACTGTAAAAAAATGCTAAAAATTATTTAAAATATTAATATAATAAGACTACATAAAATGAAAAGAAATAAAATCTTTAAAAAGTTAAAACAGACAGTCCTTTTAAAAGCTAATACATTTATAATGAAAAATATTTGAGAATATATTTAATTTAATATAAACCACTTTTTTCAAAATTCAAAAGTTTCCTCCACCTTGGCGATGTGGTCTATGAGGTTGATCTTGAAAAAGGGTACAAGTATATTAGCTGAAATTTTCTGAAGCAAAGTCTGTACTTGTTTGTTTGAAATGGTAGATGAGTCAATGTCACTGATTATGCATGGAAAGAGCAACAAAAAGGAGTGCATCTAGTGCAACAAAAAGATTATTTTTGGAAAGAGCAAATCTCGGGAATGTATTCCACTATGTTCACCTACGAATTCATTACAAGTTTAAAATTAATTGAGCATGCGAATTCGTTTAATACAACTAGAACTAGATCTTCTAGTCCACTATTTTTCTCTAAAAAAACACATAAAAGACTATAACAAATTAAACAATGTACATATATTATTATATTTATGTAAAAGAAAATGAAAAAATTAAGAAAAAGAGAAAAGATTTATAGCAAACAAGTGAAAAATGCAAACCCGATTACAGTTTTACACGCCACCAGTTCCGTCAGCAGTAGGTTTTGGTTTCACTTTTGCCAAGTTAACAAGGTCCCCAAATAAATTATCCTCTGGTTTGGAAGGTTTCACAGGTGGCACATAGGATGCAGAAGAAACCTGGTAAGAATTTCTCAGAGCACCATCATCTCTCATTGATAAACCATACATTTGCTGCTCAACATACTGAACCGCTGGTTGCTGACCATAGCCATATCCTACGAATTGGTTGCCATACATTTGTTGAGGATACATGGAATGCATTGGATGTGAAGCCATACCCATATAGGGACTGGCAACACCCTGAATATGCTGCGGGTACAAGCCTGATTGATTACTTTGAACATTGTTGTTGATTGTTGAGATATGGCTAGCATTTGGTTGCATATACATTCCAACAGCCTGGTCATGCCCCGCCGCTTGAGGTCCCTGAGGATGCGCAGCACTTTGTATATGCGTCATTACCACTTGAGTGACTTGCAATGGTTGTGGGTATTGACTGCCCAATACTGGACTATCATTGTCTGTAGGTTGTGCTTCCCACGGAGGCGGCGGAAATGATCCACCACTTGTTGTACCTGTAAACCGGAAAAAGGCTGAATGATGCGAAATATCTCAAATATGAGAACCACAAATCGTATACATTGACATTCACCCCAATTCAATCGGTCAACAACCCAGCAAAATACAGCAAGCCAATTGAGAAAGAAAATATTGAAGGGATATGAATTTGCCATTAACCAACTTAAAAGCAGCAATCAGGGGTCAGAAATCAAAATTCATCACAGCAACTGCTAAAAAGAAGAGAAAGCATTTGTGAAAGATTTTGAGCCAAACAGGAATTAAAATAGAGAAGCATTAAGTGCACCGTAAACTGGTGAAGGAGGCTGTTGCTGCTGCGCAACCTGGCCATTCCAAGAAGGACCTGTGCTCTGCATATAAGGTGATTGCTCATACCGAGGTGATCCAACATTTGGTCCACCTCCATTGGGGTAAAACAGCCCTTGAGATATGAAAGTCTGTTGCTGTTGACATTGAGGAGAAAATGGACTAGTTTGACCGGCAACATTAATTGGCTGGATATTAACAGAAGTAGGTGGATTGCTTCCATTAGAAAACATATCAAAAAGAACAAGGGCATTCTGTTGAGACATAGGGCTGGCTGGCTGCTGTTCGCCTAAAGGAACTAGAGCAAGTGAAGTCTCTACTTTTGGTGAGTTATAGTCGTCACCACTGAGCAGGTCCACTTTAGGATCAACCTTCGCAGGGGAAGCTGGTTCATTTGATGTTGGGGGCGCTGGAAGTAGTAACTGGTTCAAAGATTGAGACCCAGTTTCAGCATTAGCAGATGACCTGCAAAACTAACTTAAAATGAAAAGCCATAGAACCAGAAGGCGCCATACGGGTTAAGTTAACCTATAATTTCATACACTAATATACTTCTGAACGTTTATACATGAAGCAATAATATTGCAACTCTGCAGCCAAATCTAGGCTTATTAACAAGTTCAACAACAATTTCGAACATATGAAATAAAACAGAAAGATGAAGACTTCTGACAACAGATGGCAGATAACTCCCCCAGCTACCAAGATCAAATATGAAGAATGACAAAAACTAAAGTATCCAAAATAAAATAATAGCACAAAAAGTCCCAAAGCCTTAAGCTGCAAAGACCTTATTCCACTGACAAAAATACAAGCAAAAATATATGGCAATCCATGGTACTTAGTTTGGAATTTATTTTGAATATAAAACTTACTGGGTAAAAAGCAAATAACAAATGGAAATGAATTACGGATTCCAGTAGGGTATAAAAATTATTTGATTCTCATCGGGTGAGACTGATAGAATTATATGTAATGAATGCAGAGCAATAATAAAGTGCAACAATAAACACTGGAAGACCTTCCATCCGTCTGTTTACTGGTATCTCCAAAATCAACCAAAGGACCATCAAAATCTACAAGTGTTCCTGTAGGTGCAGTCTTCAGATTCTCAGTATGATTTTGAGCAGGAGTTCCTGAAGAAGTTCCTGAAGCAGAAGTTCCCGAAGCAATGGATTCATGCTTGGCCAAGACACGCTGAAGATCATCATTCAGCGATAAGCCTTGGCATAGCAATGATTCGTCACTGTAAAAGTAGATAAAAGCGAACCATTATTAACAGGTTTTTTCCTTTAGATTTAAAGAAAACTAAAAGTGGAGTTAACATGTAAAAAATATATAATATGACAGCAATTTCTTTGTAATATCTTGAAAAGGGGAAGAGGCCTTACGAAGTTGAATTAACAAGGTGTACCACTCTCTGCTTGTATGTTCGACATTGCTCCACTAAATCAACAATAACTTCCTGCTGAAGACCCTGAAATAGAATACAAAAAATGTCGCATTCAATAGAATCAGTAGTTCTGTTGATAAAAGTCTTACAACAACAACAACATCCCTCTACTTGAGGTCGACAGCATAGACCATGCAATGCTTCAACGTGGTAAAGGCCCTGAGCTTCAAAAATATTATTTACTCAAGTACATCAAAAGTTGAGTTTGGATTGAAGAACTTACTTCTTTGTTACCAGGGTTCAATGCATTGAGCATTTCTGCAAGAACATCCATAATACCACGTGCATTTTGAATTTCTGACAAACTGGCAATAGAAAGTCCAATCAAAACAAGTCAAGGCTTCATTATTGACGGCACTCTGTACCATGTAGCATAATTTTGTCATCATCAAAATAATTAGAGAAATGATAATAACAATCTATTATTGGATACAGTGCCCCATGACAAATCAGTTTAGTGAGATTCACATGAAATTCACACAATAATAAAGAATAAGGTATGCTACCAAGTGCCCAAGCACACTATAAAATGCTTTAAAAAGAAAGAATCAAATGATTTTCTGTGACTTTTATGTCAATAGAAAATTTGAGAAATTTATCTGATAATATCTTTATCTTTTATCAGTTTAGTGAATCGTAGATGATGATTAAGAATTTATATTTATTTTCTATTTTATGATTAGTTTCCTGAGTTGACTAGAATTTGGATAATTATAGGTTTATTATATCGCATAAATAGGAATATTATCTCTACTCCTAAAAATATAGGAATGACATCTCGTATATCTATTTGTATTTTCTGTATCAAGTCTATATAGACTAGCCTTTTTATTATACTCTTGGGTAAAGCTAGAAACAAAAAGGGAGCTTGAAAATTCAATTACCTGTCATTTTGATACTTCATCTAGAAATAATAAAGAAAGAAAAAAAAAAACATGGATAAAAATGAACAGCAAATTATTAAAGATTAAATCCTCCTTTAAGAAAAATCTTGCATATTTTCTTTCATTTGCCACCGACTCCCACAAACCACCTCATTTTGCTAGGATTGGTTAAAAGAAAAACGATGCAACGAGCATCTTAATTGATAACAGTTCACAATGCTATTCCAATTATAAATAAAAAGAAAGTGTATGCCTTCAAAATGTGGCAACTTAGCTACAAAGAAAAATATAAACCGGTAATAGATAGTGATGATAATGAACTACATAATACATTCCATCAAAGAAAAGTTCGAAGATAGCATGAGAATAAGAAGCCCATAGATGAATGTCAAGCAATGTGAAGTTATCAACATATATAAGCCACTTCCACAAACATGATGACAAGACAAGAGATAGAAATGCACCTTAGGGCTGGAAACTCAGAATCTGCAGATGACTCAGCTGTGTCTTGTTGAGCAAAAGTATCTCGTATATTTTGAGGGTATGATGACAATGGTTGTGTTTGTAGCGGTGTGAATACAGGTGCAGATCGCTCAGACCTCTGAGGGAATATTGCCCCAGCACGCTGAAACAAACAAATCCTTTATAGAACAAAAGGAATAGATAAACAAATATTATACTTAAAAAGATTTATGAAAATATCCTGATTGTAACAATGAATACTCAAAATAAAAACCCATATAACCAATCAGATAATGAGAATTATGTCCAAAAGAAAAGTAGCAAGGGCCTCCTTTAAGAACTGTATCCAATCATCCTGTTTGTAATCGAAAGCAGAGTTGAAATATTTTGTAAGAAAATTTCAAGGCAAATAAGTTGATGAACATACCAAAAGCTCCTGGTATGCTGCATAATACTGTGGATATCTTGATCTTGGACCTCCAAAAGCCTCTTGCCAACTATCTATAAGAACCAATATCTTATCTCGGACCTGATAATTGATCTACAGTTTTCATAATAAATATGATAAACATGTTTTTCATGATGAAGTCTCATAAAACAGGAAGGCTCTGGAAACTTCTAAGAAATATCAATACCTTCTTCTTCGCTATTTTAACCATCTCATGAAGAACATCTCTCTCGGCAACATGCATGTGTATAATGTCTCCACAATTCTTAATTATTGTCTCCAAAAGCTAAAATATAGCAGTCGAATTGATAAACAAATGAGTTTTTCCAATATTAAAGACGAAAACATGTACTTTCATTATAAGCAGGTTATACAGAATCGTCCTTATCTAAGCAAACCTAATTTATACAGCTCTAAGTATTCTCGGAGGGAAAGGAAATCAAACATACAGACAATAAGAACAAAGAACGGCGACTTCCTTATGTAACATTATATTTCCATATACATCACAATGTTGACTTTTACTCAAAACCAATTCAGAGAAGATGATAATTCATTTCATTTCATTGCTTAACCTCAATTTTCTTCACACTAATTTGGATTGTACTTGGTGGAACAAAGCTTTTAAATTATGAATGAAGTATTTTATAGTCCCAAATTTTAACCTCATTATCAGCTCAGCTTCTTAAAGATGATAAGTTTAAAATAATGATAAAATGGCAATTAAAAAGTTATAATTCTTTCCACTCCACTTTCCGAAAATGGTATGAAATCTTGGTTCTGTTTCATTACAAAATTTTCAAAATAAAGGAATGAAATTTTATTTCATTCTATTCCAATCCATCTCATTCCGTTATATTTCATTCTGTACCACTAACCCAAACCTAACATTAGTAAAATACCATCTCAACGCAGACATATCTAAAATAAATTTTACAATTTCTTTCCAAGATGAAAACAACATACGATATAAAACAATGTTGTTTGAACATTCTAGAGGAAGAGTCCTTTTCAACAGTTCAGCAAGCATACCATAATAACTGAATAAACATAAAAAAGAGACTTATGCTAAAATTTCCATTACATAGTCCCCAAATAATAGTCAATAGACAAAAGCTTCCAGCCAGTTATTTATCAATCAACAGCCAAAAAGTAATCCAAGGGATCATACAAGTTGAAAGTTTTCTTCTCTTCCAACAATTTTTTTTATTTTAATTGACAAGCATATGTTGGGGAATGTGTGATGACATTGTTAGGCCCATTGAAGAACATGTCTTAGATGTGGCTAAGATTCCTAAGAGGTGGCAGGTTTATGTTAGAAGAAAGAATAATTAGTTACATCCGGTTGTTAGTAGTCACTTGTGTGAGTATAAGGCCGTATTGTATACATACATACCTAAGTCAGTTGTGTAAGAGTCATCTTTGGATTTTTAATTGTACCTGCAAGAAAGCGACTTCCTCTGTTCGGAATGTTAACTATGGGAAACTCCGAAAGTTCCATCTCTCGGTTTCAAGAAACTTCTTGTTCTTTCCCAAATCTCTCTCTAACATCTTTTTTTTTTCTTCCTAATTCTTTTAGTCCCTAAAGACATCTATTATTACTTGAATATATAATCAGACAAGGTTTTTACTATAGGCCCTTAGCTTTTTGTTGTTTTAAGGAAATGTCTATTTTGGACTACTAGAGAGAAACATTAAATCATGCTATACTGTTGCGTAATCTAAAAAAGTGAATTAATAACAGAAACATTGACCTTAAAGCAGATTGAATAGTGTATTGAATATATGAGCTTACAGTTAATGCACTTATTTGAACTCTGGGAACTTTACTTCCAAGCCGCTTCTTTATACCTTTAATAACATCCTTTGTTTGCCTGATAAATCATACAACCAAACTGAGTTAGCATATTCACAAAGCTCAACGAAGAAACAAAATTAAAGTTTTGAACAAAAAATTGCAGTTAAACATTTAAATCTGTTCCAGCTCATCCCAGGTAAGCATCAATGGGCCCCATGAATATTTGCCCTAGGGTCGGATGCAACGCTTCAGTTAAGACAGAAGGAACCTGGAAGACCGACAACCTGTTGGCCCAAGCAAACATTGCACCATTGATTATCTAAAGCATTCGTTCCATTCCAGTACATGGTAAAAGGGAAGGTACAGGTCGCATTCATGAGGTACTTCCCATTCAAAAAGGCCCATATACCATTTTTCTGCCACATAAGTCATGCCTTGTCATATAAGAACCTCTAGGTGGCTCCTGACCATTGATCCGGGACAACAAGTATTCAATGGTCCCCTGCCTTTACCGCCAAAATGGGGCTGTCTATCACCACCAACCTACTGGATTTAGTAACGATCATGCATCCAAAACCTACCACCTTTAGTAGTAAGATCTAAGATTCCATATATATTGTTACTCTTCCAAAATCACTCTTTAACTTGGACATTAATGTCTTTGCAAGTATCACCCCATCTTTGCTGTGCTGTGCCGAGTCCAACCCTATTGAAGCCACTCGTCATCAAGAGTAAAATTGATATATACCCCGTTTCGAACTACTTCAGACCAACACCCGTTAAAAAAAAAGAAAATTCCAGTTCCAAACTGTGGAAACTCAGAAATGCATAGAAACATAAACAAGGAACAAAAAGAGATCTGCCACCCCTTCTTCCCATTAGCAAAAAGACAAAAACAATAAACAGTCAACTTGGAAACAATAAATAAGATTTTTCAGATTTAATTCCAAACTATGAAACTTAACCTGATGAGCACAAACACAAAAGTATTAACTCCTAGAAGGCTTAAAATGTCCCATACAAAGGAAACAAATTCCACATAACACAGCATCAGCCGAACAAGTGGATCATGCACGCAGAATCCATAATAGCTATCTACTATACTTGTCCCTAATCGATCAGTGAACAACAGAACTCAATCCTCAATCAACAAAGTGAAATTTACTATTTCAAATTCCTGTGTTTGATTACTGTTACATGTAATAAAACAATGCGAAGTTGAAATCACGACCATCATGTAGTTTAATAAATGATAAAGCAGAGAAAAAATATGACAGAAGGAAGGGGAAAAGCCAACGGATTCAACTCTACAACTTATCTTACCACGTCAGAATTCATCCATAACAGAAAACCAAAGAAACTAGAAATCTCGCTTTTTGTTCGTAATAATTCCGCAGTAAACCGCAAAAGCAAAATAGAACTGTTCTATCAAAACAAAAACCAAGAGAAAGAAGAAGAACAAACGCGCGAAAAAAAAAAAAGAAGCGCGCATTCTCGATAACTTCGAAAATAAAGAAAAAGCCAAAAAGCGAAAATCCGAAGGTATACATAACCAAGGACCCACAAGCATGCTGCTTGTGGCACGTTCAACTAAGGCATTCACCATCCTTTCTCGCCGGCCACGAGAGGATCAATGTTTTCCGGTGCGATAAGAGAGCAATTCCGGTGATAACACAGAGATATAAGTAACTGCCACCCTCCCTCTGTCTCCAAAATCAATAACAAAGTTTGCTACTACGTCCCTGAATGAATAATTCCGTTGAGGTAAAGTAGGGGTAGAATTGGAAGTGAGAAATCACATACCAATTATAAGAGTCCACGTGGCAGTGTGAAGGCGAGCTTCGCTATGCCACACCTGGGATACAGTTCAGAAACAGGATTTGCATCTGCTTAGTCAATAAGTTTGAATATAAATGCGGACGTTGTTTCCGCAAAACCGTAAAAGGAAAATAATTATAATTAATTAGAAAAAAATAGAAAATATCAACCGAGTCTTTCGTTTTCTATGTATCAACTTTTTTCATAATAAAAAGTTTCATTAATCTCAGTTAGATAACACTTTTTTATTAAGATATATGAAATAACTACATTAGTATTTATACATAATAATTTCCTTTATTCTTTCTCCAAAATTTAGTCAGACCTTCCTACACATATTTTATATGATTAATATACAATAATATAATATAATAATTAATACAAAATCAAGTAAAAAGAGTTTATAATAATTCCTGCATTTCACTCAATCAGAATTATTTGATCACGATTAATAGCAGAACATTTTCGTACATATAATGCATTAACATATTCATATTTTTTCTAATGATTACAAAAATACAAACTATAAGTATCGGTTGCTTCCATCGTAAACTTTTTATAATATTTTCCATCGAAATACAATTTAATTAAATAAATTATATTTCTATTCGTTGCTAGCAATTCTTTATATGCTCTATTTACAATAGTATGGTTTGTAGTAATTTTTTATTATTTCTTATGTTAATTCAATATGCTTGTATAAATCTCAAATAACTATAATAAAAAATAACCAAAAGGTTAAAGCCAAATTATAAAAATGACTTACCCTTAATTTAAAATCAAATTTCTAATAAATTATATGAGATTAATTTCAACAAAATAAGTTAATTTTAAATTGTATATAAGAAACTCACTTTATTTTGGTTTGGTTCAGTCATAATTTAACCAAACTCTCTCAAATCTTTCATATAAAAATAAATCTTCGTAAGTTAAGGACAGGTGTTTAAGTGAGTTTAGTTATAGTGACAACAAATATTATTATTATTATTACAAAAGAAATTATAAACTAAATCACTCAATTCCGATAATCTTTTAATACACAAGAATCGAGATATAACCAATGGATAGTGATACGAGAATTATCCAAATGAAATATAATATAATAGAAATAAATCATAGTTTATGCAGTTATTTACCCTGTTTTACGGATTTTATTTACTGTATTTTGCATTTTATCTTGTATAGTGTCTATAGGAATTTTTCTTTACAAAAGTTAATAACACTATACTGGTGTAAGAATCTTATTCATAAATAATATGAATACGTCTCATTTATATCTAGATATTTACTAGTACTAACATTTATTCATAGTATTGTGGTTATCAAATGAGTCATAATCACAGCTCATCATAATAAATATATTTTATAATTCATGCTTTAAATTAAAAATTCATATTCCTTACAAGGTCAACATCCAACAGCTGAAATGAAAAAAATATATGTTAATTTAAAATCATTTCTCACAATAATGTAATTTTTTTTCAATAATGTAAGATTCATGCTACATTCCTTGATATTGTTGATATTAGTCAATAAACGTCTAAACATAAAACATTATTACTGTGCCTATAATAAAAAAAATGTTAGTTATCTTGAAGAAACTGTATCTAAATTTATCAATAGAATTGGAAACTCAATGACTTGTATTATTAGGGCAACTTTCATGGTTAATTAAAAATAAGAAGAGACAAACTATAAAATTTTGCTTAGAAGAAACCAATAATAGATCACCTTTTTCAAGGCAAAACAGCTTAGTCACCTCAGACGGATATTTTCTATGGCATAAATAAAAACCATTGGACATGATGAATTGTATTTATCTTATATATAAATTTATATTCTTTTATATAATAAACTCTACATATATTATCATAATATTTTTTCAAAAATAGTGAACACGAACCTTTTTGAAACATGTAATTAAGAATATTTTATATATTTTTATTCGTTAACTTAACACCTTACTTCTGTGCATAATTGTATTTCTCTTTTTAATCAAGTTTTATGAGATTATTTGGATGAGGAATTTGAAAAAAATTTAAAAATTAAAATATATAATATTGAGATTAATTATAATTAAATTTTCTTTAATTTGAAATAGTTTGTTTGATGAAGTAATTGAAATATTTTAAATTATAATTTTATTATGTTGGATAAAACATTTTAATTTTTTTTCAAGACAAAAATATGTTTCAAAAATATTTGGATTTACTTAGTCTATTTTCTTCAATATGAGTTGATCTAGTTTAATGAGTTAATATAGTTTGACATTCGATTCCTGACAATTAGTCTAGACTTTTGATCTAATCGATTCATATCAATTTTTGGGATAACTTGTATTAGTTTTGACATTTAGCTATGGGTCAAATGATCTCATCTTTTAGTCTAAGTTGACAATGTTTGACTCTCGGCTTAATAAAACTTGTTTCGGTCTTTGACTAATGAACTTGTCCCAACTTTTTGTTTAATTTGACTATTCACATTTTTCAGTTTGGGCAGACTCATATCAACCTTAACTTTGAATCAAGACAACTAACCTAACATTTGACCTAGCAAACTCGTCTCCTCTTTAAATTTAGGTTAATTGGTCTTGATTTTTGACTTCAATCTTCAACTCGGACTAACTCGTCTTTATCTTTAACTTAGAACACTTCAAAGCTAATGGACTTTACTTTTAGTCTAGGCCAAATGAGTCAACCATAACCTATATTGATTCGGTTCAAACTGATTCAGTTAAACTTTTGTCTTAGATATACTCGACTTAACTTTCAAATAAATTATCTCAAATAACTTTTAAAAGTTTTAAAAATTTTCAAATAAATAAATTATCTTTCTAAATTATTCATATGAATATAATGGTGTTTTATTTTTAATCACACATGTAACTTTTTGTACCAAATTCAAAACTTATACTTATAATCTTTATTGTGAAATTATGTTAAAAAGGTTCATTTTGACGTATTTGAAAACGAAATATGTGTTGAAATTTTAGAAATATGTTAGTAATGGCATGTTATAAATATTGGATGGTTCTCTGGAGCATTGGACACTTTAATTTTTTTTTAAATTTAATTGGTCCAATTAATATTTTGATTTTGATTTTTGAAAATTTATCTAATATTTTTATTTTTATTCTTAATTTTAATTATCTTTCATTTAAAAGATTTAATGTGATGTCTTTCCGTAAGACGATGTTTTAGATTGCATTCACAGTAATAATAAAAAAAAAATCATACCTCACTTTTATTTTTCAAATTTTTTATAAATTATTATTATTATTTCACTAAACAACCATTTTTATACTTGAACTCCATTGTCATTCTAAAGTGTTTTCAAATTAGTCAATCTCACTCACTGTAAAATCAGGTTTATACACTTAAATATGTATGTTACTTTCCACACTTAAATGCATTGGTTTTTATTTTTATTTTACCCAATTTTTATCTCTTTATGCATCACATAACATGGATTAAAACTTAACATGGTCCACTATAAGTTTCAATCAGGTTGAATTTTAAAAAAATTACAAATTTTGACACAAGCTAAAATTGCATGATCCAACTAACAACTTCATTCACCCGAACTTCTCACTCATAAATTTTAAATTATATTAAAAAAATGAAAACTCTAAACCTAAATGCTCTATTTGAAGCAATGCAACCAACTGATTTGATTTAATGTAGTGCAAATTATGTTTCTTTGCAAGTAGACAAAGCTCCTTCTCAAGCAAATTGAGCTCTTCACAAGTAGACTATGCTCTTTCACAAGTAGGTCATGCTCCAAAAGCAATCATGCTCCTTTACAAGCTGATTATGCTCCTTTGCAAACAGACCATTTGTTAATTTTTAGAAGAAAAACAGTAGCGCACTTGAAGCCAAAGAACGTTTGTGTATTATTAATGGAAAACATTGCAATATTTAAAACTTAAAAAAGTAACTACCCATTATCCTAATTTTAATCCACAACTGCAAAGCATAATAAACAAAATAACTAAATTCTAAAAACTAGGAACAAACTTTGACTCAATTAAATTAACAATAAAACATTCCTAAAGCATTTTCTTAACACTCCTCCTTACTTTAGGAGCTGCAAACACCAAGTTTTGACCTTAAAAATTCAAACTTGCAAGCAGACAATGGTTTAGTAAAGCATCTGCAACTTGATCTTCTGTTTTGCAGTAGATAAGAATCACATCTCCATGTTTTTGTACTTCCCTTGGGAAGAATAACTTGATGTTAAAGTGTTTAATCTTTCCATGAAACACGAGATTCTGAGAGATATAAATTGCAACTTGGTTGTCAACAAGAATCTTTGTGTTTTCCTTATGTTCCAGCTCAAAATTGAGTAAAAATTTTCTCAGCCATAAAGCTTGATTGACAATTGTTGTTGCAACAACAAACTCTACTTTGGCAGTGGAATTGGCTACAGTTTCTTGCTTTTTCGAGCTCCATGAAAAACACCACAGCCAAGAGTAAAACAGTAACCTGAAGTGTTTCTCATATCATCCACGAAACCTCCCCAATCATTGTTAGAAAAACCAATTAGCTTGAACTCCTTGCTCCTTGTGAACTTCACACCAAAATTACTTGTACCCTTCACATACTAAATCACTCTTCTGCAGCCTTGAGATTCAATTCACTTACACAATGCATGAATCGAGACAAAATACTCACCGCATTCAAAATATCAGGCCTTGTTGTCGTGAGATACATCAAGCAACCAATCAAGCTCCTGAAATATCCTTCATCAACTTTATTAGTGCCATATTCTTTGTGGAACTTTTCCTTTTGATTGGAGTGCTTATTGATGGGGGAAAGGGCCAAAACAAATATAACAACTTGGCAAAGAGTAATAACACAACAGAAATTCAATCCCCCTTCTTGCGAGAATCTGCGAGGAGCACCAAACAAAAATAGAATCCAAAGCACAAAGAGACACCAACAATTTTTAATGTGGAAAACCTCTCAATGTAAGGGTAAAAACCACGAGTCGTCCAGACCAAAGAAAAATTCACTATGATCAATAATAGGGTATAAAAGAGTCTCCAATAATAATAATATCAAAAGGTATTTTCAATAAGCCAATTTAACTAAGCACAAATGCTTACAAATGAGAACAAAGAAAATGAAAATTCTTCAAAACAGGGCTGCTGGTGCGGGACCAATTTCTCCCAATCTAGACCTCCTATTGACGATCTAAACGGTCAGAATGAAGAACCATATGTTTGGAACCTACTGTCCAAAAATCAGCTCGATCCAATGGTGAACGACTTCACAGAGATGAAAACACCAGTGCAGGTTTAGGGTTATGCGGGAATGACTTTCTCTCTTTCTTTTTCTCTCAATTGGCTTTTGCCTCTCTTCAAATGACTCTTATGTGCTCTACTAATCTAACTCGTCTCAGTTTAAGCTAATGAGATATAATGGACCACACTATTTGGGCCTATTCTCCACATAGGAAGGGAGCCCAATAACCCAACAAATCTCCCCCTTACGACTATGTGGAGATATCCGCTAAATCGGCGATCTCACAACAAACTTCAAACTTTCCTCTTGGTAATGTCTTGGTCATCATATCAGCATCATTATCATTTGTATGAACTTTAGCCAATTCCAACAACTTAGCATCCAAAACATCACGTATCCAATGATATCTCACATCAATATGTTTGGATTTAGAATGAAAAGTTGGATTCTTACCAAGATGAATAGCACTTTGACTGTCACAATACAACAAGTATTTACCTTGCACAAAACCAAGCTCCTGCAAGAATTTCTTCACCCATAACAACTCCTTACATGCTTCAGTAAGTGCAATAAATTTTGCCTCAGTAGTAGACAATGCCACACATTTTTGCAACTTTGATTGCCAGGCCAAGGCTCCCCCTGCAAACCGAATCAAATAGCTTGAAGTGGACTTTCTGGAATCAATGTCTCCAGCCATATCTGAATCTGAGTAACCCACCAAAGTAGGCTTATCACCCCCAAAACAAAGCCTCAAACCACTAGTACCACGAAGATACCTAAACACCTATTTCACAACATTCCAATGCTCTCTACCTGGATTTGACAGAAATTTGCTGACTGTACCAACATCGTGTGCAATATCAGGCCTTGTACATACCATTTCATACATCAAACTACCAACCGCAGAAGCATAAAGAACTTTGCTCATATCTATCTTCTCAACTTCATTTGAAGGACTTTGTTTAACACTCAACTTAAAATGAGTAGCAAGAGGAGTACTTACAACTTTAGCATTCTCCATTTGGAATCTTTGCAACACCTTCTAAATGTAGTTCTCTTGTGATAGCCAAAGTTTCTTCTCTTTTCTATCACGAGTGATACTTATACCAAGAATCTTCTTAGCAGTTCCCATCTTTTTCATGGTAAATGACTCGCCTAGTTGCTTCTTCAACCTGTCAATTTTGGAAACATCTTTCCCAACAATAAGCATGTCATCAACATATAGCAACAATATAATGAAATCATTCTCAGAAAATTTTCTGACAAAAACACAATGGTCAGAAGTAGTTTTCTTGTAGCCTTGCTCACACATAACAGACTCAAACTTCTTATACCACTACCTCGGAGCCTGCTTCAAACCATATAGGCTTTTTCGTAGCCTACACACATAGTCTTCCTTGCCTTCAACAATAAAACCATCTGGTTGCTTCATGTAAATCTCTTCCTCTAAATCACCATGAAGGAAAGTTGTCTTCACATCCATCTGCTCAACCTCCAAATCAAGAGTAGCGTTAAACTTAACACGGTTCTGATAGATGTCATCCTTACCACAGGTGAGAAAATCTCATTGAAGTCAACACCCTTTCTTTGTCTGAAGCCTTTCACCACTAATCTGGCTTTATATATGGTAGATGTAGAATTGCTCTCTTGCTTCACCCTGAAGATCCACCTGTTCTCTAAGGCTCTCTTACCCTTAGGCAACTTCACCAAGTCATAAGTGTGATTATTATGCAGAGATTTCATCTCATCTTGCATAGCATCCAACCACTTTTGCTTTTCTCCACTTTCAACAACCTCCTCATAACATTCAGGTTCTCCCTCATTAGTCAACATCACATACTCATTGGTAGAGTACTTCTTAAAAGGTTGTTTTGACCTGTCAAATCTTCTGGGTTGAGCTTCAGGTAGCTTAGGTACATCGCTAAAACTCTCCTCATGTTCCTCTTCATCAACATTATCAATAGGAACATCTAAGTTATCTCCAACCTGCTGATTATCAATATCACCATGTTGTTCATCATCATGAACATCAATATCCAAATCATTAACAGACAACCGAATTGGATCAACATCAGCCACATTACCATCTTCCTTAGGTGTAGACTTCTCCACCTTATTAATATCTTTAATGGTTTGATCTTCCATGAATTACACATCACGACTTCTAACAACTTTCTTTTCAATGGGGTCATATAACTTGTAGCCAAATTCATCCTGACCAAAACCAATGGAGATGCATTGTCTTGTCTTCACATCCAACTTGGATCTTTCATCCTTTGGAACATGAACAAATGCTTTACAACCGAAGACACGCAAATGATCATAAGTAACATTCTTGCCAAACCAAATCTTGTCTGGCACCTCAGAGTTCAAAGCAACTGTAGGACTTAGATTAATAACATGCATTGCTGTAAACAATGCCTCACCCCAGAAATGCTTAGGCAATTTTGCTTCAGAAAGCATACACCTAACTCTTTCAATTAATGTCCTGTTCATCCTCTTCGCTAAACCATTAAGCTGAGGAGTTTTTGGAGGAGTCTTCTCATGTGCAATACCATATTGTCTACAATAAGCATCAAATGGCCCACAATATTCACCACTATTGTCAGTACGAATGCGCTTCAACTTCTTGTCTGACTGCCTCTCAACTAAAGCATGGAATTCTTTAAACTTGTCCAACACTTGGTCCTTTCTCTGTAGTGCATAAACCCAAAGCTTCCTGGAACAATCATCAATAAAAGTAACAAAGTAAAGTGCACCACTAAAAGACTTTACCTTCAACGGGCCATAAACATCAGAATGCACCAATTCAAGCAACTTTGACTTCTTGGAGGGAGGATGCTTCTTGAAAGATACTCTGGTTGTTTACTAGTCATGCAGTGAGAACATTTCTCCAACTCTACATTCTTCAATCCTGAGAGAACATCCTTTTTAGCTAAACAGTTAAGTCCCTTTTCACTTATATGCCCAAGCCTTCTGTGCCACAAAGATGACTCCATATACACAACATTCACACTATCTTTAGCAACCAAAGCTTTTGTCCAGTAAAGCTTAGAGTTTTTCTCCCCTTTAGCCGCAATCAAGTTACCTTTGGTGAGCTTCCACTTTCCAGAACCAAAGTGATTATCATATCCACCATCATCAAGTACCTGAACAAAAATCAAGTTAAAGCGAACATCTAAAGCATGTTTAACTCCTCTAAGCAACAACTGCATCCCCATATTGGTTTGCAAGTGAACATCACCAACACCAATAACTTTAGACACCCCATCATTACCCATCTTCAATACTACAAAATCACCAGGTGTATAAGATGTGAAGAACTCTTTCCTGGATGTAACATGCAATGTAGCATCACTATCAATTATCCACATGCTCTCATCAGATACAAAATTAATAGTGTCATAATCACGAAGACAAACAAGGTCACCACATGTAGTAGTAGTAACACAATCACCATCATCATTATCTCTTTCTCTTTGCTTACCCTTTTTGTCTTTGCTTTCTTTCTTCCACAAAAAACAGTTCTTCTTTATATGCTCTGTTTTGTGACAATAATGACGCTCCACATTCTTGTACCAAGACCTAGACTTGCTCCTGCTTTTATCTCTACCACTGTTTTGTTCTTTCTTCTGGCTTCTCCCCTTATTCTATGTAATAAGCACTTCTGAATGAGATGAAGTACCATGTGTCTTCCTTCTCATCTCCTCATTAAGAGCACCACTCTTTGCCATTTGCAAAGAAATATCACCATTAGAGGTAGCACTTATCATGGAAACTCGAAATGTCTCCCACAAATCCGGTAAAGAGTTTAATAGGAATAAGCCAAATAGATCATCATCAAATTTTACACCCACTCCTGCTAGTTGATCATAACGTCCTTGAAATTCACTCAAGTGATTTGAAACAGGAGTTCCTTCCTTGTACTTCAACTCCACAAAATTTTTCAGCAAGTACAATTTATTAGTCCCTGACTTAGAGGCATACAAGGACTCAAGCTTATCCCATAGGCTTCTCGCATGTGTCTCATTAGCAACAAAATTATAAACATTATCAGAAATAAACTGTCTGATAAATCCACATACTTATTGATGTTCAAAATCTCATTCTTCAT
Organism: Vigna reflexopilosa; assembly: GCA_027742785.1. Classification (NCBI taxonomy): domain Eukaryota; kingdom Viridiplantae; phylum Streptophyta; class Magnoliopsida; order Fabales; family Fabaceae; genus Vigna; species Vigna reflexopilosa. Next base: position 7,018,399 of record CM050918.1, on the reverse strand, counting down.
CTGACTTAGATTCTGGCTTATTGGAAGCAAAAATAGGAAGATGCAAATTTTTCACAAATAGCAAATCCTTCATCTTGCCTTTCCATAAGTGATAATTTTCTCCATTCAAAGGAATCAATTTTGTATGTGCCTCCATCATTCATGCAAATTAAACAATTCCTTAACCAAAGAGGTCTGATGCCACTGTTAGGAATGCAAGTGCGAGTCAAAGTTCCACATTGAATAAAAATGAGAAAATAGAGCACTATATAAAGATGAAAGACCCGTTAACCCATTGCCTTAAGGTTTTGGGTAGAGAGGGGTGTCAATCTTTTATATGGTTGGGCTTATATCTCATTGGTGTTTGTATCTCCCCGGTGAACCTCCTCCTTGATAGACCCAACAGTGGTATCAGAACCGATGATTAGTCTTGGTGACCGGCTCAGACGAGTATAATGATCCCTATATCGAAAGTCTTCCTGGAAAAGGGTTCCAAGTAAGCGTGTCCCGTTAAGATGAACGGCGGTATGAAGGGCTACTCGTGGTTGTGGTTAGATGGGAATGCTTCTGCTGGAGGGGGAGTGTATCAATGTGGAAGGGACTCACCCTTGAGGGGGAGATTGTTGGGAATGCAAGTGCGAGTCCAAGTCCCACATTGGATAAAAATAAGAAAATAGAGCACTATATAAAGATCAAAGACCCGTTAACCCATTGCCTTAAGGTTTTGGGTAGAGAGTGGTGTCAACCCTTTATATGGTTGAGCTTATATCTCATTGGTGTTTGTATCTCCCCGGTGAACCTCCTCCTTGATAGACCCAACAGTGGTATCAAAGCCGATGGTTAGTCTTGGTGGCCGGCTCAGACGAGTATAATGATCCCTATATCGAAAGTCTTCTTGGCAAAGGGTTTCAGGTAAGCGTGTCCCGTTAAGATGAACGGCGGTATGAAAGGCTACTCGTGGTTGTGGCTGGAGGGGGAGTGTACCAATGTGGAAGGGACTCACCCTTGAGGGGGAGATTGTTGGGAATGCAAGTGCGAGTCCAAGTCCCACATTGGATAAAAATGAGAAAATAGAGCACTATATAAAGATCAAAGACCCATTAACCCATTGCCTTAAGGTTTTGGGTAGAGAGTGATGTCAATCCTTTATATGGTTGGGCTTATATCTCATTGGTGTTTGTATCTACTCGGTGAACCTCCTCCTTGATTGACCCAACACTTACTGCCTTACACCCCTCACTCTCTTGGATTCTTCTCCTGACAGTTTTCTTCTTCTTTTTCATTCTACTCCACCTATCCAAAACATGATTAATATTTCTTTTCTCTTCCTCCACCCTCTCATTCTCCATCCCAAACCCATAATCATCATTTGCCATTCTTTCCTCTTCACTATCATCCACATTTTCCACCACTTCACCCTCAACCAGATTGCCCTCTTCCTCTTACTCTTACTCTTTCTCTTTCTCTTCCTCTTCCTCTTCCTCTTCCTCTTTCTCTTCCTCTTCCTATTCCTCATCAACATAAGGTTGTTCCTCACCCCTCTCCACATCTTCTCCCCCAACATTCCCCTCTTCCTCTTCGTAATCCATTAGGATGTCTTCTACTTCCACATTCCCATCCACCCCACCAACATAAACATCTTCTTCATCCACTGCATCATCTTCTTCACCAATAAATGCATGTTCTTCATCCATATTAGCATCTACTTCATCCACATTATCATCATCTTCTTCAACAACATAAACATGTTGTTCATCCACAATAACCTCTTCTTCGTCACCCATATTTACCTCTTCCTTCATCTCTTGTATGTCTACTTCATGTGCCTTTTCACCAAAAGTAAGAAAGTTAACTTCAATTGGCTGACTAGGTTGGACATAGATTTCAACCTCATCGTTATTTGCCTTTGCATAGTTAGCCAACAACATTGTTTCACTGTCATCTGTGAGTATTCTCAGGTTGTTCATGGCCTTTTGTTTCGACCCCTTCCACCATAGCTTGAACTCTGCATCATACTTGAATTCTCTAACAAATCCCACTGCTTCAAAGTAAGACCACCTGTCGGGATCAATTCCTTTTATAACATGTATTTCTCCTCCCACATATTATACTTCCTTATTATTCATCAACTTCCCCATAAACCATTGCTAATCCTACATGGTAAAATGAAAAATTTACACACAGAATGCACAACAAACACTAAAGCCATAGTAAACCAAAAAGAAATAATTACCTTCTTCGAATCGTCTTTCTTTGACACTGAATGCACGCACTGGAGCCACAACAATCGCCAAAGAAAATTGATGGAACACGAACCCTAATTAGCTTCAAGACAGTTACTAATGTTAAGTGTAGAACCCCAATTGTCATTCGCGTAAATAAATCCCAAATTTTCTAAGTATAAGAACCCTAACTTCTTTCACAGCCTCATCATTGAACACATGTCATCAACACATGCAATCACACGTGGCAACAATTAGGAAGGAAAGTTGTGAGCACACGTGGGCAAACGTTATCCACCTCATCTTCTTTTTAACGCTGTTAGTTTTGGAGGACGAAAAATTAAGCTTTCCTGAATGAGGAGGACTAAAATGTACCTTACTTTGAAAGAGAGACTAAAAACAAATTCGCTTGATAGTTTAGGGACTAAAAACATATTTAACCCTAATAATAATAATAATTATTATTATTATTTCAATTTACTAAATTACTATTTTTTTTACATTTTAATAATTGATTTTAATTTTTTCTTCTTATAGACATTTTTACAATTAAATATAACATTAACAATTATCATTTTATATTACTTTAATAACTAGGGGCATTTTAGTAATCTTCAATTTCTACACCAATTGATATAAACTTTATTTCCAAATCCATTCTCGTTTACCTCCAAATCCACTCAAATAAACAACCATTGATTCACCCTCAAATCCATCCATTCACTATCTCCCAATTCCTCTCCTCTAAGTGAACAAAGCATTAACTTTGTATTGAAAGATCAAAGATAATCTATCATACACTAAGATGTTATCAATTAACCCTTTGTCAAAAATGTGTCAGAATTGTTGACAAACTTAGTAATACGTTTTTGGTTAAACTCCTTTGGAAGTCCCTATTTACGTGGGTTTTTCCGAGTTAGATCCCCATCTTATCGGTTTTACCAATTTAGTCTTTAAAAATGAAAAATTGACTCAATTGGACCCCTGCCGTTAAATTGGCTTAACGAGGTTAAGCTTTTGATGACCTGAGACGTTGAAGTGACCAGTTTTTTATACGTGGCATTCACAGAGCTTTATACGTGTAATTTGATAACATTAAACATTTTAAAGTTAGGGTCTGGTGGTGAATTTTAAAACGTGTTAAATCTAAAGACGAAGAATTAGGGATTTAGGGTTCGTTCTCCTTGAAGGTTGGCAAGCATTGAAAGTAGTCAAAGGTTGAAGTCGCACAATGATTACATCCTAAAAGTGCTAAGCTTTTATCCTAAAAGACATTTCATGTTAAAGTGAGGAAAGAGATCACCAATTCATGGTCTATTATACAAGCACATTATGAAGCACTGGATTATATTTAACACTGAACTAATAATATTTCAGTATGAGAGAAAGCTAAGGTAGATAGTATTTTGTTGTGTCACTGACCTTCTTTTCTCTCTCTAAAAACCAAGAAAGAAATGAAAAATATATTGAAATATAACCTTTAGATCACTCCCAGAATATCCATCAATCATATTAGTCATTGCTTCAAAATCAACATCAGGTGCCAAATCTTCTTTCGCTAAAATGATTTTCAGAATTTTTTCTCTGTTTGGAGCATCTGGCAAATTAACCATCAATTTACATGATAAAAAAGAAATACATGCATTAGAATGTCCAAAGAAAATTAAAAAGTTGGAAATCAGATACTTATAATTCAATTGAATAATGACTATCATATAAAATAATCACAAAAACAATATGACCAATTCAGTAAAGAAAAAACTGCAGAATTTCAATGGAGATGAATCTGGCAGGGTTGGCCATGGTTTGAGGTAGCTGCAAGAATTCAAGTATGTAACCCGTCCTTTTTTCCCCCAAATCTATTACTGTAGATTTGAAGGGTCCAAATCTATTAATACATTTTTTCCTTGTCCCGAGCGACGCTGCAACACTACTTCATCTCCATCAACGCAAAACCCTAAATCACGTTAAACCCTAGTCGCGCAAAACCCAGAATCGCGAAATCCTTGCGCCGTCGTAAGACCACGCCGTGAGAGCTCCAATGCCTTTGTTTCTCCTTCCTCGAGCAATTGCAAGAACCAATGCATCCTTCATCTCTGCAAGTCTCCTTCCTCACAAATTCATCAACCTACAAACATAGAGACATCACAAAACACATAAACAGAAACTCATGGCGAGTTCATCTCTACTCCAATCTCGAACTCTATGAATCAGTGATTTGTTGCGTCTTTAATCTCAAACCCAATTTGATTTTAATAAACTTTAATTTGGTGATGAACCCTGAGCATCAATCGCTAAGGTTGAAGATGATGAATCCTAATTTGGGTTTCAATTATCAGAAACTTTATTTTTTAATTTTTTAATTATACATTCCACGTAACCTGTTTAATGTGCCACATATAAAAAATTGGTCATGCCAACGTCTCATGTCATAAAAAACTTAACTCCGTTAAACCAATTTAACGAAAAAAGCTCAATTAAGTCAATTTTTCATTTTTAAGAACTAAATTGACAAAACCAATAAAATGAGAAATTAACTGAAAAAAACCATTAAATAAGAACTTCCAAAGGGTTTAACCTAGGCTTTATACAAAATGTTTAGAATAACAACTAATTAAGAGTTACGGTTTTATGATAGGTAAAAAGGTATATTATTGGTTAATAGAAGTGATTAAATATGATTTTTAGAATATCCTTATAAATTCAAATGTAATAATTAGGACAAGATGACAGTGTAACTAAAAGAACTATAAATTAAAGTAGGGTTAAATATGTTTTTAGTCCCTATACTTTTGGGCGATTTTGGTTTTAGTCAATTTTCAAACTAAGGTACAATTTAGTCATTCAATTTTAAGAAAACTCTAGTTTTAGTCTTTTTTACCAAATTTTTTTAACTTTATTTGCTGTTTCAAACGCGTTTCTCAATTAACATTGAAGCAAAAATGTGTCAAACACTGTAAACAATCCAAATGCTATAATGAAACGTGCTTGAAACAACAAATAAAGTTAAAAAAATTTGGTAAAAAAGACTAAAACCAGAATTTTTTAAAGTTGAAAGACTAAATTATACCTTAGTTTGAAAATGGACTAAAACCAAAATCGTCCAAAAGTATAGGGACTAAAAACATATTTAACCCATTAAAGTATAATAAAAAATCAAGAAATTAAATGACGTGATGAGTATAACAGGAAAAATAATGATTTTCGAAAAAAAAAAAAAGTTTAGCCTTGCCTTCAGCGCAGCGAATTCTGAAAGCAACTTCGCCATCGTCACCTAAAAAATAAAAAGTATTTCAAGAAATTAAAGAATTTCCAAGAGCACCGAAATCGAAAAATCTTTATCATCTTTTTCACGTTTAGTTTCAACTTCTAATCTGTTAATTCACGATTCAAAACCTAAGCTCGCAGTTACTACAAGTTTCTATCAGTGTCACTATTTTGAGCTTCTCTTTACCATCTTCCAAATCCCATTTCTTTGAAGCCATATATTATTTACTAAAGCATAATTGATTGATTAATCGGAGCAGCGTGTTAGGGTTTCGAGAAGTCGATCTCGGAACACCGTCCAAACCCTAATTCGGCATATCCATGTCATTTTGATTTTTGCTACTTCCGACAATGGCGATCATCGGCGACGCACTTCGCCAGGCGTTCATGCCGAAGCGCGAGTACGAGAGCCTTAGGGAAGAAGAGAAAGCGTGGGGCAAGCTTCAGAGACCTGTGACTGTGGCTTCCGTAGTTGCCATCGGGCTTGCTATATTCGTGTCCACGGTTATCAGTTTGAAAATCGTGTTTCCGAGTAGCGATGGGAAGAGAGCGTTATGCGTCGATCGAAGGCTTCAATCTATACAGATAGGGATGAAAGGTGATTCCGATTCGGATCGGTTTCCCGGTGGTTTCTATCTCACGGACCAGGAGATTGCTGATTATTACTGGATGGTTGTGTTCATTCCTTCAACGATCGTTTTCGCGCTCTCGGTTGTGTATCTCGTTGCCGGTAAGAAATTGGATTTCTATGTTGCCTTTGATGAGGGTTTTTTGTCTGATTGTTGTCAAGTGATTGATGCACGATTTTTGAAGATTGTTATTGGTGTTTGTTTTGTTTCGTTAAATAGATACAGGTGTCTAATGCCACTTTGTTGGCGTCTTATATGATACTAAGGTTGATGTTAGAAACATTTATGGCTATAATATAATGATTGAGAGAACATTTTTGGCGTTAAAGGGTTTCAAGAACGGGGCCGCTGGAAATCTTTTTTAGAGAATCGCTGCGGGAGTTCAACTGTAGATTTTGCCTTTTATGCGGGAAATGCAATTCACGATTGCCGTAAAACAAGAAATCTCTAGGGGTTGATCAGGAAATAAACTTCTTCTAATATCTCATGGCTGGGAGGAAATAGCCTTGAAATTGAACTAAAATCATAAGAAATGGAACCAAGATGGTTGGTGTCCGTTGGAAAATAATCTTGATTGCAGTCATTTTAATCCTTCTCTAATTGCAGCCTCTTTAGGGTTTTCTTTAATTTCAACTTTGATTATTAGATATGACTTGAATACATCTTATAAAGATTAAGCAAACCTTAACGAACAAAAACTGATTTTATAGAATTGAGTTAGGTTTTAAACATAAATTCTTAGAGTGTCAATAAAAGATTAAGGGATAGAGAGACAGAAGTCTTAGGTCACATGGGTTGTGGTGCCTCTTGAATTGAGAAGTAAATACTTCAGTGCTGTTGGACTGTTCTCCCTATTGTGATATGGAAGGAAATGATTTTGTTGTTACAATTGACTTATTTGATTTATGCTCGCTAAAATTTGAGGAGTATCTATGGGCATTGATGTAACACGTGGGTTATTTTCAGTAAGTTTAATATGATCAATGGGACCATTGTACTTTTCTCGTTGATAATTGGAATGTATGCATTTCTGCATTCTAGAGGGGAGTACTGGGGAAGTAGATCACTTGTTCTAAAATTTCTTCTGGCATCTTGTTAGAGTAATTCTACATTATAAAATCTTGGATCTACAACACAATTTTACAGTTTGACTCATGTAAGCCAATGCTTTCTGTTATAAATTTAAGAAAACTTTACAAAATTGGGAATCCAGTAGTTGTGCAAACGTTATCAATTACTCTGGTACAGTATTTCTATTTTCCATTCAACCCCGAACTGTTTCACTGAAATTCTAGATGATGCCACAGATCTCACCATGGGGATTCTTTTTACAGATTTGTTAAATGGTGTTGGATGAATGTCAGTCACAGATAGTGACGTTTTGAAATATATTTCATTTCTTTAGCCTAGGTTTTTTGCAGGACTTATGATCTCTTTTGCCTCTATTTTGGAATTCACGATGTTCTAATTATATAGGTCAATGGTTTGTGTGTTAAAAGAGTGTTCTCTAATCCCTACATCGTACATCCCCCCTCTTAATGCAAAACATGTTTTTAACTGCATTGTGCAGATTTTTATTTATAATTCATGTATTCTTTGATTGTGGTATAATGTTTAGGCTTAATTGCACATTTATTTTGACAAACTAGGTCTTATTTTGTCCAAATATGTGGGGATAGATAAGGATTAGGGATATAAGTTACTTTTAAAAATTTAGTGCACATTTGATAAAATTTGAAGGATTTTGAAAGATAAGAGAGTAGATTTTGAAGAGAGATAATTTGGAGTATTTTTTGGTGAAATCTGATGTTTTGGTTGGTGAGTTTTGAGCAAAAGACAATTTGGCCAATTCATTTTATTAAGATTTTGAGTCGAACAGGATCATTTGAGGGTTTTGGTTATAAAAGAAGTTGAATAGAGAAACAAATTTGCTTACTTTTAAAAAAGGGTCAATTATTTAGTATGTCCTGAGCTATATTTGCGAATTTCAAACAGACCCCTGAACTATTTCTTAATTGGGTTCCTAATCTAAAAGTGGGTCACTGGTTGTTTTTTGGCTGGATAAAACTTACACAAAATGACAGTGCTGGTTTTAGAAACCCTAAGAATTCAATTAAAAAAAAGTTACATGTGAGGACCTAAAAAAAACTAGTTTAGGGAGCTATTTGAAAATTCAAAATAGAGATATTTAATTGGCTCCAACAAAATTAGGAGGACCAACATCAGACATAGTTCAAACTGAAGTGATAAAATGTGCAATCAAATATTGTCCGTTTTTGTTTTTGGAAACATGTGTTGGATAAATACCCATTTCATTGTTCTTGATGCATTATTTTGTTTCAATTACTGTTTTTGGGTTAAATGACTTGTCTTGTTAGTTTCGAAAGCTTTGTGCCATAATTATGGACAATATAGTTTTGTGTTATGCCTTGTTTTAATTATGACAATTGTTTTTGCAGGCATGGCTGTTGCATATTCTGCTCCAACAAGGCATGGATGCTTGAAGGTGGTTGAAAATAATTTTTGTGCTTCAAGAAGGGGTATGATTTCTTCTGTATCAATGGTCTTTCCTTTGCAACGCTCTCAAATTTTGGTGGATCTTATTCTAATGCTTGAGCATTTTATCGGCCCAAATTGACTTAGTTTTTTGTTTTCTTTGGATAACCAACAGGTGGGGTACGATGTCTGTCCATCTTAAACCTTATATTTGCTATCATCTTTGGTCTTCTTGCCTTGTTTCTTGGTTCAAGCCTTTTGACAATGATGAGCAACTGTTCTAAACCTCTGTTTTGGTGCTACGAAATTTCATCGTGGGGACTGGTTGTACTATATGGGGGCACTGCCTTCTTCTTGAGGAGAAAGGCGGCCACAATTCTCGACGAGGGAAATTTAAGTGGACGAAATCTGGGGCTGGAAATGTTGGAAACGAATCCCCTGGAAGTTACCCCAGAGGTGGAAAGGCGTGTAAATGAAGGGTTTAAAGCATGGATGGGTCCATCCCTTCTTTCTTCTGACGAAGAAGACGAAGTTGACAGCTATGACGAGGCACCTCGTGCTAGTGCCATACGTTCTAACTCAAACAGGCAAAGAGTCTGAACTCGATATATTCAGGGTCAAGAGCTTCATATAATCTTTTCCAGCCTTCATGCCTTAAAGAATGCTGTATGGTGTGGAAAGCAGTTTTGGACAAAAAGATGTTTACATGTATCATATGACAAAAAAAAATGTTGATTAAAGGAGTGTGAATTTGATGTTCAACTTTGAACTACCATTTCGTCTGGTCGAGTTGGTAGTCTGTAGTGTAGTCTGTGAATAATTACTAAATCGGGAATGACCAAGCTTTGACTTTTTACTTAGGTGGACTACAAAATGTTTGCTGAACAGCTCACTGATCTTCTCTATGGAGGCCTATTTTTTAGTTTGATTACAATTTTGTTTGTGAATTTTGTCTCAAAATTGCTTTGCGAGAAAGAAATCCGTGTAAAACCAACCACAAGCATGAACATTATAAATACATCTGTTCACTTCACATGATATGCAGTTATCCAATTGTTGGCTGACTTCTCACGAAAGGTAAACAATTTTTAAAATAAGAGATCATAGTGACATATCAGCATTTCTCGTATTTAGTTTACTATATATAAATTAATTAACAAAAATGTAAAACTTGCTCTATCCGACTTTATATTAACAGTTATGTTTTTATTTATTTATTTTATAATGATAACTGAGAATAAATTTATTTAACAATTAAATTTTGAAATTAAAGTAATAACTAAAAATATATACTTCTATGCTATTATATAAAGAGACTCTTGATGTACACATTTGGTTTCCAATTTTATCCTTTAGGTATTTTTTTAAGTCAAAATATTTATTTTACTAATTTTACCTTTTAAGTGCTTTTTTTCTAATATTTAATTATTTTTTAAACTAAAATAACTATTACAATAAAAAATTTATCTAAAAAAAATAAACATTGCCTGCAATAAAATTGTAAAAATTATTTAAATTTATTTTATAATTACAATAATAATTATTTTTTGTTATCACAAAAAAAAGTGAATATCCATATGCGTATATGTTATACATAAAAGGGATTGTGAGATTTTATTAAATTAATATAGAAAAGTTAACATCATATAACAGTTAATATGTTATGGTTTTTCATCTTAATTTTCTCCTTTCAAAAGCAACACAATAATTTTATGTTGAGAAGTGATACACATACTATAATCCGTGCAGCAGATTTTTGGGGTTTATTTTCTCTATCATTATGACATATAATAAACTATAATGTAAGAATACACGTACTATATGATAGATATTTTCACTCTTAATTTTCCTTATCATAGTTCTCATATAAATGTAAGAATTAATATATACTTTTTTATTAATATATATATACTTTTCTATTAAAATATACTTTTTAACACACACATATATATATTTTTTATCCAACTAATGAAATGGAATGACTCGATCGATGATGGGTATCATTATCGAAGGTAAGCCCAAATACCTTTTGGCGGGCCTTAATAACATTAATATATGTTGAGAAACTAATTCATTTTTAATATTAATTTTTTTTCGTAAAAAAAGGTCCTTAACATAATATTCAGCTTCCCCTTCACTGCGAGTGCCCAAACCCTAACCTAGCTCTGTCGCAGTAGCTGTCTTCCTTCCCAAACCCTGTTCCAATCATGGCGAACCAGGACTACGAAGAGCGCCAACAAACGCAGGAGCTCGGGTACGACCCGAACTTCGTCCCGGACTCTGTGAAATCGTTCGTGGTTCACTTGTACCGTCACATCCGCGAGAAGAACGTGTACGAGATCCACCAGATGTACGAGAGTTCGTTCCAGACCCTGTCGGAGCGGCTCTTCAAGGACACGCCGTGGCCCTCCGTGGACGCCGTGGCGCATTACGTGGATAACGACCACGTTTTTTGCCTCCTCTACCGCGAGATGTGGTTCCGCCACCTCTACGCGCGCCTCACACCCACGCTCCGCCAGCGCATCGACTCCTGGGACAACTACTGCAGCCTTTTCCAGGTGGTCCTCCACGGTGTCGTAAACATGCAGCTCCCCAACCAGTGGCTGTGGGACATGGTCGACGAGTTCGTCTACCAGTTCCAGAGCTTCTGCCAATACCGTGCCAAGATGAAGAACAAGACCGAACAGGAGATCGCGCTCTTGCGCCAGTTCGACCAGGCCTGGAATGTGTATGGGGTTTTGAACTTCCTTCAGGCGCTGGTGGAGAAGAGTACCATTATTCAGATTCTGGAGCAGGAGAAGGAGGGGCTCGAACAGTTTACTGCCACGGATGGGTATGATTACAATGGGGGGAGTAATGTGTTGAAGGTGCTGGGGTATTTTAGTATGGTGGGGTTGCTTAGGGTTCATTGCTTGCTGGGGGATTATCATACTGGGATCAAGTGTTTGCTCCCTATTGATATTAGTCAGCAAGGGGTTTATACCAGTGTTATTGGGAGTCACATCACCACCATTTATCACTATGGTTTTGCCAATCTCATGCTCCGCAGGTAATACTTTTGTTTTGTGACTCTATTGATATCATTAAGTTCCTTAACCACACGGAATTCATGAACTGAGATTTTTACTATGTTCTTTAGATTTATTTTGGTGCTTGAACAATGCTTGTTGATTTTACCATCTGTGATCAAACACAGTGAATGTCTCTTGTCTTTGCTTGTTAAAGACAGTGAATGGACTTTACCATCTAACGATTCTAATCCATTTGAGGCACTTTGCCCTGTATGCATTGCCTATTGTTTGAATTACCTTGTTTTGCTATTGTAGGTTGATAGTGTTGGTGTTTGACTTCATTAGTCTCTCTGTTATTTTGATTATTTTATTCATTTTTTTTAATTTTCTAATTATTTGTGGATCATGCAATTTAAATTGATTAAATTAAAACTTTCTTTTACTATCACTTAATGGAAGTGGATTGGTTTTTTTATTCGTATAAAAAATGTCTATGATCTTTTTACGAACCCAATCTGAATCATTCTATTCATGATTTTACAACATGTGTGGTTTGGAGTTTGTCTTTTTGTCTTGGTTTTTAGTTTCTGAAGTACAATTGAGTGTCTGAAAGGTTATTAAAAGTTGGAAAATACTCATCCATTCTGGAGTGCCATGAACATTCAAGATTTTATCTGATCATAGTAAATAATATTCCAACACAACCCCAATAACTTATTTTGATGAAGTTTGTCACAAGTGGAAAATAGTACACATGCTATTCGCTTAGAATAATGATTGATTTAAAAAACATTTTGAAGATTTCATGTGTCTGTTGAAGTATTCTATCCCACAAAATTGTATTTCATGTTATCATTGTCCCTTATTTATTTCATTACAGGACCTAACCAATTACCTTATTTACAGATATGTGGAAGCAATTCGAGAATTTAACAAAATTCTCTTGTACATCTTCAAGACAAAACAGTATCACCAGAAATCACCCCAGTATGAGCAGATACTGAAGAAAAATGAACAAATGTATGCCTTGCTGGCAATTTGTCTTTCACTCTGTCCCCAAAGCAGGCTTGTTGATGAAACTGTGAACTCTCAGTTACGGGAGAAGTATGGTGAAAAGATGGCTAGAATGCAGCGATATGACGATGAGGCATTTGCTATCTACGATGAGCTCTTCTCATATGCATGCCCTAAGTTCATTACCCCTTCAGCTCCTAGTTTTGAGGAGCCTCTCGTAAACTATAATCAGGATGCCTATAGACTTCAACTAAAATTGTTCCTTTATGAAGCAAAGCAGCAACAGTTGTTATCAGGTGTCCGGACCTTCTTGAAAGTGTATTCAACAATCTCCTTTGCAAAACTTGCGAGTTACATGGAAGTGGATGAACCCACCTTAAGGTTTATACAAAATATTATTTTAGCATCCTCCCCCTTGAATATCAAGATTTTTTTGTTTATAATATATATGCTTTGTGCAAAAGCTTAGTCATGTATTTCCATTCTAATGGATGGCAGGACTATCTTGATCACATACAAGCACAAGACACATGCTGTTGATAGTGATGGGAAAATTACATCCAATGCCGATGTAGATTTCTATATTGATGAGGTAAGCTTGCTTGCAATTTTTTCTTGAATGATCCTTTCCTCACTGAAGTTAAATGCTGTTTGAGAAAGTGAATAGATTTTCCAGGCCTTATTGTCATGCTTGTCCTTTTTAGTCGAACTTGTTTCTTTGATAATAATATCATTTACTTGCTCTCAAAGTCTTTGTTAAATTAAGGTTCAAGTTTTAGCTTTGACCACCATATGCATTACGGAGTCAGTGGTATGGTACTGATAGATATTATTCTGGGTTTTAATTACTTTTATGTTTTTACTTCTGTATATTAAGAATAATACTAGTGTAAAGGGACTATAGTGGTGAACTGACTCCCTGACTTTGTGCCAATACTATAAACATTGGACAGTTCATATGATTTTCCGTCTCAAGCTAAATTAGGCTTTTGGAGTTTAACTCTGGCAGTTCTCCTGTTTCTATCTTAAATAGTGCTTGCAAATGTTGAACATCGTTTCAATTTGTCACAGGACACAATTCATGTTGTGGAGTCCAAGCCTGCGAAACGTTATGGTGATTACTTTTTGCGTCAGATTGTCAAGGTGTGTTTACATTGCATTGTGGTTCATAATTTTTCTGTTTGCTACACTTCTCTTGTATATATTAACATGAACAATTTGTTGTGTTTTATTTGCAGCTTGAAGGGGTGATCAATGAGATGGACGGTATAAAGCTGGATTGAGTTGCTGCCTTTTAGATTCTTAAAGAATTTCGTAGTATCCGTTGTCGAGGTTTTCCCTGAGGAGTCAGTGTTGTTTTGAGGCGGAGGGTGTAGTTAGCTTTCTACATGTAATTCTAAAATTTTCTTTCATCAACTTTATTTTATTTAACCAAGTAACTTAACCATTTATTGTTTCAAAGGAGGGCTTAAAGAAGTTAATAGTTCTTCAGATGGCTACTCGTTTTAAGTCATGATTATTAGTTCAATTTCTCCGCCCCCAGCGACAAATTTATACTGTATAGATTATGAAATACTTGAGCAGCGAAATAAGTTTGACCGACGAGCGAAATCATAAACCTCTTTGTTATTCTCAATCTGTGGTCTTTTGCAAATCTTTATTCTTGAGGTTTATCCCTACACCAGAAAGGAGATGCCTTTCAGTTGTAATTGATGTTGAGCATGGAGGGATGCCCCCAGCATAAATACAATGATGCAATAGAACTCGAATGTCTGAGACAAGGGATACAATTATGAGTGTGGTTACGTGTAGTATATTAAACTATTTATTATGGAACATAATATTTCAACCAAATTTATACATGTTTTAAGAGTGAGATTATAACAGTCCTGGTATAAAATCCTCCTTCATCTTTCAGTAGGCTAATTCACCACAACCTAGCTAGTTAGAAATGTGCTCTACTGTTTTAAATCTCATTATAGAAACTTTTTTCATTTTTCATCACCTAAATTACAATTTTTATGAATATGCTGAGTACGGTAGAATTATAACAATAACAATACGACCATCCTTTTTAGAATTAACCACTTTAATACAATTATAAATAAATCATAACATTCAATCTCATTTCAATCATATATATCATCTTTATCTTTGGAATCTTATTCATCATTCTCATTCATACTACAAATCCATCCATAAAATACAACAATTCCAACATTTATATTATAGTCAACCTTATTTCAATTCAACTTTATCAATGATTCTAATTGCATAACAAACTTTCCCCCCTTAAATTTCTTGTTCAGCCTCTACACAATTCACAATATATTTCTCATTACTTCAAGAAAATAACTATGAAACCTATTTTCATCGTAACAGAAGATTCTATAAAATAACATTTAATATCAAAAACCAACGCTTAGTCTCAAGTAGCTGGTGCCCAACGCATGTGGCGCTCAACAATACTTGTATGACATCTAGTGAATAGGTTCATGTTTATTGTCAATGTGTATTGTTGAACGCCATTAATGCAAAGAGCCACCATGTGTATGATTTGTGCAAGAGAGCCATGAAGTAGGGTTGCTACTGCAAATAGCATGAGAAACAAGTTTCTCGTCATGGATTTGTGTTCTTTAACATAAATAGTCTGATTTTCTTTTTAGGATTATATCTTTGTGTGTTGCTCTTTTGTCTTTCTTTCTTGATTTTTTCCAATGAGTGAAGTTACAATATTAAATGTCAATACTAAACATTAGTATTTATAATGTATAAAAAATTATTATAAAATTATTCTAAATGATTATTTAAAATATAAGTAAATTATTTAAGATAATATATAATTTGTTAAAAAATGCTTTTAGATAATAGTTTACTAATAAGATTATATAAGATTGTAAATAATCAATTAAAATTTTTATTTAAAATATATTTAGATAATTTATGATGATATACAATTTTTAAAAAAACACCGTCTCAGCCGATAATATATATATATATATATATATATATATATATATTTCTTGCCAAGCAACTACAAAAATATTTTTTATTTAAAAAAAAACTAATTTCTCTCTTAAAATTATGATCTAAACAGAATAATAAATATCAACATTAAATTATTTCAGTAATTAGTTTTATTTATATTTGTCCCTAGAGATATTTCATTTATTATTGAATTTTTTCTATATTTTTAATATGGTTATTATTAAATAATATGTTATATTTAAAACATTAATTCTTTTTTCATATTTTTTATTTTATTTTTAAGTTTATCATTTTATAATTTTTAATTACTTCGTTATTTAATAAATTATTAATCAATAATTTATATTTAAAACATTAACACTTTTTTATATATGTTTTTATTTTTAATTTTATCTTTTTATAATTTATAATTATTTGATTATTTAATAAAATCAATTTTAAAAAACTTAAATTAATATTATTTAATAAAAAATTAGCATAAATAATGCCTAGGTAGAATTATTTACAGTCATATATGAAGTTTTATGTTTGTTAGTTTTTATTAAATAATATCAATTAATTTTTTAAATGATGAAATAATTAAAAACAATAAAAAAAATAAAATTAGAAATGAACAAAAAGTAATTATTATTTTAAATATAAGTTATTATATAACAATTTATTAAATGACTAAATATTTAAAAGTTATAAAAAGGATTAACTTAAAAATGAAAAAAAAAATACAAGACAAAGAACTAACATTTTTAATATGAGATAATTTTTAATAATAAATATATTAAAATTATATTAGAGAAAAAAAAATTAATGATGGTTAAAATGTATTTAAAAACACCAACTAAAAGAAGTAATTATTTAAATAATTTCATTTTAATATTTATTGTTGTGTTTGGATCATAATTCAAAGACAGAAATTAGTATTTTTTATAAAATATAAATTATTTTTGCAGTTTTTTGCAAAAAATATAAAAAAACAAATCTATCTTCTCATTTATTTATGTCTTTTTTTTTTCTTTCAATAAATGTTTACCAGGAAAAATAAAGTTGTTATTTTCAAACTAAGAATTATATACTGTTATTCTTTTCATAAATATAACTAATCAAAACATTTGGAAATAATTTTTCTTTTTATGAAAGAATAAATTTTGAATGCATTTAGTCCTGCAATAGGTTCTGTATTACCTTAATGCTTTAATTAACTGTATCTGTTAGAAAAGTTATTCAAATTAAGTTTTGATCTTTTCACACTCCCACGCACTCATTCTTAGAAGAAGAAGAAGAAGAAGAAGAAGAAGAAGAAGAAGAAAAAAAGCTCACAACTCTCTAGGTTTCCTCTCCCTTTCAATTGGTAATGACACAAAATCAAATCTCCCAAATTTATCTAATTCAGGGTTTTCTTTGATACCTCAGGTTTTCATCTATCTAAACATTCTTTCTTTCCCTGTGGTGCACTCCAATAATTTTTTAAGATTCTTTTGCATTCTTAGGTTAGTAACACACAACATCTTGTAAAGGAATCTTGTAAAGCTTAACTCCGGATAACTCATTGTGATGATTCCGACCGACGGGCGAGGATCACTACAAGAAGCCTTCTTGCCGAAGGGTGTTTCCTATGTTTTCATGTTCAGTGTTCTTTTATTTGGTTTATTCTGCAAACTTTTTATCCCAGATTGTAGGCTTAAGTTTCTCTCAGCATCTAGTTGATCCTCTTATATACTTTTAATTCTGGAATTAGTCAAATCTTAGTGTACAAGGATCAACTCTATTCTTCTTAATATGACTATGACTTGTATCAAATATGATACGACTATTTTAGGGGAAGATGATTCATGATTTTGATTAGGAATAATAGCGGACATTTTGTTGAGAAGCTGAATGCCGCTGGTGAGGAACTGGATCACGGGGTGACCGGGAATTTTAGAAACTGAGACCTTCCGTTGTGGATCTGCCAGTGCTTCTTCTTCTTCAGTCGTTAGTATGATGTTTATTTAATTCATTAATTTATTCTAGCAGTTTCTATGTCAGTGTTGCGAGACATGATACTGTTTTAAATGCTTTTCACAGGGTGTTGTAAAGGCCTGATTATATTGACTTATTTATGATGATTTGTTGCAGTTACTGACACATGTTTTATAAACCTCCTGTCGTTGCTCTACATTTGGCTTATATTGATCCTTTGACTTAGATTTATAATAAAAAATGTCTCATTTGTACAGCTAGCTATATTTTCTTAGTTTGCTGATCACATAATGCAATGATTTTGAATGTCTTTTTCATTTGATTTCAGAGTTCGCTTGCTGATCTTCCTCTGAAGAACTACTACAGATACGTAGTACCATCAATGGTATATATTGCACTTATGGCTTGTAGTTAATTCCAGATTACATTTGAGGTTTGGGTTCTTAGGTTTTATCACTTTTGCAGGATGATTTTAGCAGTGCTGACTATACAATCAATGGCCCAAAAGCATTTTTTTGCTGAATTCTTTGTCTCAGTTCACGGGAAGACATACAGCATAATTTTGATTGTAGTTAGTAGTGTATAGTTTATATTTTAGAACTAAAATACTCTTAATTAAAAAGAGTTAACTGAACTGGACAAAGTGAACTAAAACATAGTTCAGTTCAGTTACTCTGAACTATTTTTTAGTACAGTACAGTTTTTTTAAATTAGTTTAAAGTTAGTTGTAATTTTTTATAGTGCAGTATACTATAGGGCAGTTTGCCCACCCCTAGTTTTTACTTCTATGTATATTAAGAATAAGACTAGTGTAACGGGACTATAGTGGTGAACTGGCTCCCTGACTTTGTACCAATGCTATAAATATTGGACAGTTCATATGATTTTCATTCTCAAGGAGTTTAACTCTGGCAGTTCTCCTGTTTCTAAAATAGTGCTTGCAAATGTTGAACATCGTTTCAATTTGCTGCAGGACACAATTCATGTTGTGGAGTCCAAGCCTGCGAAACGTTATGGTGATTACTTTTTGCGTCAGATTGTCAAGGTATGTTTACATTGCATTGTGCTTCATAATTTTCCTGTTTGCTACACTTCCCTGCATTTCCTAGACCTATGCAGCTATCTTATTATCACGTTAATAACTTTAGTTTATGTTCTTCCCTTCCCCTTTCATCTACCTCGATCTTCTTGAACATCCTTTGTTCTCCCAAACCCCTTGTTTTCTTTATGGAGGTATCTTCCAATCCCAAAGTCTTTCTCTCTGACAAAGATCTCAAAGGGGCCAACTTCGTCGATCCAGAACTGGGGTTACTGGTACCCAACGAGGGGTGCCAAATTTTTATCCAAGAAGATCAGCACCTTTTCAAACTCAAACACCTATCGGTGCAAGAGCGTCACCAACAGCAACAAGACAACAAGGATCGCCATCAAGAACGGGCAAAACTAACACCAACGCAACAGCATCATCGTTAGCACGAAACCGGTGTGTCCCATCACCTTCAAACTGGACATTCCTTCCTCGTACGTGGGATCAGAAAACGAGGATGATGACGGTTACATGACTCCAACATCCTCGGACAACAAAATCCCGGTGATCCCAGAATGCCCAGGTTCTCCCAAGAAGACGAAATCGAAGCCAGCCTCGAAAAGAAAAGCTTGTGGACGAAGAACTCTGCTTGATCTGACCCAAGATTTGGAATCTTTTTTCCCAGTGCCCTTTGTGGTAAGAATAAATTGTTATTTTCAAACTAAGAATACGTATAAATAATTATCAATTTTATTGACTAAAAATAATTAGTTATTATAGTTATCAATTTATAAACTAAAAGATATCATTAATTAAAATGATTTTTATTATGAATAAAAAATTATAATTAATTTCTAAATTGATAATTTAAATAGTTTTATTATGAGGTGGTATATTTAAATTTTATTGACTAAAATAATTAGTTATTATAGTTATCACTAATATTTAAATTTCCTGGTTTTGGCTAAAAAAAATTAGTCATTAACTACGAAATCTATCTCAACATATTTTATATGATTAAAGTTAGTCATTATTTAGGAATTATTTTGTAGTGTGTTTTTTTTATTAAATATAACCAAACAATAATAAAATTGATTTTGTGGTTAGGGTTAGGATTATGGTTATGTGTTTAAGGTTAACTACTTGCGATTAGTGAACCCATGTCAACCCATGATTAGTCAATTGGCGGTTAGTTAATCGGCGATTAGTCATCCCGAGGTTAACTACTTGAGGTTAACTAATCACGATTAGTCAACCCGCGATTAGTCACCTGACAATTAGACAACTGATCAAATGGCGGTTAGTCAATTGACGATTAACCAACTCAAGACTAGTCAAACCGAATTTAACTAACTAAGGTTAACTACCCATAGTTAGTCAATTCGTGGTTAGTCAACCAATGATTAGTCAACTGATAGTTAGTCAATTGGCAGTTACTCAACCCATAGTGAATCAGTTTTAGTCAACTCACAATTAGTCAACCGACGATTAGTCAAACGGCTGGTAGTCAACCAGCGGTTGTAGGTTGATAGTGTTGGTATTTGAATTCATTAATCCCTCTTTTATTTTGAATTATTTTATTCATTTTTTTTAATTTTCCAATTATTTGTGGATCCTGCAATTTAAATTGATTAAATTAATACTTTCTTTTGCTATCACTTAGTGGAAGTGGATTGGTTTTTTTATTCGTATAAAAAATGTCTATGATCACTTTCTGAACCCAATGTGAATCTTTCAATTCATGATTTTACAACATGCGTGGTTTGGAGTTTGTCTTTTTGTCTTGGTTTTTAGTTTCTGAAGTACAATTGAGTATCTGAAAGGTTATTAAAAATTGGGAAATAGTCATCCATTCTGGAGTGCCATAAACATGCAAGATTGCATGGCACTCCACTTAACCCTCCGCACGACCACGTTTTTTGCCTACTCTACCGCGAGATTTGGTTCCGCCACCTCTACGCGCACCTCACGCCCACGCTCCGGCAGCATCGACTCCTGGGACAGCGATTGCAGACTTTTCCAGGTGGTCCTCCACGGCGTCGTAAACATGCAGCTCCCCAACCAGTGGCTGTGGGACATGGTCGACAAGTTCGTCTACCAGTTCCAGAGCTTCTGCCAAAACCGTTCCAAGATGAAGAACAAGACCGAACAGCAGATCGCGCTCTTGCGCCAGTTCGACCAGGCCTGGAATGTGTATGGGGTTTTGAACTTCCTTCAGGCGCTAGTGGAGAAGAGTACCATTATTCAGATTCTAGAGCAGAAGGAGGGGCTCGAACAGTTTACTGCCACGGGTGGGTATGATTACAATGGGGGAGTAATGTGTTGAAGGATCCGCCATTACCTCTTCCTCAGTCGGCAGTATGATGTTTAATATCTACAACATATTGATCCGCCATTTTATGTCAAACTTTGAGCTTTCAGTTTCGCCTCTCCCATCAAATCTGATTGTCAATCACTAGTTGATTATTGATATTGAATTACCCTGAAATATACATCTTGTAGTCTTCATATCCTTCATACTTGAGCCAATTTTGATATGTTTTGACAGCTCTCAGGAATGTTTCAAGTCTTCACTGAGGTCGCACAAATTAGCGCGCATCTGAAGTTAAAATTATCCTCACCTGACACAAAATTCAGGCTCACTAAGTGAAGGTTGGTTATATTGTTTGAAGAGTGGACAGGCTCGGACACCAAAAGGTTCCTTACTTTGATTGGACTGATTTCTAATTTATGGATTGTCCCAGATCATATTGATAAACCTGACTGGGTTGATGATGTAAGTTATCTGAGTTCTTCCTATTTAAATGCTTTCTATCTTCTCTTATTTATTTTTCTTAAATACAAGGAGGGTCCATTGGTTGCTGAATATTTGTTCTGAAGTATACCGTTGAGGTGGGTGATTTTAAAATACATGAGTAGGTCCAAAAAATGTCTTTATTATTTTTATTATACTTTCTAACTCATACTAAATCTGTAGGTCAAAACTCCAGATAAAATCGAGAGAATGAGGGAAACTTGTCATGTAAGTTACTTGCCACTCTTTGTCTCTGTAGATTCTCTTATATATAAGTTGTTTTTACTCCTCTACCATCTCAATCATAGTTATAAATTCAGAATAACGGTGCAGAGCTACTGGCCCATAAAATGGGATAGGAGGATGGTGGATAATAGGATGACTGCTTTTTCTGATATTTTTATATACATTAAATAACTAATACTATGCATATACATTTGCTCAAAAATAGAAAAAATTACTTAAACATAATGAGTTTTTAATTGAATGACGACAAATTCAGAAACTGTTAAACCTGAGTAAACTTTCAGACATGAAAGGTCTTTAAAATATGTTTATTTTCTGTTTTGTGTTGGTGTAGACTTTAGCCTCTAATTATGGGTTAATTGATTTGTAATTTATAGATTGCAAGGGAGGTGTTGGATGAAGGTGCTAGAATTATTCAGCCAAGTGTGACGACTGATGAGATTGAAAGAGTTGTTCACGAGGTAACTATAACTGCAGGTCCTAATTTTTAATTTGTTGAGCTTCCTTTTGAAACACCTCAAGTCTTACCCATTTTTTATTTATTGAGTTGTAGTAAGTTTTTATCAATAAATTAAGCTCATATACTTCAGCTTAGTAGCCTTCTTTGTGGCATACCTATTTTTTATGTATGTCTATGTCAAACTGTAACATCCCAATAAATCTATAACAAGAGCTATAATTTATTTAAGGAGTTAACATGAATAATAATAAAGTACAGTGGAGAAAGGACAATTAAAGAGAAGGGAGCGAGAGATAACATATAAAATTGAAACTGCACAACGTATAGAAGTCTGATACAATTTACAGAACTAGACCGAACGGTCTTGGTACATTTCATGACCGAACGGTATTACAAAAAAAAGGGGTATCTAGACCGAACGGTTCTATCAAAAATACTTAACCGAACGGTTATCTATACTAAGCGAAAGTAAAATCTAATCTAAGGACCGGACGGTCTTGCACAACTCTCCGTCATTGCGTCTATAGGTAGCTCGGCCTGCAGGGCATCCTCCAAGGTATCTTCGTGATCGCCCTCTGCTCACACCCCAAAGGATGATCATTGCAGTGAAGAGAACAACCAAACGGATAAGACCGAACGGCACATGGACAAGATAGGAAAATAAGGGTAAGCTTATGTAAATTTAATTAATCATTTTCAGTATACTTTTAAAACGTACACATGAATCACATACATCAATATCTCAACCATAAATCATAAGTCTAGTATATCCATATAAAAATCGAACGGTAACATCATCATAATCAATCTCCGGGTGGACCTGACTGGGATACACTCAACAGATCGTCACCCGAGGTTAGTCCAGTGGAACCACCTCGGTATAGAAATACCCTGAGGCTAAAGGACCTCCTGCCATTCCCACACATGAGTTACCCTTCTTTACCTGAGGAGGTGTACTCATGGAATATCAGGATAGAGCAGAACCTGAGTCTGACCATAGTCATACCTTACCAAATCAATTTCCAATTCATGAGATATTCCTCCCTGGAATACTCTTAAAATCATAATGAATTCAATAATTGATCGCACCAAGATAAAAAGAGACCAAATATCAAAGGAATTAAACAAGTGACCGAACGGTCGAAAACATATCAGAGACCGAATATAACAAGGGGCTTCCATCAGATGACTGAATGGTCGGATAAAGAAGAACACCGAACGCTATTTGAAAGCCAAAGAATATAAGTAATAACTGAGAAATAACGAACGGTCACTAACTAGTTGACCTTTTAAGAAATACCGAATACTTTATAATTTGAGCCGAATGTTTTAGAATAACGAAAGTTCTCTTCAAGAAAGTGGGTGTCAGTACAAGACCGAACACTCCGTGAGGAAATTTAGTGTCAGTATAAGACCGAGCACTATTTAAAATAAAATAAATAATATTAATGTAAAACCGAGTACTTTCAATCAAACATTATCAACATGTAAGACCGAACGCTCAGTGTATGACCAAATGTTCTTCCAATAAGTAATAGGGACCTGAAACCGAATGTTTCATAAGTTAAGTGTTAGTCTAAGACCGAACACTAAATTAGTCGAAGGCTAGTATATGACCGAGCACTTCTCAAGGTCGAGCACTTTTCAAGACCGAACACTTAACTATGAATATCATATGTGTAAAACCGAACGCTATTCAAAGAAAAAAATTAATTTAAAACCGAATACTTAGTCTATGACCGAGTACCTTGAGTTATTGAACATTCAGTATGAGACCGAACGTTCTAAAATAGGGGAAACAGAACGGTCCTAATGACCCTTCGATTACAGATTCAGTATTTCCACTAAGTTACATAACCTTATAAACTAATTTCATACCAAAGATCAAACATGCAAATTCTCAACAGCAAGATCATACATTCAACAAACATATACTCATAAAATCATGCATACAAAATACTCATAATTAAATTTATAAGCTTCCCTTACCTCTAATTCCAGCTGGCTTCTAAGTCTCTAAAATCCAAGGTTGTCCAATTGGAATTCTGATCAGTGCAAACTGAAGAGCTTGACACCGGGAGTACTTAATCTGGAAGAAGGTTGATGATCGGAGGAGAAGAAGTGGTTAGAAATCTAGAGAGAAGTTTGGAGGATTTAGAGAGAAAGGAAAGAAAATGGTGTTTCTAGAGGTTGAAGACGAAGAGTTTGCATGCAGAAAGTGACACCATTTTCAAATTTCAACTTTCAATACAGCCTCCACTAAAAACCGCTCGGTCCACTCTCTGCCTGCCACTTGTCTTCCACTCTCTAGAAACTCACCCTCTCCCTGCAGCCACACGGTTCACGATGGCGGGGAATTAAATGCGGCCGCCACTTTGTCTTCCACTAACATGGAAGAACTCTAAAAACGTGTCTCCTCTTTCCGACTAAAGAGGAGAATTAATGGGATGTAACACAAACCCTTACAATCAGATATTCCTACTAGCTATTCTACAATTTGTTTTACATTTTAATTTCGAAACCTTTATATAAATAAGCATATCATAATATCTAAAATAGATACAAGTTTGGGATAGATTTTTTTTTTGGGAAAATCTTTTTCTTTTTCAGCAGCTATTATTTCTCCAAAATATAAGCTTCTCGATTGCTAGCTAGTATACAAGTTTGTGACATTTAATTAAGTCTACATTAGTGCTTTAAATAGCGTGTTACAGTGATGTAGTGGTGTAGAGCAGTCCCTACTGGCTACAGGGCTGCTGTACTGATCCGATAGATGGCTGAATAGTGGCATTTTATGTTTTTATAATCTTATATAATCTGTTATGGATTCATGGCTTTACTCGTAGATTTTTGTTATAGGAAATGAGCTTTTTATTTTAGTGTGTTTATAATCTTATATAATCTTTTTAGTGAAGTATTATATATAAAACGGTCTTTTGTCAGATTATATATCCATCTTAAATCATTTACTTATATCTTAAACAATTTTTTAGGACAATTTCTCCTACTCTATAAATATTATCATAGAGCATTAGCATTCGACATCACAAGTTCCATCTTCAGAAGGAGGTCAAGGAAAGACGAAGAAAATAGCATCCACAACTTTGTTTCTTTTTTGCTTTCTTGTTTTGTTCTTTCGAAGAGGAATTATTTAATTCAATAAAATATAAAATACTTTGAGATTGTTTTGTCACACACATATATATTGTTGTTTGCATTGGATCCTCCGCTTCAGACCCTTCTTATTACCTTCTGTCTCTTTCATAACATAACCACACACATGACTCCAAGAATGCCTGCAATGCTGCAATCCAAACACGATTGAGAGAAAAATCCTTTAAAAAAACACTCTTTCGTTTCATTTCTTTATGTGTTCATACACCATGCATTTCCCAGACCTATAGCAGTTATCGTATATTATCACGTTAATTACTTTAGTTTATGTTCTTCCCTTCCCCTTTCATCGACCTCGATCTTCTTGAACATCCTTTGTTCTCCCAAACCCCTTGTTTTCTTCATGGGGGTATCTTCCAATCCCAAAGTCTTTCTCTCTGACGAAGATCTCAAAGAGGGCCTTCTTCGTCGATCCAGAACTGGGGTTACTGGTACCCAACGAGGGGTGCCAAATTTTTATCCAAGAAGATCACTACCTTTTCAAACTCAAACACCTATCGGTGCAAGAACGTCACCAACAGCAACAAGACAACAAGGATCGCCATCAAGAACAGCAAAACCAACACCAATGCAACAGCATCATCGTTATCACGAAACCGGTGTGTCCCATCACCTTCAAACTGGACATTCCTTCCTCGTACGTGGGATCAGAAAACGAGGATGATGACGGTTACACGAGTCCAACATCCTCGAACAACAAAATCCAGGTGATCCCAGAATGCCCAGGTGCTTCCAAGAAGACGAAACCGAAGCCAGCCTCCAAAAGAAAGGCTTGTCCACGAAGAACTCTGCTTGATCTGACCCAAGATTTGGAATCTTTGTTCCCAGTGCCCAGTGTGGTAGGAATAAAGTTGTTATTTTCAAATTAAGAATTAAACATTATTATCATTATAAGAATATGTATAAATAATTATTTATTACGAAAAATAATTTAGTTACTATACTTATTAATTTCTAAACTAAAAGTTATTTCTAACTAAATAGTTTCTATTATGAATAAAAAATTATAATTAGTTTATTGATAATTTAAATAGATTTTATTATGAGATGGTATATTAGACATTAATATATTTTTGTTTGTGTATAATTATTTTCTTAAAGGTTAAATTTGTTTTAGTCTTTAAACTTGGGTGAAAAATTAGTATTTGTCTTTGTATCAAAATTAGGATTATAGCTATGGTTAGAGTTATATTCAACTTTATGGTCGCGTTAGAGTTTGGGTTAGGTTTAGGGTTAGGGTGAGGGTCATAGTTAAGGTCAGAGTTAGAGCTAATGTCGTGGTTAGGGTTAGGGTTAGGATTAGGATCAAGGTAATGTTTTTGATTAATGTTAGGATTAGGGTCAGAGTTAGAGTAGGGTTATGGTTAAGGTCAGAGTCAGAGTTAGGATTATGGTTATGAGTAAGGTTAAAGTCAAGGTTAGTTAGGTTGTGGTTTTGGTTAGGTTAGGGTTATGGTTAGGTTAGTTATGGTTACGGTTAGGGTTGTGGTTAAGGTTATGGTTGTGGTTAAGGATAAGTTTAGTGTTAGGGTTAAGGTTAAGGTTAGGTGTATGATTAGGGTTAGGGTTAGGGTCAGGGTTAAGTTCAAGATTAATGTCAGTGTTAAAGTCAGGGTTAAGGTTAATGTTAGATTAGAGTTAGTATCATGGTTAGAGTTTAAGGTTAGGGATATGTTAAGGGTTAGGGTTAGTTAACCCATGCTTAGTCAACCCAAGGTTAGTAAATCCACAATTAATCAACCCACAATTAGTCAACCCTTGGTTAATTAATTGAGGTTAGGTAGTCGGTGGTTAGTCAATCGACGGTTAGTCAATCCAAGGTTAGTTAAATTGAGGATAACTAACCAAGGTTAACTACCTGCAGTCGGTCAATTGGCGGTTGGTGAACCAGCGATTTGTCAGCCCAAGGTTAGTCTACCCATGGTTTGTCAACCTCGACAAACAGTTGGTTTGTCAACCTCGACAAACAGTTGGTTTGTCAACCGATAATAAGTCAAGCGGCGGTTAGTCAACCCATGGTTAGTTAATCCATGATTAGCAAATTACAGTTAGTCAACCTGCAGTTAGTCAACCTATAGTTAGTTAATCAACAGTCAACCCAAGATTAACTGTCCGTGGTTAGTCAACTCAATTTTTTATTTATTGAGTTTTGAAAATAAAACAGTGTTAGGAATATTATAATTTTCTTCATATTAAAAAACACTCGTAACTGCTAATATACCAATAACATGTTAAAAACAATCTTCCACTGCCTCTTTATGTTGTAGAGATCAATTTAGATATTTTTTTCAAAAATTATACTTTGACACCATATAAAACAAAATACATTTATTTTACAACCTATTCTAACAATATAATAATATAGATTAATAATTTATATTAAAATATAAAAGAAACACGATTCAAATATTAATGTATTGAATTGTCAAGAAGTTGTATTTTTATTAAGATGAAAAGTGTCATACAGAAACAAAACCCTCTTGTAACAGTTATTTAGAGGTTGGTTGTAACCGTTTTCTTTTTGTCTTATTTTCTAACATGTCATTTAACTTAATTTATTTAAGAAGCCTTAAAATTTAAGGTAAAGCTGTTGCAAAAGTTGGTTATAATGGCACCAAGCAATTATCACACTCAAACGTATCCGAAATATTCCTTCATTTTTCACTGGTCATCACTCTATGGCTATAAATATACGAAAGCAGGTGTAATAACGCCTATATTCTAAAGCACTCTAGTTCTAACCGTCACAATTTCATAAATTTCTTTGTGCATTTGTAACATGGCAGAGAGATAATTCCAAAAACAAAATCCCAGCATTGGCTTCAGATATAAAAGTGAAGAAGAGGGGGTAGGCCTCCATTGTTGATTTTCACATCGTTCTTCTCTTAGGGGAAGAGGTCGAGGACGTTCTCCTAGTTCTTCCGGAGTTCGACCAAATACAGTTTCTAACGTTGGTAACATGAATTTATTTTTTATATGCATCTTTATCTATAATTGTTCAAGATTTGAGTTATCAGATTGTGAAAAGGGTCTTGCAAGAATTGTATGCAGATTAATAGATGGAATACAATTTAAGAAGTAATTGATCAGTGTTTTCCGTTTTTTCTTTTTCTTTTGTGCTTATTAGAACTTTTCTTTGATGATATAGTGAAGAAATTTAACAAAGAAGTCAAATCTTGTGTTCTTCTTACAAGTTTTTCAAATTTGGTTTTTTGGGTAAGATGTTTGGTTGCAAATATTTATTTTCGAAACCTTTATATAAATAAGCATATCATAATACCTAAAATAAATACAAGTTTGGGATAGATTTTTTTCTGGGAAAATAAACTTTTTCTTTTTCAGCAGCTATTATTTCTCCAAAATATAAACTTCTCGATGGCTAGTAAACAAGTTTGTGACATTTAATTATGTCTAAATTAGTGTTTTAAATGTGTTACAGTGATGTAGGAGTGTAGAGCAGTCCCTACTGGCTACAGGGCTGCTGTACTGGATCCGATAGATGGCTGAATAGTGGCACTTTGTGTTTTTATAATGTTATATAATCTTTTATGGATTCATGGCTTTACCTATAGATTTTTGTTGTAGGAAATGAGCTCTTTATTTTAGTGTTTTTATAATCTTATATAATCTTTTTAGTGAACTATTATATAAAAGGGTCTTTTTGTCAGATTATATATTCATCTTAAATCATTTACTTATATATCCATCTTAAATCATTTTCCAGGCCATATTGTCATGCTTGTCCTTTTTAGTCGAACTTGTTTCTTTGATAATAATATCATTTACATGCTCTCAAAGTCTTTGTTAAATTAAGGTTCAAGTCTGAGCTTTGACCACCATATGCATTACGGAGTCAGTGGTATGGTACTGATAGACCATTGATGGTCTTTTTGTTGGTTTGAATCTGATAGATATTATTCTATGTTTTAATTAACTTTTATGTTTTTACTTCTATGTATATTAAGAATAAGACTAGTGTAACGGGACTATAGTGGTGAACTGGCTCCCTGACTTTGTACCAATGCTATAAATATTGGACAGTTCATATGATTTTCATTCTCAAGGAGTTTAACTCTGGCAGTTCTCCTGTTTCTAAAATAGTGCTTGCAAATGTTGAACATCTTTTCAATTTGCTGCAGGACACAATTCATGTTGTGGAGTCCAAGCCTGCGAAACGTTATGGTGATTACTTTTTGCGTCAGATTGTCAAGGTATGTTTACATTGCATTGTGCTTCATAATTTTCCTGTTTGCTACACTTCCCTGCATTACCTAGACCTATAGCAGCTGTCTTATTATCACGTTAATTATTTTAGTTTATGTTCTTCCCTTCCCCTTTCGTCTACCTCGATCTTCTTGAACATCCTTTGTTCTCCCAAACCCCTTGTTTTCTTCATGGGGGTATCTTCCAATCCCAAAGTCTCTCTCTGACAAAGATCTCAAAGGGGCCAACTTCGTCGATCCAGAACTGGGGTTACTGGTACCCAACGAGGGGTGCCAAATTTTTTTACCAAGAAGATCACCACCTTTTCAAACTCAAACACCTATTGGTGCAAGAACGACACCAACAGCAACAAGACAACAAGGATCGCCATCAAGAAAAGCAAAACCAACACCAACGCAACAGCATCATCGTAAGCACGAAACCGGTGTGTCCCATCACCTTCAAACTGGACATTCCTTCCTCGTACATGGGATCAGAAAACGAGGATGATGACGGTTACATGACTCCAACATCCTCGGACAACAAAATCCCGGTGATCCCAGAATGCCCAGGTTCTCCCAAGAAGACGAAATCGAAGCCAGCCTCGAAAAGAAAAGCTTGTCGATGAAGAACTCTGCTTGATCTGACCCGAGCAGTGTTAAGGTTAGATGTATGATTAGGTTTATGGTTGGGGTTAGGTGAGGGTTATCGTAGTGTTAGAGTCACGATGAATTAGTGTTAGAGTCAGAGTATGGTTAGAGGTTTCGTTGACTAATAGTTGATTAACAAATCGTTGATTACCTCACCGTCGGTTGATTAACTATCTTTTGATTAACTATCGGTTGATTAATCATCGGTTGACTAATCGTCAGTTGACAAATTGTTAGTTGACTAACCATCAGTTGACTAATCGTCGTGGTTAAGTTAACTGTCGTGGTTAAGTTAACTGTCGTGGTTAAGTTAACCGCGGTTAAGATAACCGTCGGATTTAACTAACCGCGGTTAACTAATCGCGGTTAACTAACCGCGATTAAAGTGGTTAAACTAATCGTGGTTAAACTAACCATGGTTAGGTAACCGCGCTAAACTAACCGCGGTTAAACTAACCACGGTTAAACTAACATTGGTTAGTAACCGCGGTTAACTAACCGCGATTAGTTAATCGTGATAAACTAACCGCGGTTAAACTAACCGCGGTTAAACTAACCGCGGTTAACCTAACCGCGGGTTAACCTAACCGCGGTTAAACTAACCGCGGTTAAACTAACCGCGGTTAACCTAACCGCGGTTAACCTAACCGCGGTTAACCTAACCGCGGTTAACCTAACCGCGGTTAACCTAACCGCGGGTTAACCTAACCGCGGTAACCGCGATTAACCTAACCGCGGTTAAACTAACCCTGGTTAACTAACCATGGTTAAACTAACCCTAAACCCTAAACCCTAAACCCTAAACCCTAAACCCTAATCCCTAATCCCTAAACCCTAAACTCTAAACCCTAAACCCTAATCCATAATCCCTAAACCCTAAACCCTAATCCATAAACCCTAAACCCTAAACCCTAAACTGTAATCCCTAAACTCTAAACCATAAACCCTAAACTCTAAACCCTAAACCTAACCTCGAACCCCAAAACTCCTAAACCCCTAACCCCTAAACCTAAAGCCTAACTAATCGCAGTTAATAAATCGCTGTGGTTAACTAACAATGGTTAATTAATCCTAGTTAATCTAGTTAGCTAACTAGTTAACTATGCTTACCGATGGTTAGTCAATCCACGGTTAAGTAACCGACGGTTATTCAATCGACTGTTTGTCAACTGACGATTAATCAACTGGGGGTTTGTCATTCGGCAGTTAGTCAATATGCAATTAGTCAACTTATGATTAGTCAACCTGCAATTGGTCAAGTGTGATTAGTCAACTAGCAGTTAGTCAAGTTGTGAATAGTCAACCGATAGTTATTCAACCGAAGGTTAGTAAAATCATGCTTAGCCAACTCACGGTTAGCCAACCTCCTGTTAGTGAACATGTGGTTAG
The DNA here is from genome assembly GCA_027742785.1 of Vigna reflexopilosa. Lineage (NCBI taxonomy): Eukaryota > Viridiplantae > Streptophyta > Magnoliopsida > Fabales > Fabaceae > Vigna > Vigna reflexopilosa. The sequence goes on along the minus strand of CM050918.1, from coordinate 6,986,894 downwards.
TCAACCTACGATTAGTCTTCTCGTAGTTAGTCCAATGTAGTTAGTCAACTACAGTTAGTTAATCGTGATTAGTCAACCTACAGTTAGTCAACTCGTGCTTAGTTAACTAACAGTTAGTCAACCCTTGGTTAATCAAGTTATGGTTAGCCAACACACTATTAGTGTACCTTGTGAGATTTTTACTTGCCCTATGAGTTTTTTACTTTAGCCATTTGAAATATCAATTTTCAAAATTTAAAACTAGTGAAATACTTACTTAAAGCAAACCTATTCACTAGAGACATACAACTAGAGATGCCTTTCTACAATGATTGAAGTTATCTTCCAATCCAAATGTTAAATTAAACAAACGTTAGCCAACATTGCCCAAGTCCATCAAAATAAATAAATAAAATAAGTTAACCATCTAAAATTCTAAAATCTAGATGGTCAATATATTTTGTACCTGCAACACAAGAGTACTCTTCCCAACACTGGGATCACCACCAATCAAAGTCGAGGAGCCTTCAAAAATCACATTGTTTCAGATTGTGGGGCTAGAGGTTATAAATCTTCTAAGTTGTGTATCCAAATTCTTGTTTGTCTCCTTTTCGTCTTTCATTCTGTTCGGTTAGTGTTCAACTATTACAACAATTAATGCACAATAAATGCAAAATCACTTACCTCTTTATTTCAAACTTGTATTTATAGTTTTCGAAGTGGGCTTTTGAATTAATAATGACCTAATCACGCCCCAATTGTTGGTAATTGTGTTTTTTTAAGCTAATTCATATTGGTGTTAATCTCACGAGGTACTGACCGTTCGGTTGGTCAAGTGATGGTCGTTCGATCTAACACATGGATATATGACCGTACGACCATATAGTACACACATTTATAGACAATGTTAGTCATTCAATGCAATTGTTAGTGAGGCTTTAAGTGTAGTTGGATTAAGAGAAACATGATAACTTATTATATAGCTACAAGCATTGAAATGAGAATTCAAATATTAGGATCATGGGAAGACCAAGAAAAAACACTAGATTAAGAATCCATAAATAACATAACAATATCCACCATCCATTCACCTAGAAAAGTCACTAGAAGTTGCATCTTCTTAAACAAGTCTACACCCTAAAAAAAAGGAGAATTCAAGAAAAAGAGTGATAATAATATCGAATTCCAAACACTCTTAACTACAATCTCATGTCTCTAATAGAAGCAATTCGTGACAAGTGAAAGAAGAGTGGCAAAAACTCCAATAAATTTATAGATGCAACTTCAAAGCTATATGGAAGAGGGGTGAGAGAGCGCAAGGGAGAAGGGATAAAAGGATTAATGTGGGAGAAGATGGGGAAGGAAATGTGGTGGTAGAAGGAGGGGTAGTAATAGGGGAAGACGAAATGGTGTCATTGCTTGTGACTAATAAAACTAAAACAAAAAGTAAAAATTAACAAATTAATTGACTTATAATATATTACTATTATATTTATATTGTTGTTATACATGTTTATGAATATATATTATAAGCATATTGTCATTATGCTTTAAAATTCAAAATTTTGATGAGATTTTTGTGTTTAAATGGTTAATTTAAAGTGAATTTGTGACAATTGAATTTATCAGGTTTGAGAATTAAAGATGTTTAAAATATGATTTTTAATTGCATAAATTATGTTGGATATTCTAATGTTTATTTTTGTACCTAAAGTTATAATTTTATTCATTTAAAGTGCAATCAGAGGAAATTTCAGGAGTTTTTCTATAATTTTGGATAATTAAGAAGGACATAAGTGGAATTTCATAGACAATTCAGTTGATATTTAAAGATAATTAATTTAATTTCAATATATCAATAGGAAATATCTATCAAATATTCTTAAAAACTTATTACATCTATTGAATATTTGAAAGATATAAGATAAAAAATTTACCAACAAAATATTTAGAGTCCAAGCTTAATCAAGCCTATATAAAGAAACCATAGGGAGGCAGAAATCATCACTCATTCATTCTCTCAACCATATTTTTGGGCGCTAAAAATGTTGCAAACCTTTCATAACCCTCTTTATCATTATGTATTTCATTGTCTTCGGAACTAACCAAATCTTTTGATTACCACTCATCATCTGACAAAACTCTGTCATTCCCTCGACAAACATCATCATCCAAATCATTGTCATTCTCTGCTTTCACATCTGACGTCAAAGTAGTAGATGGACCACCAAATTCGTGAGAAACAATTTTCACCTCAACTTTCACATTACCATATCATTCTTCATCTCCTAATTCCTCGTCTATATCATAACCAATACTGATATCAACTAGCTCGTCAAAGGACTCACCATCTATATCAATGTTACCACCAGGTTCAAACTCACTCCAACTATCAACATAACCATCATCCTCTAACTTAGCGTTAGCCTCAAATTGAACCACTTCCTCCTGTATCTTAGCCTCACATTCACCTTGACCTTCACACTCACCCACCTCATCTAACATTATTACACCTTCACACTGACCCCTCCTCATGTATTTCAGCCTTACCTTCACCTTCATAATTATCCCCTCATCTAACACGATTGCACTTTAACATTGACCCATATCCTCCTTTATTCCAGTCTTACCTTCACCTTCACACTTACCTCCTTCATCTAACACAACTTCACCGGCCTAACCTTCACCTTCACAATCACCCCCCTCATTTAACACAATTTCACCTTTACCTTTACTGTCACAATCACCCTTACAACCATCCTTACCCTTCTCAGGGACACTAACTTCAACTACATCATCAGGAAAATATTCCAACATTCGTATAACCTATGGTTCAGGCATTGTGTGTACCACAAATAGATGAACTTGAACATTTACCCTCGTTATGTTAACCATATGCATCACACCATTATCATCAGACGAAAGCTCTAACCTGTCTTCCAACATTGAAGTTCCTTCTACAGAGTACCATAACTCTTTCAATCCAACATACCTTATCCCTTTTAATACACTAACAACCAAAAAGTAGCTCCATATATATTTGGGTCAAAGGATAAGATAAAAGTTCTCGCTTCATGCATCAGCTTCCCATCACTTACAAACTTCTCTCCATGGTGGAAAACCACCTTAATATCCTCATCCATCATGCACACAAGTATATAAATAGATACACCTATAAAATATTATTATGTCGACAAAATAAAAGATATATTAAACTCATACTGCACTGAAACGGACACTCCAACACGACTTTAAAGATGGAGGACCAGAACACGAACACATTTCAACATGGTGGGACAACACACCCATATTTAAAATGTTATTTCAAGATTTAAACACATCATACCTCAACCCCAATAATATGGTTTCCCAAAACACAAACGCCACGACACATCATGACAAAAATCACTGAATAATCAATTGTAAACTGTAATAGAAGAACATTTACTGACCTTTCATTCTCTTATGTTCCAATAAACCTACGATTTTAACAAACCAGCTCCCAATAATGACGAAAAATTTCCTTGAATGAATCCTAATTTCATTAATTTCTCTTTCAATCCCTAAAGTTGGTGAATGAACCCATGACTTGAATATCAAATTTGGCCACAATATTTGTCTTATCAAATATTCCCCTTTTCTATTTTAAAAACAAAATTTCACATCACAGAATTGTTTTTAAGCCATTTGAAAACTGCAGATCAACATGTCTAATAAAAACACAAATCAACACCATTTCGTAGGTAAATACAAGTTTAAAACTAGTTTTTTGTTTAAGATAATGGGTTCAATTTATTGACGAGATATATTTTCATTTTTAATAAAATATAAGAATAAATTTTTTAACGAAAACTTTTAATTAAAACAAAATGATTGTGGTGGTTAAGTGAGTAGGGTTAATAAATTGATTTGGTTTAGAGTCATGTAAAAATATTAAAACAAAATATCAAGATTTAAAATAAAGATAATTTTATCAACATCAATTTAAAAAAAAAGATATTATATGAATACCAAAATAAAATAAAGAAACTGTTGCAGCATTAAATATATTTAAAATTTGTTCTTTTGTTTGAATTTTATTTTATTTTCAAATGTTTTGTCTAGTTATATTTATTAAATAAATAATAATGTATAATTCTTAGTTTGAAAACAACGACATTATTTCTAATTCATAAACACTCCCTGAATATTGATAGGAAAAAAAAAGAGATTAATAGATAAAAAAGATAGATTTAGTTAGATTTAATTGATAGATTTAAAAAACTAATTTCTTCCTTAGAATTATGGCCAAACACAACAGTAAGTATTAAAATAAAATTGTTTAATATTGTAGGGAGAAAGAAAAAACTTAATATATTACTAGGATTAAAATACAAGAGAGATTTCACAAATAGTATCTAAAAAAAAGTTCAGATAAAAAAACCAATTTACTACTGTGACTAAATATGATGTAAGAGTTAAAAGTTAATTATTTGTTCGAATGACTATATTTAAAACTATATTTAATGGTAGGTTAAATTAAGTGGAGCCAAATGTTTGACTTGATGAAATGCTTATCAGGTAACTCAGTCCAAAGAGGAGATTAAAAAAGGATCAATCAAGACCAACACTTCTCTACAAGTCACTGATGTTGACCTAATTTAAGTATGACAACATATTTTTAATTATACTTTTAACAATCAACGTTGAATTGTCAATTTTCTAGATTTCAATTAATTTTTTATACAACGTGTATGCATGCATTTAACAACATTACATTCACATTGACATGATATGTGGAAAGGTAAACTTAAAATATGTTTCCTTGATGATTTTTGTTTAGTTTTTTTAACATTCTTTCCACTTTTAAGAAATACATCAAATATTTTTTAGGTTCATACTGTATTTTTCTTCTATAACGCGGTAGTATATTTTTGAATTAATATAACTCATTTCAAAACAGTATAATTGATCTTTTAATTTAATTTTCATTCTATTTTTTTATGCTTTAGTTATAGATAATAATATTTAAATGAATGTGCATAATTTTAATTTATCCATCTAAAGTACTAAGTCAAGATCCAACTAAATAAAAAATAAAAAAAGAGTCATTAGTGTAAGTCTAGAAAGTGTCACCAACATTGTCATTCTTTTTTAAATGACGAATGTACAGAAAATCTTACTAAAGAATTATTCATATCTTACCATAAATTCAATACACCTTGTCGCACTGTACGGTGATGTTTTCAATAATTAGTTTATTATAATGCTTATTTTAGAAGGTGGTATGTTATGTCACGCACGCTATTATTGCATCGACAAAACGACACATATGGCAACGTTTTAATCATCTGTCAGTTGCATAATAGTAACAGCGTAGACAAAACAAATTCATTCTCCCATAGTCAGATCAGGGTGAGAGAAAAATGTGAATGAAATGAAATGAAGTAAACTCAGCTTTCATTTCCAACTTTGTAATTTGTGGAGGGAATACTTTTCTTTTATTCATTACGCGCACGCACCCACTTTATTACAGGGACCAACAAAACCCGAGAAAATAGAGAGTTTACATTCAGCATGCGCCCACCGGTTATTCTCAAAACTACCTCTCTCTCTGATTCTTATACCTCTCCCTGTGATCGCAGACTCAACACTCTCGCCAGACATTTCATTAACGTTCTTCAACCAATGGCTTCTAACGATGGCATCTCCGCTTCGCCAACCGCTGCTTCTGATTCCGTCTTCAACCACCTCGTTCGTGCGCCTGAAGATCCTATCCTCGGGGTAATTTTTTCTTCTCGCGTCGCTATTTATTCAAAATCATCGCAATTACGATCATGTAACGTATTAGCTGAGATCGCGTATTAGATGAGATCGCGCTCTTCACATGTATACAACAGCATCATTTGAATGATTAATTCGAGATTGTTTTTATTTAATGAATCTAGGTTTAGATTATTGCGGAACTTTATCGTTTCGTTGCGTGATCTTCAGCTGTGTAGTTGTGTTTGATTGCGTGTGAATTTCGAGGCCGCACGGCACGTTTCGCCGATGCCGTGTTGCGTTGCCTTTGAAGATAGTGCACGTGATTTGATGCTGAGGCGTCTAATCACATGAATTTTTTTCTAGTTTTGTTATTATTTGGTTAGTTTTGCTTACTCTGATTGCGTGTTTGAAAATAGGTGACGGTTGCGTATAACAAAGATCCGAGTCCAGTTAAGCTCAACTTGGGCGTTGGTGCTTACCGAACAGAGGTGAGGGTGATATTTTGTTACACTTGTGTTTGTTTCTTACTGGTACTACATTATTTAGAATTAGATAAACTAGATTACGTTAATTCGTAAATACAATTATATAGTCATTGTGCATATTATTTGGCTGGCTACTGGAAAGTTGTGAGTTCTTGCTAATACTTTAAATTGTTTCAGGAAGGAAAACCTCTTGTTTTGAATGTAGTGAGGAAGGTTGAGCAGCTACTCATAAATGACTTGTTAGTACCTGACTACACTGTCTCCCTTCTCGTTTCCGGTGATATTATGCGGAACTTTTTAGAATGTTCTGTTCTGCATTATTTTCAGGTCACGCAACAAGGAATATCTTCCAATTGTTGGGCTTGCTGATTTTAATAAATTGAGTGCTAAGCTTATTTTTGGGGCTGACAGGTTAATAATAGAAAAAAAAAAATCAGTGATTTTTTTTGTAGAGATTTTTCCTGATCAGTACCTAATTGTTTATGCTTACCTTTTTTTGTTATAGCCCTGCTATTCGAGAGAACAGGGTTACCACTGTACAATGCTTATCTGGGACCGGTTCATTAAGAGTTGGGGGTGAATTTTTGGCTAAACACTATCACCAAGTAAAGTGTTTTCTTCTTGACTTTTCTCTCCTTTTTAACTGAAGTTTATTTAACGTCACTTTAACAATTTTTACTGCACCTGTCTGTTCAGCGGACTATATACTTGCCAGCACCAACCTGGGGCAATCACCACAAGGTTTTCAACTTAGCGGGGTTGTCTGTCAAAACATATCGCTACTATGCTCCAGCAACACGGGGGCTTGACTTTGAAGGTTGGAAATTAGTGTATCAAGCTGTGAAGTGTCTTTTACTTATTGTGTCATGATCAGTTTCATATTCATCAAGTTTATTTAATATTATTTTACCCTCCGGTCCTTATAGGACTTCTAGAAGATCTTGGTTCTGCTCCATCTGGATCTATTGTTTTGCTACATGCATGCGCACATAACCCAACTGGTGTTGATCCAACCCTCGAGCAATGGGAGCAGATTAGGCAGCTAATAAGATTAAAAGCTTTGTTACCTTTCTTTGACAGTGCTTATCAGGCAAGCCTCTTTTGTGTGCTACTAATTTCTTGCTTCTGGCTTCTTACATTTAGAATTTTGCGTTTATATTAAAATTTCAAATATGTCCAGTAGAAACAAATGGGATCCTGATGTTTTACGTGGGTTGAAAAAGAATCAATAGTGCTAGCTTCCTTTTTCTTGACAATGTCATTGATGAATCATGCATGCACAGGAATTTATATTTACGATGTTTCAGATGCCTATTCTTTGTTCAAAAAATATTTTTAAACCATCATTTTTTTCTCAAAAGGGTTTTGCTAGCGGCAGTCTAGATGCAGATGCCCAACCTGTTCGTTTGTTTGTTGCTGATGGGGGTGAATTGCTGGTAGCACAAAGTTATGCAAAGAATCTGGGTCTTTATGGAGAACGTGTTGGAGCCTTAAGCATTGTAAGAACCTCGAAGCATTAAATGGGAGACTATAAGATTTTTGTCATTAGTGACAAGTGAAGTTTTTTGACTACTTTGTGAATCTTTGTATCCTTAGTGCTGATTTTTTAATCTACAGTTATAGTTTTATTTTTCTTTGATTACTGGCACTTTCTAGTGTTTTGATAAGTTTCCCCTTTTTTAAATAATCAAAACCATCTAGGTCTGCAAGTCAGCTGATGTTGCAAGCAGGGTTGAGAGCCAGCTGAAACTCGTGATTAGGCCCATGTACTCGAATCCTCCCATTCACGGTGCATCCATTGTGGCTGCCATTCTCAAGGACGGGTAATGAGCCAAGATTCTTCTGCTTTCCTAAGAGAACCTAGGCAGAAAAAAAATTAATGTTGACTATCTTATTCTATCCTGCATTTTTTTTTTTGCCAATAAGTCCAATGATAGTCTTGAAATGGAACAGTCAAATGGTAATGAATTTTGTAGTTGTGTAACCACTTTGGTATTTACGTAGTTCATTCTTCAAGTATGTGTTTTACCAGTAGAATTTGGTAAACATTGTCTTTAGCTAAGATGGTGATTTTATTGATTGTGATGGGGTCATCACATATTTTGGTTGTCTATATATTTAATAATTCCAAGGAGGAGATCCTACTGCACATTCTTTTGCTAGGTAATTTTTTCCCGTGCTAAAAGTTCCCACTGGTTTTTTATTCTCTTTCAGAGATTTGTTCAATGAGTGGACTATCGAGTTGAAAGGAATGGCTGATCGAATTATCAGTATGCGCCAACAACTTTTTGATGCTTTACGTTCCAGAGGTAAGCCTATACAGAGTTCCTTCTACAATTCCTTTATTTTTTTGTCTTTTTGGAATGTACCTGGAGCACTCTGGACGCTTCACATTCCCGAGGTCAGCTCTACTGAGTTCCTTTTGCAATTCCTTTAGTTTTGTCATTTTGGGTTGATCTGTATCATTATTGTTGCTCCAGTATGCCAGAGGCAATTCCTTGTTTGCTCATTCTTTATTCTCTTCCCCTACTCTGTATTGTCTTTTGTATCTGTGAAACATATGTTGCAGTTATACTTATTTTTCCTTTAACTGGGCAGGAACACCTGGTGATTGGAGTCACATTATCAAACAAATTGGAATGTTTACTTTCACAGGATTGAATGCTGAACAAGTTTCCTTCATGACTAATGAGTATCATATATACATGACATCTGATGGGTAAGATACTATATTTATTATGACTCTGTTGAATGAGTTCAAATGAATATGATAAGCATTCTCTTTTGATGTGTTTTATGGTCCAGTGAATTGTAAAGTTGAGTGCACTTTGTAATAAGCTAATAATTTGCCTATTGGGGTTAATCTTGCCTACACAGTATAAGCTAATAATACTTCAGAAACCCTTATATACAATTATGCATTTATGGCGGAATTCCATATGACGTAACATACGCTGTTTATTTTGCAGGAGGATTAGTATGGCCGGTCTAAGTTCCAAAACGGTTCCACATCTGGCCGATGCGATCCATGCAGCTGTAACCGGCGGTGTCTAAAACATGTTGCTAACTGCAGTTTTCAACTTTCTCCGTAGTCCCTACAGGAAGACTTCCATCTTTTTGTCTAATAATTGTCAACATCAACTGACACCTTCTTTCATGAGACTTAAAGGCAATATTTATGCATTTGAGATGCTAGCATATGGAACTAAGTTTCGAATGGTGAAAATAATAATAAACTAAGTTTTGATTAGTCAGAATAATAATAAACGTAATGTTGCATGAGTAAATATCTCATAGGGTTAGGTTGAGAATAAATTTCATTGGTATTTATTGTGGAAAAGTGGTAGTTCTATCATTCTAGGTTTTGATGTAAAAAGAGAGGAAATTTTTATAATTAGAACTATTAATAATGTCAAACTTTTATAAGAAGTTCATGAATCCTATTTATACTAATATTATGATATTATTTTATCATTATAATTGATCATGGACTATGAGTTTTTATTCTCTTGATCTTAAAATATAAGGTTTTATTTAAAAGAAAAATACCTTAGCAGTATCGAATTATTTCATTCTTGTTACATCACACCAGAACCTGAAATATTAAGGTATAGTAACTATTAAAATATTCTCACTTTTTTATGAAACTTGCACAATTATTATATTTCATTTGGGAATGTTTTTATTTAATACATGACAGCAAAAAATTTCTATATTTGGTCATAATTTAATTTCTTTTTTATTTCTTCAGTTATTTTTGTACATGGTACTTTTATGAGAGCCAAGACTAGAATTTTTAAATGCTTTGCTCTCGTGTTGAGCTAATCTTATCCAAGTCTAATATTCTTCCATTTGATTACATTAGTTGGACTTACCAACGCAGTTCAGCAGACTCCTTCAAGATGAATAATTACTTTGGTAATCTCCACAGATGCGCTCGTGATAAGCTAATACCTTTTTTTCATTGGAGAAGAATAAGTTGAATGTCTCACTTGGAAAGTTTATTCTTTTTCAAGAATTCATAATAATTGCTTTTTAATTAAGATACCAACATTGATCAACCAGCATAGAACTCTTTGATTCTTATCACAATTTTGTATGTCCCTCAATATCATGTAAAATCAATATCAATTTTCTTATGATCAATAATGTACTATATGGTATTGTGGAACCCAAAATTATTACACAAGGACTAGATCCTCATACAACCTAATTGACTAATTAATTTATGATTATTCTTCAATATACAATTACAGTTATCATATCAAATATACATTGTTTCATAGTCAAATTTTTTCTACTTCCAAATTCAGATTGACGTGCCACTAATTTCAATTCAATTATCCTTAGGAACTTTCTTATGTTTTAGCAGGTGTCATTACTCCTTTACTTTAGGACACTAGTGTTGAAAACCTTTGAATTTGCTGGCTTCTTGAATAATATAGTTAATCAATAGTCGCTTACTAATTTATAGTGACATCCAAAACATTTTTCATGTCATAACAAATATGTTTCACGCATAAATCATATACACTTGACCAGCCAGCCAACAAACCTCTTTAACAAAGCAAATACACAACTATGGGATCAATAAAAAATTATTCTTTTTTAGCTCTTTTTTAAAGGAAGAATGAGCTTTCCTTGTTCCTTCCCCGCCGTAGCTGTTTGAAAATGTAGGGTGCAGCGGAAATTTGGCAAAGAGGATATAAACTAAGAAGAATGTTATGAAATGTGACAAATCTGTAGCTATTTTTGCAGTAGAGAAGTCTAAATCCATGAATGTGTATTTGACTACTATATAGATGTGACAAACTAAGAATCATGATCCGTCACAAATTGAAATAGAATTTTTTTTCTTACAATTACGCATTCAAGTCTTGTCACTATAAACAGGATAAAAAAAATTAATATTTCAAAAATAGTAAACTATATGTAAATTATACTTGAAGATGAAGGTACAATAACAGGAGGCTTTGGCATTTGAGTTCACGACCAACTTATCTACAGCCCTTCAACAAATACGAAGTTGGGCTTGAGAAGCTCATAGCTGAGGATTTACTGCTATCACCTTTGACCGGAGTTCCACATTCACTAAAGTCAAGCACACGTCGTTCCACCTGCAAACAAATAAATTCCTTTTAAGCCATAAATTGACTAAACTCCTTGATTTGTTGCACAAGAAAGGGATCCTGAAATCTCCAATGCCTCAAATCTTCTTAAGCTCGTGGTTTATTAAAAATTGAAGTGTGAAAAATAAAAATAACACCAAAGATTTTGTCACTTTTGCGACTGGAAAAGTATCCACCCTCCAAAAGATTGGAGAGACTTGGGCTGTAGCTTTAATTAAATAATCATCGATGCATCCCTCATAATAAATTTCTGATAGTTTTAACTAAGATTGTTATGTTTCCCTTTATTAGGAGATCTATAATCTAACTATATGTTGTCTCTGGTTCTCTTGCATATGGCGAAACATAGATCAAAATATGTTTCAGCTTTCAAGAAAAAAATTAAAGGATGGGAATAAATTAAGCTTTACCAAGGCACTTGAAGCCGACTGAGAACAGTCCCCACGCTGATTATTAGGATCGATATCTTCCCGGTCTTCATCCCCATCGTTTCTGGACTTACCTTTAGGTAACGCCTTAGGAGTTTCATTTCCTAAGATCTCATGAGCACTGGCATACTGAGCAGCAGTCTGTTCATTGATCTGTTTCATCAACCCGATTGCATCATAGCTTCTGTCACCAGGGCTCATAAAGTACCCAAAATCCTATTAAAATGCTCTTTTTTGTTATTGTGGTGAAATTAAAATCTACTTCATGATAAATAATCCAACAGAACCAGCGGTACCTCAATTGTAATTTCAGTATCAATCCTGGGGCTGGACAAAAAAGTGTTGATGAACCAAGGAGATTTCCACGCTGAAGGCGACTCAATGCTTTTCCTAAATGGTGTTCCACCAAATCTGAAATCAAAGAAGCAGACAGACAGAAACGCTGAAAATTGACATTGAATAATTTTAAAATAAAAGCATAATATCAATGGTACCAATTAGAGTTAAAATCGTTGCAAATAACAACTAAATAAATGAATTTTTCAAGTGCTGCGCAATGAGAGAACTTTTCTAGGCTGCTTAGAAAATCAACAGTATCATCATATAAGGTTAACGGATTAAATTGATATGGTACTTAAGCCTAGAAGTTATACCACTACTGCACTAATATTTTGGGTTGGACACTACTTTTGTACTCAATCCTAACAAGTGGTGTTTTCAATGAGGGTTGAGTTACCAAAAAGGTTACTTAACAGTCTGGATTAAAATGCAAACTCGAAAATCAATGAGTGAAGTCGTCTAAAGAAGAAAAGGACAACCACCGGGTCTATAGTGTAGGAATCCAATGTTGAATACAATAAACTTAGATGTGGTACTCAAGTTTAGAGATTCTTCTGCCTAATGGACTGGTCTTTTGGGTTAAATTCTCCTCTTGTACTTAAATCCTAATACAAAACCTCACACTCCTTATCAAAGTTTGATTGAAAACTCACACACACACCCTAATAAAATAAATAATGGACAGTTGGCAGTAACACAAAATTATAATACAATTAGTTTGAAGAAAATTACATGCTACATGTTTCCAGACCACCATCATTTCCAGTGTGATCACCCGAATTCTCCCCCAGGCCTGATGAACTGACAGAATGTATACAAGTAACGGCAACTGAAAGTCTTTCATGCTCCTTTAACCAAACAGATGGTGAATTAATCCTTGAGCATGGATTTTTTTTAGATCTCGCACTTAAACTAAGAACTCTTTCTGATTTCAAATTTACTTGATCTGGTGAATACATTAATAGGTCATTCACATCATGCTCAACCAAAACTCCAGACGGTTGTTGGACCTGACAAACAAAATAATGGCATAAGCTTATGCAAATTTTTTATAACAGCTTATTACAACAGAGCAATACTTACAATCTCCTCGGCAGCGCTACCATCATTATCGATCGCAGAATCAACAGAAACAGGTTGCTGCTTAATTTTTTCCCGAGAACTACCATCACCTGAATCTTTTTCAGATTTTTTGTCGTCCAAGATAGCATTCTTATTTTTTTCCCCTACTGATTCCACGTTAACAGCTTGTCCACAATTCTCTTTATCATCTTCAACAGAGGTACCAGAGTCCCTTTTCGGCATTGAAGATGAAGGAATCAAATCTGCTCCCTGAGCCTCGTTGTCATCAAACATGACATCCAATCGGGAAAAGTTTTTTATCAAGGTTGATGTCATTTCAATCTCAAGTTTCTTGTCTATTCTTTTATCCGACAATGGAGATAAGAGATCTCGGTTTCGTTTCTTTAATATAGATGGTGTACTTGTGAACGTTTTAGCTGCACTTTTTAACAAAGCATCTGGGCTATCATCCCGAGAAGGAGAGTCCCATAATCTAAAAGGAGTTAGACAGTTCATAGAAGACATCATAAATTGGCGGATACCAAGGGGACTGAATTCTTGCTGCATATCGCCCCCTGACTGTATAAGATCACAGCTTAAGAAAGGAATGTCCAAGCTTGGGAAGCGGGGAGGTTCATAACATAGAGCACCTGTGTCCTGTTCTGTATGCACATATGAAGTTGACTTTGCATCTGATCCACAGCCAAAACTATTTACAGGGACCAATTTTGAATCATCTTTGACAACGTCCGATGGCTCTTGCATTTCAGTGTTGTCTATCCTACGGATACAAGGAGGACTGGACAAGTCACTGGCATAAATTATGTTATCCTGCGTTCTGGAGACAAACTGCTGATCCTCAGACCCAACCAACTGATTGGCTTCGGCCGTATACATCAACCTATCCCCAGTAGAAGAAACAACTGAGGGGACAGATGGTAATGATGACTGACAAAGAAATGAGGGGCCTCCTAATAAATCAACCATATTTACACATTTATTATAATCTTCAGGAGAAAAACATTCATCGCTTATTGCTTCTGAAAATAGGATTCTGCAACATTCATCGTCTGACATCAACATGTGTTCGGGTTTAACAGAGTCTATAGATGTCGGTTGCATGGTTGTTGCGACACCTAACCCCACCGAAGTCTGAAACGGAACATTCATCATGCAATCATTTTGGAACTGTGATGATTCCTGCCCAAAGTCCAGTGAGGAAATATTGGTCAAGTCAATTAAATCAAGTTGGCCTTCCCCGTTATTGGAATTTCCAGGGTTGTGTGAATATTTCTGTTCAACGCAAATCTCTTGGTCAGCCATGCCTGGAAGGGATACAGTTACTTCATCCAGAGACACGTAATATGGCTCTGAACAGGATGCTTGACTAGGCTCTTCATTTGGCCTGTATTCCTCTCCAGTGCGTAAAGCAACACTGTTCATATCTCTGGCTGATGAAAAGTAACCCGCATTAGCCGACTCCTGGCTACACTGTGAAACTTCCTCTCCTTCAGTACCCCTTGGACCATTATGTTCTCCACTCTGCTGCAACCTCGAAGAGACAGAAGCAATAGGTTGATTCGGATTTCCAGCAAGCGGTACATTTTGTAACTGAGTAAGCAAGCCTGATGCCAAGTAAGAATCCAATTTCTTTTTTACGGAACTGTTCCAATGGTTTTTTATAGCATTGTCTGTCCTGTTTCCACAAAGCATAATCACATTACAAATATTTAGAGCTAAACAGAAGAATGAACTTCAACCGCACATGGAAATCGAAGAACGTTCCGGTCAGAAGAAACCCAACGAAATCAGTCCCATAACTTACATACGAAACCACAATTCCAAAAATGTGAAGGCCGCTAAATGTATGCCTAAATAATAGTCCAAACTTGAAGAACATATCTCTTTATTTTTTTCAAAATTATTATTCTGCTGAAAATGTGACTTATTTTTCTCATGTTCCACTACAACTTTATACGTGTTTATTCCTGCATCCCATTAATCAAATCCACCCCATTCAATCGAATTTTGTTTTCCGGAATACAATAGATTAATTCCGGAAATTTTTTTCCGGAAGACACTCATCCCATTCCTATTCCGGATCAAAGTTTCCGGAAGTCTATGATGGGATGCAGAGAAAAACTTGATGGGGTGCATGAAGAAACACCCCTTTGTGCTATATGGCCCAATAACGAAAGTTTGTGTATAAGGCCGATTTTTCCTGAAGAAAGAAACAAGGAATTCTCGCAGCGCAAACCCCCCCACCCCAAAAAAATAAAAATCTAATCCTCTTTCAAAGAAAAGGAAAAAACTCGATATACCTTCCAGGTAATATCTTCGCTAATTCTGCCCATTTGTTCCCATAAATCTGATGCGCACGTATGAGAGCCAACTCCTCTTCCTGAGTCCATGCTTCCTTATTTATGGTAGGATTAAGATGATTATGCCACCTGTACATTATACAAATCATATAAATAAAAATTAACTACATCCTTGAAATTCTCTGAGGCAAATTATATACAAAGCAGCAAGGATATAGTTTGAATAAAAAAAGAAGTATTTTACAAGACTTATTTACGTCTTTTAGGTAATTGCGCAACTTTGGTTCCTTATTTTAATTATACTAGGATATTGCATTGTAGTATTTATGTTCCTCTATCAATTTTTTAAATTTTCATCTTTTTTACTGACTTATCCTGAATAACCATCTAACACATGCTATGACATGACTCAAGTGTACTTTTCATCCCCTTGATTGTAATACCAGAAAAACCAATAATACAAATAAGTAACGCCAGCGTTTATTATGTAACACGAACACATTAGTGACATTACCATGTGACAGAGACAAAAATAGGTCAATTGAAAGTAGAGGGTTGAGTAATCCTTAAACATCACTCAACAGACTATCTAAAAATTTATATGAAGTTGGATTCATCCATTATCAAAACAAATCGTTATGTTGAGTTAATAAATTAATTTAAAAAAATATAATAATGTAATATATAATTTATAATATAAAAAATATAATTATTCAAGAATGGAACAATAAGCCTATGGGTTGGGATAACTTAAACACATTTATAATCACAAAAATACTATATTTGAAATATTAAATTTTCAATCAGGATATTTTATTATTGTACCCTCAGAAATAGAAATCCAATAGGCATACCTTTCTCGACATTGCTTACCAATGCGTCCAGGTAACTTCTGTGCGATAGTAGACCACTTCTTGGGCCCATATCGATTCACCAAATCAATAATGATTTCATCCTCCTGTTTGCATTTAGTTTGGATCAGCAACTTCCGATTAGACATATAAACAGAACATTGGTACAATCTAATATCATGTCAGAATATACACCAGCATGTACAGATAAAATCAACTGGGGCAATGGGATGGAAAATACAGATTACCTCCTTAGACCATGGACCCTTGACAAGTTCAGGATTTAAGACTTTCTGCCACCTATGCAAGCATTGTACATCAGTTCTATCCTTGAAACACTCCGCTGCAAATAAATATGGCAATCAGAACAAGGTCAACAAAATATTGATATAATTAAGTTGCATAAATTAAGGTGTGTAAAAACCATCAGGTGTAAAAATGATGTACCACAAAAGTATTAGAAATATAAAACTGGTCGAGGGGGACCAACATATAGATCCCACGAAACGTATTCCTTCGTCCCCCTTGATATCCTTTTGATTATTCATATTACTTATTTAGAATTGGAAGTGTTCACCACATAAGTGGATCCTGCTTCTAAAATATTACCTATTTTTTTCCAGTTCTTTCCTTTAAAACGCTGGACAGCCTTCCGCAAAGTCTCGTCCTGTAAAAACAAAAACACATGAATATCCCCTAATAATATAATACAGGACACAGTTATCAATCAAACTTTATATATAAGAAATTAAGGAAAAACTGTCAGAAGTCCTAAAATTTTAAATGCTCATGTGTATAAAAAAAAAAACCCGGGGTATTATTACATTTTCTGCGAATAAAATTATAAGAAAATAACTAAGATTGCAAGTAAACAAACATTTTGTATGCAAAATTTATTTGAAAGGCGTTAACCTGCTTCACTTCACCAGTTACATGGTTTTTTGGTGCCAAAAAAAAACGTTAGTGGACAATAAAAAGATATGTTGAGTACATGAAATTTTGTGTCACAAACTAAACGTTACCGAAATTCCAAAAGAGTATGTCTCAAGTGTCTAAGAAACCCACCTCTTCAGGTGTCCATTGTCCTTTTGTAGAGCGCCTGGTTGGGCCAGTAGTCCTCCTACAAATGTATTTGATTGTGAGAAAAAACTCACTTCATCTCTTCATAGAAACAACTGCCTAGCGCTAATAATCTTTTCATTTGTTATAAGTGAACTTTTGTTCAAGAGAAATAATAGGACAAACAGCAAGAACTACATTGGACATACAAAAGTTAGGAAAGTGAAGATACCAATCCTCGGTCCTGTTAAAAAATAATTCCAAAAAATCAAGCAAGTGTGCGAGGCCTAAACATGTCAATTGTTAAGTGCTAAAGGTGAGAAACATTGACAAGAAATGCCTTGCGGCTAGCTTAAGAGTAACAGGCTAAACACACTCATCTATCAAGCTAATGCTAAGGGCCTGTCTTAGATGAAAAGAACAGATGCTCTTGTTAGTCTAAGAGTGTAGTGAAATAAAGTTGATTTTGAGAATTACCCATGCAGAGCTCTAATTTTCTGAACGCCATCTGTCACCCCATCTACAGCAGGGATTGTCCTCTCACCTTCCATAGTTTGTTGCTAAGATAACTAAAATAGCTTACCCCGATTCCCACTGGACTGCAATTATCTCTCCAATTGCTTCTCCAAATCATTATAGTTTCTCCCTCTATTGATAAATCACATGAACACAGTTCTGCAAACAAACAAAAGCATGAGAAGTTAAAAGCGAAAACGAAAAATAAAAATAAAAGCTACAAACCAAACAGTTTAGCGAAACAATATTCAAATCTTCAAAAAAAAAAAAAAAACCACTGTATATCACCATGTCCTTAGATTTACCACTAGGATCACAAGCGTCAGCCTCTAACATATCGATCTCTCGATTACATAGTTCTGTACTAAATAACGGTCGACGAAAACTATTGACACGTAATTCAATAAAACAGAGAGCAATTCAAATTCAAAATAAAGTTTTCCAAAATCTAAAATTCCAAAAATAGATTTATAAAACACTTCAGTAAAGATTTGAGTTGTAAAAACATTTCAAGGACAGATCATTTTTCCTCAACCAAAAAGGATATTCAAAATCAACATCCACCTCACCGTCTGATGGCTCAATTACATAATTCAGTACCAACTTCGCAGTGGAAGAAGACTAATCTACACTTTCAAAATCATGCATAGGATTTCAAAATTAAAAAACTCACACTCAGAGCAATTCAAATTAAAGTTGCAAAAAACCTCATATTCCAAAACAGAATCCTGGAATTCATCGCCGAGCAAGATCAAAGTGAAGAAAACACGATTCAAAGTTGGGAAATGGAACACGCGAACAAAATGGAATGTGACCGTTGAAGATTTTACTCACCGCGATGAGGTTCAGAATCCAATAAGGATAGAAAACGGAGGAAGTGGTCGAAACCGTGAGCATTTGCAGATCCAAGCTCGAGCGAAAGCGAAGTAAGATCTGCAAATGCACCTCAACCACCAAAATTGAAGAATGGAAGAAGGAAAAGAGAAAAGAGAGAGTTAAACGGTCCTTCTTCTCTCTATTCAAACATAAAGGGGCGGACTCTTCAGTTTCAAACCCTATGCTTAAATCTCTAACATCTTTCAAACCTGGACGGTGTAGATCTTGACACTTAGGATAAAGGTTTCCATGGCTGCACGGTAGCACACATTTTAAAAAAAAAAAAATAAGACAGATAATTTATTTTTTTTAAATATACTATTCAATCACCTTTTTTTTTTCTTTTCTTCAAACTCCCACTGCCACTCATTATTTTATTATTATTTATTTAGAGCGGTCCTGTTTTTATTTCACCATAAAGTAGCTATCAGTGTTATGACTTTTATTTTAATTTACATTTAATAATTATAAATATATCAAAGCGTTTAATAATTAGTCAAAGTCACCTTTCATGGAAGTTAATGTACTTATAGCACTAGTCATGTATTAGTTGAAACAATTCATACATTTAATTTACTTTTACTCATACATTGTTAACGCTTGCATACAAACTAATATAGATAGTAGTAGAATAAAATTTAAATTTGAATATAAATGTTAAAATTATAAAGAACAAGTTCAACATATTAAATTTCAGTTACTTTTAAAAGTATTTTTTTTTAGAGATGATACATATTTAACATATGGTCTAACGTTTACTATGTGAAAATGTAATTAATATTTAAAAGTAGTAATATTAATTTCTTTTTATTTCTTTTATTTGTAACTTATATTTAAGGATTAAATAGAACATAGACATTAATTAATGTTTTATTTTATCATTAAATTTTATTAAATTCACATTTAAATTAATTAATGTTTTATTTGGTGGGTGATGTTTTAAAGGAAAAAAATTTTAATTCTTATAAATGTATATAAATTTTATGTCATGGTAATATGTTTTTTAATTTTTTTTTATTCAATTGACTTCTCAATTTTGTTTAAAAATCAATAATATTAGTATTTTTTTAAAATTGGCTTATTTGGTGGTGTTACATTATTTTGCTTTACTTTTTTCAATTTTGTTTGTTTTTCTTTTTTCTGAGTTTACTTGTTCATCTTTTCATCTTTTATTTTCTCTTTTTCCTTCACACTACCATTAAGATATTATATTCTTCCAATATATTTTTTTTAATAACTTTCTTCACTTTTTTTCATTTTACGAATTGAACTATTTATGCCATTTGATACATTTTAGTTTAAATGATAGTTTAAAACATTATTTAATATATAAAAGAATTTATATTGATTTAAAATATTATATCTATTTATATTTTAAATTTGAATATCATCATACAATAATGCTTTAGACAATAAATTTTAATTTTCCGTCTAAGTTTAGAATTAAAAATATATTTATCTCTTGTAATAAATTCAATTCAATACTACACTATGTAAATTAATATTAAATTTATACAAGTTTAAATTATACAAACAACAATGTTAAATTTATACAAGTTTAAAAAGATGTTGCAAACAACTTCAATAAATTTAATTCAATCCTACATTATAAAAATCACAATGTTAAATTTATACAGGTTTAAATAGATGTCTACCATATTTTTTATTTCTGATGTAAAAATATCGTTATAATTAATGAGTGTGAATTTTATCTTATCTTCATGAGAATGAATATATTGATACCCAGATACATATTTATCACTTTATTGTTATAAATATTGATCAAATAATTTATTTTCAAAAAATAAAAATAATAAAAAATAAAACAATATATTATAAAGCATTATTCAATGCTTAAATAATACATATTTTATTTTCTCTATTATCAAATATTAAGAAAAATAATAATTATATAAATATTAAAATAACAATTTGTTAAAATGAACTAATTACATTTAAGAATAAAAAGTGATACCTAAAAATAATTTATGAAATTAATTATAAAAAAAGTTAATTAAAAGTATTAAAATACACCTAAAATATTAATGATTTTTTATGAATATATAGAGGTTATTTATGAAATGTAATAATCATGTGATAACCATTGTTACTTTCATTTTTTTCAATTTTAAAATATACCAATTTTATTCAAAATTTTCACTATTCAAGAAAAAAAAAAAGTTAATGCAAATAGTAACCAACATTGTGTTATTGGTCCATCAGACTGCAACATGGAAATAACAAATATGGCACATGTGATTGTCGAGTTTATTCCATTGTTATACCAGCAAGTTTCAAATAAAATAAAGAATATTTTCAAATACACCATATAATTTGATTCAATGACTGTCTTTCTAGGTATTTAAATAGTTACTACAATTAATATAATAAAAATGTAATATCCGTATACAAGTGAGCTATTTTATTTTAGTTTAAATTTGGTTGAAGATATGATATGATATTGTATAATATTAATAATAAATATACAATACGATAAAATAACAATTGGAAATTAAAATATAACCATTGACCTATAAATGAAATATTATAAGAGTTAAAAATTAATTAAAAATTAGTTTTAAATCCTTTCAAAAATAATTTTCTTAATACAATTAAAACAGTTAAAAATACTGTATAAATATGTTTAGTTTTATCAAGTTATATTTGTGTGTTATTTTACAGATAATTATACGAAATACTTATAATATAATCTAACAGCCTAGTTTAACATTTTCAACTATCAGTTAATGTTCGTAAAATCTATTTTTATATAATATTTTTCTTTGAAATATATATTATTAACATGAAATTATCAAAACTGCATAATCAATATAATTAATTTAGATAATTTTTTCAAAAGATATAATTAGATTCATTAAATTTAACTATGTCTCATAAATCACTATTATAAATTCCAGAAGTTACTGTAGCAAAATTACACCTCATTTTATATTATTTTTTCTTAATTTAATAGTTCTAGTATATAACCGTTATATTAAAGATATGAAAGATAAAATTCAAGAGTTATAGAGGGAAATTAAATTTTTGTAATTAATTTAGAGTGTAAATATACTTTAACTTTTTCATGTATAAAATAGTTTGAAACAAGTTCCTCCAAGTTTTATATTTTCTAATTCTTACGTTGTACCGAAATAACTTTTTTTTTGTGTAGTCTTCATAGGAATATTAAATGTTTTTAATAGAAAACAGTAAGTGTTTTAGAAATTCATGAAAATCCTTGAAAAAATTAATGAAATAAAGTGATTTAAAAGTAAAACAAATATAAAATATTATGATTTTGGCAGTTTTTAGTTTTAGAAATTATTTGAAAATAAATCATTTTTTATTTTAAAACAAAAAGAAATTGTGTTTCCCAGATATATAAATTGTCTTAATCTTAATATTATGAATCTTTAATGGATAAAATTTTAAATATATATCTAAAAGTTTGAATTAGTTCAAATAGTTTAGTTATTGCACTTAATTATAATACTCTGCAAAGGATGCATGAAGTTTAACATGATTTGGTTGCGAAGATTTGGAAAAGAATACAAATCACAATAATTCGAAAAATAAAACAAGGATAAAATAAAAATATATATAAAACTTAGAGATATAACAACTTCAAGCTAAATATTTTAAATCACATCCATTCGGCAAATCTATGTCTCAATGGAAAAATGATAATCCAACATATAAAAGATGAAGATTTCTAATATACACTCCTTGGGTAAATAAGATTTCAATCTTCCAATTTTAATTAAATTTCTCGCAACACAATCAACTGTCGTTTGTTATGAAATATTTCTAACATTCAATTACAAAAATATTATATAAAAACCATCTTTATTGCGCGCGTGTGTGTATAAAAACCATTTTTATTCTAAAAAAATAGATAATTATAAATTAATTGTTTTTTCATTATTCTAACCTTCTTCTAGAAATGTTTTGAAGATAGACTAGATTGAAAAATAATTCATAAAATATTAAATTCTTGAAAATAATTTTTAAATATTTATACGAAAGGATTTAGCTTTTCTTACGATTCCTGACAATTTGTAAGAATTCTCCTACTAAACATTTCTCCAAAGTGTGTTTGGAAAAATTAAGAGAATTCCCCAACCGCCAAGAACTTCGGTATGTTTCACCATATCAACGGACTAAAACAAGCTTCATCATCAACTGACTACACTGGTAAAAACGAAGGTGTGAGAAGCAATATATTTATTTACTCTAAAAATTGTTTTATCCTATCATCGAACACATTATTCTATTCTATGTCATCATGTAAAATATGAACCTCGCAAAAGAAAAAAAAAATAAATATATATAAGGCATGAGATAATATAGAAATATGGCAAGTAATGATAATGTTACCATGTAATAAAGAAGAACCATAAAAACAAAATATGAGCGGAGAATTGAAGAAACAGTAAGCTCTGGTTGATATGGAAATTAAGCAGCACCAATTTTCTGAGTCTTATTTGCGCGACCAACTCTAGAACCATTCTCTCTAGAGCGTGCATGTTTGCTCCCTTTACCATGCCATCCTCCCCTGCAATGAGAATATAACTAACACTTACAAGAGCAACCAACAGAATAAAGGGGAAAAAAAGTCCAAATAAAAACAAACGGTAAGTAAAATTCAGAGCATCATTGATTCCAACCACGTACCTTCCCTGCTTATTCTTAAATTCTCGGTGCTTGCCTTGATTACCACGAAGACGGCTCCAGTATTCTTTTTCGGCCTCACCTGAAATCATTATAAAAAAAAAAAAAAAAGACTCTCAGCTTGATGAAAAATTATATTTTAGGCCGTAAACGAAATACAAACAAAAATTAGATAACTGCTTTAGTAACAAAACAAAATGAAGTAGAACTAACCAGTCACTGGATCTAAAATAGCAATGAAATTCTTTACCACCAAACCGCCCTTTTCTGAAATAACTGCAGCAGCACGAGCTTTCTGAGAAGCTTCCGTTTCTTCAAATCGAATATATCCTGACACTTCTCCAATCTTGAAATCGATGTACTAAACCGAAAACCAAGAACATTTGATCAATTCAGAAAGCTTGTTTATGGAAATTTTTCAGTAGCAGGACTCTAGCCAGCCATCAGGTTGAGCAATAAAAAATACAAACAAAGAAGTATCCTTCCAGAAACGGGGGGGGGGACGAGTTATATCAGACAGCTGCAAAATCTTCAAACAAGGCAAAAAGCTCTATTAGCTGAAGGAAGGGGGAAACCTTACTACCTTCACTGTACCAAAGTTTTCGAAGACACTCCTTAAATCCTCACGTGAGACTACATCCATGTTGTCCTTGTAAGCAGCAGCAGAAAATTTTTCACCGGCCTGTGGCTTCTTTTCTGCTCTTTCGGTTTCATTTGTTTCTTTTGTTTCATTCTTTTCTTTGCTTTCAGTTTCCTTTTCTTCTTTCATCTCATTGTTGTCTTGACTTCCAGTTTCCTTGGATTCTCCCATCTCATTGTTGTTGTCTTGACTTCCAGTTTCCTTTGCTTCTTTCATCTGATTGTTGTCTTGACTTCCGGTTTCCTTTGCCTCTTTTGTTTCATTGTTTTCTTCATCCACCTTTCGGTCATTTTCTCCAGCAGCAATTTCAGGCTTTTCACCTGTTTTGGGGACAGAACTATTATGTTGATCAGCAACGCTTTGGTCTGAAGGAGTTTCTTCTGAAATACTCTTTAGTTTGAAGGCAATAATTAAGCCTTTAGGGTAGCTGTTATGAAAATGAATAAAAACTGTAAGTCAGTGTGTGTATACATTCCTTTGGGGCGATAAAAAGATTGACAGCTTTTACCTTTCATCTTCTTCATTTGAGTTATTCTGGTGATTTGAACCCAAATGTGGACGAGATTTTTCAAAATCTTCTAATTCTTTTTCCCTCTCTGCATCAAAGTCCTTCCTGAATTGAGTAAATATAAACATTAGATATATCCATATATTATCTGACACAGTATTAATGCATTTCGTTTAACTGTTTCAAATACCAAAAATTCTCAAATTCAGTAATACGAGTATAAGTTAAAAGCAACAATTCAGTGAATTTGAATTATTAATAAAATGACACCAGGACAATGTGGTACAAAAGAAACATCAGACACACGTTTTAGAAATTAATTAATCTCAGGTAAAGGTACTCGAAGGTTCTTACTTGAGTTTTAATTCTAACTCAGCCCCAGCATACACAAATTTCTCTTTCATAACTTTTTCTACTTCTTCATCTGATGAGAATTCGACAAGGGCAGTGCCACAGAAGAACTTTTTGTCTCGCACATGATGGGGAAGCCGAACACTATTAACCTGAAACCACAAAAATAAATCCATAAACTATAAAAAGGAGATCATACAAAGTACTTCGTACTTAGAAACTACCAGCTAAGCAACAGTGTCTCTATACTCATTAAAAGTAACACATAAATCTAAAGCACTCAACATTAAACAGACAAACACAATGTCATGGTTCATCTCTTAGTGGAGAATAATGTCTTATGACAAGCATTTTGGCAAAGATCTCAATTCCCTTTCAAGAGCACCAAAACTTCTTTTATGCAGATTTGACTCGTGTTGACTTGCACCATACATTGACAAAGCAGGAAGAGTAAAACATGGTCCATTTTAGGTGAATTTTTGCATATCAATCATGATACTGACCACAGACTCCCTGGTGTTACTATTACCTTAGCATATTGACCAAAGAATTTCTCCACATCTTCAAGTTTCAGATCATATTCAAATGGTGATACAGCAAGTGTTCTTATCTCCACCTGCTCAACAACTTCTGGTTTCGGAAGTTCTGTTGTTCTGCCAACTCTTTTCCCTAAAACATAAGAAAAAACGAAAAAAAAAAAGAGAGGATATCACTGATCATTCTTCATCCAACGTAGGAACATTTTCATCCACATGGTAAATACAATGCTCAACTGAAATCATTCAATTGTTCATCTCACGAAACAAGAAGTTCTAAAAGTTTATTTATATGAATGTGCTTTGTAAACTATTCATCCCAATCACCAAAATAAAAACTTAGTTGAAAAAGAAAACACAACAACACATTATTTTGCAGATGTTAATGAACATTTCAAGAAATCAAAAACTACAGAAACCCACAAAAAAGGAGGGAAAAGAAACTAACCATCTTCAGAGACCTTGAGTGAAGCCGAACTTCTCAAAGTTTGCGCAACAGCATTCACGATATCTTGGGGCACTCCATCGGGATTCACATCACCCAAACTAAGGTGCTTACGCATCCGATTAAAAGAGCAAATCAGAGCCAAACTAATCACTGTGCAATCACAGTCAAGGCTAATGATTAAGACAGTAACACAAAAAAAAAATGGCTAATACGAAAATGAAGAAAAAGGATACAGCCATCTTCGCTTTCAGTGATATTCTTCCTCATAAAACCATCGGTGAGAAGGTTGCTGTCGCTGAAATAAAATTCCACCTGATGAAAAAAAAAAAGGAAAAAGGTAACTAAAAATTGAATGAACAATGATAGTAGCAAAATTAATGTTGAAATACAAAGCGAGATTGAATACGAGTCGTACTTGTCGTATCACTTTCTTAGTTGTTTCTTCGTCTAACGATTGCGTTGCCATGGCAGAGTGCAGATAGTCACAGAGTGGGAGAGAGGGTTTAGGGTTTTGCTGGTAACTGCCAAGTACCTTCAACTTTGGGCTTGAGTTATGTTATGGTCTAGTTTTGGTAGTTTTAAATAACCACTTTCTGAATTCTGAAATTAAAACGAAATATTAAGCGGGATTATTAAACCATTAGCATCTCCTTTTGTTTTATTTTTATTTGAAATTTTGTATGCTAAACTATGTTGTTTTCATGATAAATTTTGAAAGAAAATAAAATTTCATGATTTTGTAAAAATAATTTAATTAACTACAATTAGATGATTTTAAATTTTACTCAAAAAAAATAAGAATACAAAACTTGTTATATTTTTTTAATTTCTCAAAATTCTTTTTTTTATTGGGCTGTTGTCTTCAATTGGGATAGTGTCAGCTTATTATTAACTTGAATCTCAGTTGATTTTTCTCCCAAATTTTAAATATTTTTTATTATCATTGCAATTTTTTTCGGACATATATAAGTGCCATTTTTTAAGTGGATAATTACTTTATTAATCGTATAGAAATCTCCATAAATATATTTTATACTTTCAAACTGAGAGATTAAAGTATTAAATTCCCTTAAAATGTCCACTCTTCTCCTTTATCAAATGTAGATACATCAATTTTTTTGCCGATAAAAAAAAAAATAGATCACATTTTATATTAAAAATAATCGAAGTTCTATTTTGGAGTTCGTTGATTTATTAAAATGCATAATATAAAAAGTTTTCTGCCTGACAAAACTAGCCTTTCTCCGTTTCTTCTCTCACCCACTAACCGGCATAAATCCTACTTCGTGCTTGATCACACCTTATTTACGGTTATTAATATATGTTCAATTGAGTGAAAGGATTTAAGAAAATGAATATATAAATTTGAGAGAATTTTACGGTGAAATGTATGTTATTTTTTTAAATGAATTTAAAAGTGATTGAAAATAAAATTAGAAATAAAGTTTCTAAAAATTTATAAAAGATTTGACTGCTATAATAGATTAAAAAAATATTTTAATAGATGAAAAAAATAAAAATCATCAAATTATCTTTTAATTTTAATAATAGTAAAAAATGATTTTTATGAATAATTTTTTTTATAAATTATTTTGAAACAATAAAATTAAACAAAATAATAAATAATAAAAATATAGAATAGACATGTAGGTTATAGTAAAATAGAGAGATAAAAATTTGATAAATTATTCATAAACTTTTTAAAAAAGTTTTAAGTTAAAAAGAGTTTATTTTTTTAGACATTTTAACGAAGTTATCTTATATTAACAAAAGATAATTATGGAAAAAATTATTTAAATAAAACTAACGCCTAATTTATAAACACCAAAGATGGTGAGGCCACAAAGTTCTCTAAATGATAAATCGCTTAAAAATTCCTCAAATTCTTTTTAACGAGCTGAGATACATATGGGTGGCTAATCTCACATATACATCCGTGATATCACTCATTTTCGTCTTCACCAATCTACGTGTACAATAATATCTACACATAACCTAATGAACACAACCTAAATAGAAAGAAATAAGATAACATTAACATAACTTGCAACTGAAACTGAATTTTAATAATTTTCTACAAAATATAATTTTAATTTAGTTAGCAGTTAAATTATAAAAATTATATTGATGATATATTTTCAATTATATAATAACACGATGACATTAAATATATAATGAAAATTACATATTGCATCCATTTTTATTTATATAAATAAAACATCAAATCACTTTCAATTGGTATAGAATTTTTAAACATGATTTATTTTAAATTGAACAGTGAAAATTGAAATTATTCTTGCATATCTTTGTTATGTTTTCCATGTCAAAATGTTACCCAATGAGATTAAACCTTACATTTTAAATTTGAATAATAATACTTAACTAAAATAGTGACATTTCTTAATATTTTTAGTGTAAATATCACATCACATTATCTCACCAAATAACAAATTCAAATAATAAGCAAATAACTTATCCTATCTTCTCTATCTTTATATAGCCCTCCTCATCTTATGAAAGTGTGGATACAGCTATAATATAGCTATAGTTGACTATGATTACCTTATCATCAAGTTAGAAACGAATGTGCAGACGAACAAAATATCATCGTCGTTACAAGATTTCATGGGCAACATACAAACATTCATATACCAGTGCTAGTACCCTTATAAACAAACCTTACTGGGTACGGCCGCAAGCTAAATTGGTGTTCTATTAATTTTAATATCAACAACAATAAAAGCCTTTTCTGTCCGTACCATCAACACCGGAGATCATTTTGCAACAATTTCTCAAGCGGGGAAAATAAAATTAAAAAGGGGAAACTAAATTCTAAACCAGCCAAGCGTAAACTGCCACTAAATATAGCAAGAAATATTTCAGTTTTTGACTCGACTGTGAGAACAATAATATAAAAACCATTGTCTCAAGCAAGGTTATAGATAAGGTATATTGCCTTTGCAAAGAACATAGTCCAATCATTCCCTTTCCCCCACCCCCGTCTTTTTCTCTATCTGATCACAGTTGGGTAAACACATTACTTGATTTCCTCAAGAAAGATAACATAATGCAGCTTCATATTCCAGAAGTAATCAATATATAGATCTGCCAGATAGCAAGTTGATTGCCACTCATCTGCCTAAAACTCCAGAATCAAATGCTTACATGAAATCCTCCTCCAGTTCCTGCAATGATTTGCTTCCAGATGCAATTTGTTTGTTTGATGTCATATTTTCAGCAACCATCAAACCCTTGTAGCTCCGAAGCTCTGCTTGTCTCTCCTTGTCGAGTCTTTCTAATTCCTCACGTCGTTTCTGAATGGAAAAACATGTGGAAAAAAAAAATCAAAATGTTTTCATAGTGTCTTAGAAGAAAGATTGAACCATAAACAAGCAAGAAGGCACCAAGACAACTTATCAATTAAAGTACAGTAATTAACTTTCACCCATGTTACAGCTCAAAGCAAACGTTTTATTTTCATCATATATTTTTTGCAGAGTCAGACTTCCAAGAAACATTGAGCAGGATCCTCTAGTCCTTAACAAAGTTAACACACAAAATCCTAAGGTCTTGTTCACTTGAGTGGATTTAGGAGAGAGTAATTGAAAGGATTTGAAGGTAATTTTTTTTGTTGTTTATTTGAATATATTTGGAAGTAAGTGAGAGTAGATTTGAAAGTAAAATTTGTGAGAATTAGTGTAGGATTTAATTTATATGACAGATTAAAAAAATTTACTTTCAAATTCACTCTCACTTACCTCTAAATCTATTCAAATAAACAACAAAAAAATTTATCACCAAATCCTCTCAATTATTCTCACCCAAATCCACTCAAGTGAACAAGACCTAAGGGAAAAAAGCTAAAAAGTCAAACATAACTCTATTAGTGCACGTGGACAAACAAAGATGATAATTTAAAAACTATGAATCAGAAAGGTAAGCAACATGGTGGTTGAGCTTAACTTTGATGTTCCAACGGTATACAAAGATTTCAATTACATCGACTGATATGATAACAAATTATCAGGCGAGCTTAATAAGTTAAGAACTACACGAGAAGTTAAGCTAACTAAACGAGGAGGTTGGCTGAAAGCGTACAACAATTTCTCACTGCCAATCCATCAAAATTAAACTATACTTTCAAATCCAAGTCTATCAATATAATCCACTATGCTTAAATACTGAGGTTAGTGACAGTGATGATTTGGTTGTGTGCATGAATTAAGAAAAGAAAAAGAGCAATACTCACCTTTTCTCTTAATTGTTGTTTTCTCTCAGCTCGTTCAGCTGCATTAACCGCTTCTCTCTCAGCTGATGCACATGTACCATCCATATACCAAATCAGATTTGTAAAAATACTATACATGATACACCATAAAGGGTAAATGCCTATAGCTAAGATAACCTATAAAAAATAAAGGAGGTGTCCACCATTTGCCTCCTTGTCCAGAAAAAAATAGCATTTTTACCTATCCAAACTTAAATGTTCTAAAGAAAATATTACTCAAAAGAAATGAAGCAAACTTATTAAGTACCTTTCAAATCAGGTTTCCTTTCCACTTTTGTCTTGTTTAGCCTGTTAACAATCTCATTTATCCTCTTCTCAACTCTCACTGTTCGAACCTAAATGCATGAAAACCAGAAAATGATACTCTCTTAAAATGAGCCGTTCAACTACCCACCCACCCACACTGAAAAAACAAAAAGAAAAAGACAGAACTAGAAAGATGAGAAAGAATATGAAAAAGATTCAACTGTGAAAAGCATTCACCATTTTTGAATTGTGAAAACCAACTTGACCAACATCCATTGAAGCAGTTTTCTTTAAATTAGACCATGGAGTGTAAACAACATCAACATTGTTCACTTTATTCCCTGCCATGAATAAAGAAAAATGATAAGCACTGCGCACATAGTACCAGTAACTGGAACGATACATATGAAAGTCATATAATAACTGCATAAATGTTTTTGAAATAGTAGGAGATAGCCTTACCGAATTCCATTGGTAAACATAGATCCTATTTGGATAAATCTCTCTGTAAACTTATAGGAGCAGAAAAGAAAAAAGGTACAATACATTGAACTTCTCCTATAAACTATAATCAACTTATTCACCTTAGATTCTTAAAAAATGAAATGAATGAGTTTCTATAAAAGCTAAATGCATAAGCTGATTTTAACTTATTGGGGAGACTTTAATTCATTTTACCTTCTCATTTTCTTTTGCAGTAACACATAAAATTGGCAGCTAAATCAATTAAACTAATAAACCAGAGGAATAAACTGTCAGGCTTTCACCTTGAATTGAATTTGCTTTGACAAGCTGAGCACAGTCTTCCAGTAAACCTTCACTCATGCCATCAATAGTCTGGCCTTTGTGCAGCCTGACATAGACATGGGCTGAAGACATTTTATCAACATGAAACCTACAATAAACAGATTTTATCAATAAAGAACCTCAGTGAATGAAAACAAAAACAACACAACTATCTAAGCAAGCATTAAATCAAAACAAAAAGAAAGTAGTCGTCATTCAAGGAAACAAATTTAAGAAAAATGCGTGAAGAAATTACTATCTTCCAGAAACAGAACAGAACAAATAGCCAAAAGCAACATCACATCCCCAAAATGGGTTGCCCTATACACGAAAAAAACCCAATTTTCGTCCCCCGGACAGAATAAATACAGTGTTATTACAACAAAAGAATTGGTTGAATCACAATTCTAAACAAACCCGAATATTACATGATAATAATATTGAGTATTAACCACAAAATCGACAATCCTTCACTTTCAACTAGTAATAAAATCAAATCGCGTTCAAGACCAAGGCCAAGTGTGCAATTTCTACCGGATGCAGAGAATTTGAGGAAACGAAAAAGAAATTAAGAAATTGAAAGAGAGAGAGATTGAGGGAATATAAGAATGAACATTGGGGTTACCAAATATCTTCGGGAAAACCGTATTTGATGAGCTCCTCGTTTTCAAACTTGTCGAGACCCATGAAGATAGTGTAGTCGCCGGCTTCAGGACGCGCCTTGAAGTAGAACACCATCGTGCGTGTGTGGCGTTGTTTCGACGCAGACGTTGAAGAAAGCGTATGCAGTTAGGTTAGGGTTCTGAATGGGAACTGTTATTTTCCTCAAAACAAATCAAAATTGGGGAATTGCTTTCGTTACACGAATCGCCGCGTAAATCAAACACACCGAACCTTTCTTCTTCTTTCGTTACACAACAAAATACAATTTCTGCCACGAAATTTCCAGATTCTAATAAACTTCAACTGTGGTAACAAATTTCACCCAAATAACAGAAAGACACAAATTATATATAAGAGGAAAGATAGACACTCACCAAATTTACTAATATATACTATAACAATTATTCTCCTTTTTTTTTTATATCATTCTTCTAAAATTCTAAAATATAATAACCAAAGAATATTTCCCTCTTTACAATTACACACCCACACACACGTATATTATATATAAGGTAAACTGTCATTTTCCGACATGAGTGTTCTTACTTTTTTTTAATTAACATTTCCTTATACTTTTATTACTGTAACTTGTATATTTTTATAATTAAATTGGATTTCATTTTTTAAAATTATAGTAATTAAAAATACCATCACGTCACCCTATAAATTATTTACACAAATATAAAATAAATTTATAAACTCAAAAATATAGTCGTTTTGGTTTAATATAGTTGTTTTTGCTGGTTATATTTTTTACAGCTTTGTTGTATTTTCAAATATAAATCTACGTTTTTTATTAAATCAAAATGAAAAAATTGAATAACATAACTGATAAACAAACGGTTGTTTTAAAATTGAGTTTTAATGAAGTTAACTTAGAGTTCATAAATGATTTTTTTATACATATTTTTTAAAATACCTAGTAATATTAGAGTTAATAATTTATCTTATTTTAAAAATATTTCAAGAAAAGGGAACACAAAAACACATACAAACTTTCCTTATTTTTATTTCTATCTTTGTCTTCAAGAAAATTCAATTATTGAAAACTTATATTTATACCGTCTAGAGTTTTATAGCGTTTGGAGCTTTACCTAAAGTTTTACAGCTTTAGAATAATTACAGCATTTGGACTTAAACTTTTGGTATTATAACGTTTGGAGAGTTACAACATCTAGAGCTTTACAATGTTTAAGAGTTACAACGTCTAGATTGAAGTGTTTGATAGTACAATGCTTGAACTCTGCAGCGTTTAGAAACCTAAAGTGTTTGGTGCTACAATGTTTGGAACTCTGCAGCGTCTAGGAAACTGAAATGTCTAGAATTCTATAGCATTTAAGAACTTCAAGTGTCTAATCATTAAAGTGTTTATCAACTTAAACGGGATCGAGAAGCATCTATTAAGTCAAACAACAAATTCTATACTATACTTAACTATCAGTAAATGTTCAGAATTAACAAAGTGTCTCTAGAATAATTGATTATTTACTTAAATAATCAATTATCTTAAAGAAAAATGATTTTTTTAATGTTTTTGAAATAATTGATTACCAATTTAGAATAATCGATTATTTGTGACAATTGTGAATAGACCTTCATATTATGATTTATTGTTTAAGTTGATATATAAATACATTGTGGCTCAACATTTAGAAATACTTTTGTTAAGAAGTTTAAAAATTTGTCTTAAGAAACTTTCTGGACAAAAAGAATGAGAACTGTTATTAAAGGTTAAGTTTATTTATCTTTTTATGTGTCAAAAAGGAATCTACTTTTACTATACTATACACTATAACTTTTTGTTTATTTTTAATGTTTAACTAATCTCTTTTTTAGAGAGATTTAACAATTGGACGTAAGATTTTTTTATCTGAATCGTATAAAATACATGTGCAATCCTTTTTTCCTTACTCTCATTTATTTATTTGCTTTTATTCAAAGTACTTTTTCAAATTTATTAAAAGAAATTATAAGAAAAAATTTGTTAAAAAATAGTTAAAAGAAAAAATTTGTTAAAAATTTTCTACATTAACTTGATTTTAAATTAAAAAATAATGTATTATTTAAATTTGTAATGCTTTCACAAATAAAAAAAAAAACACGGTAGAATGAGTCCCGGAAGCTTACCACGTTTGAAATGAAATGAGTTGCAAAGATCTTGGTATGGTAGTGGTATACCACTTAAAAGTAACATGAAAAAACCTCCACATTAATAATTTACTCATAATTACGAGTATAAGTTTGAACACGGAAGCTCCCTTTAACACGCTAATCAATTTAAATTATGGATTAAAACCGATTGACGAATTATAATGGATTAGGTTGCAAATCGATAATATTTTTAAATATTATTTATTATTATGTAATTTTATTGTTTCTTAGTATTATAATATTCATAATTTTCATGTAAAACACAAATATGATTATTTTATGTTTAAGATGTAAATGCTTTTCTTTTATATTTCACATTTTTATCAGTCAAATTATTTTTATATTTTCATTATTGAACTTCGTTGACATTAGCATTGTGTTTTTCTTTTTTGTGATAAGAGCACATATTTATTTTCAACTGTTTGGTATTATAATAATCTCTCGGAAATAATAGAAGGAACTAACTATTTAAATAGTTTTCATTAAATGCTTTTCTTTAATATTTCACATTTTAATCAGTCAAATTATATTTATATTATAATAAAAGGAACTAACTATTTAAGAAGCTGTCATTAAATAAAATTTAAAAGTGGTCGTCATTAAAAAAATCTAAATAAAAAAAATGAATATTCGGAATATTTCCCTCACTACATCACTTCACAACAGCTATCCATAATGACACATCACCAACATAGTTGAAGGCATGCCAATAATTGAAAGTCAATTTTGGCCACTGGAGATTTGATCTCACCAATAATGCTGCAAATAGGACAGAATAATCTTCCAAAATTCGCTATATATTATCCATACTTGCAGAGATTCTCAAATCCCATGTACTCATCATTTTCTATCTTGTGTATCATATTTGCAATACCAACTCCACCTAAAATGCGAGCAAATCAAACGTTTCAAATATTCATAAGCACATGAACATTATATATAACAAGTTTTCACCAAAACCAAAAGAAGTGCATGCGATGCTCACCTAATGAAACTGCACTGATAAATATTGTAGAGGCTAGAATAAAGATAATAAGAGATGCTCTTCCAAAAATGATGATCAATTTTCTCACAATGTGCTGTCCAACCACAGCAGCAATGACAGCCACAAGGGTGAAGTACCCAGCTGAGAAACATTCAACAAAACGCAGCTTAAATAGTGTAATTAATTGAATTTTTGCATCATATCACTTTCCAATGCCATTTTTCAGAGTTAATTTTGAACTTCTGGTGCACTAACCATAATGAACTGGAAAACGTTTCAATAGGTAGTATTCTATGACTGACATAGATGAGGAAAAGGTCATTGCAAAGGTGGCTGTGGCACTTGACACCTGCACACAACATGTTCAATCCTTTTAGTAACACAAATAAACTTCTTCTCATCTGCTTCTACGCTCACCAAATATCATCTCATATTTTCATTCATAGATAGTCTAAATTTACATATCTCACATTATACAAACATTGCTTCAAAAATTTACAAAACTATAATACTTTACAAAACATAGAATGTTTAATTTGAAACTAACCTGAGGTGGGACTCCCAGCTCCAGAAAAAGTGGGCCCATAACGAATCCTCCTCCTAGTCCCAACATGCCACCAACTACGCCAGCTAGTATGCCAAAGACACAATAGAGAAGTAGCTGTAAAACAGTGAAATCTTTCCCTTCTTCTCCCGTGGAAGCTATTACTCTGCGTCCACTGAACAAGGCAGCTGCCTCATATGCAGTTACCCCAACCGAGACAGGAATCTGCATAACACCCGAACCATGTTTCGAAAGGTTTAAAGATGTTGTAACAGACACTTTTCTTGTATAAGGGTAATTAATGCTATGGAGGAATGTCCTGAAAAGAATTACCTGTAACAAGTTCAGTACCCAATACCATGTTGAACAAGTTGTCGTATAGTTTTCCTGTCAATAGCACATTATTATTGGTCTCTAGTTAGAAAAGCTGGACGGTGTAAAAGTATAAAAAATTCTTTATTATAGTAGATATGAAAGAGCAACCTTGGCAATCTGTAGTGCAAGGAACGAAATCCAAACAAACATAAGAAGTCCAAACTCCTTCCAGCATACATTTTCAATAATAGTCACCTGCAGAATCCACATTTATTAGATA
This sequence comes from Vigna reflexopilosa, assembly GCA_027742785.1. NCBI lineage: Eukaryota > Viridiplantae > Streptophyta > Magnoliopsida > Fabales > Fabaceae > Vigna > Vigna reflexopilosa. Next base: position 6,950,692 of record CM050918.1, on the reverse strand, counting down.
TAAAAGGAAAATCAGGAAGTTCTTAACAACACACTGGAGAAGATAATAGTGACCTCATGTTCAACGGTGACACTCTTGATGTCCTTCACAGGGACACCGTTTGGTCCACTTGGAAGAGGCTTGTATTCCACTTCACCTCCAGAACCTACACCAAAATCAAAGTTGCAACTTGCATGGATCTGACATAAGAAATAAATTGTTCCTGTAAAAACTTTAATATGATTTGGTGTACTTTGATGAATAGTGTCTGAACTCACCGTTGGATTGTCGCCTAGCAGCCTCCTAGATTGATACAAAATGTCAAACAGTTAGCCATCAATTTCAGGTTATATACACCAAAACAGTGCTTTCTTGTTAATTATAGTGAAAGACACAAAGTTAGTAACAAAAAAATACTTTCTGGTCGTTGAATTATTTATACTATGTTACTAGTTAAGGTAAAATGTCAGGTAATATAAATGAAGTTAACCAAGACCTTTTTCATTATGGTTTCCTTTTTCCAGGTTTCAACCCCCTTACAGAAAGCTTTTGTTGAGGTGCCTGCAAGACAATAAAATCAGTTAACAAATATAAGAGTGCCAAAGTGAAATAGCAGCTAGAATATTGTTACCTAAGAAGAGAACAATGAGCAATATTGTCACTATCCAATCAGGAAATACAACATTGAAGGCCACTCCAATGCTGATGCCTAGCATGAGCATTGGTTGAATGAGAAGGGCCAAATCATAGTCTATGATTGGCTTATTCAACGTAGGATGCCTCAGTTTAAGGTTGTAGTAAACTGTTGACAAAGCTGCACCCATGATCATACCTGTAACAAACATTACACACATGATGATTCAAGGTGGTGCGCTTTTGAAAATTGCAGGTCTTTTATTTCTCTTTTTATATATACATAGTGAGTTTGAATATAACTAAAGAAAATAAAGAATAATACGAACAACCAGACAACTTTTTTGCTTGGCCGAAGAAAAATAATGGGAAATAAAAAAGAACAAAATCACTTATTTTCATTTTTTTTTATAATTTTACATGTAATTTTAATCCTTGAAATATAATCTTAATTTATTAGAGTCCTATTTTTTTTTAATCTTGGTAAAATTTCGGCTGCTTAGGTTTAATTCTTCTATTTTATTTTAATTTTTTTTTAAAATTACTATTTTATTTAGTCTCTATAACATTTTATTTACTAGCCTATTTGAAAAAAGGGAATTACGTATTAAATTATTTGAAAAAAGAAATATTTGACGGGAATTAAAATAAAACAATAAAAGAAATAAGATAAACACATAAAGTTACCAAAAAAATTAGCAAAATATATTGTAGAAACCAAAAATAAAATATGACAGATATTTTGGAGGACAAAAACATAAAAATGTTTTTTTACTTCAATATTTTTTTTCCCTTATATTTATCTACCAATAGTAGGATTACATGGGCCGAATGATATTAATTATGCCAGTTTTTTATGATTTTAGAATACTTAAGAGTTGACTTTGAATAGTTAAAAATGAAAAAGTAACATGAAAACACAACATATTTATTTATTTATAAGATAATATACTTAGATAACATTTTTTTGACAATATTTGAATATTATTTAGGTGTTATTCTGTGATTGGTCCAAAATTACTCCACAATCAATAATATTAATCATAAACATTACCATAAACCAATCACAGAATGACACATCGATGATTTTCAAATATTGTAAAAAAATATTGTCTAAATATCATTATTCTTGTTTATAAAGGTATAAGAGTGTATTTAAATAGTTAAACTAAAACACTAAAGGACACGTAATTGTGTTTAATCTTACATTTAGAAATAGCTGTGGCTGATTTAGGATCAAATCCAATGATTAGGCTGAGCATAGGGACGAATATGCCACCTCCACCAACACCACCCACACTTCCAAAAGCCGCTCCACAAAACCCAACGAAAGTGCCCACAACAATTTGCCATCCAAATTCCAAATCCTGCCATCGAAAATGTTTCATACCACTAATTACATCACTTTATAACTCATTTTTAGAGATATTTTAATCATTGAAAAATTATATTCATAAAAAAATTAAAAAATAAAATAATGAATATAAAATGTGAATTTGTTAAGTGTGAAAATAATAATGGTGTAAAAACAACATAGACCATATAACAATTACCTTTCGTGCTATTCCATCATATCTATCTACTTCCATGCTTAGTTTATAGGAGAGGGAAAAAAAATAAGAAGAAAAAAAAACATAGCTACATTTTTTTTATTAAGAAATGAATAGAAAAAAATAGAACCAAAAAAAAAAAATCCTTCTATTTTCACTTTCATTTCTCTCAAATAACCCACATATTATGTCCTCAAATAATTATTTCTTTCTTAGAATGTTCATGTAAAGTAAGAAAAAACTATTTAAATAATCCTAAATATAAGAAATCATTTTAAACAGTATCTGAATACTATTGAAATAAATTACTTTTAAACTAAAATGATAAATATTTCAATAGTTTAAAAATTAATTAAGAAAAAACAAACAAATGATGAAATTAGTGGGTCATTAAAAAACTTACTCTTACTTAACAACATATCTGCAATAACTCAAAAGTTATTTTCAGACATTTTTTCGAAAAAGAACTGAAAATTCATCAAGTGTGTTTCAGAAAGTTTGTTATTTTTTTTTTATAAATAAAATAAATTTTGATGTATCTATTTAACTATATTTATCTCTTCTGCAATTTCCATTTTCTGCTCCATACGTGTACTCACGGTATAAAAACTATTTTTTATTTATTTAAAAGTAGCTAATTATCCTCACAACGAATTCCTCAATAAGTTTATTTAAACAATAACCAATTTATACTGAGATTGATTATATGAATGTTACATTATTAAAACAATATAATTTTTAGGTTAGCTTTCTGTCTTCTCATCATTATGTTCTTGATCCAATCAGAACATTTGTGAAGTGAACAACTAACAAAATGACCAGAAAAAACAAATCAGACACGTCAAATGAAGTTATCCTTTTCCCATCCAAACTAAAACAAAACCAATTCCCATATTTTTTTTTTCTGTCTTTACCTTAAGAAATACGAAAGCAAGAATTCAAAAGAGACGAAGACCTTACCGGCCACACATGACGATACCCTGAATCCTCAGACTGCCACAAGAAATTAACAGCTCTCATGAGAAAATTCTGTGCAGGATCTTCGGTAACATTAAACCGTGTTGCCTCCGTTCTCGTAATGCTTCTTTCTGCAGAAGCCATCGCAAGAACCCACGCAAAACAGAACAACAACACAATCCATGTAGATTCCATACGCTTCTTTCCTTAAGAGAAATTAAACCTTCCGGTGTGATTGAATTCGTTCTTTAATCTGTTTGACCGGAAGAAAAGAAAAGAAGATGCGAAGAAAAACTTGATGTTGAAATTTGGCTAAGTGGATACAGCTATTTTGTAGGAATTAATTTTGAGAAACACCGATTTTATAAATTTGTGTTCCTCGGAAAACGAATGAACAACCTCCGAAGAACTTTCACTTTTGCGTGATAAAAAGCATCATAAAAAAAAGATAGAAAACAAGAAAAAGATAAAAAACGAACGAAGGATGATCACAGCAATTTTCTTGCAGTGAGTGGATTTATCAGCAGCGAAGTGCGCGCTGTCTCTCTTTCTCTTTCTCTTTCTCTTTCTCTACCGTTTCATATTCTCTATCTTAGCTTCAATTTATAAAGATATCCAAAATAATTGAAGCTATGTTATTTACATGTTTATAATGTTTATTTGTAATTTCAGTCAAACTATTTACATGTTTACACCTTCCATATTCACACACTGCATGAACAACCTTTTTTATAGAAAAAAAAAAATACTCACCACGTGTAAGATTTATCCGACCACCATAAAAAACACATGAATAAAGTAAGATGCATAGACAAGACAGATCATTATGATAAAATAATTGTTTTAAATTTATTATTGATATATAGGTAGTGTAGTAAATTTTACATTATGAGTGTATCTTTTTTTGTTAATATAATTAAAGTGAGTTTTATGATAAATGTTTAATTAAACATTAATCGGGTAATTAATAAGATCCAAAATATTTAATAAAGAACATGTTTTATATCTCAATAAAAGGAAATAAAAATGTATGATAATTATTATTGGTTAGTGTTTATGCTCCAAAATGTTTGGGGTATTCATTTCGATTTTCATTTTGGAAACAAACAACGGGGAAATTTTCCTTTTTATCATGAAAACACAATATTTTCTCGTCTTATTTCTTGAATGGAGGGGACAATCATTATTCCTAATACCATTATAAATAGTAATTATATTTAATATCACACTTGAATTTAAATTTATTGTGATTTTGAAATGTAAAATGATGTATGTTCACAAACAATTTACAACTTACTAAAGTATGTATATGTTATAAAATATACGCTTTTTCCTTTTTCTTTATTAATTACGGTCTGTAATTTACTACTGATGAAGATTAAAATAAGATGTGTTTCTATTTGTTTTAAATTTTATTTTTTCTGACATATTTTTTAATTAATTTACTATTCATTGTTTGAATTATTTAACAAAACAACTCAGCTTGTCCGTAAGTTGTGCCTGGACAAACGTGTAGGCATGGGTCTTTACAGAAGTTTATGATTAAAAATTGTTATTTTCACAATATTTTAAGTTTATAAACAATTATTTCGATCGTTTAAAGTATAAAATAAAACGAATTAAAATTATTTAGTGAAAATATTTGTTTAAATATTGTTTAAATCAAATAATTACTTTCATTTTATCATGTAATTAAGTTGAATAATTTGTAGAACTTAATATAACTCACGTTTTGATAGATGAATTCAGAGTCCATACTCAAGACATATAGATCGATGAAATCTACAACTGAACACGTTTATATGATTAAAAAACACAGTCACATGAAATAATGAAAATTGGTCAACTTTACTATTAGCCTTATTCCCGACCAGATTGCGTGTTTGCATTGTATAATAAAAATATTAAGATAAATCCAACGCTTAATATTTTAATTTTTTTTCTTTGATTTAAAGAGAAAAAGTTAAGATTCTTTCCACAGTAGATAGAATTCGAATGTGAGGAATATTCGATTATATTCAGTAAAGAATTTTAAAAGACAAAAACACCTGCCAAATTTATTTATTTATATAAAAGGAAAAATTGATATCTTTTATTAATGTTTGACATTTACAATATACTTATTCTTTTCTTTCCTCCACGAGGTGTTCTTACGTGGCACAGATACAGTCTTGTTGCGTGTCTGTATTAAATCTATGCGAAGCGCATAAGTTAATCTTATTGTCAGCGTTTATTTATTTATTTATTTTGAAATCTATATAATTTGCTGTATAATTTATTGAAATACTATATTGATGTCGTTGGTCTGAGATTAAATATTTAAATCAAAAGTTCAGTTTCCAGTGTTCGACGCTGTTACAATTTAAATCTATGCGACGCGCATAACTTAATTTAATTTTATTGTCAGCTTTTATTTATTTATTTAGATGACATGACAACATTTTTTATGTGATTAATTCATGATAATTTTTATAATTATTATTTGTGGATTAATTTTAGATTAATTATAAAAAATTATTGTCAAAATATTATTATTTATTTTTTTATTTGTTTTGAAATTTATTGAAATACTACACCGATGTAGTTGGTCTGAGTTTAAAATATTTCGGTTATGGTGTTACTGGTTTATTGAAAGTTTGAATATTTGTTCTCCTTTCATTGATAATTTTAGTTATTTTTTCGATTAAATTTGAAAGTTTAAAATACATTATGTTAAAGTCAATAAAAATTTCACAATTCTAATCATAAATAAGTTATTGAGTTAATAATGATTTACTTGATAATAATTAAAAGTTAATCAATATTAAATTTAATTGTTTGAAAAGATTATTATTCAGTATAAATTACTATACTTCAATTTCAAAATAGTAATTTATGATTGTTATTATGATATGTCTCACCATCTAAACTCTTCGATATACTATTGACCAAACGATCATTTTATACATAAAAGTATAAGAGATTAAAAATAAATACAGTTGATTAAGAGTAATTTAATAAATTTTCTTATAAAGTAATTATTAATTAAGAAAATATATAATATAAGATAGCCCTCTCAAATTAATTTCTTATTACCTTAATCAATGATAGTTGGAAGTGCCTATATAAAACTGTATAAGTGCATGATACATGTTCTCACTGTAACATCTGACCGTGACAGCCCAACATTACCTTTAATAATGTTCACGTAATCATTGATGTTTTATAAATAAAAAACTTATATTTATGTCTCATTACGTTTGCAATAATATTATATAAATTATCAATAATACAAGTCCCCAAAGGCGAGAATTGTGTGCTTATAAAATATTTCCATGATGATAAAATTGTTATTATAAGAGAATTAATCTATAGACTCATGGTATGTTTATTTCCAACAATGAAAAGCATAAATATGGAAAAAAGAGAATAAAAAAAATAAACACGTACTTATTAAAACAAAAGGGAAAAATCATAAGGAATATAAATGCTAAATTTCTGAATAAAGAAAAAGAAACTTACTAAAAAAATATATACATAATTTAATTTATATATAAAGACATACTTATCATATTTTATCCATATTTAAAAGATTTATCTTTTTAGTATTAATTATATTTATTTTTCAATTTTACTATTTAAATAATTTTTTAAAATTAAAATAATTATTTTATCAATTTAACTTTTTAGGTTGTTGTTTTCAAAATTTAGTTACATTTTTATTTGATATTTTTTTAGTATTAATTATTTTATTGTTTCTTATTATAAAAAAGTAAATATACATGTGCATATTAAAACTAATGTGGAACACCTGCATTTAATAATTTTTTTGTCAAAACTACAAAATGCTTGAAAATTTTAAATGATGATAAAAATAAAATTTAATTTTATTAACAGCAAGCAACAACCATAAAAATCATCATTTTGGTATAGTTTAACAAGTAAATTATCAAAATGATAAATTGTCTAAAAATTATAAAATTGTGTAAGTTTCGTCGTTGAAGAAATTATATTACACAAATGAGATTTTAGTTTCTATTTTTAATAATACTGTGTTTGAGTTTATTTGATTTTTTTAATTTTTTATTAAAGTCGTCTTCGTTAAATATATTTATTTTATTATCATTAAAAACATGTTTAATTTTTATTAGTAAAAACTATGTAAAAAAAATATTATGTATAATACTACTTTTATGTTATGAAAAATAAAATAAATCATTTTTATGGTATTTCGTGGTGTTTACTAGGATTTGTAACTTTTTATACCATTTATTTATTCTAATCATTTTTCAAAAAAATATATTAAAATGGTATTTTTTTTTCACCCGGACATATTTGTCTTAGAAAAAAACTATATTATATATTGGTGTTTTATTAGGTCAAAATCATCAATTTCAGAATATTAATTATGAACCCAAAAATCAATTGTTCGCAACACAGAGCAGAGTGAGACGTGTAAGTTTATATCATCTTTGAAAACTCATATACGTAATCAGCATGAAAATTTAGCAGAAAAAACTCATCTTATTTTATTCAAAGGAATCAGATCATTGAGTAATTTCAGTCTATATGTATATGTGATTCTAAGAGATAACTAACAAAATATTCTCAGTAGTTAGCAACAAGGATCATTACTTTTAGCATTTGATGATTAAAATAAATATTATTTTCATTTAAGAAAAAAAAAATCCGATAATGACTTATCAGTAATGAATAGTAAACAACGAAATATAATTCATTAAAATATGACAATATAATAAAAATGTAGATAAAATAGATGTCACAATGTCTATGTTTTCTTATTAAAAATATTTACATATTAATATATTATCTGTAATTTTAAGTTTAGAGATTGAATGTTATAGACAGGAGTTAATTAAAAAAAAAAAAACTGTCAAACTTATCATAGGATAATGATGTCATGTTAGTATTTATATTTCTCTACAAAGTACTTATATAACTATATTTTAGATTAAATTTTTGGTTATTTAAGTAAAAATTTGAATTAATTTATGTTTGAAATTTTGATATAATATTTAGTCTTTAACTTGTTAAATGTTTAGTTTAATTTTGTTAACTAATTTTATTAAATTTATTTGATTTTTCAAATATGTTTATCGGTTAACACTAAAAAAATGTAAAATAGTAAATAAATTTAATAAAATTTAGTTAAAATAACTAAATACATATATTTTTAAAATTAAAAAATTAAATTAGATAAAATTTAAAGAAAAACAACTAATTTGAATTTTGAGTAAGAATTAAAAAAGTAAAACCATATTTTAATTATTATTATTATTATTTTGTTAAAACTCGAAGATGAAATTGGTTGTCCCTCTGCACAATTCAAAAGATACGTCTGTACGATAAAGCTTAAAGTCATTTTTGGTATTTTATTTGTAGAAAGTCATTTTTCAGGTGTTGTCTGTTTTTCATTCCATTTTTAGAATGTGGGGTAATTTATCAACGTCACCTTACCATTTTCAGTGTATTGTTGCGTTAAGGATCAGGTTTAAATGTTTTTTTAACACCAATCGCATTAATTAACAACTTATTTTTATAAGTATTTTTATTATTAAAAATTAATTTTTTATATGAGAAAAAATAAATATAGATGTGAAGTATATGTAAATATTTGTTGATGTGAAAATAATACTAAATATTGGCTATGAGTAGCATTCAATAATTGACCCAGATAATGTTTTATTCAAATGTATAACAATCCATAACGAACACGAAATCTTGTTGCACCAACATCAGTTACACTATATATATATATATAACTAATCTACTGTTTAATAGTTAGAAAAAAAATTATCATAAGAAAACAAAATTAAAAGAAACACTACTTTCTATCTCAGAAATGTTAGATTTGTGGATGTTGTTTTAAGAATGATATTAAAATTAATTTTATATTAGTTCATTATCTTTATCGAATAATGAAAATATCATTTCATAAGTTTAAGATGAGTAACTCAAATATATTTATATCCTGTAGTTTTTCTTATAATAATTATTCGTGTTTAAAAAAATCAATATATAAAATAATGTTATTATTTTCATAACTTATATACAAATTCTTTAAAAATAGATAACCCCTGCATACATGTATTGATTAAAAAATATACATTGATTAACAATTTCGCACTGCGAATAACTAATGTAGTCGAATTTGTAACATTTAATGCTGTAACTAGCAATTTTTCATTGACATAAATAAAAATAATAATTATAAATTATCAGAAAAAAACATGTATTTTACATTAAATTTAACTTTAAATTTGAAGAGAAGTGATGGTTAAGAAGTTGATTTAATTCAACTTTATAAAATTCACAACTTTAGCATCCATTTATATATTCTTAATGTCTAACGTATAATTGATAATTTTCAACATACTCTCACATATTAATATATATATATATATTTAATATGAGATTAAACATTAATAGATAGTCTAACTATAAATACCAAAATAAATCCAACAAATAATAAATCTTGTCAGAATAAATTTAAATTCATGTTTTTTAACACATGTTAAAAAATAAACTTTAAATCTAATTTAATTTTATAAAATTAACTTATAAAATTATGCTTGCATCTACTTATATATTTTTAATTTATCTTATTTTTAATTGATGTAAAATCTTCCATCATAATAAAATGAGAAAAAACTTTTAACTAAAACATAATAGTCTAGTGTATTTCATGCTTCATGTTTAATTAATGTGTTTACCCATATAATGTAAGAGGTTATTTAAATATTTATGGAGATATCAAAATAATTATATTTCGAAATTAAATTTTCTATCATAAGTGAAAATTTTATTTATTCTTTTTTAATAATAATAATAATAATAATATTATTATTATTATTATTAATTTGACTTTGTTTACATAGTTTTCTAAAATTGAACCTTTATTTAACATTTGGACGTCATAATCTATAACACAATCCTAAAAGAATTCATAGTATGATTTTACTATTTAATACAACTCATTTTATAAAGTTCCGTCTATAAAACAAGAGCATTAATTCTAAATAAAATATTACCATATAATTTGACACGATTAACAATAATTTTAGTTCGTACTATGATAAATTGTTTTTTTAAGATTAAAAGATATTTTATAAATATTCTCAATGTTAAATAAGTTCTTAAATTTAAATATTTATTGTTATTTTATCCTTAAATATTATTATTATTATTATTATTTTCATAAACAGAGGTTAGTATTTTATATTTTCTTTTCAATACTTAGATTAATGTAATTATTGATTTATGTGTACAGGATTATTATATTCTTAAAAGTATTGCGAGGGCTCTTCTACATAAAATAAAAGTATAACATCTCTATAATATAACACATTTGCATTCAACCTTACTTGTATTAAGAATACATGTTACTAATTAATGTTTCTCGTATTCAAATTCAGTAAGTTTAACGATACGAAATTCTTAATTTCTTGAGATGGCGAGTGGAATTATATTACTCAATGGCTACTAGCTAAATCTTCTCAATTATACATTTTAAAAATTTAAGTCTATATTATAATAATAATAATAATAATAATAATAATAATAATAATAAGAGAAATAATGTTTTATCATTTCCTTTTCATATTCAATAAATTAACAAATTCTTACAGTGATAATAATGGTTAAACTATTTACTAATATTTTGATAAGTAATTAAATAAATAACTATTAGTTAGTTGTATAATTAATATTAATTGGATCGACATTGATTTACGTAAAAATTAAATCTCGTATTGTACTGTATCTTGCAGATGGTCGACATGTTTAATATATTTTGTTCTGATTCGGATCTGTTCTTGAATATTCAAGAAAGGCTAGTTTCAAACTATTGCACAGTTGTCTAATAATGAAAGATTCATAAGATCATAAGATACCTTAGTCACGCTTCAATTCACATGATAAGATCACAACACATCTTAGTCATACTTTTTCCAATTCGTTATTCCCTTCCACGTGCAGGTAAGACAAACCTTGATTAATTAATCATTTTTCATTAATTCAAAATTTTATATAATTAAAAAATAAGTAATGTTAAGGACATATTTAATTACAATAGAATCAACCAAACATGGTTTTGTTCGCATAATGATACAATTATTTGTGGATTTTGCGGATTTAAGTAAGTTTCGGTAAAAACATTATGCAAGTGGACAGATTGTACTGTACGATTTTAAAATAAAGATGTTTTATTTGTACATACGATTTTAAAAAAATCTTCTCCTTTATGTTTTTTTATGGAAATTGTGATGTTTTTCTAATATATAAAAAACACGTTTTCTTATTTTCGTATTTTTTTTTTCTAAAATCATGGTTCTTTCTATTTTTAATTATCTATTCATTCACTTGGTGACGAAAATGATATATACTGATACAACTCATTTATCTGTTTGTTTATAACCAACTAGACATAGAATTTGCTATTTTTTTTTATTGTTTATTATGTATCACTAATAATAGTAAGAATAAGTCTGAATTAAGTACGATTTGATCGTGCTTTTAAAACTAATTTAAGAAAAAAATTACCATCTGAGATTTATATTATTAATACTTTACTAAATAATTGTTGAATCATGCAATATATAAATATTTTTTTCTAAACACCATTTTATTATAAAAATTTCTTTAATCACCAATGCCGACTATAACAAATTGGTTAGTAAAGTCAAATTTTCAACTTTATGAATGAATACTTTTGTGGGTATAAAATTTATATGTAAAATATGTTAGAAAATGATCGATAAACTATAATTATTATTATTAACAGATATAATTAGTGATGTTTGTTGATAAATTTAATTTTAATTACTAACTAATATTTTTATCGATACTTTATTATCATATTTACTAAAGGAATGATATTGTCGATAAATTTGTCATTAATTTGGATATAAATTTTCTGTTCAATTTAATGAAGCTTCTTATATATTAAGGGAATATAAATGAGAAGAAGAGGAGAAAGAGGGAGTGAAATGACACGACAATGGTGATAGTTGTGGCTCGATGGTGACACGATGATGACTTTGTGGTGAAGCGAAAGCTCACTAGTGACACCAATGATTGTCAGTGATGTGCAGGTAAAGAACGCTAGCGACGATGCTTGAGTTGAGTAAGAGGTGAAGTAGGAGGAGGTGAGGAAGAGGAAGAAGAAAGAAGAAGACAAATAGGAGAAGGATGATGACAACGAAGATGACCTGGATGTGGTAGTAGAGGCGCGACAACCTGATAACGGTGAGGAGGAGATGAAGAAGACGATGAAGAAATAAAGGAAATAGAAGAGGAAAAGGAGAAAAATGAAGGAATCCTGATTGCACATTTTACTAACAGATGCTATCAACATCTAGAGTCTATCGGTAAATAGTAATGAATATTTACGAATGAGTTTGTAATTACCAATTATTACTGATGAATTTTTACATTCGTCCATAAAATTTACAAATAGATTTTTTTTCCATCAGTAATCAATCGATAAACATAATTTACAACAAACTTTTGCTATTACCAATAGATAGTGTCTATCGGTAATATGCGATTTTTTTTATAGTGATTTGAGAAGAAAAAACTAGAAACATGTTTGAAGACAAAAAAAAATGTTATGAAACACAACTTTATTAAAAGACAAACAAATTTGTAATATAACTCTAAAATTGTGTTTGTAAACATCATTTTTCCTAAAATGATAGCTTCAAATTTGTCCCTTTTCATAATTTTTAATAAATATGTATATTTACATAAATTCTACAAATAATGACATCATTTTTGTAAAATAAATACCAAACTATCTTTTATTTAAATATGTAACATTTTATTTTGAGGGAAAAAAAATAAACATGAGACAAAGACATTCTTTCTATCTGATACACCAAGATACTGGAGTGTCTAGAATTATCTAGAATCATGATTTTTTTAATCTCGCTCAATAGTGGTTTGGATTGTCCAGCGAGTTTTCATAAAACCAAAACCTAGATAAATGGATAATATCATCAATTTGATTCATCTAACCACTCTTACATGTTTCTTAGTTCTTAAAAGCCTACATATGAGTGTAAAATACATTATGTAGACCGAATCGACCAAACAATGCATCCTAGGTAATTCATCAATCCTAAACTATAGCACACCTCGTGATTTCACTACTTCATTCAATAACACAATCAACCTATCATTTAATTTCATCAATCTTGTACATATAATATTATTTGACTAAAATCATACATAAAATTAGCATACATCTCATAATTTTAGGTATTTCAACCGAACTTAAAAGTCAATTAGTCATATCAACACGTGATTACTTTATAAATTAGTTTATCCCATCAAAGCATGAACACGCGTAAAAATATCACTAGCTTCCCTTATCTGGTGTAGAAAACCTTGTGACTCAAGAATGCTTATAGAACTTTAGTTTTCATAAGATGGTCTAACTACCTACGTACACATCAGATTACAAATTTAAGTATATCATAGTGATTATAACTAAACAAAGATTCATTGAAACTATTTTGGGTTATATGCATAAATCATATAACCACACGTGTCTCATAATGTTAAACTAACTCAAAAATAAAACAAAAATGTGATCCAATTTGTTTTAAATTCTGATCCATTAGAAATGTAGATCTTTTTGTTGTGACTTCACTAATGATCTTTAATTGTCAAACAAATAAAACATGAGTTTAGAAAGTTAACCAGAAGAGATATGAAATTCTAGAAAAATATTTTAGAAATATGACCATTTATATAATGTAAAATCTATTTATAATAGAACTTTTTATGAATAAAGTAATTGACTGTCATGTTTAAAATTACTACTACTCTTAATCTGATAGCAATGTAAATATACCTGTGAAAACACATGTAATTTTCTTAGTATGTAAAAATAATTTTAATTATTATAATTATGTAATAAAAATACTTTCTTTTTGTAGTAATTTTTGTTTATGAATTGTTCAATGAAAAAAAATTAAAAATATAGAATATAAATAAAAATATTAAAAAATATATGAAAAAATAATTACTTAATTTAGTTCCATTACTAATTGTTATATAAACTATACATAAAATCACTTTTAACTTTGTATTACTATGGTTGATTATTGTAGTTTCTTATATTATAGAACCTAAAATTCTAGTCAAGGAAGATAAATACTAATCTAACATATTTCTTATTTTTATTAAAATAGTTTCGTCATTTTACATTTATTATATGGTAATTTTACACTAAACTTTCTACATATATTATTTATTTTAAAAGCTTGATTTAAAACTGTCCCTTGTTTTGAAGGAGATCGTATTAGGGTCAAACACGTTAGCAAGCCAATTTTTAAACAAGGCCTCACGTGCTCTAAATAAAAATTTGTTTCAATGTTAAAAGTTGTTGAAACTGAGCATTTAATTCAATTTGATACGCCTAATTATTAACATTCATATTAGCACTCAAATTATTTTTTTATTAACTTTTTAGCATAATTTTACTTATTTAAGCTTAGACAGCACCACTCTTTATATCAATTTATAATAATAAATGATAATTTTTAAAGCATATTTCTTATATATATTACTTTTTAGTTTTTACAAACTATTTCCATCAAACATGTTTATGTTTACAACAAATAATACAATACATGACACCTTTTTGTCACTTCACCTTTTAGTTAAACTTCCTATAACAATATAAACTAAATATATTTCCAAAATTTATTTCATGGAACCAAAAAATAGAATCTATGCGATAGATTTGAGGAAAAACCTAACCAAGAAGAAGACATGATGACATTAGTTAAATATTTTTGAAGAGAAAAAAATATAATAAATTTCCTTGGTTTTAATAAAATAGTTGTAGACTTTCTGTTTGACTTATTTCTCTCCTTTCGTAAAATTGTAGTAAGCTTATGTTCTTTTAAGCGTTGTTTAATTTCGTTTTGAATAAAATATTTACGAAGTTTTTATTTATTATTTCTATATATGCATAATTAAATAAAATACTTTTAAAATTAAGAAGTACATGAATAAATTATTTAAAAAATATTATTAAAGATAATATGGGGGAGAGAATATGTTATTGAAATTCTTGAAAATAATATATATTTTTATTCGAGACAAATAAAAAGGACCCACTTAGTAAGAAAACACTTACATAGGCATTGACAATAGTATTTTGTTGCGTCTTCTTTATGATTCACATTATAATAATGTGCTGACGCGTGTACTAAATTATTGCTATTTATAATTGCGCTCAAACTTGACTTTTTGAACAATGAAAAAGGAATAGCATCATTAACATGTGTTACTAATTCCACTGATATTTATAATTATAATGGTAAATAGGATCTTTGATGGTAACTAACAAATTAATCAAGTATTAAAATTCATGTTAGAGATATATTAAAATTACACAAAAGGTACCTTTACTAGACTTTTTTTTTCCTCAGTTGACATTTATTTATTATAGCTAATATCTTCCCTTTTTTTAAATACTGTGTCTAATCATTGGTATTTTTTTGAAAATGAGTTCATGTTAGGTTAATAAAAAGATAGTAATTTCATGTAACTTGACAAAATATATATATATATATATATATATATATATTAAAATACTATATACATATAATATTTATATTATTATTCTGAAACATTACATTCTCAAAATATGTATAAAATTTCAATTAAGTATAAATAAATTACTATTGTTCTTATTTTGTTTGGTATTGATACTTTTACCAATAAAATCATTTACTCTCGTAAATATGATTATTGTAATATTGTAACATTTAATACAAAGAAAAAAAATTCAAAACATATCTTTTATAATAAAATATTATTAATATGTATCAATTAAATTATCATATTTCAATTTTCATTAATTACATATATTCTTATTCTAGTGAATCATCTCAATAAATTTAATCAAATTTAAAATTCAAAATTATAAAGATTTTTATTATATAACTTATGATATCATGATTTGTCACACTTAATATATTTAAAGAGACTTGTATTAGATATATTTTTATCAAAAAATAATATCTAGTCTATAAAAAAGAAATATTAGTAATTCAACTTAACTTCATTCGATGTTTCTTTATATTTTAAAAAAATTTGATACTCCTCTAATATCTATGTGATTTAGAATAAAAGTATTATAATTCGTATCTTTGATGATTTCTTCTTGTCAAGGCTTCACCTTACCATGGAGGGATATTTTGGTCTAATATTGTCCGTTTTAGGTGAAGCCCTAACAGATTTGCTTTTGATACAATTCTAAAATATCTCTTACCTATGTATATAAACTCATGTCCATCTCTTATTTTATCTAATGTGTAACTTTGTTTGTATCCTAACATACTTAACTTAAAAAACCTCTCTTCACTAAATAAAGAAAAACTCACTACTTAAGTGACAACTCATAACATTTTAGTAAATTCATATTAATTAAGTGATTATAACTTTAAAGAAAAAAAAAATGAAATAACATTTATCTTATTTGCATGATCACGCAATACATAAACGATAAAAATTCTAAAGTGAGAGATTCAAAGTTGATTCTTATTGTTCTAGCATCACATTATCATTTGAGCAATGTGAACTAGAGTCTTTGTGTTTCAAAATCCTCCTCAAAACTCTTACTCTTCGTTGTTTGCTTAGGTTATAAGATAGTATAGATTTTTGAAAGAAAAATAAGTTGAGAAAGGGAGAAAACTCATTTATTGTATTACACAATAAAAAATACAATTTTAAACATACTTTTGTAACGTAATTAACAACTCCTAAAGCACTTTCAAAAAAAAAATATTGTTTTTTTTAAGAAAATTATTAGCCTTTTGCATACTTGGTCCGAAAATGGAAATTCATCTTTCGCTTAAATTTTCAATTTTTAATTCAATCATGAACTTAACTGTTGAGAAAGAAAATTGAATAAAACAAAATAAAAAATGTTAGCAAAAGTAATTAAAAGGTAGTAGTATGCAAATAATTCTGACAGCAAAAAAAAAACGTTTTCAATGCAGTATGAAAATTTTTTATTTTTTTTACCATATTAGTGTAATTTTTTTACAAAAATGACTGTAATGGATAAATTTTAAAAAATTTATACATATGGATAAATCATGCTGCATAAGGTCATTATGAAAAAGTTATGCATTGCACAAACTCTCGTACGACTTCAATGTATATATATAATTAAACTTAACCAAAGTCATAGTTTGACATATGCATAACTTATTCTAACACAAAAAAAGTGTAAAATCAATACAACTTCACTTTTGTTTGTGTAATGCATGCATAACTTCTTCCTAATAAAATGGCTATCCAAAAAATCTTTATCAATGTGCATAAAACTTTTAAAACTTGCTCATTACAATAATTTCAGGAAAAAAAATGCAGTAAAATGGTGAAAAAACCATAATAATTTTTATAGTTGCAAGACTAATTTTACGCTTAGGAGACAACAACATACGGATTAAATTGACTGCTAAAATTATATTCTTACTTTGAACAAATATGGTTTGTAGACTATCTCAAAACGCATCATTGTTAATAGTTTGACTAATATATGGGATAAGCTACGTATAACTAAACAATGGTAATGCACCATTCAAAATTATTTTGTAGTATTACAAGTAAACAAACTCGTGAAACAAACTAAAAATTGCATATAATTAACCAGATACTGGATTTTATAATTATTTACAAAACACCACTGAAATGTCATTTTCAATCTTAGGCTGATTATGACTGTAATGGGTGCAATTTCAATATAGATAAACATCAAAATTAGTTACGTAGAGAAAATAAGTTTTCCAGAAAAACACGGCAGGAGCACAGGAATAACAAGCCATACCTAACAGAGTCAAACCCTATCCCTCCCCCCTAAAACCACCAAAAAAAGTAAAGCATGTGTGTGTGCCGATAACAGAAAGTTTGTCATGGAAAACCAAAATAATCCAGGCAGTAAAAGCAAAATGCCAATTTGAAAGATAAAACTACATTTTTTTTTAAAATCACAATCAGTTACAGAGGTGCTGCTGAATAAGTTAGCTTTAAATGTAACGGTGTTTTCGGAAGAAAAAAAAAACAGTATTTCTTCTCTGACTAGGAAGTATTGGTATTGGGCATGCATAAACTTATTCAACCTTTTTGCTGGACTTGTCATGCTCTTGAGGTGAATTGGCAGTCTTTGACTCATCGAACTCCAACAACTGCATTGACAGAGGATGAAAAACTATTAGAATACATGGTACCGCATAAATCCTAACGATCTTCAAGTCTTAGCTACTAAATAAAATATCATTCATATATCAAATACTTTCAAAACAGTCATAAACTGCAACAAAAACATATTGCACGAACCTTTTAAAACTGTTCATAACAAAGCAAAGTTTCGTTTAGAAGGTAGAAAACAAAGTTCATCTTCTGCGTGGTTTTCTTAAATTGCTGGTATTTATAAACTAAACACGGACACCTTTAAATGTGAAAACGGTTGTTCAACAATCTAGTTAAAGGTATATATATAGGATAGTAGAAAACATGTGCAAAAGATCTTGTCAAGTAAAAGTCAATAGGGCTTAAGATTAGTCTTTTGTCACAATGACTAAATTCCAAACAATATTAGTGACTCTTTCACGACTCCTAATAAAAAATTGTTAAAAGTTTTAAAGCAATATTAATGATGGTCATCCTATGGTTTCATTGATAGGGTTCAAAATGTGATAAATCAAATTTGCATATTTTCATTATACATAGTATTTAATACAAATGAAATAAGTTATACTCCAGCAAAACGAATATTGAAAGAACACTAGATATATAAAAAAGGATGGACTAACATTGATATGAGAATGAAGAAACAAAAAATATAAGCAAAGAAACAAACCTGTTTAACATCACCATTCCATATGCAATGAGCAGCCAAGAATCCAATTACAGAAGGTACAATATACAAAAGAGCAGGCTGGCAAAAGGAATATAATCAAGGGCAAAAATTAGTTTAGAAGTTTGATCACCAAAAATCGATGATTATACCACAAGTTCAGCCAGCCATGATGTATTAGAAATTTATAATAGTATTTGGCATTAATGACTAGTGATTACAACCCCACACACATTCCCCAAAGCTACAAAAAAAAATACATGAAACAGATCAGTTACCTGTGCAGCCTGAAACCAGTTCATCACAACAATTGTAAGGACCAAACCAACAGTGTATCCTAAAAATGCACTCTTAAAATATTGGGGCTGTTTTCCTCTGGATACATCAAACCGCAAAGCCAATGCTACAAAAATACCTGAAGGAAAAAAATACGTAGTCAAAATAAATTGAAGTAACAAGCAATAAAATTACTAGAGAGAAACTTTTCCTTCATTATTGTCAGAGATATTCATACAGGTAGGGATAAATTTATTTATCACTCTGACTCAAAGTTGTAATGTAAACTAATAACAAGAAAAAACATGAAGTTCCGTCTACTATATGTGACCTACCATTTAAATATAGTATTTGGATTTATGAATGCAACAAATATGTAAAAATCACTCCTTAAAATACAGTCACCAAGTTTAATCAGTTAAATAAACTCAACAAAGTTAAGAGTTTAGACCAACAAAGCAATTATTCATAATAATGGGAAAAATACGGGTCAGAACAATGTCACTTAACTAGAACGCCGAAAAGACCTTTGATATAACGGGAGTGGGACCACAAGAGTTTTTTATTTTGAAATTTAGCTTCAAGTCTCCTCATAAGGGAGCTTAAAAATTTGTGTAGGGGAGGACAAAATCTGAAAGAGCTACCCCTCAAACTCTCACTCTTGCTCCTCCACAAATAGAGAAGTATATTAAAATAATTCACTTGGATTACTACATGACAGCAAAGTGAAATGCAGATTACTTTCCATTTACTCCCTCATCTTTTCCATACCATTTTCGCAAAATCTTCTAAACATAGGTTAACAAAATCTGGTATAAGATACAAATTAAAAGCTGAACTGTATTATTACAGAGCAACATCACAAAATAAATATATCAATACATAAATGAAGAGTCATCCTACCAGGGATAACAATATCACCAAGTCCAAGCATTGAAAATGGCCTTACAGCATCTGCTGTGGGGAACAAAAGCTGCAAAATCATTTGAATGACAATATTAGGAAAAAATTTATTACAATTTCCATCTAATATCCAAGTAAATAGACAATATTAAACAAAGGCTCACAAAGAGAAATTTCCATTTCATTTAGCTAAAGTTTTAACCTTTATTGGAGCATCAAATGATTTTGCAACGCTGACCATTACTGGAGTGAAGAAAACCCAGAATATGTCATATACAAATAGACCAGCCTGTAAAATACAAGAATGTAAGAAAGTCAACGACCATATTTGAAACAAAAAATTGTACAACATAAAAAGGTCTTCTATCTTTTGGAAAACAAGACTAAATTATTATATCTGTTGGGAAAAAATATAATTCTCTCAGGCATTTAATGAGCTTGTATTTGATTAAGAGGGTCCAAAAGAAGCTGAATGAATCAGATGATAGAGTAAGTCAAGGTCCACAGGCCTTTTAGTTGTATTTTATTACAACCAAAAAGTGTAAATGTTTGAACGACACAGACATATGATCTGGTTTATCCACAGCAAAATGATTGTTGGTATACATGTCTTCTTAGATAAACGCTTTGAGCACCATTAATTACAAAAGAAAGAAAACACCTACCAAGAGAATAGCACCAGTCTTGAAAGACCCAAGAGAAAGCATTTCAATTCCCTGCAAGTGATAAAAAGTACATTGGTGTAAATTTTAGTAATCAAAAACTGATTCATAATTGATAGCATAAATGATAGAATGATTTAATTTATTTATCAAAATTCACAAAAATTATTAGTTCAAACCACAAAAGTGGGTACCACAAATTTTGTATAAAATATATAATAAATTGATGATGAAACTTTATCATAAAAAATAGTTGATAATTGACAGACCTGAATACAGAAAGCAAGACCCAATATATTATTTGCCAGCCAATGCTTCCGCAAAGCATACCAAGCACAAAAGAATGTCCCAGGGATTCCAGCAACGACTTGTGACCTTGTAAACTCAATCTCCACAGCTGTATAAGTGTAAGCAGAAAAATATGTATTATGCGTGATAGAGGAAGATTAATCTCAACTTGATCAAGTACAAATAACTAACAACACATACGATGCAAATCACGAGGATAATCGTCAAATGATAATAAATAAAGAATTAAAAAGCCAACAACATAGATAGTAAAGCATAATAATTAGCCAAAAACATTGGTGACCATAGTTGATCAACAGAACTTAAAACTTAAGTCAAATCATATAATTAGTAAGAGTAGCTAGAACCACCAACTGGTCAACAGTTCACAATAACCTGAAAATGACTCCCCTTTTGATAATTGTGACAAGCCATATGGGTCCGTGGGGTATGAACGCATTTACCTTTATTTTGTGTAATGGGTTGAATTTCTAATGCCTTCTCTAGAAAATAGTTCAAAATCAGGTTAAAACTTACATTTATTTAAAAAGGAAAAAGAAATGGATTGTCAATAAATAAAGGCCTGGAGCATTTTTTATATTTCATTGGGCGCATCACACAACGAGTACAAGTGCCCAGAGGCCGCATTAATTGGAATTTCGAACTAGATGATGCACTGCAGTTCAGAGAAAAACATACTATCACCAACAATAAGAAAAATACAGTAGCCAGGGAGTCACATACATCGGAAATATGGAAATCGCCAGACTATGACGTTCTCATTCCAATGCTTTGGCAGAAAACGTTTAATAAACGGTAATAATGTTGCCCTGTAGACAGTGGAAAACAAAGTGTTTAATAAAATACAAAAAATTGTAACAATAAGATTTTATCGATACTATGACAAGGACATCCAACTAGAGGAAAAGAACATACGAAAGCGCAACAATCCCAAGTACAAAGAAGTAGCCTGTCAATACAGTGTTCACCAAGTCCTTTGATAGAAACTTGAAGAGTAAGAACAATGACAGTAACATCGCACTCCCAACAAAGGGGAAACGCATGGCATGTTCATTCGACATTGTCTCCTGTAAAATTATTTGCAACAGAAATCAGATTAACCACCAAAGAACACAATATAAAGAAGGGAATAAGCAGATTAACTACTCACAGTTGGTGGGGTTGGTTTGACAGAGCGGTAACATCCCACGAACACAGTGAGACAAGCAGTCAAAATAACATTTAAATTCGGATCTACTTTCACAACAAGCGGTGCTAAGGATAAACCTGTGATTACAAATAAAATGGCAATAATATTGAGAAATTGAGGAACAAAAAGAGACTCACTCTGCCTCTATCACTCACGCATTGACATTATTAAGATTATTAATAAACAAACAAGTATTATTAAACCAAACAAGACCCAGCTGCCAAAATTCAATACCCTAAAATTTTAGAATACAGAATCAAAATTCGATTCAATTCATTTGGGAATGAATGGTACAGCAACTACATTATGCTAGAATGCCAAAAAAGCTCGTTATGAATAACACAGCAACTCGAAGGTTGCTCAATAAGAGTATCAACTGAAGCATGAAACAGGAGAAACAAACCTGTTAAAGCCAAATTCGCAATTCGTTCGGTTTTCTTCATCCTCCTTAACCTCTTTTCTGAACAATTTTGGATCTAATGAACTCACGTTGCGAGAATGGCCTCCACTGCGATTAAGAAACAGCACAAATCACAAAAATTGTAAAACAAGAAACAAAATCGTAGATCAATCTTGAAAAACGAAAGGAAAGAGGGCAACCTCCAATCGCAAACGGGAATTGCAGGAGCGGTTGGCCCCAACAGCAAAGCAGATCGAAGAGAGATAGAGAGAGAAATTGATTTTGGAAAATGGAAATAAAAAAGAATTGCAGAAGGATTAGGGTTTTAAGATTTACCGTGATGATGAGAGAGAAGTAGTTACTGAGGTTAGGACCAAAAATGAAGATAACTTGGCAAACGGTCAATTGACGGTGGTTGTTAATGCTTTGTGTTGTGAGGAATCAATTGGGTTTTGCCGTTACGGTGACGACGATACGAAACGTGACGTGACTCTGCTAAACGATCCACGTAATTTGAGCTCTCTCACCCAATCAAATATTCCTGAGTTGCCACGTAGGATTTCAGATTTTATGTTTGTCAAATCCGTATTAAAAAGGAAAAAGCAGGATATAATTCAGATAAAACTTTTATTTTTATAAAAATTTTATTTTCTTATCATATTAGTATAGGAAAATTTTTGTACAATAAATTCTTTTAGCTTTTCTCAAAATCTGAAATTGAAAATATTTGTTTCTTACATTTTAAGCATTTTTTTTCTCCAAATTGTTATGTTAACTGTTAGAATTTGGTGAATTTTTTCAAACTATTACGATCATAATAAAATTTTCTAATATAACATATTATTCACTATATTTATCTAAATTATTTATTATTTATATTGGAAAAAACTAAATTCCGAACTTTATTTTAACGTAATTAAAAAAACATTTTAAAACTTTTTCTGATAACCTATTTTTTTTTTCTTAAATTTTAAAACTATAAACAAATTATTTTTTAAATTTCTTTTGATATATTTAATGTAAATTTTTAAATCAATAATATTAAATAAATAATTAGTATGTATTTCTTATTAATAAAATAATATATTTGTCTATCTGTAGATATTTTAATTAAATTTTTTATAGCTTGAATATATGAATTTTTTTATCATTTTAGTAAATTATATTTTTAATGTTTATATTAAATTTCAATTTAAACTATTTGTAAATAAAACTTCTGGTACATTTAAATAAATGCTACATTATCAACTCAAATAAATAATTTAAATTTTCAATTATTATTATCAAATAATTGTGTCATTATTAAACAATTTAAAATTCAATGCAGAAAATGTAATATTTTTAAAAATACTATCATATTTAAAAACAATAATCATAACATATTATTTTATCAATAAACACATGGCCATTTAATTTAATATATTACCTAATTAACTCAAAAAATTTATTAAAAATATTACATTATTTAATAAGATTGAAAATTTTTAATAATTTTAATTGATATATTAATTATTCTTATTTCAAAACTGTTTTTTTTATTTCAAAATTTGTTTTATTTTTTTCTTTCATAAAATAAACTTTGCAAGTGTCATTAATTTCAAACAAAAGATATTTATTTAATTCTAAAATATTTATTACACTTTAAAGAAATATACATGTAGAATGAAAAATTATTACAATAGGATACACTTGATAATTTTATTATTAAAAAACTTAAATTATAAATAGAAATTTGTTAACTCTTATTTTATAAGAATCGCTATCATTTTACAAAAATATTTTTTTTTCTCATGGCATTGATTCTAAGATTTTAATTTTTTATCTATCTATTTCTTAGAATCAAAATAAGTCATAGGACATATATTTTTATAAATCTATTTCTTTTTTTCCTTTTTATCGCCGTTTACCGTAAATATATTGTATGTGGAGTGTTGAAGGTTTGTATGTATCATCTAAAGGTTCAAGATGAATTTTTCTTTAGTTCTTTGAATAGGACTTCAAAAGCAATGAAAGTTTTTGTGTTAATAACTTATAATTCAGGTAAAGAATGTTAGCTATTAAAAATTTACCACCTTGTTGATTGTGAATTTACTGAGTGTTGGATGGTAGTAACATTTTTGAGAAAAATCAATAGTTAATTAATGTTGTTTATTTTCCTAAATTTGTGATGGTTAGTTTGTAGAATATTGAATTAATGTATGAGTTAGCATATTAATGAATGAATTTTCTTTATTACGTATCAATTAGTTAATTGATACTTTGTGTATATAATTTTAGTTAATATTTTGATGCAAGAAAATGAATAAATAAGTTAACAATGACTCAATAGGTCAATTTGATTTACAAAAGTAGCATTTTAAAATTTGAATTTCCATTAGGTAGGACCTCATAAGTAGGGATGACAAAAAAATTTGTGCCATAAATAAAATCTGTTGCGAATAGTTAGTATCTGCGAATAATAGGTACCTGCGAGTAGCAGGTAATTTACTCATTAATGAATAGGATTAAGATATCATACTATATGTCTCGTGGGTATCTGCTATTCGTTTGATAAATAAAGTTACACTTTTATCCCTATTAGGTTTTCTTGTTTTAAGATATTGTGTTATTATTTAATCTTTGTTTTTAGCTTTTGTGTATATTTTGTTGTCAGATTCTCTGAAGAAGAAATAACAAACTCTAGATGAGCCACCAATAAATAAGCAATATCATGTTTTACGAGCTATAAATAACAAACTTTAAACGAGCCACCAATAAGTAAGCAATATCATATTTTATGAGCTATAATAATATTTTAGTTTGTTATCATCCATTGTACATTTGTACTAATCAAGGCAGCTATCATAATGTTTTCCCTATATTGTTTTCAGTGGGTTGAATGAATTGAAAACTTTTCATCTCAATTTAATTCTCCCTAAAACTTTTCAATTTTAATTTAATTCTTTCTCAGTAAATTTCTCTAAGAGTTTTGGATCCTACGTTTACTCCAAAATGTTTAACATGTGTATTATGCTTAATGCTTACTTGACTAATTGTTTAAACACCACTCTTATGCACAATTTGTAACAAAATTGCTATCAGTGACTTATTGATGCATATTTTATTGATTTCTCATTTTATATAATGCAATGCTCAATTGAAAGAATTTATTCTAAAAAATTAATTTAGTGTAGTTTATTTTTGAAGAGAATATGTTGATATGCTTTGAAGATAGGGAAACAGAGATATTACTTTTTTATATGATATCACTCGATAATCTATTACACATTCATTTTATTTTACACAATTTACATTTTTATCTTACTTTTTTAGTTATATTTTAAAATTTGTAGTAACAATATTATAAGGCATATACTTCTTATATAAATTTTATATCTTTATTTTACATTTGGTGTTTCTAGTTTCTAAAAAAAATTAAAATTCATCTCCATCTCAAACTTTAATAAAATTTATCTCCATCTCAAATTTTAATAAAATTTAATCCTCAAAATTAAACTTTAAAAAATAATAGATAATATTCCTAATTCAAACTTATAAATATTAAAATTTAATTAATTAAAATAAGATAAGATAATAAAAGATACCAAACATTTTTGCTAGTCTATATTCTATACTATTATATAAAGGAATTTACTCTTGTGATATATATTTAGTTTTCAATTTTACCCTTAGTAAGTAATTTTTTAAACTAAAACAATTAATTTACTAATTTTGATCCTTTAGATGATTATTTGTTAAAATTTAATCGTTTCTTAATTTGACATTTTAAAGACTAAAGTAACTATCTATAACAAAACAATTCTTATAAAATAAATAAAAATTATATTTTATTGTAAAAATTATCTATATTTATCTTTATAATTATAATTTTTTTATTTTTTATTAATAAGAGTAAGCACATATACACTTAATATAGTAGTACTTATTCATTCACTAACATATTTTTCCTCCGCATATATTTTATTCAGTAATTTTTCTTAACTTAAAAATAAGATATCAAATGTATCAGCATAAAATTATATTTATTAATTAATTTGATAAACATATTAACTTTCAATAAATATGGCATTTAATATTTATAAGTAGATTTAATCTGCAGTCAATATTAAATTTAATACAAATGTCGAAATATTAAATGTAATAAATAAGGATTTTAATATGTATCTTTTATTACAAATAAGCATAGTTATTAATAAAATCACATGTAACATCCTCAAATTTAACATTAAATGACATAAAAAGTAATATGTATCTTATTATTAACTTTCATACTTTGTTTATCCAAATGTAATTTTTCTTATTATTTGTCACAAAGAAATTGTTTTTCATTCTTATTTTTATAATTTAGTAATATATATTTTTAATCTTTATTATTTGATTTTAAGTCTTTCAAACCTGAGTTACTCATACATTTTTTAGATATTGTTTATTTTGAAGAAATTTTATAATTATTGAAACGTATGAATAGTAAAAAAAGAAAAAAAAATTTAAATCGTTTAAAATCTCGATTCTTAAATGATATAGGATTATTGACGTGATAGAAATATCTATAATAATTTTTAAGTTATCTATACATATATTCATTATATTAGATGAAGAAAAATATTATATAATTATTATTCATTTTGTATACAAAATTATTCTATTTTTTAATTTCTATAAAATGAATTTAGAAGACATCTAAAAAGCAATAAAAAAAAGTAGTGATGAAGAAAAATTAATTGTAAAAACAGATATTATGACCACACCAATTGATACCCTCAGAAATTTAAAGGTTGAATTTAAACGAGAAAACGATTATATCTTGTTTTTTTTTATTCTAATAGGAGGGATGTTCGCAATAACGCAATTCTAAATATACGATTTTTGTGGCAAAGTAATATATATATATATATATATATATATATATATATATATATATATATATATAAAAGAAAAATATACTTTGACACACGTAAAATTTTTATATTTATTTGATATTATTTTTTCTTAATTTTTATTTTATTTTTTCTTGAAAAAATTAAATAAATTATATTTTTATCACCATTTTATCATTTTATTCTGTGTAAAATGAATGTTAAAGTGTATCATACTATTTTATTATTTTTTTTAAAGTGCGACTAATTTATAAGTTTCTCAAAAAAAATTTAAGTTTATTGAATATTCAAAATATATGTTTTTAATGAAATTTTGTTATTTATTTATTTTGTTAATTGAATAATATGATGTGATTGATTTTTTTTCACTTTTTAAAAAATATGTTAAGTTATGTGATTGGTATGAAATGATGTTATTATGATATAAAAAAGACTATTTTTACTGTGTTTTTGATAGTGAGAGAGATGATTCTCTATTATAAATGATAATGTAAAAAGTTGTAGTGGATTTGCTTGAATCTAACACGTTCTCAATAAAAATCAATAAAGGTAATTCCTTTCATTATTGTCATTTTATTTCAATATCAAAATTTCACATTGATACGTGACAATATTAAATTCTTGAATTTAGTAAATTTTTTTTAATAAAAGTAACGCATTTTTATTCAATAATCATTAAACTTGCATGAACGTCTCCAAGAATAATTTTTACTAGTAACATATTGTAGTTATTTCTAAAATTTTTAATTTTCGTGTTTCTAAAAATCGTAGTATTTGTGAAAAAAATATCTGTAATAAATGCTAAGTAGAGTGTTGAGCTTATTTTACTCTCTACTATTTTCTTATCTAGCTACACATTTTTTTAATTTTTTTTTTATATTTTTTTTGTTATTCTTCCTCTTCATCAAATGAAAAATTAAGAATGAAACTTTAAATAATATTTAATAAGTTGAAAATGAAATTTGAAATGCCTTAGGATAAACAAAGAATTCAATATTTCTTTTGGTTCAGTTTTTAGTAATTATTTAATATTTTTCTATTATAATCCTAATATTTAATAGAAGAAGTCAACATAATCTGTTTTATTATATCAACATTAATGTTGTTAGAAAGTGATTACTTAACAAAGTGATACATTTGTATTTCTCGAAGAAGAAAAATGTCAATATTATTCGGTCAAGTCATCTTCGTATTATTTAACACAAATAATTACATTGAATTCTTTTAATAAATATTGGAACCACATCGAGTTACAAAATTAAAAAAATATATTTAACAATTATTATAAATATTAGAGTTAAAAGAGATATTAAACCTAAAAAAATAAAATAAAAATAAGATAATAATATATAGAAGTTGTAAATGTGATATGATTTTATATAAGTGAAAAAAATTCTTATTTTGAAAAAATTGGTTACGTGAGAATAAGTTAGATTTCATTCACATTCAATCAAAAGAGCAGTAGTCACTTAGGATATAATTTTGTATTGCATAAATTCAAAGTGTTATTTATCTTTCTAAATATATTTTATATACTTATACGTTAGATTTATACTTTTATTAAATATCTAATATTTTAAATAAGTAAGGTGGATAGTACTAAATTGAAGTGCTAAATTAATTAACAAAGTTATTCATCTCATGAAATTTATTAATTTATTTAATAAAAAATAAAATATAGTAATTAAATTAACAGCAGCGTTACATTGACATAGGTAGCAATAACATTTGTTTGACACGGTATTTTTCAAAATTTTCTTTTAAAATTACCTTCACCCTTAATAAATACTAAAAAAAAAGGTGAAATCATTTGAATATATAAAAAAAGTGTGAAAGTATTATTTTTGTTAAATTAATTGTATAGTATTAATTAAAAGTTAAAAGAAATTATTAAGGATAAAAAGCAAAATTCAATAATTTATTAATGACCGAAACCATATTTAAATGAAATAAGGATTACAATAAGATGTGATGAATGACATGGTTTCATTGTAGAGAATGACCATGCTCACCTGCTCTGGTAATGATAGTAAATGTCCACTCCACATCTTGCCATTCAGATTTTGTACATATAGAATTAATAGATAGGTTGAACAAAGAAAAGCTGTAAGTTTAGGAAAATAAAAAGTTGCTAAATTTTTTGAAAACTGTTAGATATATTCCAATGAAGAATTTGAACGTCTTACTCTAGTATGGACTTGTGCAAGAGCTTTACATCTTGAGTAGAACATAATTACCACAGTTCTGAATTCTAAGTTCACAGTACAATTGTCCATGTTTAACCTATTTTACAATATGTCTCGGAATGATTGGTGAGCCTCACTACTTGAGCCTGATGAGTAAAGGCCACAAGCACTAGTGGTTTCAGTGTACCCACTGGAGTTGTATTTCTGAGCTGATAATGCCAAATTAAAACCTCTTAAAGTCATACTGGTATTGGTTGTCACCATAATCTAAATACTTTGACCAATTGTGTTCTGGGCTATTCTCCGGTGTAACATCTCCAACAAGATCGGTAAGAGAAACCACTCCTTCCAAGGCTCCAACTATCTGTTACAAATTGTGAACTTAATGGTCAGAGGCTCATATGTACTTACACAACAAAAACAGACCATGTTTATCACAGCTAGAGAGAATTTTAACGAAGGAAATCTAGATACTAAGAATTAATTTCTAGTTCTATGTCCTGATTGAAAGTTGAAATATCAATACTAATTTAATTATGTAACTGAGAGTATCTATTTAGGAAGGTTGAAGCAATCCAAAGGATTGACCAAGATTTTAATGTATTGACTTAAGTCTTTTTCAGTGTTGTTTTCCATCATAATTAGAGTTTTATTTTGACATTCTATGTTAACCAGTTATACAAACTTCTATTAAGGTAAACCTTTAAATTCACCGAAAAACTTCACTTACATACGTATTGTCCTAAGATTTTTTCTAATAAGAAATTTTCTTGAAGTTTTTGCATATCTGTCTATAACCATCATTCTTTCAAATTACTGTCCCGGTCTAGTCACGGATTTACTGAAAAAGTTCTAATTAGCTTAGTTCTTCCATCTTTCTGTCCTTTTGTGATGCTGATGAAAATGATACACAATAAACAGATGATTACTTGGCTCATACGAGGTCGAAGCCTGGATGAATGGCGCACACAAGCAGCTGCACATGTAATCATTCTAACCATCTCATCAGCATCGCAATTTTTCTGCAACCTTGGATCAACAAGGTTGTCGAAATTCTCTTCTTGTAATGCTCGAGCAAGCAATGGCCTAGCCTGCAGTCCAATACACACACATAGGTCATTTTCATACGGAGGGTCAGGATTAAAAGAAAATCGTCCCTCAAATTTACTATTACTTTGAGTTGGCAAAACATCTACTATCTCTAGACATATTATTGGAAAGAACTCAGTCAACTTACCCAGTCAACCAAGCTCTCATTCCTAGATCCTGCTGCAGTGATTGGTGGACGTCCGGTTATAAGTTCCAAAAGCATGACTCCGTAGGAATATACATCTGATTTATCTGTCAATTTACCACTTGATGCATACTCCGGAGCCACATATCTGCAACGAAACTTTTTGCTTTGAAGTTCTATAGTTGGCAAAAGCTGATCTTGACATATGAAATACATGATAGCTGTATAGAAACATTTTATTTCAACCTTTTTTATCTGTTACTTGTAAGGAGGGCGCTGCTTATTTACTGAAGAGCTAAAATGACCAATGTTCACTTTGTGATGCTGACTTAATAGTAGAGAAAAAATTCAATGTTTACTTAAGTATTTTAAGGAATTCACAGCACTTTCTGTTTCAAGAAAACGATGAGGCTAATGTCAAGTAATGTACTATGATACGTGCAGTAAGATGGATAGAGTCCTTACCCAAAGGTTCCCATCACTCGGGTGGTGAGGTGACTAATATGGCTATCGTTGTTTGGTAAGACTTTTGCCAGGCCAAAGTCAGAAACCTAATACAAACAGAAGCTCAGCATAAATATGTTTCTAGAGTAATTGAGAAAGATAGGTCTTAGATCATCAGTCATTAACATAGGAACACTTCATGTGCTGTATGATACACAGGGAACAAAATTAGGAAGTCATTTGAAAAAAAGAAGAGTAAATATAACAGACAGACTTTTATTTAAAAGAGGATTAAGCAATATGAGTACGAAGCATAGGTGATCAAAAGAGGGGACAATCTCGAATTAACTTAGCGTACTGATTTTCTGAAGGACTCATTCGGAGTCAACTATATTAAAAAATGTTCCTTTTACTATCAATATTTCCTTTCAAGACTTGCATTTCATGAGAAAGAGGACACAGATTATTGCAGAAGGAAAGAATAAAAAAGCGTATAAAATTAATAATAACATTATCATATAATAATCAAGGGAACAAGAGACTTACCTTGGGTTCAAAATTAAAATCAAGAAGAATATTAGATGCCTTAATATCACGGTGAATAATTGCTGGATTACCTGTAACCATGATGATCACGATTAAAAACCAATTACCATTCCCTAAAGTCATAAGCACAGGATCCTTATATGAGATTTAAGTATGTAACATCAAGGAATGATACAAGTTAACAGCAAAATCCTGAATCAGATTCTAACTCAAAAGTGAAGAAGTCTCACAATCTTCATGTAGATATGCCAGCCCTTTTGCAGATCCGAGGGCAATTTTAATTCTCGTTGTCCATCCTAAGAAGATACTCCCCTCCCCTGCAATACAATTTTATGTCATCTTCAGGACCATGCAATCGTAGTACGGAACCATTGAAAAAACCTGTCAATCTATACAGGACAAAACAACTATACTTAAAACAGAACTTTTTCACGAGAAACCAGCAGTGCCATCAACAACAGAGCAGAAAAAATTTCGGTGGATTACCATAAATTACAGACTTACCGTGCAAGTGAAATTCCAATGTGTTATTTGGAACAAAGTCATAAACAAGCATTCTCTCTGACCCAGAAACGCAGTAGCCAGCCAATTCAACAAGATGCTTATGATGCACTCGACTAATTGTCTCAACCTCAGCTTGAAATTCTCTCTCTCCTTGTTGGCTACCTGATTTTAGTTGCTTAACTGCAATTTGCTTTCCACATGGGAGAACTCCTTTGTACACATAGCCAAAGCCACCTTCTCCAAGAAGGTTGGACTCAGAGAAACAATTAGTGGCCACTAATATTTCATCATACGTGAAACTACCATTCCCGGGATTGAAGGCTGCCCTTGGAGCATGATTTGGAATTGTTTTCACAGACACTGACTTAAAAGAACCTGATGTGAGATTCGGTGGCAGCGTTGGATTTG
Organism: Vigna reflexopilosa; assembly: GCA_027742785.1. Taxonomy (NCBI): domain Eukaryota; kingdom Viridiplantae; phylum Streptophyta; class Magnoliopsida; order Fabales; family Fabaceae; genus Vigna; species Vigna reflexopilosa. Next base: position 6,917,752 of record CM050918.1, on the reverse strand, counting down.
GTGGCACTTGAATAACATGAGATCCTGATGATGAGATCATGCAGTGTGCAAGCAGATTAATAATTATCCAAAACATGAAATGCATTGAATTGAACTCTATTATCCATCACCTTTTTATATAATAGAAGTGATCATGTAAACTACTAAACTACGTCTTTACATTTAGGGGAAAATTTACTATTCCTTTGTTATTATTGAAGTTTCATATCACTAAATATGCAATAAAAATTTGCATTACAAGTTAATATGAGTTATTAAAATGAAACTTTGATTGGATTAAGTGGCAGAAAGTACATAAAAAACTGATGTTAACTTTTGTCCTGAGATTTATCCCAATTAAGCAAACAAATAAAAAGGGATAAGATTTTCTAACCCTTAGATTCAATGGAGGGTGGTGATTCCTTAGAGCGACCCGTGCACAGATTCTTCTGTTTGTTTTTCTTCCAATTCCTGCATAGAACTAATCCAATACTAAAAACAAACACCAAAACGATTGCCCCGATTACAAGCCCAACAATGAGCCCACTTGACACGTGGTATGTTGAGGCCTTCTGAAAATCCACAGCCACCGGCAAATTCACTTCCGGCGCAGATAACGGCAAGGCGGGGCTCCACGGCGTTGCCAGGGTTGGTTCCGTCGTGAATGAAGGAGGTAAAGGCGGCGGAGGAACAGTCGACGTCGTCACAGCCGCCGCCTCCGGTGTCAGAGGCATATCTGGAAATGCAGGTGGAAAATTGGCGGTGGGAGACGGAGGCGATGGCGCAACTACAAAAGGCGGAAGCGACATCGTTGAAGGCGCTGTGGCATATGGAAACGGCGGTGACTGCGATGCGGCGGTCGGAGCCGGAGGCGATTGTGAAACTACAAACGGCGGTGTGAGAGATTCCGGCGACGGAGACGGAAACGCCGGCACCGTCAGAGGAACAGGTGTAACTGAAGATGGCGGTGGAGGCAAACCTTGGACGAGTAAAGTTTCGGGCGATGGGGAGGAAGGGGCTGGAGGCGTCATAAACATCGATGGTGACGGCGAGGATTGGAATGCGGGTGCTGCCGGTTGCGGAAAAGGCTGAGGAATGACGTCAACCGGCGTGGACGCCGGAGAATATGGTGTAACTGCAAACATGATTGTATAACAGTGGCTAGGAGTTGGAAGGTGAAGACGAAACTCATGCACGTGAAGAAGCGAAGCAAAGCATATATGAATATTATTATAGTGGGCGCCGAATTGCTATGAAAATTGAAAAGAAAATTATGACATAGCAACTCTATAAGCTCAAGCATGTAGCCACAAATGGCTAGTGCAATCCAACTATACTTAACACCTTTTTCTTATCAACCACTTGTGTTATTGTATTTCTGTTTCGATAAGATAAAAAAAAAATGGTTTCACCAACTGCTAGGATAAATCCATAATGAAACATTTGTAAGTTTATGTTGGTATAGTGGTAGAGAGAGTGAGGTGCATGTGGTGGTTGACCTTTTCGAAAAGTTTCATTAATGGTCCCATAGAGTGACCTTTTTCAGCATGTGAGATAGAAAAGAAGAGGCACAGAGAAGAGTGGTTGAAATTAAAAAAAAAATTAAATCCAGGAATCATGGTCTTTTTTTTCAGTAAAGTATATTATCATTTGACACATATTATAAAAAAAAAAGTAAAATAGTTATAAAAGTGAAAATTTTTGTATTTTTTAAAAAAGAAAAAATAATAAAATAAAAAATAAATATAAATAAAATCAAATGTGTATTTAAATATTTTCTTAGAGTAATGGGTAGAAGATATATCTTAGAGTGGCAACGAGTCACTCTCAATTTCAATGCTAGTTGCTAAACACTCACTCTGCGTATTTAAAATGGAATAAAGCTGCCATTTTGCATTTGGGATATTAGAACAACATAGGCGGAACAAAAATGGAGACACTTATACAACAGAGTCTATGTTTCCTTATTTTCAGTATCCCAAGATGCCACATGTGCCTCGTAAAGGGAAATTTGTCAATGTTATTAGCATAGGTATTTAAATTTCTGACTTGGACATTTTTTTAAAAATAAAGAAAGTTTCTCTCGGTTTCACAATTTTTTTTGAAAGCATATAACATTTATAAGCAATCAATAAATCATAGTTAATTAATAAATGAGATTAATTTATTTATTTTGTATTTACGCAACTGAAATTCACATTAAAAAAATTGTTTTTAACTGAAATATTTATAGAGACGATAACTTCATTTAAAAGAAAACGGACTACTGAAGTCGTCTTATATAACACGATTTTAATTTTTTTTTAAGTAAATTGGTTATATTTATAAAGATTTAAATTAACCCTATTTAATACTTTAATCAATAAATCATTACTAATAATTTCAATGTTCCCTCACGGACACATGTTATTCTTTTACACAGTTTTATATAAATGAGATGTTACAAGATTGATAAAACAAAATAGATTGTCTTAAAATACAAATATAATACAGTTATAAAAAAATAATTATACTAATAAAATATATTTGAATAAAAAATAAGTATACTAATAAAATATATCTGAACCAATTAATAATTGAGAGTTAAAAGAGTTGAGAATCAAAATAGTCATATTTTGACAAAATGATAGTGAAGAAATGAAAAATTACCATCAAAATGACATAAAAAAAATGATAATAACATGGAAGATGCATTGTTTTGTAGTTTAAAATTTACTACATGTTATTATAATATACATTTCACTACTGTCATTTATTGTTTCAATTTTTCATATGATATATGACAAAAGTAAACTATTTTTACAAAAGAGCAATTACAAAACAAACTTGTCCATAAACCTTGGTTAATTAAAATTTGATGCAATAAGTTCTATAAGCATGAACTAATAACAATAATAAATAAAAAACATTGCTTAAATTAAAATTAACTTATACATGAATAAATGTATTACTTTTTTACTTTTCTAATGTATGTATAAATTAAACTTATAAAGAACTGTTATTTTATATTTTTAAAGTAAACTTTTTTTTACATATAAAATGGTAACTAAACAAATTATTATAGAATACATTCAAAATTTACGAAGTGCACTGGAAGTGGTTAAGACAATGAACAACGTTGCCTAACAACCTTGCTTAACATTTTTTAGTAAAATAAATTGCATGTGTTGGTTTTCAAATGGATAAGAGTTCCAAATATAATAATACGAACAAGAAAACAGTAGAAAATTTATTAGGTGTAAGGGGTTTGGGAAGTTGTATGTGGATTTGTAATTTCTGTTAAAATATTACATATAATTATATTTTTGTTGAATATTAATGCACAGTGACGTTTAGGTGCCAAAAGACATCGAGTGTTGTTTTATTTCTCCTTTTATCTGTGGATAAGGATACTTTTACCTTTGTTCACAACATTTTAATATCGTGTACATATTATTATATTATTGGTCTAAAATTATTTTACAATTAATAATAATAATTATAAATATTAATATAGATCAATCATAGAATGAAAAAGTATTGTTAAACCATCATTATCCTTTATTTATTTATTTGTAGGTGTGTTAAGATTCCAATCAATGGAGGAAAATAGATTGTTTGACATGTTGTCCAAACACGTTGCATGTTATACCTTTTCAAGAGGTTAGTATTGATGTTAATGTTTTTTTTTTTTCTGGTGTAATGTTTTCATTGATACATGTGCGGTGTGGTAGCTTGATTAATATGGATGAGTTATCAACAATAACAATGTGAAAATTGTCAATGACGATGTCAAACTTTTAATGAAGATAGGATATGTTGTTTCTCAATATAGGATATACTAGTATACATTCAAGAAAATCAGACAATAATATAAAGAAAGAAACAATAGCAAATTACTATATACAAATTAATAATTGATTTAATGTTGTTATTACAACTTAATTAGTTTCTTAGATGTAGGAGGGAATTCCATAATTATGTGTTTGAAAATTGCATGTTGAATATTCAATAACTTATAAAAATATATTAAACTTAGATTGATTTATGGTTAAATTTATAGCGTGTTTTATTTACGGATGAATATGCTTTTATTTATGAGCATACTTTCACTTAAATATATTATTTTTTGTTAAGTAATTTCTCACAATAAGAAAGAATTGGAAGCTGTAATAAAAAATTAAATTCTATAAAATTTTAAAAAGAAATTGTAGACTCTCTAAATTAATCAAGCACTTTAACAATCTTATTAAGGATTAAATTTATGTGATCCACAGTAAAATAAATAATTTATAAAATAAATTATTCATGTAGAATTGTTAATTTCATTAAACTAATAGACTTGACTCTGATAAAATAGGTAAAGGCTAAAAATAAAACAGATAAGTCTAAAAGGTTTATGTAAAGAAAATACTATAAATATGTATGAGTTAAAACCATGCAATGCTATACATTTATATATATATATATATATATATATATATATATTAAGAAAATGACTTTAATCATTTTAGAGGTTCTAATGGAAGGATAAAAACTTAGTAAACTTAGTTTTGTTTGAATTTTCATATAGAATTGTGTTGAATAGATAATATTTTTTTAAATAAAGACTATCTATGATTATGATGATGAGGAATAATAGATAATACGTTTTTAAATAAGCATTATCTATATCTAAAGTATAACAATAGGTAGTGTTTTTTTAAAAAAAACTTTATTGAATTTGATACAATAGACAGTGCTTTTTAAAATAAGAGTTATCTATAAGTTAAAAAAGAAATTAAAATAGTTTTTGTTTCCCCATTTTCTTCTTGGTGCATTTTTTCGTGCTTCTCTTTCCTTCCCATTCGTTCAGTACCGTTTGTGTGTGTACTTCCGGCGGCATTGTCTCAAACACTGGCAGTAATGCTACAACTTCTTGTGATTGTACAACGTTTGAAGTGTATTGTATTCTTGAAATTGGGTTATTTGATGTGTTTTTTCGTAACTAGTTCTTGAACTCGAATAATGTTAGGGTCGAAATATTGCTGTATATATATATATGCATGAACCTGCCAACATTTATACATACACCACTCTCGTTAACTTTGTTTTCTCTTTTCTCATAACTCTACTTTCTTTCAGATCTTCAACACTACCAAGTCAGGTATGCAATTGCAACTCAACTCATCGCCTTCAAATTTATACATTTTTTTTTATATTTTATTTCGTAAGTTACGATTTTCAAAAAACCTAGTCCATAATGATACAAGCAGACATAGTAATTTCTTAAGAAATCATTGTAAAAATCAAATTATTAATTTAATTCGCTGCCCGAGTGAAAGTTATATCAATTTAGAGAAAAAAATTTTGGAAAAAACAATTTATCAATCTATTAAATTTAATGAATTGAGTCTCTTATTAATAACATAATGATTAATAATAGGTTTATTAATCAAAGTTGTGAGATCCCAATAATATACAACATGCATATATAATCTAGACGTCACCCATTATAATAAAGGAAAACAGTTAGAGAAGTATTTGAAATATTAGGATTACAGTCATCTTTGAAAACAGCTAAAAATTTGAAAACTAGTGTATTAGAGTTTCTCCCTGGAAATTACAGAGAATTTAAAACTTTAAATGCACTAAACTTCTTCAAAATAATATGAGTTTATGGAAATAAAAGCTAGCAAATCTAAGCTGCAGCACTGTCGTCCCCATCAAGAGCTGTTTCCAAAGAATCCTCCTCGCCATCTGCTCCCACCCAAGTGGATGATCATCGCAAAAGGAAACACATACAACATGGCATAAACACAAGCAAGCAAGGGTGAGCTAATTATATAAAAAGCATGCATCATGTCAAGCATAGAACCTACAAGAGTTATTTTCAAATCAAAACAGATTAAGGCAGGTATCCTAACATGTTGAATACTAAACTTGACTCGTCCGGACTTTAGAATGAGAGTCGAGCTATGGCGGGTCATGCACTCGTGGTGGCTTATGAAACTTGGGTTCCCCACCCTGCCACACTCACGAGGTTAGTCCGTTCCGCGCCTTGGAGCATACTTGAAGCCTCCGAGACTAAGACCTCCTGCTACTCCTCACCACATGGTCCAATCCTCTCTATGTGAGAAGAAAGGCCATTGGAGCGTCAGGAAGACCTCCAAGACTGAGCTCCTACTTTCATTCTAAAACACTAAGAATCTCACAAAGAGATTCTACACAGATGAAACTTGGTTTACCACTTGGATCGTACTTTCATCACTTTGTAATCATATACTTTTTGCCACAATCAACACATACATAATCTCAACAATATACATTTCTATCGATCACAAAATATATAACAGAAGTCTTATTGCTTTTCATAATTATTATTACCGAAATTTATACATAAAATCACCTATCTCAAAACCTTCAAATAGCAATAAAATTATTCAATTTAATAATTTAAACTCCCAAAACATCTAGAATATACTAACCTCCTGTAGCTTACCACCTGTATCACTAAACATGACCAAGATAATATATATATATATATATATATATATATATATATATAATACGTAACTCCCTCCTTCTTCAATATATAAATATATACCTATATCTATATTATATTAAGATAATATATTATCATATTTTAAAAAAAAAAATACGTACTATTTTAATATAATATATAAACCCTTTAACATCAATTTCCTAACACCAATTACTTCCATATACTAAACCACCCCTGTATCACATTCCACCCTTCCTTACTTTATTATATTTTTTTTTTCTTTAACACCAAACTTTATCTACTTGGTAAGTAATCAAAGAGACATTTTCCATGCATGCAGTGACAATACTTCACCTGATTCAACACTTTTAAACACAACAGTAACTCTCCCCACTCTCCAAACGCAACTCTTCAAGTTCTCTCCAACTCATTACTCTTTATCTATACAAATCACCCCTCTTCATGAAGAAATCCAAACACCACCAAAAGAATCATTAAATTCATATTTACCAAAAGCTCTCGGAGAACCCATACCAATTAAATTTATCATTTTCTCTCTCTCGTGTAACCCTTCCCACACAAGGAGGATTTACTCCTCTCATCTACACTACTCATAAAGTCTTTAACCTCGTTTTTTTTTTCTACCACCGAAATCTATCACCATATTTAAATAAAGGATGGTAGCCAATATTCCAAAAGAGGAAATTCTTCTCCTCTGTGTTTTCCACGTTCACGCACCACTCAAAAAAGAAGACTTCTTAGACTTCTCCTCATGGGCTCTCACCATGCATAAACCAACTAAATACCCACTATTCCTATCTTCCACGGTCTGGGACGTGTGCAGCCATGCAAAACGCTTTTTTTTCTCTCTCTTTCTATTTCTCTATTTCAATATTAAAACTATCTCCTATAACTCATCATTAGTAACAAAAATGCAGAACAATTTATACCCAAGATATCAAAACCAGAAACAGGATAACAATTAGATCCCCATGAACATCTAGAATTTCATGACAACATTACAACAAATTAAAGTAAGCTCCTCTTACTGTGCAAGTTTCTCAACGCAATTTAGAATACAGTTTCTAAAATGCCCTCCCCGGAGGAGAACGCACCCAGTGCCCAGTCGGAATAAAGGAAACGTTCGGTAGAAATGGAATTCTCTACGCGATGAACGCTTGAGCACCTTCAGAATAAAGATTAAACGGTTCAGTGAGGGATATTTTAGAGAGAAGGCAGAGGAAATTTTAAGGAAAAACATAAGGGTTTCTAGAAAGAGAATGAGAAATTGACAAATGAATTCAGATTTCTGAAAAGCCCTCTTCAAGGTCAGGTTGTCTTTAGCTTCATGGGCTTGGCTGCCTCCAACTAGGACCCAATAGCCCTTTTTATTTATTCAAACTCTTACAAAAGTAACATTAATATGAAACAAGAACATCAGTCTTTAAATTTAATGTCTGAAAGTGGAACAAATATATGTTAAAAAAGAAACACGAGAAATAATTATTAAGAATTTAAGTATGAATTGACAATTATTATAGTAAATACAAATACAAATATTAAATAACATAAGAAAAAAAAATTATAAACAAATTAGTGTTATAATTTTTTATGAGTTTACTCTAACTCATTAGTAATAAATTTCTCCAATTTCTCTTCTAAAAAATACCAACAAAACAATTACTTAAGAAACTAATTTTAAAAAAAGTAAATAAGTATTTATAATTATAAAAAGAAGAAAACAAATATTTCATCTAGAGGAGGGAATATGTTCATGGTATCAATATAACTCTATATGTTATTAATATGAGAATAAGTATCCAAAAACTTTGATAAGTACATTAGAACAAGTCATGAACTGAAACTTCGTCTAAATGCACGTTAATTTCACTATTGATTGTCCTTTTTCATTTCCTCTCCTTCATGTCATTTATATTGGACAAAAAAGTGGTTGTTTCCTCTTCACACGCCAACTTGTCGTAAATTAATAAATGATTTATTTTTCATGATCAAAATGAATTTTATTAGTAACTACACGCATCCAATATAACTAACGTGAGTCTTAAGCATTCAATTACATGAATATTTTAATTTATAAAATCACCCTTTAAAAAAAAATGGCAAAATGGCAAAGGATAAGGAAATGAGAAAGACTGTACTTGCCACCGTAGCAGCTGGAAAGCAAGAGAGGAAAATGATAAGATGAAACTAGCACCTGCTGCGAGTCCGCTACCGACGCGGCACGTGCGAATTCTATTGAGCCACACGCGTCTACAGTATTCAGTAATTTCAACCCAATTGCCAAAGACAGGTATTTATAAACGAAGTAGAACCGTCTCTCAGACTCACTCTCACGTTAAATCCCAAACGAAAATGGCGGAAAAAGAAGCCATTGGTGAAGCTCAGAGAAAGCTTCGATCGAAGTTCCTTCAAGTCCTTTGTAGTAGACGACGAGACGAAGGTATAGCAATCAAATTTCACTTATTAACTTTCACAATCTCGTTATGAATTGCGCAACGATTCGTTTAACTGAAACTCGTTCTTGTATATGATGCTTCAGTTCCGTTAACGGTCGAACACGGGAAGCCAGTGGAGAATCCTTTGCATCAAAACTCTCCTCCAACGAAGGAAGAGGTATTGTCAATATTGACATTTAGCGTCTTTTGCTTGTTATTTATTTAGTTTCAATGTCTACTTAATTGACTGGTTCAATCGCCTGAAAATTATAGATTGAGATAATGGAATCGTGTCCGAAGGCTGATATAGAGAACCTTGAAGAGTTGCTTCAGGAGGAGAATTTCTACTTGAATATAGAGGTAGGTGACTGATTAATTCGATTTCTCCCGCGCTGAATTTTGAATCGGTATTTTTGTTATTCCGATCTGATTTTGTGCTTGAAAGATAAACTCATTGATTTTGTTTTATCTCAGGAAGGAAAGCAAGGACAGTTGCCGGTGTTGATTCTGAAACTGAAGGAAAGTGATAAGCAGAAAAAAAGACCGGCGGTTGTTTTTCTTCACAGTACGAACAAACACAAAGAGATCTTGCGTCCATTGCTTAAGGTTGCTACTGCATCTCCTCTGTTCCTTCCATTCCACCGGTTATTTTTCATTTGCATTATCACTGTGCTCATGTTTTATAAATTTATTTTAATCGCGGATTTTCTTTCTGGCTTCGGTTGCTGGTGTTCTTCTTTGTGCTTTAGGCGTATGCTTCGCGGGGATATATAGCAATTTCGGTGGATTCTCGTTACCATGGAGAACGTGCCACGTGCACAACCACATATCGAGATGTACGTGTTTGATTGTTTCTTGCTTGCTTTGCTTTGCATTGCCGTGCCTTACTTTTAGGTTCTGAACTCCAGATGAATAACGCAATTTTATTTGGGAAAAAGTTATAGCATGACCCCTACAATAAAATTTAAATGTTTTGTTTGAAAGAACAAATTTTAGGGATTGATTTGCTTTTAAAATCAATTTAATTTTCGGTTTTCTGTAACTCTAATTTTGTTGGATGTGATTGTAATTCAGTTTAAAATATTTAACTATGCTGCTCTTATCACTTTTACAATCAAAGTGATGGCAATAAAGTAAATTTCATAAAAAAGAATTAGAAGTTACAAATAGAATTTGGTTTGTAAATCAATTCAAACAACTTTTTATATGAATTCGAAACATAACAGTAGGATTAGTGCATCAAATGGAATTCGTATTTCAGTGATTCTTGACATATAATTTGCCTTGAAGAATAATGATCAACATTTAGGAGAACTAATATTTCTAGAAAGATATTGTTTTGTGTTTGTTGTGTTTTCTTTCCTTATAGAGAGAAATGAACTCCATTTTGCTGACATATTTACCTCAGATCCCTTGGAAAGTTAAAAATAAGACATCTATATAAAATTCGATTCTGACAAGATTTTCTTTTACTTGTTTTGGCTGCAACCTACCGTACAAAAAAAAAATACACAGGCACTTGTTGATGCGTGGAAAACCGGTCAAACGATGCCATTCATATATGACACGGTAATTTATTTTTTACTTTAATAATTATACACTCAGAATAACATTATTAAAATTATTCTGCTGAATTGGTTAGTTTGAGATTGGATAATCATTGTCTTATACTTATTAGTTTGTGATTAAATTAAAATAAAATGTTTCTTTATTATTTATCATGCAACATTACTATTTAGTTAAGAATTTCATTGAAAGTTTTTGGATCATTTTTTTTCTGGAATATAATTAAAAGATGGAATCACTTGACTAAAATTTTTTGTGTTAGCCTTTCTCTGGAATGTAAAAATTGTGCTCTGGAATGAAAAAAAAGCAATCAAAGTATCTTAAGGACCGAGGAAATTATTGGACCCCGACAAACTTATTAGAGCTTGTAGTCAAGAGTGTCCAAAAAGCCACAGATATTTGTTTTTCTTTATATAAGTTTTTTCTTTTGGTCTGGGCTTTTGCTTGTTTTTGGAGACCCTTTTTCTTTTTTCAGTTGAATCAATTTAAGTTGTATTTGTCTGCGACTGTGATACCATCATTCTGTGCGCGTTGTTGGTCTATCCACATATTGAATGTCTTTAAACATTAGATATAGTCAACCTAGTTTAAAGTATTTAATTTGTTGTCATAAAACTGAAGTGGGACTTGCATTTACAACACACTTTATATTCCAAATGATTTGTTTGAAGTGTGATTGTGGCAGTTTAAGCTTATGATTTAATCGGCTCAGAAAGGTGTATTATTCCATGTTTTGGCAGGTCTGGGACTTGATTAAATTGGCCGATTATCTAACACAAAGAGAGGATATAGATCCTTCTAGAATAGGAATCACCGGAATATCACTTGGAGGTTGGTTGAGAGATGTTGAAAGGAATATGTTAGACGACATGATCAAAATGATTCATCATTTGTATAATTCTTTGATGCAGGAATGCATGCATGGTTTGCTGCATTTGCTGATACTCGCTATGCTGTGGTCGTTCCTCTGATTGGCGTTCAGGTGACACTGAATGATTGAATGAAGTTTTTTTAGACAAATGTGAATCTAAAGCAATGATTCGAAAACTTGTGAACTATATGTTGCAGGGATTTCGATGGGCCATAGACAATGACAAATGGAAGGCTCGAGTTGATAGTATAAAGCCTGTTTTTGAGAGTAAGATAATGTCAAATGAGTTTTTGAAATAATGTTTTCTATCTTTGATTTAGTTACTGCTTCTTGTATTTCATTTTAATATAACATTGAAGTTATTATTCTTGTGAATCCAATAATGTTGTACGTGCCAATTTATGTATGGAGCACATGTATTATTTCGTATGCGACAGCTAATCAATTCTTAAAATTGATGAGATCTTTTACAGTTGGTTATTTAAAATAGATTGTCTATGGATTAAATTACACAGTGGTCTCATTGGGACATCCGATAAAATTTCATGACGGTGTTTGGGTAAGACCTAGAAGGAGAAATATATTAGTATCCAATTGGGGTACTAATTCATTCAAGCAAATTAACAGTGTATGACTGAAATGTATTTTGAAGGTATTTTGGTATGTACATCCTCTAATGTCTTGGGTAACTGGATGCAGCGGCTTGTCATCATTTGGGTAAAGATGTTATTGACAAAGAAGCAGTGGAGAAGGTCAGCCAAATTTTTATGAATCAACTCTGATTCTGTCTGCAACTGAATTGCTATTTATTGCTTTAACAAAACATGATTGACAGTGTGTGGTACCATGATACGTATCCCATTGTTTCTAGTTTTTTATATACCCACCGGACATAATATCTATCTAGAGCTTTGTTACTGTTATTTTAAACTGTTGGCAAAGGAATACTATATACTAATCACAAATTTTTTTATTTCTGATCAGGTATGGGACCGAATTGCTCCGGGTTTAGCTTCCGAATTTGATTCACCCCATTCAATTCCGGCTATAGCACCTCGTCCATTACTTATTTTTAATGGTAAAACATTTATCATTTTCATTTCAACATGGCTACCTTATTCATATACAACTCCTTGTATTTGCATCTTTAGTGTGTTTAGATTTTGTGAATATTTTTAAACTAATTTGTAATTGAAGCATTTGCTTGGGTTTTGGGAACTCTAGGTGCCGAAGATCCTCGGTGTCCCATTGTTGGCTTGGAAGTTCCAATCTCAAAGGCAAGTCAGGCATACAAAGAGTTTCAGTGCTTAGATAATTTAAAGGTATGAACTAGTGTTAGTTGGTCACTTCGATGAGAAAATTATATATTCTAATGTCTTCCCATATCAATTTATTATGAATGAGTTTGACAATTGATTGCAACATGCAATTTTCTAATTTAAACCGCAGTTTTATTAAAAATCTCTCATAATAGAAGATAAACGTAAGAATATAGATTTAGTTCCATCTTAATTTGCAAAAACTTACTTGCATACATTATATATTTTATTTAGTCATTATGCAGGATTAAATAATTCTGAGTATGGGAACATACATGATATATTATGTAGCACAACTTGTTGGGATAAATTATAGGCACGCACTTCCTGCAGACCTCATATCATTTTCAATTCATTTTGAAATAGTCTTTTCTAAAATGAATGAGACACTTAAGAAATTTGTAGAAGTAAAAGAAGAAAGAGGCTTCTTGGTTCTGATACTAAGAATGGGGGTGCTTGGTTGGTCAGGGATTTTGTTTGGGTATGTTTGGAAATGTTTTGGAGGAAAGAAAAGAGAGACGTTTTAATTATGTATTGATGGGTGTTAATGATTGGTAGCTTTTACATGCAGTTTATTGCAGAACCTGGAGTTGGACACCAATTAACCAGATTGCAAGTGAAGGAATCATCTGATTGGTTTGATAGGTTTTTAAAGCCTTAGTTAACTTGTTCGCATATTATAAACCAGTTTACTTACTCCATTGTCTTTTTGTGATTGTATCTGCCATTAAATATCTTTTTTAATTCAAGATAATGTTAATCGCTATAAAATGTTGCACCTGTTGTTAAATCCTGAGAAATCATTCTTGTGAACTATAAATGCCCCCACTTTCTCAGTAAAAATTATGTCTATTATCGATCAGAATCATTATGGTATTAAATATTTAAATTAATATAACTAGAATTTTTATAGACTTAATTTAACGAAGTAAATTTTTATTTATTATAAAAAAGGTAATTGTATATATTACTTTTACTTTTACAGCCAATAATTTATTTTAATGATATTTTTACTAAAAAGACTATATTTTACATAAAGCTGATAACTTATTTTTATATCATAATTTTCATATCAAAATATTAAATAATTATAAAATGAATTTTTAATTAAAAGGAATAAAAAATTATGTCTGAAGATAAATATGATAAAAAAATATTAATTTTTAGAAATAATAACTATCATAAATTAAAATTATATGTAATATAAAATTTAACCATTGTTCTTTTTTGTCTATTACACAATTTAGAATTATAAAATAACTAACTTAAAAAAAATTAAATAGACATAATGTTGACCTATTTTGTTTTAGTACAGGAGATCTTATTACTTTTAAATCTTTGATTTTCTTTTTTTAGTTTATATTATTAAATATAATGTTAAATATATAAAATAATCATGAAAATAGTTAAGTTATACTTTTGTTAGTTAAGTTATACTTGTTATCTTAATTAGTTAATATTTTTTATTTTCATGTTAAACTTACTATAGTTAAAAAAAAATATTTATAGAAAATAAATGTAGATAAGTTACTACTTTTTAGATTTAAAAATATATTTGAACTTTTAAATATTATATTTTGTGATGATACTTTTTATCTTAAATAAAATCATAAATCAATTAAACTTTTAATTTATAAATTCAAATATATTTCCTAATTTACATTAAAATTATTTTATCTTAATTGTCTTTTTCATTTCATGTTTTTCTTAGCATAAATTCAAACAATGAAGTTATTTCCTCCCTTCTTTATGACTATATAGTCTATACTCATTAAATTCACAGAAAGGATAAGGTAACGAAAGGAAGAAAGTTGTTTCTATTGAAAGAATATTTCAAACCCCTCCACATACCCATTAAAATGTGTGTATTTATTATTTGATTTTAAAATATACATTAGTATTGAGGCAGGGATAAACAAAATAAATTATACTATTAAAAATTATACTGAACTAAAAATTAGTTTGTCTAAACTAAATTGAACTGAGAATTAGTTTAGACGAACTAAAGTGAATTATTTTTTGTTATATCAAATTACACTACATTGAATTGCACTTGACTCCACGGAATTGTTATGTAACTTAATTTATTTTTGAACTATACTAATTTTGAATTGAACTACACAATTTTTTAATCGAGTTATACTAATTTTAAATTGAACTGTAATATTTTTGAATTAAAAAATTAAAAAAAATAGTATTTGTCCACTTCATTCAAAATATATATTCTCTCATAAATAACAAATATGTGTCGGGTCGGATCAAAAGTTGAAAAAGATCATGTTTCCAAGACAAACTAACGGAATAACTACTTGAATTATAACATGCTACTAGTTTGGTTAAAACAATTGCTCAATCAAAAACAAACAGATTACACAACAAACAAAAATTACAATAGACATACATGTTCTATTAATAGTTCCTGCCTAGAGCTTTGATGCAACAGAACAATGGCTTGTAAAATGCAATCGACAAACATAGGGTTAAGATAGAGACCATTTGGGAAATGATAGAACAAGAGACTTACCAAATGTAGATACACTAATAGAGAACCATGATAGTTTGAGAAAGGTTGCTTACAGGACGAGATGCTAAAGTTGGCTATGCGAAGGAGACTTTACAAATGTCTTTGTACAAATGAGGGAACGAGGCTTTGCGAATAAGGGAACGAGGAGTCGAAGGTAGATGTGTGAAGGAAGCTCTACTAATGGCTCTATGTGAATGAGGGAGACGATTGTGAATGAAGGAATGACCCTCTGCCTTTGCGAATGAGATACCAATCGTAATTGTACGATGGAGGATCTGCGAGACGACCTCTACAGATGAAGGAACGAGACTCTAGCACTACGATTGAAGGAATGCCAATTTGGAGACATGCTTTGCAAAACGAGGTAGCCATAAGAGAAATCTATGAGAAGAGGGCAAACTGATTTCCCAAATTCTTAATCAATTTCACTAGTTGTTTATTGACGAATCTTAGTCGTCAATAATGAATTATAGACTTTACTAATAACTCACCAATCAATATTAACACATACATGCATTTATTATTATTTGTGGATAATTTTATTAATTCTTGTAGTGTATTACATCATTTAAAATTATAAAATAACTAACTAAAAAAATTAAACGTATATTTATTTTAGTACAGCAGATCTTATTACTTTTAAATATTTGATTTTCTTTATTTTTTTTAGTTTATATTATTAAATATATAAAATAATCATCTAAATAGTTAAGTTATTGTTTGTGCACTTTCTTGGTTTATAATATTACTTGTTATCTTGATTATATTAGTCAATCTTTTTTTTTTCATGTTAAACTTACTATAGCAAAAAAAATTATTTAAAAATATCATATATTAAAAAAATTATATTTTTGTAACAAATAAAGGTAAATAATTACTATTTTTTAGATTATAAAACAAATTTGAACTTTTAAATATTATATTTTGTGATGATACTTTTTATCTTAAATAAAATCATAAATGAATTAAACTTTTAATTTATAAATTCAAATATTTTTCCTAATTCTAATTAAAATTATTTTATCTTAATCGTCCTTTTTCATTTCATGTCTTTCTTTATATGACTATACAGACTAATTAAATTCACAAAAAGAGTAAGGCAACGAATAAGTTGTTTCTATTGAAAGAATATTTCAAAGCCCCTCCACACACCAATTAAACGAAATTAGATTTTTAAAGAAGCTTTAGCTAATGTCCTCTTATGTCTTCATAAATTATAAATAGCTTGATATGGCTCATTAATTGCCTCATTCCATTGTCTATTTTAGATTATTGGGTCTCATGACATCTATCTACCATCCGTAATGGTACACTCTCTAAATGTAGGACGTCGATCTATGTATTAATTTATTTATTCAAAATTATTTATTAAAAAATTAATCCAATATAATAATTTAAATATATTGTTACATGATATAAAAATTAATATAATTCATTCAACATCTAAAAGAATAAAAGGAAAATATAATTCATTTAAGATATTTCATCTTCTTTCTACCATCGTCATAACAAAAAACACTTTAGTTTCTTTCCATTGAAAAACAAATTGATAATTTAAAAAAAAAAATTATGTGTGAAAAAAATTCACATATAAAATATTAGGTTAATTATATTTTTATTCTTTCACGGTAAATTAAAATTCATTTATATTTGAAATTTTAATATATGTTGATTTCTAAACTTTATTATTTAATTCAGAAAAAAGTTAATTTGGAACATACGGAAAGGAAAAAAAAAACTAATAGAGTATTGGGATAAGAGAGACACATTTGTGATAATTTTCACCCGTCACCCTCGACTACAAAATGTGTGGATATATATATATTAAGCCATAGACTAATCATAATCATAATCTTGAGCCTTTGATTAACCTAATATTTTTCCTTTTATCCATATTATTTGGGTCAGCTGACACATGCTAATCATTACAACCCCTCTCAACCTAAATCCCAAACAAAAATGGCGGAAAAAGAAGCCATTGAAGAAGCTCATAGCAAGCTTCGATTCAAGCTCCTTCGAGAAATTCGTTGGAGTAATAATCGAAGAGATGAATGTATGACTTCAATCGTTAACTTTCACAATCTTTCTTTGTATTGCGCAACGACTCGTTTAATTGAATCTCATTCTTATTTATGATGCTTGATCAGTTCCCCCCAAGGTTCGTCATTACAGGAAAGCGGTGTCTCCTTATTATGAAAACTCTCCTCCGACGAAGGAAGAGGTACTGTCATTATTGACATTTGCAACGTCTTTTGCTTGTTTTTTTGTTTATTTCTTAATTTTCAATGTCTTCGTGGTTGAATCGGCTGAAAATTATAGATGGAGATAATGGAATCGTGTCCGAAGGTGGACAGAGAGAACCTTGAAGAGTTGCTTCAGGAGGAGAACTTCTACTTGGTTATGAACTGGTGCCGGGGTAGTGAATCTGGTGATGAAGTAGGTCACTAATCAATTTCTTAGGAGTTGAATTTTGAATCGGTATTTTTGTTAATGATTTGATTTTGTGCTTCAGGAGGTCTTCGCCGACGCTGATGATTTTGTGGTAGGTTACTAATTAATTCATTTTCTTGGGAGTTGTTATTCTGATTTGATGTTTTGGTTCATTGATTTGGGATCTCAGGATATTATGTCGGGAAGAAGGCTACCATGGGTGCCGGTGTTAATTTATAAACTAAAGGAAAGCGATAACCATAAGAAAAGGCCAGCGGTTGTTTTTCTTCACGGTATGAATAAAAACAAAGAGTTCTTGCGTCCATTGCTTAAGGTTGTTGCTGCTACGCCTTATCTGTTTCCTACACCTTTATATATATATATACATAACTATTTTTTCTTAAATTTAAACAACTCTTTATAATAATAAAAGTATTCACATATAAAAATAAATATATTATCTATAATTAAACTATTTAATTTCGTAATTAATTTTTTATGAAATTTATTATATAATTTAATACTTTATATTATTTCAATAATTATTATAATAATAATAATCATTTTTTTATAATATGTTGTTTTTCTTGTTTTAGGCGTATGCTTCGCGGGGATATATAGCAGTTTCGGTGGATGCATGTTACCATGGAGAACGTGCCACGAACACAAACGCCTATAGAGATGTACGTGCTTCTCAAGAAAAAACGTATGAGTTGTGTCTATTTATTAAAAAAATAATAATCAGTAGAGATTAACTATTTTAATATTTATTAAAATAAAAAGGTATTATTCTAACTTATATTAAAATTATCAAAAACTTGTTAACAAAAAATAAATTAGTTTTATTAACTTTTATAATTTTATTTGGGTAATATTTTTATAAGTAGTAAAGTGTTATGTAAAAGAAGTTAAAAAGAAAATTGTTTTTATAAATAGTATATAGAATAACAAAAATGTGAACAGCCATAACCTATTGTCTAAGGTTATATAAACAGGAGTTGACGTTAATCTTTTTTATAAAAAATGGACTCGTAAAAGTTTCTTCGAAAGATAAATATGTTTTATATTTATTATAATCTTAATTAATAATTTTATTTTTTTCTCGATTAAATTTAATATTTATTAAATATAATTAATATCGTTTTTTTATTTAATTTAAAAATTATTATGTGTTAAAATTTAGAAAGTGTCACATGTAAAACTTAAGATTCAAATAGAAAAAAACTCAGATTTTAATATGCAATAATTTTCAAACAGTACTAATGTTAATTTAAATAAAAATATCAAATTGAGTTTTTTTTTCAAAAATAAAATATTACTCTTTTAACAAAGAAATAAAAATTCAGTTGAATAAAAAGATATATAGAAATTAAAAGAATCAAATTCTTAAATATAAAAATTCAATTACAAATTAAGATATTATTATATTTTAAAAGATATCCACTGGGGTGATTCCCATTCGATTGTTTTCTTATTGTTTATTTTGTCCTTACCTTTAGGTTTTGAACCCTGATTAATAAAGCAGTTTTACTTAGGGAGAAGTTTTGGCATGAACTCATATTTTAAAATTTGAATGCTTGGTTTGAAACAACACATAATAGTTGGATTACTACGTCAAATGAAATTAGTATTCCAGTGATTGTGAATGGATAATTTGAATTGAGTGGTGAGGCTTTAGGAGAACTTATTTATCTATAAAAAGATGTTATTTTTATGTTTGCTGTTATGTTCACATAGAGAGAAATGGACTCTCTTTTGCTTACATATTAAGATTGTCTGGAAAGTTAAAAAGAAGTTATCTATATAAAATTTAAAACTAACCATGTTTTCTATTATTTGTTTTGGCTGCAACTCTACCATAAAAAAATAAAATACTCAGGCACTTACTTATTCGTGGAGTTCTGTTGAAACGACGCCATTCATATATGAACCGGTAATTTCTTATTGACTTTAATGATTATGCACTGTTAGCATGGCATTATTAAAATTATTGTTTTGTATCGGTTAGTTTGAGATTAGATAATAATTGTTATATTACACTCATTAGTTTGTGATTAGATCACTGAACCAAACTGTTTTATATTATAAATATAACCAATCTCCTTGTTATTTATCAATTAACATTACCATTTTGGATGTGATAAGTTAAAACCTTCAATATTGGATTAATTCAAGATTATTTGGTTAATTGTCAATGTGATACCATCATTCTCTGAACTCGAGTGGGATTTGGTCCAAAAAGTGTTTAATCTTTTTCTTCATAAAACTCAATGGACTTTAGCAGTTTAAGATTATGATTTGTTGGGTTAAAAAATAATGGTGTATTATTTAATGTTGTAGCAGGTTTACGACTTGATGAGATTGGCAGATTATCTAACAGAAAGAGAGGATGTAGATCCTTCTAGAATAGGAATCAGCGGAATATCACTTGGAGGTTGGTTGAGAGATGTTGAAAGGAACATGTTTGATATGGTTCATAACTTGTATATATAATTATTTGATGATGCAGGAATTCATGCATGGTTTGCTGCAGTTGCTGATACTCGCTATTCTGTGGTTGTTCCTCTGATTGCTGTTCGGGTGACACTCAGTGATTGAATCGAGCTTTTGTTTAGAGAATTGTGTTTCTGAAACAACGACCTGAAAACTTATGTCCTATATGTTGCAGGCATTTCAATGGGCCATAGACAACGATAAATGGAAGGGTCAAGTTGATAGTATGGAGATTTTGTTTAACGGTATGATAATGTTAAATGGGATTTTTAAATTTCTTTCATGTTTTGCCTATTTTCTTATCTTTCATATGTTACTTTCCTGTATTTCATTTTAAATTAATATAATATTGAAAAAAATTATAACTTTTTTAAAGAAGTTTAAAACAAGTGTTTTACCTCGTCATAAACATCCAATAAAATTATATGCTGAAGTGACAAGAATGTTGTTGGATGCAGTGGCTCGTCATAATTTGGGTAAAGATCGTATGGACAAAGAAGTAGTGGAGAAGGTCAGCCGAGTTTATATGAAATCAATTCCAATTTCTGTCTCCAAATTAATTGCTTTGTTCTTTGATTTATTGCTATAACAAAACATGATTGAGAATGCTTGGCACCATTTATTCCAATTTCCATCTACAGCTTTGTTATTGTTATTTTAAACTTTTGGAAAATGGATACTACAAACTGATCACATAATTTTATATTTCTGATAAGGTATTTGATCATATTTCTCCTGGTTTAACTTCCGATTTTGATGCGCCCTATTCAATTCCAGCTATAGCACCACGTCCATTGCTTATTATCAATGGTAAGACATTTTTCTTTTTCATATAAACCAGGCTACCTTATTCATACACAACCTTTGCATGTGTATGTGTATATATGTTAAACCTTTGCATCCATTCCTATTGTTTATTCAAATTAATTATTTTGTGAATATTTCTAACTTGTAATTGAAACATTTGGTTGGGTTTTGGGAAATGTAGGTGCGGAAGATCCACAGTGTCCCGTTGAAGGCTTGGAAGTTACAAGGTCAAAGGCTATTCAGGCATACGAAGCTTTTCAGTGTGTAGATAATTTTAAGGTAGGACTTGGTGTTTGTTCATCACTTTGGTGAGGAAAAGATTCATTATAATAGTGACTTCCTTTAAGTTTATTAAGAATGAGTTTGACATTTGGTTGCAACCTTCAATTTTCTAATTTGAACCGTACATTTTATAAAGAAAGCACTCAATAAAAGTAAATAGATTAAGTTCCAATAATCTAAAGAAGTATTCTAAGATGAACATAAGAAATTTGTAGAAGTAAAAGAAGAAAGAGGCTTCTTGGTTCTGATACTAAGAATGGGGGTTTGGTTGTCTAGGAATTTTGTTTGGGTATCTTTGGAAATACGTTTTTAATTATGTATTGGTGAGTGTTAATGATTGGTAGCTTTTACATGCAGTTTATTGCAGAACCTGGAGTTGGACACCAATTAACAAGATTTCAACTGAAGGAATCATCTGATTGGTTTGATAGGTTTTTAAAGCCTTAGTTAACTTGTTCGCATATTATAAACCAGCTTGCTTACTCCATTGTCTTTTTGTGATTCTATCTGTCATTACATATCTTTTTAATTTTATATTTTGTGATGATACTTTTTATCTTAAATAAAATCATAAATCAATTAAGCTTTTAATTTATAAATTCAAATATTTTTCCTATTGTTAATTAAAATTATTTTATCTTAATCGTTCTTTTTCATTTCATGTATTTTTTAACATATATTCAAACAATGAATTTATTTCCTCCCTTCTTTATATGACTATATAGACTATACTCATGAAATTCACAAAAAGGTAAGGCAACGAAGAAAGTTGTTTCTATTGAAAGAATATTTCAGAGCCAATTAAACGAATTTTTTAATAGTAACTACAATAAAATGTGTTATATTCATTATTTGATTTTAAAATATACTCTAAGAGGTAGCTACTAGTTACTGGTTGGGTATAAGAATGATAAATAATTCCCATTCGCAAAGTATTGTAAAACTTTGTTTGATGAAAAATCTCTATATTAATTGAATATCGATATAAATATAAATGAAATTTAATTTTTTAAATTGAATATAATAACGATGATAAGTATATATATATATATATATATATATATATATATATATATATATATATATATATATATATATATATATATCATTTCATACTTATTTCTAGTTTTTCTTTTAAATTACTAAAATAATTTAATTATTATGTAATAAAAAAAATTATATCAAGTTTTTCTTTGATTCATAGTTTCATAATTTATTTTTAAGACATATTTAAATGGTTTTATACTTTCTATAATTATTTGATATTTATTTAATGGCCATAGGATATTATATATTGAGATTTGTTTCTTAATATTAGCATATAATATATATATTTTTTTAAAAGTTATTTAATTAATATTTTGAACAGTAAAAAAGTCCTGATGTCATATGTAATCAGGTAGTTTGAATAAGTTGAAGAATAATATTAAACTAGCATTTTTACTTATGTATTGTAGATAATAAATATTCATTTTATATAATTAAATTAAATAAATTCCTTTTTTCTACGGAAGACAATATTTTGAAATCTTTTGTTTCTTTTAAATTATATTTTGTATCTGAATATACTTAAAATTTATAAATTAAATAAATATTTTGAACTATCAATTATTTTTTCATATTTATAATAAATTATTTAAATGGTGATATCATGTTTTTTAACTATTAACGTTTTTTTTTTTGGTAAACAGAACTGTTAATAACTTATTCTATAACAATACGAAAATTCAATTTAGAGATAAAAAGGATGAAGTGAAATAGACAGGTGACTAAGAAGATCAAATATAAATAAACATAAATATATGCTAATTAGAGATAGTTGAAAGAAGTTTTTTAAATTAGAAAAATATATTGTGAAAATCAATTCTAAAAAGACAATAAAATATTAAAAATGTATAATTGGACAGTGATAAAAACGAAAAAATCACTTTATAAATTGTGCATTATAACTTATAATAGAAGAAAAAAAAATCGAACTGAGAATGCACCAAAATTAATTATCTTCTGCACTTTGAAGCAGTTGGAATATTCATCCGACACCTAATTGGTTAACAAAAATGCATCTCTCTTTCAATAATCAGTATACAGATATACCAAATGTTACTAGAAATCACATGATTCATAATCTTAAAATATTCAACAGAATTCTTATTTTTGGGTGCACCTCCTTCAGCTCAGAAATTTTTTCCATTAAACCTATGCATGATTTGAACTTCATTTTGATTTTAATCTAATAAGGTAAAATTTAATATCTACGAGATAAAAAAATAAATAAAAACATTTCTATGCATTTAAGCAGAAACATGTGCATACAAAAATGATCACGATCACTGACACTAACAAAAATAAAGTGAAACATTGTGTGGTCAGTAAATTAAAAATCAACATGCAAACTGGTAAGTAACAACAGTAGAGGCATCGAGTATCAATTGTGTATTGAGCAATCAACTGATTAAGGATCCAAATTCACATTTCAGTACCAGCCCAGCACCGAAATTAAGCACTAGTCAATCAATGCCAATAATGACCTAGAACACAATGAACACATAAATAAACGTCAGAAAATCAGCATAAAACAACACCTCTACAAACTTACAACCCAGACTAGGTTTTCTACAACTGAATATATGATGGATCATCGTGTTGACTGGAATACAAACAACTACAAAATCTTTTAGCCAATGGAATCCCCCAGGCATTTTCGTCTGTTATACACAGATCTGATTACCTTTCAAAAAACTTTTTGGGGTCGTTATGGAGCCGATATCCTCGAGTTCCTTATATATTCAATCTAGGATTCCAAAATTTCTTCACTGCTTATTTTGCATAGTTTGTCTGAAGGATGCAACATAAAGTCTCAGGGTAAACCAAATTTTGACAGGGCTGATTGGAATAATGTTGAGAATGCCTGGGATGAACTTCGGTCATCAGCTTTTACTTTAATCTGTGACTTGGCTGATGATGTGTTGATTATACACTCTACAAGATAGATCGACGATGCTTCTGCTTTCTGAGCAAAGAAAAAGAACTTAAAGTTGGGAGACTGACCGCCGGATGCAATGCAGTGTATTGAATGGCTTTGCATGTGCCGCAGGAGTGCATGGGGAGTTGTCAAGGATGCGATTCCCTGAGGACTTAGAGAATATTCCTGTACCAGTTTATAAACCACATAAAAATGCTTCACATTTTTTGTTGGTTGGGGAGGCCAAAAATAGAGAAAAAAATAGAATACGTACTAGAATATTTCCGTAATTCAATTTTAAATTTCTGTTGAATTATCAATGAAAAAATGTCTATAAAAGTTCTACAATCATTCTATTATTTGGTGCTATACATCCTTAAATCCTTTAATAAGCTTAACAATTTATGTCATATTCATTAAATGAGTGCCAACATTTCATTGGCTGACATTGAAAAACTTTCTTATTGTATGAGATCGTTCAAATGAAGTACAAGTTATCACATGACTGAAACTGATATAATTTAGAAACAAACCTCTGATATAGATATTGGCAGTTGACGCCATTTCTGCTGAAATGTGCCAGGATCGAGTACAGCTTTTGGGTTTAGGTTCAATGAAGGAGGTGAAGGCGTGGCTGCAGTCCCAACTGCAAAATCTAAACCAAGCAGATCATCAATCGCCAAGCTAGAAGCTGGTGCTTGACCTGATAAGCCAGT
This sequence comes from Vigna reflexopilosa, assembly GCA_027742785.1. Lineage (NCBI taxonomy): Eukaryota > Viridiplantae > Streptophyta > Magnoliopsida > Fabales > Fabaceae > Vigna > Vigna reflexopilosa. The sequence goes on along the minus strand of CM050918.1, from coordinate 6,892,884 downwards.
ACTTGGAAATGCCAAATCTGCAAGTGGTTGTGAAGTTGTAGAAGGCACAGATGAACCATTATAGGAAGGAGCATTGTAGGCAGAACCATTGCTACCAGGTTCTCTTCCTTCATCTTTTTCTGAAGTACTTAGAAGCAGGTCTTTGTCATTTGCTTCCACTCTCTGAGCTGGAACAACAGACTCTGCAGATTCTGCAGTAATAGATAGATTTCCAATTTCATCTGCAAACTCAATTGTCCCTCGATGTTCCTTATCAGTGAACATATAAGAAGGCTGCATGAATTTGCTACTGTTAGTTTGACAAATTTAAAAATACATAAGGATCACACTAATGTAAACATGTTTCAACTTTCAAGTAATGTTAATATTAGCTAGGTGTTTAATTAACCTATCACAGAAGAAGGTGCAATCTTCAACGTGTTGTGGAACAGAGTTTGACCGCACAATATTTTATATTTTTAAAATGTAAAAATAAATTCTAATTGAAATAACTATTGCAGCATATTATTTAGAATATCTCAGGCGATACATTAAGAAGACAGACACATTTTACAGGGAAGAATTCAAGAAACAAAAAGCACACTTTAAATGGTAACGTGAATTATTTATTATTTTCTCCCCATTTTTTATCTTTAAATTTGTTTAAAATAGCAACATATTTTATTAAATTTAGAATGGAGTCAAGTATCTAAAATTAGTCCAAACTCGACAAATTATTTCATTAAAACCTCTGGGAAGAGAATAGTTTGGCTACCTTTTGATATACAACAGACAGACTGTTAAATTCATCAAATATGCGGTCTTTGATTTCACTGCTCTGGGTATCAGCAAATACTGAAACTGCTTGCTTTGGCGGGTTAACCACACTCTCTGCCACGGATACATTGTATTGCAGAAGCCTGTAATAAAATAAGGCCCTGTCATGAACATCCTGCAATCCACAAAAGGTTCGGTTAATATACCACTGCAATTCGAATCAATTCATTGTTTTGACAACTCAGTAGAATCCAGTAACAAAATTTCAAACCTGGTGAAAATCAGCAAGCCCAGCAGCCAATGCAGCACCTAATGCTTTTTTAGTTTCAGGTGGTCGCTTAAAGAAACACTTCATAACTGCAGTAAGAAGATGTAGGCGAACCTGCATCATCAGATGAGACAGCAGTTGTTTAAAATACAATTAAGTAAACAAAAATACAAGCTAATACTCCATTCATGGCAATACTCACAATGCTAAATAACTTCTTACCTTTCTCTGGTAAACTATGGTTTTGTGATTCCGTATTGCCAGGGGAGGGATATCATGTTTTTATCATTATTACAAAGATGATTATATGACAATCAAATTAGGAACTCCCTTAATCCAAACCCAACTATAGTTAGTGATTTGTACTATATTGTTTCTGCTAAGGCAGGGAGGAAATAGCATAAAAATAGCAGGACACAGGAACTGCAGCTTAGGCTGGTTCAGTACAAAGTGAGACAGATTAAACAACTGAAAGTCAGTCACAATCTAAGGTTTTTGTCAAACCCATTCAACCAAGATTGTTTAATCAAAAACCAAATAGCTAAATTTAGGCTAAACTGCAATTTTGGTTCCCTTCAATTCTCGATCCACAATTTTGGTCCTCTTTATTTTTGGGATTTTAAGATCTGCCAATTTTGGTCTGATTTGCATACACTATTTTTTCTTTGGTACACATTGCTAAAATGCCAAAGCTTGATATGCTGAATAAAAAAGGTTGAATCCTTCCATTAAAGAATATAAGTACATGGCAGAGAACTAAATCTATGACTAAGACTAAACTGCCCTATGTTGTTGGGTCGAGCACAACATGGCATTCAATAGGAAATCTAAATATCAAATGTGGAAATTGCGAGGTTGTAAAGCATAAAAGTTACTACCTCAGCAGAATGCTCCTCATCCCAATTTTCCACTAAACTCTCCAAGACATATGGAGCATCGTGCATGTCCTGAGAATATTCTCCCAACATCCATATAAGAGCTGCCTTAGCCTTGGGTTCTTGAACATTTTTGCTACTGATATTTCCAACAACAGCAATACAATCCTGACTCCATTGTGGATATTTTCTTAACAGATCTTTCACAAGCACCTGTACAAATGAACTTTCAAAACTTGCATTCTACCCTACTATAATAAGGCAAATCAAAATGTCATACTTTACACACATGTTTGCTTAACAATATGAAACAATGTGATACTACTAGACACAAGTTCCAGGGTATCTAGCAGGCAGTTGTAATGTTTACCAAAGCTTCAGAAGTAACATAGTCCTTTTCCATCTCAAGAAACTGGAGAAGTCGGTCAACAATAGCATTGACATCATACTGCTGCAACGCTATCTTCCCAACAGCTCGAATTGATTCCCTTGCAATGGGAATGTCAACATTTGCAGCATATTCACATAGTTCTGTCACTGAAATGGGATCCAAGAAATTCACGAATAAGTCATTAGGAGGAAGGCCTTAGACTAAGGAATAGACATCATAAACAATCATCCTATTTCAATTATTCCCTCTTCCTAACCCTTTCTCTCTATAGCCATTTGGTGATACTTACCTATCTCATAGGTGTTGCTTTCATTCGCCACTGCAGTCAGCATTTCAAGCTTCAACTTTTTAACATATGATGGTTCGTTGTACTGGCAATAGAAGTGTTTATAGTCCGAGGAAAATATATAAGGTGCACGCACGACCAAAAGATGCAGGTGACTTAAAACCGCATAAGATTGTTCTGGACTTCCTGAGCTCACTTGAGTCAAGAGAGGGGCTTTGATACGCTCATATACCTAAAAAACAAGAAATCAACAGAAATCAAGATAATGTCATAATAACTTTAAGATAAAAACAAAGTATATATAATAACAATGACAACTTAAATAAGTATGTAATCAAGCCAAGCTGAGATTGGCCATGACATATACAAACACAGATGAAACGTAAGCTTGAGGCTGGGCTTTTAATTTAGGTGAAATCCTAGCACAAACCTCAGCTTGTAAAACAAAAAGCCATGCCCATATAGTTACGAGGTAATGAGTAATAGACTGTACAATACAAAAAAAAAAAAAAAAGAACATTTAATGTATAACAACTACATCAGTGACCTAAAAATTGAGGACACACAAATAATGACATGAAACCAACACCTCAAAGTGACACAACGCTTCCAAAATTTGAGACACTGTGATGAATAGACAAAAAAAGGAATTGCTATGACTGAAGGTGATGTGACATGTTAATATGATGGTGAGGGAAAAAGTGGGATCGCATAGGTTAGGTTATAACAAATTTGCATTAGTGATAACACGTGTGGGAAGCATTGGGATAATATCAGGGTGGCTGTACCACAGGGCATATAACCTTGTCCGATATTTTTCTTTTTCCTACACTTTCCTGTTTTATCTCTACTGTAATCAGAGCTCAATAATTCCTAGTCATAGTGAATCTCAGATCCTATCAGCATAATACAAAATAAAGAACTAGCAAGGACTAAAAATTAAAACACATTCAATTACGTGTACCTATCTTGGAGGCATGTGTGCATATTTTTAATATATACCTAGGTTAGAAAGTATATTAACAAAACAATGCAAATCATTTACAGAAACACGATAATAAAATTGAGTTGTAACCAAATGATTTCTAATATACTGGTCAAGATTATTCATAAATTAAAGAAGCCACGAGGTCCCCAAACAAGTTAGGTCAAATAGAAGAACTCACATATAACTTAATCATAACACTTAACCCACTGCATCCCCAAGTTTACAGTACTGATACACACACAACACAATTATAGCTGTCCGTACATGAATAACATAAACCTAATCTTGCAGGTAAAAACCCTAAATATCAAATATATGTATTCTTTGAGTCCATTCAGTCAAATAGTAGTCAAAGTAAAGTCATTACTAGATATAAAGCAGATAAAATTCAGACCAAAGAATTGTCAGAAAAAAAAAAGAAAAATAGATATATATATATATATATATATATATATATATATATAAATGTTGCTATGAAAAACAAAGAGATCAAATGAGATGTTTTGACACACAGACACGCAAAAATCAATGCATACCTGCTGATGAACATCAGCCATAGACAAAGTCAACTGTAGAAATAATTTAACAGTTGCCAAGACAACGGCACCATTTGCATGCTGGAGTCTATCTTCAAGGAGATTCATCATATCAAATATTTCACTGCTATCTGCCGGAATGTACTTGCTCACCAATTCCAGCACAAGACATTGTGCCCATTCACTGAATTCCTTAATTCTGCAGGTGAAAAAATAAGGAATTTATAAGTTTTCTCACAATTGGTATTTTGCAAGATATTACAGATGCTTTCTCTTTATCTCTAATATGGTTGCTACAACTATCAACACATTTTATAGTCTAATGGGCCACAGTTAGCACATATCAACCATTTATTCCCAAAATCAAACTACATATTATTAATTTATATAATGTGTTAGATATATTATCTTTATTTTATCTTTATTTTTTATCTTTATTTTTTATCTTTAATTAGTTTGTTATTATTTCTCATTTGTATTTTGGACTTAACCTATATTTTTTTATTATAAATAGAGGACCCTGTGTATGTATCTAACACGAGGAAGATTAATCTCATACATCGTTTTCACTATATTCAACATGGTATCAGAGTCGGGTTATTTTAAGGAAAAAAAAAAATTGTTGCCTGTCACTACACTTCCCGCGGTTGACTGCGCCATCTCTCGCTACCAGCAACCTCATCATCTACCACTGTCGTCTACCGTCATCGTCTACTGCTGCCACTACTAGAGTTCCAGATTCGATCGACGATTGCACGATTTTGATCGTCTAGGTCAAGCGACCACCGTGTCCTCGACGACACCTTCATCGGATCTCCTACGCTCTCTCAGTGCCTTTTAAAGTTTTGGATCTTCTCCCTTTTTCTTCATGTATGGTGGCATATCTTGTCTAGGGATGGCAACAGGTCGGGTCGGGCACGGATAGTGCCTACCCGCAACCCGAACCGCCAAATAAAAATGTACCCGCTACCCAACCCGCTACCCGCCAAGTACTCGTTTAGAAAATACTTACGGGTATTTTAAAACCCGCGGGTACCCACGGATACCCGCAAAAAATAAAAAAAAATATTTTATACATTTTAAAATAAAATTTAAATAAAATTACAAAAAAAAAAAATATATATATATATATATAATATAATATAAATTAAAATTTAGTTTTAATTAAATTTAACCTAATAAAATATAACTTAATTTTATTTTTAATTAAAATTAATTAAAAAATATAAAAATTAATTTGTTTATTATTTTTTGTGGGTAATGGATATCTGCGAGTCGGGTAGTATACTACCCGTACCCGACCCATTTAGAAGCGGGTATTAAAATATCCGCTACCCGTTACCCGCGGATAGTAACTACCCGCAACGGGTTTTACCCGCGGATACCCGTGCCCGCGGATTTTTTTTGCCATCCCTAGTCTTGTCTCCTCTTAGGCAACAATTCAAAACATTGAGGTCGTTCTTTTTCTTTTTTCAGGTTCATCGTGCATAGTCGCATGTCCCATCTCGTCTTAAGCAAGCTATTCAGAGTATCGAAATTACTCTTTTTCCTTTTTCAGGTGCCTTGATTGGAAAATCTTGGATTTTTAAGGTTTCTCTCTCCTATTCATCAATGGTTTCTTTTGTTGTTGTCTCTTCTGACCTCCCTTTTGTCACCATTGCGTTTGTCCAATCCATATATGTTTTTTCTCCCGTGACAAAGATGGTTTTTGTTAGTTTATTTATAGTCGTGGTGACTCTTCAACAATGATATCTTTATCCACTGGATGTCAACAATGCATTCCTTAACAATGATTGGTAAGAAGAGATTTATATGGAGTAACCTCCCATATTTGTTGCTTAGGGAAGTCTTTTGAATTGATATTTTGTCTTCTATGTCGTATTAGCAAATCATTAATAATTTGGTGTCACTCGAGTGCAAATACAGATATTTTCACTAAATCTTTATGGATTATATTGGCAATAAGCTAGGTACATACGATTTGTATGCACTAGCTTAAAGGAAAGTGTTAGATATATTATCTCTATCTTTTATCTTTAGTTAGTTTGTTATTATTTCTTATTTGTATATTAGGCTTAACCTATATTTCTTCTATTATAAATAGAGGACCCTATTTGTATATTTGACATAAGAGAAATTAATCTCACACATAGTTTTCACTATATTCAACAATACACAAGGACAAAGAAACTAAGACACAAGCATATTATACGATAGTTCTATGAGCCTTTTTTCCAACAAGAAATGGAAAGACAAAACTCAATTGAAAGGAAATTCCATAGGAGGGTTGTTGAAAATATTCAGTTTATCAGGTGTATTATGATAAAAGTTAGTTTCACCTTAAAAAAGAGGTGATGAATGCCTTGAAGAAAGGTGATTTAGGCTTAATTCAGCTCTACAAAACTAGTTTGAAAGGTATTATCTCCACTTATATATTATATTTGGACACTATCTCTAGTCAATATAGGACTTGGGATTTTCCCAATAGAAAGAATGCAATAGTCTTGTCCATTAAGGAAGTAAGATAACTTGAGAACCACAACTTTCCCAGACAAACAGGGAATCACTTGAGAAAATATTACCTATTCAAAAGGTGATATACAATTGGCTTGCTAAGAAGTGTTTCTCTCTCCCTGGCTGCTTCCTCTGATGTGGATGACTCTAAGGTCCAAATCTCTTGTAAAGCAGACAAACAATTTGCGACTACCTGATCAAGAAAAAATTACTATACACGTAATGTACAATTTTGATGACTGCTGTTGTCTTAATTTTTTGAAACAAGAATACTTGTCATTCTGTTATATATATATATATATATATATATATATATATAGGTGAACAACAATTGAAAAGCAATAAGAACAAAGAATTAATACGTCATTCGCACACATAATAATGCTCAAAACAGCAGGCACTGACATCATAACAAAGCATTTAAACTAAAAAAAAATGAATTCATTTTTTTAACGGGGTACAACCACAAGTATTATACCAAAAATCACACAATTAACTTCTTGAGCAAACAAAATATTCAAATGAGACCTCAAGGACCTGCTCATTAAAGGGTGATTACTCAAGGCAATTTGCTGTTTTCAAACAGAAAACAATCAAAAGCACTGGTTTGAAAAACAGTGATAAAATAAAGAAGTCATACCTTCAACAGACCTTATACTTGGAGTATTTATTATTGCATAGGTATCCTAATCAAATTAGGATCAACACCATACAAGCTCTTATATTTTGTTTCTTATTTTAGTTACAGGTTTCGTGTATGTCTTTTCTTACCAACATGATATATGTACTTCTAAATGTCCAAAGACATCATCTGGGGACACGAACATAATTCACGCTAATAATCATTTGGAAAACAGAAAAGAATGAAAGAAAACAAATCAAGATCAAGGATAATAACTTCTTATTTACAAACAGCCTATTCGCTTGCAATCATTAATCATTGGACAATTTAGATTAGCTTGATTATAAGTAAAACTCTTCATTCTTTACAAAATTTAAACAGCACTGATATGATTTATCATAGGTTGAAGATGAAATTTTCATACAAATGGAATCCTCACCTGAGTATCAGGATCATTGAGCATCAAATGCTTCAGTATTGCTGGAAAATCTGCATCAATACAGGTGGAAGCTGAAATATGATACAGTTTCAAAACCCCGATAACTGCCACCATCCTGACATAACTATTGTTGTCCTTCAACCCAGACCCCAATGGCCCAACCAAATATTCCACCAAATTTGCCACCCGGAGTGAACACAAACTCCTCAATGCTAGACCCCGTATCATCGGATCCTCATCCTTGCAATCTCTTTGTAGAAAATTAATCGTCAAAAGTGCAAGATCAGGATTGACCTTTGCATAGTTCCCAACATATAGATAGCACATTTTTTTCAGAACAATGTCTGACGTCGCAGAGCACATTACCATCTCGCCAAAGAGAGACGAGACATCAATACCAATAGTCATGTTGGAAATCACCTTCTTGAAGAGATCCCTCTTAGAATCATCAGCACCTGGAGCTCGGCTCCCAGCAAGCTGCCGGAGCTGTGATTTCAAATCGGAGACTTCACTCTTCCTGATTAAATTAAACATTAGGTCAGTACTCGACGTGAAGATATCACACCACAACCAACAAATAATCAACCTGACAGAAAATAATTCAGTTATTAACAAGGACAAAACTAAATACAATTTCCTACGTCTTTTCCAATCAATATTAGAACTTCACCTCAATAATCTACACATTAAAGGTTTGCATTAAATGTCAACATGGATTACTGACTGGAAACATCAATTTCGAACGGAAAACAACACAAAAAGCACCTCAGCAACAGTTTGTAAGTTGTCTACAATTAATTGCCAATAGCTCGTTTAAGGTTAAAAATAAAAATTTAAAAAAAGAGCATCAAAAGCTAATGCACCAACTCAATGTAGTTAACTTAGCCCCTTTAGCCATTCCATAAACAACTTTCTGAAATGAAAAGATAACGAAAGTGGATGAATCCGCGAAAAATTATGCTGTGCGTGCTAACGAGCTCCGTGTACATAACTCAACTACTTAAGTAAAAACACATGGACACTGTATTTCACAATCATACGCCAAATAGGACAAAACTGAACGGCATTGGATCTCTAATGTTAATGACAACCAAGCGAAATGCGCATTCAAACATTTGAATGCTTGTTGCAAGATAAAACCAAAGCATAAGAAATTTCGTATTTATCTGAAACCAAACCGCGGCAATTGCGATGCAGTTGCTTCCGTAGATGAGTCCAAATCGAATTTGTGCAACATTCGAATAAATAAAGAGAGTTAGAAAGAAAGAAAAGAAGACGCGGGGAAGGTGGATCAGGGAACTGACCCTGACGGTTGTGACGGTGACGGCGATCGATGAGACTGCTGCGGCGGAGGAGCCATGGCCACGCCACTGAGAGTTGAGTTAAACGACCACGCACACGGTTAGATCGCCCCTTTGTTTCTTCTGAAAAAGTGAGATCTAAAACGAAGAAGATAGAAGAGTGATCGGTAATTGTAGCTGCGGTGCTAATTGAGCTTGTGAAATTTTTTTAATCAAAATTTGGAATTGCGATTTGGTGAGATGAGAATTAGAAACTACTACTAGTAGAGACGATACCCAGAAATAATAATTATTATTATTATTATTTATTAAAATAAATAAATAAATAGATGAAGAAATAAATTGCACCTGACAGATAAACTTTCGACGTATGAGAAGCTGAAGTGGCGAGACCTGATTGCCTTGGTCTCGTCCCTGTCTGTATCACTTCTATTCTTGTTTTTGTGTAAGAAAAATAAAATAAAATCGATTATGCAAAACAATATTACCAATTATAATTTAAATAGTTGATATATTTCATTATGTTGTATATGTTAATGATGTGACGCTTCAGGCACTTTTTTTTTTTGTTAAATATCAGGTCAGAAAACAAAAATGTTATTAAAATAATAATAAAAAGTTTTTAAAATAAGAACATTAAATTCGCGAGAAACACAATGGCATAATTACATTAAATTATGCTTTATCCATTCTTATTTAAAAGTCAGATTAAAAGTGGCGTTAATTTTTTTTAAAAAAAAAAATCAATTTATAATGTTCCTTACATTAATACTTTTACTAAATAACGCTAATTAGAAAAGAGAGTGTGATATAACAAATAATTAGACAAAAAGTTAGAGGAGTATTAACTACAAGGTGCTTTTACAGAGATAAACTAAGACAGTTTTTTATTTTAAATTAAAAAAACTTGTTTAAATATTAATAATTGCATAATTGAGTTTTCTATGAAAAAGGATGGAAGTATATATCTTCATTCATTTAAGTTAAAAATATATATACTATTTTATTTATACAAAAACTTTAGAGTTTAATAAATAATACATAAAAATTTACATATTCTTCTTTTTTTTATCTTGTTGTCCATGTATGATGTTGAATAGTAAGACAAAAAAAAATATACCAACAACACTTTACTTGCTTATAAAGAATAAATATCACCGATCTTAGATTTGGAAGAAGGTTTATATTACATCACTTTTTCCTTAAAAGGCTTAGTTTCTTTTTAAAAACATAAGGAAGGTTAATAAAAATAGGTTTAATATCTATTTTAGTTCTTTTACTTATTAGTTTTGTTTAAAGTGGACATTCTATTTTGAGTTGTTCAAAATGATCATATCTTTTATAAAAATTGTTCAATTTAGTTCTTTTTATTGATTATGTCTAAAATGATAATAGCATAATGTCCACTTAGTCAATGTTGAGTAACATGTGTATATTTTGCAATAAGTGACAACATATGCTCAATTGTGTGTCAGGGTTAAAAGTTAAATTTAAGTTGACTAGGGTTAGGGTTTTGAGTTTTCTACGCTTATCGCAATGAATGACAAGATTGTCTAAAGTTATCAAAGACGAATATAGTGGAGTGATTATGTGATTTGGGTTTTTGCATATTAGGAGTTTCCTGATTTAAAATTTTAGGATTTTTTGTGCATGTGATGTGATTGAGGTTGAAGAAGGAGGAGACTGAGGTCGTGATTTCACGATTCGTAATGAAGGTGAAGAGGAGCAAGGCATTTCACAGCGATGGCACTGTTGTGGCTTGGTTGCTTTTTTGCGAGAAGAGAATGATTGTGATTAGGGTTTTGCTTTCTCAATTTGGGATTTTGTGATGGTTTTTTGCAGGTTAAATCGTGGTTATGAAAGGGAATTCACGATGTTGTTAGTGGATGAAGGAGAGTTTAACAAAAAGAAGACAAAAATCTATTAAGAATAAAATAAAATAAAAACATAAAAAGTGTCGTATCATGTGGTGAGGAATTACAAAACTAAATAACACACTAAATATTAGTTAATGTGAGCATTTCTTCCTGAGCATTGTAAACGTCATTAACAATTTGAACCATTTAAAAAATAATAATAATTACTTTGAACAACTAAAAAAACACGAAGATCAAAATAGATATTAAACCATTAAAACAAGTGTAAAAGTTGAAAATTTTAAAAGAATTAAGATAAAGTGAAGAAAACAATTATAAAAAATTAGGTTTTTAGTCTGAATTTTGATTTATTTGGTCAATAAAATGAACAAATTAATTGACATATCTATCATTAATTTGTAAATTATTTATTAGAAATCAAAATGTAAGTTTATCCTACATGAAATAAAAATAAGAAAATTAAGTAATGAGTTTTGGTTGAAGTTTCCTGTTCTTTATTTTCATATCAAATATATAACTACTTAGGTAATAATTTATCAAGGTACAAATAATAATATTTTTTTTGTTATTTATGTATTTTATTTTGAAATAATCGCGTTTATTCGAAAACAAAACGACGAGTAACCATGTAAGAGGAGTGTCGTTTACTCCTGCTGCAAGATATTTTGACTATTTTCTTCAGTGACCCGTCGAGTCCATAACTCGCACACACTGCAGTAACCAGATAACGAAAAACAGTGAAATGGTCCTTCTTCACCTTCCAAGGTTCCCTCTCTACTTGATTACTTCATCTCACTCCCTTCATCTCCGAGCCCTCTCAACTTTTTCCAAAACCACTCTCTTACGCCCACCCAAAGCCACGCTCACCACCTCTGACCCCGTGACCGTAACAAACCCTTCCGCAACAGAACTATCCCTCGAGAAGCTCTTCGTTCCGCCGGAGACCAACGTGTCTCTTGACACCGCGAGAGTATTGAACGGTTCCAACATTCTTCTCAGCAACTACGCCAAGGACGCTCTGATATCGCAGGCCGAATTCGTGAAAAGCAGTGTGAAAACCGAAGACTGCCCCTCCGATGGCCTCCCTGAATTTGCTCTCGTTGGCCGCTCCAATGTCGGAAAATCCTCCCTCCTCAACTCTCTCGTGCGCCGCAAGAAGCTCGCCTTAACTTCCAAGAAACCTGGTCCGCCGTTCTTCTATTAAATCACCGTGTTCTATAAATGATGCATAGAAAAATTGTGTTCTGTATGATGGACATGTGTTGGTAACGTGTTAGATTTAAGATTTACATGTGCTTAGGCATTTGAACTTTTGGTGAGAGAGGGGATTTGTGATGCAGTTCAGTAGAGTGTCTGAGATATCGTAGATTAGGGTTAACTGTTTTGGAGGGATGAAGTTATACAGTATGTTTTGATTTCAGTTAAAAAGTGTTGCATTTTTTTGTTTTACGTATTATTCTGTAAGTCAAAAGTATCATATCGTCTTGTTGGCTAATATTCTAAGTGTTTATATATCAACATGATACTTATAAACTTCAAAGTGAATTGCAAGAGTTGTGGGGCTTCCTTGTAGGAGTTTGAGTGATGAAATTGGGCCTCATTTGGATTTTTAAGGTTCAAAATACTGTAGATTTCCACCTGAGTGTTCAAGGCCTTTTTTTTCGTAAGCTTAAGTTGTTTTTTTCATTGTTATCTTTTATTCCTATATTTCATTATCCGATTTTTTCTATATGATAGATGGACTATCTTGTTTCCTTGTATGACCTTTGGGGTATGCAAACATTGCTTTTAGTTTATATTCGAAAAGGTCCAATACTGTACAAAAGATCAAGTGATGGATGCTGAGGTGCTGGATATAGGATATAACAGTTGTGCATTCACAGCGACAGTTGAGATATGATAGCTGGATTTTTCACTTATTGCTAATTGACCTTTTCTTTCTCTGTGTATTTATTTACATTGCAGTATTGATTTGTCTGCTTTCTATTTTGCAGGCAAAACGCAATGCATTAACCATTTTCGGATTAATGATAGCTGGTACCTGGTTGATTTGCCTGGATATGGGTATGACTTTAGACGATGTGTACTCACTTCTGCTCTCTTCTCAAAGTTTTGTTTTATGTTAAAGATGCTGGACTTTACTGAATGTTATCTATTGGAAATGGATTCTAATAATATGCTTGATATCAACAGGACTAGCATGCTATGCAAATTTTATTGAAATGCTCAAGTTCTATTATAACATTTCTTTTGCATTTAGGCCAGATTCTTTTTAATTGTAGTTTATACTGTTTTTTAGGACAGCTGTTGATTAAGAATTTGATCCTGTTCACCATTATCAAGTCAATGACAATTATTTGCCATCGTGTTCTTTTAATTAGGTATGCATCTGCACCGCATGAACTTAGAATGGACTGGGAAAAATTCACCAAGGACTATTTCCTTAACCGTTCAACATTAGTTTCAGTGTTCCTTCTAATAGATGCTAGCATTCCTGCTAAACAAATCGATCTTGACTATGCCAGTTGGTTGGGTCAGAATCAGGTAATGTATCAAATTTTCTTCATTAGCAAATAATTTAATGAAGCTATGGTATACCTTGTGTGGAAGTTTGGCTCACTTTTGTCTTCCTGGAATTTTTCTGTGTAGTTGCCCATACAAACAAACTACTTATATACTGGTAGAATTTCTTGTAGATGATAATTGACTAGCATGTTGGAGTTACTGCCATTTCATCTTTGTGTCATGTAGATAATGTGCATGTGAGTATATAATATCTGCTAGGGGTCTGTCTTTAATCAGCTAGCTCTTGATTCAACTTATAGTAAGAACTCATCTATATAAAATGAGGACAGATACGAATACAGTTACAACTTAAATTAGTCATTACAACTTTGCGATTGTGAAGATAGAAAATATTCTACTGAAGAGCTGACCCCTAAATGCCAAGCTCTCAAGAAGAGCCGGTTTTTATTTGAGAGGAAGTAGGCACCCTCTAAGATGAACAACCAAGGTCTAGTATCACTTGATGTACCGGTGAGTTAGAGCCCTATCCTAAAGATCGGGTAATTAAGCAGGGAGAGCCTCTAGCCGTCTACTTCTAACTGGAGCATCATAAAGTAGTTCTAGTTTGTGTCCCGCACCTGGCCATATGGGAATTGTGCTGCTGCATTAAGAGAACAGAGTTACTTTTTATTAGTAGCAAGAGTCGGTTTTAAATATAGTTTTTCTTTCAGATCCCAATGACAATAATCTTTACCAAATGTGACAAGCGGAAGAAGAAAAAAAACGGAGGCAAAAGACCGGAGGAAAATGTTGATGATTTTCAGGGCTTGATTCGAGGTTTCTTCCAATCAGTGCCTCCATGGATCATGACCAGTAGTGTCACCCATCAGGGTCGTGATGAAATACTTCTCCACATGGCCCAGCTACGGAACTATTGGCTTAAGCACTAATTCTGAGAAATATGGCTTCACGAGAACTAGTACGGCCATCTTGAATATAGTGATTTGCTTAATGGTATCTAGCTGGTGATTTAAATTCTAAATTCATCCCATATCTCAAGTTTATAGTAATAGCGAAACACCTTTAAATTTATTGACATTTTATATTTTGCCAAGAAATAAAGCAAATATTTATTTCATATTTATCATTGCAGATAAGGGTTTCCAGATAGTCTTGCTCGATTGTTTACCCCACAATATCATTTTATCTATATATTCCATGGTGTGCCTTCTGTGTTGTCTACACAACCTACAAGGCCTAAAGCTAGTGACATGAAAGCTGGATGAAGAAGACCATATAGAACAAAGCTCGATATTGTTCAACACCATGCCCGCTTGAGGTTCTACTCCCAGCCAAACTGTATGATTGTTCTAACGAACTTTCTGTATTTTTTACAAATGGTTATTATTTATCACCTTAAAAATGCAAATGATATTTTCATTCAAATACTTGGATGCTTCCAAAGTTCTCTTCTCATCGATATTAAAGATCCTATGTAAAAAAATTTGACTGTCCCGCCACATAACTTTCCATTCAACCTGTATGGAAAGTTATCGTTTTCCATGAATGCTCAGCATGCCTACTGCGTGTTTTTTTTTCTCGTGGCCCGAGACGAGCTCAAGAATAAAAATATATGCAAGGATGCAGCTGGTAAACAGCATCCACATAGAAACTTGTAACATTTTTCTCTTTGTATGATAGTGAGACGAATGAGATATCTATCAGATGTCATTTTCAATTTCTGTTGTTTATCAAATTCATCAATTATCCGTTATGCTCTTGCTGATATCTATATTTCAGTGACCCAAAACAGCAGATAACTAATAATCAGATAACTCAATCATGCTGAACAGCAGTGATAATAAAGTGTACTGGACTCATAAATGGGTGTCTTTGGCCAAGTAACGTTCGAAAACGATGTGTAGTACATGTGTGAACATGTAATTGCCACCCGTGGTGTAGTGAGATTGAAGAAGATTTAAAAGGTATTAAATAAATAAATGTTTGTAAAATAAAATTTATTTTTATTCTAGATTTTAGAAGTTAGAAAGTTATATGTTCTTTCAATTGTAAAATAGGCATAAAAAGTAGTTTTGTATTTGAATCTTGTTAAGCTCAAGAAGTTAGAAGTGTAAATATTAGAGGACTAAAAGGTAATGAGTAATTTGAATGCATCTAAGCTTGAGGTAGTCCCCTAAAATTCTCGACCAAAATGGTCAAGGTTAGCAGAGATGAAGGAGGGAAAACATGATCTGTGGAAAATATGTTTCAAAATTTTAACCAATCAATGAAGTGATATCTTTTTATTTAAATTCTGAAATTTAGATTCTTCCTTTATATTTTAATTTTTTGCCAAACACTAGTGGCTGGTTAAAATTTCATTTCATTTAGGATGTATTAACATTTGAAATTTCAAATTACAAAAACTTTATATATAATCTTCTCATTTTTTTAAATAACTTTTAGATATGAAATGGGTTGAGAAAAATTTTAGAGTTTCTATAATCTTTCTTTAAGGATAGAAATAATTATCCTCTTGAATTTTATTTTAGATATTTTGTTGTATGTTCTTGTCTCAGTCTTTTTTAAATACAAACTTTCACACTTACGTCTAATGTATATTACTTAAATTTCTCATGTTTAGTGATTAGTTTTCGAAAGTTTCTCTTTTATCTTTTGCATTATATTTGTATTGTATTTTCAACTTGTATTCATGTTATTGTTTTATTACCGAATGCATTTTACACATTTATATGATTCTATGAATTCAAGTTAGACACTCATGATGGTGAATGTTGATGTACTTCACTTAACTTTCTTTAGATTACAGAGCCAAAATGAATAGAAAAAAAGAAAAAGAGAAATGGAGTGAAAAGTAATATTATATAAATTAAAAAAAAGGATAAATGAAAAAAATTGAGTAATTTAATTGGTGTGATAAAATAAAAAAATGTTGTTATTGAATAATTTATAAAGTTATCAAATGTCAATGTTAAATACACGTATCATAACATTACTTGAGAAACATTCCATCTTAAAAAACTAAATTTTCTAATAGAAGTTATTCATTAAAAAATTACTATTTTAATGTAAATCTTACTAACATAAATAATTTAATAATTTAAAATTGAAGAGAGTATAATTATTTAAGTAACTTTACTCACCAAAATTATTGTGCAAACTTTTTCTAAATGTCATAATATTTATAGAGAACCATGTAAAATTGTGCAGTTCTTTTTGTTCCTTAATTACCCTTTCATCTTGTTAAAATATATTATCTTTCCTTTCAGTGCATTATCATCGATGTCAAAGATTGAAGAAAATATCATGACGTTAAGAATTAAAATCATAATTAAAGATTAAAGGAGTATGCCATAAGGACTAGAGAGTTTTGATAATCGGTTATGTGAATGAAGAATACTTCTTTTAGGCACTGAAAGTTAAATACCTCAAGGCTGTGTTCATTTGAGGTGATTTGGAGAGATGATTTGAGAGTAATTTTTTTGTTGTTTTTGTTAGTGGATTTATGGATAATTGAGAATAGATTTGGAAATAAAGTTTGTGAGAATTAGTGTAAGATTTGATTGATGTGACAGATTTAAAATATTGTTTAATGACTAGAAATTGAAAATTATCAAAATGTCCCTAATTATTAATGTAATATAAAATGATAATGGTTAATGTTATATTTAATTATAAAAAAGTTTATAAAAAGTAAAAAAATAATTAATTATTAAAATGTAAAAAATGATAATTTATTA
Source organism: Vigna reflexopilosa (assembly GCA_027742785.1). Taxonomy (NCBI): domain Eukaryota; kingdom Viridiplantae; phylum Streptophyta; class Magnoliopsida; order Fabales; family Fabaceae; genus Vigna; species Vigna reflexopilosa. The sequence continues at coordinate 6,875,765 of CM050918.1, read as the reverse complement.
AATTGAAATAAATAATAATAATAATAATGATTATTATTATTATTAATTATTATTATTTATTATTATTATTATTAATTATTATTATTATTATTTATTATTATTATTATTATTATTATTATTAATTTATGTTTTGTGAAAAATGCTTTTAGTCTGCGCTGATGAAGAAAGCACTATTATTATTATTACATTCAAAAGAAGTAATGTATAAGGATAAAACAGAGAAATGACCATGAATCATTGTAAATCTGCACAAATCCGCGCTCATGAACGAAGATGAGAAAAAGTGCTTTCTCTCGCAAATATGCACTCTCACTCGCTCGCATATCAGCACAAGCGAACAGAAAATTTTCAAAAATCCATCTTCGATAATTCTCGCAAATAGTATATTACCTTCATACGAACACACGCTAAGTGATTTTTACCTTTAAACAGTAATTAATTTAGTTTAAAGTTTGAAAAGTACCCTTGTGGATTCTAATGATTAATTTTGAATTCCAATGCTTAATTGAAGAAGAATTTTTTTTTTAAATTGGATTAAAATAGATAAGCTTATGTTTATGTTAAAATTGAGTTTCTAAGAGAAATCTAAGTCTTACTTTTATGAAACCCAATTCTAAAAAACATAAAATTACATTTGAAAATAATGATTTAATATTTATTTTGGTCTTTATTTTAGTCAGTTTTGTTGAAAGTGATTATTGATTTTTCTTTTTACCTTTAAAGTGGTTATAGTTTGAGCGCTTCTCCCTAGACTTCACTGAGCTCACCTTGTACCTTCCAATTCTTTTATAATTCCAACTGTACTCCTGTCAGTGTCAGTGAGAATATTTTGGTTTTATAAAAAAGTTACCCCATCCACTACTAAAATTTAAAGCTTCCTTTGTCACATCTCACATTTGAAACCCTACACCCCATTTCTAAAAGGCTGGATCTTTTCTTCTCTTCTCTGGTGCTCCTCCCCTCCTCCCTCCATTTTCACCATTTCTTTTTAACGTGGTGAGTGCTCTTCCTTCCCCCCTCCTCCATCATTTGTTCATTGTTTTGTGTTGATGTCGTGGTGAGTTGTGTAGCAGGATATCTTCTTCTCACACATTTCACGTACATCAAGCTTTTTCTAGCGTCCAGGTTAGTTATTTTGATTTCCTTATAGCTATAGTATATGTGGGGTGTGGGAAAAATATGCTTTGTTGTATGATAGAATATATGTTTGTGCTTGATTTCTGGTTTATCTGCGCTTGAGCATGATTTTCCTGTTTGATCTGGGCTGGGCGTTGGAATTGGGAGGAGTTGCAGGCATAACTGCAGTTGAAATTGCGGTTAATTCCTACCGCAGTTGGATGAGAGGATGAGGGTGGCGCCGCAGTTGGATCTGTGTTTGATAGTAACCGCAGTTGGATCTACGGTTGGGTTTCAGATTTGCATGGCCGGCGCAGTTGGAAGTGCGGATGTGGGTGGTCTGCAGTTGGATCTGTGGCTGAGGCTAACCACACTTGGATTTGTGGTTGTTTGTCGTCGCACATGGAGTTGCACTTTAGGGTTATTTTGGTTTTGTGTTTTTTGTTTATTATGTTAGTATATTTTAATTTTTTTTAACTATTTATAATTCTTTCTTTTTGGTTGTTAGGGATGTTTTTACAAGCTTAACGTGGATTTTAACATTTCAAACATTTTATTTCAAGTTTCAAATGCACTTGTTCTGTATTGTTTTAAGTTCTAATTTCATAAAGAAAATAATAAACTTTATCGACTGCTTTTCTTTAATTACTCGAAGATAGTGATGTGGTTTTCTCTAGTCAATAAATGTTGTTATAACTAGATAACACTTTTGTTTGAGATATTGACGGTGTTCAGTTCATTCACAGTGTAAAATGGTTGGATATGGCAGAATATTCTAGCCTGATATTATTTTTGTTGAGAAAGACTCGTGGATTTGTGGAGAGGATGGGATCTTGAACGTGTGGCAACTACATTGGAAATAGAAGGGGCACATGTTTAAGATACCTCAAATGATCTTTCTTCCTACCAACATTACTAATGCTCAATTTGATAAAGCTAAAGCAGCAAGTTTCAATGATACTATGATGATCATGAAGCCTCTGGGAGCCAGCATGGTGGCTGCATGTCTTCAACGAGTTATGGGAACAGGGAATAAGAATAAGAAACCTAAAACTACCTGATCTGGACTTATAACTCATACATAAAATAACACGTATTAAATAAAATATCATACAACATAATACATCAAATACAAAATATACAAAAAAAAATGTCTGCATAGTGAAAACGAAGTTGGAAGTGCAGCACCCCTAAACCGCAGTTCGAAGTGCGGTTGGGGACAACCGAAATTCAAAGTGCCACTTGCACCTCCCAATTCTTTTATAATTCAAACTATACCCTTGTCAATGTCAGTGAGAAAATTTTGGTTCTATAAAAAAGTTACCCCATCCACTAATAAAATTCAATGCTCCCTCTATTGCATCTCACGTTTGAAACCCTACACCCCCTTTCTAAAAGGCTGAACTCTTTATTTTTTTCTCCTCTTTGACGCTCCTCCCCTCCTCCCTTCTTTTTCACCATTTCTTTTTAGAGCGTTTCTCCTTGCACCTCACTAAGCTCACCCTGCACTTCCCAATTCTTTTGTAATTCCAACTGTACCCTTGTCGGTGTCAGTGAGAATATATTGGTTTTATAAAAAAGTTACCCCATCCACTAATAAAATTCAAAGCTTCCTCTGTCACATATCACGTTTGAAACCTTACACCCCCTTTATAAAAGGCTAGACTCTTTCTTTTTTCTCCTATATGGAGCTTCATCCCTCCTCCCTCATTTTTCACTATTTCTTTTCAACGTGGTGAGTGCTCTTCTTTCCTAGTCCTACCTCGTTTGTTCATTGTTTTGTGTTGGTGTCGTGGTGAGTTGTGTAGCGGGGTATCTTCTTCTCACACATTTCACGTACATCAAGCTTTTTCTAGAGTCCAGGTTAGTTATTTTGATTTCCTTACAGCTATAGTATATGTGGGTGAGGGAAAAAATGCTTTGTTATATGATAGAATATATTTTTGTGCTTGATTTCTGGTTGATCTACGCTTGAGCATGGTTTTTCTGCGCTTAAGCATGGTTTTTCTGCTTGATCTGGGCTAGGCGTTGGAATTGGGAAGAATTGCAGGCATAACCGCACTTGGAATTGCAGTTAATGCTCGCTGCACTTGGATGTGTGGATGAGGGTAGCGCCGCAATTGGATCTACGGCTGATAGTAACCGCAGTTGGATCTACGGTTGGGTTTCAGATTTGCATGGCCGGCGTAGTTAGAAGTGCAGATGTGGGTGGTCCGCAGTTGGATCTGCGCCTGAGGCTAACGACACTTGGATCTGCGGTTGTTTTTCGTCGCACATGGAGTTGTGCTTTAGGGTTATTTTGGTTTTGTGTTTTTTTTGTTTATTACATTTATATTTTAGTTTTTTTTAACTATTTATAATTCTTTCTTTTTGGTTGTTAGGGATGTTTTTACAAGCTTAACGCGTATTTTAACATTTCAAATATTCTATTTCAAGTTTCAAATGCACTTGTTCTGTATTGTTTTAAGCTTTAATTTCAAAAAGAAATTAATAAACTGTATTGACTGCTTTTTCTTTAATTACTCGAAGATAGTGATGTGGTTTTCTTTAGTCAATAAATGTTGTTCTAGCTAAATAACACTTTTGTTTGAGATATTGATGGTGTTCAGTTCATTCACAATGTAAACTGGTTGGATATGGCAGAATATTTCAACCTGATATTTTTTTTTTTGAGAAATAGACTCATGGATTTGTGGAGAGGATGAGATCTTGAATGTGTGGCAACTACACTTGAAATAAAAGGGGCACATGTTTAAGATACCTCAAATGATCTTTCTTCCTACCAACATTATTAATGCTCAATTTGATAAAGCTAAAACAGCGAGTTTCAGTGATATTGTGATGATCATGAAGCCTCTGCGAGCCAACATGGTGGTTGCATGTCTTCAACGTGTTATGGGAACATGGATTGAGGGCAGTCGAAAATCGAACTGCGGTTGAGGGCAGCCGAAAATCGAAGTGTGGCTATGTGAAACCACTGTTCGAACTACGACACCCTTAACCGTAACTCCAACAGTAATTAAGGGTGGGTTAGGGTGTTTAATTGAAATTTTGAACTAATCTGGATAAGCTCTGGCACCAGCTTCTTCCTCTCCTCCAATATGCACAACACCTCCACCTCATATCACAACCAGATAACCTCTCAACTCAGAAAACAATCAAACAATAAAAATGTGAAGTGAAAAAATACTACTATGATAAAAGTTTTCAAGAATGAAGGAGTTGCATGTAAGCTAGGGTTTATACCACAAAAGACATTTAGGGTTGTTAGTGGTTGGGAGAATTGTTGGTGGTTAGGAAATCATTAAGTTATCACTAATTTTCCGTTGACTTTAATTAATGAAGGACAAATGTGTAAAATTGGGGGTGTAAGGTGAAATAGATGAGGTGCAGGAAGCATCACTCTTACAATTTTTGTAATTTTTATTCAATTTGGTAATTTTTTCTGTCGACGTCTAAATTGTTAACGCACCACCATCTTCTTTCTCGTACCACTATCATAAGACAACCAACATCTTCTTTGAGCAAGTCGCAAATCGCAGATCCCAAACTACGAGAACCTCCATAGCCAACCGCTCAACCAAACACGAAACCACCGCAATCACAAACCACCACATAAACCTTTATCAGCCATCACTTCCTCGCACCACCAACACAAGCCATGACGTACATTTTGTATCTACTCCAGACGAAGTCTCATTGTGAGTTCCAACCTACAAATTAGAAAACTAGAGACCACAAATTTCAAATAAAACCCAACATCTTCCCCATTGCAAATCAAATCAACTATGACGAGACACTATGTTCGTTCAACCACCACAAATTCACACCGCCGTGAAACCCAACTTGTGAATCATCGATCAATCATGAAAGCATCAGAACCACAAAACCCTCACATCAACCACTTACAAACACAAGCCCCAAATCGGATCAAAATTTTTTGAACTAAATCGCAGCAAAAGAAATCCACCTTTGTGTCGCCATGAGAAGCCAAATCGCAAACTAGAAAACCCTAATCACATCATCACTATGGACAATCACGTCAAAAAAAATGGATCACATCATCATTAATAATTTCCGTGATTAGTTAACAATTTAAATATAGAAAAAATTACCAAATTAAACAAAAATTACTAATATTTAAATCACTTCAAATATCAAAAAAAACCAAACGTATTAAGTACTAAACCAAAAATAATCAAACATGTCACAACATAATAAGTTCTATCATGTTTTAGCAACAACTATTACATTATAATAAATGAGAATTGTGGATAAAAAATTGAAAAAAAAAATGTAAAAAAGAAATTATAGATTGAACTCCTTCTGTTAACAAATAGTAATAATTAACGAAAAAAATGAAATTAGCTTAAACTCCATACATAATTTTTTTCATGTACTAATGTACAACTTAAAATAACTAAAAAGAGTAACCAAAACATTTGACTTTGTTAAAAAAAAAAGTTGAACTCCACTTTTTTTAACTTAATAATAAAATTGGAATAAGATAATATAAGTTTGAAAGTTAATAATCCACTTTATATTATTACTATTTGAGGTGTTGGAATGTTGAGAAAAAAAAAACATTTTTTTGAATCTTGTATTCTCTTTTTGTTTTGTTTTTTAAATGTAAAAAAGAAAATATACTATTGATTTATTTTTATTGATTTATTTGTATGCTAAACTAATTTTATCAAAAAATAAAAATTGTATTTCATTAATCGTCCATACAAATTTTGGCCAAATGTTCATTAAATTCTTCTATAGAAGTATAAAACTTATTGATTATTTTATAAAGTTGTACTAAAACAATCTTAAAAAAACATAATTGAATTATGTTTAGTTATAATCATAATGATTTTGTTTTATTGTATCATACGGTACTATTTTTAATTATTTTTTGTGTGTATTTTTTTTCCAATTTTTTTCTTATTTTAAACTAAATAATTATATTTTCATTTTTATTCTTTAAACGATCGTTAATGTAAAATTAATTATTTAATAAATTAAAATTATTATTTTATTACTTTATTTTTTAATTACTATCTTTCTTTATAATAAAAATATTTATTAATAAAAAATAATTTTTTATTAATTATTTTTTAATAAAATTTATTCTATACTTTAATAAATTTCTGCTAGAATGAAAAATAAAAAAATGGACACACATGTATCATAAAGTCGTGTAAAATTTGTTTTATCTCTTATATATAATCAAAATACAGATAGGTTAAATAACCAATTTAAAATCTAATTATTTAAAAACAAGCTCTTACCAAAAAAAATAATACATACTAATTTCTTTTTGATAAACAAACATTAAATAATTTGCATACAAAGATCCAATTTTATTAAGTATGTACCTAGCAGTATAAAAGTTTTTTTCCTACACCAATTATTTATTTATTTTCTTGACGAGTCGTCGTAAGCATTAGTCTAACTGAATATACACAAAATTATTTAAATATGCAAATAAATAAATAAATAAATAAAGCAAAAACCCTGAAGGACTTCCTTAACCCTCTTCCTCTGTTGGCAGTCGGAGAATGCACAAAAGAGTAGTTCAGTGCCGCCATTGAAGCCACCACAAATTGCTGTTCCTTCTTACTCCTGAGGTGTGTCAAACAAATTATATCGTAATTTCTTATTCTGCACTTTCTGTTTTTCCAACGATTTAATGTATATTACATATCTCTCCTCAACCAAGCAACTGCAATTCATTTGTCTCAGAGAAAGAGTGATACATCACTCTGAATGGGTTACATCCACTATGGAAGAAATCTCCGCCACATGTTCAGATTCAAATCCGCCACCGGCATCGTCTCAAATTCTGCCAGATCGCAACCGAGGTCACGCGCTCCTTTTCTCGGAAATGTTCCTTTCTCTACCAATTCCGACGCCAGAATGGTGCAGGACCTTCTAGCGGAGGTGGAGCGCGACAGGCTCAGGGAGCGAAACGAGCGATTGAGACTCGGTTTGGACACAGCCGACATTGACGCGGAGCCTGAGCAGGATTACATGGGCGTGGAGCCACTCATCGCGAAGCTGAATAAGAAGAACGAGAAGGAATCGGGGGACTTGAATCGCTACGAGGAGCCCACGGACTCCGATGACGATTCCGACGAGGAAACGCGGGAAGAGGCCGACAAACGGCACCGCGACTTCGAGCGCAAGTTCGAGCGCCACCAGGACCTTCTCAAGAGCTTCACCGACGCCGAAACCCTCGATGATGCCTTCAAGTGGATGACCAAAATTGACAAGTTCGAGCACAAGCATTTTCGTCTACGTCCGGAATATAGGGTTATCGGCGAGCTCACGAACTTGCTCAAGGTGGTGACGGAGCAGAAGGATAGGTTTGTTCTGCAGAATAAGCTTAATAGGGCGTTGAGGTTGGTGCAGTGGAAGGAGGCCTATGATCCTGATAACCCTGCCAATTATGGTGTGATTCAGCGTGAGCAGCAGGATGCTGCTGCCGCGGCGGATGCACGGGAAGACGCTGAGTTGGAGAAGGAGAAGTTGATTGGGGAAGGGGATAATGCTGGTGATGATGATGAGGAGGAGGAGTTTGATGACATGAAGGAGAAAGATAATGTACTGCTGGCTAAACTTGAGGCTATTGACAGGAAGCTTGAGGAGAAGCTGGCGGAGCTTGAATATACGTTTGGGAGGAAGGGGAAGGCACTGGAGGAAGAGATCAAGGATCTTGCTGAGGAGAGAAATGAATTGACTGAGCAGAAGAGAAAGCCGCTTTACCGGAAGGTAGCTTTTTCGTACTTGCATTATTCTCTGATTTTAGTGTTTGGTAACAAGTTGAGATGTAAGAAATCATGTTTGGAGGTTGTTTTGTGCATAATTCTCTGATTTTTTTAGTGTGTTTTTGAGAAGTAAGAAATCATGTTTAGGATGTGGAAGCTATAATTATTAGTTTAAAAGCAACCATGAAAAACCATATATTGGATGTGGAGCCAAACACTATACTTGGCCTGGCAGTTTGACCCACACTATGTTTTACCTTGTTCAATTACTCGACTATACCAACCACTCTCTAAAGTGTGCCAGCAAATTGTGTATCGTTTGTTGAATTGTAGTGGGTTAAGATTTCAATAACCCAACGGTGAATACACTCTTACTGACTCAGTTTAGAGACGAATTCACTTAATAGGAGCTTACCCTTTTAGATACACTTAACCACTGTGCAAAATTTTTATCACTGCCTTTTGTTTTACGTATTAGCCCAATAACTTTTTTATTGTACTCCGCATAGAAAGAAAAAATCTTTTCTGTATGCTTTGTCAGTGAGAGTATGAAACAAAGATTTTGAGGCGCTTCCCACCTTGTCCTGATCAAATTAGTTGACTTCATGTTATGTTCGGTTTTGGAATCATTTTGTGGAAGGAATTGGATGGGGTGAATTGATAGTAAAATAAATATTGATATTCCTGACAATCCTACTTTGTAAGGATCTTCCGAGTTTGAACGAGCGAAGAAAAATACCAGCAAGGGTCTTCAAGTCATTAAAAAACTCCTAAAAGAAAAAAAAAACGTATATAATTTCAACTGGTTTATTCCCTTTTCTCCCTCCTTAATAATTTATCTAGTCTCCTGTTTACGAAGCACAAATTAATATTTTGATCTTTTCTTCAAGGACATTGCATCCTTGTCGTTTGATCTTTTTTGAAGTTCTAATTGATTCTTATGTTGTGCACTTCAAATTACTCTGCTTGTTTACATAAACTTCGTTATTTATCCCATGTTCTTATTATTCTTATAATAAAACTGACTTATGGTTTGGTTTTTCTGCTTATACTAGGGTTTTGATACAAGATTGATAGACATGAACCGAACATGTAAAGTCACCAAGGTAATTTATAAATTTGTGCTTCCTGTTGTTGCTTCCCTCTTTGTTTTCTGTCTTTTCTTAGTTGGTTGAATCTTTTGATCTAGGGAGGACAAGTTGTGAAGTATACTGCTATGGTAGCTTGTGGAAACTATAATGGTGTTATTGGTTTTGCAAAAGCCAAAGGCCCTGCAGTTCCAGTTGCCCTTCAGAAGGTATTCACAGTATCTTATTAGGTCTTTCAAGCTCTCCTTAAAACGGTTTGGCACTGGATTGTTTCTTTCCAATTGGCCTGCATTCAATGTAGAAAAGATTTGCAATTTGATACCCGACGTAGATCATATAGATTTTCTTATGTTTCAACTACTAGTATCAGCTTCAAGCATAGTGACGATTTGATTTATGTCCCAAATCTTCGTGATTCTTTTGGTTGACATTTATCCTTGCTGGGTTCTTTTCTTTGACCATTGTGATGTTAAGTTGACTTAGGTTGTGGTAAATCCTTGAGATATTTGGGTCAAAATTAGTGGGAGGAGCTGAGATATGTCGCTGTGACATCTGTTTTGTCATTAGAAATTTTCAAATAGAAAACATTTGTAATGAATCCACAAACCTTACATCTCTCATTCATCATCCCTCATACACAAATTTTCTTAAGTTTTCTGTGTTTTAACCGACTTGATACGAATTCATAACATGTCTGCTTTTATTATTCTCAAGAGTATCAAAATAATTATCCTTTTTCATTAGATATTCCTACAAGTTGCGGAAGGTGCATTAACTTGTTTTGCATTCAGATTATTGATTTTAGGTTTGTTAATCCTTGAGATCGAAATGGATTAAAATTAAGGAACTGGGATAAACTCAATACTAAGTTCAATCACATCTTATTTAATTGTTCTAAAGATTATCCAAATGTATTTTTTAATTCCAATTAAAAAGAGAACTGGTTTTTGTATATTTCCAGTCTAACTGAAATCAGATATTGGTCAGTTGTTATCGTAGACTCTCAATTAACTATGTTATAATTGTTTTTATTGGGTTCTTTCCTAGAGTATAATCTGAAATCCAATTTTGAATGCTTCAAATTTCGCATTGGCACTGTTCTGGAGTATAGCTTTAAAGCATTACTAAAACCAACCAGCTTAAAATTATATTTATTTATCTCGAAATAAAAAAACTTATGTACATTGTCTTTAACGCAGTTTAGTATTTTAGACTACTGATAGATATTGAATTGATGTTTGATTCGACTGCAATCAGGCCTACGAGAAATGCTTTCAGAATTTGCATTACGTAGAGCGACATGAGGAGCATACAATTGCCCATGCAATTCAAACGTCTTATAAAAAGACCAAGGTAGTGAATTTCTTATCTTTCTTCTAGGAGTTACTTCCCCCATTTATGTCATGAAAGTTCCTCTTCATTAGAAACATTGAGGCGTTTTAAATTAGTTGTCTTAGATGAGTATGAGTTTTTCTTGTCTGTATATATTATATAGATATAGATGCAGATTTCATGTCATCTGCATTATTCCATAGGTGTATCTCTGGCCTGCTCCAACAACAACTGGTATGAAAGCTGGCAGAACAGTCGAATCCATACTTCACTTGGCTGGTTTAAAGAATGTCAAGTCGAAGGTAACTGCTGTCTAGAAAAATTGAGCACGGTCATGTATTTCAGTGTTTGGTTGCTCAAATTTTGACTGTCTTGATAGGTCATTGGTTCCAGAAATCCTCATAATACAGTTAAGGCTGTCTTCAAAGCACTTAATGCGGTTAGTAATTCGTCTTACTGATGTTGCAAAGCAACTTTTCCCTGTGATATCTCATGTGGCATTTCTTGTCTGTTACAGATTGAAACACCAAGGGATGTTCAAGAGAAGTTTGGTAGGACCGTGGTTGAGAAGTATCTGTTGTGATGGATATGGCGATGTGGTGAGTTCAGTCTTGGTTGTCTTCTATTTAATTTCTTAATTGTACTTTTCAATCATGTGCATTTACCGAGAATGGAAGGGAGTTTTCCGAACGAATTACTTGTGAACATTAGCTATGGAATTTTGGCTGTAACTTTTTCTTTAGCAAACGCAAAAGGAACAATAGTTTAGGAAATGTTCCTTTTTGTTTGTCTGTTTTTCCTCGCATTTTGAAGCATTCTACCCACACTTGCATTCAATTTACAATCCCATACCCTCCTTCAAGAAAGGATAGTCAAAAGTGGGAGCACACAACTTCAGTGAATGATGTTTGACAAAATACAAACGCTCCATCATTTACAGTGATATGTGGAAAACTTAGTTTAACATCTGATTACAAGTTCTGCTTATTCACGGTGTTGCTCTGCCTTTCTGCCTTTAAAATACATATTTCCTACAATATCTTTATACCTCAAACTCTATCAATTTTCATCTAGTTTTCTCTTTTTATTAGAAATACTTTTGCATTTAAAAAAAGGAATACATAGAAAATTTCTAAACAAGATAAGGAAAAAGCCCTCGCCCTTTATTATATTTCATTGAAAATTTAATAAACTTAAGTATATTCTTAGGTTTAACTCAGACGCATAAATGAATCTTATCTTGGTCTCAATATTTAGTGTATATACACATACAACATTTGGCTTCAGGTTTTTTTATTTTATTTTTGCTTTGACGTTATTCTTATTTTTGAATATTGTATGGTGAAAATAGAAAATAAGTTTACCTTTTTTTTCGTATTGAGATAGTAGTAAACCGGGAAAACAGAAAAGGCCAACCGATTCATAAGATCAACAGGTTTCTCATATATAGAAATAGAATAACAGAAATGATAATTTAATGTGTTAATATTATTATTATTTTAATTTACAATATTTTTTTCTTTTAAAAATATAAAAATTGATTTTTTATAATTATTATTTTTTATAATATATGTCAAATGAATATAAATATGAATTACTGTACCATTTCTCTTGGAATAAATATCATTGCAATGAAAAGGATGTCTCTGAAAAGCAATCGAGGTCAATTTATTCCTGCTTTCGTATATTTTCCTGGCTCAAAAAATGCAATGTAGAATACATTAAAAAGTTTAAGCTACACTTTTTGGAAAAATCTTCTAACATATAACGAGGATTATGGAATGTATAATCTATTCCAGATAAATAATTTTGAAACAATACAAAAAGATTAATTACAGAATCATGTTTTTGAAATAATGTAAAATATATTTCGTACTGCTTGTTCTGGAAACTTAAAATCTAAAACCTTCTAGAATATTTTATTCAGAAAGAATTTTAAAACATTCGAAAATATTTGCTACTGAAAAAGCATGTCTGGGAACACTGAATGAAACACATCATATAGTGCATTGAGGACACCTCCAAATCTAAATATTATTGTGTTGGTCTCATGTGAAGGTCCTAAATAAAATTAAGAAGATTTGATAGGAAGATAAAACATCTGATGATTGAAGTTGTTGTGATACAATCAGATATAGGATTTGCCTTAATAAGAACGTTAAAATCGAGAAATTGCATTAAGATAGCCAAAATAGCAATGAAAAATATATATAAAAAAAATATAGAAGGGAGCATATGCATTTTCAAGTGTACTCACCAGTGAATTTTCCGGCTATTCCACGTCATGTTATTTTGACAAATTAAAAAAAAGGGAACATTCTATATTATTTTATTTTCTATACATTTCAGGGTAAAAACTACTATTTGTATTTTCACGCCCCTACAGTATTCATTGATTTAATTAAAAATTCATAACAATTTCCCCATGTAATATACTTATTATTTTACTTAACAGAGTTAAACGTGATTTCGTTAGAAAATAAGTCTAAAACGAAAACAAAAGTGTTTGTCAGATTTTCCATAAAAGCTTTTGTTCCAAACTTTTACCATATTTTAATTTATTTGATAAAATGAATACAAAATTCATCAGCGGGGATAGCTCAGTTGGGAGAGCGTCAGACTGAAGATCTGAAGGTCACGTGTTCGATCCACGTTCACCGCATAATTTAAATTTAGTTTTTTCATTTTATTTTTTCATTTCTTTCCTTTTGGAAGCGAAAGAAGGAGTAATGATTGAAAAAGAGAAAAAAATGATAAAATGGAAGTGCATGTCAATGGTTATTGCATCTTGCAATAGAGTCAGAGATGGTACGAAAAGCATTAATACTTTTTTCTTTAACGTCTCTTGAGATCTTGTTAGATTGATATGCAACAGCCTCACAGATTGTACTAAAAGGAAAATAATAATAATAATAATAATAATAATAATAATAATAATAATAATAATAATAAAAGATAAATGAAAATAAATTTGTTTCTTGGTATCTGTTTTCACCTTTCATTTTATTTTATTTCTTTTAAATCAAGTAGTTTTATTTTTGATCCATTTTTTGTCATCAAACAAACATTCGAAAAGAGAAGATAAATGAAGAAATATTTTTAGTGATTTAAGTTGTTGTGGTGTGTTTATCTTTAGCATAAATTGTTTAGAAAAGATCCATAGTCGAAAACGACGAATTACAAACTATTAATAAGAGAGTAAATTATGAACATGCATTTGTTTGCTCTTCCATTTTTTTTCACTTTCCTTTCGTTTTCAAGAATCCCGTAATTTTTGCATGTTGGGTGGTTACCAAGCATTCTCCTCATAATCTTCTAAACAACTTCTCTATTCCAATGCATTTTTTTTTCTTCTTTATAAATTTTTTTATTTCAAATAATATTTTTAAATATAATTTCATTATGGTAAAGACACTTTCCTTTTTTTTTCTTATATTATGAAAGGGAAAGAAAAAATTTCTTAAAATAAAGTCTTTTTGGATCTTTATCCCTTACATTATAGTTCCGACTTCACATTTAGTCCACAATTTTACATAAATATAAACCATCTTGATGAGAATATCTATATTTGTGCGTACAAGATTTTATCAGCATTAATTGTCGATATTTTTAGCTTTTATTGATTTTTTAACTGTTTTTCCTAATAAATTATTTTATTTTGTTTATTATATTAAAAAAAATGCTATCAAATTTACTTTTAAGATATAATCTAAATCAAATTTCTAAACAAAAATAAATCAGAACATATTAGAATAAAATTAAAGAAAACTATTCAATATTAAAACCAAAAAATAATAATTCATTAAGACCAAAATATATATATATATATATATATATATATATATATATATATATATTTTTGTTTTGCTTTGTGATTATTTAAATTAATTTTGAAAAGAAAAATACTTATTGCATATTAAGATTATTTGAACTAATAATTTGAGGTAGTCAATTTAGTGGGTTAAGTGATGAGTATGAGTTGTCCCTGTATTGTAGGCAAGTGACATGGGTTGGCATGCGAAAGCCACATTTGTGGCATCTCTATTTTCATTTCATTTTTTTATTAAGTATATCAACTCATACATTAAACCATGTTCTCTTCATTTTAGTAATTAACACCCTCTTTAATTATCACAAACAAAAATACTTATATATAAAATTTTAATAATAAATCAATATTTTTAACGGATATTATAGATAATTAATAACAGATAAATTAATATTAACTTGTAAAAAGGTTGAGTACATATTAACTTCTTAAAAAAAATAGATGCAAATACTATATTATTCGTACTTATGTATATCCAATATTCATAAAAAAAATAAAATTTAATTTATATTTTATGTTAAATTTATCATAGTTCTATTGAACACCTCTTTATTTCATAAACATTCTCTTTCTGTATTTCATATTCTTTCTCCTATACTTATCTAATATATATATATATATATATATATATATCAAACAACATAAGATTTTTTTTTCCCATAAATAACTCACATATCCCATAAATACCTTCCCCCTAACATTTAATATCTCCTCTTCTATCTTTAATCATTAATACAATTTATTAGAATTAGGTGCTTCTTTTGTTCAAATCTAAATAACTCAAAAATCATGTTTGGCAAAAATTTGTTTACGAACAATCCATATAATATTAGCTAAGTTTTTTCGATTTATGCTCTGAGTTATTATAACATGTGAAAATGGAATGTGGAGACATGATTTTTATCAAATTAGTTTCAATAAAATTATATTAAGAACTTTAATATGCATTTGAATAAAGTAATTAAGAATATTTTTTTTAAGGTGTTAATTTATAAAGATCTACTCTTTTGGTATCATATTTTAATCAATTTTACCTTTTAATAAATATTTATTTTTTAAAATTAAAATAATCACCATATTAATTTTACTTGGTATCGGTTTTTTAAAATTTAATTATTTTTAATAAAAAATACTTATAAAATGAAATTAAAAAAATACTTAAAGTTGTAAAAAATATTTATATTTATTCTTATAGTTATAATTTCATTAATTTGTATTATGATAAGAACACATGTTTTCTAACTTATAATGCATAATTTGGATAAAGGGGAATTAAGAAAAACTAATTTTATTTACTTCATTTGCAATTAGTTCTATCCAATACATTGAAATATTTATTTAAAAATATATATATTTCTTGCACAAGTGGAATTTGGCCAAACAAAAACTAAGAAGGAAAAAGTTACTAACTTTGGTAAGAAATGAAAATTGGGGGTTCGAAAAGAAAGTGAGGGACCTAATTTTTGAAATAAAATAATAATAATAATAATAATGTTTAAGATTATATTGGGAAGTTGAATAAGAGGCGATTTTCCTTGACAAACATTCGAAGAAATTCCAATCATTTGATCGAACCCTAATGATAGATTTGGACTATTGATAGATGACCTTTTCGTTGACCAATAATTATATTGCTTACTCTCTCTCATTTGATGTTGACTCTTTCCAATCACCATTCTTTTTCTCTTCAATTCAATTTTAAACAACAATAAAGTGCTTATTTGTTTCAAACTCCATTTTTCTTTAATTAAGAGAACCAAATAATATATATATATATATATATATATATATATATATATATGGATAATGATATTTAGACAATATTTTTTTGATAACATTTGAACATCGTCTACGTGTCATTCTGTGATTGATCCAAAATTATTTCATAGTGATATTTATGAATATTATTATTGATTGTGAAGTAATTTTAGACCAATCACATAATAACACGTAAACAATGTTCAAATGTTGTCAAAAAAATGTTGTCTAAGTATCATTATTCTATATATCATTCCTTCCATGTGCTCTTGTATTACACCCTATAAATAATAATGAAAACATCAAATATGAGATACTTTTTCAAACAATTTAGTTTCCACAAATTTATAATTATGTATTTTATTGTCCTTTAAAAATCTCACCCAATTTAGAAGAACAAATAGAAATAGAAGATGAGATTTTTTTTAATGTATCCATTTTCCATATTTTCCTCCCAAAACATTAAGTTAGATGAGGAAATATTAGACAACAAAAACCCTTACTCTCATTTTTTTTTCTAATAAAAGAAAATATTTTTAAATATTAGAAACAATAATTTTTATGATCTATTAGACATAAACCTAATTTATAATATATTTAGTGAAAAAGAGAATTTGTTTTGGTAAAAATGTTCCCTTAGAAAATAAAATAAAAGGAAATTGTCAATGTTTGCTAAGAATAAAGAAGTGGGAAAAGAATATAAAATGGTCCATATGTAGAGCAAAATCCGGTTTAAGAGGTATTAGTCATAAACGTTGGAATCATCAATAATTTTTTGCGTTTTGGACCACACATTATTAAGCACTTTTAAACCTTGAAAAACCACTATGGTCCTCAATCCTTATTAAACTCATAAAACTACCATGTGCACCATGTGTGTGTACATTTTTATACACCTTAGTAGGACCATTAAAAGAATTTATATATTAAACTTAAGTTTGTTAATTTTTTTTTAGAAAAATAATTAACAAAATAGTTAAATATTTCACACTAACCATGTAATTATAAAAAAAAAATTGAACTACCTTAATTTGTACTATTTTACGGGATAAAAAGCTCAGAATGTAAGTGTTTGTATTTTCTTATTTGCAGATAAATGTGAAGATGAATTTGTGAGAGAATTATTTTCCAACACCCAACAGAAAAAGAAAAAGAAAAAGAAAAAGAAAAAGAATCAGTTTAACATAAATATTTTACTCTTTTATTAGATTATATAACGTAATATGACTAATTACATAATATAATATAAAAATAAAATAAAATATTAAAATAATAATAAAACTAATAAAAATAATAGTAATACTCATAATACATTATAATTTAATATTTAATTAAAATTAATTTATAATCATAAATATGATTTAATCAATTTATAAATATTTTATTTTACAATTTTTTAAAGTTTATTATGTCAATCAAATTCTTAAAAAAAATATTTCTCTTCAATTTCTTTTTCTTAATTTAACTAATCACATTTTCCATTTTTTTTTCTTCCTTCCTCTTACTTTCTCATTTTCAATCCTCATTTCAACCACGAAGAATGTATTTATGTTTAAAGTATGAAGAAAAAGAAAGAAACAAGGGCCAAATCTGGCGTTTTGCTTTTTTTGAAATTTGATGAAGTTTTCTCAAGTGGGCATAAATAAAAAAAAATTTATAATTTTAAATAAAATAAAATTAATAGGATATCTTAGTCTTTTGAAATACTTCATTAATAAATCCCTTCACTAATAAGATTGAGACAAAGGAGTATTAGAAAATTATATAGATTTGTTTCTCTATATAGTTTTGTACCTTCAGATTTATGTTTTGTTATGATTCTATATCTGAATTCTAGTTAAGAAAAAACAATTATATTTAGTTTAATTACTGTTCTTTTATATTAAATGTTTATTTCAAGTCTCATTCTTTAAAGATAATGTGTATTTTAATATGTCCAATTTGATTATAAGAATCTTTAATTATTCATGTTATCTGTCTATTTCAAGTTTCATTCTTTAAAAATAAGGTGTATTTGTGTATGTCGATCTGAATGCTCCTCATCAATTTGATTATGAGAATCTTTGGCCGAAAAGTTTACAAAGTTACTTAGATATTAAAATTAGTAATATGTCACACATAACAAAGTAATTGAATCAGTTGATAAGTAAGGAATGTTACGAATAAAGGTTTTGTTATATATGATTAGTTATTTTAATCTTTTATTAAAATGTGTTTTTTAATGATAGTTTAATTTAATAAATAAGTTTAGCATAGGAAAGAAAGGAGTGATGCATTGTGATGTTACTTGGTAGCTAAGTTGAAAGACGAAAGGGTAAGGTACGTATAAATTCTGCAACTCCTGTGTACCAATTGTTGATTTTGTTATTGGGAATTAATTAATAATTAATTTGGTTTGTTTGTTTGTGAAATGGAAGTTTGATATAGGAAGGCAGAGTATGTGATTGGGTAAGCATCAGAGTCATTAATTAAATATAATTAGAAGATTAAAAGGATTGAAATATGTGTGGTGTGAAGAATGATAAGGGGGGAGTGTAAGAAATGATAAGAGGGTGGGGAATGAGAAGAATTTAAAGATGGGCCCAATCCATGATTTTTTTAGGCAACATGTCAATTGATATTTGGTAACCTCTCTTTTTCTATTTTTTATTTCTTTTTTTGGTTGAATCACTCCTTGTGTTTGTTTTTATTAAACATAAATATGCAGTGTATGTCTTCCATGTCTGCATCTGTCACACATTTATACCTTTCCCATTTCTTCAAACATTAAAATCCACAACTTAACACCCATATGTAATGTCACACAATAATACATCACACAACTCTATGCATTGTCAAATTCTCGGACATTCTTCTTCTACATTATTAGTACACATCATTATTCTCTCTTTTTCTCATATATATATATATATATATATATATATATATATATATATATATATATATATATATATACTTTTTTAGTTTTTATTTATATATATGTTAAGAATTTAAATTAGATTAAACTCAAAGTTATATGAAATGTTTATTGCTAGATAAAAATTAGGGTTAAATATGTTTTTAGTTCCTATATTTTTGGGCGATTTTGATTTTAGTCCATTTTCAAACTAAGGTACAATTTAGTCCTTCAACTTTAAAAAACTCTGGTTTTAGTCATTTTTACTAAGTCATTATTTGCTGTTTTAAGCACGTTTTAGTAAACAATCCAAATGCTATAATGAAACACGTTTGAAACAACAAATAAAGTTAAAAAAAAATGGTAAAAATGACTAAAACCAGAGTTTTCTAAGATTAAAAGACTAAATTATACCTTAGTTTGAAAATGAACTAAAACCAAAATCGTCCAAAAGTATAGAGACTAAAAACATATTTAATCCTAAAAATTATAACCGGTAAGTAAAATTTATATATACATATTTTTACTTAAAGGTGCAGTTGTCTAAATCTTATTATTCGATTGTAACTTACATTACCTTGACATTATTGATACCATATTTAACAAAACCATCCTTGTTGTAAATTTTTTTTTCAAAATAAATTAAAATTAAACTCATTGTTTTTAGAAAAGTGGCACGAAATTAAGAATGATTTAGCAAAAGAATGATTTGATGTTGTTAATAGAATATTTCACTCATTAAATCTCAAATCAACCATTGTTGTATATAATTAACACGTGTTGTGTACATTGATTGTGTTTTCTAAATAATATTTATTAAAATTTAATTCTGTGATAAGCATTTCTTTTTATAAATATTGCCAAAATATTACTAGTGCTATATATTAACTCAATATGTCATGACTTGTGAATAAATCATTATTTAACTATTTTTTTCTGAAATTTAAATGATTATATTTTAAAAAAGGATATATATATATATATATATATATATATATATATATATATATATATATGTGTGTGTGTGTGTTAGCTTCTATCCCTATAATTATTAAAGATGATGATACTTAGATAACATTTTTTTTATAATATTTGAACATCATTTACGTGTATTGGTCCAAAATTAATCATATTTTTATCTATTCGTAATTAAATGTCCCCACTTGAATTATTGACTTATGTTTAAGACCTTCTATGCATAAAAATTTCCTTTATTTTGGTTATTTTTTCATGTTTGTCAAGGATATTACCTGTGGAAGATATTTTTTTTATTTCAAAATTCAATCAGATTCCTGAAATTAACGTTTGTTGACTTCATGGTTATTAACTCGAATCACTCGTAATATAAAAGAAAAAGAAAATACTTTGAAAAACTTTTTTTTCGGTCATGACAACTCTAGATAATAGTAAAATATCAAATTAAGTTATTTAATTAAAATATAATTTCAATTATTAAATAAAAAGTTACTAAAACTGATTATAGGAAGGTGGTATAAATTTATGCCGTTAACATAACATTATATAATTCATCCATATTTGTCAAACTCCTTGCTTTTAACCTATAAAAATGGGTGTTTAAATGATTTCAAAACACACATAAATCTCTTTATTTTTTGTAAGATTAAATCTACTTTCCTCTTTATTTTGTCAACACGTGGTATTTGATTTTCACCTTTAAGATATCATTTTAAGTAAATTCAATACAGAATCATCTTAAGAAAATATATTATTGTTAATAAAGAATGCGAAACTTTTTTAAGTGTATTAAATTAGCACATTGAACGACTTAAACAATCATGATAGAATGTGAATACATCAACAAAATCACAAGGAGAAAAAAAAAATGAAGATAAAGATTATTTAAAAATAGAATTGATTTATGAAAAAATATATTAGAAAAAAAAAAGAAGTTGTTTTATTCCATTTGAGCATTATGAGGAGGCACCTAGGATGAATTATGAGTGATGTGGCTCCCTCCTCATAATGGTTAAATAAGAGTAACATTATATGATATGACTGATCCTTTTTTTTTCTGACGAAGGGGTCATGTTGAGATGAGAAGTGTTGTGCTAAATTTGGACTAAAATGAGAGATATGTTGTATAATTAACGATAGCTTCTTTAGAAGAATCAATTTGGGCATTTATCTATCTATCTATCAATCACTCAGTCTTCAAAGGAATAATAAACAAACACAATCATCCATTTCCACTCTAACCTCCCACAATTGACACTTTGACACTGCAATGACGTTGACCCTCCATACCCTGTTACACTTTTTTCTTTTTCAGGATCCATAAATACTTTTAGTTTTCCCTTTTTCTTATTATCATTACAACAATCACTCAGATCATATCAAATCAACGTGACTGCCTATAGTTTTATCTACTCAACTTGCATATAACAGGTAGGGTTGTGTCACACTCTAGTACACTGCACATTTTCTGACAAACCAACCTATACCCATATGAAAATCAAACCCCTTTTACAACTTAAAAGGGATATGTTTTTCCCAACGACTAAAATAAAGTCATACTTACTGTATGTATAATTTGAAATCATGATATTGTAATAAAATGGAACATGTATTCATATTGTAAAAGGGTGGTTGCTCCTGATTGATGCGAAAAGCCAGCACCACATATGGCTTGTTGCGTTCACTTCTCGTGGCTTGAATTGTCATGGGAGAGTCAATTTAATGAAGTTGGTGAGTTGGTAATAAATGTGATAACAAATTCTACAGCAATTCCCTGAAATTAATTGTTTCTGGTTGTTTCCAAACGCACATTCTCAAGCTTCTGCTCAAAAGCGAGAGTGGTCCTGATTCCTACTTGGAATGAAATCATTTCGACAATGAAATTGCATGGAAGTGGTAATCAAAATGGTACACAATCTAGCACTTCATCCCAAGCTAAAACTTTTTTTTCCCCTCTCGTTTCATTAGCTTTTGCTCTTTTTCTTCCAAGTTTACTTACAAAATACAGAAACATAACCAACCCAAGCCAAACTTTTTAAGCGTTCAGAGACAACCAAAAACAACACTCTATTTTCCTAAGAAAAAAGGAAAGAAAAAACAAGAGGGAATATAGGTTAAACTGAAATCTCAGCTTTTTCAACCATTTCCTTTTACTCTGTTTTCCTCAGTCTTTCTCTCTTGTAAGTCAAACCTACTCAAGGAAATAAAATAAAATGCAATGTACAAAACGTACATAGAACCCAAGGACCTAATCTAGGTCCCCCCCCCAAAGAAAAATCCACCCTCTTTCTTTCTTCGAATTCAATTCAACATCTTATTCTCTCAACTCCAAACGATTCCATCAAAATTAGGCTGAAGGGCATCAAAGTAAAATCCCAAATTTTCCATTTTGCCCACTTCACCCATGCGTGGGATATTTGAGGAGGAACATCATTTTGGAATTAGAATTGAACACTTATGATAGCGTAATACCACCAAAATCCTCCGTTCCCATTCAAGTACCAACTTCAATAATCTCTTCCTCAATAAATGTCTTCCCATTTTTTCCATGAAGCTCTTCTCTTGTAATTTGTGTTTGCACTTAGCCAAAACCAAACCAGTGGCCACTATGAATTTGGTTGCGGCAAGTGTGAGCGCGCAAAAGCTGTTCGATGATTTGCCTCAGCTTCAAAACACCGTTCAATGTCTTGAGCTATTCTCTTTGCGTCCATGGATGCACCGAGTAGTCCCTTTTTGGTAAAACCCACAGCATACAGACCATTTTTACCTTTCCACCCATTCGGAAATGGCGTCACAGGATACCCATCTTCCTTGGAGAACATATCTTCTTCCTACACAATTTAATTGCATTATTTTAGAATTTTTTGAGTCACTGAAAAAAAAAATGAAAAAAAATAAAACATGTTGTATTTAATACAAGAAGAAGAACGGGTAAGTGTCATGTGTCACACCTTAAGCCAATAGGGCACATTGCTTTTGTAACCAGTCGCCAATATGATTGCATCATAATTCTCTGTCCTTCCATCCACAAATTCCACTGTGTGACGTTTAAGCCGCTTAATCCCTGGACGCACCTACACCAATTTTCAGTTCCACATTCAGATTTCAATTGCGCCTTCGTATCAAACAACCAATCTAACCAAGAAAATAATTAACCCCACCCAACGCGATCAAAACAATCATTAGCGATTTGAGATTTTGTGATTAGTGATTAGTGAACGCATTTTGTCGAGTAGCTTTCGGATATTTTTCATTAAACAACCCAAAAAATATACTCTAAAACCTTGTGCTTTCCGCGCACGATTTGATTGGAAACGTACAACGATTATGCAAAACCAAAATCTAAAGATGGGAACACAATAAGGGGTGGTTTAATTATTTATGCAGCACTCGATGAAAAGCAAAAGAAAAAAAAAAAAAAATTAGGTAGCAGCACCATTTAGAAAAAGCAAGTATGTATGGTAAGTAAGTAAATAAGATGTTTGTTGCGGTGTGAGGAGGATTGAGATTAAAATGGAAAGTTGAAATTGATTAGATAAAAAGGGAAGTACCTTAATGTCTCCACCTTTAATCTTGGCAAGGGTACCCACATCTAGCACAGGCGTCTTTCCTGACATGTTTTTGAGTTCGAGGGGACCCAAACACGGTCGATCCAATCCCAATTCAGAAGTGTCACCCAGCATAAGCCATGACACCATTAGCAAGAATCGATCGACAAGTCGCATGGGTAACCATTTCAGCAACCACATGGACAACCCGAAAGTTGATTTTCCCAGCATCTCTCGTGGTAGGACGTGTACCTTAACCAAACCAAACACACAACAATTTTTCATCTTAGTCACCACAGTAACAAAATCAATAATGACACCACGCCTTTCGGCTATTTGTTTTTCTTTTGGGAAAGCAGTTGCAAATATAGAAATAGGAGAAAAGAATTTGGTGCCTAAAACAATGGAAAAATCACTCATCACTCATCATACTCACACCTATGCTGCGCATGCTTAATTAAATAATTAAAAAACCAGGAAAGTGCAAGATCGAGTTTTAACTTTTAAGACTTGTGTTCATCAAAAGAATATACTGTTTGTTTTTAGCAATCCATTGGAACTTGAAGCCGGGTGATGCAAAGTTTGTAATTTGTGTATGTGTGAGGAGAGCAAGAAACCCAAATTTGTGGACTGATTAATGAACTTCTTTATTGTTTCGCTCGCAAATTCCTTTTTCTGATTGCAGTGAGTGATGTGAGAGTTTATATACATTATATTTTATGGAATTTTTGCATGAGAAAAGGAAAAGAAATTAAAAAACCCCATCTAAGGTTTTGCAAGCGAAACATGACAAAAGTCGCAACACAACAACACGAGATTTAAAAAGCGGAAATCAGAAAAAGTTAGCGTCTTGTTGCGAAGGAAAGTTTCTCATATTAAATCAGAAATTAATTCCAAGTAAGAAGGGACATGAACTTTGGGAAAGAAAAAGCTTGTACATTTTTTTTTTCATAACCATTTTTTATTTTAGAGGGAAAGAGATTCGGAGTTCTTACTGTGTCTCTGACGACAAGTGAAGGAGTAGCATTATGGTTGCAAAGATCCAAGCAAACCTCCATGCCAGAATTTCCACACCCCACCACCAAAACCCTTTTCTCTCTGAACTCTTCTCCACTCTTATACAAACTCGTGTGTCTTATAGGCGCACCAAACTCTTCTACCCCTTCGATATCCGGCACCACCGCCTCGGCATTCTCGCCGGTGGCCACGATCAGCCACCGGCACAAGTACTCCGTGGTGTTCTCCGCCTTGTCGACGGTCTTGACCCGCCACAGCGCGAGTTTGGCGTCAAACTCTGCATGCTTCACCGTCTCATTGAAGGTTGGCTTAATCTTGAAGGTTTGCGCGTAAGTTTCCAAGTACTCGACGAACTGCTGCTTGGAAGGGTATGTGGGGAAGTGAGAAGGGAAGGGCATGAAGGGAAGCTCGCAGAATTGCTTTGGTAGGTGAAGGCGCAGGCGATCATAAGTCTTGAGCTGCCACAGAGAAGCTATGCAATTGGATCTTTCTAGAATCACGCTTTCGATGTTTTTCTCTCTCAGACACGCTGCTGCTGCAAGCCCCGATGGCCCAGCTCCTACTATCACAGGCCCTTCAACCCACACCGTTGAAGAAGACGATGCCTTGTTGAACAAAGGGTCATGCGCTTGCTTTCCCTCTATTTCTCTTATGCAATAGTCCATCAAGAATGCAATGAACAACCAACCAAACAACAAAACAACAATTCACTTCTATACCAGTATCTCACTCTCTGTACTGAACTTTCAGACTCAGAAAATGAAAACTGTATCTATAATAACTCAGTATTTCCAAGAATCAGTCTTTCTGACCCCAGAGTCAGGTGAAGTTTGAAACACAAAGAAATGGGTAACAAGAAACCTCTTTCTCTCTCTAACTCTTTCTAGTCTTGGCTTGAAGAAGAATTAGGGTGAGTGGACTGGTAATTTTTTGGAGGCTTATGTAAAGGAGGATTACACTGTGAAAAAAAATAAATAAATTCCCGTGAAAATTGGATGGATTAAGAGGATGTTATCCAGTAGCAAGAATTATAATTTCTTCTCCCACTAAGTGTGTTATATATGGTTGAATATGGAAGAGAGTTAAGCGGGAGGATGAGCACCAACTACGGGGCTATATCAGCATTCATCACAGAGAGAGACTGAGAAGGATGGAGATATATATATATATATATATATATATATATATATATATATATATATATTCCTATTGCATGATAGAAGGAATTTATATGGACGAAATCCAAGTGGTAAAAACAGAAGCAAAGATGGTAGGGACAATTTTTATATAATAGTTAAGTGTGTGTTGTTATTGAATTTAAGTAAATAAATGCACATAGTTTTGGTGGCAAATTAAAGTTGGAAATGGAAGGGAAATTTACAGATTTAACCTCGCATCATGAAGAAGTACGTCACTGTGTTCGTCAAGGGAAGATTTTGATTAACAGTGAGTGGATTGAAGAGAATGATTATTCGTTGTGAATTGGTTAGCAAAAATATGAGGGTTTGTTTTAAACAGAGAAAAATCTAGAAATAATAAGTTGGGGAATGTGGACTGACTCAGCTTCACCTGGGTCGTTCCTAGATTCTATCCAGTATGTAACCACGCACTATATTTTCTCACTCCCATTATATATAACAGATTAAATAATTTATACTGTAAAATCATTTTACCATTTTTTATATAACAACTTAATTCATTTTTATTATTTCTAATTATAAAATCCTTTTTAAACTATAATAAAAACCATTATTAGATTTCGGATTCTCTTCACTTCTTATAGTTTACTTTCATATATTCAACCACTCATCATCCTATGATTATAAAGTTTTTATTTCCTGCAATTACAGAATTTTTAATTTCTTCCTTTTGTTAATCAGATTCTATTTAGTCCAATTTATTAATTATTTATATTTCATTTTTTTATGTTTATTTATATTTTAAAATCTTATACATTAACATTTTATTTTATTTTTTTAATTAGAAGGGATTAAGCTTGCTATAAGATAAGTTGGTTCATTAATTAAGACCGTATTTACTTATCAGGAAAGAAACAAACATGACGAAAATATACAAGAAATAAGTTGAGAGAAAAAAACAGATAAACAATAAAAGTAAACATTTAATTGTTTGGAAATGTATAAATATTTAAGAAACAATTTTGGTGAATAAATTGAATCAAAAGGGTCGACAAGGGTTAAAGGTCTATTCAACATAAGCTAATATTTAAAAAAATAATAAAAAAAAAGTTAGAATATTCGTTATTTGTTATAACGACTTAAAAAATATCTATAAAAAATTGTTTATCATCTTATTTAATATATATATATATATATATATATATATATATATATATATATATATATATATTTAAATAATTGTATCGTATATTAGTGAATCTTAAGCCTAAATATTATTGTATATTTGATTTTTATCTGTATTTTGAATGTTAAAAACTTATAGATATTATTGTTATCGGTGCGCCTTGCAGTAGTTTTTTACTGGTTTAAGAATCATTCCAATTTTCAAAACATAGAGAAATTAAAATAAAATATTTTGAATTTTGTGTATTGATTTAATAGAAAATAAGAAACAAAATGAATAAAAATATAAAAGGCTCTTTTACTTTCTACATTCTTTTATTCTTTAACCAAACAAATGAAAATAATTTTCTTTCCCACATTCTCTCTAAAAACCTCCATTGAAAGGTGTGAGCCAGTTTAATGTACTTAAATTTTTCACAATCTTTCCATGATTTGAACAGGAAAATCACTCATTTTCTTATCTCTTCAAATATAAAAGATATATAATCCTGACTAATTTTATCTCATTATAATAAATTATTCATAAAAAATATTTTAAGAGATATTATATTTCCAATGACAAATTTTGGAAAGAAAGTTTAACGACTACTTTTAACGAAAATAATAAATTATATAATATTAAAGTAAATGGTTTTAACATTTAAGGTACATTTAATATTCTTTGACTTATTAATATATCTCCTTATTAATATAATATAAGTTGGATATTTAAAAAAAAAAATTAAGATCTTGTTTATTTATTTGAGTGGATTTGGGGAGAGTATTTGAGAGGACTTGATGATAAATATTTTTGTTGTTTATTTGAATAGATTTGGAGGTAAGTGAGAGTAATTTTGGAAGTAAATTTTTTTAATCTGTCACATAGTAGTCCTCACAAATTTTACTTCAAAATCTACTGTCACTTATTTCCAAATTTATTCAAATAAACAACAACAAAAAATTACCTTCAAATCCTCTCAATTACTCTCTCCCAAATCCACTAAAGTGAACAATTTCTAACTACATCACCAACATAATTTGCTTCAATATATAAATCTATTCTTTTATAAAATTTTGAATCTATTTTAGATTTTAAATTTAATTTAATCCTATAAAACCAAACTTTAAAATAAAATTTATATCCACTTATATATAATAAATTCTTCTTAAACATAAATCACCATGCATGTTATTTATATTCAGCATACATTACTCTCAATCAAGTAGGTTTTACACATAAATTATCTATATTATAAAACGATTAAAAGACTCAGAAACACAATTTAGTCAAATAATTCGAATCAAAAAAATTTAATGATGTTTTCTCTTGTTTTGAAATGATAAAAAAAAACATCATTTAACAAGTCATTTTTAAAAATGTTTTGATGATTAAACTTAAACTTTTTATATATAAAATAATAAAATAAAAAATAAAAAATGTGTGTAAAAATATATTAAATATAAAAATAAGAGGAGCTTAATATAAATAGGGCAGTGGAAGCATTAATGGCATAATTTTGTTGAGAGTAGAGAGTAGGTGAGACAGGGATAGGGCCTCTTCTCCGTAGTCCTTTGAATTTGACAATTCTCACCCAAAATATTCTCACACTTTAATCTTCATTTCAGCTTTCCAATTAATTACTTCTGCCATTTTTTTAGGGTAGGCCAATTATGTGTTCTATTAATCAATCAAGCCTTCACTTCTTCACAAATTCTTAGATCATCCATTTTTGGAAAAACTATCATTTCTGGCTATCTCAATGCCTCAACTTCATAATGGATTCCAACAAACAATTCTTTTTACAAATTTAAGTGCTGTAATTAAGATAAATAATATATAAAAAGAAAATTATGAAAAAAAGAGAGTTGTTGTTTTAAAATTTTGGATTAAACAACATATAGAAATTAAAACCAATTATGTATTATATATATATATTTTTATTAATAAATCAGACTAATTTGTGAGAATGTCGATTAACTAACAAGTCGATCGTTTCAATTTGATCAACAAAACTAATTAATAATAGAATAAATATCAGATTAACACTTAATCAATAATAACTAAAAATCAAGTAACTAATATTGATTAAGTCATGATTAAATTAATAAAAAAGTAAAACTCATAACAACTAATATAAATAAAAATTTAAAATGTGTTGTTCACATCTTACACTACAACACTTAATATCTTTTTATTCGATAATTTATTGATTTTAGTTGTAAAATACATTCTACATGTACCATTCAAATGATTAAGAAATCAAACAAATAAAAAATAAAAATAATATAAAATAGATTATCTAAGAACTGAAAATACTCTATTAATCAGGG
This sequence comes from Vigna reflexopilosa, assembly GCA_027742785.1. Taxonomy (NCBI): domain Eukaryota; kingdom Viridiplantae; phylum Streptophyta; class Magnoliopsida; order Fabales; family Fabaceae; genus Vigna; species Vigna reflexopilosa. The sequence goes on along the minus strand of CM050918.1, from coordinate 6,846,817 downwards.
CATGGCAAAAAATATTGAACTGTACTATATTATAGTTAATTGTACTATATTATACTAAAAAGAACTGAACTATTTTTACTATAATTCAAATATACTGTTTTATGGTTCAGTTTTTAAAAACTGAACTTAATAAATTTTTTGTTCAGTTAACTATAGTTAACTTCTTACTGAAATATAATAAAAAAAATCACTTCGTCCTAAAATAACTATAGTTTTTTTTTCTCTTATGTAATTATTTACAAGTAAATTTATTAAAAAAGATGGTCTACTTTATTACAAAAGTGAAAAATGTTGAATTAATTTATCTTTAAATTTAATTTGTTATATGTTAATTCAAATAAATTAAATTTAACTATTTGATTGTTAACCTTTAATTTGTTATATGTTAATTCAAATAAATTAAATTTAACTATTTGATTGTTAACATTATCTTGTATTAGATGAAGTTCATATAAATTATTCTTAATATAAATATATATATATATATATATATATATATATATATATATATATATAACTAAAATAATTATTGAAGTGGAACCCACAGCGTTATTATTAATTTACGTTCATCACCTGCCATATACCATGTCTCTAACCATCCCATAATTGCTTCCGTAATTTCATATATACATATAATAACCATCCATGCACCATAATATATATATATATATATATATATATATATATATATATATATATATATATATATATCTTTATCAAAAATATTTATGAAAGAAAAATAAAAAAAAAGTTTCTTTTTTTTATAAACTACATGTAATTTATACTTAAAAATTAATGAGATGAAATTTTACAAACAAATTTATACATAAACTAATTAATTTATATACTCAGGTGGTTTTTTTTTTCTAATAAGAGTATTTTTCCTCTAAAAAAAGTAAAAATAGTATAGTAGTTAAAATTAGTGTAGTTTATAATTCAGTTAGTAGTTTAGTTCAGTTTATATATAGTTTAGTACCATTTACAATTCAGTTAGTAGTTCAGTTCAATTTATATTGTAGTTTAGTACAATTTACAATTCAATTAGTAGTTTTTTCAATTTATATTGTAGTTTAGTACAATTTAGTACAGTTCAGTTCAGTTTGATAAAACAAAAAATAGTTCAGTTCAGTTTGTTTGAATTATTTTACAATTCAATTTAAACAAATCAGTTTTTAGTTCAGTACAGTTTTTAGCAATACAGTACAAATCTATTTGTCCACCCCTACTATTAACCAATATTAAAACAACTATCTTAAAGTTTTTGGATAAAAATAATATTAATTATGACCTATCACTCAAATTCACAACTTTTCTAATTTGATTACTCTCTCTGTCCTTCAGAAACTATAATGCATGTGAAGGTGGTTCAATGTTTTTTTTAATAGGCATGCAAAGGGTTTCTATAATTTGTTGGTTTTATTCCTATAGTTAAAATTAGAGTTGTATGCTATGCAACTCTAGAATAAATGGATCCGTTTCATTCTTGCCAAATTAGTTTTTTTCTTTCTGAATTTGGGTTTGGTTTTATCATTTGTCTTTCTGGAATATGTTGATATGATGTTGAACCTTAGAATTAATTAACCTTTTTCAAATAAAAGAGAAAGTGGTGAATATTTCATAACGAAATTATTGGTACCCACCTAACAATTTTCTTAGAAATAATTGGAAGTATTACACTACATTTTCTGACAAATGACACATCCAAGTAATGCTAACTTTAATTTTAGCATCTTTTTATCAGATATATACGAATACCTTACAAGGGTACCAACAAGTACACCTACTTTCCTTTCATCTATTCTTATATATCAATATTCTATTGTGACAATTAAGTAGCTATCAACGCTAATTCACACTTTTTACAAACCAAGAGACAAAAGTAAAAAGTAAATAAATAAATCAAAATTGAATACTAAAAGCTTCCAAATAAAAGTTATCCTAATACCTCAAGTCCATCGAAAATTTATTAAAAAAAATAAAATAAAAAATCTACATATTCAATCCATCAAATATGTTAAGTCATATAATCCAACAAGGCTTATTCAACTTTAATAGCATAATTTGTCTTTCTTATTTTACACTTTATTTAGCTATTATATTTCATCATGTTCTAACAATTATTTGACACAATAAAATAAAGGAAAAAAAATACATAAATAAGAATAATTGTCTAAAAACTATTCTCATTATGTCATTCATCTTTGTCGATTTTGTTAGAATTATTGTATGTAACCATGTTTTCAAGCTAGTTTTAATTTGGACTTTGCCTCTCTTTTTATAGATTTTGTTCTTTATTTTCACCCAGTTATTTTGGATGTCTTGTTTTTGAGTCAAGCTCATTTCAATGTTTTCAATAAATGTTTTCTATTTGATTTTTCTTTTCCATTCTACTTGTTTTAACAATTCTCTTTTTTTTTTTTATCTTTTTACAAATTAATCTGTCTATTATATCTTTTGATCTTATTAAAATGAAATTACTATCTCAACATTTTATATATGAAAAAATAGCAACCACAAATTTTAATAAAAAAAATATTGATGTTCACCTAAAAATAGTCTCACGGTTAAAAAAAATATAAGAAACATCAACAAATAAATGGTTTTAATTATATGAACAAATAAATATTTTCAAGAATGTTACTTAAAAAACAATTAACTTTTACCTTTCCATATCACGCATCCAATTCCGAAAAGGACAATCATATTTTGATATCAACAAGCTTTTACACATATTTTAACACTATTTTTTTCTTTATAAATACTAAAGTTATAATGACTATTTTATACTTTTAGTTATGAAATAGTTGTTTTTTTTGCGTTAAATAATTTTTTAAACTATAAAAAAAAATTCATTATATTTCTTTATTTTTATTTTATCTCTCAAGTCGTTTAGAAAAACTTCTAGAATGATATATGAGTCAACTTAACATTTATGTGGTAATAATTTATATGGATTTTACCATATTTTACGTAGAGAAAGTAAAAACTTTCAACTCACATAAAGTTTTATTATAAAATTTATATAAAAATTAAATTTGATTTAAATTTAGAAAAAAATAAAATTGTTACTGTTAGATGACATTACTGTTATCACATGAAAGTGATACTCTTATATGACATGATTTGACATGAGAGTATTTTTTTAAATTAAAAAATATATAAATATAAATAAACTAGTAATAAAAAAATATCATAAATTAACACATAATATTTTATATTCAAGTATTATTAATTATTTAATCGATATTATTAAAAATATTAAATTGATAAAAATTAGGATTTTATTGAAAAAAATAAACAACATTTAGATATTATTGAATGTCATTCTCTAATGCCACTTTCTTTTTCCTGTAAGTATCCTATCCAAATTTTCTAAATTTTGTTTTCTAAAAATGTATATTAAATGTTTTAAATTAGTAAAAGTAAATAAATTATAAAGGTGAAAAAAATGTGAGTTATGAAAGTATTATCAAATAAAATATAAATAGCTTTTAGTAAAAATTTTAATATAAATTTGAAAGTATAAGAACCTTTAAAGTGTTACCAAATAAATATTTTTAGTAAATTTTTTAATATAAATATGTAAGTACGATAAACCATAATTGTTTATTTTATATTTTTTTTCTCACACAATAATTTATTTTAATCAATTATACACGTTTTCGTGTTATCAATCCTCATATTTGGATATCATTTGACATTTATTTCATTGTCATCCAATTTCACGACATATGATTTTTAAATTCTTTTGAAATTTTATTTCCTTTTCAATTCCAGTTTAGGCTTTCCTACTCTCTTTATCTATGATTTTTTTTTTACCTTTTCAATTTAAGTAAACAATATTGAAATATGAAATTTAGAAAAAATAATCTATAAATATTCTTATGTTTTTTATTTATGTAAACAATATCGAAGTATGAAATTTAGAAAAAATAATCTATAAATATTCTTATGTTTTTTATTTATGTAAAAAATATCGAAGTATGAAATTTAGAAAAAATAATAAAAAAGATTAAAAATCAGTTTTATATAACTATCCTTATCATATATAAGTTAAAAATTATATTAAAGGTAAAATAGAAAAAGTAAAAATGTACATCAATGTATTATATATATATATATATATATATATATATATATATATAGGTATGGAAAGTAGTTAAATAAAAAAGTATTTAAAATATATATTCAATTATATTTATTTGAAATATTTGTAAGAATAAAACTGTGGAACTTTAACTTTTAAAATCAACAATATTTCTTGTGCGATAATTGATTGCAATACTTAAAGTCAGGAACAATAATAAAAAGAATACAAAATAAAAGATTATTATATCTACAATTAAAATTAATAACAAGGAGAAAAACAAAAATTGTTAATTAGTATGAAAACTAAATTATAATAATTTTATTTTGTTATAGTAAGAGCAAAATATAATCGAAAAAAATATTCAATTTTTTTTTATAAAAAAACAAAAGTTACTCGTTTTATATTAATAGTAAGATGATGGAATAATTTTAAATACTCAACAGACAAAATATTTAGTATAAATTCAATAAAAAATATTTAAATTTATAAAAAACTTAAAAGTTATTAACCAAAAAAAAAACTAATTTAAAAACACACCCTAATTATAATCAATGAAAATAAGTACAATTATGATAAATATATATATTCAATATGTTTTTAACGAAAATAATAAAAATAATTTTCTTTTTTATTTTTATATAAAAAATAATAACAAAATGATAAAATACTTTTAAATACACGATAAAAAAAATTAAATGGGCTGGAAACTATAAATGAAAAGAAAAAGTTAATGGTATGCTTGGTAACGTGGAGACTAATTAAACCTCATAAACTAAAACCCATGCAAGCAGGTTTGAAAATGATAGAGTTAATACCGTGTTTAATAACAGGAGTTAGTCTATTTCAGATGAGAACTGAAATTAGAATGAACCCTAATCTATAAACCTATGCCCCTACCAATATTTTTATTCTTAATATTCTATTAATTTCTTTTTGTGGCAGATTTTTCTAGTTCCTAGTAAATTGGTTAGGTGAAAAGGTAGGACGGGCTGTTCGCTTCTGCGATGGGGCCCACCAAAAGTTAGATCCAAAAGCCCAAACCAAGCAATAAACTGGGCTTCTTCATCCATGCGGGCTCGCCGGTGGGCTCCAACACAATTTTATTTACGCCACAAAAAGAAAAACCCCACGCCAACTCTAGCGCGTGCGAGCCTACACTCTATATTTCCATTAAACTATTACTACATGTAAAAGAGTCTCAATAAATATTAAAAAATAGATAGTATATGTATGATTAATGTAGTAGATGTTACATCATAAGTCATTATAGCCTTTGACTAATTTAATTTTATAATAATTATTACAAAAGTCATATCCAAAGTTATTTTTCATTAGATATTTATTGGATATCATGTTCTTAAAGTTTAATTTGTAATTTAGTTTTTATATTTGATTTTGATTTATTTTTGTTTTTATAATTACTTTTTCATTTGATTGACTATAATCATTTTTTTCATTCGACTCAAGGAGATCTTTTTGTTAAATTATTGTTAACGTTTAGTCTAATAAAATGTTTAATTATTAATTTGATTTTTTTATTGAATTAGGTATTTATATTATTTAAATAGAAATAATGTAATATTTTTTTTGTAAAATCAAATATAATATTAGTAGGAGTAGACATATGTCAGTCAAATCTTTTTCTCTTTTTACAATCCTTTTTTTTTCACAATAACATAATCTCAGTGAGATCTTCTCGTTCATATTCAATATTGATTCATTTAGATTTAAGATCACATATCCAAGATCTTTCTTTTTGTCCATTATATTGTTGGATATATGAACTCAGTTGTAACTTTTAGATTGACTATAAAAACCATAAAAGAAGATGTTGACAAAAAAGACAACACATTATTTCATGTAAAAAAATACAGCAACTCAATTAAGTCATAAGATAAAATATAAGAACAAAATTATTAATTAATTCTTTTATTGGATTGGGATGTGATTACGTTTCAAATGATGTCAATTTAACAAAATGGACCACATTAATTATAATTAACAAAAATTTGACCCAATTGAATCAAAAACAAATTTAAGAACTAAAACGAATCAAAGACCTAAATATAGAATCAAATTATTAATTAAGTCAACTCTTAAAATATAGTGATAGTTAGGAACGTATTGAAATAACATTTTTACAATTATATTGTATCAAATGTGTTATTCGTTTTGAAATTTAGAACTCTATCATTGTTTTGTTCCTAAAAGACACTTAGAAAGATTGAAGGGATATTTTGTATTTAAATTGTCTTTAGTTTTAACTTTTAAGTTATGTGAAACTATTAGATATAAGGATAAAATCACGATGAAACCTTAAGTTTAAAAGAGAATAATACTTTAAATATAATTATTGATATTAATGATATTATCTTAATGAATTTGATGTTATAACATTGACATCATTAATGAAAAAAATTATAATAATTCTCAATAAAAGAATCTATTTTAATGAGTTTAAATAACTATATATTATTTAAGAATTAAGGTTTATATTATATTTTTTTTTCAATCATTTGATACGTCTTTTAAAAAAAATTCTATAATAAAATCATAAACTTTAAAACAATGATACATCAATGACTATAAAAGTGAAAAAAAAAACATAAAAAGAACGATACACCAATTAATATAAATAAAAAAAACATAACTAAATGGTAAAACAACTTAAATAAGTGATTTTGAATATAAAAAAAAAATGGAAGAAAAATATGATTCCATTATTTACCTTTATGACAAGAGGATGACGCGTATTAGCATTGGAGAAAATAAGAATCTGTCTTACCTGAACTAATGATTGTTTAATTAAATATTTAGCGCCTACTTTACCTAAGAGCAATTAATATTGTCGCATTAACTTAGTTTATTTACAAGAATTTGGTAGGTTTATTACAACGTACTCCACATAAAAGCAGTGAGAGGTTTAAAATTATTTAATTAATTTTCATACGCAACCTTTTTAGGTGATCCCAGAGAATGCATATCCAGATACATAGCACACACTTAATGGTGTTAATAAGCTATAATGACTTAAAACGTTCATGCGGGTAATTGTTGCACTCATATCCAACAAAAAAAATATTCAATTAGGTTTAGGTCCAGTGCGATTTTATTCAATTCAATCCACCTAATTCTATTTTTAGCCTTTCATAATAAATGTAATTATGGTTTATCAATGCATGTTTTAAGAGGTTAAAAGTGATTGCGCTCATAATTATGTGTGCAAAATCAAATCAGCGTGCGCATACTTGTACTTTAAGAGGGTTTAAGTAATTTTATATTGCTGTTGCCTTCAACTTCACTTTGCTTATACATTAAAAACCGAAAGCACAATCAGATTATTATCCTAATTACTATTAATTAATATCTTAATTACTAGTGAAACATCATAACAAATTCCATCTAATCATCATACAATTTAGTGGGGACGTGAACAAAGCCTTCTAAAGCTGGTGGCTGCACAAACTACAATATCAAAATGGGTCTCACCACTTTAATATTCAATCACCTAAACTAGTTTCCTTTCATTTATATATTAGGTTACATTCAACACAATTTTATACATCTTATCAATCTCCAATATTGTTGTAAAAAATGTTTTGGCATTTTTTAAATCATTTTATTCATATCCTGTTTCGGTTACATTGGTCTGAGAGACAGTCGTCCTAAGTCAGATATATGTTTCATAAAAAGGTCTATCTTTAATTAAGATAGAAAATGATATTTTTACCTACTCAATTGTATATTTACAGAGCTGGTGATAGCCAAGAGTAATGATTAAACATTAGGGCAATATATTTTTAAGTAATCAAAACCAATAATTAATAATCAATACAGTATATTTGTAAAACTTAAGACAATCTGACCTATTAATACCTGCTAATTGTCCATAAATTACAATTAACTCCGATCGGTATATTTCATATAGTACATAACCTATTAATACTCAAATTTTTCAATGTTTATTCTTTTAGAAGAAACAAGAAAAATTGTAAAAACCTAATAAATAATTACTTTATTTTTGTTTCTCTTCATTGAAGTTTCAACAAAATTTCACTAATTGTATTACTTTCATATTAATAATCTCACATAGTTTAGGAGTCAAAACCTAAAACAGTGTAAGTATTTATTACTCATTCTACATTTTGAGGTATTTTTTAAGAATAAAATCGTGACAGAGTTACTGTTAAGAAGTGGACTTTAAACCTAACTCAACCTTACAAAACTGGCTTGTAAGGTGAGATTTACACAACATGCCCAACAAACAAGAAATATTGGTAGGATATACTCTAACCTGACTCTGATACTATGTCAAGAAGTGAACTTTAAGTCTAATCAATCTCACAAAATTCGACTTGTAAAGTGAGAATTTCATCTATTTATATATTATAAATTGGTCTTATTTCTAGTCGAGGTGAAACTTTAAACTATTTCACACTCTAAAGCGGATAATAGCATACAAATATATGGTGATTTACAAATATCACTCAAGAGACTTGTAACTGAAATATGTGGTATGCAAGTTCTGAACTTCAAGTTGACTAATTATGTTTTTATTTTTCTTAAACCAAAGATGTTGTATAAAAGTAAGGATAAAAAAGAGTTTAAAGTAATGTTAATGAAAACAGAAAATGTGAGATCCAGTGTAACAACCATGCATGCGCGACGAAAGCAATAACTTCATAATGAAGTTTCTGAATTAAGGATGCATGTCACTTTTTAGCACCGATAAGATTTTTGTTATTGATAAAATAATAATAGTTATAATTAATTAGTATGAGTTGTTTTGTAAAGGTTTGATAAGATGCTTTTAGAGGGAAAGTAGGAGGAAGGAACATTTGATTTTGATAGTTCATTAAGAAAGAAAGATGAAATGAAAGGTATAATATGTCGCTTTTTAAACTCGTGTATGTGAGTATTGTTTAAGGCACAAAGAAATCAAATGTCTTGTTCTTGCTTACTCTTTTTCCACTTTTTTAAATCATTAACATGTTTGCATCTATGTATGGAATTCTGTCTTCTTTTTCTTTTCCACACACCAAAAGCCAACAACAATGGACTCCATGTTAACAATTTTTATACGGAAAATACCAATGAAAACAATACAAATAAATTATATATCATTTTCATTTTCCTTAATTATCCAAAAATTATTTTCTTATGTTTTCTATAAACACTCCCTTACATAAAGATTTTTCTTGTAAGAAAATGGGTTTCTCTATTTTTCCTTTTAATATTCAGTGAAGATTTTTATTCGGTGGTTTTTTTTATTTCTTTGATCATTATATTTCAAATTACCTCATTCAACCTCTCCAGTTTGTTATCCCATTATATTGAATGTTTTCTCTTATTTTCAAAAAGTTGCATGGTTACTTTGAGATTCAATTATTATTTTAAAGTTGAACGATTCAAATTGTATTAGTTTAAAGGAGGTGGATGTGACTTGTAGAACAAAACAAAGTCTAAAGTGTAATGGAATTAAGTTTTCAACTTGTGTGTTTGGTTAGAGTTTTGGAATTTTTAGGAAATTTAAAATTATTAAATTTGATTATTCTTTTTAAAATGCTTGTTTTGGATTAAAACAAATATAATTATTAAAATTACTTTTTTTTGAAGAAAATGTTTTAATTATTTATCAAATACAAAAATTCATTTTAGTATTAAACAATATTAGTAATAAAAAAAATTAGTCAGTGATATGTTTTTTTATATTTTTCAAAAAATTGTTTAAATTTATAAAGTTGTTAAATTTAAAATTATTTTTTTAATATTTAAAAAAATCATAATTTGATCTCGTAATGTTTAATTTATAAATCAAACATATTACCAAGTTAACTAAAATTTATTTATTTATGTAATTTTGACATGAGATATGGTAACAAAACCTTTCACATGTTATATGAAATAAGAAAAAGAATGCTTGAGATAAAAGGGAAGATAAAATTTTACTTTGAAAAAAAATTTATCGGTCAAGTCATTTGATTACCAATCTCACTAGTTTTCTCCAGTAGATAAAATGATGATAATTACGAAGTTGGCGAATTTAGAAAAAAACAAGTTTAAAGAAATGATGAAATTGATAAATGAATAACTAAATAATTAATATATGGTTTGATATTCAGTATAATATGACCAATAAAAAGACAACATCTTAAATTAGTGATATAATCAATATTATGACCTTAATTGTGAAATACAACTATAACATAATAAGATATTAGAATATTATAAATAAGTTAAGACACTAATGTATGGATTAAACATATTCATTAAAAATTTATTATCCTGTATATATTTGTTATTGACTTTAGATTAAAAAGAAATTATATGCACATACATTTACCTATATAAATAATCAATGCTTATAAACAATAGGTACATGTATCTAATTATTTCTTTGCTTATAAGATAGGTATCGTATTATAATATCCAATATAAATACTTATTGATAATTATTAATAAAGTTTATTTGAGTGTTTTTTAAAAGATTCAGGTGATTAAAATAAAATTATTAGTAAAAAAAATTATTTAAAATTTGATTTCTTAAATTTTTATTTTCTATCTATAAAATTATAACTAATTTAACAAAAAAAGTTGATTTTTTCAAGTACTAGTCACACAATCCAGTAAAATATATTTATATATAATGAAAGAATAATTTTATAATATATTATATATATTAGACAAAAAAAAATCAGCTGGAGTGATATTCTCCACTTCTTCTGACGTGTTTAAATATGAAGAAGAACTTTAATGATTAGTACAATAGTATAAGGTTGATTAGACAGGCATGGGATGCATTTTCCCATGATTTAAAGCACATTTCATTTTCCAATTAAAAACATGAGAATACAGATAATGATATTTTGATAATATTTTTATTATTTTGTCTGTGATTGATTTATAATAGTATTTATAATTATTATTATTGATTGTAGAATAATTTTGGATCAATCACAGAATGATACATATATGTTCAAATGTTATTAAAAAATATTGTCTAAGTATCATTATCTATAAAGAGTTTTAAATATTAATTAAATTAGCATTTTATTTAGCAACTAGATAGTTAATTTGTTGACAATCTTAGTTTGGAGGGTATGGTGTCATTTATTCTTGCTAACTAAGGCAATCATATCACAACAAATTTAATAATCAATTAATAATACTTTTCATCCAATTCTATTATTCTTCATTTCTTCGACTATACAAATATTATATATAATTGGGATCAGAACATAACATCTATACACTGAGTTGTGAAAAACTTTTTAATTCTATAATAAACTAAAATTTAAAAAATTAGCAAAAACATTGGTTTTTGTAAGAATAAAAGAATGATTATGAGAGGAATAGAGTTTCTTAAAATGGAAAAAACGAGCACTGGTGATTAACATTTTTATATATTAAAGTTTATTTTTAATTTGCTTATTTATTGTGACATCTTAAATTGTTACTAAATTATTTTATGTAAATTCATTCCTTTTTATTTCTATGATTGAAATGAGAAAAATGTAAATAAAATATCGACATTCAAATTACTTTTATTTTGTGGCTAAGTTTTTAAATTCCTAATTACAATGGTATATTCTTTAGATTGCTTATTAAATGCTATTAAATATAATTTAACATCATTTCACTATTTTTCTATAAATTGTTTATCTTCTGAAAACATAACTGAACAGTAACATAGATTTTTATTTACCTTGTATTTATCATGCAGAGTGAATTATCCGTTAATTTATGCTGATTGAATTAATTTATATATTATTTTTTGTTTTAAAAATATTTTTTTATAACAATATAATAAATTTATTAGAAAAAATTTAACTTAAAAGTAACTTCAGAAACTGAAAACATATAAATTATTAAATAGCTTATACTTTGTTTTGAACTTTAAGTTAAAGTAACTTTTAATCAAAGAAAAAGTTGTTCCTTTCACACGAAATTATATATGCCAATTGCTTCTTAGTTTATATTCTGTATGGGTTTAAAAAATGAGTTTAGAACTTTATGCTCTATCTTTTTATATAAGCCAAAAACTGATTGATAAAGTACAAAGAATATTTCAACTCATAAATAAAGTCTAATCAAGAGTCTATTGAGTGTTGTGAACATGCTTAGTATATAAAAACACTAAGTGAAAAATCAGCTTAAAATAAAAAATGTTCATGCAAAAACATCCTAAAGAAACTTTTATATTTTCAATTTTTTTATCAGCCTTTATAAATTTTAATTGGTGGTAATATAAAAGTACAAGTCACTTTTGAAATTTCCATTCATGTTAGATAACAAAATATAAAATATGAAAATAAGTAAAACAGATGACGAAGTAAAATAATAAAATAAATTAAACAACAAGACTTCAATTAGAAAAAATCTAAAAAATTTAAACACTGGATACAAATTTTTAATGAAAACTTAATTAAAAATGAAAAAAAAATTGTAAGAAAATTATAACTTCACTAAACATTAAAAAGATAATAATAATTTTTTTATCACAAAAATACAATGCATGTGTACTAGACACTTATATAAAAACTATTTACTTTTGATTCTTTAAGAATTGGCATTTTCCTTAAAAAAAAAAAAGGTTAACAACTTGGGCTGTAAATGCATGCCTAGGGATTACTTTAAACTAGAGTAATTAATTAGCCTAGTAATAGAACTCATTTGAGTTTTTCTTTTTTTTTTCTTTTTTTTTACATTAAAAAAACAGAGAAAAATATATTATTGTTATTAACTAAAGTTGGTGAGTTGTTGTGAAACTCGTATGTTTTTTTATTTATATAATAGAAAACGCGTGTTTTATATTTACTGAAAAAAAGATAACTAAAAGTGCTTATTAAATAAAGTCTAATTAATTTTTAAAAAGTTGGATTTTCCACATTTAAAAAAGCCTCGAGTCTACTACTAACCTATATATGGGTGTAGGCCTATTATATAAAACCAGCTCTTATTTAAAAGGTGTTATGAAAATTTAATATTTTGTTAAAATAACACTATAGAACTGTACGTGAATTTATGACAAAAAAATCATATGATTATACAACTAAAAAAATTAATTTAATAGAAACAATAGTTTTTATCTGGTGATTCTGTATGAATAAAAATAAATCAAATCAATCACGTTCAAATGCAGGTTTCTTAAAATAGTGTTTTATAATATATATATATATATATATATATATATATATATATATATATATATATATATATATATATATATTCATAAAAGAGAATAAAGTTTAAAAAAGGATGAAGTGTGAATTATTTATTGCGAAAAGATTAAAACAAAAGGGCTGAAGCTGTGTCTTTTCTTTATTTATATTCAGTGTGTTTAGTTGAGAACATAACTACAAAAATGGAGCATTTTTTATTATTATTAAATTACAGTGTTTTCTGCGAAAATAATTGTTTATAGAAATTTTAAGCACGTGCTTAAGTTTTGTAGTGAGTGTCCAATAAGAAAAAATATAATAAAGGGTCACGATAATAATAGTATAAATATAATTTTACTTTTTATTAAAATATATTATCCATGTAAATAAAACTTTAGTAATTTCTTAAATTAATATGTAAGTGTTTTTTGGTATATAATTTTGTAGAGTTTAAAATACGCTTAAATGTTGAATATGAACATTTCTTAACCAAGATAATTTTTATTTTAAATTTAAACCCTCTAAGTTTTACACACACACATATATCTTCGAGATAAATGAAACATAAAATAATAATTTTATAATCTTTAATATAAAGTAAAGTATTTTAAGATAAATTTATTCATATTGTATAGTGTATTGGATTATGTTTATTCAACTTTTTCTATGTATTCTTACTAAATATCGTGAGCATTTGCATTTTACAGTAATAAAGTAAATAATTGATTTATTATTATAAATATTAACATGTTTTATTTTCTACGTAGTAAAAAAGTGAGTTTTTTTTTGGAACAAAATTAATTTCATTATTTTTATTTGAATTACAATAATAATTAATTTAATTAAATAATTAAATATACGTTTAACTTTTATTAAAAAATATTAACAATAAGAATAAATTCAATAAATTTTAAAATTCAAATGAAAAAACTTTGCAGCTATAACTTTAATCATGTTAAAATATCTAAATATTTAAAGGAAGAGTTTTCATTATTAAAACAAATTAACGTGATATAGTTAATAGCTAATTATACTATAAACATAATAATAGTAATTAAAGACGGGTTATAATTAATATATTTCCTCCTTAAAAGAATAATTACTAAAAAAATATATTTTAGCACTTCAAAGTTCCAAGAATCAATTAACTTTCATGAAAGAGATAGACTGCGTTAAAGAAAAGTAGATAGATACTGTTTGTATAAACTCGAGTTCAACTTCTTTTTTTTAGTGAATATTATATTTTTTTTTCCTTTTTCAATGTAGAGTATGGATTTTTTTTTTTTTTTTGAGATGGTCTTATTCGCTTAAATAAATGAAAAATAAAGTGAATTTGGATTATTCTGAATAATAATAAAATAATATATAATAATTATATTATTTGCATGTAGTGGTGTTTTATAGGGATTTGAAAGCTAGTTGAGTGTCACCGCCAACAATGGCCAATGAAATGTGGAAACCGCCCCACCACTCTTGGTCTGCCAAGTGTCATCTAAATAATGCAATTAACACTTAATTCCATAAATTACTATTTTAATTTAACATTAATTAATAAACCAAAATTAGATTGAATTAGTGGATACCACTTTTCCCCACCAATTTAAAATATAGGGTTTAACTAAAGTCTAACAAAAAGACACATTAGTGGGCTAAAGTGTTATTGTTAGCTACATACTTAGTTATTAGCTACTACTTATAACCTTTTGGAGAAAAATATCAATTGATTGGAGTGAAAGTAGGTTTATTTTAAAAAATATATATATAAATTAAAAGTTTTAAAAATAGAAAAAAGTGATTATAATGGAATATTGCAGTAAAAATATATTATAGGTTATAGTTGTGTTGTGAATGAGATAGTGGGTAGCTATTGTGCATTGGAGTAGGATGAGAAGCTAAACATGTTGAGTAAAGTAAAAGAAAATATAAAAATGGACCAAAATTGCCTAACTCGTTGCTTTGAGTTTCATTAGGTTAACCATCACTTATCTATAACTTCTATGGTTTATCTAGGCTGGACCTATGAAACACTCAACTTCACGTGACTTTTTTTTTCTTTTAATAAAATTTGCCTTTTTCTTTTCTTTTTTTTAAAATAAAAATATCACATTTTCCCTTTTTTTATTTATTACAAAAATAGTACTTTTTTTTAAACAATAGTGAATAATAGGAATCGTAGGAGATATGGGTGGAGGATTTCTAAGGTACAAACCAAAACAATAAAAGGCCCAAAAACAGTCCAGGCCCAAAAACAGTCCAGGCCCAATATTTCTCTTTTTTATAATTTCTTCATGCACTCCATCAATTTTTGAATGTTTAAGAAATTTTCTGAAACAATTTTTTTTTTTGGATTTTCTAAAATATGATTTTCAAAACAAGATTTCTAGAAAAAAATTAAAAGTATTTTGGAACAAGTATTTCAAAACATAGTAACTTCAGAAGGAGCTTTTCTAAACAAGCTTTTTAAAATATATGAAATGCCATTCCATAAATAATTTTTCAGAACAAGATTTTTTAATCTTCACTGTATTCTTTATCTGCAGCAGTGGTGTGGTTCATTTTTGTTTATGTAAACATGGACGCACTTAGTAATTATGGGGGTGTAGAAAGCAAAAATGTTGTGTTTATTGGAAACCATCCAAACCCAAAAAATGACTCATGCAAAATTCTTTTCGACCCTTTAAAGAGGATGTGTTCGGTTCAGATTTTAAATAACTGGTACTGGTATTAAAACTTGATGCATATTTAATTACAATTTAAAAAAAATAGACACAATTAATTTTATTTAAATTATAAAAAAAATTGATACATTTTCACTGAAAAAATTATATTTGTGGCGTATATAATATATATAACTAACAATATTATATAATTTTATGGAGTACTTTTAAGTTTTTGTTGCTATATCATAAAACTGTACACTCCTTTTTGTTCATAGTATTTAACCCGTCTCCTTTATTTTTCTTCTTCTAATTGTATTTTTTTTTCTAACCTTAAATTTAACAATTATCAAAATCTAATTTAATTAATTTTATAATTCTCATTACTAATTAGAATTTATAAATGTATTTATAAGTTAATTCGTAAAAGTTTTTTGAAGCTAACTATAAAAAGAAATGTAACTTTAACTTTACGAATTAATTTTAGCTTATGGAATGTTTTGTTGTTGTATTTTTCTTATATCAGATGTATGCTCTATGAAAGTACTACTGACACATTCATTACTAATTAATGCACCTCGTGAATGTAGGCCCAAATAAAGAAATTACCCATGGGCCAATGGCCACTATAATAAGTGTCATTTCAAATATACCTTCCTGTACTGTTAAATATATTTTTTAAGGTAAAATGTTGTTTGTCCTTGATAAATTATTATATTTTTAAATTTTTAATAATTTTGTAATTAATGATTTTTATTTTATTTTTTGTCCCACCTTGTATCCCTTACCATTTCAGTCATCATTGCAATTAATGTCGAACTAAAATTGACAATTATAATTAATACTATAATTAAGATGAAAATATAACTAAAAAATATGATAATACAGATATTTTGAAGCATATACAAACGATATATATTAAATAGAAAATGATATATCAAAGATTTTTTCTTTTAAAAAGACAAAAGATATATTAAAAGGAAGTTTCCTTAAAGTTATAAAGATGTGAAATAAATAAAGGCCCTTGATTAATTAAGAAAAACATGTCAAGTGGACACTTTAGCATTAAATTATCACTTGATGATACAATATTTATTTAATAAAATTTATATTGTTAATAACAATATTATAGTAGTGATATACAATTTTGTTAGTACAGTTGCTAATACTACATTAACATGTAACATTATTGTAATTGATTCACAGTGAATACACTAATAATTTCATATATATATATATATATATATATATATATATATATATATATATATATATATATATAGAGGTTTGTTAACTTGCGTACATCTGTTTTTCAGTTGGTACATTTTAGCAACGCGTACCGGGTTTTAATAGACAAAAATATCTTTATATATTATGGATTCTATGTTTTAAAGTCAAGTGTATATAATTTTCATTCTCAAAACTAAAAAAAATAAAAAACTCCAAACCCTTACTCATCTCTCTCATCCCTCTTAACCCTTTTTCTTTTATCTCTCTTATTTTAACATTTTATCTATCATTTATGGTAGATTAACTGAAAAAAAAGTGTATAATTTATATATAAACTGTAATCGTTTTTACTTTTTTAATGGATAAGGACAGTCCCAAATTAAACTTCTTATATATCTTTTAAAATAAATTATTATATTAAAATCTTGTATTTCATTTTTGTTGAAGTTTATTAGAGTTAAATGTATTTTAACAGGAGAAAAAAAAAGTGTGAATACAGAAAAGTTATTCTCATTAATTATATATCAGAATGTTCTCTATATAGAAAACCTATTATTATAAGTATAAATTTGATAACATTAAATTTGAGTTGTACTGAATTAATCAGATTAAATTTGGATTGGATCAAATCCACCAACGTTCAAGCCTAATAATAATTATGTGTGGATATCAATCATCTCCAAATTTACAATGTGAAATACAAGCATGGTATATGCAATATGCAAGGAAAATGTACCCTCAAATTTAGATCTAACTTGTAAATATGGAAAGTGAAGACCCCGTTTTTAAATAAAAGTGAAAAGAATAATAGTCCCTCTTAGTCAACCATGAGTACCGAAAGTGCTGATAAAGAAAAGAAAAGGTAGAAGAAATATTTGAAAGTATGAATGTTGGTATGAAATGGTGGAGTTAAAGTTTACTTCAAATCTTTGAATTTAGCATGTGGTTGGTTTTGAAAATGGAGTCAAGAAGACACGAAAAAAAGAGTAGAAAACACTTTATTTTCTCATTTTTCTTTAATGTTCCAAAAAAATATATATTTTGACAGGATAAATTGTTTATATTCATTTGACATTACTTTTTTTTTTACTTTTTATTTTATTTTTCTTAAAATTATAAAATTTTATATTTTTTATAACTATTTTATCACTGTATTGTGTATCACATGAATATAAAAGTATATCATAATATTATTACTCATTCCAAAAATGTTGTTTCCAAAATTATCTTTTACATTATAGTATATTGAGTAATAGCAAAATGATTCATTTTACATTTATTTAATACACATTATAAGGATATGGTTCTATAAAAATAAATTTTTATATTTTTTTAAGAAAAGAAAATAAAAAATAATGTCAAATAAATATAAAAAATTTATGTGTCTCAAAAAAGTTGATTTATTTAATATATTTTTTGTAACAACTTCATAAAATGATGGTGAAAGAGATATCATTAATGTGTCATAATCATGTATAATAGCCATTTACAAGGTAAGAGAAAGAAATGCATTGTTGATATGAACAAGAGAAGATATATATATGTATATTAATTAGAAGGTGGTTGATTTGGCATTATCAAATATATGATCGTATCAAGATATTGGTCTTTTTGTAGCCACGTAACTCAGCACTTCTCCACCAAACTTAACCTTAATTACACGACAACGAATTCAACTTATCCCCACCTCTTTATTAGCTAATTAATTCAAAACTAAACACAAGTTGTTACTTTGTTATTTTAATATTGTTAATAATTAGTATTAAATGTGTATTTTAGTAAACTTTATCTTATTCTTCCTGTACCATTTGGTTAAGGTTTGCCGGCCTAACCACATAATTTTTTTTTTTAAAAAAAAGATACATTTTTTTATAAACCTTTTAGTTTTCAATTTATTTATTTCACGAAAATAAAGATTTATCATGAATAAAACAATTTAAAAAAATAAAGAAAAAACTTAAAAATTAATGATTTATGTTAGAATTGTAGATCAATATAAGTCAATGAATTTGTTTAAAATTGATTTTATTCTTGTTGAAAATCGCTTATGTATTAAACTCTTTTAAATGAATTTTTGAATTTTTTTAAAGATTTCACAAATAATTATTAAAGAAGATAAAACAAGACATACAATATTTTATACTTATTTAACTCTAACGAGTTTATATTCAGCCTCGAGATTATAAACTTACAATATCTCTTATGTAATATAAATAGTTAACCAAACAATGTTAACTATTTAAGATTAGGTTACACACTCACATTAAGTACCTTTAAACAACAAATATATAGTAGTAATAAAAATCTAAAAGTAAAAGAAATTAATACTCCTTTAATGCAGATTTTACAGAAAAAATTAGAAATTCTTACTCTATAGTTACTTCCACTCATGCTAGTATACTTTAAATCTTGATTTCACTCCATTGATGTTCTTTCTTTCCAATAATGATTAAAGGTTGTTCTTTCTTCAAAAATGAATGTAATTCGTGCTTTTGAAAAGAAACCAAACTCATTTATATAATAAAGACATAATACTAACAATTTTAATTCATTTAATTGATTAGAAAAATAACTTAATACATTAAAAAAAGAGAACTAGCTTCTTCATTTGCATTTTTAACAAATTTAAAAATACAAACAGTTTTAATCTATTAGAAAAATAACTTAACTAGCTTCCAACTTTGAATATTTACCAGATTTAACAATCAATTAAGAACCTAATTTTACAATGCATGCATTTTAATATATTTAACAATTAATTAATTATATCATAAAGAAAACAAATTAAGTGTATACTATGTAAGTAAATAAAAACACATTTTAATAAGAAAATAATTTATATTAAAATAAATCGTAAAATAAAATTTGAATTTATACTTATAAATATATATAATATTAATAAAATAATAAATAAAAATATTTAATCATATTTAACATATTGTATAATAATAAATAAAAATATTTAATCATATTTAACATATTGTATAATAATAAATAATTAAATAAATAAACGCAAAGATAAGATAAACTAGTTCCCACCATTTTGTTCTATGACAAATTATGTAAGATGGATCTAAATGAGTTTACAAAATTAAATATTTAGTTTACAATATACTTATTTACATCATTTTACATATTAGACAACGTTTGCATATAATAACTGAAAAATTATTGTCTGGTTATATATTGAGTTGTAGTTGTTTTTAATCCAAAGTGTATAACAAATATATTGTCTATATATTTTAAACAACATGTTAGAAAATATAAATAGTTATAGGCAACAATTATTAAAACATCAATATTTTAGATCGTATTTTTCAAAATTTTGGATAGTGGTACCATATATTTAAGGTTCTGGGTAAAACTAATAATTTGGTCCTATATTTGAGGTTTATAATTTAATTTTATCTTTATATTTTTTCATTCACTTGATTTTAGTATACTTTTTTTATTTCATTGTCTTAATATTAGTTAAATAGAGTTAATAGGTAAGTCAATTAACAATCAAATTGTAGTGTTTGAACTATTATATTCTTAACTATATAAATAGTTATATTCTGACTACCAAAGTTTTTTATCTCATTCCTCCTCCTCCTTTACACTATCTCTCCATTTACTACCTCTTCCTCTCTCAATTTTTAAACACTTCAAATTTGGTTATAGTAATGGTAATTATGATGTTCTCTTTAACCTTTGTTTACAACGTTTAATCTTTTGATAGACAAATTGTATGATTTTATCAAAATTATGTTTCTACTTTGATGTGTCTAGTTAGAACGAAACGATGAAACTGACATAGAAAAAATGTCTAAGAGCAAAAGTTTTTAATTCATTTTGGTTTATGTTTTCTCTCTTCCAAATTAATGGTTGGATTCAATGACTTAATGTTTTTATAGTATTTGGTTTTTTTCTTTTGTGAAAGTTTTAAGAAATAAAAATGTTTATTGTATTTTATGTGTTTATGATTAGTGAAATTTGGATTTTGAGATTATTTTAGGAAATGAATTGGATGATGGTGTGACGAAGTTACAAAAATACATGAAATTACCGACAAAATTTTACCGACAAAATTATTTCCGTCAATAAATGATGCATTACCGAAGACATTATCGACGGATGTAAAAATGTAATTACTGACGAAAATTATCCTTCAATAATTATCGTCGGCCAAAATCCTTCGATAATTCTGTCGATAATTCATCTTACAGTTACCGACAAACAAAAGCCGTTGGTAAATCCTTCGGTAATTACCGTCGGCCAAAATCTTTCGGTAAATCCGTTAGTAATTCATCTTGTAGTTACCGGCGAACATCATCCGTCGCTAAATTCGTCGGTAATTCATCTTACGGTTACCGAAGGATATATTCCGTCGGTAAAAAGAGCGGCAAAATTCCCGCCCATTTTCCCCCCTCTCTGTGCGAAGAAGACTATATTTTACTCTCTCAGAGATGAGTTTCTTCATTTTTTCTTTACTTTCATCTCAAAAGCATTTCTCACATTCTCTACAATCATTTTTCTCTCTCGTGCAACCATCTTCCTACACTGCCACTATTGTTGTTGGAGAGCACCACCCTACTGTTGGAGAGCACCACCGTTGTTGTTGAAGAGTGTCACCGCTGCCATTGGAGAACGCCACCGCTGCCGCACCACCGCTGTCGCGCCACCGCTGCCGCACCACCGCTGTCGCACCACCGCTGCCGCAACACCGCAGCCATGGGAGAAGGCCACCGTTGCCGTGGGAAAATGAAGAAAATATGGATTTTTCCCAAATTTTAGGGTTTCTAAAACAATTGGAGAACCCAGTTTAATCTTTGATTTTGGTTTTGGAATGAATTGGATTATTGTTTTGGTTTAGGAATGAAGAAAGTTTGATAAAAAAAAATTGAAATCTGAGAAAAAAGAAGAAGGGTAAAGAGAAAGAAGATGAACCAGATCGGGATATTTACCGACGGACTTACCGACGAATTTTTCCTTCGGTAATTATCGACGGATAGTTCCTTCGGTAATTAGCGATGGATTTTTCTTTCGGTAATTAGCGATGGATTTTTCCTTCGATAATTACCGACGAATTATGTGGCAATTACCGACAGATTTTTCTTTCGATAATTACCGATGGTCATAATAGTTCGTCAGTAAATATTACCGACAACGTTATTACCGACGGAGTTATCGACGAATTTTGGACATTTCCGACAGATTTTGACCGTCGGTAATTTCATGTATTTTTGTAGTCACATCTAACAAAACAAGGTTAATTTAAAAAAGTCAATATTTATGATTTAAACAAAATTAAAACATAATTAAGTAAAAAATATAAAAGATAATTAAATATTTATCATTAATTTAAGAATCAAAATACAAATTAAAAAATTATAAATTTAAGTTCTTAAATAATTTAAATAATTTATTTAAAGTTTTGAAGTAGTTTTATGCATTCAATAATTGTTGTTTCTTTGGTTTAAAAAACACACTTTTTTTTAATAAAAGAAAGCTTGAAGAAAAAAAAAAAACAAGGTTATTTGGGTAGCATTAAATAGTATGGAAATATTTAAATTTATTTTGTGTTCCATTTGTTTCCACTTGCTCCTAAAATTGTGAAGAAAATAATGGGAATATATGCTAAAAATCAAATTTACTTGTGTGTTATCTTTTTAGTGTTTGTTAGAGTAGGGATTACAAATGGATTGGACAGTGTTTATCTTCAATTCAATTTGTATTAAAAAAATTTATCTGTTAATTTTTTTTTATTTTCAGATATAGTTTAAAATACATTTGTTGATATTTTAAAATTTGTAAATATACGTGAATACATACAAATATTTTAAAAAAATATTTTTAAAATTTTTAAAATAAAATTATAAAATATAATATAAATTAAAATTTAATTTTAATTAAATTTATTTTAACAAAATATAAATTAATTTAATTTTAATTAAATTATCTTAATAAAATAAAAATTAAATTTATATTTTAATTTTCTTTTAAAAATAATGTATATCCACAAGTAGTATGATATTGTATCCTATTAGTTTATAAACAAATATTAAAATATCAGCTACTCATAAATAATAAATATTTATATTTATATGAATATGAATATTAATCATCTATCACAGATTATATATATCTGGGTTTGTTAACGTGCGTAGTTAGTACATTTTAATAATGTGTACCGAATTATAGTAGAAAAAAATAATTTCATATAAGAAACTCCCAAACCCTTACTCACCTCTCTCATTCCTCTCAATCCTTTCTCTTTCATCTCTCTCACTCCAACATTTTCCTCTGTGATCTCTATTGTAGCCCCAATTAAAAAAAAAACAGAAACACTGCTATTAAGCAATTTCTTACAAAAAAAAATGATTTTATAATGAGTTTTCATTTTATAATTTTTATCTTATCTAATTTTATCTAATTTTCACAAGCATAATGACATACGAAGGAATTGGTAATTTGCTTAGAAAAAATCAGAAACACTTGCTATTAAACAATTTCTTACAAAAAAAAATTTTATAATGAGTTTTCTTTTTATAATTTTTGTATTTTCTAATTTTATCTAATTTTCACAAGCATAATGACATTAGAAGGAATTGGTAATTGACCTGAGGGTTTTTTAAGAGATGATGATTCAACATATGCAAATGATGAAATTAGAGAGGTTAGTGAAGATGATGAAATTGAACAGATCTTGAATGAACCTTTGAAGGCGAATATGTCAATGACTCAACTCTTTACAGAGGTAAATTGTTTAACGACGAGTATTTCTAATTATTTTTTTCAGTTGATCTACCATAGGATGATAGAGAAAATGTTGAAGTAGAGAGATGAAAGAGAAAGGGTTAAGAGGAATGAGAGAGGTAAGTAAGGGTTTCAAGTTTCTTTTTTTTAGTTTTGAGGATGAAAATTATTTAAATATCCTTAACTTAAACTTATAATGAATCCATAATATATGAGGATATTTTTATCTACTATAATCGAATACACATTATTAAAATATATCAACTAAAAAACAGGACAAACCCCATATATATATATATATATATAAATAAATACGGATATTTTTGTTATTTTTACTCGCAAAATGAAACTTATCTAAAAAAATGTTATCATTATGTGAAAATAACTTTTATCTAATAACTTATCTTCTTCTTTTCTCTCATTTTATTCAACGTTATCTTTTATATCACTTGAATCAAACACTAGTTTTTAACTATAATATTTATTTACTAACATTATTTCCTGTAATAATAATTAAAATAAACCAAAATAGTTTTAAATCGTTTGTATACACAATTTAGTTCATTCATTTTATGTTATTGATTCAACAGTAATAATATTTTTTAGTTAATTTAAACACAGAATCCATTAATGAAGCAAGATCAACTCCATCAAACACCTATATATAGGTAAACATAAGACTATAAAAAAAAGAATCGCTCATAAATAAGCTAACTTTGACACAAAATCCAGTCAATAACTGGGTACATAGGAAGACAGGGCTATTGCAATAAATTAAACAAAAATGAAAATTGTTGGACTTTGTAAATAATTAATATTAAAATAAGTACGCATTTCTTTTAGAATTGACATCCACTTTTAAAATATTTTCATTTGATATAATTGTTTTAATAATATTTAATAAAGTTATCGGTAAATTTGTCAAAATAATTCTCCTTTTAGACATAGATACGTGATTATTATTATTATTATTATTATTATTATTATTATTATTGTTGTTGTTGTTTAATTAAAACATATAACTTAAGGTATTTATATTATAAGAAAAAATATATCTTATATATAAAAGAAATTTTCCTTATTTTCATCTACATTTTTTTTTCAATTTTATACTTTAAATAAAAATATTTTAAATTAAAATAATTACTTTACCAATTTTGTTCTTTTAAGTTATCGTTTCTTTAAATTTAATTATTTTTTTTTTTAATTTTGACAGCTTTTAAACTTAATCATTATTTTAAATTATAAAATTACCTACAAAATAAATACAAATTATTTACAATAAAATTGTCAAAATTATTTATAGTTAATTTTATAATTATAACAATATACAAAAATAATAATTTTATTACTTTTCATTATCATAAAAGAAAAATAAAATAATATATATATATATATATATATATATATATATATATTAGGAAAATTCAACAAGACTTTAATTAATCAACATTTAAAATATTTTAAACTCAAAATCTTAAAATATTTAATTTATGGATTCTTTTTAATAATTTTGTTTTATTCACGGTAAGACTTAGATTCTACTCATACTTTAAATTCAAAGATATTTCTTTCATTATTGAATCTCTTTCATATTGATAAACTCGGTATCAAATTAAAACATTTTTAATCGTGAATACTTTCATTATTTATCACATTCTCTTTTGAAACTTCTGTTTAGAAAGATTTTTAAACTTATAATCTTAAATTTGGATGTGAGTCAATAATATCATATTTCTACTAGGAGAGATTTATTTATTTTAAACGAATTATTATAATTTTTTTTTCTTTTTTTTGGTAACGTTTTTTAAAAGAAACACTTTTGAATTGGTTGAGAATTACTAAACTATAAAATTAATGAATAGTTTGATCAAATAATAGTAATGTTTTAAATTATATTGTGGTCCATTAATTTTTTTTATGATCAATTTTTATCGAACTGCCCAAACAATTAGTTTGAATAAAAAATAAATATATTTTCTATCTAGAAAATCCAAATTCTAAGAATCCATCTATAAAGTATGGAAGTCTAGTTTGTTTCAATGTATTTAATGAATTATATTGTTACACGCACATTTACCAACTTTATAGTCATCACAAATTGACACATAACCCCCACTGTTCCTCTATTAAATTTCAGTGCAGTTGTTTGTTATCTGATATATCTTAATACTATCATTTAAAGTCAACATAATCAAACCACGTGTTTTAATATGTGGCATCGGATCAAATTTAAATACTTTTTACATTCAAAAAATATATTTTTTTTTAAAAAAATGTATACTAATTATTAAATATTTTATTTACATAAATTTAGTAAAACAACTTCCAACTTTTTTCTAATTATTTTTATGCTTTTTCAATATATATAGTTTTACATTAATTGCTCTTAACTATATATGTAAGCATATAGTTGGAAAAATAGTTTTAAAAACTAAAAAATAGCATTGCTTTGAGATGAATATAGTAAGTTTTCTTAATCGTTACTACAATTAATCATCTTAAAAAGAATTTTGAATGACATAAATTTTGAAGCGTAAAATTCCATGATAAGGAATGACATTTTACCATTCTTGCTAAAAGCTTGTTTTAAAATAAAATTAAAATTATAAATATGAGCATATACGACACAAAGCAAATTAAAATAAACATACAATTTAGAAACAGATGAGTTTTACAAAAGCAACTATTGCATTTAGCATTTCAAAAATATTCGAACGTAAAATTTTTCAAGTTACAAAATAGGTACACATCACATTTAAGGTGGTCTTTGTAGGTGTCTTCAATTTGCACCATTATTTGTTTATAGAGCAAAAGGTGGCTATCATAAAATTCAAACACACATGACATCGACTAAATTAATAGTGAATTTTCTAAAATTTTCTGCACTATAAAAGAAATATCAAAGTTTTCAGATTTCACCTAATCAAACACTTAAAACTTCGTATATCATTTTGACATTTCTAATTTATTTATAATAATCACAAAAATATTACATAATATATACATTCAAATGAAAATAAAAAAGAACGTGACAACTTGTAAAAGATTAAAGAATTAAATATGGTATATGAAGAACATGAAATTAGAATTAATTTTTGTTTTAAACTTTAGAAATTAATAGATATAATCATTTCAATTTAATAATATTAATTTTTTTGAATTTATTAAAAAGTGTTTCAAACTCACTTTTGAATTAAAATATGTTAAAACGATATAAATAACTCAAACATTATCTTATAATATATTTAATATGTAAAAAAAAAACTAACGAAATTATATTAAAATGATAATATCATATTCAATTTTAGAAACTAAAATTATATTTAACATAATAATAAATATTAAAATCAACCTAAGATTATCACTTTATTTTTTATGATTAAAATCTTATATATATAATTTACTTGCACCTAATTAAAATAATTCATTGAATGCATAATGTATTCAACTTTGTACATACAAATATTTAATCTACGTGAAATCAAATCATGTACAATAAAAATGAGTAGAACTATACATATTGAGTTAAAATTCAACATTTATAGAAATGTTTTAAAAAATAAATAGAGAAAATGCAGAAATAAAAAGAGAAGTTATCATGATTCAGTTGTAATTAACTTTTCAACTTGTCTTAGAAAGTAACATACCACCCAAACATTGTAAAGGATACAATTAATGAAAAATCCGGAACTTTGCTATGGGCCATATCAAAACTTATTTTTTGTTAAAACTTATTTATCTTAAGTAATTTCATACACCATAATCATTAAAACATACTATTAAAGATTTTATATTAATTACAAATATCCCTACGAAACACGAAACACCTTAGGACATATACATAATAACTAATTTTCCACCAACAGCGGTACTTTTCTAAGAATGAACCATATAAAAAAAGTGTTAAAACTTATTTATTTTCAGTAATTTCATAGACCATAACCAAAACATACTATTAAAACATTGATATAGCTTAATTACACCCATCCTTAATACTCCACTAATACTTATTAGTTGTATTCTAAAAAATTACAAGTGAAAAAAAAATTAATAAATACCACATACTATAATAAACATTGATATTATCGACGACCAAAATACATTAGTAATGTGTAAAATCCGTTGGTAAAGTTAAATTATCGACGGATTATCGACAATCAATCATCCGTCGGTAATAGTATAGTCAGAAAATTTTATCGACGAATTTTTTTCTTCAGTAATTATCGAAGGATAAATCCGTCGATAACTATCGAAGGCAGAATCCGTTGATAATTATCGAAGACAAAATTCGTTGATAAATCTGTCGGTAAAAATCTCGATTTGGATAATCTTCTTCCCCATTCTCCCTCTCCCTGTGTTTCTGTGTTTCTTTAATTCATTTTTACCGATCCAAAATCTTTGCATGGTGAATTAAAACCTTGACTTTGGTCATTAAAGTGGACAAAATCATTTTTACCAATCATTCTTCTTCAGAATCGTTACAGTGGAAAAATTATTGTTGCACAGTGGTGGAAGTGTCTGAGCGTGAAAACGGAAGAACAAAAGAGGGTTGTAGAGTGGTGACAACAGCTGAAGCGTGAAAGAGGAAGAAAAGAGACATTGAACGGTGCTGACAGTGGTTGCAGAGAAGAAAGATGGAGGCGACCTGACTGAACGGAGCGACAATCTTGCTGAACAGAGATGGAGACAGTCTTGATTTGTAGCTGCAATGGAGTAGAAGAGAAGAAAAAGATGGAGTGGAAGATGGAGAAGTAGGAAAAAAATCAAGTTTCTCGCACAAATGAGGAAGAAATGAGAAAAACGAGATATATAACACTCTGCTAGCGGACAGAGAGGAAAAATGGGTGGGAAAATTCCCGCTCATTTTATCGACGGATGTACCGACGACTTTTTCCGTCGGTAATTAAAATAATGGAAGGGAAAATTTCTGCCCATTTTACCGACGGATGTACCGACGAATTTTTCCTTTGATAAATGAAGAGTCTATTACCGACGGATTTAACCAATGATTCTCTCCTTCGGTAAATGTAGGACACATTACTGACGGATTTACCAACAGATTTTTTCTTCGATAAATGAAAGGTACATTATCGACGAATTTATCGATAGATTTTCCTTCGATAAATGAAGGGTGCATTACAGACGAATTTATCGACGAATTTTTTTTCGGTAAATGTGAATTGCATTATTGACGGATTTTTTTTTCGATAATGATTCCACCGATAAAACCCATCGACAAGAAAAAAAATTCATTAATAAAATCCGTCGATAAATTATAATTACTGACAAAAATATTTCTGTCAGTAATTATCAGATTTCTTGTAGTCTGATTCAGTAAAATCGACTTTTAATAAATATTTTGTAAATTAATATATTATAAAAATAATCCACTGAATAGGATTGAATTTTAAAACCTAACTTAATTTTAAAAAAACTAACTTATGGATATAATTTACATCCATTTTTATACTCTAAATTAGTTTTATCTTCAACTTAAGACTTCGAATCATATATATAAATAAATTTTATTTTTTACTTTTTTATTTTATCTCGAAAAATACTTAAAATTTTATTGTGCAAACATTTCTTTATATCTTATTTGTATAAGATGATAAACTTGTGTTATAATTATGCTGAAAGCATATATAGTAGTATGATTAGGTCAAGTGTAGCAGAGAAAAAATTGAAAACAGTCCTACAGGGTACCCATATTCTTCCATCTACTTCTTTAAAGACACATTGTGACAGTCCACACCATGGAAGCAGGGGCAGTTGAAGTATATTAAATATTGCATGATAATGTTGGTGGTAAGTTCATATTTAAGGAACCCTTTCTAGAACCTATTCTTAATTTATTAATTACTATATTTTTATGCATATAAATATACTCTTAGCCAACCCTCTCCAAAGAACACACTTCTCTTCACCTTTGCTTACATTCACCACAGTTTTTCTCTCTAAGATACCAAACTCAACATGGAAAATCTTCTCCTTCCCATTTTTGCTTTACTCACTGTAAGCTTCAACATCCAGATATATATATATATATATATATATATATATATATATATATGCTTATCACTTTAACTTCCTGCATATTATATCAGCATCACTATCTATCTCCTTCTCTTTCTCTCTCTCTATATATGTATGTATTTAACATGGAAACTTATGAGGTTATTTCTGCATACATCATCACTTGCAGCTTGCAGTGATGGCAACCCATGGTGCTTTGCCTCCTGAAGTTTACTGGAAATCGGTGCTTCCTAATACACCAATTCCAAAAGCTGTCACTGATGTTCTTCATCCTGGTTAGTTCATATTCTTCTCAGTAGCAATGTTAAGTATACATTTCGAAACACTGTTATTCTTTAATATGTACTACTATCTTTTTCATTGTCATTTATAAATATTAATGAAGGGATTAATATAGAGATTGTAACTGCTAGATAACCCTTTTTATATATACATTTATCTCTATTAATATAAACTATTTTATTAATCATTTTACCTTTTAAATTTTATAAATATTCTTTATAATTATTTATTGAAAATATTTTTTTTTATAAATTTAATAAAAAAGTATTTTAGTAATTTTTATTTATATCATAATCTAAAAGTTTTTCACTGTGTCTTTTACAATTATAATAATTAATTTTGGGCCATTATTACATTTATAAAAAACCTATGTGGGTCCTATGCATGTAAGTACGTATTATTAAATGCCACTTTTTAGGTCTTCTCATAACTTAGATTTTCTCTGCACTCTGTACCAACATAATCTGCTCTCTTTTGTTTTTTCTGCCAGAATTAATTATATGAGTAATGATATATTTATACTCAATATTTTACTCTACACCTACTCAAGATCAATAAAATAATTTTTTCTTTTAAAATATAAAATAATTTAAGAAGAATTAAATAAAAATATAAAAGAATAGTGTTTTTATTAAGTATTTAATAGAAGTAGAAAAATTGAAAGGTTAAACTCAAATGTTTTGAAGAGATTCTTAAAATTTTCAAGTCTGGTGGTAAGCATGCTTGGTTGAAAAGAGAAACTTCACTACAGTAATCAATCGATTTTCTTATAAAAGATAATTATAGAAAAAGTTAATATTGAATTTATGGCATGTTAATTAAGAGATTTTTTTTTCTTCTAATAACATGGTATAAGTCATAATTATAATTTTATAAATTCAAATAAATTTTAATGTATAGGTGTGTTAAAAAGTGGTACTCTATGTATAGCAATATTAAAAAACCATAATTTATCTTTCACTTTTTCTTTTCTCTTATTTTTTATATCATCTGTGTCATAAAAAAAAAGTCACTTATTTGTTACGTATGATTTTTTTTTCCCTCTTTTGTTTTTGTGATCTATGTCTTTCTCTTTAGCTATGTACAATTTTCAGTATATTTCTTTGAATAAGTATGATGGGAGTCAGAAAGTGGGTCAATCCATCAACTGAAGGTGAGATGGAAAATAAAACCAACTCTCCTTAAAGAAGAGTTGGTGATAGTTTGACATGCTAAAAAAAAATTAAACGGAAAATTAAGATAGTATTAAAAATATATGATTTCATTTTGAATATAACTCTTATTTTATTTTACATATATGAATCCAAATAACATCTACTTTCTTAATTGTATTAAACTATAATTAAAATAAAATTTATATGGTAAATAGTGATACAATTTTAACTTTATTTATATTAATTGAGAAATTTTAAGTTTTTACATTCACCATCGTGGAACGTGTTAATGATATTTAGATTAGTATTTGGAAATGATTTTTTTTCTAAATATAAATAGTTTTTTTTTTGTTATGTATAATTGGATAGTGAAACATATAATATAGATTATTAATTACGGATAAAAAATTGTTGTGGTTTTAAAGTATAATTAAAAATGAAATAGAAAAACTGTCTATTTACACTAAATAAAATATCTCATTATATATGGTTGTACATATAATATAATAATAATGAAAACACACCCATAACATTCAACTGCCTTAATTATGACAATTATTAAATAACAAATTAACAACATTAATTTTTGCGTAGAAAACTCCACAAAGTTGGTTACGGGGAGAAATCAGACTTAAGTAGTACTGTTGAACCGATTACATGAAGTTATGCAGAAAGAAAGTAGTACAGTTATACAGAAAGAAAGTAACAAAGTTATGCAGAAAGGAAGTAATACGATTGCACAAGAATAAGTGGGTTGTAAATTGCAGAGACTGGTGTGGCTTGTGATAAACTAAGAACAGTGCATTCACGATTTTGCAGATTGGGTTGAAGAGAAAAGCACAGCAGTGAACGTTGGAAAGGGAGGGGTAAACGTGCACACAGGAAGAGGAGGTGGCACCAATGTCAACGTTGGAGGAAAAGGTGGAGGAGTTTCAGTCAATACAGGTCACAAGGGAAAGCCAGTGTATGTTACAGTTGGACCAAAATCGCCATTTTTATACAAATACGCTGCCACAGAGACCCAATTACATGATGACACCACAGTGGCACTCTTCTTCAAGGAAAATGACTTGCATTATGGAACAAAAATGGACCTGCACTTCACTGCAAGTTCCAACCAAGCCACCTTCTTGCCACGCCAAGTTGCAGATTCAATACCCTTTTCATCCAGCAAGGTGGACGAGGTCTTCACCAAGTTTTCCATCAAACCCGAGTCAGAGGAGGCTAATGTCGTGAAGAACACTCTTAGTGAATGTGAAGAAACCAGTATCAAGGGTGAGGAAAAGTACTGTGCCACTTCACTTGAGTCCATGGTTGATTTCAGCACTTCCAAGCTTGGAAAAAACCTTGTGGTTTTGTCCACAGAAGTTGACCAGGAAACGGGGTTGCAGCAATACACCATAGCACCGGGAGTGAAGAAGATATCAGGAGATAAAGCTGTTGTGTGCCACAAGCAGAATTACCCTTATGCTGTTTTTTACTGCCACAAAACTGAGACCACCAGAACTTACTCTGTGCCTTTGGAGGGTGCTAACGGGATCAGAGTTAAAGCTGTGGCAGTGTGCCACACTGACACATCGCAATGGAACCCCAAACATTTGGCCTTTCAAGTGCTCAAGGTTAAACCAGGAACTGTTCCTGTCTGCCACTTTCTTCCTGAGGATCATGTTGTTTGGGTTCAAAAGTAGATTTGCGTTGAAGTTCTTTTATCATCTTCCAGAATAACTAGTTTCAGTAGCATCTGCTACTTGGTCCATGCATGCATGCATTGTACTGTGTAGTTTTTTTCATATGCATAATTTTCTCGTGTTTGTTTAGATACTTTAAGTGGCTTATGTATAAACTATGATGATGCATTGTGTGTTTTAACAGTGAATTGATATAGACGCCTTCTCTTACTGGTTGATGTTGTTATTCAATCAATTATTATTTTTTTTCAAAATTACTTTTAAAATGCTTGTTGATAAATTTATAGTTACGTAACATAGTTCACTGAAAGATATCTTATTTGACTATTACAAGACAGGTCACTAAAAAATATATCAATGTTTGGCAAATACCTAAAATTACTTATTTTATTAGGAATTCCTATACGTTTATAAATAAACTTGTTATTTATGTGTTTATTCATTGTTATATCCAATGTTTAATATTTTTTTATATCATCATAATTTATTGACATAATTATTTATTAAATTAATTTTAGTATTTGTTGAATTATTTTTTTAGTTTTTATGTAATTCAAACTAAAAAAGTATTTAATATTATAAATTGAAGTAATCAATATTTTATCACATAATGTTTCTGTGAAAAATTAAATTCAATAAATATTGCAAAATATAAATTTAATGTAACAGTAGTTTTAAATAAGAAATAAATAAAAAAATTAAAAGATAAAAAAAAAGTTGATTAATTAGATGTATATTCTCCATTAAAACCGAAAAACATCATTAGTAGGCACGTGTTCCACGACTATTTCAACAGACGGTAACCTTGTTCTTTTTATTAGTCAGAGTTAATGGAGTTTTCAACTCATTTTACCTTTCTAGAGTAAAACTCGATGTGTAGATTGTTTTTTTTTTTGTTGAGAGGTGTTAAACCCAATAAATAATGGTTGGTCTGTACTAAGCGGTCCCTATAACTTTTGTTATAAGCTTGCATGTAAATAATTTTGTGGTTCTCTTTTTTAATGAGCATAAATAATGAAAGTTCAATTTGTTCCTCTCCTTTCTATCTATATTAAAGCTTTTAATCTATCTCTATCGTTATCATATAGAAAGAAACCAGTAAAACCTAATCTCTTGATATTATAATTTTGTATTCAATTGCATAGGTTATAATTTTATAGCAAAAGCTTAGAAAAACTATGAAACTCTTAATTATACAAAACAATGAAAAACTATGACTGATTTTAAAAGAAGACATAGGAATCCACACCTATGCCTATTGTAAATTCAAACATTATAAGCTAAATATAAAAGAGGCAGTAGATAATAATTCATTTCCTCTTTAAGTGTTTTAAACTCGATTCACAAAACACTATTATTTTGATCTTAGTTATTTTGTTATTTTGGATATTGTATTTTAGTTCCATAATCAAAACATATTTAGATGAATTAAAAAAGAAAATTTTTTACTTTAGTGTTGAACCAACGCATAAACTTTTATATTACGCTTTGGTTGCCTTCAAAACCAAAACATAAAACAATAAAAAAAATTGAAAATCATTACTACAAAGTTTGTCAATAGACAACTTTTATATTCCGCTTTGGTTGCCTTCAAAACCAAAACATAAAACAATAAAAAAAAAATTGGAAATCATTACTACAAAGTTTGTCAATAGAATACATTATTTAGGCATTATCTTTTGTTAATAGACAACGTTAGAGCGTTGTTTATTAATAAACAGTACTTATAAAAAAAATCTATATAATAACATTTAATACAACACTTATATCTACAAGCGCTCAATGTATGGTTTAAATAGACATCGCTTCCTATGAAAAGTCTTCTATATGAATATCAACTACACTTCAATAGACAATACTTGTTTAAAATAATGTTGTCTATTGGTTCGAAATTTTTATAATTTATTTAATTTTTCATTCAACGTCTTCAGATTTTATAAATGACAATTGTTTACAGAAATCGTAAAATTTAGAAAAATATGAAAAAAACAAAGGTCACAAAAGAATGTTCATTACTTTAATGTATCACATCACAACATGATGGGGAAAGGGCCAAAACAAATAAAACAACTTGGCAAAGAGTTATAACACAGCGGAAATTCAATCCCCCTTCTTGCGAGAATCTGCGAGGAGCACCAAACAAATAGAACAAAAATAGAATCCAAAGCACAAAGAGACACCAACAATTTTTAACGTGGAAAACCCCTCAATGCAAGGGTAAAAACCACGAGTCGTCCAGACCAATGAAAAATCCACTATGATCAATAATAGGGTACAAAAGAGTCTCCAATAATAATACCAAAAGGTATTTTCAATAAGCCAAATTAACTAAGCACAAATGCTTACACATGAGAACAAAGAAGATGAAAATTCTCCAAAACAGGGCTGCTGGTGCGGGACCGATTTCTCCCAATCTAGACCTCCGATTGACGATCCGAACGGTCAGAATGAAGAACCATATGTCTGGAACCTACTGTCCAAATATCAGCTCGATCCAACGGTGAACGATTTCACAGCGACGAAAACACCAGTGCAGGTTTAGGGTTTTGCGGGAATGGCTTTCTCTCTTTCTTTTTCTCTCACTTGGCTTTTGTCTCTCTTCAAATGACTCTCTTATCCTCTACTAATCTGACCCATCTCATTTTAACCTAATGAGACATAATGGACCACACTATTTGGGCCTATTCTCCACATAGGAAGGGAGCCCAATAACCCAACAAATCTCCCCCTCACGACTATGTGGAGATATCCGCCAAACTGGCGATCTCACAACAAACTTCAAACTTTCCTCTTGGCAATGCCTTGGTCATCATATCAGCACCATTATCATCTGTATGAACTTTAGCTAGTTCCACCAACTTAGCATCCAAAACATCACGTATCCAATGATACCTCACATCAATATGTTTGGATTTAGAATGAAAAATTGGATTCTTACCAAGATGAATAGCACTTTGACTGTCACAATACAACAAGTATTTACCTTGCATAAAACCAATCTCATGGAAGAATTTCTTCACCCATAACAACTCCTTGCATGCTTCAGTAAGTGCAATGAATTCTGCCTCAGTAGTAGACAAGGCCACACACTTTTGCAACTTTGATTGCCAAGACAAGGCTCCCCCTGCAAACTGAATCAAATAGCCTGAAGTGGACTTCCTGGAATCAATGTCTCCAGCCATATCTGAATCTGAGTAACCCACTAAAGTAGGCTTATCACCTCCAAAACAAAGCCTCAAACCACTAGTACCACGAAGATACCTCAAAATCCATTTCACAGCATTCCAATGCTCTCTACCTGGATTTGACAGAAATCTGCTAACTGTACCAACAGCGTGTGCAATATCAGGCCTTGTACATACCATTGCATACATCAAACTACCCACCGCAGAAGCATAAGGAACTTTGCTCATGTCTATCTTCTCAGCTTCATTTGAAGGACTTTGTTTAACACTCAACTTAAAATGAGTAGCAAGAGGAGTACTTACAACCTTAGCATTCTCCATTTGGAATCTTTGCAACACCTTCTGAATGTAGTGCTCCTGTGATAGCCAAAGTTTCTTCTCTTTTCTATCACGAGTGATACTTATACCAAGGATCTTCTTAGCAGCTCCCATGTCTTTCATAGCAAATGACTCGCCCAGTTGCTTCTTCAACTTGTCAATTTTGGAAACATCTTTCCCAACAATAAGCATGTCATCAACATATAGCAACAATATAATGAAATCATTCTCAGAAAATTTCCTGACAAAAACACAATGGTCAGAAGTAGTCTTCTTGTAGCCTTGCTCACACATAACAGACTTAAACTTCTTATACCACTGCCTCGGAGCTTGCTTTAAACCATATAGGCTTTTTCGTAGCCTACACACATAGTCTTCCTTGCCTTCAACAAGAAAACCATCTGGTTGCTTCATGTAAATCTCTTCCTCCAAATCACCATGAAGGAAAGCTGTCTTCACATCCATCTGCTCAACCTCCAAATCAAGAGTAGCAGCTAAACTTAACACAGTTCTAATGGATGTCATCCTCACCACAGGTGAGAAAATCTCATTGAAGTCAATGCCCTTTCTTTGTCTGAAGCCTTTCACCACTAATCTGGCTTTATATCTGGTAGATGTAGAATTGCTTTCTTGCTTCACCTTGAAAATCCACATGTTCTCTAAGGCTCTCTTACCCTTAGGCAACTTTACCAAGTCATAAGTGTGATTATCATGCAGAGATTTCATCTCATCTTGCATTGCATCCAACCACTTTTGCTTTTCTTCACTTTTAATGGCCTCCTCATAACATTCAGGTTCTTCCTCATCAGTCAACATCACATACTCATTGGTAGAGTACTTCTTAGGAGGTCGTTTTGGCCTGTCAGATCTTTTGGGTTGAGCTTCAGGTAGCTCAGGTACATCACCAAGACTGTCATCATGTGACACATCATGTTCCTCTTCATCAACATTATCAATAGGAACATTCAAGTTATCTTCAACCTGCTGATTATCAATATCACCATGTTGTTCATCATCATGAGCATCAATATCCAAATCATTAATAGACAACCGAATTGGATCAACATTAGCCACAATACCATCTTCCTTAGGTGTAGACTTCTTCACCTTATCAATATCTTCAATGGTTTGATCTTCCATGAATTGTACATCACGACTTCTAACAACTTTCTTTTCAATGGGGTCATACAACTTGTAACCAAATTCATCTTGACCAAAACCAATGAAGATGCATTGCCTTGTCTTCACATCCAACTTGGATCTTTCATCCTTTGGAACATGAACAAATGCTTTACAACCGAAGACACGCAAATGATCATAAGTAACATTCTTACCAAACCAAATCTTGTCTGGCACCTCAGAGTTCAAAGCAACTGCAGGACTTAGATTAATAACATGCACTGCTGTAAACAATGCCTCACCCCAGAAATGCTTAGGCAATTTTGCTTCAGAAAGCATACACCTAACTCTTTCAATCAATGTTCTGTTCATCCTCTCCGCTAAACCATTCAGCTGAGGAGTTTTGGGAGGAGTCTTCTCATGTGCAATACCATATTGTCTACAATAAGCATCAAACGGTCCACAATATTCACCACCATTGTCAGTACGAATGCGTTTCAACTTCTTGCCTGACTGCCTCTCAACCAAAGCATGGAATTCTTTAAACTTGTCCAACACTTGGTCCTTTCTCTGTAGTGCATAAACCCAAAGCTTCCTGGAACAATCATCAATAAAAGTAACAAAGTAAAGTGCACCACTAAAAGACTTTACCTTCAACGGGCCACAAACATCAGAATGCACCAATTCAAGCAACTCTGACTTCTTGGAGGGAGGATGCTTCTTGAAGAATACTCTGGTTTGTTTACCAGCCATGCAGTGAGAACATTTCTCCAACTCTACATTCTTCAATCCTGAGAGAACATCCTTTTTAGCTAAGCAGTTAAGCCCATTTTCACTGATGTGCCCAAGCCTTCTGTGCCACAAAGATGACTCCATATACATAGCATTCACACAATCTTTAGCAACCAAAGCTTTTGTCCTGTAAAGCTTAGAGTTTTTCTCCCCTTTAGCCACAATCAAGTTACCTTTGGTGAGTTTCCACTTTCCAGAACCAAAGTGGTTATCATATCCACCATCATCAAGTACCTGCACAGAAATCAAGTTAAAGCGAACATCTGGAGCATGTTTAACTCCTCTAAGCAGCAACTGCATCCCCATGTTGGTTTGCAAGTGAACATCACCAACACCAATAACTTTAGACACCCCATCATTACCCATCTTCAATACTCCAAAATCACCAGGTGTATAAGATGTGAAGAATTCCTTCCTGGATGTAACATGCAGTGTAGCACCACTATCAATTATCCACATGCTCTCATCAGATACAAGATTAATAGTGTCATAATCACGAAGACAAACAAGGTCACCACATGTAGTAGTAGTAACACGATCACCATCATCATTATCTCTTTCTCTTTGTTTACCCTTTTTGTCTTTGTTCTCTTTCTTCCACAAAAAACAGTTCTTCTTTATATGCCTTGTTTTGTGACAATAGTGACACTCCACATTCTTGTACCGAGACTTGGACTTGCTCCTGCTTTTATCTCTACCACTGTTTTCTTTCTTTTGGCTTCTTCCCCTATTCTCTGTAATAAGAACTTCTGAATGAGATGAAGTACCTTGTGTCTTCCTTCTCATCTCCTCATTAAGAGCACCACTCTCTGCCATTTGCAAAGAAATATCACCATTAGGGGTAGCACTTATCATAGAAACCCGAAATGTCTCCCACGAATCCGGTAAAGAGTTTAATAGGAATAAGCCCAACAGATCATCATCAAATTTTATACCCACTCCTACTAATTGATCATGGGGAAAGGGCCAAAACAAATAAAACAACTTGGCAAAGAGTTATAACACAGCGGAAATTCAATCCCCCTTCTTGCGAGAATCTGCGAGGAGCACCAAACAAATAGAACAAAAATAGAATCCAAAGCACAAAGAGACACCAACAATTTTTAACGTGGAAAACCCCTCAATGCAAGGGTAAAAACCACGAGTCGTCCAGACCAATGAAAAATCCACTATGATCAATAATAGGGTACAAAAGAGTCTCCAATAATAATACCAAAAGGTATTTTCAATAAGCCAAATTAACTAAGCACAAATGCTTACACATGAGAACAAAGAAGATGAAAATTCTCCAAAACAGGGCTGCTGGTGCGGGACCGATTTCTCCCAATCTAGACCTCCGATTGACGATCCGAACGGTCAGAATGAAGAACCATATGTCTGGAACCTACTGTCCAAATATCAGCTCGATCCAACGGTGAACGACTTCACAGCGACGAAAACATCAGTGCAGGTTTAGGGTTTTGCGGGAATGGCTTTCTCTCTTTCTTTTTCTCTCACTTGGCTTTTGTCTCTCTTCAAATGACTCTCTTATCCTCTACTAATCTGACCCATCTCATTTTAACCTAATGAGACATAATGGACCACACTATTTGGGCCTATTCTCCACATAGGAAGGGAGCCCAATAACCCAACACAACAATATTCTAAAATGCTTAAAAATAAACAAAACATAGAGAAAAAAAAAACAACAAATGGCAAGGCTAACAGCTTCCTAACATATTGCCAATAAGTTCCTATTTTTAACATTTTGTTACTCAAACATAACTATGTAGGTTGTGCAATGTCATCAAATGTGTAGTTTAAACCGCTCAAAGTCCAATGCGTATCATGATTTCATTGCTAAACTTAAACATGCCCAAAGTCCAGTGCACTTTTATTAGGCAATATGCAAGCATTAAAATGAAATCTATATATTCAAATCAGCATGAACAATGACAGTTTTATAAGACAATATACAAGCATAACATACTAACTATTTACTACTAACTATTTACTAATGAGATAAGAACACCAATCTTCCTTAACTTCAATTATTTGATTGTCATCTTTAAAAATAAAAGTTCATGGCTACAAATTAAAAAAAGAATAAAAAGGCAATTAGTAAAAATGAAAGGACTAGTTAAATAGAACTACAAAACATACACAAAACCTAAAGGAGAAAATTTCACTGCTCCTAAATAAGACTTTTACAATTTCACTAATTTCAGAGCAATAAACTTAAGAGCCTTAGACCCATATAACAAGACTTTCCATTCATAGCATTATTTACTTCAACAAGTTCATTTTATAGCTGTCACTAAAAACTATCTTAACTCTAGATACCATGGGAACTCAAGGACTGGATATTAAACCTAACTCAACTCCACAAAACTAGCTTGTAAGGTGAGGTTTACACATTACTTATATATTATAATTTGGTTTTATCTTTAGTCGATGTGAGACTTCCAACAGTTATCACAACATGTATGCCCCTGCATAACATGTTTGGACTGCACTGAACAATAAGCGAAGTCTCTAACTTCGACTAATATATGGAGTTTCCAAATATGCTTCCAAAAAAACACATCAACGTATAATGAGCAAATAGTATTTTACTTTGAGATGTCATAATACCCAAATTTCATAGAGAACGATCTCTAAAAACCACCTTTGTTTACCCAATTTTCTTTCCTATTTTAAATTAAAGACACAAAATATAACACGAAGAGTAAAATCTAATGACATATAACAAATTGAGGTTTTAAAATTTTCTAAATTCATATACAATGTTTGCAACGAAACATAGCAGCAACAGCAGCTATCAACTACCAGAAGAGCGAGGAAGATTGATTTTATTAGCCATGTCCCCATGTACGAGATCCCTAATTACACCTCTCTTTAGATCACCCCGCGGTTAATTTTTTTCCCTCGTCTCATAGAAAGAGTCTTCAACTTAAACCCCTTATATTAAAAGACAAAACACACACAAAAAAAAATAAAATTGTCCTTGTCATTTTACCTTTGAAGGGCAGAATCAATGCAAGTTGCTGCTAGATTCTAGTTTCTTGATTGGTGTTATTTTCTTTAGACTTTTCGCTCCGGTGGGTTAAAATGGGAAGACATAAAAAAGGGGATAGAGTTTGCAGAAAAATGGCATCACAATGAAAAAGTGCGAAGTGAAGGGAGTGATGATAGAATAGTACAAGTGAGGAAGAAGCAGTGAAATCTTCACACAGCTGCAAAAGCAGATTGATTCCAACCAATGTGAATGAAGGGAAGGCAGAGAGATGCATAAGGTGAGTGTAAGTTAATGCCATAGGGCTAATAGTATACTGTGAACAATTTGATTAGTTTAGAATTTCTTTATATTAATGTATGGTAAGTATTCCTCTTTTATAACAAACAACAGTTTCTCTTAAATCTGCCAACAAAAATGGAACAATTTGCATATATATATATATATATATATATGTGTGTGTGTATATATATATGTGTGTGTATATATATATATATATATGTGTGTGTGTATATATATATATATATATATATGTGTGTGTGTGTGTGTATATATATATATATATATATATATATGTGTGTGTGTGTGTATATATATACACATATACTTCTGCAACATATGAGACTTGAATCAATGATGTTCCTAAAAGATTTGTGTTCTTGCACGACTTCAACCACAAGTCTCATGAGTCATGATCAATATGTGCTACCTATTGGAGAGATTGGTGGGACAACAAACCATGCTTCAAATACCACTAATATACATGAAACTAAGAATTAAGATGCTATGCAGTGTAAGAATTTAAAACAGAAAATGCCACGCAGATGCAGAACTATCTAGCAAGAACCAATTGCGAAGAATGTAAAAACCACAATTAACTAGGCTAAGAATGGACTATACTAAGCATAAAACCAAATAATTGCAAATTGAAGGAAAAACAAGGTAACGAAAGCAACTCAAAGATTGGAAAATCTGGGAAAATAAAGTGCAGATTTGGAAACCTTAAAATATATGTACCACATAAGAATAGTACAGATAATATACTTTACCTGAAAATTCGATCTAGGTCATCAAAGCTTCCTATGTTATCCCATGCAAAGTTGGCAAATTCACCTTGCTTTTCTACGTCCTTTTCTAACTAAGTAGTCTCTTCTTTTACACCTATAAATATATATAATTAGAAATGATAAACTATAACAACATACTTTACTGTTTTTCATGTAATGATGGTGGAACATGAAGAGATACAACTGCACACAGACAAATACATTGATAGACATGCTATCTATTCTACTCTAAATTCCAACAATAAGTAATTTTAGCACCTCTTAACTGAAATAA
Source organism: Vigna reflexopilosa (assembly GCA_027742785.1). NCBI lineage: Eukaryota > Viridiplantae > Streptophyta > Magnoliopsida > Fabales > Fabaceae > Vigna > Vigna reflexopilosa. The sequence goes on along the minus strand of CM050918.1, from coordinate 6,804,028 downwards.
ATTTGCTAATTCACCTGAATTTTTTTAATACTTCAGCACCACAGGGACCTTGATCAGTTTTAGGATAAAGACGAGGAAGGCCATGAGTTTGTGCCTGATTCTGATGCAGGCCTTGGTAAGTTTGTTCTTAATTATACAAGTGTTTTATTTGGATGAGAGTTAAGGTCCCAATCCATGCAATCATGTTTCATGTCAAATAGGTTATATTCTGAAGTATTCCTTGAAACTACTTTGTGATATGTTCTGATATATATTTGGCACGTAATGTAGGTTTTACTGCGTTCCTAATTAATCCTCCTGCCTTGAACACAACCGCACGATAAATTTATTATCTACTGTAAATTAAGTCTCTTTTGGTTGAATTATAAGTTAAACATAAACATGGCTACATGATTATAAAAATACAACACGACAGTGACACAGACTAGCATTTGCAAATTTCATTGAAGCTAAAAATCAGAAAAGTAAAAAAACAGAGTAGAATTATATTACCTTCACTCAAATCTGGAAATTGGCAAACTTCACATCCAAAACTCTTGTTTTTGTGTTCCCAAAAGTAAAGAGAAGAATAATCTTAGCACAAAAGGAAAAGTGAAACTAACGGAGAGAAAATTGTTCGAGGATTGAGAAGGGAGAAGACTCACCAGAGGAGTGTCGTTGGATTGAACGGAGCTTGAGATTGAGGAAGAACGTTGAGATTAAAGAACCCTAAAATTAACGATTGGAAAGAGAAAGAACAAAAGAGGAACAAAGCATTGTGTTCTCCCTCAGTGTTTGCCCCTGCAAAGATGCTATTACGAACAAACAGGGTTCCTAAAACCAATGCACGAATAAGGATCCTAAACCCAGTACACGAACGGAGCTCTAGAACCAGAGCTTGAGGCTTGTGACAGAATAGCGCCGTGATGGATGGAGACGAACAGCGTGTGCGAAACATTTTAGAGCACGCTGATGAAAAAAGACGAAGGAGTAGGAGAGAAGAGAAGGAGGAACTGAATCCCCGTGAAAAGTCTTTTTAAATTTTTTTAATAAACAATATTTATTAATATCCCATTAAATAGCATTTAATTAAAAAAATACAGATCAAATATATATATCATTCTTCTAATGAAGCATGGTTTATGTACATTATTTTTTTTTATAGTCTTTCTCTCCTAAATTAGTGTTTTTTTTTCTTTTGATTTACAATGCTTAATTAAATAAGTGTTGTCTAAAAGACATGGCATATTTGGATGTTATCACTCACCTTGGACCATATTGGAAGCACTCAAGATTAGAACCTCCTACTACTCTTACCGCATGACTAAATCTTCTCTAAGTGAGATTGAAAGAGTCATTAGAGTGTTAGGATAACCCCCATATGAAAGCCTCTTACATTCATTCTAAACACTAGAATGATCCCATCGAGAGATCTTAATTAAATACTCAAGTTGCATCATACTCAACATTGTCACCCTTGATTTAAATCACAAACTACTTCAATTTAATCATACAATCTTTAGTCATGTCATAAAAACAACTCATACACACTCAAACATTACATATTTTCACAAAAACATCATTTATTAATACAAATTTCTTTATAACATATTATACTCACACCTACATAATTTAAAAAGCTTGGAGACCCTCACCAATGGCTCCAAAAGGGTCAAAACCCCCCAGAATGAACTAAAGAACATCCAAAACGGACGTCCGGAACTCCCAAAACGTCAAAAACATCAAAAACACTCAATCTGCCACACATAATTCGCTCAGCCCACCCCCAGTGTGCGCTAAGCGAATTTTGTCTGCAGAGGAAGCTAAATTTTGCAGATTTTGACAACCCAACACCCCGGAATTCGTTCTAGACCTCTTCCCCAACTTCTAAGACCCCTAATTTACTTTACAGGTTGAATTAAACTTATTTACATGATTTTAACATTTCCTAACCTCTTTATCTAGTGATTAAACATTGTCATCAAGTCTAAAAACTCAATTACATTCTCTTAGAATCTTAAGTTTAGTTTTGCCATTTTATTTCACAGTTTTATATTCTTGAAATAGCCCAAATAAGTTCTAATTGACCTGCTTATTCTATTTCCACTGTCCAGAACAACCTCCAATCCAATTTGTCAAATTTGACTATCTCACTTCGTCTCAGTTACCCTTAAACCAGTGATAACTTAATTAAACTAGCAACTGTTCTTCTAACAAATATCATACATCCAGAATCATCTCAAGTACCTCAAGCAACACTCAATTTAACAGCTCATAATCTTAAATCAGTTTTATATTTCAATTTCAACGAACCACACACCCTTGTTCCCATCAAAACCCCCCAATTTGCATGCAAACAGCCACAACAATATAGAACAGATTTTCCAGGCATAAATTCCACGTTCCTAAACACACTTTCAGCCCATGCACAATAGAATCCACAAAAAAAATAGACGAGCCTAGCTTCCCTTACCTCTACACGGTTGCACTGCTCAACCAAACCCCGATTAACTTGTGTTTTAAATAAGCTCTAGAGAGACCTACAAACCACCAAATGATGACAAGAAAATAGTTCTTAAAACCTAATTTTAAGCTGAGAATTAAAGAAAGAAATTACTAGGAACATGTAGCAAATCAATTTGCATGCTCAAGGTTCACGACTTTACGAAAGAACGAGGAAGAACTATTTACCTATTTCGAACCAGAAATTGATCAGTCTAGAATGTACTCCTCGACGTCAGGATCGTTTGAGCAACTCCTGATCAACAAACCAACGATTCAAATGTGATTTATGGTGAAGAGAAGGTAGAGGAAAGTAGAGTGATGCTTGTGAAGTGACACAGTCATGTTCTCAGAAAATGAGGATAACTTGAAATCAAAGTGTTTAAGTTCTTCTTTATTTTATTATTATTTGTTCAAACTCATTTTCTGTTACACGTGTATACTCTTCCAAGCTGACTCCTTCTCTCTAAATCTAAAGGTCCTTACAATATTCATATTTGTATAAAAGCTAATAAAATAAATAAAAGAAATAGCTTTCATTTTATTAATAACGAAACCTTTTCTGATTTTAAAAATAATATAAATTTAATTCTTATATTTATACTATTTTTAAAACCATAAAAGAATTAAGTTTTAGTTATTAACAAAACTGAAAGCTAATTCTCTTTTTATGTTTCAGTTTCGGTAATAATTTAAGTCTAATATAGACATTTTTAAAAAAATATTTTTTTTTGTTTTTCTCTTTTTACCTAAATCTCAAATTCTAAATTATTCACTAATGTTTGACGTTGAGTGAAGATAGCACAAAATGAAGGTGATGAATAAATGGTGTTAGCGACAAAGAATGGAGATCCTTGTCAATGGCGACAGCAAACTATGGGGACGTGATAGACGTGAGTTTTAGTGAAGATGGACAACGAAGATTGTTCAACGGTGGAGGAAGAAGAAGAAAGTTATTGCATTCTAAAAGAACAACGTTGGATTTAACAACATACAAAGAAACAAAAAGGAGGAACAATGGTGGAGGAACAACTTTCGTACTTGAGGATGTTTTTTATTTTTTTATTTAAGGCTTTGTTCACTTGAATAGATTTGAGAGAGAGTAAATAAGAGAATCTGAAGGTAATTTTTTTGTTATTGTTTATTTGAATAAATTTGGAAATAAGTAAGAATAGATTTGGAAGTAAAATTTGTGAGAATTAGTGTAAGATTTAATTTATATGATAAACTAAAAAAATTTACTTTCACTTACCTCCAAATCTATTTAAATAAACAACAACAAAATTTATCATCAAATCCTCTCAATTATTATTTTTCAAATCCACTCCAATGAAGATGGTATAAAAGAATTTTCTAAGCTAATTATTATCTTTATAAATAATGCATTAGTTTTGTGCAGCTTACAAGAGATATGGATGACAAACAATTCAAGGAGTCAGTTGATAAAAATTGTGAATAAATCAAATTAATTACTGGAAGTCAATTTAGCATAATTAAAGGCTGACAAATTTTTAATATATTTCGTCATCATTCAAATTAGGAAAAAATTGAATTGTTTCAATCAATTTTATTTTATTATAATTAATTTTAAGATTTGTTTTTGTAATAATATTCTTGATCAGTTCTTTATAAATAAAGACTTGGAAACAAAGCACAATGTACCCTGGATTAGGGCAAAAAGCCTCCCTTCTTTCTCTCCTATTTCCTTATAATTGTTAGTTTAAGTTAAATAATAAGGAGCCTTTAAACATTTCGTTTGAGTCAAACAATAAGGAGCCTCTGAATCTTTTTTATTAGTTCTCTCATTAATATATTTCACATTTTCAATTTAATCTTCTAGTTTTATATTATCCAAGTTGTTTGATTCATCTATGCTCTTGGTTTAATTTTTTTAGCTACTTGTTTAACCATTTTATTAAACGCAGTACTTTTGATTTTTTTTTTACCTTTTATTTCACAATAGAATCCATAGTTTAATTGTATTATATTCTATCACAATTTCTCATATTTAATCAGACATCATCTATACATATGTCATTCACCACTGTCTTTAATACATTACAACCATTCTAAAATTGACACATAATTTATTTGTTTTTATTTATTTAATGGGATCCGAACAAACATTTATATAAAGAGGCTGAAGGTCTAATAAAAGTTCATTAACCAAACCAAATTCCAAAAATTCAGAGAGGTTTATTTTCTTATCCAACGAATAGATATATTAAAAAGCACATTATTTAAGTCTAGTAGCCAAACTTATGTCTATTTGAATCATATTATTATATTATAATTAAATGTTAATAGTTTGATATATTAATTATTATTTATTTTTATGTTACTGTTTATTATATTGTTATTATTTTTAAATAAATATTATTTTAATAAAAACATAGACACATCAATCCTGAAAATATAACTAGTATTTATTAAAAAATATTCACATCATAAACAATCATCATTATTCTATTATAAAATATCTTAATCTTTTACTGTCTTGAGTATAGAATTTTTTTTTTTAAATGAATCTTCTTCCTTTCAACAACAAAAGACTTTTTCTATATAAAAAATAATAATCAAATCACCATTAGAATTTCACCACCTATCTATAACTTCACACTCAATATCCAAATAAAAATAAATGAAATTAATAAAAAAATACAGAACTTTGTTTTCTAAAAAAGGGTCACATCAATTTTATTTTACTTTTTTATTAAAACTTATTTATCTTATGTAATTTCATACACCATAATCATCAAAACATACTACTAAAGATTTTATATAGCTTAATTACACTTATCCACACGAAATACCTTACAAAATATACATATTAATATTCCACTAATAGCGTAAGTTTTCTAAGGAACCATATCAAAACTTTTTTTGTTAAAACTTATTTATTTTAAGTAATTTCATAGACCATAATCATTATACCACTAAAGATTTTGATATAGCTTAATTACATATCCTCACGAAACACGAAACACCTTACGAAATATACATAATTAATATTCCACTAATAGCGTTACTTTTCTAAGAATGAACCATATCAAAACTTTTTTTGCTAAAACTTATTTATTTAAAGTAATTTCATAGACCATAATCATCAAAACATACTAAAAGATTTTGATACAGATTAATTACACATATCCCCACGAAACACGAAAAACTTTAGGAAATATACATAATTAATATTTCACTGATAGCTTTACTTTTCTAATGAACCATATCAAAACTTTTTCTTGTTAAAACTTATTTATTTTAAGTAATTTCATAGACCATAACCAAAACATACTATTAAAGATATTGATATAGCTTAATTACACATGTCCTTAATATTCCACTAATACTTTTTTTTATGTATAAATTAGTTTTATCGTATGAAAAATTACTTATTTTTTTATTTTATCTCTAAAAATACTTATAATTTTATTGTGCAAACATTTCTTTAATATATCTTATTTGTATAACATGATTAACTTGTGTTACAATTATACTGAAATCATGACAGTATACATGAATACATACATAATAATATAATTAGGTTAAGTGTAGCAAAGAAAAAGAAATTAAAAGTAATCTTGCACGATGCTATATTCATTCGACTGTTTATTTCAAGATACATTTTTTTATTGTTATTACTATAAAAGGATACTGTAACAATTACAATAGATAATAATTCTACAATTGAGACATATTAAGATGAGATAAAATAGAAAATATTTTTGGTCTCTATTATGAAACAAAAAGGTCCACATTTTCTTTGGATAAAAAAAATTAGGCTTTTGATAGCAATTCTAAAAACAATTAAGACCATATATCCTATATGAATTGAAATAGTTAATTAACTTAAAGGACTTTAGGTCTTAGTTATAACAAAAGTCGTTGTCATAGAGTTTTAAAATTAGATAAATATTTTAAATCAGATAAGATCTATGATCCTAGTTATTTAGAACCATTGTCAAAATCTTTTTTTTTCTTCGATTGCAGTTACAATTGAAGTCATAGACCATGTTTGATTTAAAATAATTATTTAATTTTAATCATTTTTAGTCTCGATTGCAACCAGAACTGAGATCATATAGGATTTTTTGCTTCAGTTTTCTCAATAACCGAAACTAAAAGTGTTTTTTTTATTGATATTTAGCTTCGATTATAGTTTGAACCGAAGCTAAATACCTCTTTCTGCTACAATTTTTGCCATAATTGATGCTTAGTTTAAGCATTTCTTTTAATATATCTTTCTTGTTTCTATAGCATCTTACATCACAAAAATAGATGTGCATATCAAAACTAGTAACCATATCACAAGAACAAACCAGAATATATATTTTTCAAATAAAAATAGAATTATAAGCCAAAATCAATCCAATTGTACAAATTATGATATCCTAACAATTACATACTATTGTATATTTCTATCACATATTTTGTGCAAGCTTTCATTATGTAGTGAATAGACTTGTCGAGAACTGGAAGATGAGTCTTGAGTTTTTGCACAAAACACAATAATTTCAATTAATGTATATGATTTCCAAACAGTGAAGAAAAAAAATTGATTCAATGCAAATATTAGTAATTAGATATGAGTAACTAGATAAATAAATTTTTTATAAAGAATGGTTCAAAGATTTACATCATCCATAACTGAATGAGGATGATATTCTTTTTTTCGTCCCCAATACAAGCTTTAAGACATTGACAACGCTTCAATTTTTCATATTTTTCTTTGATAAGATTCTTCTTTTAGGTTAAGTTATTTTCTAATTCTTTAGAAATAGGATAAATTAGTGTAAATAGGGTAAAATTATGTCTTTGATAGAAATAAAGTTAATTTTCTCTTTTTAGTTAAATAAAATAGGTTTTTAAATAAATAAGTTTTTTTTCCTTTAGAAAAATATTTAGAAAATAAAAAAGTACATTTCTTCAAAAACAATGAAAGAGTAAATAACTTTTGTATTGAATCTCAAATGAGAAATGAAGGGTAACTAAATACAATAATATATTTAAACATACAATTAATCACATATCCAACACATAAAAAATAAATAAACGTACTACAAAATTATAGGTTTATATTAAAAATAAATTTTAAAGATAGGAACTTGAAAGCGTGAAAGTCGAATAACAATGGAGAAAAAGGCAACTACTCGTGTTTTAGAAAGGTACACAATCCTACCATAAAAATACATTACCTGGACACAAATATAAACAACATATTAGTCTCAAGATTGAACACAAACACAAAAACACACATAAAAATGAAGAGAATTGCACTTACCATGGCGTAGAAGACAAACGACAAAAGTGAAGAACAAGTGTTTGGTGTGATGGTGACAACAACGAACAAAAGGTGCAACGACATCAGAATAATGACGATGAAGTTCACGTTCGAAGAAGACAATAAACGATGTAGTGCAACGACATTGGTTCGTATATGTGAAAGGGAGAATAAACCTATAAAATTGGTTCCTCTGTTTCATGAAATCACTCAAAAAGTATATGAGCTCAATTATTTAAATAGCTAAAGCAATAAAGCCTCTATGGTATCGATTATTAGTATAACCGATAGCTAAAGACTATTAATAAAATAAAAATGTAATTTTCAGTGATAATATGTTTGATAATATGTTGATTTTTTTCATCAAATGTTTAGCCTCAGTTTTGAGCAAAATTAAATATGACATTGATGATACAAACATCCGAAGAAGCCATAAGGATTGTTCTAAAGAAAAAATTCAAAATAATAATTTTGAAACTTTCAACAACCTTTTAAACCGAAGCAGAAAGCATATGCCATTGGGTTTTGCATCGAACCAAGGCTATAAGTCTTTTTCAAACAAGTAATAAATTAAAATTCTCATTTTCAAAAGTTCCTCTACAGTTCTGCATAAAACTGAAATCATAGGTTTTATTCAAACAAATAATAAATTAAAACTGTCAATTTCGAAAGATGATATGGCTTCAATATTGGTCCCAGAATCGACGTAAAAAGCTTAATTGGTTGGTCAAACAACCAAAACCATATGTCTTTTTAGATAAATAAATAAAAAACAATTTTTGAAAATATTTTGAGAATTTAGCAGACTTTTAAGCTTCGGTCAGTCAGAACCAAACTAAAACCAAGATATAACTTCAATTGATAAAAAAACTGAAGATATATGTCACTTCCCAAATAAATAAATAACGCGATTTTTTAAAATATTTTAAAAATTTTGCAGACTTTTAAACTTTAGTTTTTTATTAACCAAAATCAAAATATATATATATATATGGTTTTGATTCTTTAGAAACCAAATTCTATAAATTCGTAAAATTTATAAAATTAGCACCGCATCTTGCTGCGATTTCATTAAAGCTTATTAGAAGACTAATTCTGTACTAGTACGTCCAATGCAACCAGTGACAGTTGAAGTATATTAAATATTGCGTGATAATATAAGGAACCCTTTCTAGAACGTATTCTTCTTAATTAATTATTATAACTGTGTATTATGTATTTATGTATATAAATACTCTTAGCCAACCCTCTCCAAAGAACACACTTCTCTCCATCTTTGCTTACATTCACCAAAGTTTTTCTCTTTAAGATCCAAGCTCAACATGGAAAATCTTCTTCCCATTTTTGCTTTACTCAGTGTAAGCTTCAACATCCAAATAAATAAATAAATATATATATATATATATATGCTTATTACTTTAATTTCCTGCATATTATATCAGTATCTATATTACTCTCACTAGTGCAGTCAGGAGAAACAACAACGGTTGTTTTTGTCCTTTGGCAGCGGTTCCCGAACCGCGGCATATTCCCTGCCAATTTATTGCAGGAGCTGCTGACTGATGAGGAATGTCAGTAGTTGGTAGGGGAATATGTCGCGGTTGCTATGGGAACCACGACATATACCCCTGCCAATTTAATGCAGGGGCTGACTGATGGGGAATGTCAGTACGTGATAGGGGAATATGCCGTTGTTCCCCTAAAAACCGTGACATATATCCCCTGTCACAGGCCGCGGTTCTACAGAGAACTGCGACATATAAGTTATATTTATTTACAAAACTGTCACTACGCACCATTATACAACAACGGTTTCTATCCAACCGTAACATAATGTGCGCTGTATAAACCGAATTTTGTACTAATGTCTCTCTCCATCTCTTTCTCTTTATATATGTATCTATCTATTTATTTAAGAAAAATGTTTTTCTAAAAAACCTTTCTCGACGTCTCTTTTACAACTATTTACATGATAACTTGTAAAGACTAATAAAATAATAATAAAAAATTATTAAAAAAAAGTTGTTAATATCTAATTTTTTGTTTAATTATGAAAACTTATGACGTTATTTCTGCATATATCATCACTTGCAGTTTGCAGTGGTAGTAACCCACGGTGCTTTGCCTCCTGAAGTTTACTGGAAGTCGGTGCTTCCTAGTATACCAATTCCAAAAGCTGTCACTGATATTCTTCAGCATGGTTAGTTCATATTCTTCAAAGTATTACGTATACATTTTGAAACACTGTTACTCTTTAATATGTACTACTATCTTTTTCATTGTCATTTATAAATATTAATAAAGAGATTAATAAAGGGATTGTAACTGCTAGATAACCCTTTTTTTATATTTCCCTATCCATATTATCTCTACTAATATAAACTATTTTATTAATCATTATACCTTTTAAATTTCATAAATACTTTTTATAATCATTTCTTGAAAATATATTTTTTTATAAATTTAATAAAAATTATTTTAGTAATTTTTATTTATATCATAATCTAAAAGTTTTTCACCGTGTCCTTTACAAGTATAACCTGTAATTAATTATGGGTGATTATTACATTTATAAAATCCATATGTGGGTCCTATGCATGTAAGTACGTGTTATTAAATGTCACTTTTTCGTCTTCTTAAAGCTTAGATTTCTCTGCACTCTTTACCAACATAATTAATCTGCCCTCTTTTATTTTTATGCCAGAATTAATAACGAGTGATAATATATTTATACTCAATCTTTTACTCTACACCTAGTACTCAAAATCAACAAAATAATTTTTTATTTTAAATATAAAATAATTTAAGAAGAATTAAATAAAAAATATAAAAGAATAGTTTTTTTATTAAGTATTTAATAAAAAAAACTGGGAGAAATCAGACTGAAAAAGTGGGAGAAATCACTAATTTTTGCGTAGGAGAAATCAGACTAACCAGTACTATTGAACCGATAACATAAAGTTATGCAGAAAGAAAGTAACAAAGTTATGCAGAAAGAAAGTAATACGAGTGCACAAGAATAAGTGGATTGTAAGATGCAGAAACTGGTTTGGCTTGTGATAAACTAAGAACAGTGCATTCACGATTTTGCAGATTGGGTGATCTATGGAAAGGGAAGGGTGGACTATGGAAAGGGAGGGGTGAACTATGGTAAGGGAGGGGATGATTATGGAAAGGGAGGGGATAATTATGGAAAGGGAGGGGTGAACTATGGTAAGGGAGGGGATGATTATGGAAAGGGAGGGGTGAACTATGGTAAGGGAGGGGATGATTATGGAAAGGGAGGGGATAATTATGGAAAGGGAGGGGTGAACTATGGTAAGGGAGGGGATGATTATGGAAAGGGAGGGGATAATTATGGAAAGGGAAGGGTGGACTATGGAAAGGGAGGGGATAACTATGGTAAGGGAGGGGATGATTATGGAAAGGGAGGGGAGAACTATGGAAAGGGACGAGTGGACTATGGAAAGGGAGGGGATGATTATGGAAAGGGAGGGGATAATTATGGAAAGGGAGGGGTGAACTATGGTAAGGGAGGGGATGATTATGGAAAGGGAGGGGTGAACTATGGTAAGGGAGGGGATGATTATGGAAAGGGAGGGGATAACTATGGTAAGGGAGGGGAGAACTATGGAAAGGGAGGGGATAACTATGGTAAGGGAGGGGAGAACTATGGAAAGGGAGGGGATAACTATGGTAAGGGAGGGGATGACTATGGAAAGGGAGGGGAGAACTATGGAAAGGGAAGGGTGGACTATGGAAAGGGAGGGGATAACTATGGTAAGGGAGGGGACGATTATGGAAAGGGAGGGGATGATTATGGAAAGGGAGGGGATGAATATGGAAAGGGAGGGGAGAACTATGGAAAGGGAGGGGACGATTATGGAAAGGGAGGGGATGAATATGGAAAGGGAGGGGAGAACTATGGAAAGGGAGGGGAGAACTATGGAAAGGGTGGCAGCAATATCATCCTTGGAGGAAAAGGTAGAGGAGTTTCATTTTTATACAAATACGCTGCCACAGCGACCCAATTACACGATGACACCACAGTGGCACGCTTCTTCAAGGAAGATGACTTGCATCATGGAACAAAAATGGACCTGCACTTCACTCCAAGTTCCAACCAAGCCACCTTCTTGCCACGCCAAGTTGCAGACTCAATACCCTTTTCATCAAGCAAGGTGGACGATGTCTTCACCAAGTTTTCCATCAAACCCGAGTCAGAGGAGGCTAATGCAGTGAAGAACACTCTTAGTGAATGTGAAGAAACCAGTATCAAGGGTGAGGAAAAGTACTGTGCCACTTCACTTGAGTCCATGGTTGATTTCAGCACTTCCAAGCTTGGAAAAAACCTTGAGGTTTTGTCCACAGAAGTTGACCAAGAAACGGGGTTGCAGCAATACACCATAGCACCGGGAGTGAAGAAGATATCAGGAGATAAAGCTGTTGTGTGCCACAAGCAGAATTACCCTTATGCTGTTTTTTACTGCCACAAAACTGATACCACCAGAACTTACTCTGTGCCTTTGGAAGGTGCTAACGGGATCAGAGTTAAAGCTGTGGCAGTGTGCCACACTGACACATCGCAATGGAACCCCAAACATCTGGCCTTTCAAGTGCTCAAGGTTAAACCAGGAACTGTTCCTGTCTGCCACTTTCTTCCTGAGGATCATGTTGTTTGGGTTCAAAAGTAGATTTGCGTTGAAGTTCTTTTATCGTCTTCCAGAATAACTGGTTTCAGTAGCATCTGCTACTTGGTCCATGCATGCATGTATTGTACTATGTTGTTTTCTTCATATGCATAATTTTCTCTTGTTTGTTTAGATACTTTAAGTGGCTTATATATAAGCTATGATCATGTGTGTTTTACTTTGAGTGAAATAATAAGGACCTCTGGAACGTTTGTTTGAGTTAAATAACAAAAGTCTCTACAACTTTTTTATTATTAGTTCTCTTATTAATATATTTTACATTTTTTATTTAATTTTTTTAGTTTTATATTTTCCAGTTGTTTTATTCATCTATATTATTAATTTAATTTCCTTTATTTACTTGTTTAACCATTTAATTTAAATTTAGTATTTGATTTTTTATTTTATCTTTTATTTCATAATTGCATCATGATTTTATTTTATTATATTTAATCTCACTTTCTCATATTTAATTATACATTACTTTTATACTCATGTCATTCACCATTATCTTTAATATATTATAATCATTTCAAAATTGACATATAATTTATTTGTTTTATTTATTTATTTAATACTACATTCACTTTAATATTTTCAATGTTAGTCGTGTGTGCATTCACTTTTTCTCATAATTGGATTTAAATAAAATTTTAGCTTAATTTAAGTTTCTGTTTATTTCACGACGTTCAGTTATATACTTCTAGACATCTTCGTTTATTTATGGTTCTTTTTTTCAATTTAATTAAACATTTTAAAACTTTTTATTTTCATTCACAATTTCTTTTAATTTTTTGTAATTATTATAAATTGATGTTTCTTTTTAAAATTATTTGAACACTTAAAGTTTTCTTTAATTTAAAAAATCTAGTTATTTAAATTTTCATTAATTTATTCCAATTTATTTTATCACTTTTTGTTTTATGATTATTAATTCATTATCAAACAAACTCATTTTCTTTATTGTATTTTTTTATAGAGAAAATGATTTATCGTAATAGGTATATTTCAACAATTGTGTCATTTTGAGATTCGATACGGGTTACCTAACTTATTAAATTTTGATCAATATTTATTTGCAACAAAAATGTTGTTTTCAAATAGCATCCCTGTTTGGGACACCATTGGGCTTCGTTACATTACTTAACATCGCTTTCTTTTTCTCTTTTAACTTTTTTTTTTTCATTTTCTTCTTTCTCTTTAATTGTTTAAAGATTATATATATATATATATATATATATATATATATATAAAGAAAAACTAAAAAAAATATTGATAATATATTGTTTTGTTCATGTTTGGCTTTAACCATTCTTAAATAAATTTTTAGACACAACTTAGTAGTGTGACAATGTGCATGTCTACAAGGGTTTTGGTTAGGAAAGAATTAACACTTAAGCATGTCTAGTGACCTATTTCTCTTTTTTGACGGTCTATCATTGTTGGATGGTGTATGACCAGATCTTCGAGGGGTGAATTATAATTATATGATCCCGAAATTGAAAAACCTTCGAGAGACTAAGAAAATTGCAAATGGAGGGGAGGAGGGGGAATAAGAATTAGAGAACACAACCTGGTCCAGGATTCTATATAAAGTTACTTTTCTATTGCACCAATATCTTAAATGATTGGTGATCGAGAAAGAACTTTGAAGGAACTCGTCGCACAAGATATGTCTCACCAACCAACTTGTTTCAACTTCCTACCCAAATTCTCTGGATTAAGGGGTGAAGATGCCAACAAACATTTGAGGGAGTTCCTTCTACGATCACTACAAAAAGAACTAAAAATATTGATGCACAAAATCTGTCAAAAACAACCAATATCTATCGGTAATGAAAAATTTTGAATGATTTACCGACGGTAAAAAATTAATCGATAATTTCACTATCAGTAACCATTATCGACTAATATTGGACATCGTTAATTACCGTCAATAAGTGTAAACAAAGACCAATACAATTTGCATTTTGTTTATCCCACATTCACATAATCATTAAACCTGCACAAAACAATAAACAATTCATATCTAGACAATCAGACATATACTGAGATACATCTTTTGTATAAAATTCAAATTTAATTTTTCATATATTGATTCAGTATAAGCATCTAAACCTATATGTTGATTATGCTAAATATGTTTACCAACCAAGACAAAGTGGTGTTTGTTAATGTTATCTCCAACTTCTACATCATATTCATAGTAGTTTTGTTCAGTATTAATTTGAATACTCTTACCTAGAGCATTGGACTCCCCATTACACTCACTCAATCTGGACTAATCCTTTTATTAGTTAGTTAGTTAGTTACATCCATCATTATGTATTGTTTTCTCTTAGAGTAATATGTTACAATTGTCATTGTTAGGTTGTAATAATTGATCCCATAAAGTTAGATGAGCTTTTGTAGTCTATGTATAGTTGCAGATAAAATCAAGTTAAATTAAAGGGATGGATGTTTATAGTTTGTTACAGCTCAGGTGTGGTAGTTAAATAAAATCCTATACCTTGAGCACAAAAATAGAAGGACTCAAATACAAACAAAGAAGGACTCAGAACTTACCTCGATGGTCCGTGAGGTAGATAATAGCTTAGGCCTTATGCACAACCATAATGCAGCAAGCAGGAACCTTCGACAACAACAATCCCTCGACGAACGCTACTACAACCACACACTCTCCCTCGACAATAAAAAAACTCATGAAAAACGGGTTTAGATTGCAATTACAATGGCTAATGTATAACTACAATGTTGAAATGAAAATTGAAATGCAATGCATGGAATGGTAATCCTAGAATGAAGAATGTGATCATATGATGTGCACTAAAACGTATAAAGCTATGAAAACCAAACCTATAACACCTACTGCTAAAACACATGTAAGCTAAGGCAATCCATATATTAAACCAATTCCAATCTGGCAACAAGCATCATTGCAATGACAAAACAAAATAACCAATTTTAAATTGGCAGCAAACATCATTATAAGGTAATCCATTAAACCAATTCCAAATTGGCAGCAAGCATCATTAACGCAATCCATTAAACCAATTTTAGAACCAAAACAAGAAGGCAATTCATTCAACACAAACTTACCTCTGGTAGACCTCCACTACCAGACCTCCACTGCCAATTTAGGGCTTCTGGACAACCACAAACCCTCCACCGCTACCAGCGTCTCACATTGTCGCGCCACGCAAGGGAGAACAACCAACAAATATGAGGGAGAGGGATGACGTCTTAACAACGGTTGGGGTTGACAACGGTTGTCGTTGGCGGTGGATGCATACAACTGACTGGTGGGATGAGGGGTTTCAGATTGGGGGAGGTTGGGGGAGAGGGTTTCTGGAAAACAAAAATGGGGGAGAAGGGAAACTAGTTTTTGATTTCATGAACTCAAAGGACTTACCGACGATCATCGAAGGGAAACCAGAATTTGATTCCATTATCAACGACATAGCCCGTCAGTAAGTACACATTCTCCACTCTTTCAGTAAATCCGTCGATAAATGTGTGTTACTGAGGATCATTTGCCGTTGGTAATAATTTGCCAATAATTTTAATAATTCTCATAGTAGATGAAGCCAATTGAGGTGGAAGATTGAGGGAGTTCCAGGTAATATGAAATTTTTTACCATGGGCCAAATTGATGGAAATTACGGCCCAATCTTGTGTAGTCCAATGGAGATGTGGATGACCAACATTTCAAGGAGCCACTTGATGAAGATTGTGAATTAATCAAAAACAAATTTCAAGAATTAAATGTAATATATTATGTGGTCATTCAAATTAGGGAAAAGTTGAAATACTCTGATCAAGTTTATTTTACTGTAATTAATTCTAAGATTTGTTTATGTAATAATTAGAGCTGTCAAAATGGATCACAATCCGTAGGCCAACCCGACCCACCACGGGTTCGGGCTGTGTTGGGTTTGAAAAATTTGTATTTTTTTTATGCGGGTCAAATTTCAACCACGCTCATTTAAACCCGGCTCATGCGGATTGAACCCGTGGTGGACCGGGTTGGCCCACCAACCCACCACCTTATTTTATTTTATTAAAATTTAATTTTAATTTTATAAAAAGATATTTGTTTTTTTTTGCTTCAAAAAATTATTTAAGTTTCTTTTTTTCAAAATTAATTAAACACCCATGTTGGGAGTGAAATTTGAGAGTAAAATTTGTTTAGATTTGAATTATAGAAAGTTTATAATTTTTTTTTATTTTAAAAAATTTGTAATTGAGTGAGCCAGTGAGCCAACTCGTTTACCCACCAACATGTAGTGGGTCGGGCCAGGTTCAAATTTTTCTAGCTTGCTAATAAATGAGCCGAGTTGGGTGAACTCACTAATGCTTTGTTCGTTTTTATAGATTTGAGGGAGATGATTTAGGGGAGATGATTTGAATGGATTTGAGTAGATTTGAGAGTAATTTTTGTTGTTGTTTTTTTGAGTAGATTTGTGGGTAATTGAGAGTGGATTTAGAAGTAAAGTTTGTGAGAATTAGTGTATGATTTGATTGATGTAACAAAATTAACAAATTTATTTAATTGGTAGAAATTAAAGATTACCAAAATGTCCCTAGTTACTAGATTATAATTTTTTTATATTTTAAAATTAATTTTAATAATTAATTTTAATTTTTTAATTTTAATAATTGTTACTTACCATTTTTTAATTTTAATAATTATTTTACATTTTAAAAATTAATTATTATGTTTACATTTTTAAAAATTAATTTTAATAATTATTACACCGTTTGATATTGAATCTAAAAGATACTAAATTTTATTATCCGTAAAAATCTATGTGGGTGAAAATATGAAGAATGAGAAGGAAGAGTTAGGTTTTTGTTTTGTGGAAATTTATGTTTACAGAGAAGGAAAAATGAACTAAAAAGGAGCTACTTTGATTCCCTTCTGTTCTCGAGGCTTTTGCCTAACCAGCCACACCATTGTGAGTTTTTACTTTTTTTTATTTTTCTGTAGAAGAACTGATGGTAAGAAATGAAGATGCTCCAGAGGCATACCCAGATTCAAATTACTGTGAGAGCCATTAACAAACACAAGCTTCAACTCAACAACCAATCTCATCAATCACCAAAATCAATACTCTTTCTCCTCTTGCATCATCTGAATCACACCAACACCACCCTCCACATTGCCTTCTTTCAAGCGGACCAAATTCTCCACGATACTGCCACCGAGGATGACCAGGCCTTCGATCCCCAGCCTCACACCACCGAGTCCACCGCTGGATATGGGTCATCTTTATCACAAAAGCAGTAGCTTGTTCTTATTGTAAATCTGGGAATTATTTTGAGTTATAGGGGCATTTAAGAGAATTTGGATTCCATCCCTCCAAATCTCATCCCATCCCCGAGTGAGTGAACAGTATGAGTATCCTGTATTTCCCCGCAAATCCATCGTCGTGAATCGTTGCATTTTTTCTCAAGCGAACACGAAAGACAACTTCATTTCTCGCTCGCAAATCTGTGTGAATAGTTAAATCACTTCAAACGAACACAGTCTAAGTGACCAACCCGTGGTGAGTCAGACCGAATCGGATCGAATTACCCGTTTTGACAGATCTAGTAATAATGTTCTTAACAATCATATATAAATAAAGACTTGGAAACAAAGCACAATGTAGAGTGGATTAGAAAAAAAAAACCTTCATTCCTTCTCCCTTATTTTCTTGTAATTTTGAGTTATATTGTTCGTTTGAATCAGATAACAAAGAGCTTTAGCAACTTTTTCAGCTCTCTTATTAATATATTTTGCATTTTCTATTTAATCTTATAATTTTATATTGTCCAAGTTGTTTTATTCATCCATGCTTTCAGTCTAATTTCTTTTAGTTACTTGTTTCACCATTTTATTTAAACTCAGTCTTTTTTTTTTTTTACTTTAATCTTTTATTTCACAATAATGTCCATAATTTTCTTTTATTATATGCAATCACACTTTCTCATATTTAATCATACATTTGTTTTATACCTGTTATTCATCGACACCTTTAATACATTGCAATCATTTTAGAATTGATATCTATTTCAATTATTTTCTTTTTATTTATTTAATATTACATTCACTTTTTTGTTAACATTTTCAACATTAGTTTTGTATGCATTCAATTTTTCTCATCATTGGGTTTGAATAAATTTTTAACATAAGTTTATATTTATTTCATCTTTTGACATTCATTCAAATACTTATAATCATCTTCATCTTATTCATGGTTCTTGTTTTCAATTTACTTGAACATATTAGAACTTGGTATTCACTTTTGCTATTTCTTTTAATTTCTTGTAATCATTATTAATTTATGCATTTTTATTTTAGATTGTTTGAAGCACTCAAATTTTCTATATTTTATTAAATTATAGTTATTTAAATTTTATTATTTTGTTTTATAATTATATAAAGAAACTATAATGATTTAAAGGTTTAATTAAGTAAATGATCTCCATTTTGGTTGGAGTATATCTAGTTGGTTTCTACTTTTAAAAAAGTTTTAATTACGTCATAACTGTTTCGTCATGCCACGTGTCAATCTACGTCTTTTTTGTAAAAGAATTTGTTGCCACATGTCATGTACATGTTGTTACACGCGGTACTGTCAATGCCACGTGTAGGATATTTCTATATGTAAGTGATAGTGTCACTGTTAGAGATGACAAAAAAATTCGCAAATACGGGTATCTATAGCTAAAATCCGTGATGGGTAGTTACTGCCTGCGGATATTTATTACCTATGGATAATGGGTAGCGGGAATCCACTTCTAAACGGGTTGGGTGTGAGAATTATACTATCTGACCCGTGAGTATCTGTAACCCGCAAAAAATTTAATGTACGTTTTTTAAATTAAATTTAATTAAAAATAAAATTAATTTATATTTTATTACATTAAATCTATTAAAATTAAATTTTAATTTATATTTAACTCAATTTATTTTATATTATATACATATATATATATATATATATATATTAATTTTATTTTTAAAATGCATAAAAAATATATATTTTTAATTTTTTGCGGGTATTAACGAGTTTTAAAATACCCACGAGTATTTTCTAAGCGGATACCTGCGTGGGTAGCGGGGGTTGCGGGTCAGATTTCCATTTTGCGGGTGAGGTTGCAAGTATGTATTATCTCTGTCCGACCCGACCCATTGCTATCCCTAGTCACTATCGTCAATTCAATTTTGTTCCGAGATATGTCCCTTTCATATTAAGATAAAATTTATTATTTGTATAAATGTTATACTAATATTTTTATTAAAAATATTTTTTTACATGTTATACTATATATAGTATTAATTCATGTTTTATTAATCATGACTTTAACCACTAAATTTTAATACAAAAATATGACCAAATTTATTATTTGTAAAAATGGTATTTATTAGTTTTAAATTCTTACTTCTTCTTTTTTTTTGTAAAAGTACTTAATTACTTTTAATCTTATAAAAAGCACATATATCATAATGTAATATGTAAAAAAAAATTAATAAAAATATCAGTATAACATTCATACAAATAATAAATTTTGCCTTACTTTGGATAAATATTAGAGTTGTCAAAACAGGTAACCCGGCCCGACCCGGTCCGGCCTACCACGAGTTGGTCACTTAGTGAACCAACCCAATCCGGCTCATTTATTAGCAAGCCAGAAAAATTCAAACCTGGCCCGACCCATCATGGGTTGGTGGGTAAACGGGTTGGCTCACTGACTCACTTAATTTCAATTTTTTTAAAATAAAAAAAATTTACAAATTTTCTATAATTGAAATCTAAACAAATTTCACTCTCAAATTTCACTCCTAACATAGGTGTTTAAATAATTTTGAAAATAGGAAACTTAAATAATTTTTTCAAGCAAAAAAAATAATAAATATCTTTTTATAAAATTAAAATTAAATTTTAATAAAATAAAATTAGATGGGTGGGTTGGTTGACCAACTCGGCTTACCACGGGTTCAACCTGCATGAGCCGAGTTTAAATGAGTTGGGTTGAAATTTGACCCGTATAAAAAAATACAATTTTTTCAAACCCAACCCGGCCCGAACCCGTGGTGGGCCGGGTTGGCCTGCGGGTTGTGACCCATTTTGACAGCTCTAATAAATATTGCTTCATTTTGAGAAAATTATAATTAAATTGAATAAAAAAGTCATATATAAAGACTAAATTGAAATCATGACAATGACACTTAACACTGACACCTAGTGATGACAACGGGTCGGGTCGAACACAGATAATGTCTACCCACAACCCGACCCGATAAAACAAAAAATCCATCTGCTACCCGACCCGCTACCCGCACGGATACCCGCTTAAAAAATATCCGCGGGTATTTTAGAACCCACGGATACCCGTGGATATCCGCGGTTTTTGTAATTCTATTTAAATTTTTTTTAATAATTATTAAAATATATTTTTCTAAAATATTTGCGGGTATCTATGAACATCCACGGGTGTCCGCGGTTACTCGCAAATATTTTAGAAAAATATATTTTAATTAATTATTAAAATAAAATTTAAATAAAATTACAAAAAAAATATAAAATATAATATAAATTAAATTAAAATACAATTTTAATTAAATTTAACCTTGTAAAATATAAATTAATGTTAATTTTAATTAAATTTAACTTAATAAAATAAAAATTAAATTTTTATTTTTATTTTTTGCAGGTAGTAGGTATCCGCGAGTACGGATAGTATAATACCCGCACATGACCCATTTATAAGCGGGTATTAAAATATCCGCTACCCGCAGATTGCGGGTAGTAAATATCCGCAGGTATCAACTATCCGTCACGAATTTTATTCGCAGATATCCACGGGCGCAAATTTTTTTGCCATCCCTACTGACACCTGTCAATAACCTGTCCCGTGACACTGAGAATGTCACGTGTCATCTGTCAATCCCTGCTTTTTTGTTTTATATTTATTAATCAATTTTCAAACAAATCCCTTTTCTTTACTGTCTTATTTTTTAAAGAAAATTATGTATAGTAATATGTACATTCCTACAACTGCGTCCTTGTAAGATTTAACATGTGTTACTTTATTGCATTAAGTTTAGTTAACTTGTTAAATTTTGATCAATATTTTGTGCAACCAAAATGTTGTTTTTAAGGAGTACAAGAAAAGAGATATTGTAGTGACGTAATATAACACGTACTTCGTGCCATTGTAAATTTTGCAAAAATTATCCCTAACTTAGCCTTCAATTTTTGTTAAGACTGAAGTTTATAACCTAGTGGACCTTAATTTCATAAAGAATTGAAGTCCAAACCTTTACACTATAATTAAATATTTTAAACTTTATGACATTTTTTAAATTGTTGGGAACCTTTAATCATAGTTCCCAAACAACTTAAGTTTGCTCCTTTATAGGCTTCAACTTTTAAGATGGTTGAAGCCTAAATGTTCATAATAATTTTAAAAATGTCATTATGTGTGATAGTATTGTTGTTAACGTTATCAGATTAATATTACTAAACTAAAACAACTTTAGTATTGTAATGTTAGTAACAAACAAAATAAAAATGGTAAAGTCAATTATATGTCGTCTCTCAACAAACACAGAATTTATTCCTAACAAATTAGTTTATGTAAAATCTATACACTAAAAGGATTAGTCAAATACAATAAGATAAAGATAAAATAAAAATATTAAATAATAAAATAATAAAATTAGAAAAAAAGGTGAAAAGGATAAAAATAATAATAAATAAATAAATTCTAGTACTTCTTTAAAATATGATTCATCAATAATTATTTAAAGATTATTGTTCAATTAATTATTATCTCAAATTTTCAAATTAATCACTGTAAAGTCTTAATTGATTTGTTGGGTTCTCATTGTTAACGAAAATAGGTTCTGAATTAAAAGTGAAAACTTTTAGATTATTCACAAAATAAATTTAACTAATGTACAATCTCAATCAAATTGTACCATGCCTAATCATGTTTAATGTTTCACAAAGTAAAAAATTAATTAATCAAAGTAAAGTCTTGACTAATTTTAATCAAAATAATTAACTGTAACCAAAGTAAAGTCTTAATTATGGATTAAAAAAACTCATTTAAACTCATATCACTGATTAAAACACCTTTCTAATTAGCTAACATATAAAAATTATTACTTTTTGTTTGATTTAGAAACAAAAGACATAAATAAATGAAAACCACAACAATATTAAGAAGAAAAAGTAAATTATTTCATTTTAACATCAGAATCCAGTTAAAAAATTACAGCAAAATCAACAATAAAGGCTTAACACTACATGAAACGTAAAGATAACATTAAAATATAAGAGCATTGAGGGAAGTACGCAAAAGATGGTGGAGAGTACGAAAATAGGTCTCCCAAAGGGTTCCTAAGCTCATGATATATTTTCTTAAGTCACTTTATATATAAATTTGAATGGACTCTGTTTTGAACTTTACCTATTGTTGTAATATTTTTTTTTATATTGTAATCTCCTCCAATTATCATGTCAAATAAAATATCTAAATATATATTTGTCTCAAACTATCTTTTATGGTAAAGATTAATGAATTATCAAAACTCTTTTGTGGAAAAGTATAAAGAAAACCAAAAGGTCCAAATCTGTTTTACCCTTTCCCTATTTCTAATTTAACCAAATTGAGTTTGACTCAACCAAACTTCTTCACTTTTCCATGTTTTTTTTTACTTCTTCATTCAATGCTTAATTCGATTTTTTTTGTAACTTTGATTGTTTGTTATTCTTGATTTTATTTTTAAGGTGTCATGATGATTTAATCAATTTATTTACACACTTCCATGAACTCAACTTAACTATAATCTCAAGACATTGAAAGAACAATTATGCAAGTAAAAAACTATTTTTAACATGTTTTTGTATCTCATGCTTAATGAATTCAATTGTAACAAATGATAATTAAAACAATTTTTTAAATCACAAAAACCAATTAAGAATTTAAGATTAAAGACTAAATGATGGCATAAATATGCACTTATCAATACTTTAAAAAATGTCGTTGCATGTTTATAGACTTGTTTTCTTAAACACAATACATATTAAAGTCAAATGGCTTTTTGCACTAGTGTGATTATCCTACATTCCTTCTTATTGGGGTCATTTGTTACTTGTCGTATCGTGTGTGGTGACCATGTGGTATCCGATAAGGTCGTATCCAGTCCCATAACGTTAAAATATTCTTACAAGACTGCATGGACCTCACAAAACCAACAAGTCATTGACTCGTTTTCGATATTTAGTCTTCTAGTCTTGATTGTCGACCTTGGTTGTCAACCTCAAGTGATAAGGGTACTTACTAGGACATTCCGACACTCAAGTTAATATTATGTTGATAATTTGTTCTGAGATAGGTGATACAGTTCAAAGAAAACTCAACCCCTTTACATAAGGTGTTTCTCTATTTATGGTATTTCTTATTGGGCTTTTAGTCTTTAGGTGATTAAATATGGCCCAATCATTAGTTAATATGATTTAGACTTTACTTTGTATTTAATTTCCAATTTAGTTATAAGTGTTGATTGGTTTTTTTATTACTAGAGCGAGAGAATGCATGGTTACAATTGAGAGGGTGAGAATATCTTTATGCTAAGGGGTTGAGATGGGTAAGTAGTGTGGTTGAGAGGGCCAAGTTGTACATTAAGGATAAGTCCATGTTGAAAGGTTGAGTAATGTCTCAAAGGTAGTGCCAGGAGGACGAAGTAGTACATTGACAATATATTTATATACATTGAGAGTCCAAGTGGTGGTCAAAGACAAATAGTACGTTGAAAGATGGAGTGATAGTTAAGAAGATCAAATAATAGTGAAAAAGACCAAAAAAACGAAGTAGTGATCATGAGGGCCGAATGATTCAATTAATCATAGGCTTAAACCCTTCATTGGTCCTCATATTTGTGTGCAAATCTCAGTTTGGTCCTCAAGTTTTGAACTATCTCAATTGGGTCATAATTTTTGTAAAAATGCACACATTTTACCCTAACCGTTAAGTTGTCTCAAACAGCGTTAATTGATGATGAGATGAATTTTTTATTTTAGGCTTAATCCCTCCCTTGGTCTTTATGTTTGTGTGAAAATCTCAGTTCGGTCCTCAAGTTTTGAACTGTCTCAATTGGGTCATAATTTTTGGGTCCTCAAGTTTGAGAGGGAGAAAATGTGTGAGTCGGGGGGTTTGAGGGTGGAGGAATGAGTAAACTGTGATCAGTGATTGGAAGGAAAAAGAAAACCATAGCCACGTGGATTTAATGATTTTAAAACATAAAAAATAAAAATTACAGCTCAGTTCAAAGTTAACGCCGTCTCAATACACTTAACGGTTGGAGTAAAATGTTGTAAAATGTTTGCATTTCATGAGAACTTGAGAAAATTATGACCCAATTGAGACAGTTCAAAACTTGAGGACCGAACTGAGATTTTCACACAAACATAAGGACCAAGGGAGGGATTAAGCCTAAAATAAAAAATTCATCTCATAATCAATTAACACTGTTTGAGACAACTTAACGGTTAGGGTAAAATGTGTGTATTTTTACAAAAATTATGATCCAATTGAGACATTTCAAAACTTGAGGACCAAACTGAGATTTACACACAAATATGAGGACCAATGAAGGGTTTAAGCCTTAATCATAACCTTAAAACTATCAATAATTTTTTAATATTAGTTAATAAACTTGTTTAAATAAAATAACTCGTTCAAATAAAAGTACAAATCTAATTTTAAAAAATAATTATAAAATATATATTTATAAAATAATAAAAAACATTATAAAATTTAAAATAATTTATCATAAAGGTAAAATCTACTACAAAATGTTTCCACTAAAAGGATTAACAATCACTGAAAAGCAATCGTTGTAGATTTAAAAATTTGAATAGTCATGCTCGAAACCAGTCATTTTCTTTTGCTTATCACGGTAAAAAAAATAATTAGCACATAAATTAAAATTGTTCAAAATGTATATGAAAAAAGACTTTTTAATACAGGCCAAAAATAAAATCAGAGATTCCCATCGCATTCTTCCTCACCGATCCCCGTTAGGGTTTTGCAAAGCTACTCCGGGATTGCGTTGTTCGGTGCTCAGCGTCACCGGCCGTGTGTACTCGACGGAGGGATCCGCTCAATTGCCATACACGGTAAACCATTGCAAATCTTCAACGGTCTCGTTTTCTCTATAACAGAAAATCACAGCAACTGTTTACACCGGTACCGAATTTTCTGTCTTAGTTACACGACATTGATGCTGTATTTCGAAATTGAACTCATCGTGATAGGTTTTACTGATTCTCGATCATCCTCACCAATGTTTTTTTGCATTTGGATTTCACTTTTAGACGTCAGAATATGGTAGAAGCAGGGGAAGAAGTTATCGATTTCAAGTGGGGTAATATGAGATCGGTTGGCGGGCGGAAGAAGGATGTGCGCTTTTACGATTCGTTTTTCTACGATGGTGTAGAATACTCGCTCTTCGACTCGGTGTTTCTATACAAGGAAGGCGAACCCGAGCATTACATTGGCAAAATCGTTAAAATATGGGAGACCTCTGATAAGAACAAGAGAGTCAAGGTTCTATGGTATTTTCGTCCTTCTGAGATTGGAAACTTTTTGGAAGGAAATGACGCACTCGAGAACGAGTTGTTTCTGGCATCTGGTGAAGGTGAAGGACTTGCAAACGTCAATCCTCTGGTAAATTCTTTTTCTTAACGTTCGACTAGGGTTATACTCTACTTTTCTGATGTTGTTAAATTGCCTTGTTGAATGTGAATTTCTTCTCTGCTGTCTGTTTGATCGAAGTACGGGGGAAGAGTGACTTGGTAACTGTTTAGTGTCTAATAATTAAGCTTTATTAGCGTCATTAATGGTTCATTGTTTAAGCACGATGGAACAATTTAGAGGGTGTGCTATAAGTTATTCCATTGTGAACTTCTAGGCTATGTGTGGTTGTTTAATGGTCATTGGAATGAAATTAAATGAGGTGGAACGAGATGAAGTGAACTGGAATGAAGTTAGCATTATATTGTTTAGAACTATTTATATAGAAATGGAAGGGAATGGATTTTGTCAAAGGGAGGTTGTTAGGAGTTCTATATTGAGTAGAATAGATTTCTTGATTTGATATTTAAGCCCCAATTTTCATACCTTAGGAACCAGTCTTTTGGGTTGGGTTGTTCTGATTCATGTAAGTCCTGACGATTGATACTTTCATTGAGAATCAAACCTGGAAAAGGTTGCTTGTAGGCTATGCTGGATTAAGGTGCAAACCAATGTCACAGGGAAAAGGGCTAGCATGTGTGAGTGTTGACCAATTGAAAACTGCTGTGGACGTCAGTTCTTACAGGTGGAGGTTAAGAGTTTCATATTAAGTAGAAAAATCACTTGATGTGGTATCAAGTCTTGGATTTCTCCCGGTCTTTTGGGTAGGACTCTCCTTATATGTTTAAGTCTTAACAGAGGCACAATAATTTATGAGGATGGAGATTTGTTGCAAATTTATATTCATGTTATGTATTTGTTTGCTATTTAAAGGTGGAATCTGTGGGTCTTAAATTTTTGTTTGTATAATTTAAATCGAACTACTGCTTCTTTTTAATCCTGAAACCATTGCATTATTTTTTTTTCTTGGTCTGGAGTGGACTGGCAACATCTTAAAAACACTCTATATTTTGTTCATTTCGTATATTGCATCAGGAAGCTATTGCCGGCAAATGCAATATTGTTTGCATTTCTAAGGACAGCCGGAATCCATATCCATCAGATGCAGAAGTTAAAATGGCTGAATTTGTATTCTATCGTTTCTTTGATGTTGGAAAGTGCAAGATATTGGATAAGATAGATGACAAGATTGCTGGAATTGAAGGTATGCCATCCCATCTTTTTGAAAATTCTTCTAAAAATTTCCTCAGTTGTAAAATGGAATTACACTTACACCTGTGGGTATTTAGGGGAACCTCATACATCACTATACATGTCCTATACTTAGAAAGATCAGCGAAAACATAATTTTGTCCAAAAAAAAAACGAGAGAAAAGAAAAGACTACCACATGACACCCTCTTACTCTTACAAATGGAACTTGTACGTATTCTAATATTGAATCCAGTTAATTAGGGGAATTCTGGAGAAATCTGCAAATATGGAGAAACTTGTAAACTGAACATTGTCCAAATGCATGTTGAACGTTTTTCTTGTTTAATGTGAATTTTTAATTATGGGATATGCTTATTTATTTGTATTTGTATATATAATAAATTGAGCCTTCAAATTATTTTGAATTTTTAATTGATAAATTAAACTGTTTCTGTTGTGCAGTACTGAAATTTCATTGATGTTGTTGACCCTAAATCATGTGCAATAAGTCTAATTGTTTTTAGTTTTAAATTTTGAATATATTGTGAATTTGTTTCTCTAATTGTTGCAGTTAAAAATATTTTTAACCATTTAGATAGTCGAAAGCATGTTGGTATTGTGAAACCCGGTTTAGAAAAGAAAGAGGTTAGTGGGAACTTCATGGCATGTAATGAAGCTGTGGCTCCTTTGAGTCAAAATAACAGTCAGCCATTGATTGAAAAACCAGATGGCAAGTGTTTTGACGCATTAGCTAGAGAAAATGCTGTTTCTAAATCATTGTTGGGAAAAAAACCTACTTTGAGAACTGGTGTAAAGGAAGCAAGTGAACTTAATGATTCTTTGCACCTGGTTTCCAACAACAAGAATGCACCTCAAGATAAAGTTGAAGAAAATGGAGGTCACAAGGCCTCCTTGGTTAAACAAAAATCATTTTCTAAACTATCACACGGTTCTAGAACTGATTTGAAAATGAGGGAAATGGCTAAAATGGACAATGGACGTGGAAATGACTCTATTGAGAAGAACATTTCCACGTCAAGAGTTAATTTAGGAAAGGACGATCACGAGGATGATGGTGTTTCGGTTGGACAATTTAATAAGGGAGTAGTGGAGGAAATGACTTCCAAGAAGGAAAATCGGGGCGACTTTGGTAAGGTTTCTAGTGCAAAGATGAACAATAATGGGAAAAGTCGAAAGCTTATTACTTGTGACGATGATGACGATAATGACGATAATGTGAAGATTGTAGCTCCATCTTCATCTAAGGATAAATATAAGCTTCAACGCGAAGTGGATTCTTTTGATGTGGAGGAGCTTCCTTCCAAGAGGTTAAAGATCGACAAGACAACGAAACTCACTAGTGACAAGTTGTGCAAAGACTCTTCAGTGATTTCGTCGAATGTGGAACACGAGAGAGATTTTCGTCCAATGGAAGTTACTCGAAGACCCGATGATGTAAGTTGCATCGCAAGCCCTTTCTCTTTGTCTTCATAGTTATTGTTCTCTTGGCACTTTCTTACCCTACTACTTCACCACACAACCAAGTGAACAAGATAGTCTTTGAGGTATGATCACTGATCGACCTCTAATGGTGGCATTTAGCCCAATTGTGCTTTTAATGCGTGGGTTTGACAACGATCTGATTGGGCTAATATTAAATTACTTTAGAGCCAATTTATTTAATTGGTAATGCAAAGGGGTTGTGTTGCTTGATTTGTAAAATCCCTTTCCATTTTCTCCTCTAGGGCTTGGTGCTTCACGATAAAGAGTGATGCATTTCTAGGGTCATTCTATTGTATGCACACTAGATTAACATGAAAAATTTCCATATGCACAAAATTCTTAGGCATTTTAAATGGATAGCATCTAATGTTACACTAATAAGTTCATTTTACCATCAAACTACTAATGGAGGCAAAGAATTCTAAAATTAATCTTAAGAGTTATATAAAACATTTATTATTTTGAACTTTTGACCCCGTTTTTTACTTAAATGCCAAACTCAAGTAATTAAAATGTTGTTGTGATAGTAGACCAAAATTACTTTGGTTTTGTTTATGGGTTTGGTTTAGATTCCATCTATTGGGTTATCGCATAATGTTTAAATTTATTAATACTTATTTATGGTGGATTATATTTTTTTGATATAGTTGTGGCTATCAATTAACATTTGAAGGTCAAAAACTTATTTTCTTCAATGATTTATGCATGAGGTTGTTTTACAATTTTAAGATATAGAAATTTGATTTGCTTTGTTATCAAGTTATTATATTTACTTTGTAGTTGTTTGAGATTTTTTTTCTTATCTTATAATCTTCCTTGTTTTTCAAACGGGAACCATGCAAACAAAAGTCATAGAATGTTGGTCAAACGTAATCCCAAATAATTTGTCTTGTAAGGTGAGGATTCCCTAGCCTTATAAGGATTACATTTACCGTACCAATAGTTGATACTAAATTTCAGCCCACTAAGAGTTGACACCATGGTGCTCCTCGGTAAAACTCTTAAACTTTTTTAATCAGCCCCTCGCACATAGGTCTCTCATTATATATGTTGGCTAGGTGTGATTGCAATTAAGACAATTTTCCAACACTCCTTTTCATCTTGAGGGCTCTAGGCATAGATTGGGGCAATGTTAATGGCGCAACATGTTTATGACATTTTCTAATACAATCCCATAAAATTGCTTGTGTGGTGAGAATTGTTCAAGCCTTAAAAGAAACATTTTAGTTATATTTTTGGTCATTATGAGATCTTGACTTGTTAAGAGCCAAAATTCTTGTGGTTTCACACTATAGTGCTTCACATAGATTTTTAGGCCAGCCTTGAAGAGAAGAAATTGCTTCATTCAATCTTATTTTGGGTTAGAACACATTAGTCAATATCAATGTCTTTATGATGTTTATGGGAAGTGGAGCAACATCACTTTGTGATAGAAAGGTCACGTAACACATTGGCTTTGTGCCCATATGTTGTGTTATGTCCAAATTCAAAGAGATCTCTTTGTTTTTGTGATATTTTTGTGTTGAAATCTTGGTTTGACCTATGGTGCACAATTATGACCCAAAAGGTGTCATACTTTTGGGTGTTATTTTCATTAAGTATACTTAAAGAGTTGGGAGAGAAACTGAAATTTTTGTTATTACTGTTCACTTAACCCTAATACACATACTATCCTATTTAAGGGATAGTAGATCAACATAAAAAGGAAAAATAGAATGCTCCTAAAAAGCCCACTCTAAAAAACCCACTAGAAAATACATTACATTTCGACACTCCCTCTCAACCTGGAGCATATAGATCATATGCACCAAACTTGGAACATATAAATTGAATTCTAGGCCCCTTTAATGATTTGGTCAGAATGTCTTCGAGTTGTTCATTAGAGTTGACAAACTCAACAAGTTCCTTGGACAACAACTTCTCTCTAATAAAATGATAATCAATTTCTCTATGTTTTGTTCTCTCATGAAACACTGGATTAGAGGCAATATGAAGGGCTACTTGGTTGTCACAGGACAATTTCAACGACTCATTTTCACAAAATTCAATTCTTGAAGAAGTTGTCTGATCCACACAAGTTCGCATGTAGTTAAAGCCATAGATCGATATTAAGCTTCAGCACTAGATCGAGCAAAACAACTTTGTTTCTTACTTTTTCAAGATACAAGGTTCCTTCTAAGTAAAACACAATATCCTGCAGTAGATCTTCAATCAATTGGACAACGAGCCCAATCTGCATCACAATATCCTTCGATCCGAGTGCTTCCCGTGTTCTCATACAACAATCCTTGTCCTGGGTTCCCTTTTACGTATCTGAGAATGCAAATCACTGTATTCCAATGGTCAACATGTGGATTTTGCATAAATTGACTCAACTCCCATTGGATAAGAACGACCAGGTTTTGTTAAGGTACGATAGATGAGTTTTCCAACCAGCCTTCTATATCTCTCTGGCTTTGAGAAATGTTCACCTTGATCTCTCATTAACTTTTGATTTGAGTCCATAGGACTATCAATGGGCTTGCAATTTGTCAAGCCTGTTTCCTCTAAAATATCAAGAGCATATTTCCTTTGTGAAATGATGACACCCTCTTTTGATTGTGCCACATCAATACCAAGAAAATATTTTAGTCGATCCAGATCTTTAGTCTGAAAGTGGTTGAACAAATGATTCTTTAATTGAGTAATTCTAGTGATGTAATTCCCTGTAATAACAATATCATCAACATACACCATGAGATAAACACATTTGTCAGGAGAAGAATGACCATAAAACACTGAATGATCCACCTCACATCGTTTCAATCCAAAATTTGGTACAACCCGACTAAATTTACCAAACCAAGCTCGAGGTGATTGTTTCAAGCCATAAAGGGCATCCCGTAATTTACAAACTAATCCAGACTCCCCTGAGCAACAAACCCAAGAGGTTGTTCCATGTATATTTCCTCTTCTAGATCACCATGAAGTGAAGAAAGGCATTTTTAATGTCCAACTGGTAAAGTGGCCACTGATGAATGGCAGCCATAGTAATCAAAATACGAATCGTACTCGTTTTAGCCATAAGAGAAAAACTATCACAATAGTCAAAGCCATAAACTTGAGTATATTCCTTAGCTACTAGACGAGCTTTGAGACGATCAACTTTAATAGCATAAATCCATCTACAACCAACAAGCTTCTTACTAGAAGGAAGAGGGACAAGGTCCTAAGTACCATTGTGGTAAAGTGCCTGCATTTCATCAACCATGGCTTATCGTCATCCAGGATGATCAAGTGCCTCATGAATATTATTAGGAATCTTAAGGGAGGATAAGGAGGAAACAAAAGAGAAATAGGGAGGAGACAAACGATGATAAAAAAAATTATAAACAGGATATGGATTACAAGTAGAGCTTCCGAAGGGCAATGGGCAAATTATCATCCGAGTCAAGAAAAGGTGAAGAGGATGAAGGATGGAGGAGGATCTAAGTCTCGAGGATCTTCAGTGTTCTAAGTTTGAGATTGTCTCCGACGCTGATATGTGAGAAGAGGTGGAGGAATAATGTCATTCACATTTTGAGTTTGAGGTACAGAAGCAAGAATAACCAAGGGATCACATGTTGGTAGATGAAACATTTGTTGAACAGATGAACGATCCTCCATGGAGGACAAGAAAAAAGGTGTATCCTGACATTAGCAGACATATAATATCTCTTGGTGGAGGGAGAATAACATTTCTACCCTTTCTGAAGATGAGAGTATCCCAAGAAAACACACTTAATAGCTTTTGCAAAGAGCTTATTAAGACATGGAGAAACATTATGGACAAAACACGTACACCCAAATGCACGTGGGGAGACATTGTATAGAGTGTTGTTTGGAAAAATGAGAGTGAGGAATGTTATTCTCAAGAAAGAAAGAAGGCATCCTATTGATTAGAAAACAGGCAGTGAGGACTACATCGCCCCGGTGATACACAAGAATATCAGTATTCAACATCACAGAGTGTGCAATTTCAATGAGATGTCTATTCTTTTCCTTTGCAATACCATTTCGTTGTGGAGTATGAGGACATGTTGACTGATGTAAAATTCCTTGGGAAGACAAGAATGAAGAAAACGCTACAGAAAAATATTCCTTAGCATTATCACTACGGAGGATTTTAATTGTCTTCCCATATTGGTTCTTAATTTAATTATAAAAGATCATAAATATGGACAAAAGTTCAGATATCTCTTTCATTAAATAAACCCAAGTACATTGAGAGAATTCATCAATGAAGGTTACAAAATAATTAAAACCATACAAAGTAACACGACTTGGTCCCCAAATATCAGAGTGAATAGTTGAGAAAGGAAAATTACATCGTGTCTCAGACCTTTTAGGATAAAAAGATCTATCATGTTTTCCTAATTGACAAGACTCACAATCTAAGACTTGAATGTTTTTGAGACTCGGAACCATCATCTTCAACTTGGACAAACTTGGATGGCCCAAAAGATCATGCAAAAGTTTTGGGGATGAAGTTGTAAAACAGGAAACTGAAGAGCTATGTTTTAAGAAATAAAGTCCTCGAGACTCATGTCCTTCTCCAATTAGACAACCCGTACCATGTTCCTGTATAACAAAGGAATTAGCAGTAAAGGTTACATAACAATTTAAAGAATGAGTCAATTGACTCAAGGAGATTAAATTGTAAGGACAATGAGGAATATACAAAACATGATTTAAATTTGGTGGAGATAAGGAAACTCAGCCAATTCCTTGAGATGCCACTTTAGATCCATTGGCAACGGTAATGAAATGAGGGATTTTCGGAGAGGACATGGAAGAAAATGAAGGAATGTTACTAGAGATGTATCTGAGGCACCTGAGTTAAGGATCCATGGACTGTGACCTTCCATAGATTGAGATATGCAGGCAGTTGACACATTGGCCATGGAGAGGATTGGCCAAGATTTTCCAGATTTGTACCTCAAAAATTCTTGGTACTCTTCATTGAAATTCTGGATTCTAGATCATCGGATTTAAAAACACGAGTAACTTTGTCTGGATATCCATGTAAGGCATAACATTTCTCTTAAGTATGGCCTATTTTCTTACAATATGTGCATTAAGGATGCATACTACGACCACCACGTCCTCCTCGGTTGCTTCTACCTCCTCCTCTTCCTTGTGGTGCTACCATAGCTGATGTTTCAATATCATCAATTGAATTTTTATTTTTTTTAACTAATGAAGGTACCCGAAGAAGTCGAGTAACTAGGTTGTTCATTGATGAGACTTATCACCAGCTAACATTTGATCACGAAGATGATCAAAATCTGAGTGTAGACTTCTTAGAAGTAAGACCATGTAAAACTTATCAAGCTTCTTGTTTATGCCTTCTAAAGAGTTAGCCACAAAGAAATTCTTCAATTCCTTTATGGCAGCACGAGCCTTTCCTATGTGAGCGACCATATCATGATTGGCTTGTTTGAGGGAAGTCACTCTTTGAGTTGCATCAAAGAGATGTTGCACATCATTAGCAAAGATATCTTGTGCTTTTTTCCAAAAGGAGGAGCACGTTTGGTAAGGTCTCAAAATTTCGAAGACTTCTTGTTTGACAGATTGCCATAGGATAGTGCATAATTGAAAATCAAGCTTCTTCCATTGAGATTTCTCTTCATCGAGTAAGTGGAAATATCTTGTTCAAGATGATCATGGTATCCTTGACCAAGAAACCATAACTCCATGGAGAAAGACCAAGATAAATAGTTTTTCCAACTGAGTTTTGCAGAAGTAATGGTAGGGGTAGTAGATAGAGAAAGTATTCCAAAACCAGAAACCATTCTAAGGCCAAACAGAAGAGGGTAGAAACCCTAGATCAGAGCTACTGTCAACAGAACAACAAAACAACGGCCACAACACACTCAGGAGACTGAGGCAAAACGATTGATAGTGGCGCGGTGATGTTCTGATACGGGGAAGGCGGCGTGTGAAGCCCACGCACCCGAGGCTAGCCGGAAAGAAGCGGCATGTGACGGCGTGTTGGGAGGAGAATGAAGCGGCGACCATCAGGGATGGCTTGCGCTCGTTGAGGCACACCTAACCCTTGACTTTGCCGAAGAAAAAGCTGCGACGACGGTGACAACGACAGATAGAGGTGACAGACGGCGACAGCGAACAACAGACAATAGACAACGACTCTAGATACCAACTTAAAGAGTTGGGAGAGAAACTGAAATTTTTATTATTACTGTTCACTTAACCCTAATACACATACTACCCTATGTAAGGGATAGTAGATCAACATAAAAAGGAAAACAGAAGGCTCCTAAAAAGCCCACTCTAAAAAACCCACTAGAATTACATTAAATTTCAACAAGTATAAAAGGGTAATTTTATCTTTTGAACTATGATCTATGTTTTTAACCCTATTATTTCACTATCCCTCATATGTAAATCACTCCCTCCCTCTTGTATTTGGTCTCTCGAGTTCTATTGACATTTTCAGTAACTTGTCATGACATTTCCATTGAGGCTTGCTCCTTTCTTTCTTTGTTTAGCTACAACATTGATTCATGTCATATACTCCAACGTAGGGATAAAAATAACTATTGTCTTGGTATAATGGTTTTGGATGGTGGTTGCTTTGCATTGCTATTTGCTACTAACTATTATGGGTTAGAACATTTGTATCTTATGCATATAAGATTTGTGAAAGAGAGCCAACCCAAATCACATGGGTTGAGCTAAAAGCAATTTAACTCAATTCGACTCACTTTGTGGTGACTTAAAAAAATTTCAAGTTGGCTTGTCCCATCATTTGTTGGTGTGCTGACTTGTCAAATTTTAAATTAAGCTTAATTAAGTTTCAATTCCCTGATAAATATGAATATTTTCAATTGAGTTGTGAATATAATATTCATTTTCTAGTCTCCCAACGCTTATTCTTAGTCCTCCAACATTGTATTTAGGTTTTAGTTTGCCCTCATCCAACACATTTGTTTTCTTTTCCTTTCCAGTTTCAATCCAACGAGACTTTCCTTGTCGTTTTGAACCAAAAAAATAAAAGCCACCTGTTATGTTAACCACAAAACTACATCGTTTAATATTAACGTAAAATAACATATGGAGACAAATAAGAAAGATGATTTGGGCAAGATTAAAGACACTTCACTCAGTTAATGGAAAAAATTAACGGCAAGGACCAAGATAGTCAAAATCGAGATCTTACTCAAGATCAGAATAGGAAATATAAATCGTAAATTGGGAGATTGTGGCATGTATTGTTAGATCCTACCAATTTTATGAAATTATATTAAAACACAAAATCATTATATCTCACTCATATTACGTAACTGAACTTTATAATATATAAAATATTACATCATTAGGTATAAACACCATATCCTAGTTACATAAAAGTAACTCCTTCCTAGTTACAAAACAGTAACAAAATGAACTTTCCAAAGGGAGTCACATTTTTTGTTTTTTAAGTAGTGACAGTTTTCCACTCGGAGTCACCACTTTCATAATTGGGCTTTGAAACAAAAACCAAATGGGCTTGAGATTTAGGTTAGAAAATGGGTCCCTATCCCAACCCATTAAAAGCCCTATATTTGTCACTAATGAGAATGTTGGTGTAGTGCGACATGAGAGGCCTCATGAAAATGTTGAGATTATGCCACTGCAAGGTACGTTGAGGCTGCAAGAGGTGCCAACACGACTAACAATGACTTTGTGAGAAGTGCTGCTGCGAGGTATGTTGCCTTCTCTGTCGTTGCTGAAAGGGAGTGAGGTTATGAGAGGCTTTGTCATGGGAGTTGCTGTTGTGAGTAACATTGTCGTGAGAAGTGTTGCCACTAGGTCTATCAACTTCTCCCTCGTTGCAGGGAGGGACTGCATTCTGAGTCTCTGCGCTCCCATGTGAGTTGTGATTTCCAATACCGATCCATGTCAATCCTCTAAAAATGCAACTTTCAGGTAAGTGAGACTGGGGAAGGAATAGAAGATCGGAGACTCGTACAATCTTAATTTTGAAACAATTTTTACTAATGTGATCGAGGCACAATTGAAAATTATACAAATTTTCATTACTTAATAAATCACAAAAATTTAATAGGAACTCAATTGAAAATATCCAAATTTATGCAGAAACTCGAAATATAATTAAGCCTAAAAAATATGATTTTCTTAATCTTTCATGATATGTGAAACGCTTCCATATTTGTTTTCATTATGAAAATGGGCCAACTTGTCTCAAATTTGTTTAGGTCATAGGTTATATGAGTTGGATTGATTTTGACTTAGATTTTGTGTGGCTTCAAGTATTGTAGCCCAACCTTGCTTGAACCTTTTGTGAGTTATGACTTATTTTGACACCTCTAGTATTGTATAGTACTTGTGTAAGATGGGTTGAACCAATGCAAATTGGTTTGTAGTGAGGAGCCCTTTATTTCTTTAATTCCATAGCTCATAATTATGATGATTAATGTATTTCAAAGAACATAATTATGATGATTAGTATATTTCAAAGCTTGTAATGATAATTGCATCAAATATATTTATTTATGTTGGTATTGTCTTTATCTCCTAATAAATTTTATTAGGTGTTAATGTGTTTTGCTTTTGAACTTAAATTTTATCACATTTGATTTAGTTTCATTTTAATTTGGGTATTGTATGCTGAGTTATGATATCTATTAGTGAAATTTATATTTTGAACTATGAATTTATAAGTTTTACGTTTTTTTTTTATATAATTTTTCCTATCTAGGACATTAGAATTAAAATCATATTGTTAATTATCACTGGTTTAACTATGGTCAGATCATTGAACTTTGAATCTCTATCTTCACTTGTTTAGTTACTATTCCAAAATTAAAAAATAGGTCAAAACAGGTTAGGTTTTCAGTGCATCAATAAATTTAACAGGGCGGCTAAAGCAGGTTTAAATTCCATGATTTCCTCCTAAAACCTTAAAATGATATTTTTTGGGGTCAAAATGGGCTTTATACATGCTGATGCAGTAGCAGCAACAGCTCGGATTTTGTGCATGTCTTTAGGGATGACAAGGAGTTGCAACTCGGTGGCCTTCAACATGATGACCTATAGCTGCAAAGATGCAATCCTTCTACCATAGTGATGAACTGACAAATATGAATGCAATTTAGTACTACTGATAGGATTTGCATGTTTTTGATTTCAATAGTTTTTTTCTATACCAATTCTCATTAACACAATACAAATCCTATCTCGTTAAAGGAGGTTGATTAATTGGATCACCCATGTCCATTTCTCATCAATGACTCAGTTAAATACGTAATCTAATCAATTCTCATTAGTGACATAATAATAAACTACAACTGTTAATGATAAGGAATTGATTAAACTCTTTTGAGTATCTCCTATGTGATTTCTTTTTTGAGGTTTATTTCAGTGGGCAATCCTGTTGGAATGTTTTTCTTAAGGGAATTATTATATTTTAAGAAATTTTCATTTTAAAATTTGGTAAATAATGGCATTTTTTGTTGTCAATTGTTTGTAATTGTTTAGTTGATTTTGCTGTGTGTTTCTTGCTGACATCAATTCAAATAGTTTGTTACTTTGGTGGTTTTCTTATTCAATTTCCCCCTCCATTTTGTCACAGGATAGAAGCAAATGGTTTAAGGAAATTGTAAGTTCTTTTTTCTTTTTATTCTCTCGAATTGCCTTTCTTTAACTGAATTCACTTGTAGGATGCGATGCAATGAACTATGGTATCTATGCAATGAACTATGGATGATTTGTATTATTTTCAGCCTTGGGAAGAAAAACTGAAAACTGCTTTTGAGCAACGAAAACTTGTGCTACTTCAAAACTTGGATCCATCTTTATCTTCATCAGAGGTACAGGTAATAATCAAAAGCTTGTGAAAAGTATATGAAGGTTGACAGATTTGTATCAAGATGCATTAAGGACGAAAAAGAGAGCTTTTGTTACATATTTGAATATCTAAGAGAGATCGGAGAATTATCTATATATAGACTTGTAATGACGAACAGGGATTGACTTATAACATCAAAGAGTAGAATTTCAAGGGGATGAACAAGGTCTTACTACCACATAATTCATGTTTAGTTGTCAAGTAAACCCTTAAGAGAATGGGTAATTGTAAAGTTGTTAGTCAAAATGGAATTTCTATTGAATTTTGGGAAATTCATAGTTTAATAAAGTATCATTTGGTTTTTACGAGATTTTTAAATCCAAGGTAACACAAGTTATTTTGTGTTAATTTAGAGGTTTTGGCACCTTGAATTTTCTATTGTCAAGTAGTCTTTGGAGGTCATTTGGAAGAGTAGTTCACTAACCTGGGTCTTTTTGGTGCTCTTCCAAAGGTCTTTTTATGTGGATTGTCTTTGGCGGGATAATTAAAGTGATACGTTCTCAATAATTTTTCTTCTTTCCTTGGTTTTGTTTTTGACAGTGTTGTCGAATAACTATAATAGCTGTGCCCTGGTGGTATATGGTGACAGTTTTTCAACCAGGCACCTTTATGCGCTACAGTTTGTGTTACAATATCTGTGTCAATTAATGTGTCTATTCATTTTGTTTTTTTACCTTAATCATCTCCTTACTTGAAGCAGAATAAATAGCTATTGATTTTACTATTTTATTCGTGGCAGTTAATGTTTCTATCAGTTTGCTGTACTATGCTTCCTGTCGCCAATTTCATTGAGTAATTGTTTTTTGTTCTAACTAACAGAATATTATTTGGACTGGCTTTAAAGAACGTTGCACTGCAAAGGTGATCCAGAAAACTGATTACACTAGCCCTCATTCTGGTTGGAACTAGAGTCTTTGTTCTTTTTTTCAAACCTTGTTAAACCCCCTTCTTCCATTAATCAGCTTGAATATAACAATGGTGTAATATTGGTTTTTATGCAGGTCAAGCTTTTGCTATATTTAAGAAAATGGAAGCAGCAGCAAAGGTTGTTAAAGAACTAGATGAGGGCTGCTTCTTATTGTCAAACGGACTGTATGTAATCAACCCCATGTAACTGCATTTATAATGAGTTCTTTTTCATTATTGATGACTTTTTTTGTCTGCATTTATAATGAGTTCTTTTTCATTATTAGTGACTTTTTTTGTCTTTTTTCATTCTATTTTGACATATAATGAGATCTTATTCAACATTTGTGTCTTTTTTGTTTTGACTTTGGTCATTCCTGGTCAGTTTTAATGGTCGATACTGCCCCGATTTTCAGTCACGAGCCTTACAAAATTTAGAGTCGAGATTTTTAAACAACTTCGTATTTTATCATACGTGTATTCGTGCATTTAATCATAATTTAATTCTTGATTGCTCATCAATGGCTATAATTCCTCACTTGCTCTCTAAAGGGAATCTCACTTTAGAGCAATCAAATGATTGTTGGTATATACTTATGTATGTCACTTCGTATGTATTCTTTCCCCCTTAACTCTGTTGGCTATAATTCCTCTCTTGCATGATATATATAAAATGATATAGAAGTCCAAAGCTCCGACTAAGATGAAGCATGGTAGTTGAATAAGCTTCCACTCATGAATCGGAAAGTCAATTGTTTGAATCATGAATTGTAAGATTTGTGATCAATAAAAAATAGCTTATATATATATATATATATATATATATATATATATATATATCCTAAAATCTCAAACAAAACATATTTGCATATGAAAACAGAAATATTTTTCTTATAGAGAATAACGTTTCCAAAATTCCCAGTTGAAAAGACATTTATACAGCCATTTTCATAAGATTAAATAAAGTGGCTCAATCAAAGGTAGGTATTCTTTCCAAAGGAAGTATGATCTTGATATAGTGGAAACAAGCATGAGTGATTGTAGTGCAATTGATAGCCCTATGGATCATAATAAAAAAATAACGAAAAACAAAATGAACATTTATTAGATTCATGATCCAGTGAGATATAGAAGACATGGTGAAGCTCATTTACACCCCAATTACTTGACATACCTTTTGTTGTGGGGGTTGTTAATCAATTCATGCAAGCTCCTCATGATGACGACTGGAATGTTGTAATCTGCACTGTCTAGTGCCTCAACAAGGCCCCAGTGCATGGATTAAAGAAAAATGATAGCAAATACTAAATTTCTAGGTGCTGTGATGCCTATTCAGCAGTCTTCTACATATAGGTGTTTCACTATTGGGTATTGTGTATTTATTTGAGGCAATATTATTTACCGGAAGAGTAAGAAACAAAATGCAACGATAACGTGAACATGTGTGGATCAATTAACTTCTTCAAGAATCGGAATTTTGTGACATTCAATAAATGATATTGTATTGTGACAATCTATCTACACTTCACATTGCCTTTAATTCTTGGTTCCATGAACAAACCAAACAGAAGATGATTGTCATTTTGTTTGAGAGTTGTTAAGAGGAATTAGTACCGAATTTATCAGCTCCAATGATCATGTTGGAGATGTTCTATCAAGTCTTTAAAGTGACCTCAAATTGAGTTCATATGTTCCATGCTTATCTATGTCCTTTAACTTGAGGGTGGAGGGTTAGAAAAAGTGATACTTGCTTTGATCAGACAACAGAGAAGTTCCAAGAAAGCGTGTGTAGAACCCATTTACACTAACTATTCCACAAGTAATCTATTCAACAATCATTTACAAAGGAAACACTCTTCCTTTCATAGGGCATTACCTGTTTACAAAACTACAGTCCTCCCTAGTCCTCCTTATCCCCGTCCTCCTTATATAGACTTTGCAAAAGTCTCAGCCCCATAGCAGCTAACTATGGTTATTCTTAAATTTCTTTCTATAGTTTATTATTGTCTTCTCAAATATCTCGGAAAGTTATTTCTTATTGTACTTGTCAATCAAATTGGGTCCTAGGGAGTAGCTTTTCTTATCAACCTTTTTGTATTTGAGATTGCATTATTAAAATATAATCAGCTGTGAAAGAACTCTCAATCTTCATTTTTCTCCAAAACTCCTTATTCTCAAATGTCCTCAAGGATTAGGTCAAGGCAATGAGCTGCACAACTCAAGGGGACTACATTCTCCTCCCCAATTCCTTCCACCATATTTTTCAACAACTCAACATTAATTTGCTATCCTTTATCAGACAACTTCTGTCGATAAAGACTTCAAAAAAATCTCCCACTTGGACTATTAATTAACAAGAAAATTAGTAAGTAGTCTTCCTTTCTCTTTCATCGTACTATCACATATCGAGGTGTATCACCATTTCTTCTAAACTCTTATATTTCTATGAACCATTTTGGGTGTTATCAATTGATTTGTTCAAGAAGGGAAACCCTTACCTCATGATAGGTAGGAGTCTCTAAACACCTATCATATTCTCCCGCAATGTTTAGCATTTGGATAAAGAGGACTACTTGCCTAATTAATTGGTAATTCATTACCTTTCGTGAAATTGAATTTTTCTTGAGTCCGTCAACATTTCTATATGTTGGTTTTCTGTCACTTGATGAGATGAAAAAGACCAGATGCTCATTAGAGAAAGAGAAGATGTCTGGGGGTGGCTCTCAATGTTCTCAGCGGAAAATAACAGAGGGCCCTCAACGGATTCAAGTATTTGTAAAAAGTCATCACCCTAAACTCTTAGCAAAGCACTCACATTTTTGTAAGATGATGCTCCATTATTGCTACTCCTTCCAAACAAAATTTACATTTCACTTGAAGTCTCTATGGGGGAACACTTTTGTGGTACTACCGTGTCATCTCTACTTCCTTTTGGCTTGAGCCGTTCTTTAGCAGAATAAGCCATCATACGACATCTAAAAACCTGTAAATATCACAGAAACAGGGTTCCGAAACCAACACTTCAACATACGAAAAGAGAGAACACAACAGTTAGCCACGCTATTTTTTTGTCAAATGAAGCGTAGAG
The DNA here is from genome assembly GCA_027742785.1 of Vigna reflexopilosa. NCBI lineage: Eukaryota > Viridiplantae > Streptophyta > Magnoliopsida > Fabales > Fabaceae > Vigna > Vigna reflexopilosa. The sequence continues at coordinate 6,761,298 of CM050918.1, read as the reverse complement.
CTCCATTGTAGAAATGAAGAGGAGAAGAAAATTATGGAAGAAGATAAACGAGGTGTGCAGTAGATGGTTTGGGGAGGCCACTAGATTTGCTCTTGTTGGGGGAATAAGATTGGCAATCATAGGAATAAAAAGTAATTCACATTGTCAGATTCATGAATGGTATTTAATCATATCGTTTATCCCACGATGCCTACTACACTGAGATTAGAGCAGTCAAAACGGGTAACCCGGCTCAACTTGGCCCGGCCTACCACGGGTTGGTCACTTAGTGAGCCAACCCAACCCGGCTCATTTATTAGCGAGCCAGAAAAATTCGAACCCGGTTCGATCCACCACGGGTTGGTGAGTAAACGGGATGACTCACTGCCTCACTTAATTACAATTTTTTTTAAATAAAATAAAAATTACTAACTTTTTATAATTCAAACACTCCCAAATTTCACTCCAACATGGGTGTTTAATTAATTTTCAAAATAGGGAACTTAATTAATTTTTTCAAGCAAAAAAAAAATAATAAATATTTTTTTATAAAATTAAAATTACATTTTAATAAAATAAAATTAGGTAGGTGGGTTGGTGGGCCAACCCGGCTCACCACGGGTTCAACCCGCATGAGCCGGGTTTAAATGAGCCGGATTGAAATCTGACTCGTACAAAAAAATACAATTTTTTCAGACCCAATCTGGCTCGAACTCGTGGTGGGCCGAGTTGACCCGTGGGTTGTGATTCATTTTGACAGTTCTAACTGAGACGAAGTCCTTTGTTTGGGCAGCTATTATTGACAAATTACTACGATTGTTTAGTTTTCCAGTCTTTTCGGAAAATTATGTTACCATTCATGTTATGATCCCCCTTCCAATTCCATGTGAGATCTCAATGTTCACAACATTGGAAAAGATGGAAACACTTGTTGCAGCAGATGCAAGAGTGTGACACCTTATATAGTAAATGAACTTTGTCTGTTACATAGACTAATTTACCATGCTGATTAGTCACTGCATAGAACTTTGTCAGCTTAAAAATTTAAGTCAGTGTATGAGTTATCTGTTTTTGTTAAAAACCTTTAATTTTGTTACTTGTTAGACCCCTTGTTGGAAGCTTTGGAATTCCTTGCTTTCCAGAAAAGAAGCCAGTATTCTATGGGCATCATGTTGTTGATCAACTTAGAATGATGCAGATGCATCGAGAAATGGTACATGATCTATCTTTTTTGTTCATATCTTAGGCCAGTTTTTGAAATATTGGTTAAATAGTTGGTTCATTTTTCATTTATTTGTCAGTATGATTTTGGTTGTACAGAAAGATGCTGTATCTACTTCACATTGTTCTCAGCCCAACAATATTGAATATGACATGGCCATAGAGTGGTGCTTACTGCAAGAAAGAGCAAACAAATCATGGAGAATGTTATATAAGGTATAATCTTTCAGTTATGTCCCATAAATCATGTTCATTTGTTTCCTTTATTCCATCTTGATTTTTTTATCATGTTTTCATTCCTTAAGCAACAAGGCGAGCAGTTGAGAAAACTCAAAGCTAAGCTGAAGTCTAAAACTTAACTGACATCCATTGACCATATACACAATGTTTAGTGGTAAGTTCTCCTTAGAAGAAACTTTTTCTTCCTTAAATCTTCTTTAACTATTGCTTTAGAGTGGTGGATTTTTTTATATCACTTTTTTGCAGTGACCGAATTCTTGGCACTTCTGGAACTAATACGAATTTGTAAGTTTTCCACTTCTAGTACTGAATGAATATGTTGTTTGTTTTCTCTTCAGTAAAATCCTCTTTGGTTTCTGTTCTGTTTGTCACCCATACTTTAATAGTTTGATCAACTAGGTTGTTTTCAATATTAAATTATGCTAGACATTTTTCTCTCTCGCGGGTAAATAGAAATTAAAGTGGTTAGGATCATGAGTTTAAACCGAACTCATCCTCATAAAATCAGTTTGTAAGGTAAAAATTGTTTTGACTTATAAAATATATATTGACTTATTTGTAATTGATGTGGGATCTTTAATACACCTTTCATGCCGAGACATATATATCTTGTGTTTGAGACTAGATATTGGTGAGTAGTCTGATTGTGAGTGACAGATATTAGGATGTGAGAATAGGTCTAACTCATCCTTGCAAAATCAGTTTGTAAGGTGATGATTGTCATAACTTATAAACTATATAAACTAACATTATTACTAATTGATGTAAGATCTTTAACGCCAGTAGTTAGGGATGGCAAATGGTTTTATTATTCCATACCCGTGTCTAAAGAAAAAATTCATTCCATCCCAATACTCATACTCAACTGGTATAACAATTTTATCTCATCACCATTCCTACTTGGTAACGAGTATACATGTACCCACTTTTTTTCTATTTTAATATCAATTAATTAAATTTTATAAAAGATTAAAAAATCACGACATAAGAAAGTTGATATTAAATATTCAATATCAAAGGGATATATTATTTTTTTAGAACCAAAATATTTATTAAATTTATGTGCACACTTACAAACATTAATGAAACAAAGTTGATAAAATTAAAAAATATTTTTAAAAAATTATAAAAAGAACTAACGAAGTTTAAAAGTGTTTTAAAAAGAACAATGATTACATTAATAATAATTGAAATTTATCATAGATCTTTCTTTTTTGAACTTCAATCTATGTTGGATGGTGATTTACGATGATAAATAAGTTTACGATGATAAAATTACAGTTATGATAATTAGTTAGAAAATAAAAATAATTATATAAAAAATCATTAAAATAATATTCTAAATGATAAAAATAACAACAAATACAAATATTAAAAAGTAAAAATTATCATGTGTGTCTTAAAAAAACAAAAAACAATTTGATAGACCATTCAACAAAATAACATGAAGGAAAACAAATGCATAATTAAAAGTATTATAAGGTGAAAGAAAATTTTTTTTGATATCAAAATAGTCTAACTGTTAAGAGATAATGAAAATTGTTTTAGTGAAATAGAAAGTTCTTCAAATGAAACAAAAAAAGAGAAACTACTTTAGATATGTGAGTGAATTTTATGAATATAAAACAAGCCAAACAATTTTAAAATAGGGGAAAAAGTGTGTATCTAAAGAAAAAGAAAGGTTATAAAACTAAAGACTACGAATATTAGGTTACCTAGAAAATTATGGGTACTTCAATAATTTTAACGAGACGAGGTGAATATTAGGGTGGGTATGAGATCGTGGATGAGACGGGTATGTACATATACATCTCCGTCTTCATATATCCAACTGAATGAATAAGGTATTATCCATATCTATACTTGTATTGAGTGAATGCGGAAATTCTCCGTCAAAACAAAAATGGGTTCAAATAATACTCATGAGGATGAGTTTATTTGCCATCTCTACTAGTGGTATTATTGTTATTACTTTAAACTGCTCGGATTGTCTCTTAATTCTGATTACTGAATTTTTTAAAATTGTGAAATTTGTTGTTCTGTATATACACAATTGAAAGAATTAGGTATGCTTCGATTAAGCATTTTCTTTTTTTAATTCTATTAGTTATTTTTTGTATCCCTCCAAAAAGAGCCCTTTCAGGTTTTTTTAGTTAGAAAAAAAAGTATTTAATTTTTTGTAAGACGCCGAAATTTGTTTTAAAGTTTGTCCAAAATACACTTAAGGCTAAGTTGAATGGAGGGCTTGATATTTACATTTTTCCCTGTGATTTTTTTAATTTGAAGAACTGTTTTTTGAGAAGCCTGTACCGTAGGTGTTTTTCTAGTATGGTTTTTCAAACTAATATGTTATGATATTTGATTCACAGTGACTGGGATTGACTTGTTCATTGAGGCAGGGACTTGCATCACCCATACTTTGGTTTGGCTGTTGTAAATACTACTTCTATTCTATGGGGTTTGGGCGTTTATATGAGCACAATTCATTGCAACTCCCTGCCGATCAAGGTGGTTCTCGGTGTTAGCTGTTTGGTCTTTTGGTTGGAAATGAGAAAAGTTTGGCTATATATTAGTGTTGCCTTCATTTGTTATTGAAAGGCCGAAAGGCCAAAAACACCATCCGAGTTCAAGGCTGCCTAGCTAATGAGCAATCAGGTATATATCTATTGAAAGACCATGCTTAGCTAATGCGTCCGTCCTTAAATTGAATTCGTTGTACACATGATTCCAGGATATTTGGTGGGCTTGGTAAGTGATTTTTTTTTTTTTGTAATTAATGGCTTGTCATGGCCAAGGCAGCCTCTAAGGCTAAAAAAATGTTTATTAAGTAGTTGCTTAGGTAGTTACAGGACAAGGCATTTCTATGACCACTGAATGGCTGGCTACCTTCACTCCTTTGAGTGTGTCGTGGCCACCCATCTTTTCTACCTCGATAATTGGCATTTCCTGTTCTAAGGCAGTGGTCGAGTTCCATTTCATGGCTTATTTTCTAACACCTTTGCATTCTATATTTTAACGCCGAAAGATGATCCTTACGACCAAGATTATTTTTGTTTTGCTTTGTCCATGGACTTGACTGAGAGCTATTTGTCTTTTTAATTTTGTCAGTGATCAAACTGGAATGGATTATTTGGCATTTAACTTTATGTCCTCACTGCCTACAAAATTTTGTACTATTCTTGCTGCAGTAAATATTATGACAATAGTTACTTTTTAGGCTAGTTAGCAACTTCCCTGCCTTACCTTTTCATAAGCTGTTTTTATTTTGTCAATGCGTACTTATCATAGGTACTGGGTTTTCTTCAATAACATGTATCAAAGAATCTATTTTTTCCTTGTTGAGCTCACGGCGATAACATATATTAGTGTTGTCGTAAAATGAAGTACTTTTAGTGTTTGAAGTACAGTTTTTTTTTTTAAATGAAAAAGTATAAACAGGCTTAATTTTGAAGGTTGCTAAGATTTTTTATTTAGGTCGAATCCTTATGTTTGAATTTTTAACTTGGAAGCACTTTAAAATTGAACCGGTCTAATAATTGGCAAGCAGAATTTTTTTTATGAAAACTGATAGAAGTTTGATAAAATAAAAATTTTGTTCATAGCTCTCAATGAAAAATACGGTTTTTCCGGAAAACAAGTTTAATATAATTTCTAATAGTGTTAATCTTTTTTTTTCCATAAATAATAAAAAATATTCAATATTTAAATTTTTATTCTAGATTTAGACTTATTAATTGTACAAAAACTTATTGTTCATTGTTCAAATGTAAGTATTACACGTACTTTCAATATAAATATTCAGAAATGTGTTATTTTTAGTATTTTTTAGTTATGATTTATATTTCTCTAATGTTGTTTTATATATTGTTTAAGTATATTTACTATTTTATAAATATCAATTTAATGCTTCAATATTCAATCAATTCCTTTATGCTTGAAACAATATCCAAACATTCACTTAAAGTAAGATTAAAAAAAAAACTGTATTTCAATAATTTTTAAAAGCACGTTGAGTTTTTTGCTACTTTTTTAATGAGATTTTATATATTATTAAGTATTGTTATTTTGCAATTCAAATTCCAGTTGCTTAATTCATTATTTTAATAAATTTTATTAAATCACATTCATACTTTTGCTGCTTTTCATTTTTATATCATAATCATATTAAATTTGTTGAACAAGAGCATAACAAGTAATCTTTGGGATATATGTTAATGGGCAAACATACCTCTTTCATAAACTTTATTTTCAATCGTGAATGCAAAACTTAAATGGTTGGATGATATATATTCTTAATTTCTAAAAATAACTTTAATGTTATTTATATATTTTTTACATATGTATTAAACCATTTATAAATACAAATAGTTGAATTATATATTTTAAAGATATATTTCATGTTATCTAATTTTCATCTATGTATTTCAAAACGGGGAGATCAAATTAAATTGATTTTTATCATTTATATATTGATAAATGTCAATTCTTCAAACAGACTACAGAGAAGTTTTCTTATTTGAAGAGTTATATAAGAATTACTTATATGAAAGAGAGATATATGTTGTTATATATAGATATCAATACTTCTGTAAGAAATGTTTGATTAAATTACAAACATTACTTCTGATGTTGTGTTTTACAATTTCGTACCGCTCTTACTATCTAATTAACTGTTATATGATACTTATATATATATATATATATATATATATATTTATTTATTTATTTACAATTACTATAAGTACAAAATTCTTTACAATTTATAGAAAGAAAATATTTATGCAAGAGAAAATTGTATTTGCTCCATTATATTTCTTAGGATAAAACATCTGTTTATATTTTAATAAAAGACTCTCATATCTTAATTAATTATTAAATAAACATTGAATTTCTTATGTGTTTTATGGGAGACACTTACATCTTTTATATTTTAATAAAGTCGTGTTCATCTTCTTTAATTTATATAAAATATCATATTCACTAAATTTTAAATAAAAACTTATGAAAACATAAAAATAAAAAATAAATAAATGTTGGATTAACATGTGCCAAATATTTAATTTGATCTTATAAGAGAACAATTTTCTTATAATAAATCATTCAGTTGTCGTTTACTAAAAATCATTATTTTCCTATTTTAAATTTAAATTTTTAATTTTCATAAGTTTTATAGGCAAGTTCTAATGAATTTTATTTTTAAATGAAAGGAAAGAATGTTAGAGACATTTTATTAAAAATATAAGAGAAATAATTGTCATATAATATATATATATATATATATATATTAAAAAAATTAAAATAATTTAAAATAATTTTATTAAAAAATATACATGCTTATATTAAATATCATTTAGATCCTCGCAAGAAGGTACGTGAAAATTTCCATTTCTTTAAAGTATGTTTATATATGTTTGTTAAACTGTATTTGAAAAACTTAGATGAAGATGCTAATACATTTTTCTAAAGGAGGGGTAATATTTTAACAACATTAAAAAAACACCGATATTACAATTAAAATAATATTATTTTAATTGTAGTTATTTTATTTATTAATTTAATTTTTTAATATGTATTATTAAAGGAGATTATTAACTGGGTGATTTTTTAAAAAGATGTTAAAGTATTATTTTTCTTTTCAACGATGAAAAGTCAAAAGTTGATATGTTATGATATATTTAGTAAAAGTATAACTTCACTGACAATAATTTTAATTTTAATAAAAATGTTCTATAATAATCTCTCAGCATAATGATGGTACTATTTGCTAGTTTAGAATATATTTTTAATAGTAATTTTTTATATTTGTTGAAATCTACTATTTATATAAAATGTTGTTAATATTAATCTTTTATATTGATTAAAATTTATCCATGTGTCGTGAAAGTATTGTAAATATGATAGTTGTATTCAAAATAAGTATAAAAAATGACTAAATATACAATTTGTAATAAGTTATAAAGTTTTATATAAAAATTATAAAATTATAAAGATGTTTTACAAGTCTTCGTTTCTGCATGATCCAAGTCTTCACCTCTTTAGCTTGGTAATGGTTGACTTTCTCTTCTTTATTCCGTTCCACTCTGTTTTTTTAAGTTCTCTCATTCACATTTTTTTTTTAATTTGCTTTATGATTGTTTTACAAAATTTTATAATAAATTAATTGTAAAATTAAAAAAAAAAGAAAATAAAAAGTAAGAAAGAATAATATTAAAGTAAAAAATTTGAGTATCAAAGTATAATTTTTTTTATATAATTTATGTACTCTTAGTAAAATTTTATGGTTGAGTATTTGTACCGATAAATTATCTTATTTTCTAGTTTTTAAGTTTATCAAAACTGTGTTTTAATTCTTATATCTATAAATTATATATTTTAATATTTATTGTTATTTGTCAACATCTGATCATCATTGCATATAAAACATAAATTATGATTTTGAGACGCTATAGGACGAAGAGAGTAACTGATAATGTTGCATTTACTAAGTGCCTTTTTTTATTTGTAACTTCAAATAATATAAATACTTTGTAAGTCTTTTTCGCCGTAATCGTCATTTTGAAAATAAATAACTATGAAGTGATATCAAAAATAAATATGTGAAAATTTAACTTAAAAACGAATAATATCCTATCAATATAAAAGATTTATGTATAAATATGTATATTGAACCTTTTTAAAAAAAAACACAATCTAGTTTGGACATATGGATCATTAAGTAGAAGCAGTGGAGTTTTAATTTTGTGGTTATTATTCAGAAGCAATTGAGTCCAGAAAAAAACTGCTGAAGATCTTTTTATCTACACAATTAAGTCATTTTTCATTTATATGATTAAGTCTTTTGTGCTATAAAGATGTCTCCGTATATGTTATATCTACATTGTTTTTATCAATAAAACATTTAGTCCAATACAATTTAGAATTTGTTTCCCTCCTCTCATACTAACCAAATTATCTTTAATCTTTAATGAGTTCCCATATAACAAATTATCATAACTATTATTATCATGCAAATGCATAAGGATCGTATTAAAACGAATATTTAAATTTAAATCATGGTATTGTATGCTCATATTCATCTTATCAACACATTATAATGATATTTTTTCTTTAAAAAAGTTGCTAAAATGTTTGGTTCTATTTTTAGGAAAAGACAAAATGAGAAAACCAAAAACAAAACAAACAAGTCCCTAATATAAATAAAACGAGATATTCATTTTGTTTTGTAGGTAATTAGGGCTTGCATCACCAATTGTCACGTCTGCTCTTGAATTTGGGCCTTCTTTGCATGTAACAAACAAATGTCCTATAATAATCTCATTATAATGATTGTACTACATGATAGTTGATTGTAGAACTATGAACTTCATTAGTTAACACTATTGTAAAAATGGCTTTAGACGTATGTTATTTTGGTCTTTTAATGTCGGATTTGGATCCGACGTCTATGTAGGTGACGTTAATAAAACGTCGGATTGGAGAAGACCGACGTCTATATAGACATCGGTTGTGGATATAACAGACGTCTATAGAAACATCAGACTTGAGTATAATAGACGTCTATATAGACGTCGAACTTGGATATAACAGACGTCTATATAGACGTTTACCCTTGAAGCATGTTTCTCAAGTCAGTTTTCATCTTCTTGTGCAGCAAACAAAACCATACAGTTCTCATCTAATATGTCAATTATAATAACACAACTAAACTTTATCACATGCATATATTAAAAAGCCAATAACACATGCATAGTTAAAAGCCAAAAACATGCATACGCAAAAGCCAAAAACATACATACACAAAAGCCAATAATATGCATACAAAATAAGTTTTCAATAGAGAAGCTAACCTTTTTAGCATACTAAAATAGCAATGGAGGGAAATGAAGGGGTGCACGTCCAAAAACGCAGGCCAAAAATGGTCAAAAACGCAGCCCAAGAACACGCGAGAAACTATACCAAAACACAACGAAAACAAATTTTAATCCGTTCAAATAGAAGATATTTCATCAAAGAGTAATTTAATCGGAGTAAAAGTAAATTTAAACGGTCCAAAAGAGAGAAAACGCACCTGGAAAGCAATGTCGCAGAGGAGAAAAGTGCGAGGAAGAAGATGATGAATAGTGGTAACTGCTCGTGGGTTCGCGTTTTACATTTTAAGAGGCTATAGACGTCGGGTCAAAGGGGGACCGACGTCTATAATAGTATAGACGTCGAGGCCCTAACTAATATGATGTCTTTATGATTTAAAAATTAATATCCGCGAGGCATATAAACGTCGGTTACTAGGGGCACCGACATCTAATTGAACTTTTCACCTACTTGTCAAGCATATAGACGTCGGTTACAGGGGATTGACGTCGACGTCTATAATCGTATATAGACGTCGGGGGTGGCGCGATCCGACGTCTATATGGTGGAAAAGAATGACTATTCACCTACCTGTCAGACATATAGACGTCGGTTAGGGGGGGCGACGTCTATAATATTATAGACGTCGGGCTCCCACTAAGCGACGTCTATAATGTCAACTTATTTACGAAAATGCCACCGGTCAATAATTTACGTTGAATATTCTCTGATCCGACGTCTAAAGGGTAACAATTCTACACTAGTATACGTATAAATAATTGTCAGGATATTACATTAAACGAAAATATATTCTTTTAAACAAACAACTTGTATCAACAACACATTTATATATCTATTTTTTAGTAGAAGTCTCTCCTTAACGATGTTGCAGTTAACATTTGAGTGAGGTGAGTGCTAATAATAAAATATTAAAAAATATTCTTTGACACACTTAACTTTTTTACATTCATTTGATATTATTCTCTTTTATTTTTTACTTTCTTCTTTTTTGAAAAATACAAAACTTTAATCTTCTATGATCATTTTACTCTTATATTTTGTGTTAAATGAACGTAAAAGTAGATCATGATACCATTGCTCTAAAATATCTAATGAGGTAGACTAAAAGGTTTGATGTTGGAAAGTCAATGGTAATTTGTTTTTTGACTTTTCAAACAGAGTATGCAGTATGGTGAGTGCGAAATTTTTTCATTGTTTAAAATCTGCCATAATATTCCTCTCTATAGGATTATTTGATAGTTTCATCATTTTAGTTCTGGTTTTGGTTTTTGGAATCTATCTTACTTTATTTTCTTCCATTTTAGATCAGTAAAAAGATGAACACGGATGATGTTGTGATCAACGTTAAAGGAATGCTGGACAGAGCAAGCCCACCAATAACTCAAGAATGTTGCATTTACAGAGTACCTCAACTTATTCACCAACTCAACCAAGAAGCTTATACTCCAAAGGTTGTTTCCATAGGCCCTTATCACCATAATAGTCTCCATCTTCAGAATATGGAAAGGCACAATGTATTTATTCAATTTATCATTTGGTTATTTTTGCAATAAACATCAATGGATCAACATTAATCATTACCATATTTTTAGTATGAAGGCATTTAAGCTTCTTGCATGATTATCTCACAAGCATGAAATTCTACGAATTTTTTTATGCATATATAATCCTTTTTCTAAAGTAAATAGAGTCTACTTTTTTAAAACAATCATAAATAACAGGAATAAAGTAAAGTATATCACTAAACTACTATACCTTCTTCACTGGATTATAAACAACATAATGTACCTATTCAAACACTGACAACTTTCTTGTGAGAGAATACTTATTAAAAGATATTTTGGATTGTTTACCAATTATGCAATGAAAATATTTTTTAAACTCTGCACATCCTTTTTATCTATACAATTAAGTTATTTTTCACTTATATAATCCAACCTTTTATGTTAAAAAATGTCTCCATATTCATAACATTTACATTGTTTTTATGCAATCTATACTTTTTTTCCTCCTCTCACCATAACCAAGTTATCTTTAATGAGTTTCTATCTAATGAAATCAAAGTAATTATCATGATCATTATTATCAAACAAATAATGATTTTAAGGAACTTTATCTACTCTAACAAACAACATAAACATAATTATAACATACTGTTAGAACCATTCATTAACATAGAGTCTTATAGAGGACTTATATAGCACATGCAAACTGAAACAACTCTCAACACCAAAAAACACACAAATAAAAAAAAAGAGCAGAAACTAACTTACTCTTTTGTAGAAACTAATTTGATAAACTAGAAGATCTCGTCTCAAAGATAACTCAAACGAGTATCTAATTTTCAAATAGATGAAAAAGAAATAAGAAGTCAGAAAGAAAAAGAATCCTAAAAAAGTGGTTTATAGATAAATTATGTTTTGAAATAATAAAACTAGTTTATAATAAAACTATTTATATTAAAATCTTTTAATTTTAAAATAGTCGAGTCTAATTAATTTTAAACCAATATCATTTCTAAAATATCATTTTTTAAGTATATATATATATATATATATATATATATATATATATATATATATCAAAATAAAGTAATTAAACAACGTTTAAAGAAAAAATTTAAATTTGAATGTGAGAACAAATATAGTTATTAAAGCAATAAACATCAACACTGTGTGTGAACTTCTTCCATTGAACAAATTCTACTGATCTCCTTATGGCTAGTTTTTCTGCATTATGTTTGGTTGGGAGTAGAGGCAAGAAACCATAGTCTTAGAATTTGGAATGGTATACCCTTTTTTATATTGATGGATTAGGACATTAGATGACTTGAAGTTGGCACGAGGGACCTTTCGAGAAGGCAATGAATAATGAAGGAAAATAAGACCCTTTGCTATGTCTTTTTGATAATAGAAAGTTATATTGTGGCATTCTTCCAACTCCTCTACCCTCTAACCTCTACCACCAACAAATTATGAATGTTAAAGTGTTAACTTTTTTAAGGAAAGAAAGAATCAAAACTAAACATTTAGCAGTTCAAATAAAGAGTCATGAGATACATTTCCAACATAATGATAATAATGTACATTAACATCCCAAATTAAATGGGTTGTATCGATAGACCAATTATTGACGGGAAATGAAAAAAAAAAAGGAATTGGATTGTACCTCCTCTCAACAATCATCATTTTAAAGTAAATTATTATAAGAAGTCTAAAATGCTTTTCTTATATCACTTAATTCTTAAAAATCACTTAAAAAATATATAACTTGAGTTAAGAACAAAAGAGACTCAGATATTTATAGTTTGATTTAGTCTTATATTGTTTAGTAATATGAGATGTTGTTTTTCACTTTGTTATATAAGTAATTTTATGTAAAGCTTAATTATACATCAAAATAAACATATTTTCTACTGTAGTGTGGATGTAGGCTTACACATTATATGTTGAATAATATTAAACTATTGCGTTGTTTATTTTATATTTTTCTTTATTGTCATTTAGGGAAGTAATAGAGCTTTCTTCAAAAGCATGTCATTAACTTTGAGTTCATAAGAAGTTGTATCTACCCTTAAGAGGATAGAAGCCAAACGACATGGAACAATCAGATTGAGAGTTGTTAGATCACTTGGTGTGATCGATTAACATTAGTAAAAAAATGTTGTGTTCAACATCAGGAATGAGAAACATTATCTAAGAATGTTGTGTTCAATCTCATAAATGAGAAAACAATTGTAAATTTGATGTAGGCATTGTTAAATATATACGAGAAGTCATCTATAGTCAAAATTGGTGAAGATAACTCGGTTTTACTTATCATATTAGTGAATTTAATACAATTATTGCGTAGTTAACATTAATTTTATTATCATCTCTTCTGGAAAGTTGGAGTGTAAGTTAGTAATTCTGCAAGTAATAACAAGTTGAAGTTTAAGAACATTCACGACTTTGATTTTAAGCGAAGATATTGACAAGAAAAGTTTAGTGAAATCTTCTAATTCCGTTCAATATTTAGTATTAAAAATAAAGAAGAAAATAGTTAGAAAGATCATAATCAAGATCAAGACATATCAAAGTGTAAAGAGAAACCATAAACAAAAGTCCAAAATGATGTCACTTATTGAAATTGTCAGAAAAATAGTCACTTTACAAATTAATGTTGGACTTTAAAGAAAAACAACAACAAAAAAAAAGCAAAATAATTATCAATCACCTCCTAAAACACCACTTTACCACTAAATAGTTTTTTTATTCTTTGCATTATTAACATTTTTCATAATTTAAGCTTCTATCAAATACTTCAAAGCATGACCTGTTTACCATTTCTATTTCCATAATGATGTATAGAAACTATTTCTATTTCCATAATGATGTATAGGAACTAGTTCAAAAGAGAGTAAAAAGAAAGAAGAGAGAAATGTTAATCTAAACCAAATCTAAGAGAGAAGAAAGAAAAAACGTAAAAAGTCTAAAATAAATCTAAGAAAGAAGAGAGACAAAATTTAAGTGAAATTTGAATTTGAAAACCTAAATGGTAAAGATGTTGAGTTTGACACAGTAACATGTCATAGAAAACGTATTTGTTTTTGAAAATGAAATTTAAATTAGACCTACATAAATAAGCTTACATGACCTTAAATAAATCATTTATTGAAAGCTGAAGTTTCCACTTTTAAATATGGTAAAACCCACTTGTTAATATTGAAACACCCAACACCTTTTTCTATAGTCATATTTAACTTAATTTGTTTTTTTTTTAACTTGTGATTCTATTTATGTTTCCTCATTTTGTATTTTAATAGATAGATATGATAAAGATTAATAAACATTTCATCTTATTAACACATTATAATTATATTTTTTTCTTTAAAAAAGTTGTTAAAAATTTTGGTTCTATTTTACGGAAAACACAAAATGTGAAAACCAAAAAACAGAAGAAATATGATAAAGTTTAATAAGCAATTTAATCTGTGATAAAGAAAGTTTTATTAAAGAAAATATGACCGTTATTTTAAAATTGTATTGACAGGGACACCTCATAGCCAAATTGAGCGAGTAGCATAAAAATCCAGAGTCGCGGCGAATAACCGAATCTGTGTCCTTTCCTGTGTGACTCTGCACTCACTCACTCACTCCACACACTCTCTGCTTCACACCGCACTCTCTCCTGTGCGCTTCTCTGCTCTGCCAACTTTGAGATCTCAAAAACTCGTTACCCATCTCTATACGACACCGTTTCGATCCCAAGCTCATTCACATCTTCTTTGTGACAACTTACTACATTTCTGCCTCCCAAAACAACAACCTCCGACTTTTCCGAAATGGGTTGCGCACAGTCCCGGATAGACAACGAGGAATCCGTGTCACGCTGTAAGGACCGCAAGAACTTGATGAAGGACGCCGTCGTGGCTCGCAACGCCTTCGCCGCCGGCCATTCTGGTTACGCCGTCGCACTCAAGAACACCGGCGCCGCCCTCAGCGACTACGCCCTCGGCGAGACACACGACCCCCACCCTCCGCCGCCCCTCGACCCTCCCACCGTCACCTCTGGCCCTCCACCGCCACCCCCGCCGCCCATCGAGGACTCCCTTCCTCCCCCGCCCCCGCCGCTCCCCGAGTTCTCCCCTGTACCGCTCACGCGCGCCGCCACCATGCCCGCTGGCGCCATGCACCACAGCAGCCCCGTTCCGCTCACCATCGCCGAGGAGGAGGAAGAAGAAACCCCCAAGCTGGTGAAGAAAACCGCCGGATCCTTGTCGCCGGAGATGAAGACACCTCCGCCGCCGATGCCGGAGTCTAAGGGCATGGCTTGGGATTACTTCTTCATGGTGGACAACATGCCTGGAGCTTCTCTCAATGCTGAAGATGATGATGATGATAATAACGATAATGATGATAATGGTGATGTTGAGGGTAAAATGGCGAATGTGGTTGAAGACGAGGTTGAGCCTAAAACTCCAGAGAAAGTGCAGGAACATGTACATGAAAACATTCATGAAGAGCATGATGAGATAAGTGAGGCAAAGATGCACATTGAGCATTCTAAAACTGCTCCAGCTGAGTTTAGGAGAGCAATAAAGGTGGTTCCTTCCGTTACTCTGATGCAGATTCTCAGTGTCCTTGATGATCACTTTCTGAAGGCTTCCGAGAGTGCTCAAGAAGTTACCAAGATGCTTGAGGCTACTAGGTTGCATTATCATTCCAATTTTGCTGATAATCGCGGTAGGGGTGATTTGTTTCTTTCTGTTTTGAAGTTTAAGTTTGTTGAATTGCTGAGATTGTTTAATTTCATGTGGTGGTGATATGAACAGGGCACATTGATCATTCTGCTAGGGTTATGCGCGTCATAACTTGGAACAGGTCGTTCAAAGGTGTGTCCAATGGGGATGCTGGGAAAGATGATATTGATTCCGAAGAGTATGAAACTCATGCCACTGTTTTGGACAAGTTGCTGGCCTGGGAAAAGAAACTTTATGAAGAGGTCAAGGTAGGTGTCAACGTCCATGATCTTGTCTGCCCTTTTCATTATGTTTAATTTTTTTTTCATTCTTGATAGAGAGTATTAATATTTTCTTGTAGAGATCAATATTTAGACATTTCTGTGTAAAGAAAATTATATTGTCAACATTCAAACATTATCATTAGCATGACTTTTAATCTAGTTATTATTGAAGTCAATGAACTTAACATGCATGAAGGTTTGTGTTTTTATAACAATGTAAATATGCTTTACACTATCATTACATGTACCTTTTTCTCATATTTCTATTCATGTTTTGTTGATTTATGATTTGGAGTCACAAAACTTCACTTCTTGTCAACAGCAAGGTGAGCTAATGAAGTTCGAGTATCAGAGAAAAGTTGCAATTCTAAACAAGCAGAAGAAGCGTGGTGCCAGCGCTGAATCTTTGGAAAAAACTAAAGCAGCCGTTAGTCATTTGCACACAAGATATATTGTTGACATGCAATCCATGGACTCAACAGTTTCAGAAGTGAACCAGATTCGAGATGCTCAGCTGTATCCAAAACTTGTGGCTCTTGTTATTGAGTATGTATTACTGATAAGAAATTTTAAGAGATGTAATGGTATTATTCTGTAGAATTTGATATTTTATGGGTTTTAATTGCTATGTTTGAATGACTAGTCAGAGGAAGTTTCTTTCAGGATTGGCAGTGTTCCGAACTTCTAGCTTGTAGACCTAAATTAGTTTGAAATGTGAAACATTGGTGCATAATACAATCCAGCATCCTAGTAATTGATTTTTAACCATAAAAAGCCTTTCATACTGAAGTTTAGTTCTTGGCAGTTTGTGTGCCATTTAAATTCTGACCTTGGATACTGAAGTCCATTTTTTTACTATAGAATACAATTAATCACTATAAGAATTATCTTGCTGTACATGTATAGTTTCCTAGTTGTTCTCAATACCTAGACGCTACTACTAGATCCTAAATTCTGAGCGAGTGTTTTGTGTTTTGTTTTTATCTTGCTTTGCTACTAATTTGTTTTATTTTGTCTTTTTTCTGTTGCTGAGGATGTAGACGGATGAACATTTCATTACTATAAAAATTGTCAATTCTTATATTATTACTAAAATAAGAATGATATGACATGTTTGTTTACTTCCCTAGCTTTCAATTTGCTCTTATACTTACTACAACTGAATCCAGAATTTTTAATTCATGGCATGTGAGTGTTTTATCTTGCTACTTCTTCCACTATGTTATGAATTTTTATTCCAATGGAAGGGGAAACTTAAGGTATTGCACCACTATTGGTTCCTAATCGTGAATCCACTTGATTTTTCTTCAGGATGGCAAATATGTGGGAACATATGTGCACATATCATGACAGCCAGCTGAAAATAGTTACGGACCTCAAATCTCTTGATATTTCTCAAGCTCCTAAGGAAACAACAAAGCATCATTATGAACGCACTTTGCAACTTTGGAATGTCGTCCAAGAATGGCATTTACAATTTGAGAAGCTTGTGACTCAACAAAAGCATTACATAAAAGCTCTTAACAGTTGGTTAAAATTAAATCTCATCCCTATTGAAAGCAACCTTAAAGAGAAAATATCATCACCACCTAAAGCGCAGAATCCGCCAATCCAATACCTTCTCCACGCGTGGCATGATTATGTTGACAAGCTTCCTGATGAGCTTGCCAAATCTGCTATTTCCTCCTTTGCTGCTGTGATAAAGACCATCATACTTCAGCAGGAAGAAGAGATGAAGTTGAAGGAGAGGTGTGAGGAAACCAGAAAGGAATACTTAAAGAAAAAACAAGCCTTTGAGGAATGGTACCAGAAGCATTTACTGCGGAAAGGGCCTGAAGAAGCAGAACATGAAAGGGGAGAGGAAGTGAACACCAACAACCCTGTCTCGGATAGACAATTTGTCGTTGAGAGCTTGCAGAAGAAATTAGAAGAGGAAATTGAATCTCACCAAAAACATTGTGTTCAGGTGCGAGAGAAATCACTACAGTGTTTCAAAACTCGCTTGCCTGAACTCTTCCGTGCTTTATCAGACTATTCTCATGCCTGTTTTGATGCTTATGAGAAACTGAAGTCAATAACACAGTCACGGGGTGGTGGGGCATGAAAAATTAAGTTTTTTGGTCCACTTTTGTGAAGATTAGTTTATGTATTCCGAACCTATGTAGTGTGTTATTGTCCTCACACAAGAAGGCATTCATATTTTAGCTTGACGTGCAGAATTATCAATCTTGTGTGAAAATTTTGCCATAGCTTTTAAAGTTCTAACCGTCTTTTGTTTATGTACTCATTTTGCATGAGCCAATATATTAGTTCGAGGTAGTTGCGTCATGACAGTGATTTATTGGTCCTGGAAGTTTATTCAAGCCATTTAGTCCAAATAAAAAAAAGATCATTATCTTCATTCACTTTAGTCGTATGTTGTGACTTGTCATGTTACTGAAAATTATTTATCTAAATCATGAATAGTGCATAGTCATAGAAGACTGTATATTATTACCCTTTACTGTTGAAAATAAAGGTGGAAATGAAATCTGATCTATAGCAGCTGTATTTGTTTTTGCCATATAAAAATTGGTAGAATAACTTGAATTCCCCAAAAGATGCTCCCAGCACAGTCCATCTGAAATTTATGAAAGGAATATATGTCATATAATAAACATCATTTGGAATTCCATCTTGTGATGGTATAATAAGAAAACATAAGTTGACAGAAACATAAAATGAGGTGTCATGACTAAAGTTTAGAGGTGTCACTCTTAATAAAACCTAATATTTTTATGACATTTCAAAGGATCCAATCTAAGTGAGAACATAGAGATAGTTAGGCAGCTAGCAAACAAAGACTCTTTTGGCTGTTTTATTTTGACACATAGACTTATCTTTTTCATCCAATGGTGGTTGTCACATGCGTCTGTTCTAGAATCCAAACTGCTTCTTGTCACGGTTGGCGGCGGTTCAGACTTAATGTCACCCAACATATTATTATATCAGAGATAAGATTAAAAATACCAAATCTTAAACAAGGGGACTTAACATTAGAAACAGGGTAGTTAGGCTCTGGAAAGCCTAAAAAGAAAGGACCAAAAGGGTCAGTGAACACCCCATCTTTTGTCCCCAATAATACATCCTTGTATGCAGAAGCTCCTTTACTCTGCATGTGACTTTGCTTCTGCATGCTTGGTGCCTATATAGAAAATCTCATCTTGATTTGCAGCTTAGGTGTGAAGGAGAACTAAGCAATCTCAGCAAATGGATGTGAAGAAGTACTGGTTTGGTTCAAGAAGTCAAAGGACACAAGACATCAAGTTAGGCCGGAGCTACACAAAACCTCACTACGATGGCACAAAAACAGTGTGGCAGATGCTTTGGAGAAAACTGAAAACATCAGCAGATAAGAAGAGAGTATTCAGTTCTCCAACTTCAATGGAGGGTGCTTATGATCCACAAACATACTCAATGAACTTTGATCAAGGAATGGGATGGATGGAGCCAGACAACCTCCCTCGTTCCTTCTCAGCTCGGTTTGCTAATCCATCTAAGATCTTACCACCAAAACATTTGTTAGATTGAGAGACAACCTCGTGCAAAAACAAAAACTTAGATACATTTCATTATGTATTTCTGGTCTTGTTTTTTAATCAGAAATGGAGTTTCATTGATGTGTAAAACTGCATCTAACTTTTGTACTTAGTGCCACATCTACCTGTAACTATTCTCTCCAAAACTCCACCTCTCTATGGTCAGAAAAAAACTTGTCTCTTTCTCTTTTTCTTATTTTAGATTTCATCTTTGCAATTTGGTTGCACATGGCTAAATGCTTCTATCTCTCTTCTCAACCCACCCTTTGTCTTGAGGTGTTGATATATCACCACTGTTTTTAGAGAAACAATTATGTGTGCATAGTTTTAGAGAGTATTTTGGGTACGAGGTCGAGTTACTTCAAATACTTACACAATTTCTCCTTCTAAGCTGTTCAGTCACTAAATCAAGCTTTCACCTTCCTTCCATCGTCTGAAAGGATACCTGCCAAAGGTTCTTCGATGCTAAAGTTAATAAATTGTCAATATAAAAGTTCAGTGTAATGGTAATAAATGCACAGTAAATACGGTACCTATTTCTTACCTTTGACCTATATTTAGAGAGCATTAAAAATTCATTTATTATAGAAACCCTTTCCTTTCTTTCAATGAACGTCATTCTTGAGTTTTGATCTTAACTTCTGGTTTCTGTGTTTGTTATTCATGTTAATTCAATAATGTTTGGTTGGTGATTGTTGACTTCATTATTGCAATAAAAGGGAAACCATTGCATATCATGAATAAATAAAAATCAGAGCTTGAATGTTTCAACTTTCAAACTTTTGTGCCTTACTTTAATGAAAATCAACATGCTGACGAAACTCCGGTCGCATACTTAGTATAGAGAAGTTCTTTTATATCTTATATTTATGTAGTTTCAGGGGTAATGATACTTTGACTCTTAGGATGTGACAAATTTTTAACACCGTCACGTGTCACATTTTGGGTGGTTCACGTGTTTTAAAAATGACATAATGAAGTGGATTCAATGTGTAGTAACATATCTGGGATCAATGTACAAATAAGTGAGTAGTTTAGGCTAATTTTTAGTACGAGGAGGCATCTTTGAATCTGTCACTTGTTTTGAATTCCACAGTTTATTTTTAACCAATTTTATTGAATAAAATTCATTAATTATTGTTTAAGAACACATTTATATCCAAGTTCATCCCAAAGGAAACATTTTTCTTTAAAGTGATGGTGCAGAAGAAAAGTGGTAGTAATGTACAAATAACTGGGTAGTTTAGGCTAAATTTTAGCACCAAGAGGACATCTTTGAATCTGCCACTTGTTTTGAACTCCACAGTGAATCTAAGTCATTTGTCATTTTATTTTTTAAAACACGTGGACCACCCAGAATGTGATACATGGCGGTGTCAAAAATTTGTCACATTTTGGATGTCAAAGTATCATTACCCGGGATAAATTACTATCTTAATATATGAAAATGTAAAGTAAAAAGTGAAAATTATGTTTCAACTTTACATGAAATGTACCAAATATTAATCCTAGTTTATCCACGCACAAAAATATGATATGCAGTAGAAGTTTTTTTCCTACTTAAAAAAATATTAAAATTATTTTTGGAGTTTTTATTGTTGAAATTTTATGTAACTATAATCCTTTTAAACACATTGAGTTTTTATTAAAAATATTTTCCTCCGAAATTGCAAACAAGTTTTAAGAAGTTTCTGTGAATATGGTTTTATGAAAAATAATTATAATTAGTAGCGAATAAATACATATTATTTGAAAATAATAACTGTTGTTTAAAAATAGCCTTAGAGGATGTTTACTTTCATTTGTAGTTGACGTAAATTTCAAAACACCTTAATAATAAATAAAAAAAGTCTGTCTTTTTCTTGTGTCAAACTTCAATTTGAATATTTCACATGAGATCAAACATTTTTTTAAACTACTTCATCCATGAAACTGTAATGTTGCAACTATTATTTTATTTGGAGGAATCACGTATTTCTTTCGTTTGAGATAAGATTATGATGGATAATATTTTTATTTTAACTAATAAAATAAGTTCATGATAGAAAGATTTTTATTAAAAAAAATAAAAAAAAAATATGGAAAGACTACACTAAACACATTAAAATTACATAAAAAAAACTATAATTTGTTTCACGAAAATTATTCTATACTTTGAATTTCATAGACAAATTTTTAGCACACTAAAAAATTTATCATTAATCAATTTTTTCACATTTCAAAAAAAAAATCTTTAATTTAGAAGATTTTCCTTTGGAAAATTTAACATTAACTTTCTTTGAAATCTCTAGATTTCCTTATAATTTGAATCCACTTATCACTCTCTTTATTATTATAATCTCTTTTCTTATGTATATGTTAGTCCATTTAAAAATTATTTTCAATTCCTTACAAATCAATCCTTCTTAGATGTTAATGTCATTGAATTACAATGAGTTAAATCTAATTGTTATAGATCTTGCAAACTATTAACTATGGGAGTGGCATCCTCTAAAAATATATTAGTCAAGGAATCGAAATTCACAAGCACACCACCGTTAAGATTTTTAGTAATAGAAGATCAATTCACAACACAAATATTATCATAGTTATTCATCACAGGCTCAGGCTCAGGCTTAGGTTGTATCATAGCAGGTTGCACTATAAAATATGAAATCAAAGGCTCTATCACAAACTCCACCACTTAAACTAAGAGTTCTTAGTCCCATAATGTGCATCAACCACCTTATGAATGATGTTATTGTAAATGTTTGCGTAAACTATTTTCTCCCCACTAGAAATCACATTAACATTATGTCGTAATCGTCTACAATTAGATAGATCGTGACCAATTATTTTACAATTGAACAAGATAGAAACAATTTCTCATATTCTACATTATAGCAATAAACGCAAATTATGGTCTTTTCACGAAAAATTGATTAGGCAAATCAAATAACAAATAAACATCAACCAAGACATGTGCAAAGAAATCTCAAAACCTATTTTTGGTATAATCATATAAAAATAAAAGTGTAATAGTTTCATGTGTTATTGAGAAAATCGCTTTCGGATGTTAATACTCAAATAAAGACTATGAATGTGAACACAACATTAAGTTTGCATTAGTTGCATAGAAGTCACGACAAAACCTTTTGTCCAAGAAAAAACACATAATCTCAAGAGAGAAATTTCAAGTTTCAATAACAAACTCTTTGCATGTCTTTTAAAAAGAAAAAACAAATTCATACAACTTTTTGATAGGTGAAATGTCTTCCACTAACCAAATGCTTCAAAGACACATAATTTTTTTTTACAAAAGTTCAAACATTGAAGCAGTCTATATTCTTGTTAACAAAATAAGCTCATGCAATTTCTTTATGCACTTTTTCATACCAACAAGATAAACTTCTTTAAAAATATGCACCAATATCATATGTTCTTTTATACAATAAGAATGTAATTGGATAAAATGAATATCATACTCTTTATAAAAACCTAAACACATATGTTTTTATATTCACACATTTGAACAAGTTTTAAAGAAAATTGATTTTCTTATGTAAGTAACCCCAAGTTATTTTGAAAATCAAAAAAAAAAGTCACACCATGTCAGAAGATCTTAAATAAATATTTTAGAAGTATTAAAATAAATATATAAAATTTTTAGAGTATAAGATATATAAATATACTAAAATTATTATTTTTATAATTTAATTTATACATATTAAAAAAAATCATGAAAACAAAGTCCCCTTAAAGCATGAAAATTTTCGTTATTATTAGAGTGTTTCTAGTTGAATTGTCTTACCAAAAAGATCTTGAAGAATGATTGAAAGTTTTGATAAAATTATGATTTAAAAAGGATGTGATACTCATAATTTTTCATTAATAAAATTAGTTTTAATTAATGTTCTATTAAAAAATTCATTAAATTTTTAATATTTCAATAGTTATTTTAATTAAATTAAAATTATTTATTTTATTAAATATATAAAATTTATATATTTTTTGTTGAGTCAATATTAAAGCTTGTAATGAATTAGAGTGTATAATTCTTATTTTGTGTATAATTTTTACCCATCTTCATCACCTAAAAGAATATAAAAGTTGGTTTATTTTATATGATGAGAAATTAGAAGTTTGGACATTCAGTTTGAAAAATGATATTATGTCACATTCAAACATTAAAAAAATATAATGTAAGTAATAAATAATGGATATAATCATCATATATTAACTTGATAAGATTAAAATGAGAAGTCTTATATCTAAGATATAGATAAGATTCTCACAAATATAAATCTCATTTTTCTATAATTATTATATATGTCTTATTATATTTCTATAATTCTTATATATGTCTCATTGTATTACATACATCATCTTAAAAAGCTGAATTAGGCAAGACCATTTCAATTTTATATTAACTATCAATAATTTTTAATATCTATTAATATTACCTCCATTTAATTCTTATTATATGAATTATTATTTCTTATATTTAATAAAAAAATTAAAATTTAAAAAAAAAACTTAAGATTATATAATTATAAATCTCATATAATTTAAGTATTTTTAAATAATCTTTTCATTAAAAAATTTGTTTTATATAAAATTATTATATTTTTTAGTTAAGTTTTCATCATCGTCAATAATAATTTTTGCCATCATTATTTGATATTTTTTATTATTAATTTGATTTTTGTTTTATTATTTAATTTATAAAATAATTTTTTATAAAAATAATTGAAATTTTACAATTTTATTATTTTATTCTGTAAATTCATAGTATTATATTTGATATTATCAAATTAAATAATTATTTTCTCTAATTAAGAATAGAGATTTAACTAAAAAAACATAATAATATGTTTTTTATACATTAATTGAAATAATAATTAATATTATGAAGACTTAAAATTTAATTAAATTATTATTTTTTATACTTCTGTCTTTATAAAAATACTTTTATAAAATTGCGTTAGAATACTTTTTCTAATTTGTAATTTTACAGGATGATTAAATATAAAATGGGTAAAACAGAAAAGAAAACGGTAAAGTTTAGTAGCCGAAAGGTTCAAAACTTTGTGTGGTACTGCACGTGAACTAGACCATCGATTGCAACAACTTTCTATGGATTTAGAAAAAAGAATATCATAATCATATTAGTACTTTTTCAAAAGAAAGAAAAAAAGCAACATAATTAGTGAGTTGATTTTGGATATAAGAACCGAAAGTTGAAAGTACAGTTCAGGTGTGAAACAAAATATAATTGCTTTAACTTGAATTTAGCATCTTAACAGCTACAATGCTTCAAAAACTTATGACAAAGGAAGTAATGAAAAAGGAATAAAAACCTTTTCAATTTCATTGAGATGTGATTGGTACATTCTCATTTCCACATCACTAATTCAATTTTGTTTTTCTTTCAAGCCAAACATGTCATTTCAAAATTTTCATCTCACAGTTGGAGAACTCTGTATTTTAAGATCCACCTTTTACACTTTACTCAAATAGGATAGAAAAGAAAAAAGAGGAATTGATAAACATAATATATCCATTATTTATCTCATTTTCCAAAATTAAAAATATTTTTTCTGGTTCTTACAATTTTTAACAAATATGAATTTATAATAGAAAATTATTATTGTGTTAAGAGTAAAAAAATCATTAGATATTTTTTTTTCTAATTAAAACTTATCTTTTTGTAATGTCTAAAATTATCCTGAAAGTTTATGTTAACATTTTTGTTTATTCTATGACGATTTGGTCTACAAATTTGTTTACAAATTACATATATTCTCTTTTAATTTTGTTTCATAAAATAAATTATTTATGCTTGTGTGTCTCTTGGTTTTTTTTCATTTATAGCAATTATTAATGGGATTAAATTTTTAACTACTTTTTTTTTCTTTATACATCTTTTACCTTTTTCATTGTTTGTACTCATATATTGTATAACAATTTTTTAAAGTACACTATTTTCATCTGTACTCATAATCTTTTTATATATTTTTTTAAAATTATTTTCATTGTGATAACATTTATATTACAAATTTTAATTGTATTTATTGTTTTCTTTTTAGGTTTAATGTCTCGACAGGTTCCTATTTTTGTCTAAAATTTCAAATAGGTCCCTTCTTTTACGGTGTCTTTGAGTCCTTATTTTTGTAAAATTGGATCAATTAAAGACTTTCCGTCAAATTAATCAAACACTGTTAAATAAGGTATTACGTGTCGTGACTGAATTGTGTTTTTTTAATTTTTGAATTAAAAAATAAAGGATAAATATTGGAAAAACGTTTTAAATTAAGGGCAAAGTTAGAAATGAAATAAAATTAAGTGCTGAAAGGGGGTGTTCTCTTTTCTCCCTCTCTTAACTATTATTAGTGTATCTCTTCTCCTTCAAGGTCCCAGTAGACACCACCATACCCAAAATCCTCAAAAAAAATGTTTACCTTTTCATCCATACAATGATTCCTCCAAAACCAGTTTTCTCGAAATTCTCCATGATTCCAATTTCATCTTTCAATCTTCATCCCATTGCCATTCTTCTTTTCAAGTAAAACTCTCAAACCTCTACACAACAATCATCCATCATCATAATTTTATCTTCTTTCACCAAATTTACTAAAGAAACCCCAAATCCAGAACACAATACCTTCATCTTCAACTCCCATAAACAAAATTCATTTTCTTTCTTTAATTTTTTTCTCACGCACGCAGCATGAAACACCACATCCTGCCAATAATTTTCTACAATTGTCCACTATAACAACCACAATTAATCATTTCCAAATAACAATAATACAAATCAGAAACTAAACTTTAAAGAAGAAAATGAAAGGGATCCTCTCTTGGATTTACAGCTAATTAAAGAAAGAATTCCAGCAAAAATTGGAAAGGCGAAGCAACGTTCCTCTGTTGCACTCTGATATGGAAGTTTGAAGGAGAGGCGGCAGCGATGGCACGTTCTTGCTCCGATGGTGGCTCGCGTGGGGAAAGAAAGAAGCTGGAATGACGGTGTGTGGTACACTTCCAGCGCGGAGGGCGTTGCCGGTGATGATTCTGACCGGCCGGAGAGAGCCATGACAAGACCATGTTATCATGTCGTTTACGCACTTCCGCCGCACTTGAGGGAGCGATTTCGTTTATGCGTTTCGCCACCAGCATGTCCCCGGTGGTCCCAACGAAAGACGATGGTTTCTGGGAACCAATTTGTCTAATGGAAATTTCGTGTATCTCGTCTCGCAGGAATCCTAAACCTTAATTTCCCCAATTTCAGCACTTAATTTTATTTCATTTCCAACTTTGTCCCTTCTTAAAAAGTGTTTCCAGTTTTTACACTTTATTTTTTAATTCAAAAATAATAAAAAATCCAGTCAGCATGTCATTTTAACGGCCATTTCATCAATTTAACGGAAAGTCTTTAATTGATCAAATTTTACAAAAATAAACACACAATTAAGACGCTGAAAAAAAAAGAAACTTATTTGAAATTTTATACAAAAATAGGAACCCAAAACAGATTAAACCTTTCTTTTTATTGTCATAATTCATCTG
The DNA here is from genome assembly GCA_027742785.1 of Vigna reflexopilosa. NCBI lineage: Eukaryota > Viridiplantae > Streptophyta > Magnoliopsida > Fabales > Fabaceae > Vigna > Vigna reflexopilosa. Next base: position 6,734,362 of record CM050918.1, on the reverse strand, counting down.
TATTTTTTCTGGTGTTAACAATGGGCTTTGTGCATTATGGCTTTTTGGTTGGTGTTAACAATGACCAAACGTGAAGGGTTTATCTTCCTGTACTCTCATAATTTCTAATTGCATTCCATAATCCATTTTATGGTTTTATTGAAATGATTTCCGAATGAACTGTTAGGAAAATATTCTGATACATTTGAGGTTTTTGGAATATGATTTCTACAACATTATTTTAATTACAATTTTTAGAATAAGATTTTATGATAAAATTTCTAAAATAAGTTTCTCTTCTATATCCTCCCCTCCTTACTTTAAATACTTTGAATGTTCCAGAAGAAACTTTTAGATCCAAAAAATGACTTTTGGAAAATCTAATCCAAAATATTAGAAAGAATTGAAATAAGTGTTTTGGAAAACATTTTCAGATGTAAAATTACTTTCCGGAACACTTTTGGAAATTCTTTTGTATATCAAAACACCCAATCCAGAATAAAAATAAATAAATTCTAGAACAAGGGTTCCAGAAGTTACTTTCAGATCTAAATATACATTTTGTAACACTTGTTCTAGCAAAAAATATTATATTTCAAAGTCACCATTCCGAAAGTCATTTTCGGATTTAGAAATACCTCACGAAACAATCATATTCCTGAATACAAAGAACAACTATTTTAGAATGTAATTTTGGATTTGAAAATATCTTTTTACATACTCAATTTGAAATACAAAATATTTTTTTGAAAATGAGTGTTTCAGAAAATATTTCTAAATCTGAAAATATGTTATAGAACTCCCATTTTGGAAGTATTTTTCCTGTCTTTTCTTCTTTCATGTGCAATTCAAGAGTCGTACTCCTTGACCAATTTGGGTTAAATATTCACACATGCATTGGACAAATGACGATTTCAAATTAGGGAAGAATGGCAACCCAAGAGAAAGTCAACTTAGAAGACATTTAAAAAATTATGGGAGTGCAGGAAGAAATCTACAGGATGCAGGTAGCAGCCCATTTTGGAGCACATAGCTGTATGTCAAAGAAAAACTTTTTCTTCGTTTTTAACGTACGGTGACTTTAATATTTTGTAGGTAGCATAGAGCTTCTTTCATTTCCATCTTGTAAATTTTATAGAAAAATATCCCACAGTTCGCCGGCATTCTGCAGCCAAACAACCAAAAGCAAACACAACCTAAAAGTTTTATATGATACCTTATTCTTCTCTATATGGTACAAAGAAAATATTAAGTTTTTACATGGGTGTTATTTCAGGGCAGTATCCTTACATGGTGTGTGATGCTTTTTGATCTGAAAGTTTTTATGTCGACAGTGAAATTGACATCTGATATTTTACCTTACTCTTCTCTATATGGTACGAAGAAAATACTAGAAGTTTTTACATGGGTGTTGCTTCAGGGCAGCATCCTTACATGGTGTGTGATGGTGCTGATCCTTTCGCTCAACTCCAGCCACAAGGAAATATGCAGTGTGCCTGAAAAAGTAATGTTGTTATGGACATCAATTATTGTTATGTGAAGAGGCAGTGGGAAAGAAAATAAACCTGAAAAAGTTCATGAGTTTGATCTTTGAATCATCATCTATAGCTGAGGTACTGTCCAATGCTTGTCCCATATGATGTAGCCACCTCTCAGCAGCTTCATGTGTCACAGGAAATGGTCGATGTCGAGCAATTAGAGCAGGGTGCCCTACAATTTATATATCAAGAGGTTTAAACTGGACCTGCTCAGGCTTCTCTTTTCATTGAACAAATTAGATAATCCTGAATTTCATTATTTATTTTTTGTTCAAGATTTTTTTTTATCCTTTACAGAAGGTAGCTCATAATCATATCAGTGTTTCTCCTACTATGTCATAAATAGGAAGCTGTTTCTTTAACAATGTTCTTCAACTATAAAGTAGATTCAGACGAAAAAATAATTCATCATTAATTTAAAGTGAGTTAACTTTAATTTAATGTGGAATATATTTAAAAGTATTTTTATTTCAAATTATATGTCAATTTTCACTTTCAGTGTGTACTTGTAGAAATTAATGTGGAATGCTTCGATTTCTTTAATGTGAAAACGACTCCAAAACTCTACAAAACTAAGTTAAGTACAGAAATTAAATTCTCTCTGGAAATATGTAAGCATACATACATATATAATATTTGATGAAGAAACAGGGGAAGAAAATGAACCTCTTCTTTGAGAATAGAGAGGAGGACCTCCCATCCTCTGGACGAGGAATTCGTACTGGTTCTGAATTGCCGTTTCCTTGTCTGAATTCCCAAATATTGAACGAAACCACTCTTCATCATCATCATATACCCTAAGCATCGAACAATCCCCAAATCAAAACCACTGAACTCAATCATCAACAATTTATACCAAAAAAAAAGACAAAAGTAGGACCTAACCTGTTGTAGAAATTGGTAGAGAGCGTAACGAAGGTTTGGAGGCCGAGAGTGTGAAACAAATCGCCGTCGTCGATAGCAAAAGCATCATCTGTGGAAACACCACTCCATTCAGAGGCCTTCTGCTGAAGACTCTGCATCGCGAAAGCAGTTATCTCTCTCTCAACAAACTTTTCAGGCGTTGTTCTTCCCACACGCAGAATCAGAACCTGTGTGACCCTGTGGCAGAATCAGAACCTGTGTGACCCTGTGGCTTCAGAGTGCAAGGTAAGGGTATATATGTAGGGATCAATGTTACATTATTCATTCCGTCATTTTCATTCCCATAGTTACGTTACGATAACAAAACGGTGTGCGCGACAAAGATTAAAAATATAATTAAGTCATTAGAATAAAATGTGTATAACTGTATGACATGTTTACTTAATAGATTATACTATCATCACATACATATGACAAACCGATTAAATTATGACGATATTATCATTAACATTAAATAGTTTAGAACGATATTATTATTATCATTAAATAGTTTAGGATAAAATATAATTATTGATAGCAATTCTCTAAACAAAGGTGATCCAAGTTAGAAGAAAACTACGGTGATTTGGTTCCTTAGGTAGAAAATACAAAAATGGACAAGAGACAAGGTATTTGGGGAAGGGAGAAAGTTCACGGCCTATGCTAATTGTGTGGTGGTAGTACGGTGTTTAAAGGTTCTAAGAGAGGATAGATTAATTCAAATAGTAAAATCACTCCAAGGATCTCATTAATTGTTTTAGTTTTGATTATGGCTATAAATGTTTAACATTACTTTAAACCAAAGATGAAAGTAAGAGAGGAGACATCTCTGTTTATAAACTAAAGGTGTCTTTTAAAAAATCTAAAAACTTAAGTTTGGTATATTTTTCCATTCAAGTTATTCTTGGCTAAAAATGAAGCTTTCTAAGGAATGGATAAGTGTCCACAAATCCTCTTTAACGAGGGAACGTGTGATTACTCATAAAGCAAAATTCTCTTCATTCCTAGATTGTCATAAGGTCACACTACTAAAGTAAAATCATCTCTATTCCTATATTGTCATGAGGTCACTCTTAAAGCAAAATCCTCTTCAATAGGAGCATAATACATGATACATATTTTCTATGGTTTGGATGTCCAACTAAAGAAAAACTCTATATTAATTAGGCCTTAGTACATGCCTTAAACAAACTTACTCTACTTGACCTAAATAAACCTACACTATTCTTCAACCTCCATGATGGCTTGTGAAAAAAACCTTTGTTTCATCTTGCATAGATTACTCTAGTTTCTTCTTGAAAGTACTTGGACCATGGCTAAGGATATGTCATCATCAATTACCAATAATTGAATTGTGATTAAGTTGTCGTTAATCAAAAACTAATTCTAACAATTATAAATACAATTTGAAATATATAAGTGATTGCATTTAATACATATCTTTATAACTGTCGAACTATATATCACTAACTTTGATATTGGAGTAACTTGTGCAAATAACTCTCTTTGACTGAGTGGGATGAACGGAATTTAAAGATGAATTGCAAGAAAAATTAAGACTCAAACATTAAGACATTCATGTCATAATGAAATAAATAACCTCAACTTCATAACCGAAACACACTATAATGGTTATTTATTTATTCTAAATATAAATCTTTTGGATGCTAATGTTCATACAATGTGACGACGGGCAATGGAAGTCCTCGATAACTCCTTCAACAGCGACCAAAAAAGTGAAAAATAAAGACTTTTGTGGAAGTGAAGAAATGAACTTGGCATCTCTGTAACTTTTGTAAAATTAACCCTTTTAAGCTTCGATTATTAATAAAATTGATGCCTAAAACATGATAGGTTTTAGTTTTTCTAATAATCAAAGCCTAAACTCTATACTCAGTGACAATTTTAAAATTTTAGTGAATATTCAATTTTCATTAATCGAAGCAAAAAATATAAATAGATGGTTTTACTACTAACCGAAACTTAAAACTCTGTTAAAATTTTTTTTAAAACTCTTTCATATAAATTAATTTAAAGAGAGAGAAAAAAATTTAGGAAGGTCTTTACGCTTCAGTTTTCTCAAAACTATATCTCTTCTTTCATATAAATTAATTTAAAAAGGGAAAAAATTTCGAATTTTTAATGAATTTTTAAAGTCTCAGATTTTAAGAAACCAAAATGTTGATAGATTTTGATTTTTTTCAAGAACCAAAGTCAATAAATTCACAAAATTTCCAAACTTGATACCACTTTTTTATATACTTTATATTATGATTTATTGTGGGTGTGATAAATATAATACAGTGTTTATGTACTAATTTTGTAGTATTTTATGCCGTTTAAAATACAAAAAGTAAAAAAAAACACAAAAAAATTATTTATATTAAAAAATGTATACTTCAGTTATAATCAAAACTGCTTCAATTTAGTTAAAACAATAATCCTAAATGGTATTAGGTTTTGTTTGTTATTATAACTCAAGCCACATATCCTTTTTATTTAAAATTTTTTTTTTCACACTTAATTGCAGATTGTTTTGTCTTTAGATTAGCTTCGAGGGTTGTCATGGAATTTTGCCTGAAGTGGTGTTTAGCTTTGGGAATATGACTATTGAATCAACCTTTTCTGGTTTTATTCTTCGTGTCCTTTTCATTGATGTGTTTGATCTGCTTTTCGTTGATGTATGACCCTAAGATAATGTTGTCACGAGCCATGCTTGATGCTTCAATTGGATCACTTACCCAGCATGGTCATAAGAATTGAATTAATGCACACATTCAACAATCACATCTCAAAAAGAAGAAAAAAAAAACTGAAGACGTGTATTGAAATTACACTGCCATAAAAATGGTATATTATTGGCAAAAATTACTACAACTTACAAAGCTTTGCTTCCCATGCATGATTAATACAAACAAGAAGACATGTATACAGCATAGCATCTGATATACAAGAGTAGAAACCACTGAAATATAACTTAATTCAAATCTTATAAGCATCAACTGTTTTCTTAACAGAAAACATGGATGGATAAAACAATTTCAATGACTCTTGCACACCAACTTTATATCTTCACTCTTACATTCTACTTAGTGCCCACCACCTACTCCACCACCAAATCCAGCACCACTGCCACCACCAAAACCACCACTAATTCCAAAGCCACCACCGCCACCAAATCCCCCACCTCCTCCTCCTCCGATTCCTCCTCCAACTCCACCTCCACCTCCAAACCCTCCGCCTCCACCTACACCACCTCCAACCCCACCACCACCACCAAACCCACCTCCTCCGCCTGCACCGCCACCTCCCCCTACACCACCACCTGCTCCTCCTCCAATGCCTCCACCGACACCATGACCAAGTCCACCGCCACCACCCGCTCCCCCTCCAACGCCACCACCACCTCCTAAACCACCACCCGCTCCCCCTCCAATGCCACCACCACCTCCCAATCCACCACCGCCTCCTGCTCCACCTCCAATGCCACCACCGACACCATGACCAAGCCCACCACCTGCTCCTCCTCCAATGCCACCACCAACACCGTGACCAACTCCACCACCACCACCAAGCCCACCTCCACCTCCTAAGCCACCACCACCACCTGCTCCTCCTCCAATGCCACCACCAACACCGTGACCAACTCCACCACCACCACCAAGCCCACCTCCACCTCCTAAACCACCACCACCACCTGCTCCTCCTCCAACGCCACCACCAATACCGTGACCAACTCCACCACCACCACCAAGTCCACCTCCACCTCCTAAGCCACCACCACCACCTGCTCCTCCTCCAATGCCTCCACCCACACCATGACCAAGTCCGCCACCACCACCGACACCGACTCCGTGACCAAGCCCACCTCCACCTCCTAGACCACCACCACCACCAAGCCCACCTCCACCCCCAAGGCCTCCACCAGCACCTCCACCAAACCCAGCACCCCCGCCAAGTCCGCCACCTGCACCTCCTCCAAGACCTCCACCACCACCAAGACCACCTCCTCCCCCGGCACCACCTCCAAAGCCACCTCCTCCTCCTAAACCACCACCAAAACCAATTCCACCGCGCTTAAACCCTCTCTTAAAAATCCCAGGCCCCAACAGATGAGGGGGATGAATCAAATGCTTGTCATCCTTAACCTTTGCCACCTCCCCCACTACCAACGAACCACAACCAAGTACAATGCAGAAGGCAAACACAAAAACAATGCCATCCGAAACAACTTTCATCGTAAGATAAAGAGGAAGAAGAGAAAGAGGATGTGAAAGTGAGTAATGCGAATTGGTGCAATGAAGAGTGAGATTATATATAGTAAAAGAGTATGTAAGAGAAGAAGGCTCAAATTACTCAACTGCCACTTCTTAAGAAGTAAATGAGGCTTACCTGTCTTCAACTGAGAGATTTAATTGCTCAACTGCCCTCCTCTCCTACGCGCTCTGAAATGAAGTCACTGTTTCAATATAACATAGCATATCAGGGTTTTTGACCACTTGCCTTCTGCTTTTTATTTTCCCTATTATTCCATTACCACTGTTGTCTCTCTGTCCCCGTGCTAATGCTTCTGCACAATTATTTTTTTTTTCTTTTTCTTTTTCTTTTTCTTTCACACCTGCACGGTATTCTTAAACTGCTTCTGCATTATTGGGGTTTATCCTATTCATTCAGCTTCCTGTGGCCTCCATTAATGGTTCCTTCTGCTACAATTAATTCAGCAACCAAACATTGTCCTCTCTACAGTACAATCTTCTTCTTCACGCAACTCTATCTCTCTCTAGCCATCCAACAACACGTCAATTTGCATGCATTATGATAGTTACCAATCCAAGTTTCAGTCATCAGATCGGTACATGGACCCGGCTTTTGTTGGGAAGAAAATTTACTAAAATGGTACAGAGTATCAGGAGTTAAATTTACTCTTCAGGTACCTATATTTACAACAATCTATTTGTTATTAAACACAATTTTCCTATTTGATTATGCAGAGTTTTTCTTGTTCCTAGCTTGGTTAATTATACAATATCAATGGCTAATGATAAATGCTTCTGTTTGCCATGAGATGGTGACGAATGAGATAAAGTCTGCGTGTGTTTGACGAGGGAGATAGATACAATTTTCACTAAGAAATGGAGTTGATATATGTGAGAGAGCTCATTTCTTAGCTAATTAGGAACGCGGGAAATTGAATGGGAGAAAGATAGTAAAATCATCAACTTCCCTTTTTTGCATGCATGTGGTCCTTCCAATATTAGAAGGGAAAAATGTGTTCTCGTACCATTTCAAAGACCCTTCAGTTTTCTTCTCTCTCTTTTTTCAGAAGCTATTTTTCTAAAACAATTTCATTCATTTCTCATTCAAAATTTATCGTATTTGAAAATTATTTTTAAAAGTAAATGCCTCTTTAAAGTATGAATTTCCTTTTCTATTTTACCAATAAAGTCTAACATAGTTGTGAATAATTAAGTTTCTAAAACATCTCAAGAAACTTAATTCTTCGATATTGCATATGAAGAATATTTTGCTTTCATTTTTTTTTTCCAATTCTTCTTCAAAACTATATTTTGTCATGTGATTACTCTCTGCTAGCTATCTTTTAGCAATCATATTCAGTTATATCTTAAAAACAGTTTTAAAAATAGTTTTTGAAAATTAATTATTAAACACATTTTAATGACCGAAATGTTCTTATTTTTATATATTTCCTTTTTATTACCAAAATCGTTTTAAGATGGTCATATGCATGGTTACTTGTAAATCCAATTCCAAACAACCATAATGATTTTGTTGAATTTTACAATAATTAATTGTTGAGTGACACTGTCATTGCATAATCTATTCTAATGATTTTATTCCTTATCAGTAATTTATAAGATATCATTTCACATTTTTTTTTCATTCTCTTCATTTTCTAAATGCAACTTAAAAAAAAGTGATATGTTTATACTATGTTAAAGAGAAGAACTCCAATATGTTAATAATTTTTTATAATAATTTGTTGATAATAAATTATATGTTATTATTTTATTCACTCATTTAAATTTATTAGACCAATTACAAGCTATCATTTGTAAAAAAAAAAATGTTAAAAAAGTTGTTAAAAAATATTTAAAAAAAAAATTGTAGATTTCTATCCCCATGCGATGTGTTTGAGAAAAAAATATATGATTTTTTTTTCATATATTACTTAATAAGATATATTATCTGATATAATTTACCCTCTTTTTAACTTTTTTTTTATCATAATGCTTATTCTATGTTATATTTTTTTTCTCTTATTTGCAAAAGGATCTCTACAAATGTAATTTAAGAAAATATTTTTTAACAATTTTTTTTGATAATTTTTTTATAATATTTTTTCATTGATCTGTTTTAAATATACATACTAATCAAATAGTGACACATGTGTAAAAAAATTTCTAAAAAAAGTTGTTAAATCCTATAATTTATGAAAGAAAATCTACACTATAGTCGTGTTTCTATCCTCGCATAAAGAATCGGACATATCTCTTTTTCTAAACCCACAAAAATAAAAAATATACTCATTAACATTCTAAAATAATAATATTTTGATTGTATTTATATTATTTTTTCATTAAAAATTATAACACATATATTATTAAAGAAGACTGTGAAATATATATATATATATTAAATGTTGATGCATCTTTTTATTATTCATAAATCATTTTTCAATCAAAATAGTTTCACAGCATCATTTACTTTACGGTGCACGTAACTAAAATATTTAATTTAATATTTTATTTTCGCAAATAGATGATGATCCTGCTGACTTGCCTGCATGCCACATTCATGCACTATTCTTATACATTTTAGACATTCTTTTTTAACACCAATCAGCACTTTTATTTATTTTTTCTCTCTCTCCTCTTTTTTTAATCTCTCCCACTTATATATAATTATATTAGTTTCACCGCGAACGTAATAGTTAATTTTTTTCCCCATTAAAGCCACTACCTAGGCCTTCTTCACCTTTGCCAAATCCGAAACCCCTGCCAAATCTGGAGCTGCTGCCATATCTGGGACCGCCACTGGCACCGACGCCGAATCCACCGCCGGATCCGCTTCCGTATCCACCGCCAGATCCGCTGCCGAATCCGTTTCCGATTCCGTTGCCGTATCCGTTGCCGTATCCGTTGCCGTATCCGTTGCCGTATCCGTTCCCGTATCCGTTACCGTTCCCGTATCCGTTGCCGTATCCGTTGCCGTATCCGTTGCCGTATCCGCTGCCATATCCGCTGCCGTATCCCTTGCCGTATCCGTTGCCGAATCCACCACCGCCACCGCCACCACCGCCACCGCCACCGCCTCCGTCGCCGAGAAAGCCGCTGCCGGGATAACCTCCAAAGATCGCACCATCCCTAATCCCTTTGTTGGTATTCGCAGGCCCCTGCAAATGTTGCGGTTGTGGATGATTCAAAGAGTGGTCATCCTTTGGTACATCTCCCTCTACCAAGGAACTAGTGGCAAGCAGAATGCAGAAAGCAAACACAATCGCAATGCCGTTTGAAACAACTTTCATTGTGAGATCTGAGAGGATGGAGGAAGAGAAAATGGTATTGATGCAATGCAAGGAAGGAGCGAGAGTATATATATATATATATATATATATATATATATATATATATATATATATACCGAATAGTAGCTACAAATAATTGTAGGAAAGTTCACTTCACTCGAATCACTCAACCTCCACTTTCCAAAGACTGTATTTCGTTGAGCTGTCGTTGCATGAGTGATTTGATTCCCCAACCTCTTCCCCAAAACGCAGCCACTTTCACCATTGCAAAGCAGGTTTCAACACTTGTTTGATACCATGTAATTTGGAAATAATATTTCATCATTATTTGTTTTCCATGTAAGTAACTTAACTCAGCTAATACATCTTCATCCTTAATTTTTGACCTCTTCTAATCGAATAAATCATTCTTACTAATCTCAACACCTAAGGATTATATTGATTTAATCATTCATTGTTTGACTACTTTTTACACTCTGCCCATACACAAACAACCAACTTCAGCTTTGTCATTAGCACTCAAACCTCTGAAAGAAATCCATTCAACATCACTTTACAGTTTGTTTGTATTAATCATCCGTTATTTCTTTTTTTCAACCATCTCTAAATTTTATGGGAGTTGATACGTTGAGAATTTTATTTTATTTTTCTTTACATCTATTTTTTTAATAATTTTCTTATAAAATTTAACTACAGATATACTCTTTATTATGAAAAGTTAAACCAAAAGTATTATTTTTCTAAGTCTTCTGCACGTAACTCCCTCGTTCAATTTGGCCATTGGCATTGCATATACCACACCACCATATATATACATATATATATATATATATATATATATATATATATATATAACAATTCTAAATCAATAGCATATACAAACATAAGTATAAAAAATTACAAAAAGTACATAATCAACCGAATATACAAATACCAAATTTCTAAAATAAATACAATCAAATAACAAAAGCTAATCTATTATTCTAATTAATAAAATTTAATTAAATACATGATAAATGATTATTCTAATTAATAAAATTTAACTCAACTGGACTAAATATGATATATATTTAAACATAAAAATGTTAACTTATAATTAGAAGTTAATTTCTAAAATAAATACAATCAAATAACAAAAGCTAATCTACTGTTCTAATTAATAAAATTTAATTAAATACCTGATAAATAATTGTTCTAATTAATAAAATTTAATGACTAAATATGATATATATTTAAACATAAAAAATTTAACTTATAATTGAGGTTAATCAAATTTATTTTTTAAATTAATTAAATTAACCCAAAAACTTATATAATTTAGTTTATAATTAATGTAACATCCCAAAATTTATGAAAATTTTAAGCTCTTAGAGTATTATTACTAAGTGATAAACAAAATTCTTAAATTATCTATAACAGGATTTAAGTATAATTGCAATCCTTTCAAACAAAATAGATACATTTTTTCTTATTCTCATTTAAGGTTCCTCTTACTCTAAGTCTTCAATAACCTTTCTTCAGTGCTACTATCATCATTTGCTCTTACCACTGGTCACGTATTCATATATGATCATTGCATATATATAAAGATAAAATCAAACACAAAAAAATAAAAAGAAGGATAAGTTAATGCATTTGAAATAAAGAGAACTAATATATATAAAATATAGCAACATACATTGTTATTAAATTAAATTGAGAGAAAATAAATTCTTAGATTAACTTGCATCATTCTTCTATATTTTACTCATTCAATAATATTTTAGTTAAAAGTCAACATAAAAACTCATTGTTTCTATTCATAAAATCAACTATTCAACATTAATCCACACGACTCAATCCAAACATCTTATTCAAATCTTCTAAATGGCTTACACAATAATATACATGTAAGTGTGTTTTAAGAAAATATATTGAATAAACTCGTGAGACTTTATACCTATTATACTTACTATCAATTTCCTTTTGTTAAACATTATCTCTCTTTCTCAAGTTATGACAAAGTTGTTAACTTTACCACCTCTCTTGATATGTTTCTTTTTCATATCAAATTGTCTTTCTTGTAGACTTTTATTCAACTCCGTGACAAATCTTCTTTAATATACCTTAATATACCTTGACTCACCTTACATTACATTTTTTTAATAACTAATTTAATTACTAATATCATACCATGTTTCACGTACATTCATACATATTTAAGCATATTACAATCAAACCATCGTTACAAAGAGTGGAAGGTTACACAAGAGTTATATAGAAAATTTAAAATTAAATCAATTAAGAAAAACTTTTCAAAAAACTACCACCCGACGAAATGCTTACACCATCCAACGCTACCAAGTCAGTGGCCAACTATAATCTTTGCGCCCAACCGTACTTAATTACTACCCAACAGAAAAATCCTTAAAACGTATACCAACGTTTTTCATAGTAACCCCGACAATGCTTGTTTTGTGGTTAGCGGTAATTATAGCAAAAACTTAAAATAAACATTTTAAAATGTTTTTTCTAACTCATAATTTGATATATAAATTTTACCATAAATCTAACGTCAATTTAATGAAAATCTTCGATCATTTTAAAAAATTTAAAAGTTAGATTGAACTAAATAAAAATTAAAAATTTAATTAGTTTTTTATATAATTTAGAGAAAAAAAAAGATTTTAACATGGCTATATAATAACAAATGAACACACAGTTTTGCAATTAATAAATACTTAGAAGAGGGAAAAGTAAAACGGATGGAGTTTTCCTGTTTTTATTTTTATATTCTCTCTTTTCCTTCTGTTATATTCATTTATTAATTTTAATTAATTAATTTAATTTTTTTAACACGTTACAACTAAAGTTAAAATAAACTATAAATAATAAAATTCATTATCAGTCATCGAGATGGTGACACAATTAGAACATACGGGTGACACTATTGGAGCAAGTGTGTGGGTGGTGTCAAAAACAGCCCAATTGAAGAAGGTAAACTTTAATAAAATTATATATAGTATATTAAAAATAGGATTAAATATGTTTTTAGTTTCTAAATTATCAAGCGATTTTATTTTTAGTCTTTATTTCAAAATAAGATACATTTTAGTTCTTCTCTTAAGGAAATGTCCTTTAAAACTAACAACGTTAACTTTCTCAATAAGCTGACTAACGGTGTGTCAATGTTTCATGTCACATTGGAAATTGAATATCTTTGATTCTAAAACTTCACTCTCCAACAAGACCCCCTCCACTCTACGGGGTGCATCCCTTCACCACTCCTTGCTTCTACAAAATCCCAATCAACACCTTCCCCACCCATACAACCATCCTCCCTCTCTCCACCTCAGCCTCCACCCCCGACACCATCATAAAGTCACTGTTTCAACCGTTTCTAGTTTCTACAACACCAACCGAACCGAACCATTCAGGTGACAAGAGCATAGGAACATGACAGGCAAAACCCCCGTCACGATTTCAATGAAAATATTCGATGTTCTCACTGCGCAAGACCTCTTTCTAAGAACATGGTTTTTTCCAATTCATAATTTCAACACTTTCTCTTAAATCGATTTTTTGTCAGTGAGAACTTATCTGGAAGACCATGTGCCCCCATTGTGATTCTTATAAAACCCTTCTCTTTCGTACACTTCTCAACACTCACTCTCTTTCAAACTTAGAAGATTCTCTTTTTCAAATAACAACCTTTTTCCATAAACCCTTGTTACCCTTTTTTCTCTTCGATCTTGTAATTGTGTTGTTGTTCATGGGATTTTTTTGATTCAATAATATCATATTCATCTTACATTTCTCTCTCTGCTGCTTTACCATGGAGTTGATTTCAGGTCTACCAGAGCACGTGCGAAGAGGGCGCATTGTCGAAGGAGGGGAAGCTAGGAGGAGGAAGACGCAGGGATGGAAGAAAGAAGGTTGTTCAGGGGAGTTTGACTTTAGGTTTGGGTTTGAGTTATCGATTAAGGTAGAGAATTGAGAGAGACAAGAGGGAGGAGGGCAGATTGACGGCGAGCGAAGAACCACCCGAGGACGGAGGAGTGGAGGTGGAGGGCGGAAGGGATGACATACTTGAGGATTCATGGAAAGAAGGGGAGCAGAGGAAGCCGGTGATGGTGGCGAGGAGGGTGGGGACGACGGAGGAAGAGTCGTCGGAGGGTGTGGTGGGAAGGTGGTTGACGTGGCCGAGAAGGAGATCGTGGATGGCGTAGGGGAAGTGGAGAAGTGCTGGATAAGGGAGGAAAAAATGACCCAGTGTCAGAAGAAAAAAAAGGTGTGGCACTCCCGTTAACCAGCTCAGCGAAAAGTTAACGCTGTTAATTTTGGAGGACCAAACATTAAGATTTTCTTAAGGAGGAAGACTAAAATGTACCTTACTTTGAAATAGGGACTAAAAACAAAACTGCTTTATAGTTTAGGGACTAAAAACCCTTAAAAATATTATAGTAAATTTTTATATTAAAAACTCATACTAATTATTTTCATATATTTTACATTTAAATAAACTCATGCAACACACATTGCTATTACACCTATATTTAAATCAACGATTTAATTATAAACAACGTTGAAGTTTTAGGTAGTTAAGTTTTATTGACTAATCAAATTAATCTATAATTAAAACTATAAGTCCTTGTTTTGATAAAGTAACATTTTGAATAGGATTACTCTTCATATTCCACCTAATGATTTTCATATAAATTATCTACCATGTGTGACGTCCCAATTATATAGAAAAGGAATATATAAATAAGACGTCATCATGCATAATAAAAGAAAGCAGTCAAGAGTAATTAGGATCACAGTCATCCTTAAACAGTACAGGAATTTAGAATTGAAGTATCATGGTCCTCCTATAAAATGGTAGGAATTTAAAACTTGAAATATATATCAAGAGTCTTCAAAATAACTTGAGTTCAAATGGAATAAAGCCTAAAGAACTAAGCTGCAACATCTCTGTTTCCTTCCAAAGTTGTCTCCAAGGAAACCTCATTCTCTTCTGCTCACATCCAAGTGGATGATTATTGCAAAAGAAAAACATACGCAAACATGACATAAACACAAGCAAGCAAGGGTGAGCTAATTATATAAAAAGCATACAATCAAGAGCATGTACGTACAATAGATTAATTTAAAGCAAACAAGATAAAACATCCATCCTATCATGTTAAATACTAGACTTGACTCGTCCGGACTTTAGAATGATAGTCGAGCTATGGCGAGCCATGCACCCATGGTGGCTGGTGATACTTAGGCTCCCCCGCCCTACCACACGCACGAGGTTAGTCCGTTCCGCGCCCTGGAGCATGATGGAAGCCTCCAAGACTAAGACCTCCTGCTACTCCTCACCACACGGTCCAATACTCTCTATGTGAGAATAAAGGCCATTGGAGCGTCAGGAAGACCCCCAAGACTAAGCTCTTACTTTCATTCTAAAACACTAAGAATGTCACCAAGAGATTCTACACAGATGGAACTTGGTTTACCACTTGGATTGTACTTTCATCACTTTGTAATCATATACTTTTTGCCTCAATCAACATATACATACTCTTATCAATATGCATTACTCACCACTCACAAGTTATAAAAATAACATCTCCACAATTGAATCTAAGTTAATCAATACCAAAAACCAAGCAACTTCAATTAACCCGTAACAGCTCATAAAATACATCAGTTTATACATACCTACAAGTAATATAATTATTGATTAACACTCACGTTTTAATATAAAAAAAAATATATTTGTATTATATTAAACTAATATAAATATATATATATATATATATATATATATATATATAGATTCTTACTTTAAATTCTAAATATACAGTGACTAACTTTCTAAAATTATAACTGACCAGAAATTAACGCATGATAACTTTATGTATCTACAATAAACTTGTTTTATTTTATTATCATTATAGTATAGATCTTATTTTCCCTTAATTTGTCACCGGAGAGGACCCAGATGTCTGAACTCATCAAACTCACCTTCAACGCCAGCACATATGACTAGTCACAACTGACTGGACCAGACCAGGGCTGCTCTATGATCAGGGATGTGCCAACTCAGGTTTTTAAGGTTCCTCTATCCTACCAACAAAGAAAGGCTCTCAACAATTAACAATTAATTTATTTAAATTATCTACCCTGTTCTCTTATGCTCTAAATCTAAAATGCCTAATTTTAATATTTTCACTTCCTCTCACAGCAACCTCAAATAGTACCTGTACACCTATTTAATACCCATATACATGCTATTACAGAACCCTTACTCCAGACCTTCCAACAAGATCAATTTCAGCCAACAAACTCATCCCAATCAAATAATAATCAGCACACACCATTTCTAGAGATTAAACCCATTCAAAACATATTAAATTCATCATATCACAGCATGCATAATTTCACAGTTTCAGTTATAACACCCAATACAATAAAAGTCATAAAACAGTTTCACAAGAGCACACCAGTTCAACATTCATATGCATATATTTTTTATAAAATAAATTCATACAAAAATAATTAGCTCCCCTTATCTGGAAAGCTTAACAGTAAACTGGTCAAGAACGCCCTAGGACCGTACCCATACCGCGCCGAACTTACAGAACCTACAAATCACCAAATTGGTGATAGAACATAGCCTTTAGAGCTCGAATAGGCAGAGAATGGACGGAAAAACACATAAGGAACATGAAACTAGCAAAGTTGTATGCCCTAGGTTCAAGATAGTTGAAGAAAAAGGGGGAAAACGACTTACCGGTCGGAACAAGAAACTGTTCGGTTCAAAATGAAGCCCTTGCCGTTGTGAATGTTTAGGCACCTTCAAACTAAAAATTAAACGGTTCAGTGTTTAGATGTCTTAGAGAGAAGGCAAAGTAATATTTAGGGAGAAAAATGTTTCTTTTTAGAGAGAGAAAGAAAGTTGGCAAAATGAAGGAATTCTGATTTTTAGAAAACCACTTCCTAAGGTCATGAGTCCTTAGCTTTATGGATTGGACTGCCTCAATATAGGTCCAATGACTTTATAATTTTTCATACCTTTACACCATGTGTCTTTATTTTTTAGTTTTTACAAAACAACTTTTTTTGAAATTTTTGTCATGAACATGTTAATAACTTTACATAATCAAATTGCATTTTATTTTCAATAATGCCAACAAAATAATTTTTAAATTTTAGAAAAACTATATGAATTATTATAATAATACGATATTATTTTAAAATTTATCTACTTCAGAATTTTAATTATTTATATTATTATCCCAATTATATTATTAATTTGAAAATGAAGACGCTGTCGTTTAACTCTGTCACAACTCATATAAAGACCAAAAAAAAACAAAAAACTGAACCCTAAGCCTATTAGTTTTGCAATCTAGCTGAACGGGGATTTTCTCTGTGCAACTGCATTTTCTTCCCCTTTCCACAGCAGCGATTTTAGAGTTTAAATCATAGAGATTTAATCTTTTTTGTTCGCAGATATGTTCGATTATTAATTCGTTCCTTCGAAAATAATCACATGGAAAGGGAACGTACACGGAAACGCCCTCGTCTCGCATGGGACGTAGCCCCTCCCACAGTGCTCGAGGTAGGGTTCTTTCAATTTCCCAATTCGGGTTGGATTAGGGTTTCGTATTCAAGTGTATATGCTCAGCTCTTACGTCGTTCATTGTAGCCTCAACTGGCTCTGCCGGTACCAGGTGACGAAGGAATTGAAAGGAAGCACGCTTCACCTCCAAGAAGGGACGACGATCGCGAAGGACATTATGTCTTCAATCTTGGCGAAAATCTCACTCCTAGATGTAATTCTTACAGTACTAGGGATTTCTTATAATTTAATTGTCCTATTTAGATGAATTTGAAAAATCAGATTAATTCAGGTTAAAATTTTAATTTTGATTTATCTTTTAAAAAAAGAAAATATTAATCTGTAGGATTCTGTCATCACTTATGCAATACTGGTGTTTTTTTTTCGAGCTAATATTTTTTTTATTTTTAAACAGATAAAATCCTCGGCAAGATGGGTGAAGGTTAGCGGTCAAGTGTCCTCTCAATACAAAAGATTTTAATTTTTTTGTCACTGTGCTTGTGTCATTCAGCATGTTGCTAGTGCTGTAGGCACATTTGGTCGGGTATTGGAATGTTGGGACCGCCAAAGTAGAGAATACGTGGCTGTCAAGGTAGTTAGAAGCATACGGAAATATCGAGATGCAGCCATGCTCGAGGTTGATGTGCTTCAACATCTAGCAAAGAACGATAGAGGAAACTCACGGTATGAATATTATGGAGTAAACTGGATACTAGAATTTGTTTATTGCTCATTGCTTATCCTAACAGGGGATGATTAGTATTTATTTCATTCTGTATACTATTTGCAGATGTGTGCAGATCCGAAATTGGTTTGATTACCGAAATCACATATGCATTGTAAGTATGCTTATTGTATTTCTTTTAAAAATTTCATTTCCTTGATTTACTATATTCAAAAAATTTATTTTGAGAAAATTGACGGAGAGGAGTTGCTTTATTACTTTTAAGAGGTGGGGATGAGGAGGGGTTAATTTTTTGTTATTTTTGAGAATGGATGGAATGCTTGAAATTTTGAATCAATCTGGATTTAGTTCTTTTTTTCTCTAGTGCTATGTGCATGCCTCTTTGTTCTCTGGTCTTCTTCTTGTTCTTTGGGAAGGATAAGTGATTGATCCTCATTCATCTTGCAAATGAATGAATGTTAAGTTCTTCACCTATAGTGTTTTCATTTATGTCCGTGTGGGCTTTATTCATGGATTTGATAACTGAGCAGAAACATTCCTTTCAATGCATTTTAATGGTGTTATCAGGTCTTTGAGAAGCTTGGACCAAGCTTATTTGATTTTCTAAAGAGAAATAAATACTGCCCATTCCCTGTGGATCTTGTTCGGGAATTTGGACGACAGCTTTTGGAATCTGTAGCATGTCTGTGGATTATTCTTGGCCTTCAGTTTATTTCTCTTGTTTCATTCCTAAGTCTCTTGCTTACTGATCAAACCATGGCTTCCCTTGGCCTGCTTTCTTTTTCCAGGGATACCGTGTATCTTAGTTGTGTCTGCTTACTTTAACTTTTTCTTATTCTTTATCATATTCAGATATGCATGAACTACGCCTAATCCACACTGATTTGAAGCCAGAAAATATTCTTCTGGTTTCTTCTGAATATGTAAAGCTCCCTAGCTATAAGGTATTTAACATTTTTGGATGGAAACTTAATAATGTTTGTAGACTCAGTTATAATATATTTAAGGAAAATAATTGGATTGGTACAGAGAGTTTCCTCAGATGAAACGCAGTTCAGGTGCTTGCCCAAGTCTAGTGCTATTAAGCTGATTGATTTTGGTAGTACTGCATATGATAATCAGAATCATAGCTCCATTGTTTCTACAAGGCATTACAGAGCCCCTGAGATTATTCTAGGTAACTAAGTATGGTTTTGGCCGCTCAGAATGTTTACTTGTTTTTCTATTGCCTTGTCAAGGTGTGTAACATAGAAAATATCTGGTGTTTGAACGAAAATTATGGATGATGGCATAAGTGTTTTAACATGTTGAAATGTTGTCAATTTGTACAGCACTTCTGTTTTCAAACTTCCAGGGACAACATGCTTGTTTGTAACTTTATATTATCCTGAACTTTTTGTTGTTCACCGTATTGGCTGGCAAATCCTCTGCACTGTAGTAAAAGACATTTTTTTACAGTGTTTCTCTCATTATTTTGCAGTTTTATGATCTATTGTCGTGCACTACCTTTTGGTGTCCCTTTTTCACTTGTACATTTGATAATTTTCTACCTTGTCCTTGAGTGGACTGCTTGTTTGGATCTTTTCTAAGGTAGATGTTGTGAGGTATGATAAAAAAATCTGGAGTGCCAAATCTAGTCATGATCTGATGTAATGAGGTCATCAGAGACTGCTATATGGGTTATTCACCTGATTGAGTATTGTCTGACCAAATAAAATTAGACTACCGGAATCTGTAGCATATAACGTGTTCTTGTTAATGTATTCTCACTGGCATCTTTAATTATAATTGCAGGTCTAGGGTGGTCATATCCATGTGATCTGTGGAGTGTTGGATGTATTCTTATTGAACTATGCACGGTTTGTTTTCCATCTATCAGTATATTTTAGGTGTGACTTGAATCTGGAACAACTAGTCTCAGGGTCTAAATGTGTGGAATTATGTCAGGGTGAGGCGTTGTTTCAGACTCATGAAAACTTGGAGCACCTGGCAATGATGGAAAGAGTTTTGGGACCTATTCCAGAGCCCATGATTCGAAGGTCCAAGTAAGTGGCGAATTTATAGATTTGTTTTTTCTTAAATTTCCCTTTCAATGAATGTCTGTGAAAACAAAAGGCGGAACAATTTACACATAACGATTTCAATACGTAGTAAGGGCGCAGAAAAGTATTTCAAGCGTGGATCAAGACTAAGATGGCCTGAAGGAGCTATTTCTAGGGAGAGCATCAATGCAGTAAAGAAGCTTGGTCATCTGAAGGTTAGTTATGTTTTCTATTGCCTGCCTTATCAGTGATTCCTGGGTTGAATCTTCAATTAATTAGTTCCTTCATATGAAGGTTGTAATGACCATAATTATTCTTAATGTAGGATATTATATCTCGAAGTGTGGACTCTTCAAGGTCCTCTTTAACTGACTTGTTACATGGGTTATTGTCATATGACCCAACCAAACGGTTAACCGCTCTTCAAGCGCTCGATCATCCCTTCTTTAGGAATCCAACCTGAGAAAAACATATTAAGAATCCAACTTCAGAAGCATGTTTGGGGATGACTCCCATGGTAGAGATTGTCAGTTGCACAGGCTATATAACTTTGAATGTATCTATTTATTTATTTATTAGTTATAGTAATGGTTCAATCGTGGTTAAATTGTACTTTAATTTTATCCTTCTGTGTTTTCACCGTCATATTTTAAAATTAGATTAAATCTCATTGTTTTTTTTTTTTAAATTTCCAAACTCAATTTATGTGCAGTATGAAAACTCTACTAGCATGACAGGCTTAAGTATAAACATAATCAGGTGGGTAACGCAAATTTGGAAGGGAATGAATTTTTAGAATCGAAATAACGAATAGGGTAGAGGTTTGTTTTGATTGGACGACAAATCTGTCACATCAGAATTGGAATAATGAATTGGTTTTAAAGATTTTAAATTTGAATTTTGGTTTTTCTAAATGTAGATAATTTTTTATTCATTTTGTTTTAGTATTATTATTATTATTATTTAAATTTGTAATATGATTTCTATCCGTTTTCATCTTTTTATCCTATTCGATAAAATTTATTACAGCAAAAGTAAAACTAGAGACGGAGGACCGGAATGTTTTCTTCATTCCCTTGGGGTTGCACCCTGCTAAGTCAAACAATGGTTTTGAAATTAAAAACTAGTAATAAAGAAAATGAAATTGGATGGTAAAAGGCTAACCATACTTTTAGGAATCTAAATTGCAAAGTAAAAAATTTCTTATTGTAAAAGAACATAAAATAAGGGATGACTCCCTTACAAAATTCCTTTATAATCTCCCCGTTTACAGATTTCATGTTGAATTTATAAACGACACAATATGAATGAACCCTCCTTATATCGTAAGTAACTCCCTGTTTTCTAATAGTCACTTTGTTGTAACTAAATACTAGAGCTGTTAAATTAGTCTATTTGATAGGCTCTGGCCTTAATCCATGAAAAAACCCACAGGACTAAAAGCCTTCAAAGTCCTGTGGATCAGAACTAGCGCATGGGCCTTTCTTTTTACCAATACAAAAATATAAAATGCAAACAACTTGATACAATGTAAGCTTGAGAGGCTGGAAACCATGCTTCTAGATCATATTCTTTGCTGCAACATCATTCAAAGCACTAGATACAATGGAAACAACTTGATACTGAAGGTTTAACTGCAGTAAATAAAAGCATGAGAAATAAAAAAAAATTGTGGAAAGTAGTAAGAAGTAGCCAAATGAAGAGCTACCAAAAAAGTAGATTAACCTCAGCAGTAAAAATCAGCATCCAGGTCCTCCCAGGAGATTTATTGCCACCAAGGATTTCAAAAAAACCAGAAAGATCAACTTTTGCTTTCTCAATGATAGACAGTGCAGAAAGAACCTCCTCTGCTGCAACCTTTCTTGTCTTAGCTGCATCTTTTAACACTTTCACACTTTCCTCTACATCCTAAGCAAATACTGAAATTAAATTAAAACCAAAAACCAATGAAGTCTTTTGACAAATACTGAAATTAAATTAAATTAAATTAAATTAACACCAGATACCAATGTCTTTTGACAAAGCTGATTTGAAGTCTTCAAACGTCCAGGTTGAGAATAAGGTGATCTGAGATATATGATAAATCATATCAGAAAATATTTGATTAGCAAAAACCAAAAAATTCTTTAGCATTAACTTACTATCGAATACTTAAACCAAAAAAAGGCAATGATGGAAAATTAAATCAAGAAAAGATCCAGTCAAGCCAGCAGTCAAACCTTACATTCTCCAGTTCATCAAAGTAATTGAGTTTACTACGAAGTGCATCTGCAAAATCAATTAGTCTTTGCTTTTCTTGTAGCTGTAATAGGAAAATAAATGTGAGCAAATCAGTCATTTAAGTCAATGAAGAAATATAGGGCAGCTAAGAAAAAATCAGAAAAGATCATAGACTTCAAAAGGCCAAACAGGAACAATAGATCCAATAAACTGTGTAGTGTGAAACTCATTTATATGACTAAATTTTGTTACTGTCATGCATGAAGGAAAAAAAGAAGCCAAACAACCAAGAATCTCCCATTCCATTAACTAGCTTTCCTGATTATTCAGCATAGATAAATGAAAAATATTTTTAATAGGTCTTTCTTCTATAGAACTTTATAAAACATTAATGTGAGTCCTGTGAAACTAACATGGGTCGTTTTAATTTAAGACAGAGAAGTTTAGTCTAATACACTCATGAAAAGGGAAAAAATACCAAAGAAGAAAACTATGCAAACAAGAACGCATAAAAAGTAGAGGAAATCCAAACCTGGTAGGCAAAAACAGTTCTTTGGTCCCTTTCTGGTATGCATAAAAAGTAGAGGAAATCCAAACCTGGTAGGCATAAAAAATAGAGGAAATCCACTAAAAATAAAAAGACTGAAATGGTGTCAATATCATCACGGCACGCAGGAAGAGCATAATTTATAGGATGCCAATAAAAGTTTATTCAATATCTTTTTAAATAAAAGTTTTGAATCTTCTTAAATAAAGAAAAGACAAATATTCTATATCGATTAAACATCTTTCATAATGAAAACAAACACAGAACGGTAGCAAACTTATTTCAACTTTTAACACAAAAATTGGATGAAGCAAGCACCCAGTTAATTTCTAGAAAAAGAAGTTCTTTAACAACTTTCCCAGAACCTACATCCTTGAAAACACAGACATGCAAAGATATTGAATTAATTAAATTAACATCAAACAGGAAAAAACACCCAACAAAACAAACATCAAAAGAATAAGAAACATAGAAATCAAAGTTGGAGTTGGGGATGAGGTAATGAATCACCAGTATCGGAAGAAGAAATAGTAAGAGATTTGTTCATGAATAAGAAGATAATATAAATTAAACATGTTCATAAACAGTTAGATAAAATGAGTACCTCCAAAATGTGCAGTGTGAAATCGACAAGGGTGATTAAGAAAAGGGTCGAATTGGGTTTTGTAGTTCTCGCAAGGTTGATGTTGCCGTCCAGTGTTCCAGAGCAGCGAAGTGTTTTTTCAGAGAGTAAACAGGAA
This sequence comes from Vigna reflexopilosa, assembly GCA_027742785.1. NCBI lineage: Eukaryota > Viridiplantae > Streptophyta > Magnoliopsida > Fabales > Fabaceae > Vigna > Vigna reflexopilosa. Next base: position 6,710,568 of record CM050918.1, on the reverse strand, counting down.
TACCAGCGTTCGAAATAAAACATGATATTTTGGGGGTTAGGGGCTAAATACGATGTAATTGGATATAAGAGTGACCATTACACTATTTAGATACCTCATCAGATATTTATTTTAAATAACTATAATCAAAATCAATATTTTTCAATGATGTAACAAATCCAAATTAGTTGACAATGTACCATTTCAACTAAATTCTCAACATTGTAGGTTTAACCTGTTAAGTACTAATTTCAGCTCATTTTGTTGGAGAAAGTGAAACTAAACAAAACGGATTGTTAAAATAATCTTTGAAGATTAAGATAGAAAAATGATGCTTTATTAATTTTCAGAATAAATTCTCTTATGATTTTATTATTTTTGAGAGTTCAAGAGATAATCTGATTGTATTTTTATTCTGTTTTATGTTTCAATCATCTATAAAATTATATTTCTTGTCCATTTTAGGGAATAGAAGTGCAAGAACTTTAGTTTGGTATAATACATGCCAATAGGGAGAGAGAGAGAGAGAGAGACAGAAGTTGATTCAATTTGGTTATAATTCTTGTATCAATTCACCAGTAATCTCCACATGAACACAAGCCGTTCTCAAATCTGTGAAACCTATTTGCATCTCTCACCACAAAAACAATCTTCAAAACCTTTGACAAACCCTTGATGAATGCATGACAATCCCCACAAACCCTCAAGTTCTTGAAAATCCTAATCACCCTTTCTACTTTCAGTCCTCGTCTAACCAAAACCAACCCAATAGCCAATTTCTCGCTATGAACCCTCAAACTTTCTACCTTTGACTCCTCTTCAACATCATGCAAGGAAAAATTTACACCATGAACATACCCCATTTCATCCTTCACCCTCTTCTCCACTTCTTTCAACACTTCATGAATTTCCCCTATGAGAGGATGCATGCCATCTCCATTATAAAAAATATGAATTTCCTTGTCTATCTCTACCCAACTGCGTCCTGCTTCTTTCTTCAATCCCTTTCTCTTCGCGGTTTCTCTTAGTTTCTCACTCTCTTTCCAATACCCTCCAGCAGCATACATGTTTGAAAAAATGACATAGTTGGCTGGATTATTACCATCCAATCTCATAAGTATTTCTCCCACTTGTTTCCCCATTTCCACATCTGCATGCATTCTACAAGCACTAAGTAGTGTTTGCCATATGCCCGCATTTGGCTTTAGGGGTATTTTCTCAATGAGATCCTTTGCATCCTTTAAGAGTCCACCTCGTCCAAGGAGATCAACCATGCAAGCATAATGCTCTACTTGAGGTTTGATTTGCTGATTGTTACATAAACTAGAAAAGTATTTTTTGCCTTCTTTGATGAGTCCAGAATGGCTGCAAGCTGTGAGCACAGCTAAGTAAGTTACACTATCAGGTTCTATTCCGTTCATTTGCATTTGGTTAAACAGTTCAATTGCCTTGTTCCCAATACCGTGTTTCCCATAACCAGTGATCATAACGGTCCATGAAACTACATTTCTTGCTAGCATCTCTCTGAAAAGTGCATCTGCCTCATCTATTAGTCCGCATTTCATGTACATATCCAGCACTGAATTAGCCACAGACATTTCCAATAAACCATACGGCACTTTTATGGCATAAGCATGCATTTGCTTCCCTTGCTCTGCAAGAGCAAAATCAGCAAATACACCAATGAGACTCGAGAGTACAAACCCATCCATTCTATGTCTGCTCGCTCTCAACTCCCTAAACAAGTCCATTGCTTCTGCCAAATTATCTTCATGTGCATAACCAAGAATTAGTGTGCTCCAAGACATCACACTCTTCTCTTCAATTCGATGGAACACCCTCCTAGCTTCAGCCATGCGCCTGCATTTGACATACAGATCAACCAAAGCACCTGCAACAGCTGATTCAGCCAAGTAAGGAAATCCATGTCTGATTAACGCAGCATGGATTTGCATTCCTTCTCCCACTGCACCAGCACAATTACACGCCTTCAACGAGCTTGAATATGTATATCCGTCTGGAACTTCCCCATTCGCTTGCATTTCTCGAAATAGACTCAAAGCCTCTCCACCATTGCCATCGTTGCAGTACCCAGCAATCATTACATTCCAACTTATAACATTTCTCTCTGTCAAAGTGTTGAACACTTGCGCTGCCTCCCTAACCATCCCACACTTGGAATACATGTCCATCGTAGAATTGCCCACAACAGGTACCCAATCAAAATTAGATTTTGCACAAAAGCCATGTATCTGCATTCCATTCTGAGCGATTCCCAAAATCCCAGATGCTTTAAGACTCGTGGATAGTGTGAACTCATTTGGCCTTACATCTGAATGACCCATTTTAGAAAACAAAAGCAAAGAGGCTCTGGCATCACCATTTTGCAGATATCCACACATTAGAGCTGTCCAAGACACTACATTTCTCTGAGACATTCGAACAAACACCGAACAAGCCAAATCCATGGTACCACATTTTGAGTACATATCTATAAGATCATTGTTCAAAACCAAATCACGTCTAAACCCTAGTTTCTCCACAACCCCATGTGCTTGCTTTCCCTGACCGAGCAAACGACGCTTCGAACAGTTGTTCAGAATCTTACTCAATAGTCGGCCCTCGCTCATCGATGGGAGTAAGAGAACTAGAAAACCGTTTTGTCGCAACCCTGAGAACCTGCTCCAAAATCGCGGAACTGAAGAAGCTTCACGCTCACATCGTGAAGTTATCACTGTCACAGAGCAACTTTTTGGCCACCAAAATGTTGGATCTGTGCGACAACTTGGGTCACGTGGATTACGCGACCTTGATATTCCAAAACCTAGAGGACCCAAACGTGTTTTCTTACAACGCAATAATCAGAACCTGCACTCATAATCACAAATATTCTCTAGCAATTTATGTGTTCAAAGAAATGCTGAGACATGCAACGAAATCAGCACTGCCAGACAAATTCACGATCCCTTTTGTGATAAAGTCGTGTGCAGGCATTCCGTGTCGTCGCCTCGGGCAGCAAGTTCACGCGCAAGTGTGCAAGTTTGGACCCAAGTCGCACGCAATAACAGATAACGCGCTGATTGATATGTACACGAAGTCTGGCGATTTGAAAGGTGCATACCAAGTGTTTGAGGAAATGACTGACAGAGACGCAGTTTCGTGGAATAGTTTAATCTCGGGGCACGCGAGGCTGGGGCAGATGAAGAGTGCGAGGGAAGCGTTTAATGAAATGCCTTGTAGGACAATCGTGTCTTGGACGACTATGATTAATGGGTATACTAAAGCAGGGTGTTTTGTGGATGCGTTAGAGATTTTTCGCGGGATGCAAGAGGTGGGTATTGAGCCTGATGAGATAAGTGTTATATCTGTTCTGCCGGCGTGTGCACAGCTTGGGGCTCTTGAAGTTGGGAAGTGGATTCACAAATACTCGGAGAAAAGTGGGTTTTTGAAGAAGACTGCTGTGTGTAATGCACTGATTGAAATGTATGCTAAGTGTGGCTGCATTGATGAAGCTATGGGGTTGTTTTATCAGATGGTTGAGAAGGATGTGATTTGTTGGAGTACCATGATTGGGGGACTGGCGAATCATGGAAAAGGGTATGAGGCAATTCGAGTTTTTGAAGATATGCAGAATGCAGGAGTGGCTCCTAATGGGGTAACATTTGTTGGTGTTTTGTCAGCTTGTGTTCATGCAGGGTTGTGGAAGGAGGGGTTGAGATATTTTGATGTTATGAGGGTGGATCATCATTTAGAGCCAGTGATTGAGCACTATGGTTGTCTAGTTGATCTTCTAGGACGTTGGGGACGGCTTCATGAGGCTCTTGACACAATAGTGAAGATGCCAATGCAACCAGACTCCAGGATATGGAACTCTTTGTTGAGCTCTTGCAGGATTCATCGCAATCTTGAGATTGCTTTTGTTGCCATGGAACAGCTTTTGGAGCTTGAGCCTGAAGAGTCCGGAAACTATGTGTTGCTTGCTAACATATATGCAGAACTTGGAAAGTGGGAAGGTGTTTCAAATGTTAGGAAACTCATCAGAAGCAAGAGGATAAAGAAAACACCGGGGAGTAGCTTGATTGAGGTTAATAATATGGTTCAGGAATTTGTATCAGGTGACGATACAAAGCCCTTTTCACAAGATGTTTTCACGATCCTAGAAGGGCTGACTTTACACCAAACTATATCCAGTGACTTCATGGAGTTTGTGGAAGAAGATGCAGGCCAAGGCCAAGTTTACAGAAAATTACCACTTTTTAATCAATTTCTATAATAAATTATTTATTTAGTTCTCTTAAAATACTTGTCATTGATCGTCATTCCTCGAAAACATTACATTAGTGTTCCGAGTCCTAACATTTGTTTTACAACAATAGATTAGTTATATCTATTTTATAAAATTTTGAAACTTTTTTAGGTTAAACATGTTTGTGTTAGATGTTTATCCAGATTGCAAATAAAAATATTACATGAAATTTTAATAAAATTATTTCATGTATTTGACAAAGTAACCTTTTTAATAGTTTTTATCTTAAAGATACATATATTAGAGTTTTTAAAATAATATAGTTAAATAAAACTTATAGTTTACCAAAGTAACAAAAAGCTTTTACAGATATATTTTTTCAAACTTTTTTGTTCAACACATAATTAATTAAGGTTATATAATCTACAGATATTCAATTTTGAAGAAACAAAAAGGATAAATGCTTTACCCAAATTAAAATTTCCCAATTTTAGAATAACTAAACATATTTAATCATAAAATAATTTAATTTGATATTTGTATTTTTGTTCCAATTTAGTAAGTTAACACACCTAAATCGAATTTAATTAACCCGATAATTTCAGAACGCGTTCAATTTGCAGAAGGGATGACCCATATTGGTGGCAAATTTGAACGAACCAAAACTGTCACCAGTGACAAAATCAAATGGTTCAGTCACGAACTACAACACTCCTGTTTTAATATCGCATAAGTTCAGTTAAATAAAAATGAAAATACGCACACATTCGTATAAAGGCCATGTGATCCTTGTGAAGGCAACTTTATACCAGTAACGCAGCAATTTCAATCATGTTGCAAGCTTTTTTTTCACTTCCAATAGCAGCACACTAGGTTAGGCAGCATAAGTTTAGGATGTTTGATCGGATGGCACAATACGTCTGAATACAGCCTGGAAAGTTTGTCCCCCATTCCTAGCAACCTTTTGGCCTTCTTCAGTTGCAGAGCTCAAGAGCTTAACAACTGGATCTGCCTCAAGTTCTTTCTTAGTCAGGGCTTCGAACATAGGATGATCCTCCAGACAAGACTTCATCCAGTCTCCGAGCTCTTCTACATCCGTTATTGTATATATAATTCCACCAACCTCAAGAACATAAGCATACTCATCTAGCAAGAACGGACTTATAACTCTGCGGCGATGATTCTTCTCTTTAAAATGAGGATCAGGAAACAAGAAAAACATCTTTGAGAGCTGTCCTTTCCCAAAGTAACTGGGAATGTACTTCATGGAGTTAGTTCGCACTACAGAAACGTTTTGGTATTGACCTGGATTTGCTACCCTTAAAGATAAAATTCGTTCCTTGACATACTCAGTAACTTTATCCCTAAGTTCCATTCCAATCATCAATGTTTCTGGGAACAGAGTCGAAAGGCTTATGAGCAGCCCTCCAAAACCACAACCAACATCAGCAAATTGAATCCTTTTGGAACTATCAGCTTGACCAGCCGAGGGAAAGAGCTGAGGGTAATGGAGGGAATAATCAACATGGCTGGGTGATATTGACACAGGGAAGTGAGAGTCACTCAGTGGATTGCTGTGTGCTCGTGCACGATAGAAGCGCTTTCGAGGCAATCCAGTTGACTTGCTGATAGTTGGATTTACTTCATTCTTAGACATGTCTATTTATTCAAACTGCAGTATGGTAAAAGTCAGAACCTTCGAATAAAGAAGATATGCTGATGATTGGTAATCCACTTTTGAAGCTCTTAATATCAAGATTGAACAGTAAAATCAAGAAACTAATTTCGCCCAACCTACTAAACTGAGAAACCTGTAAAAGTGTGTCACAAGTTTCATTATCTTCATTTATAATTTGTCCTTTTAAATATTATCAGATTCACAACAAGGCCTATTGGATAATTTCAATGGTAAGAACGAAACTTGGTAACACGTTGCCAACTAAACTTATTATCCCATTAGCAATCAAGAAGGCAACAACAGAAAAAAGAAGAAGAAAGAAACACGGATCCCCTCTCGGTGTAATTTCTGAATATCATAAGTTGAAATCATATTGGCCACGGAAAGAATATCCCCATTATTACAAGTTGAATGGACATATATACATATTTAAAATGGTACGTCCTTCACAAATTTGTTAATTTCCAATTGAAGTGTGGAATGAATAACAATTGATAAGAGATACGTCAGAATTCCGACTAGAACACGAACAGAACATTGTTTTCCAGAAAGAATACAGTAACATGTAAACTTGCTTTGAGGAGGCTTGAACAGTCATAATTAAGACAACAAATTTACCACGAATAGATAGATGTAGATGGTCAACATTCCTTAATACCCCCAACTTACAAAGAAACCATGGGTTAGTTCAAATGATATTCCCAAATCCCATGTTATTATTATTTGGATAACAGCATCAACAAACTTCGAATAATCGAAATGTATTTTGATATTTCCCACCCACAGGGTAGCAAATCATTCAAACAGCAAGATTACAATGTTGTTGATTTTTTAAATAATTAAAAACTAAATGACAGTGTTTGGGGAAACCACGGAAGTTTGTGGTTTAGGAATTATGGTGAACACCTAGCGTGCATACCATTTTCAATGACATTCCAGAGACAAAACAATGCATACGAGATTCGCAAATCAAACACCAACTCCAACCTATGTTAAACTTGAAAGACGAAAAAAAAAAAAACCGTAACTGATTGGCTACAGAGAACAATTCACAATCTCATAAACATAAAAATCATCAAAAGAAAAAAAAAAAACAAGTTCGGGATTAATAAGATTACCTAATAGATAGATTTCAGGAGAAAACTTTCAAATTCTTCGAAACTGAATCTGAACGCAGTGATTTTGCTGAGCCTCTGCAAGTAGCGGTTTTAGCAGCAACGAACGAAAAACAAAACGAAATGGAGGGAACTATGTTTAGGCTCGTTACAATATGGACCATTCTCATTGGGCCCAAGCCTGCTAAAAACAAACCCAAGATAGAATAAAATAATTATCCAAAAAAATGAAACGTATTTTTATTCTAACTTAAAATTTTTCCAATGGATTATAAAAACAGGGCATGCATCCGATTTACTTTTCTTACAATAATATTGCTCGAGTGCATAAAAATAAAATATTGGAAAACTCGCAAATTGTAATATTTGTTTTTTGTTTTCTATAATTCATTTATTTATATTAAGAAAAGTTAAAATGAATGGATTGGTCGAGTCATTTTAACCAATAAATGGATGATCATTCATCTATTTTTCAATCATTCAATTTTTAACTTTATAAAATATATTAATTTATATAAAACGTGTGTTTCGTTTCTAAATGGATTTGCTTTATAAAATATATTAATTTATGAGCTTTTACATTATTTATTATATGCCCCTTATTAATTACTTCTTTATTTACATTCATACTTTCTCCATTAAAACATATAAAAACACAGTTGAAGTATGCATAAACGTTCTTTCTTTAACACGTATAGTTAAGGAATTAATATAATTTCTTCCTTAGAGAAAGCTGGTGTGATCACGAAGATTTTTATGTTTGCAATCGATTAATCGATTTATTACACTAATTATCTAAGTTATCTTTATTTTTCTTCGAAATGTGAAATATGATTTTCATCAGAGTTGAAAGTTTTATAGGTTGCTGATACCGAGAAACATATTTCTGCAAATTCAGACTCAGAGATAAATATTGGATTGTATTCTAGCTAGTTTAATGATCATAACTTGATAAGTAAAATTTCTCAACCTCTTATAAATGATGTATAGCAGAAAATTCCAACAACATGTCTTGGTGTATGCAAGAGTCGTGCACCTTAAACATGCGTGTTATAAGCGAAAAACAAACAAGTGGTTTAGAGAAATCTGTCACTGTACTACTTTATTTATGTTCTACAGCCTCTTAATTTGACCTCTTTCGTCAACGGTAGCTTACTTAAGATGTAAACTCAGAAAACTTACGAGGTTAGCATTGAATTATTTAGCACTAACAAAAATGTAAACCATACCAACATTTTGCTATCTGCCAAACGTATTATATATAAGTTTTTCATCGGTATGTATATATCATTACTGTGTATAAATTGATTTTCTGCTGGAGTATTTGAAAGTTGGAAATTCAAGCAAAAACAATTTCTTGTAAAGTGAAAGTGCTTATTGCCATGAATGTCCTGCTTCAAATTATTATGTGTTGCTGATTTCCTCAACATTAATTGATTTAATGAAAAAGGTTGATTAATCATGATAGGAGCAGATGTCATAGTTATGTCACTCATTCAAGATTCTAGAATATATATATATATATATATATATATATAGACAGACAAGAACCAGATAACGGATAGAAAAGGTAGCCTACTTGTTCATCTGGGGTGTGGTTCTTTCTTCATGAGCGCTTATGAACTAAGTTTCTGAAAAGAAAAGTTAGTGTTTAAGTTCAAACTTTAAGAATAAGATTTTATTTTGAATATGTAGTTGAAAGATTTGTGATAAGGTTAATTTAAAATATACATAAATGAATATAAACTTTATTTTACAGATTAATTTTGTAAGATTGAGTTAAATTTAAAATGTATTTATTTTTTTGTTAAGTATATTGTTTTACTCAAATCATTTATTAATGTCTAGTTTCGATCGTAAAATTTATTAATATTTAGTTTTACATTGATTAATGATTAAACTATTTTAAAAAATATATAAAATTGTACTTATAAGTTGTGACTTAGATTTGAAGTTTATTAAGAGACAACATTTTTTTATCATAAATCTTGATTATATGCTGGTATGTGATTTTAACAGCAACCAATATCCATGTCTGAACAAGTTGAAACAATGCAAGAGATGCTCTAAACCATCATACACAAAATATATATTAATGACATTTGTGGGAATAGAAACTTGCAACTCAATCATGGTGAATGTTCATCTCCAATCCACTTATCAACACCTTTTAAGAGTCACCTTGAAGAAGTTTTCTCCCATCAAAATCCAAGCTTTCAGCCACAATTTTGCTATAGACTTCCACAACAACCACGTTAACTTATAAAGAGACTATAAACAACATAACATTATTGAGCAAAACCATGCACAATGTCAAAGTAATGAAGAACCAGAAAACTAGCATAGAATCAAAACAAAGGTGAAAACTAATTTGTATAGGACTGCTTCATTTTATTTTTAAGGAGTCAAACACATAATTGTATAATTAAGAACTTTTGACAATTGTGGTGGTTGACTACCACACTGATAAGTCTCACTGTAAAGGATCAATGTATCTAGTGTCTAAAAAAATTGTATTATATTTTGAGAAATATTTATGATATATTATTTTTATTTTAAAAAAATATATATCTTAAAAGATAAGTATATACTATACTAAATTTGATCTCCGAATACATGCCCACGTGAAAACAATATTTTAATTAACAATCTGACTTCTTGAGAAGAAACACACTAAAACTAATTAACAATGTCGATGAGTTTGTATACACATATTTATTTACTTTGGGTGTTATTTTTGAGAATTTTTATTTACAAAATGAAATTGAATTTTGAACCAAATTTATTATTGAAAAATACTGAAAACTCTTTTTCATGTAAAGTCTTAAAATTAATAAAATGTCTAAGTTTTTTATCAGCAAAGCTATTGATTAATACTATTTGTTAATTAATAGAAACTCAGAATAAAAAATAAAAAATTCAGAATAAAAAATAAAAAAAAAATAATTATTTGTTTATTATATAGAAACTCAGAATATAAAAAAATTATCTGCAAAACCATTTGATTAATAGAAACTCAGAATAAAAAATATATTCCTAACTTACTTAGTTAACTTGACATTTTAATATGATGTAAATTGTAATATTTTCTAACAGAAGAAAAATCTTCATTTGTTTTGGTTATTTGTCAAGTATTGGAATATAGCAGAACATTGACATGTGTAGAAAAAATCTATATAGGGTATCTTACTTCTGTAATCTAGGACCCTCTGCAAGTGGAAGTGACAATTAATATGTGACTCATTTAAACTGATACATACTGCACTTAATTATGGGAGTAAAAGTCCAAATATAACCATTGAGAAGTTGTGGACAGCCATACTTGGCTCTGTCATGAATTGGATTACCAGAATCACATTGCTGTCTAAGATTAATTAGCAACCTTTTTATACATTTTTTCTGTAACTAAAAACTAAGATAATAAGATCTTTCACATATCTGTTTTTAACACTTGATCAATTTCTCTCGTGGGTCAATCCAAATACCAAATCAAATAGAAAAAAACTTGGTAAATAATTTTTTTTCTGCCAGAAATCTTCATCAGAATGCATAGGCATTATTACTATCAGTATATATACATGTGTTCATTTTACAAATGAAAGCTCCTGTTAACAAGATGAGTGATAATTGTTAGTATATCACTGGATTTGTTCAGTAATTGTTATTGATTATAGTGAAATTTATTTTTACTGTACTCAATCAAATACCAATTATATTGGATAGAATAAGTACTTTTCATACCATTTTCCCCTCAAGATCATCTTACTTTAATGAGCTTATGCATCTTGCAAGGACTTTGTCAATGCTAATGGTTAAGTGTGGTTGACGTGCATCTGTCACGAAAGAGGAAGAAGTAAAGAAGAACCCTAACTCTAAATGTGTGACAGGCCTGTTACTTGTCAAGCACTTCAAAATAAAAATTAATCAACAAATGTAAAAACCACGACCAATAAGTCATTTCATACTTAAAATAATACTAATTAAGCTATCTTATTAGTTTAATACATCAATCAGATGCATAATTGATGTGGTAGAAATAGTTATAGGATGCAGGAAAAGTAAAATAAGGACGATGACTTCCTTTGTCATTTTTGTTTCCAAAGAGGATACAATATAAATATACATATTCAAAAGGTAGTTGTTTAATGTTTATGAATAAAACAAAGTAATGAATAAACAAAGGGTAGTTGTTTGGACAGAAAGGTTTACATAATTTAACCTAGAGGAATATAATGAATAAAAGAAACTGTAAAACTGCTAGAAACTGCGTTACCAAGTCTTGTCCTCTCCACGTTTCCTTTCTTATAGATGATAATAATAACACTTTGCATTCGTAGAATCCAATACCTTTAGAATTTTAGCTTAGATGCTGCTGCACTTTTCTTGTGTAAACTATGAACTGATATATATATATATATATATATATATATATATATATATATATATATGTTTGAGAAAGTTATGAGATTTTGAATCTGACCATGCTGTAAAAAACAAAACATGACGACAAACAGTCATGAGTATATATCAGTACAAGCCTTATCTCATAAGTTCTGTGATCAAACATTTTCTCCAAATAAAATTGAAAAATGGTTTCTTTCAATTATTAATACTAATGAGACACGTAAATTCACAATTGAACAGCACAGAAAAGAGGTGTGTATGTTCATACTTACAGTGTAGGCAAATCCTTATCCTCTTGTCAATTCCATGGAAAAGTTTGAGTACATAAGATAAATATACGTGGCATTATAACTCATTAGTTAAATCCCACATCACTCTTCGCACACAGAAACCAACTACTGTCACCCACGAATTCCTATTATTTTCTGAATTTGAAGCTTCGATGAAAAGATTAGTGTTGATCTTTTCAGAACAGGTAAACAAGATGGAGACAGTAAAACTAAATTATTTGAAGTGAATGATAAGTAATCAACTGGGTGTGATAGATGGATATATTGGAACATTGTATGAACTCTGAAACACAGTTTTTGATTCATAATTCAATGCTAAAACCGTGAATCTTTCCAATATCATAACTACCTACCTTTGAAAAAACATCTACAATTAAAAGACGACAAATAAATCACAGCCCTTCCGACAAGTGAAACTACGTATGAAACAAGCAAGGCAACTTTCTCATTTGAAGACAAGATTAGTTATAATTACCCTATTGTAAGTGAAATCTCTCTCTTTGTATCAGACTTATAATAATAAAGTACAAATTGAACCCTAAACTGGGTGTCTGTTTTACATTACTTATAGTTTTAGGGTTTATCCTTTGATCAATTTACGTACATATTCCGTATCTGCAACATATGCATATTTGTGCTACGCAATGACAAAAGTAGTTTCCCCCAACCAATACGAAATTAACATTGGGCTTTCCTTGTTTCTAAGAATTATCATGAGTGCGATTAAATATAGATCACTTTATGCATTTAACATATTTGTAATTCAACTTCTGCATGTAAAACTTATTATATGATCAGTTATAAAACATTATTAATTAGGATTTTCCTGTCATACCTCTTTATGGAATCTTAATTTAATTTTTATATTTGTTACGCATTCTTAATTTAATCTTTATATAGAATTAAATTAAGAATATCATTAAGATTAAAATGTATAAGGTGAAATTAAAAAAAGCTTTCCATATATATTGAGAGAGACTAATTAAGAACATATATTGGATGGTACTGACAAAGATTAAATGGATAAAGTTTTACCTACATAAGAACCGATTTCATACAATTTTACATATAAAAACTAAATTATAATTAAGAACATGTGATACGATCAACAACTAAATTATATAGACGGGGTTAATCTTAAATATGATAAATTTTCTTAATATATTTTCTTTATCAGCAAAAAAAGTATAAAATAGTAGTACCATGATACATTTTTATATTTATTTAATATACATTAAAGATGAAATGTTCATAAAATATTAGGTTTTCCCAACCCTTTTAGACAATATCTATTTTCTAAAAGGTTTTGATTAAAATAGAAAAAAGAGTTTAATATAGGGAGTATTCGAATAGTTTCTTGATCGTTTATGATTTCTTTATTTTAAAATTTTTAGAAATTCATTGCTCATATCAAGAAGTTGAAGGTGGGGATGGAATATATATGTATATGCTTTAAGAATATCACTTTTAAAAAGATGAAGAATTTTACTTGAATCTTCCCTCAGTATTTTCCACTGTAAATAACCTACCAAGACCCAGGTGGTCATTGACTCATGGTGTAACATGTATTTACGTACAAGTCTGTCCCAGATATACACTTCCATTTCCAATTGGTTGTAACTTCCTCAAAATTTTCAAACTAATTAATTAAATCTACCACAAGGACAGAAACTGGGAAAATAAAATCATAATCATTAAGAAACGGTCAAGCCACGGATCTTTATACCATCTAGCACTTCCCTTCAAGCTTTAACCTTCACAATAATTAAGTGTAATGTTTTATACCTAATAACTCTTCTTTGTTCAATCAAGAAAAGCTCCCTTAGGAGCTAGATAGATTATAATTTGCTTTAAGAAAATGAAAAATTGCCCTTTTGTTTCGGAATTATGCAGAAGGGGAAGACCTCAGTCAACTGCTACATATGCAGCAGAACATGACATGATATACGAGAAAGATCATCTTGCTTTATGTTGTAGCCTAGTGTTTGCTAATTAATAATAAATATCTAAAAGATAAAAATAAATTGATATTATTATTATTATATAATATAGCAGGAGTGTTTTACAATTTGAGGAGAGTCAGGGAACGTCAATATATAAAGCCAAAAGGGTTTCGTTTCCCAGGATCCTAGCAATTTGCTTTTAGCACAAGCAAAATTAACACAAATTGATTAATTGAAATTTGATTAATAATTATAGTAATAATACCATATGTTTATGAGAAAAACATTTTCTTCATGAGCTGGGTGATGATCACCTTAACTAATATTTATATTGGGATCATTAAGTGAGTTTGTGTTTCCGTCAAATGCGTAGTTAATGAGAATGAAAAGGGCATGTGGAAAATGAAGGGATAAATGGAAGGAGAAAGGACAGGGATTTCTGGAAAATGGTGTTCCATGAAATACGTAATACGTAATTAATTTATATATAATATGCAGAGGTTGGTTCATGTTGTCTTTGTCTTTGGTATTCCTCGTGCATTTTGACTTTTTCATTGTTCTCATTTGTGTACAACCTGCGATCTTCTAGAACGTGGCTCGACTCTGTTGGTCGCTGCAAATCATTCTCAGAATGTAGGGACCACCACGTCACGTGTGCATGATTAATCACTCCCATGCATCTACCAACAATATGAAATTCAAAATTCCTTTTTTATTATAAGTATTATTTTTAAAAAATTTAATTTATGATAAGTATGTCGAGCAAATAATTACATAATTGAAAATGTGCTAATCAACAATCAGCACTACTACTATTTGAAATTTAGAATTAAATACAAGCATTTTGCTTAAAATATATGCATTGATGTTTATGTCTTTTTTCTTTTTTATCTAAAACCATTCGATTCTTACAAATTTCAAGTCTCGCTAATTATTATCTTCCCTTATTTTTCAATTGCCAATATCATAAAGCAACTACTCCTTTAATAGATATTATGATATTAAAAACTAATATAACAATTAATAGATAATAGATAATGTTAATTACTTCTTAACTTGTATACTCGACTTAAAGTGTGATTATATATAAACCTTCATTTATTTTTTCACATTATATACATCATTCTTTTACAGTGTAAATCATCACCACTTTCACTCATATTTATTATCTTTATTTATCTCCATTAGGTATTGCTCCTTATAAAATTATCTTTGTAAAAGCAGTCAACAAAGAAAAGTATTAGTGATGAGGTAAAGATTGTCATTATTCTAATTCAAATCGTAATATCCTTCTTGGTATTTACAGCTACTGCACTATCTGCAACTTGAAGGTGAAGACCAAAATTTGGTGAAAGCTTCAGAAACACACTGTCCACGTTTTTCTTCCTTACCTTTTCTACTTAAATTCCCTACTCTTCATGCATGGTGATTAGAACTAATTAGAAACCTCTCTCCCCTTATTCATCTCTTTTATCCTATTTTGCAGTATCCCTTAAGTTATTGTTTCGTTTCCAACTGAACCATACAACTTGTATAAAGCATCAAAACCTGATTCAAGGGGTTTCTCTCCATGCAAGTAAGTAACTGCTTAACTTATTGATCTAACAGTTCCTAATTTTCAAAGTCTTTGTGATTTATTCTTATCCAAAGGGTATGCTAACTCTTCTTGGGTAGTGGAATCATATAACACACAGCTTTTCAGTAACTTTCTTCAAGTTTCTGCAAAGCTTTTCCCTCTCATGTGTATCATGTCACTCTCTGTGTGGTACAGAAGGAAAAGGAAGCCATTATCAAGGAGGGAACGGATATAGAAATGGAAGGAACTCATGCAAAAGAGGAAACCCTACCACCAGGATTTCGATTTCATCCTACCGATGAAGAACTTGTCACTTGCTATCTCCTAAATAAGATATCGGATTCTAATTTCACAGGCAGAGCAATAACTGATGTGGATCTCAACAAAAGTGAGCCATGGGAACTTCCAGGTACATATGTATTTGTTATCTAGACTAATTATCTTCTGTTTATTTCAGATTAGTTTCTATGCATGCCTGCTTTATAGTTACAGAAATTCATTTTTTTTTAATTTTCGGTTTTTTATTTCTTCATTCGAACTTGCTCATGCACCAAGATATAGATGAATGTTAATTTCATATCCTTTTTTCTTGCTTTCGATTTATCTTTTCAAAATAGTCAGCAGAACATTAAATCTAAGTATTCCATACACGCATCCGATTGATGCATCCATTATTAATCTAAGTATTCCATATATTAAGGTAGACGTTTGTCTTTCTTGTGATATGGATAAGATTTATGTGCTATTATATATTATAATGTCTATATATAATTCTCCATTTTCTAAGAAAAGACGGGCAAAAGCAATTGTTCTGTCATGCAATATGTTATATGTGCTTATTCATGTTATCTTTTGATGAAATAGGGAAAGCTAAGATGGGTGAAAAAGAATGGTACTTCTTCAGTCTGAGAGACCGTAAATACCCGACTGGTGTGAGAACCAATCGAGCAACAAACACGGGGTATTGGAAGACAACGGGGAAAGACAAGGAGATCCTCAACAGTGGGACATCAGAATTGATTGGCATGAAGAAGACTTTAGTTTTCTACAAAGGAAGAGCTCCAAGAGGAGAGAAAAGCAACTGGGTCATGCATGAATACCGCATTCACTCAAAGTCCAGTTTCAGAACAACTAGGGTTAGAAAACTCAATTATATTGATCTACTCTATTTTAAGATAGTAATGACTTGTGACAAGAGAAAAAGAAGATGAACTAATATAACATCTATTTCTATACATGCAGCAAGATGAGTGGGTGGTTTGCAGGGTATTCAAGAAGAGTGGTGGTGCAAAAAAGTTCCCTTCTTCCAACCATGCAAGAGCAGTGAATCCTTACAGCTTAGAAATAGGGCCAAATATTATGCAGCCACCAGTGATGCAATTGGGAGATCCTGCTGCTCATTTCCTTTATGGAAGGAACTACATGAACAGTCTTGAGTTAGGTGAACTTGCTAGGGTTTTAAGAGGGGGTGGATCAACAAGTAGTGTCAATCAACCAATGCAATCCCAATTGGGGTACCCAACATCAGCAGGATTCACCATTTCAGGACTGAATTTGAATCTGGGAGGAGGAGGAGGAGCAACAACCACAACACAACCCATTTTTCGACCAATGCAAGCTTCTTCTGCTCCTGTTCATACAATGGCTCAAGTTCATGATGTCAATTCCAGCATGATGACAACCGGTTCTCTTGGTGCAGATGTAGGTTATGGATCAGAAATGAGTAATAACATGATTTCTCAAGGGAATAGGTTCATGGGTATGGAGCATTGCATGGATCTAGACAACTACTGGCCTTCCTACTAAATTCGGATGAAGAGACCTTCTTTTAGTCTATTAGGCACATTCTGATACTATGTTATGACTTTAGTTGCATCAGCTTCCATAAAATCGAAGTTCTGCTTTTTCTCGTCTTTCCAAGTTTCCTGCGGTTAAATGACAACCGCTGTCATAGTGATCGTGTATCATTTCAATCAAGTAACTTTTTGAATGTTTGTCTATCGATTACTCTTATTTTCTCTAATATCAGAAACACTATATGTTGTTACATTACTGCATAACTTGTCCCTGATTATTTGCTTAGCTTCTAATATCAGAAACACTATATGAAGCTTGGCTCTAACACGATCACAAATCCAATTGTTTTTTAAAAAGCTCATAAACTTGTAAATTTATTGCATAATTAGTTTATATTATGATTATAAATATAAGGAATAAATATTATATGATCACTATACTTTTCGCATTTTGAATAAATAGATTGGATTCATTTTTCTTTTAATTGACTGTTTAAAATTAATATGTATATACATGTTATTTTCCGTTTTCTATATTTTTTTCAATTTAGTCGTATCTCCGTGTTCGTGTTCGTGTTCGTGTTCGAGTCTTATTTATGCCCATATATGAGCTTCATAGTAAACAATAATTTACGTGTATGGTGGTCATGTAGGTAGCTTATATTTTGTATTTTTTTTTTTTAAATATCAAGTAACACCAAATTGGAGCATTTAACAATAATACGATCTAAAAATAAATTATTTTATTAACAATATAGTTTCTCAGTAAATCTGTTCTAAACTGCTATTGCTGTGGTGTCCATTTTTTCAAATATAATTTTCATTAATGCAAATGAATTTTGTATAAAGTTTGGAACATCTCACACGATAATACAGAATTCGCTGTATTGATCGGTTTGATATGAAATTCAAGACTCGATATTTTTAATTAGAGAAGTTTTATACTTCAAAAATTTGTATATTAACATATGAAGATCGATAATGATAACCAGGCTTCTAGTGTTTAAAACTAATATACTTTCATTTTAAAAAATGTATATAGATTTGATTAATTTTCTCTCCTCATTGTAACATAATTCAGATTTAGGTAAATAATTTTTAGAGCGAATAACTCTTCGCCTTTTACTAGGACTAAAAAATGTTAAGCAGATTAGAAGTTTTAATTCTTAAACGTTAGAAGAAATAAAATAATATTAAAATTATTTTAGTAAATTTTAAAAGTCTCGTATATTAAAGTTTGTTATAGGCTTACATAAACGTTGGTCGGCTGGCATGATAATGTTATGTTTAATTGTACTTTTCAATTCACATACTTTAGTCTATATCATGTTAATGACCTTTTTTTCAATTTCTCACATGTAGTTCTCGCAATTATTGAATTGTTTGAATATCTTTCACACAAGAAATGAAAGCATGATATCCAATGGATTCACAAGAGAAACTACTTTCCATCAATCAAAATATGTCTGTGAGTCGTTTTTTTTTTTTTTTCTTTCAAGTTTATTTGCAAATCAAGACTAATAATTGTAGTATGACGGTTGTAGATAAACTATATATATGGGTGAAAAAAAAATACAAATTTATTAGATACCTTTTATAATTATCCAAATTTATGTCATTTTAAATTCATTTAAATAGATTTATCTCAAATCCAAATTTATATTTTTAATCTTAAAACTAATCAATTTAATTAGATTTAGATTTAATATGGATGTAATATTTTTAAATTTTGAGAATCCAAAATTTAAGATGTGTTTAAGTCATTTTAAGTTTCGTAATACTAGATAGGTTAAATTCAAGTTAAGTAGATTGTACTCATACAAGATTGAACTACAACTTAAGTCTAATCAAATCAAGTTGGTCTAACTCAAGTTAAACTTAATCAATCCAAGCTTAAGTAAAGTTAAGCTGACCCGAGCCTAGGTTGAATTGACCAAGTAAAGCTTAGCCCAATTAAGATCACATTGGGTCCAATTCAATCAAGACCAAGTTTACTCAAGTCCATGTTGAGCACAATCAGTCCAATCCTACGTAGAGCCAAGTAGGCCTAAATCGAGGTCAGACTGCTTTTGTTCGGTTCAAGTTAGCCTAGATCTATATATTAAGCTAAGTTTAGTTGATCCATGTTGAGTTAGCCTCATGTGGGATCAAGACACATATTGGGTCATGTCTATCCAAGTCAAATTGTTGTGTTTGTGTTTGGTCGATACATTGAGCCTACAACCGATTAGGATCATGTCAAGCTGGGTTGGATTGATATACTAGATCAATTAGTCAATCTCATGATGAAATTTATTGTAATTGACAAAGTGAATAAAATAGTGATTTTAATTCAATTTAAATTAAATTGAAAAAAAAATTCAAGATTTAACATTGATTTATATTTTAAATCCAATCTATTTTGTTGGATTTGGATTTGATCTGGATTGAATTTTAAAAAATCTAATCTATAATCATCCAAAAAAAAAGTTTTGATTAAAAAAAGAGAGTAAAAAATGTATGGATCGAGAGAAAAGTTTACAAAAGATTTTATTAATGTGATAGAATAAAATTTTAATATGTAATTAAAAAATAAATTGTATAATCATTTTTTAAATTTTCTTCATATTAAAAAAAATCTAAAATACTAATTAGACTTAAAATGAATTTTAAATTAAAATAAAAAATTATCAATTTCAATAAATAAAATATTATACTCTAAAATGATAATATATGAAAAATTTTATTTTTATTTTATTATAAAGTAAAATATAAAAACTATATAATCTATTACGTAATTAATATAATCGATTGTATAGACTATAAAAAGAAATATGATATTAAAGATAATGAATTCCCGGTTATTGCTTTCTCTGCACCCGATTTTTTGGTGCACCGCAGTAAAAGCGTTGTAGTTCCCAAATTAACCCCATTTAAAATTAATAAAAATCCTTACAACTCTTTATTAATAATATTTTTATGTTGGATGTTTTAGAAAATATTTTGATCATAATCCGAAGGTTATAAAACAAACATTCACGCACTAATGCTCGCCACCTCCATTCCCCGTTAACGTTTTGAACTTTAATCTCATTCTCATCGGAGAGAGATTCAACAGTCAATGAGAAAGGGAGGTGTGTGGCTCTGAGTGTCACACTGCAACATAAAGGGAAATAAATAAATATATATATATATATATATATATATATATATTAATAGTTACAAATGATAATTTTAAATATTATAATCATAAGCATACTAAACACAAGTTGTAAATTTAGACTAAATAAGTGAGGGAAATGAAAACTCGTGGACTTTGTATATTTTCTTTACTCTAAATTTTTTTAATTATATCGGATTATATAAAAAAAATCACTTATTTTAATATGTAAGAAAATTAATTTATTCCATCCCAACTTGAAGCTAATTTCAACCTAAGATAAACTAAGTTAAATTCCACTAGCAATTACTATAACAACTATAATAAGAATATCTTAAAAAAATGAAAAAACAAATCTTTACACTCAACAATTTTAAGAGAAATTTTGGATGTAGGATTGAAATTTCTACAAAATACTCATTCATACTTTTTTCCAAATTAGTTTAGATAATTTTGAATATTCTTAGTCAAGATTTATCTTTATCCAAACTTTTAATTATTTGAATATATCTTACAAAATACACTCTAACATTTAAATCAATAATAATTTGGATATATCTTTCAGATTGAGTTAATATATTTATATTTAAACACATTCATCAAACATGAAAGAAACTGCTTTCTTTTAATGAGCAAATAACTTCTTATGTCTCTCTTGTAACCAAGTGGTTCATAATTCCTCGTACCTAAATATACTTAAACACACAACATTAAATTTAAGCCCAAACTTATATGAATCCCTCTGTAAAAAATAAAGTTAACATAAACAATTGAGAGTTACTTCTTCTATCTCCACACAATATTCTATACACATCTCCATTTCCATTTTACTCTTTAATAATATTTAAACAGATATAAATATATATTAATTTTTAAACGAATATAAATATATATTAATTTTTAAACGGATGTAATATTCGTGAGGACATCCTTTGAATAACAAACAAATATCAATATCCATTCACGCACGAATGTGGACATCCGTTTAAAAAAATCAAATCATTATTTGAAAGAATCACGGAGACATCCGTTTAAAAAAATGTTTAGGTATTATTAGTTTTATCCAACTCAACATAATTTATTATTGTTTAGGTATTGAGTTGACATATACATGATGGTGACTGTCTCAATCTTACGACCAGAGCAATAAATTGAATTCTCCAAATCAAAAGACTTTCTCACTCTCCAATTCTTCTAAAATGGAAATTACAAGATGATAAAGTTGTTTTAAATGCACACCTCTTTTGTCTAGTCTACTTATAAAAACACAGACAATTATAAACTAAAACACTTTACCTGTTTTGTTTTGGATTGTTTTTTTATTACATACTCGTTTATCATTTACCAATAATAGAAAAAAATATTTTTTTAATTATTTTAATATCAAGTTAGGTTAACGTTCAATATGATTTAAATGGCACTGATGTAGTGGGTAGTCTGGAAAAAAATTTTGTAGCCTCGAGAAGTGTGGAAATGTGTGGGTCCTCACCTGGCCGGCGATGACCCCCAGCACCGTTTCAATCCAACTATAATCGATTCTCTGGCCTCTGCCCTTTCTCGTCTCGCCTCTCACACCACCCCCAGCTTCGTCCTCCTCACCACCGCCCAAGGCAAATTCTTCTCCAACGGCTTCGATCTCGCCTAGGCTCGCGCCGCATCACCCCCTTCACGGCCTTCGATCGCGTCCGTGAGCCTTCGTCGCATAAGAGAATCTGGGAGAGGCAAAAGCGTTTTTAAACCTAACCCTACGCTCAGTTCTTTTATCATGTGCAGTTTTGGTATGATGTAACCGAGAAGGCGCATGAAGCAAAGTTCGATGTCAACTCCGACAGTGATGAAGAAGGTGCGGAGGACGAAGGCGAGTTTGAACGACATTTCTAGGGTGAGAGTGAGGAGAGAGTGGAAGTAGAGGGAGAAAGTGAGAGTTGGAGGATGGAAGGAAACAAATTTAGAAGTGAGAGTTGAGGGTGGGACAGACGATCTGGAAAGTGAGAGTTGGGGAGTGGGGGTGGGGGTGGGGGTAGGGTTGCGTAGGGATTTAGGTTAAAAAGAAAAGGATATTTTTGTAATTAAAAATTTTTGGAGAGATTTGGGGAGGTGGAGGGAGCATTTGGTGGGGGTGGAGGGAGTAGCGTCCACAATAATTAAGCCTAAATTTATGCAAGCCAGCCTAGATTTTTAATGGCCCAAAGTGTTTTTTATATCAAAATCTCATTGGTGCTTCTATCTGCACCTCCAACGTTTCTCATGCATTTCTAAAATGTCTAAAATACTAGGATAAATGTTTTTTCTCTCGCACTTCCAAAATGTCTAAAATACTCTAATGAGAAGGGTGATGTTTTTTCTCTCTTATAATAACTCCACTCACCTACTACCCTTTTTTTCTTTAACATGGTGCATCTCTCATCACTCGAATTTCAAATCTAGTTAAAGAACTTATTTCAAAATCTAATTATGAAACTCACCAAAATTGTGAATCCAACAGATTTCGAAACTAATTAAATTTTGAATTCAAATTAAAAAACTTAACAGATTTTGAAATTTGATTAAAAAATGTAACAAATTTTAAAATTCATTAACACTTCTAACATATTTCCAAACCTGTTTAACATATTCTCTTTGTTTTAACTTTTTTACTTTTATTTTTTGCATTTTTGTTTTAATTTTTTTAATATCTTTTAATTGTTTTAGTTTAATAAAATATATTTTAAAATATTAACATATATTAAGTTATATGAAAATATTAAATAAAAATAATTTTTCATTAAATTTTAAATTAAAAAATAAAATTTAAAAAATATGTTAAACGAAGAAAATCCCTTGTGTTAGCGGTTCCTAAATCCGTTTAACATATTTTTTTTAAAATTTTGTTTTTAATTTAAAATTAAATAAATATTTAATTTATTATTTTAATATAATTTAATATATGTTAATGTTTTAATAATTTAAAATACATTTTATTAAACTAAAACAAGTGAAATACATTTAAAAAAAATTAAAAACAAAAAATACAAAAGAAAAAGTTAAAACAATGAAAAAATAATAATTGAATTTTGAAATTTATTATAAATATCAACGAATTTAACAACGAATTTAAAAATCTATTTGAAATCTTCTTGGACGGGATAGAATAAAAAATGCAGAAGAATAAATGTTTGTCGTGATGAGTGTGTGGAGTCAAAATGGAGGTATAAGAGACTAGGGTTTGCAAAAAGAGTTGTCACGGTGGAGTGTATGAGTTTATTAAATCAGAGAAAAAGTTAAAATAAAAATTACCTAAATTAAAAACACTTTTAAATATTTTATTGAAAAGTTGGAGGTGTAAGAAGAACCTATGGAGGTGTAGAGAGAAACACCTAAACCTCATAGTGCTGATTTTGCAGGCCAAGCAATTAAATTTAACCTGCTTGTCACAAATACGGGGCTTTTGCATTCCGCACTCCCCAGATTTCTTCCTACACCATCCAATTTGTTTAAAATGATCAAATTTTTTGCTTTTTTTATAGCAACCATAGTAATAGACATGTCCCTATATTAATTTTCTATGTTTTTTAATTAAACAGTATAAACTAACAATTTAAGTTTTAGTATGTACTATTACGTGTTGTAAGCTTCAATGACCAAATATAACATTATGAATCATTGGGAAAGTGAGCATTTGTCTAGCCAGTGATAGAAGGTCAATTAAGTTAGCACATATATACAATTGTGTTTGATGAGATTCATGCAGGGCACCATCTGTTACATGCATCTTAGCGAGTTGTATATTATTTTTCCGATTTTTTATTTGGAACAGAACATTTATGTACATGGTTTTAACGAGTGATCTGACACGACTCATTTTATCTCCTTCTCTTTTCATAAAACTTAACCTTCAAAATAAACATTGTTATGCAATAGATTTCGAACTGGGGTAAATGATCCCGTAGATAATATGATATTTAAACTACTGTTTAATAATTTTCAATCGATAATTCAAGGAACATACACAGAAAAAGAGGGGGGAAGTCAGTAAGTTCCAATGAAGAATAACTGATGAATTAGTTTCTTCTAAAAATAAATTTAACGTTCCGCAGAAAACCGCGATAGAAAGAAAAATTCTGATTCTAATGAACATACATCAAGTGGAAACACTTCTACTGTCAAGAATTTAAGAAAACAAAACCGACAGGAAATGGGAGTGCCAAGTATAATAACAAATATAACACAGTGACAAGACGATACATAACACCTAAGCAAAGTGTGTGCCCAACTCTACAGTGAAACATCCTAAAGTTACCTCACCCAGAAAAAGAGAAGCAAATATTCAAAACCCCTCATGACATGAAAGATATAGCCCTCCATAAGCCCATGCGAACAGGCAAAATTATCTGCAATAAACAGAAACAGTATTTTTTTCAGCATCATATTTCAATATGATTAATGAAAAGCAAAATGATGTAAAAAACTCGACAGCACAATAAACAGTGAAAACATTTTAGGAAAAGATGGATGTTTAAAGTTTTAACAGTCGAGATGAAAAAAAAAAAAGTTTTGAATTTCAGTTTATATTTGAGTAACAACTAAAATTTGCAAAAGGCTTTTTTCTGAAAATATTTAACTTGTTATTTTTCAACAACTATTCTCCCTTTTAATTTTCCATAAATACTCTCTTTCATATTCTCCCTTTTAACTTTCCATAAATACTCTCTTTCATATATTAAAGTTATTTTTTGTCTCATCCAAACAATTATTTTCAATTCACTTTTCAACAACTTCACTCAACAAAAAGTCATTATATAAACCTCTTCTTGAAATAAGAAACGCTGAAATGTATCATAGTTTCACGCTTCCATTTATGACACTCAATATGATAAATATATACTTATCACCACCACCATCCAGATGTCAAATCATCTAACAGAAGGAATTTGAGAAGACTAGCCAACATCCCTAAGCAGTAGAGGACCAATTTTATTAAACTATGCGGTTTTGTACCAATACGATGCTCACACAATGTCATCAAGTGAATTCCACTTTTCTTTTCTTTCTTTTTTTGACCTCATTATCTCTTCATATCAATTACCAAATTCAAATAGCTTTGAGCACACGATGGATCTTCTAAAGTCTAAGACTCTTGATGCTCTTCACTTGCTTCACTTAAATTAAGAAAAAAACAGTTTACCAAAAGAGCCTTAACCCAAGTGACCAAGTACTTTCAGAGATTTATTTGATCCTTGGATGAAATCCCTACTTTTCCCCCATTTTGACCTACCCTATCCCGCTTCCACTACTAGGTCACAGATCTCCTTTATAACACTTCGTCCAAAGAAGTATTTTCAATACTAGTTCCACATATTAGGAACTCAATCTCCAAATGAGAAAAAATTATGACGGTCAATCAGATCAGTTTGACCCTTCAAAATGACATCCAATAAATTAACATGACCTAGGCACATTAACTTAATTACTACATCCAATTACACAATCTATGGCACTAATGTTTTACCCTGATCTTCAAATAACAACTGTATTATATCCCAGTAAGTTGTTGAACACCACAACTTATATAGGAGCAGACTGAGGCCGAAAATAGGACACTCGTTTTTCTCATGTTAAAACCATTTGAGATGGAAGGAAGATAAACCTTCCAAACAATAAGGCTTCAATAAGACGGAATTATCAAATACAATTAAGATGGCAGGGGGCATCAGGTTTTCAGCTTAGAGAAGCTTCTTTCTAATCTCATAATTTATTAGATGAGTGACCATGTTTGTTTTCCTCTGAGAAATATATCAATTCCCAACAACGTAGTTTTGTATAAGAGACCAAACAAAGTTTTTCATGGATGTTCAGTTAGACACCCAAAATTATTTCCCCTTTAGCTCTAAAATCTTTCAAGTAAATCAAAATAGGCAGTCATTTGAAAATAAGATCACAGAGGAAATAAGACCCTCATAAAAAATGAGAAATGCCAACTTATTTTGTTGTACAACACCCAACAGCAAGAAACTAATATCTTTTTTGGTATAAAGATCACCTAAGCAAGTTTTACCTTCACCAACAAAAATATTTCCATATACACAGCTACGAATCAAACATTATTTTCCAAAGAACAACTCTACTATTGGATAAAAATAATGTGGGACCTGTTAAATAAGGAGTAGAACTCACATCATTTGGTATAACCCACATGAATCCTACTCAGTAACAACTAATGTTCCTCATGAAAACTTAAAAGCAAATTGAGCCACACAAGCATTATATGTAGCAGTTTATGGTAAAGATATCAAAGCACACTTTTGCATCATGAATCCTGCATAAAATAATATTAGTTATTGAAGATATCCCGAATCAAATCAATAATGGAATAGAATAGCATACCTAAATTTCTTTCCAGGAAAAAAAAATTAAGGCAGGATGTAACTTTATGATGTGTGCTTGTCTGGATGGCTTCGTTTAGCTTTGCGTCGCGCATGGTTATTTCCACTTCGATAAGGTTTATTCACTTTCTTATTGCTGCAGGAAATAAAATTATTTACTATTAAGTTCCAAATATGTGTAAAGAGAACATACAGATCAATATAAAGTAAATCAGTGCACAAATTTTGGAAAAGATTAAAAGATCGACCAGAACACAGCTGAAAACACTCTAGCCACAAAAATAATGGGTAGAGCCAAAAGAGCAGAGGCCTGCAAAATTGACAAAATATTAGTCAATTCACCTAATCACTGTCAACTTCAGTAATACTTATTAGGACAGAAAATCATTCATTGCATACCGCAAACCATTCTAACTCTTTAGTAGCAAGAGGTCTGGTGAGCTCATGCTTTTTCAGTGTCTCTTGGACAGTGGCTTGGACCTTCGTTAAAAAAAAAAATACCAAAATGAAAATGCAATTAATCCTTATATCAATACTAGGCATAATTTTCAGCATTTATTAATTAAAAAATAATTAGAAAAGTCAACAGAACTCTTTAATAATGTAGTAAAATCAAATGAAAAAGTCATTCCAGATCATGGAACTAACATGAATTTCAGTGAGTATGTCATCAAGATATTAAAATCCTAGCTTTAGGTCAGGAGTCACACTATGATAAATGAAAGGAACTTTAGAAACACTTCTAACCAAATCTGTCTTCAGCAACATCACTTCTATGTCTAAATCACAGTACAACCGAGCTACAGTAAAATGTTTTAGCATGTAACAGTAAAAAGACTATGAAATGAGCAGACCAGTATGAATAAAATTGGCTCAGACCAGTCAATCTGACCAGTTAAACAAGAAACTGTTCAAGTCCAAGGAAGTTTTGGATTGGAAATGCTAATTGAACCAGATCAAAGAAGTATGTACCAGACAGTTTTCTATGGATGACAGTGTGATTAAATGATTTGAACTAATCATGAATTTTAAAACAACACAAAACACTTTATTTTTTAATGATTTTTTATTATAAAATATGAAGCTTCTGTTTGCATGCAAAGTGAATTCTCTTGACAACAGCTCACCTGTTAGGCCTCTACTTGTATATAGAAGAAGGAAAGCTGTTATACAACCTAACTGCCAAGGCAGTTAGGAGGGTCGGCTAGGGATCTTGTATATAAGGGGGGCTTGGTTGTAAATGGGGGGAGTTAGTGAATTCATTTGTTTTTGTCAAGAACTTGTTTGTATTGATCGGGGGAGGTTAAACTCTCTATACTTTGTATCCATTGATTGCTATCGAATAACAAAGGCTATTCAGTTCTCGTGTGGGTTTTGTGTGTGTGTTGAGAAGGAGTTTCTCATAGGATCTTGATTAAAGGACCTATCATCACCCGTCAACATTGTACAATCTCCCAGGTCTGAATTCTTGAATTTTCATGTTGTGTCTAGCACTCACACAGTTACTAATTCAATCTAAATGTTTACTTGATGGGTAGTGTATTATCCTGCTAAGTAAGGGAATTTTGACAGAAGTTTATTTCAAAGTTTCAGTAATAGGACTTCAATCCAAGACACAAGCACTTTAAAATAAATATTCTCAGTCGAGTAAGATTTTTATTTAACACAAAAACATAATACTTTTAATACAAACTTAAAAAAATTTATATGCACCACTTCATGTGGTTCAAATAGTGATTCAATGGTTTGACCAATGACCCATTAACCTAAAAGCCTTGACCGAGTCAATGATCAGTTTGGTTAATAGCATTCGGGCATACCACCCACATTGCCCCCTTAAATGAATAAATATAAGATGTAAAAGAATAATTTCTCCTTTATTTTCTTTAGTTCTATCATACTGAGTCCTGATAATATATATAGGGCTTTAATTCTGACTCAAACACCTTTAGTAAATTTCATAAAGACCAATACAAATTCTCTCTTTTATTTCTCCACAATTCTGATATGCAAATATATGAAGTTGCCTTTCACTATATTTCTTCCTCTAAAAAAACAATTAAGACTGATTACTGATTGCGGGAATGGCCAACTATAAATTTCAAAAGACAGACTGCCAACCAAAGTTTATCTTGCCAATTTTCTCATAAGTAGATATGGTGCAAGAGGAATACAATTAAAAAAAATAATAGTGCCGATATCAACAATAAATAATGACAAGCAATAAGTTATTGCATATACTTCCTTTCTTTAACAACTAAAATTGATTGAAGGAAAGGACAACTACATGTTTCAAAAGACAAGGACTGTCCAACCAAAGTTTACATTTTTCAATTTTTTTTAAAATACAGTGCAAAAGGAAAACATGTAAAAAAACAATAAAGGTGTTTATATCAGCAATAAATAATGATAAATAAAATAAGGATTGCACAACTTTTCCGATATTCTAAAAATAGATGAAGACTGAAACCTGGCGATGATATGTAGTAGCTGATTCCAAAAATTTCCCATAACTATGAACAACTTTATTTGTGTAGGGCTTCAAAATCACTTGTACTTTATCAACATGAGGTTTAGCTGCAACAGCAATCTGATCAATGTATGGCTTGCTGAACTTTCTAGCTTCCTGTGAACCAGTAATCTTAAGAAACACATCTGCAAACAAAACCAACAAAACAAAAGGATGAATTCAAGAGGTTAGTACCTGATAATAAGGATGAACAAATTCTTTTGCCTTGCTTAAATGGGGAGAAATTGTCTTCTTGGTAGCCTCATAACCTTCAACAGTTTTTGTGGTCAATAATTGCAAATGCGGTTCAGCACTTGTTTTCACCACAGACCACTGTTCTTTTACAGCAGGGACCCATTTCTTCAATTGAAAAAGGAGGAAATGAAAATGAAAACAATTTAGTTTGGCTGGGTATTTAAGAAAATCAAAAAATATTTACAAACGAGGAAGCTCACAAATGGATACCAATTACCATATTATCAGGATGAGGGTTAAAAAGAGACAATTCTGAAAAAAGTCCATATGAACTAAAATTGCAGCATACAACTGGTTAGAAGTGCATGCTTTTTGGCTGTTCGTTACACACCACATAAATAGAAACATGCCCAGCAAAGCATAGCAAAAAACTGAGAAGTAAATGGAGGTCTTACAGTTTTAATGGTTTCCACATGAGGTTCAGCCCACTTTCCAGCTTGTGCCTTCTTATCTAGGGCCTAGAGTAAATAGGAAAGACATTTAAATAAAGAAGCCAATATGACTCGCTTGCAATGATAAAGAAACAAAATAAAGTGTATTTGTAATAGATTAACATGTGAAAAGAAATAACAGAAACAGAAGATTAATAGCCAAAATAAAAACCAATAACATTACCTTTTGAGCAACCTTTTCCCAAACAGGTTTCCCATGTTTGTTCCATTGAGTCTCAACACAAGACTGGTAGAAAAATAAAATTCTCAGAACTGGTGAGGAAGGCTGTCCTAACAAACATCAGAGGAGATACAACATAGACTCACCTTACTATGAAGATAGTGTACAGCAAGCCAAGGTGGAAGCCAAGCACCACGTGTCTGATTATAACGCCAGTATGAATCAATTCAATGTACGTAATTATAATTATTAATATGATAAAAAATTTCGAGAGAATGAAATGGTTTTATAATCTATCATTATTTGTAGCAATAGGCAACAGCTGCACACAAAAATAAAAAATGGAAAAATCTAAAATGCCACAATTTAACAATTAAATAGAAAATATTAGATATGAGAAGAAAATATGGTGAAATCATTACATTAAACAATCCATTTCAAAATATTAAGATTATGGACATTCGTTTTGAACTCAAGATTTTAAGTTTTTCATCTTTGAAGGGAATATGGTGAAATCGTTACACAAAGCATTTCAAAATAATAAGATAATGGAAACTTGTTTTGGACTAAAGATTTTATACTTTTCATATTTTGAATGGTATTTCGACTAGGAGTTCCAGGTTGTGGATATTAAACTGGATCTAAGCAAGGGTAATGGTAGTTTGGCATTTGCTTGGAGCTACATAAAAAATCCACAGCATAAGTTCAGTCTCACCCTGGTTATCCATGAGTCCGACTTAAACATACTAAGGCTGATATTTCTATGATTGAGTCACATGCTAGTTTGAGTTACAGGGTTCGACAATGGTTAGAGCTTTCTATTGTCCCTTGCTGGTGTTTGGTGTGTTTGTAAAAAAAAAAAAAATAGGAATCTCTAAGTGCTGCTTGTAAACGTAGCTCTCCAGGGTAACCGCACTCAAAGGACCAAATCAAGGATGAATGATGAGATTTTACCTTTTCTATTTTATGAAGTCTAAGTTATTACGAGCTTATGGATTCTGTTCATTAAGCACTGAATTTAATTGGAAACCATACATCAGAAACCAGTATTTACATGTACAAGTATTTTCAAATAATATTTTATTTAGTATGTAACATGAACAATTCACTTTTATTTGACCTCCAGTGTTTTTTAGTAAAATATCAATTTTAAGAACTCCAGTCCAAGGTAAGAGCCACCATGTTTATCACAAAGCAGTGTACTTAAATGGCTGCTATGGCAGCACAAAAGCACCATTACATGGTCGAATTTTGGGGATCCACAATCGCAACTCCTTCTGTCATTGCCATGATTGCATCATGCAGGCTGCATCGTCCTGTCATCTCCAACAAGCCTCCACTCAATTGAACTTTAAGTTAATTTTTAATTTTTGTGCATTTATTTTTATTAGCATACACCTTAACTTTTTTATACATACACAATTCGTCTTTTCAACTCCTATGCAACTTCAGCTATTTTCTCACGATTTTATCCAATCCAATCAGTAAGCAATAGCAGTGTCACACCAAGACCGAGCCTAAAAGCTAAGCAATGACATCCAATTAATTCATTTATTTTCCTGCATTATTGTTAATAATATGTTGACATTTTCAATAACAACCCTAAAACCTTAGCCAACAAAATGAACTATTCCCAATTGTGCAAGGCTATAAATAAAATGACAAATAATTTAAATATATTTTTCAGTTTCAGATAGAAGGCACAACATCGATAACTAAAACGGCTATTAAAATTTACAGACGTGTAAGAATGATATAATGATGTAGGTAGTAAACTGAATTGGCGAATTATTACCGCACTCAACTCTGCTGCTGTGACAGCTGCCTCAAACTTAGCCTTCACCATCTCTTCCTAAACAAGAATATCATCAAGCATCCTCCTACACAACATAGACAAGAAAATCTATGCACTGACATACCTCGGTAACTTTAAGAGCACGTTCCGTTTTCAGAATCTGTGTCCTCTGCTCCTGGTTTATCTTTTGAAGCTGTGAAAAATGTACTTACTCAGGTCATTGCATCATCCTTAGACAGAATATATTTGAATAACTTGAAAATCGATTACTGCAGGTAACTAGTGAAAAATAATGACACAATGGTTTTTAATTTGTTTTTTGGAAGTAATAGAGCTCAATAGTAATTCTCTTAGATCTAAAATGAGAGTAGGATCAACCTAAAGCCAACAGCAGTAGATATTATTATCAAACCAACTAACAAAAAACTAGCAGCTAATGATGATGCTGCAGTAATACACAATACATCAGAGGATGGATGCACGTCAAGCCAAGCATGATCCAAAAGCATGCACCAAAAAAATGAATAGTAAATTCAACATAAAAATAAACAAACAGCAAGGTGGTGATGCCTGCTGAGCTCTGACAAACATCAGTTTCTAGGACCTACAGAAGCCTCCAACCAAGGGACTATCACACTTGCTTGTCAATAATAGCATAAAAACTTCTACACCATTAACATCTCAAAGCAAACTCTACGAAAATTTCCAAATTTGAGGAATCAGAACATGCAGCATGTATTAAGTCATAGTGGAAAGCGAAAAGTAGAGATAGGCAGGACTATACATGCAAAAAAAATGGCAGAGAAGTATAGCATGTTGTTCAAAGCTAGAAGAATACAGTTACAATTACAATACAAACAAAGGAGGAAAAAGGAGAATGGCATGTGAAAACCAAAAGGTAGATATGTAGAAAATGGATATTAACGTATGCCCTTCCCATGTGAGAATTGAACATGTCAAGGTGCATAAGTTACTCCAAGAACAGATCAATTTTATTACAAGACACATTGATAAGAAGAAGTGAAATGAAAAGGGAATATAACTCAGCGTATGTGTAATTAAAATACTAAAGTATTTACACAAAAATCAACTGTAAATAGTGATTAAGAATTAGTTTCAAGGACAAAACAATAATGAGATGCACTTAAGGCACATTAGTTAAAACAGAATTGTTGGTAAACGTAAAACTTACATCTTCTAATTTTGAGTTCAAGTCATTAACTTTTTTCTCTAACCCAAGCACTCGAGTTTCCCAGTTCCCTTTCTCCCTGTTTTGTGTTTCTAGTTCCCCTTTAAGCTCGTCCACCTGCATAAAGAATTTCTGAGTCTGCACTATAGAATAATGATCATACAAGACACATCTACTGGCTGATTTATAAGTAACCTGCTTCTGTAGTTCAACAGCCCGTGCATGAGCCTTTCCGACTTGCTCTTCAGCATCCAATGACCCTTTTTTCTGAGAGGAAAAATATTTTTTAAAGTTTTCTAATGTACAATTTATTAACAAAAAATAAAAATAAAAATAAATACTACCAACAATAAAGTATGAGAATGGGATGCTTACATTAACCACCTACACTCAAATTATCATTATTACATGAAGTAACAATACCACATTAATATTAAATAAAGAAAACATCTGTGTAATGAAGAAAAATTGTAATCCAGGTCTAGTCCCACACCTGGAGAGAAGCGATATCATTCTGCAGGGACTGTATGGTGACCGATTTATCTTGAATAATTTTTTCTTTTCCGGCCACAATTTCGTCCTTCCTCTTCACTTCTTCTGACTTTTCTCTGATTTCAGATTCTTCAAAATAAAATTAAACACGACACATATTAGTCATAAAAAGAAACCGTAAGAAATCAGCATGTATCCAAATGAAAAAGGTGAGGGAATTATAACTCCTTGAATTCAAATGACATGAAACGAAACCATAAAAAGAAGTCATTCCAATAGTAAATCGTTAGCAAAAAGGTACTTGTATAAAGATCAATCAACAGCACTCTCGTTAACAGCATAAACAAACACCAGAAATTGCTATTTAAACACAGCGACTGCACCTAATTTAAAACTGTGAGCACGACAACTCTACGATTCACAATCATAGCAAGGTCCGAATTTCAATTGCAGAGAAACAAAAATCGTAAACGCGGACTTGCTGGTAACCGAAGAGTGCAACTACTAAAATTAAAATCTGGAAATGAAAAAATCAAGATTAAAAACAGAGTTAGGTTTTGATTTTGCATAGAAGACGAAAACAGACCGAGAATTCGGATCTTAGAATTGAGTTGATCTAATTGGATCTTGAAGGCAGAGGTATCAGGCTCTGCTACGGTTCCTTCGACGGAAACATCAGCCTCGGCCCCGACGATGGCGAAAATTAGGGCTACTGAAAACGCAAAGAAGAAGAGCTTCGTAGGCGCCATCGCAATACAGATTTGCTTTGCCGCCAACAAAGCTTCGGAGAGAAACACACCCTCGTCGGTGTTGTGATATTTATAACACCTTCGTCGTTTACAAGAAGCTTTTCTACGTTGCTTTTCTTTTTCTGTAGAAATAAATAGTAATTGAATATTCATGTTTTTCTTTATTAATAGTATATACTGAATGTTGATGATACACAGACACATACACTCTTCACGCTATTATTGAATCGGCAATTGTCAATTATAGAATTTTTATTTAATTTTACAATAATAGCCTAAAATTAAACCTTTTCTTTTTTTATTTATAGAAAATAAAGAAAAAGGGGAGCACGAGGTGGGCGTGGCGGATTCTACCCAGCCGCTCGTTGGAGAACCTGATCTGATCTTTTATTTTAAAAGACGATGCGATGTGAACAAATGGCAACTCAGGCCCACCAAAATCTAATGATTCACCCATAATAATATTGATGCAAGACATGTTTGTTCACAATCGATTAACTTTTTCAATTTTTCCAAAACATAATTAACTTTTTCTATGCTGAAGTTCATAATTAAGTTGACAATATTTTCACTGTTCCAAACTTTAAATTTATATAGAAAAATAATTTTCTACAACATCATAAAAGAGAGATGTGGTTGAGTAGTTGTGTACTTCAGGGGTAGGTGAAGACATCGTGCGAGGTTTGAAATGGATCACATCACAGGACCAACAAAAGTAGTTGACTATTAAGGGATTTTGAAAACATGCGAAACAGTGGTAGGAGAGTTTTATAAAAATTATAAACGTTGGATTTACCTATGAAAACTTTACTTACTTTACTAATTGGTGAGATATAACATCATGTATATCTGAATTGAAACTATTTTTTATTCAAAATTTTAAAATAATATATATTTCCAACAATATATATTATTTAAATAATAATTTGGAAATACTACATTTTACTATTTTAATTGCATTATTTATTTTACTAACTTACTATACGGTATCTTGGGTATCATTCAATCTCCTACGCATAACTAGGTTGATTGTCTAAGCGGACCGTTCGAGTATGTCATCAGTCCAACTAGCCTGGCCGACCATTCAAGCCGACCATCAAACCAACCATTCGGGTCAACTGTCCATGATTAGACTACAAATGATAAACAATTCATTAAAGTCTCCAATGGAGAATAAGGTATGATTGAACCGACCCACGAAAAGTAAAAACCCATTACAATCAGTATAAATAAAGGTCTCGTGTATGTTTTTGAGGGCACGATATAATACATGCACTACTTGCTATACTAAATCTTCGGTCATTTTACTAACTTGAGCATCGGAGTGCTTTTGACATGTGTCCACTCGGCTTAGAGAAGTAGGAGGGAGCTCATCCGATCTCCGTTAGTTTGGTCCTTCACACTCGTCCGATTCCATCAGTTTGTAGTCTTCACAAATCGTCCGGTATTCATTCAGATTGTGGTTTTCACAAGCCGTCCGACCTCCATTCAGTTCGTAGTCTTCACCAGACCGTCCGGTCTCCCACACTGCTTGAAGCGCATGCAGTCTTCAACGTTCGTCCGGCTTTGGAATACAGCATGGAGTACTTAGATTCGTTCAGTCATCAAAGTCCGCCCAATCATCGAGATTCATCCAATCTTTGGTACAACATTATACTCAAAACACTATCATATAGTTATTTATTTTTTTGTGTTTAGTATATTCTTGATAAATTTATTTTACCAAAATAATTCTTTTCTCAAGAAAAAATAGCAAGGTTGTTGTCATGATGTTTTTTTTATTATGGAAGTCAATTAACGTTATTGATGGATATTATTTATTGAACTAATGATATTGATATTTTACGAAGGACTGACTGTGACCACATGTGTTGTGTTGTGGGAGTGAAAAGGAGAAAAACTCAATTCTATGGATGGAAACTTGTTTTTGTTTAATCCATAAATGATGAATCGCATGTTCACGTAACAAAGACGATGACTACTCAAGCAACAATATCCAACGCCAAAAAAATATAAAATTGATTGAAAATGTCATTCAATTGAAAATATAATAAAATAAGTGGCACATGAAAACATTGCCCAAACAAATATTTACAGAAATATATGCTACGAACATGCCGAGTTTTTTATTTTTGTTATAAAAAATTGGAGACTAATCAAAATAAAAATATTTAAAATATATGTGTATGATTAATTGCAAAATCATCAAAATTTTACGTCAGATGAAAAATGTCCAAGTTTATATAAAAATTCCTGTGTTTAATTTTATATATATATATATATATATATATATATATATATATATATATATATATATATATATATATATGGTATATTTATCGGTCCCATATATGTACAATTCAACAGTGACGATGGTATTACGAACACAATGGTTTCACGACATTAAAGTTGAAAAACAAAAATACAGGGCATAGACGATGAACTCACGGCATTTTGTCTTATGATTCTATGTCGTGTTTAACTTATATCAAAATATATCTGTACTTTGTAATTAACTGAAAAAATCTTATATTGATGTTAAAATAAATAAATATAATTGTTTTTTTTTGCATAAATGAAAAAATTAATATAAATTTTTTTCAGTTAATTACCAAAAAATTAAGTATCTTTTGACAAAAATTAAATACACGTAGAATTATAAGACAAAATCTTAATTATAGGTTAATAGGAGCAATAATAGTGATAGTAACTGATGGAAACATTGTTTGTGTGGTTGGCGAAATTATGGAAGTAGCTGAGTTACTTAAATGCCAACGCTAACCTCAATTTTTGTTTGTTATTTGGTTGGTTCACAAATTCATTATGGAGAGGCCAATACATTTATGCCTCTTATTGCTTCTATCATTTTTTTTTTCACTTTTTAGTATTATGATGAATTACTCGAAAACACTTTTGATATGTTTCTATTATTGTTTAAACTTTATTAGAAACTGTAAAATCACAGTATAATCCATTACATTTGAGATTTTTTTTTCAATATTTTTACATAACAATCAAATAATGTAATTTAAAAATACGTCAATATTAATTAGTTTTGCTGTACAACAACTTTAACCTTTAGCCTATGGTTCTGACAACTTTAATATTTTATTATGATAAATTTATACTGGGTATACCTTTTTTTATTACTCCAGTAATTAAATTATATACAATTTAACATTCGTGAATCCTTTAAATTTAGAATAAGGTTTTATTTATAAAAATATAAATCGTTGTTGTATCCCAAATATATATAGCCATTTCAAATGCATATATATTTATTGCTATTTTAAGGAGTACTGATTAAATAATATTATGTGTTTAAAAAAATTAGGGTTAAATATGTTTTTAATTCCTATATTTTTGGGCGATTTTGATTTTAGTCCATTTTCAAACTAAGGTACAATTTAGTCCTTCAAATTTAGAAAACTCTGATTTTAGTCATTTTTACCAAATTTTTTTAACTTTATTTGCTAGCACGTTTCATTATAGCATTTGGATTGTTTACACTGTTAGACACAATTTTGTTTGAATGTTAACTGAGAAACGCGTTTGAAACAGTAAATAAAATTAAAAAAATTTGATAAAAAAAACTAAAACCAGAGTTTTCTAAAGTTGAAGGACTAAATTATACCTTAGTTTAAAAATGGACTAAAACCAAAATCGCTTAAAAGTATAAGGATTAAAAACATGTTTAACCTAAAAAATTATTATTTAATCAGATTGTATCTCTTAAAAGAGTAATAAATTTGTACTAAGATACGAAAATAAACGAATTTAAAATAATTATAAAAATGAATTTTTGTAAATTTAAATTGGAGTTTTAAGATACAAACAGTTTCAGCCTGTACAGCACAGGCTCCGTATCTTAGTAATTAAAAAATATTATGGAGAAGTTAATTTCACCAAACATAGCTGATAAAAACATTGAATTATCGGTTGAACAAGTCATTAACCGAAACCTCATTAAATATTTAAAGTTTCATTAAATATATATTGTAAAGAATATTTAAATATTACATAATTTCCCCCTAAAATTAGCATTGATTCATCAATATCACCACTGGCAAAAGAAAGAAACAAATACTTATCGATTATTTTCTAGAACTAAATCAATTGGACAAAATTGATTAAATATCCTAAAACATATGAATAATATATCTTAAATTTGATTTAAATACTTTTTTATTATAATGTGTTATAAAACAGTATTAATGATAAAAAAAATTAAAAAATAATTACAAACAAAAATCTTAAGTCTAAAATACTTAATATAATTTTTTTTAATTATAAATAGTGAATTAGTGGCACATCACGATTTAACCAAATAGGTTGATAACTTGGGTAAGTGGATTAAGTCACGAAAACTTGTCTCAATAATTATCATATTTAATCGTTTCATCTATACAATCCAACTCATATTGCCATCATAATAATAATAAGGTCAAGATAGTCCCATGATTAACCAAATATTATTTTCTTCAATCATTTCAATATATCATCTTTATATTTTACATCTTTACACTTGATTTTCTTAATAGTTTATGCTTTTCTATCTACGAGAACTTTGTTAAAAACACAGTTTAGTTATTAAAAGAGTTTATTATAAATCTAAAATAAATATTTATAAAGTATAGAGTATAAACCAAAATAATTAGTCAATAAGTTGTTCTCTTAGTGTATAGATTTTGAATAAACTTTTAGACTTATCTCGTTCAGTTAAATTTAAAAAATAGTATATGTTCATGTGGGCCCATTCTATTTTGGATATTCTGTAAAAAATACTATATGCACCTATCTGTTTAATTTTTGGACCTCAGCTTTCATAAGAAATAAAGGTGATCAAAATTAATATAATTGCACTAAACTATAGTTAACCACATTATTCAATACTACAAAAAAACTGAACTATTCATAATAAAAATTGAATTATGAAAAACTGAACTGTTCATAATAAAAATTGAATTATCCTGTTTTATAGTTTAGTTTTAAAAAACATAACTTTTGTAAGTTAATTACTCACTAACTTAGGAGTAATTTTTACTTTTTCATTTTTCTTTAATAGTGTATAATCCTAAATAAATTAAGAAAATTAATACAAAAAATACAATTACTTTTTATTACTATTTTTTATTACTTTTTATTTTCTTCTTGTTAAAAAAAGTACAAAAAATACAAAAGTTCACTATTTTATAATCATTTTATTTATACGGTGTGTTAAATAAACGTGAAAGTGTACCCTACGTTTACTCATAAGTTAGATATGCTTTTATAAAAACTTCAAGCACTAATAATATTTTCATTAAAGGACTTATTATACCTATTGCATTTTTTATTTTATTTTACTATTCATTTCATATCTTTTTTCTTTTGTTATAAAATTTGTTGTATTTATTTTAGGTAGAACTTCTTACCGCAATTTTAGCTATGCAACTTCCATTCTACAAAATCAAGCTTCTTATAATTGAAAAGTAAAATTGTTAGAACAATAGTTCGATGTATTTTTATAAAACAAAAGATAGTTTAATGCATTTTTATAAAAAAAAAAATAGTTTAATTCCGTTTATCTAAATTAATTTTCAGTTTAGTTTATTATGAATTGTTTTTTATTCATTGTAGTTTTTAATTGTAGAGTGTAATTTAGTTAATTTTTTCTACATTAATAAAAAGGGTGGAAAGCGTAGTAAAAAAAAAATTCAAAATGACTTGAGATGATTTAAGGTTGTATTTGGCAATATATATTTTTTAGCAGTTAAAAAAAAATATAAATAATACCTAAAGAAGTTACAACATTTATTTGAGAAGTTATTTTGAAATGTTAGTTTGTAATTTCTTTTTATCTTCATTTCTCTCTTTTTTATAATACTAATTAAATTATAATTTTACCATTTCTAAGTTTCGTTATAACTTATCTTTGGCACAACAGTAGTTAATTATGTCTAATGCATTTTGGAACTGA
Organism: Vigna reflexopilosa; assembly: GCA_027742785.1. Classification (NCBI taxonomy): domain Eukaryota; kingdom Viridiplantae; phylum Streptophyta; class Magnoliopsida; order Fabales; family Fabaceae; genus Vigna; species Vigna reflexopilosa. Next base: position 6,670,480 of record CM050918.1, on the reverse strand, counting down.
ACATCACATTATTAAGCTAACATGCAATTTTTTTAAGTACCAAAATTTGAAATAAGAATGATGAACAATATAAAAATAGTCCACGTGATAGGGTTACACAATTCATGCAGAAAGAGGGTAACACATATATATTAAAAATTAAATTTAAAATTAATTTGTACAGCAACAAAACGCGGTTTCTGCACATAAATTACATTAAGTATACCAAAGTATCTTTTTCAAAAGTTTGATTCGATCTTGACTTAATATTATAAATTATATTACGGAGAATTGCAAAACATTAATTAATCCGAGTGTGTCTTCAAGGAAGGTACTGTATAACGGGACAGAGGCTTATTAATATATTTTTTTTCTACTACTTTACTCATTTTTTTGAGAAAAAAAAATAATATTTAATTAGTTACTGTAAAAATAATTAAAATTTGATTGATAGCAATAAATATGTTTTAAATTTACATTTTTTTATTTTCCAAACTATCATTGTGGTTAACATTTTTCTACCTATTTTAATTGTTTATCATTATTACATCTCTCTTTTTAATTATGCATATTTTAGTTTAAAACTAGTTATAACATACATACAAAAAGTAGGTCAATCAATTAATAAACTCAAATGAACGTGAAGCAAATGGTATTAAAGGAAAGTGCGTTATCTTTTTCAATTAGGTAGAAGAAAATCACACCAATTAACTTATAGCTTTGTGGAAAGTGTGTCTTCAAGAAGCTTACCTATATAGAAGTGGAGCAAGAAATATCACAATACCATAAAATCAAGTTAAATTAAGACGCATATATACAAAATATATCTTAGTTTCAACTAGTACTGTTTTTATATATTCTAAATTTTGGTTCACTGTATCGAAGCCATGACAAGTTTACTGATGATATATATATATATATATATATATATATATATATATATATATATATATTATCCCCTTGGTGCAATCAATTTGCATGCCAGCTGCATCGGAACTCTATAATGGCATTGAATGATTAGTGTTATAATATAATAGATGATTTGCAGCATACAATGGCATTTGAGTGATTTGGTATTGAAAGAAGGGTGTAATGTGATGGGTGTGACTATAAAAGAGGGTGATAAGAAAAGGTTAAGGTATGTGGCAAACTTGATAAATCACAACGTAGTGTAGTGTTGGTAAGTGTATTGAGTGAAATGGGGATAGCAGAAGTGTGCTCAAGGTTCATTGGGGACTTTTTACAAACATTTAAAAGCTCACCACAGAGTTCGGTGTCTTCTGACGTTGATCGGAGTGAGCATGCATGCAAAGGTGAGAGGATGGTGAAGCTTGATGAGAAGATGGTGGGTGCCCTTGTAACAGTTTTTGGCATGGAAAGCAATGGAAGGATAAAGAAGGAGAGTGCAAGGGAGGTTGTGGAGAAGCTTGGTTTGGGTTCGAGAACAGGGTTTGAGCTGGGTGAGTTGATGAATGATGAAGTGCCTGTGGAAGAGATTCTTGGTGAGTTGGAAGACATGTCAAAGCGCAGTGAGTTGCTGCATGAAGCTTTCAAAATCTTTGATGAAGATGGAGATGGGTACATAGATGCAATGGAGTTGAAGAGGGTGCTTGATTGCTTGGGTTTGGATAAGGGTTGGGATATGAACGCCATTGAAAAGATGGTGAAGGTTGCAGATTTGAACTTTGATGGCAAGGTTGATTTTGGTGAGTTTGAATTCATGATGACGGGGTAGCAGTTAATCACAAAAAAAAAAAAACATATTCATTCATTTTTGGAATAATTATTCAGCACCCAATTGTATATTAATTGATTTATTTATTTCAGCTTTTTCTTTAATCTCTATCTTTCAATTCTATAATACATTCATTTCTGTTTCTTCTATTTTACTTTTGTTCACTTAATCCCATGATGCCAGATGTTTTGCACATGATATTGCTACATTGGATTGGATCTAACACAATAATAAAAATAATAGTATATACTTCATTGAATATTGTTGTATGTTCCATTTTGTTTCGATTACTATCAGTGATCTAAAAGCTATAATATTAGGCCGATTCACAACTGTGAAGAAACAAATTTTAAATAAAATTTAGATACCATCTTATTGGTGCTTTCATAGCTATTTTATTTAGAATTAATTTTTCCCGATTTGTCTAATACAAATTTTAATATGCATGTTAAGAAGTTGAAACTTTGATGTTCTAACATCAAGTATGGTATTTTTGTATGGTACAATTTATTTGGATTGGTATCATCAATGGCGTATTCATCACTCATAACACCATTGCACTACACGCTTAGTTATGAGTAATAGCTTTCTGAATGTTTGAAAGTGCTCATATATACATCATAGTTATTTTTATCTCGTCTTTTTTGAGGCTTTTATATATATATATATATATATATATATATATATATATGTATATATATATTCTAAAATAAATTAATTTCAATTAACACGTAAAAGTAACATTTTTCAGAGTTATCACATAAAAAATCTTTGTGACCTTCTTAATGATATAAGGAATGAGATCTACACACTAATATAAGATGATATAAGGAATGACATCTACACACTAATATAGGAGGTATTTTATAAAAGATATTTAAAACAATTTATGTTTAGTAAAAGTAGTGTTTCTGGATGTATAGTCAAAGTCAATGGTTCACAAGTCAAGTGAGTCGTCTAGGATCCAAAAATTATTCTGAAATTTAAGTTATAGGTGACTCGCTTGTTCAAATCATGTAGAAGATACCTAAAAAAATAACTCTAATATTAAAATTAGCTTAATGTTAACAATTCAAAAAGTAATTGTATAGTAAAATGCAGATCATATACATCCTTAGCTCATACATGTATTTATAAGTTTCGAAGTGGACTTAAGATTGACATTGACTTAATTACAACATAATTGTGAGTAATTTATCTCTAAATTAGTCATCATTAGGATTAATTGTCTTGACTCATGATCAACTAATTCACTTTTATGTCATTCAGTCTTGATGGTGACTCATTATCCGACTAAAGATTGACCGTCTAGTTCATGATTGACTGAATGATCTTCCTGTATAAATAGAAATTAGAGACACTAATTTACCTCAAATTTGATAAGATATGCTACATAAATTTGTTAGTGTTTTTTTAAAATCTAATAGATTTTAAAATATCCAAAAATATCAATTAAGTTGGTTGTCTTCGTCCATTTGTACCAGTGTTAATTATCTTCCTACATAAACTACAACGTTCCCATTTTCTTGAACATCCTTAAGGTCTGATTATGATGAAAAAGAGAAAAACTGAATCGATCCAGTAACACCAATAACAAACTCAATAGATCTAGAACTACTGGCTACCCTATACCCTATTTTTGGTTGCGCTCCATGTTTGGACACTATTTCGCATCAATGGGCGAGGGTGTTTAAGTGCAAGCAAAGGAGACCTAGGTGTGCTCACAACAACAAGTGTGGAGGAGAAATAACAACCAACTAACTCGATGGTTTTTATTGGCGGAACCCTAGTTCGGTAAGATTGGGAGTGGACGCTTGAGGTTGTAGTGGTCAACACTGAGATAGATGACCAGAACCTTGTAGTGTAGAGCTCATAATGTCACAATGAAGCCTTGATGGCTAATGCCACTGGCAATTGAGTCTCATCGTGAGAACAAAAAGAAAAAGAAAGGTTTTGTCATAAGAATTTCAAAAGTAAGAGTTTGAGTGTAAGTTTGTGTTTGTAAATAAATAATAAGAAGAAACTACTTTTTATATCAGTGATAATTAAAATTAGTATAGAAAGTTTTCTTATTTATTACAAAAATGTCATTATGTTCACTTTTTATATCGATTATAATTAGAATCCATATAAAACTTTTTTATATATTACAAAAATGTCTCTATCTGTATTTAATATTGATTTTAACTACAATCGATATAAAAAGTATTATCTTATTTACAATTACACAACTGAACCACTTTTTATACTTGGTAGATTAAAACTTATATAAATAGCCACTATAAAAAGTTTTTTACATTAATAAATATAAAAAATGTCTAAAAATACAAAAAATAATTAAAATAAAACTTCAAGTAAATAGACGAATTTTTGATATTTTGGTCCTCAGATCCTGTTCACCTATTGGCCAAATTATTCCTCTCCTCATTCCAAGCAACTTTTCATTTCTATTGTATTTTGATTTAAGCTCTTTATTAGAAGTTACGAGTGTCCAGAATTTTTCTATATCATGAATTCTTATATCAAAATCTATCACTATTATGTCAAATATAATGACTCTACGTACTATCAAATAACCACTACAAGAAGTTACCAAGAAAAAAAAATGGATAAAAAAATCAACCGCTAACAATTTTTAATATCTTTTACAGAATTGGATGAATAGTAAAATATAAAAACACATTAAAATAGATACAAGAAAATCAAGATAGGCAGAGTGAACAAAAAGCAAAATGTAACCACGTTTTCAATTTCAATAATACAGTTGATATATAAAACACTTATTCAATGATATTTCTAGACTCACTTGGACGTACTAACACTCCAATCCGGTTGAGGAAAAACATCACCCATCAGGAAACAATCAGCCACCTACTTAGACTACAAACGGCCTCCAAAATGTCCAAAAACACCACCCAGTTGCAGAAAGATAAAGAAAATAAGAAAGAAAAATCATGAAGAAGAAAAAAGGTAAAATTATAATTTAAACAGTTTTACAGAAAATTCCAAACAATCTAACATTAACCAAAACCACCAAAACCATTTGAATAGAATGACCAAGCCCATTGAAAAGATCATTTGTCTTTTAACATTTACAGGTTAGATAGAAAGGAATTTTCCATCATGTGGTGTTGCCAAGGAACATGTTCCTTCCTTATCAGATGGGATTAATATGTGGTCTATTGGATGACAGCAAAGTGAGATATTTGTTTTTATACAATTACAACATGAGAAAATGGATAAAGCAACCAAATCCTTTTATACAAAACTAGATACAACAACAGGAAAAAGGAAGAAAGATACCATTTTAAACAGGCATCATTGGACAGAAACAAAGCAAAGCCACAATAACATACCCTACTAATCTAACAAGACAAGACGCAAAACATAGAGGTGAATCTACTCGGAGGATACTAAAGAGTCTAAAAAGGTGGCCAAATACTCCCACAACTCATGCCATCGCTCATAACTCCGTTCACATTGTTCATGTCGTTGAAATTCATGTCCAAGTTTCCAAGGTCTGAATTCTGTACACAAACTGTGGCATCGTTGTATGAGCCATCATTTCCATGCACAGTGATGGTTGGCGAAACATGCGCCATGCGGCGGAGATTGGTCGTGTTCAGTGGCGGGGGTGTGTTCACTTGACACTGTGTGGGAAGAAGCTGATTGTTTAACGTAGTGAAAGAGCCTCTAGTCACCATGTCCTCTGCTAACTTCACCTACAAGTGTAAACAGATGTCAGATTCTATTGGCATATTTTCCTTCAACCTTGAATGAAAAAACTATATGCTATTATTAAGCTTTCGTCAACCTAACAATACCTTAGCTCTCAAAGCTTCTACGTCTGATTTCAGCACCCGGTTATTCGTGTCAGCCTCACGAAAATGTTGACTAGCATCATTGAACTGCTTGTATAGGGTTGCGTTTTCCACTTTCAGTTTTTCAACCTGACAAAACAAAATTAATATTTGTCGTGCATTTTATATCAAATATTAATATGAGAATTTTAAGACTTATCAAATACCTGCAACTCTAGGTCAGTCAACTGCGCTTGTTTTCTTCTTCTTGACCTTCTGGCAGAATTGCGATTAGAAACCTTCCTAAAATTACAACGAAATTTAGAATCACAGTGAGGTTTGAAATCATCCAAGATACTATTTAAGATAACTTTTTTCATTGACACTTATAATAGTAGGGAAAAAGAGTATGATCGGTTTATACCTTTTAAATAAAATTCAACTTATTTTTTTTCTTCTCTGGTTAGGACTTTCATCTAAATAAAGTGTAGTTTTCATAATTTGACTTACCTTCTAAGACGTTTCAATTCAACTGCATTTGTGCTCTGTTCACAAGGACCATCTTCATCAGATGGCTCAGAGGAACCACTTGTGGCTCCTTTCGTATGATTCTTCCAGCCCTCTGGTTTATTAGCTGACACTGGACTACCAACTGCCCAGTTTTTAATTCAATCCAAAATGTTAAATTCCAGAAACAAACTATAATTTGGTGAGGAATAAATAGACATATAATAATGAATGCAATAATTTATACAACATTTTTTTTGTGTGCAATTCTACCTATAATTATGATATCTGATGAAAATGATATACAATAGAAATAAACAAGAAAATGTTGAAAACATAATATTACTCTAATATTATGAGTTAAGGATTAACAATTACCATTAGCAGTGCCACAAATGGAAGACCGAGAATCGATTGTAGCAGTGATGGTGGAATGCTTGGGAGTGAGGTTTTGGGAAGAAAAAGGGTCTGTCAGCCCACAAGTTGAAAATGAAGTCATAGCATCCTGCAATATTACAGACGAGTATGGTTAAGCTAGCTGAATTTTCGTACATCATTTTAGCCACTAAAACTATCTTTTTCCTTTTTTTATCACTTTGTCCTTGCGGACTCTTTTTTTTATTCCTTTTCTTCTTTACATGCAAAACAGCAATGGAGCACATGCACCAAAAATAAGCCACAGGGAAATAACAAAGCAATATTCCAATAACTCACAAGCTTCAAACCGGGTCCACTGAGATAGAGGCAATAATATCAAAGCTTTATAAAAAAAATCATTGTACTTGTGCTTTTGAAGAAAATAATGACGCCATTCTATTAATAAAAAAGAAGAAAGTGCTTCATTTAATTATTAGTGATTTTTTTAGTTTAATGTTTTGGAATTTGTAAACAGGTTTAATTTATTAAATTTAAATTAATTTCCTTTGCTCAGGATAAATTTCATCAGAATTGAAAAAAATAATTCAAACACAATCAAATAGATATACATTACATTGATTGTGGTCGAGTAATTAAACTACGTATAGTTTTTCAATGCATTATAAATTTAAAAATAATTAAAATTGACAATTTCCACTAAGAACAGCAATTAAATATTCAACCTTGAAATTCTGTTCCTAACCTTTAGATCTAATATAATGTCTAAAATATAGGGTTAGTTTTTCAAATTAGTTCGATGCAACACTTTAACTTTTGTACTTGCTACTCAACTTAGTTGGGTTTTACTCGAACAAAACTTGACGAATTCCTCCAATTGCTACATGAACCAAGGACCATTACTTAATTGAGTTTTACTCCAAAAAATCTGAAAGTTTTGTTAAAACATAAAATAATTAAATTAAGCTGAATTAGGTTAATAGGGTCGTTGACTCAAACCAACTTCCTAAACATTTTTTTTTATCAATTTTGATGCAAGGTTACTGTAACTGTTTTTTTTTTTATGTGTAACATATTTTTGAATATATTAATTGCTTGTCTAATGGTTCTATTTATGTTAACAATTTAAAATCATTAAATAATAAAATAATTATTGATACAAGGTTCAAACATTTTTACTTGAAACATATTTCTTTAAGTACATATATTGAAATGTAGAATTATTTTTTGCAAGTATCCGTCAAAATAGAAACATACGAAGGCTTATACACCAACCAAACATAGAGTAATTGATCGTGTTATTCCTATTTGCTACTTTCACAAAATCTAACTATTTACCAGTGACTCGTAACCCAAAGATTTAAATTCTTTAGAATTGAGTGATTGTGAAATATTTCATGGCGCCATGCGCAAATTTAGGCCAATGGTAGAAGCTTTTAATCATAGAATAAGTTGATATCATCGTATTGATATTAAATAATGCAAAAAAGAGTTTCCAGAAAAGAAAAAAAAAAAGAGTTGAGCATATACGCAACGCATAAAGAAGAAACAAAAAGTTAAGAAAGAAAAGCAAGGGTTTTTCTTTACGTAATTGTAAAACATTATTTATCAACCGAACAATTTTCATGACAGTCCACTTGAATAGACAACAAATATTTAACAAACTATGCATATATTAATTTAAAGCCATGAAAACTACCTACCGCATTTGGATTAGAAATAGTTTCGTGTTATTGGTATTGTTTGCTTTGTCACTTTTTATGGTACATTTGTTTTTGGCAATTGCCTCGTCACTTTATAGAAAGCTTTTCCACAGTGTTCTTTTCTTTTTAATCTGCGGGCGAAGGTAAAACTACTAGGAAAAAGAACAGAACTACATTATCTTATAATAAATAATACTTTCAATAATTTTCATACAGTTATTGTTTATTATTACTTACACTCCCTTAAGTTAAACTATTATACAAATACAATCATGCACGAAACAATATTACCCAATAATAAACATTGAGGAAAGTCGTGGCCGCTATAGTAATACTAATCATTGAAGTGAGCTACAACTCTATATAATAGGTTACAACATACAACTTTTCAATCATTTCTGCTATTTTTTTTTAAATGTTCATGAAAATCTAATTTACAGGCAAAAGAAGATACATAATTATTTTTCAAAATTCTACTTACTCAATTAAAATTTGCCTCATATGATACACGATTAGACATGTGAAATTATTGTACAAAATAAATTTATAATGACCAGTGGCAAAGAGACACGATTGGCTTGCGAAACTGTGGACGCACACAGCGCAGTTGCAAATAGAAAGAACACCATGGGATGGGACCCATTCCATAGGAAGAAAGACAAAAAAAACAAGATTAAAAAAGAAAGCGCACTATCGTAGATTTCTCAAAGTCCTGCGTTCACACAAGTTCTCAACACAACCCAAGAACGAAGCAGTCCACATCACCATGTCTTCTTCACGAACAACTTCACTCCTCCACCTTCACTCACGCACTCATACCTCTCACGGTTTTTTTTTCTTTTCTTTTTTGGAGAAAGTAACTTTCCTTTCACCTTCACAAATCACTTCACAATAATTAGTGCCAGCCACAACACTATTTCTCTAAACATCTTTAGAAATCTTTCTCTTATTATATATCTTCTTTCTATAAGTATAGCATTTTGTGCATAACTATATCACTCTTCTCCTAAAGATTTCTACGCTGACAAACTATAATGAATTGAACTACAACACAAATTTAATCAAACAAATCTCGATCACAATACAAGTCTTGCCTAAAACAGAAACGCATAATTATTATTATTTTGTTTTTATGGAATCGTTTACTCTTCTGTTATTACTGTTAAGGAAGCGTTAGGCGCACGCGGATCACTTTCTAGCGAGAACCGTAATAGGTTTTCAGTTTGCCACGGCAAAAGATGGCTCGAAGGCGTTTTTAGTTTCAGAATTGAGTGTGAGAGAAAAAGAGAAGACTGACCGGTAATAGGTTTTGGAAAGCGGCGAAGACATCGGTTCCGGCGAGGTTCAGATATCGGAGCTCGTCGAGATTAGGAAAGTCGTTATCGAGATCGGACTCCGTGGTCGTCATCCGTTTGAAGAAGCCGTGGTCGGAGAAAACCGACGACGGCGTGAGAGATTCTTGAGACGCAGCCAGAACGTGACCGGAGAGAGAGCGTTAACAGTAAGAGAGAGAATTGGGAGGGAAAAGGGAATGAGAGTAGCAGCTTCAGGGGTATAAATAGAAACCCAGTGCCCATAAACAAATAAACTATTATTAAAAAAAATAAGAAAGAAAAAGAGATTGGGCGGCACTTGACATTGAAACAAACCAGAAAGTTTTTTTGGTGATTGAAATCACGAAAGTGACCTGATCCGTCACGCATAATTACGTGTTCCAACAGTGACTGGGGATTTTTCTAGAATCGAATCTGGACCGTTTATCTTGAAACAGGAAGCCTTCATACTGACACGTGGCAAAGTGAAAATTACACGTGGGACTAACTTATATTTCTCCTTTATTTCCTCATTTGATTTGTGTAATTGGGTCCCTTTCAGGAATATAATATTATGCTATAAAACAATTAATATATGATTGATAAATTCATTACTTTTGTCGTGGTATACTTTTCTCTTGCAATATTAATATTATAAATATTATTTTCAACTGTTTAAAGAAATCATGCTATTTATAAAACTATTATATATTCCATTTTTATAAAATGAATTAAAATAGATGCTGAAAATAGTTTTGAACAGAGGTGGAATAAAGGGCATAGGGTAGGGTAGGGTAGAGGAGGAATGGCACGCTTTTGATGTTGTTCTGTATCACATTATATAAATAAGAAATTCTTAAATAAATTAATGGTTATGTCATATCTTTTGATAAAATATTTTCATAATAATTTATGCAAATAAGTGTATTATTTAAAAGCAAATAATATAAAATAAGAATAATTTATTTTGGATGTTTGATTGAGTAATAATGAAAAGTTTGTAGTTTTGTAAATTAATGGATGGCTTGTTGAGGGCGGTTTGACTTTGATGAGCAACAAGTGGCGAGGGAATTTCATTCTGTGGAAATGGCGAAAGGAGAAATGTTATGTTATTTGCACCTACTCTTGTCCAAAACAGAGAGTAGAAAGGGAAATGCACACACACCCAATATTCTTTATATATATATATATATATATATATAAAGTATGGAAAGTTAAATATGTGGTAAACCAACTTTTCTAAAGTTAATATGCTTCAAATTGTAAAACCTTATTTTCAATAGTTATGAAATAATAATTTTGTTTACATTATGATGATAGAGTAAAGTCAATACGAAAACTTTCATATATATAATAAAGATGAAATCGCAATCTGCAAAAGCACGCGCATCATAAGTTTTGTTTTTTTGTGTTTCTTGAATGTGAAAATAATTTATATATAAAACAGGTTTCTATTCATAAAGCACATAATAATGAAGGAGTTGGTGTGATCTATTACGGAATGAGAACATCTAAACAATATTTACCACAGTTGGCAGTCACAATCTTAATCACAAAAAAGTTCACCTTCTCGAGAGCAAAGTACAAATCAGACCAAAGTGGAAACCCAAAATATCCCTCGAAAATTCAACGTTTTTTCATGGTCAATTTTTGTATATATTGTATATTTTGTAAAAGTATGGTTAAGATATAAACAAAAGTTTTATATAAAATAAAATAAAAAATAGACATAAATTTATATAGATATATAAGATATTTTTTTTGATAAAACTTTTTTAAATTTATAATTTTTTTATTTAAAACAGATAATATCTTATCATAGTAAAAAATTATGCGTAATTTAGACGTTAAAATGTGATGTTTAAGAAAAGACATAGATAAAATGTGAGAGGGAGTAAAATAGTTGAAGGAGGCAATAAAATTGGGGTGGAAAAGAAAGAAGAAAAAAGGGAATGTGACTTTACTTTTGGAAAAGCATTAAAGGAAGTTCTGTTGTGTGGGTTGACGTGACTTAGGCAATAAGTAGTAAGGAAAATGGCATTGGCAAATAGAAAGTGAAAAAAGTGAAGAAGGAGGAAGGAAGGGGAGGGGGTGCATTAAGCAATTTAAAAAGTTAGTTTCTTAAGTGTGAAGGTGTTGTTAAAGTAATGGAGTTTGATTGGGAGAAGCACCGACCCAAAGCAAAAAGTTAGCAAGATAGTAACATAGATGCTTTATGGGTGGTGTTAGAAAAGTAGGTTAAGTTTACCCTCACTTTTTCTCACTGAAAACGTTACTCCTACTTATTTATTTATCCACCATTATATTTTAACAACTTTTTTAACAACTTTTTAACAATAGACTATGTAATAAATTATATTTATTATTTTATTGTTTCATATATTTAAAATAAATCAATCACATATGATTATAAAAATGTTATTGAAAGATTTTTTTCAAATTATGATATTTTAACAATTTTTTTTAACAACTTTTTTTAATAACTTTTTTTGACAATAAATTATGTTTTGCTGTTTTATTGTTCTGAATATTTAAAACGGATCAATTACAAACTATCACATAAACGATGGTAAAAAAGTTGTTAAATATTTTTTTTCTTATTTTTTTATTTCTAACTTACTTTTATTTTTCATTACTATTTAATTCAAAAAATGGATCACCCACTCACCTTGTACACAAGTTAAAACGAAATCATGTCCGAATACTTTGTTTATGCAATGTTGTCGTTGTTGTACGTGATGGGGACAAATGAGAGAGTAATGAGATTGCATTTTGCAGTTGTTGCTTTTTCCTTGTCATGTTCATATTTTTACATTTATAACAATTATTCTTAGCATCTTCCACTATGCTTCTTTGTTCTGTCTCTTCTTCAGATATGCCACCTCACTACCTCTGCTGTGTAAGCTTTAATCACACCACCATTGCATTCGTTTTCCTTTTTGGTTCCAGAATCATGGATACTTTTCTAACAATATATTTTTCGACTTTATTAATTACTTTTATTTGTTAAATTATTCTAAAACATATTCATTTTTTATATATTAAAGTTAATATTTGAAAAATAAAAACATAAAAAATATAAATTAAATATGTTTTTAATTTTAAATTTTGACACGAAAATAAAATTTATGTTTAAATTTTAATATTATTTTATTTCATATTTTTAAAATAAATAAATATATTCATTATAATTCAATTTAATTAAATTATTTTTTCTTGTGTATTAAATCGTTTGAGTTGTTTATATTTTCTTAGAACCATAATATTTTAATAATTTTTTGACTATAAATTATATCAAATTATTTTATTAATTTATATATTTAAAACGGATCAATAAAAAAAATGATTGTAAAAAAATTATTAGAAAGACTTTTTTTTCCATTTTTTAACATATTTTAACTTAAATATCAGCATGGATCACACTTAACAAATAAAAAACATTGAAATTAAAAGTATTATATCTATTTATTTTAAATATTTGGAAAATAAAATATATAAAATATTTAAGACACAATATATTTTAATTTTAAAATTAACTACAATTAATCAAAAAAATCTTAACTGGGTTACAAGTGCTTTTTCAAATCTATTTTTCGAAAAAGTTTATATGTTTTACGGATTTTGGGTGCCAAGAAAGAAACTCCTCTTTATTATGATTATGCGCTCATTGGTGTTATGATTGTTCATATATTATTTATCTCCTGGCAACAGTTATTTCAATGGACAGAGCAATGTGAAAAAGAAATTATGATGTAAGAATTTATTTATATAAATTTTAATTGAAGATTTATTAGCACATTCATCTTTTAAGGATTGATGTTTAAAATTATATTTAATAAATATCATTAAGTTAATCCAGTTACTTACTCTAACTTGCACTAATAATTGAAACACATAACCTTACCAAATCACAATAAAAAACAATATAATTAAACATTATAATATTTGTTAAAATAAAAATATTAGTAAAATGTATATTAAATAAAAAAACTAAGTGATTAAAAAACGAGCATGTGGAAAAAGTAGTCAAATTTTTTATTGTTAATAGCTATATCTTATTTTTTATAAATAATAAAATAAATAAAAGCTATATCTTATATATATATATATATATATATATAAATATATATATATATATATATATATATATATATATATATATATATATTAAAAAAGCAGCTGCAGTAAGAATTTAATAGTTATAACTTACAGATGAAATAATGAAAGCACCAATGTTGATCATATTTTGAATCAAACCCAGAAATTCTACAAGAGACAAATATCTTAAATCAATTTCTAGTTTATATTTTGAAAATCACATAACAAGTTTATTTATAGAGACACAAACTAACAATTTTAATCTTATAACTATAAAATATTTTTAAAATAAAATACTAAAAAGACTATTTTAAGATAATCTAAAAATAACTGATTCTAGAATAATCTAAAATATCCTAACTAACTAAATAAATTATACATCTATTAAATATTATAATTAATTATCTATGATAATGCATTTTCCCTTGACTCTGCTTTATTTTCGGATGACGTAAGAGAGTTGATTCCCACGACAGCATTTAATGACGGTTAAACTTGGATACGTCTTCTCCACCAACCTCTTTCAATTGCATTCATGATCTATGTTCTAACTATGGTTCCACACGATAATTGAAATATTTTCCAAGTCCTTTTAGGCTCAACATCTACAATCTCCTCATCCGATTCTTTAAGTCATGTCAACAAAAAAAGAACATCCTCAAATGGAAATAATCTGATTTGTAGATTTTTGTCATCACTACCCCTCTTTTATTGGATGTATTATTTTCTGAATTATGTTGGATTGAAAATTTGAGAATTTGAGTTGATATGCACTCATTTTGTGATTTGAAATTTTTATTGGTAAATTATTTATTATTACTACTCATTATAGGACGATAATACAATGTAAAATATTAAAGAAAACATACGGAATGTTGTGAAATTGTTCTGTAAAATTTAATTGGTATTTTAGAAAAAGTTTGAATGGGAAGTTGGGGGCTAGAAACATAATTGGATAATTTTGAAAAATTTGGAAGGTAAAAGACAAATCATTTGACAAAAAGCTGAATTAAACATTTTACTTACAAAAAACTTGACTATTTCTAGTAATTTCACCTTAGAAATAAAATATGAGAAGATAAAGAAAGCATAAGAAAATAAAGGTGGTCCGAGTCCAAAAAAATATTGCAATCCACTTTATAGAATAGCTTCAGAAATTAAAGAAATGTAGCAAATGGTAATTCATAAAAAATTAGATAATAGAAATTTTATAGCAATCTATAATTTTGTAATGTTATAGGAGCATATAGACAACAATCGATAAATTCCTCTTTTCTTTCATGCTGTCGAACCCACCATGGAAATTCGTATTGTATACGCATGAAACTAACACAAGTCATGTAAGCATAGCATACCAATACCTAATGATTCTAACAATCATCCGAGTTCAAGCTGGTTAAAGACTCAATAATCTAGCAGCACACATGTATTTTTATGATGACAAAGTTAGGCAAGTGGCAATTGCCACCAAGCCCTTTAAACGTTCGGAGCCACCGGGGAGGGGTTTCCCACAATTGAGTTTAATAACAAAATAAAACGAAACAAATGATAAGTTAGTCACCACTAATAAGAAGAAAACGGCAACAAAATGTGACAAGGGAATAAAATACCAGATAGCTCATGCCATTATCTTGGCAGATCTAACATAAAGACTGTCGACAACTTTCCCAATATTGGAAATGGTCTCTAGAGTTGCAGGGTATATAGCATCAGTCTTGGGATCATCAAATATGACAAGGCATCCAGCACCTTGATCCAATGTTCCAGCAAACTTCTTGTCCAAAATCATCTGTGACAACTTTCGCTCCACATGATCAACGGGAAGTTCAATAAGTTCAGCAATATGTGCAATCTCAACCCTTGAGAAAGGTTCAATCAATCTGCAAAGATTCTGCTCCAGTAGGGTATCGTACAAGGATGAAAGGTGCCTGTGGACAATTGGGTCTTCCTCCAACTGTGCCTTGTAGTCCCGCAGAGCAATTTCAAACAACCTAAGGGACCGCTTAGAGTGTGCATCAGCAACAGCTTTCATAGCATCCAAGTCAGGCCCAAGATATTGCAGTCCTGCTTTAGAGGAAATAATTCCTCCCACGTCATCAGCTTGATTCACCATGATCTTACACAGCAACATATATTTCAGGCTAAATACAGCCTTGGGGTCATCAAGAGCATTGAATGATTCGAAAGCCTCAAAGAAATAGCTATAAGCAGTTTTATAATCCTTCTCCTCAGCATGAAGTATTCCACTCTGCAGATCTATGGCCCCTTGTTGAGCTGGAGGCACATAAATAGCATTTGCAGCTGTTCTTGCAGCCGTGAGAGCAGCTTTTGCCTTAGGAAGGTTTCTTAAGGAGAAATGCAGCTTGCTCTCCAGCAAGTCTATGTCAACTAGAAGAAGTTTGTCATCTAATCTCCTAACCTCTTTGACCAAGCCAGAGAGAAGAGTCAAAGCTTCAGAATACTCCTTATTTTCCATCAGAAGTGCTGCAAGTCTCGCCTCAACACGTTGTCTCAGAAAGGTACGCTTCTCAGCACGAGTCCATTGCACCATTTCTTTACAGAGTGCAATTTGGAGATCAGACGTTCCAGGTATTTTAGCAACTGAGTCAATAATTCCCCTAACAATCTTAGCAGTTTTTGCCTTGGGTATCAAGGAGAAGAATGGCCTCAACTGAGTGAGAAGGCTGCGCAGATCCTCTCCCCTATTCTCTTCCGTGAGATGCTTAGTGAGGAGTGTGATTGCTTGCTCTTTCATACGCAGAGCATCTGGTGAAGAAGAAGGATCATCAAGTACCCGATAAAGAATGGAGATGGCCTCAGTTGGGCTTGCGGCCTCGTTTGCCAGAACAATTGACTCAGTAGTGGCAGGAAGATAAGAGGAAGACATTGCTCCTGTTTTGAGAAACCCTTGCAAGAAAACATTAGTAAATGAAGAGGACCATTTAAAACTAGAAACGTTGCATTACTATCAATTAATTGGTGAGTGGAAATTATTATCTCATTATGTCGCCAGTCACTAAAAATTGGACAACAGTAAATAAATAAGAGACTACTTTCCTAAAGAAAAACTGATCACATGAAAGGGCAAGAGATGGCAAACTGATCAGGTTTTAATAATTTTACATTATTATATACTAAAGAGTTTGGATCGATTGAATGCTTAGGACCCATACACCTACGAGTTGTGTACAAAAGTTACCACCCTTCACTGTTGTTAAAATTGGTCACAGTAATTAAATAGAAGTTTATTAGTGTTTGTTTTTTACAGGATTAACTCCTCCCTAAAGAGAGATTGTGCACAGAATGAAAATTAGGAGAAGAGATTGTATTATCATAGAGAAAATTAGGAAGATACTATTTGTAAGAGCAACACTTGCTCCCAGTCAAGGAAGCAAAATAAGTTAAAAGCATACGCATATGCCCTCCTGATTCTTCAATTCCAATATTTAATAAATTACACAGACCTGTTTCATTTAAACCTCAAACTAACTAATTAGCAACCACTACGGACATGCCTCAACAAAGGCATCATAGCACCACAAGTATGAGAACTGGGAAAAAAATTAAAAGGACCAAAATAAAAAACGCAGTTATTTTACAAGGAATAAAAGCATATTTAAGCCTAAACTTTATTAGGGTATAACTGCACTAAAAGAAAGGAAGAAATATTCATTTTTCGTGAAATATCATCATAAAAAAAAAAATCATAGTTCATCCCAAATTTAACAACCTACAAAAAAACACGACAAATTTGAGATATATTAGCACCTTAAGAAGAGAATACGGGAAAGGAATGAAAAGCTTGATGCTGGATGAAGAACCTTGGATAACTGGATTACCTAAAAGACACCATGGCATCATTATCAACATAAACCTTAATACTTCCAGATTGAAGCCCTAACCAATTCTTCCATAAAGAAAGACTCTATTAACAACCATAATCAATAAAAGCTTAACTGGGGTAAAAGCGCACTCTGTAAAGCAACGTATCTGACAAAGACGTTTCACCATTTATTTGTAACAAAAAGTATGAACAAAATAATCTACTCAATCACAAGATCATCTCCCCTTACTATAACACCGCTAAGATTGATTCTCGGATCCCGCCCGAGTCTCCAACCAACTCTCCTGACTCCCCACAAAAAGACTACGAAGATATTAATTATCAAAAGGGGGCCTTCGTAGCCCGCATGCAATAACTGATGCACAGAGTTCATGGCTACAATGACAACACTATCAATTCCATCCTACATCCTCTCTTTTCTATTATGTTTTATTCTCTTACCAAAGTGAACACAGAAGTAGCAAAATATCCTAAGGACGACACATCCTAACACCATGTCCCGAAAACTTCACCCTACAAAGTTTTTTGGGCCATCTTCCTCCTCACGAGTGTATACAATTTAAGAAAAAACAGTCACACGAAAGATCCAAAACCTATCAACTGGAAAATACAAGAATTTTGAACAAATATTAACAGTGGCCTAACACAGACAATGAGTCCACGGTAGACAACAAAATTAATTGCAAAACCTCTAAGTAAAATTTACTAAACAGAATGTTAACCTACGGAGTGAAAAGATAATTGAACAGTGTTGTTTGTCGCAACCACAAACGAATGAGGGAGCTAACTCGTACACAGAGAAGCAGAAAATCAAACTTTTAGGCTTACATAAAATCGTGTTAAAAAATCGGCAAACAAAAGACGAATGAGCTATAATTGAAATCAGTCAGATTTGGAAATCAAATCTCCAAAGGAAAAAGAGGGCATCAAGGAACAAAACACGGTTACCTTATCGGGCAGCACTGTAGAATTCCTTCGTTGCAGAGGCGCAGTATGAGAGAATTAGGGTGTTGCGAGGTTTGGTTAGGGAAAAACTTGAAGCGTGCAAACCCTAAGAGAGGGTAGAGGAGGAAAACAGGAAGACGCAGGGAGGAAGCAATGTCGGTCACTGTACAAACTTTAAAACTTTAAATTCACCGTTGCGTAAGTGAGCAATTGGGCTTTACTAAGCCCGAAATATTGAAAGAAAAAAACAAAAAATAACTCAAGTTAGATTTTTTTTTCTGTTTTTATTTATTTAAAGTTTCAATTTGATTTTTGTTTCTAAAATTTACAATTAATAAAAATTTAATAAATTCATCTAATCGTGAATTATTATTTTTCTCATCAGGATCTTGAAGATCTAAATCTTATAAGTGAGATAAATATTTATCATGAAGTGTTCGAAAATATTAATTTTATTTATAAAATTAATATGGATAGTCAGTTTATGTTTTTGTTAAAATAATATTATCTAAAATCTAATAAATAATGATAAAATGATAAATTATATTATATTAAACTATAAAGATTTAATTATAACACGAGAACATGACCGAAATAAACATAAGTTAAGCTATTTTATAATAAACAGGTTTAAAGATTCTTATTAAACTGTGTTATTTAATATGTTTATTGAGGTACATAAAAACAATTATATATGATAAAACTATAAATTTTTATTTTTTATTAAAAAATAGATAGGGATTATGTTAGTTCTTGTGAAATATCAAATTGTTAAATGTTATTGCTTTACTAACTTGGTTTGCTAAATGTTATTGCTTTGTCTTTCTGCACCCCTATAATTATTTTCAGTACTCCCTAGTCCATTGTTTACTCTGCGGTGGTGATGATTTTGGCTTCTGGTCGTTCAAGGTTTTCAAGTTACTTGTGTGGTAAGTCTCACGTAATATTTTGCAAATTATTTTAATGACTTTTTTTTTTAATTTTTTTTATCATTACACAATTTAGAATTAATTTGAATTGGAAAATATAAAATATTAATTTGAGAATGTCTGATATTTTAAATTGGAAGTCCAACTAGATTATACAATTTAGATTAACTCTTTTTTTTTTTTTAAATATAGGATTGGATAATTCAGAAAATTTCAGATCATTTAATTTGAAAATAAATATATGAATTTTAGATTTCACATTCCATAATATATTTTGACCGATCAAATCGAAAATTTATGGTTCATCTTATGAATTTTTCAATTTAACAGATTATTTTTACGCTTTCAAATTATTGTTTAGATTTTTTTTAAAGTGAAATTAAAAATAATTACTAGTGAAACAAATATTGTCTATTAAAAATTTGTTTAGAATTTAATTTATATTTATATTTACGTAATTAAAATTGTTTTTGACGAGATTATTCTTTTACAACTTGGTACAACTTATTTGAATTTTTTTTTAGAAAAACTACATTCATTTATATTAATATTATATTATGTAACTTTTTTACATTATTCGTAAAGATATAAATGTGCCTATTATTACTATTATGCAAGTCAAAATTGAAAGAAATCGGAATCAGAAACCTAATGAAAAAATAATAAATATACTATCAAAATATTTTTAAAAAATCTATATTAACCTATTGTCCACTATTTCATGAAGACAAAACTATTATGTATTATTTACTCCATGCATAATATTCTGTTAGTATTTATAATACTCTAGCGTAGTTCACACATTAGAATAGCTTTTACACTTCTTAATTTGCTAATTTAGAATATCTTTATATGTGTTTTACAATGACTTTTGAGTTATAAAATGTTATTGAACACAGCAATGATAGATGATTTTCATTATGAACACCCAGGTTATTGAACACAGTAAGATCCTTTCTGATAGCATGTTGAACTCTTACATTGTTAATATAAAGACGAAGTTGAAGTCTTACTTAACTGATCAGTGATGATTTTTACATTAGATTAGGTCATACAAAATGTGTATTTTGATTTACGTGGAACTTATCCTTGGGAGGAACGACAAAGTCAAGATTGTAAAGGACTGGAACCATAGTGAGAGAGCAGAAGAAGACCAAGACAGGACCAAAGATCCAAAGCAGAAGAGGAAGTGCAGCGTAGAAGAGTCTGTTTCCAACAGTGTTAAGAAGGAAGCCTTTCTCCAAGATCTGATTAACATATTCAGGGCTGACCAAGGACATGGGGTCCTGTGGGGTGTTGATAAGGATGTTGACTTGGTTGATGAACCTTATGGACAAGGAGTGGCAGAAGAATGAGAAGAGGAAAATCGAGAGCAAAGTGACATATTTCAGTGATACCATGAACTCTCCATGACCCCCATAAACTGTGTCCTCAAGTGGCTTTTTCACACTGTAGGTGCTGCTTATGATTGCTGCTAAGCCCGAGCATAGTAGAATAGAGGTTGTGGCCATTAGGGTCGCACCCATGATTGTGTTCCTCAGTGATTGAACAGCTAGGATGTTTTTTTTCTCGTTGTCCTGCAAAAAGTTCATCATTCTTGAATTATTGTCATGCGTGTGCTCATTGTTTTTCCTATCTATTGGCTCACCATTCACTGTACCATAAAACTAGTGGAACAAAACATTGAGTAATGAAAAGTGCAACGCTAGACATGCACTTCTTCATGCAGTACAATGAGTTGTCCACATGCGATTAATCGTAGGATACTTGACAAAACTTTGATGGGATAATCTTCTTTATTTGCCGCACTTCTAATATTATTTGGGGATAATGATACGTTAATGTAGATTTTTTTTACAACATTTTAATATAACATTATTTTTTTCATACATAATCCTATTGGTGATAACCATTAAAGTTCTCACAACACGTTAAAACTGGAATATACTGAAGAAACTAGAACTGAAGTGAATATACACATAGGATTCCTACAAAGTTACAAGAAACACCATTTTTAAATAGATACCTCTGAAATCTTTTGAGTAGATTGATACAAACAAACAATAGATGAAATAGTTTATAAAACTCCGAGTAAGGGTAAATTTGAATATAAAAGCTAAAATTAACAAGTTTGACAGATTTGAAATGTCATTTTTTCAATATATTAATAACATGTAGATTTGCATGCACATTATCTACGTCTCGTTCCAACCATTTTGCATTGCGTGAATAAGAACAATCCTGTTTTGTTTTCTAGTATCAAAAACTAAAGTAAGTTAAGAAAAATCTTAGTGTGGGGAAGGAAAATGGTGTTTAGGAAAACAAAATACTTTCACTTTTTCATCATCCATACCAGTTTTGGTAATTAACCTGCTAAAAAGAAGGTTCATCAAGTGCTAAGAAAACACAAGTGTGATTTTAGATAATGTTTGACATATTTAGTTTTACATTGAAGAAGATGATTTTTGTTTTACGTAAGTTTTACTGCTATAAGTTATCTTGATCGAAATTTTGGAGGTTAAATCTAAGAGGTGGAAGTAAATTAAGATACCTTCATTATGGTAGCAACCCAATTGCGTCTGCCACTAGCATTGATGCCAATGATAGTTGTGTGTGGCTGAGTTCGAACAGTGTGCCAGAGCCAGAAATGGTAACCAATGCTCATAAGAAATCCTAAGGGCACCAATATCACATCCAAATAACACTTCTTCCATTCCATGTCACTTAGCTTCTAAAAACTTAGCTATCTTGAAGAGAAATCACTCTCAACTCAACTTTCATATATTAATTTCCTTCTTCTCTGACAGTGGCAAACATGGTTTATATACAGATAAAGCAAGGATGAATGTGGACTTATTTGAAACTCAATTCAATCTGTACTTGAATTAAAAAAAAGAACCCTACTTTTCTCATTAATTTACAAGCATTAGCCTAATATATATATATTACATGTGGGGTTCTTTTGAACAGCTTTTAGCACCCATTACATGTGTTTTTCTTTGCTTTTTCTATCTTCCAATTAGCTACACCCATTTTCTACTTGCCTACTTGTTATATATAGACTATATGGTATAGGTTGATTTAAAGTGACGACGTATGAATAATTGTCTCAATATATATATATATATATATGGGGAAATGTCTAAAAAACTTCTTTTAACCTTGTGTTTGATTTTGATGTATTCATGAACTTTCAATTTGCACGTACAATTATAGCTTGTAGGATTAGTGGTATATAAACTTGATTGATAACAATGTATTTTAAGAAATTTTAAACAGTCAGAATTTACTTTTTTTTAAGAAAAACTAGATTGATTTTTTTTTTTCAATCAAGTGATTTGGTTTGATAATAAAAAATAGAGACAAACTAAAATTTATTTTATTGAAATATAATATTATATATATATATATATATATATATATATATATATAAAAAGAGAATTTTTTTAATGAAAATTATTTAAAATTAAAATTATTATTTTACTTTTTATATTTTTAAGTAACCGTCTCTTTAAATTTAATATTTTTTTATTTGATTGTTTTTAATATTTTTTAATTAAAAAATCATTTACAAAACAAATAAAAATTATTTACAATAAATTATAAAAATTATTTTTATTTAATTTTATAATATAATAAAAATTATTAGTATTTTATTATCATAAAATAATAACACACTTGCGCGGATGCGTTTTCGCTAATATTTATAATTTATTTATATCCACCATGATAACAATTTATATTATAGTTTTATTTGTATGTGATTGATTTATGAATATACGAAAAGAATAATTAGTATAGCAATAATCATGTAATAAAAATTATAACATATATTTTAAAACAAATTTCTATGATAAATTTTAAAAAAAATTAATAATTACTATAAAAGTAATTCTAGATAAAAAAATCTTACAAAATCAATTCAAAGAAAATTGTAAAACATTATATTAAATAAGAAATCGAACCAAATCAAAACTGTATTTGATTTTATATTAGCTTTAAGCCACTTTTTTAATGAGATATTTAACTAATTGAGATGCAAATACCTATGAAAAATTTAAAAAGAAAAATACACCACAAAATATTAAATAACGATAGTAAATCTAAATTTAAAGGTGCTTTCTTTGCTGACATTTGCTAAAATTACAAAAAAAAAAAATTCTTATTGACACGTAATTTTCGAGATATTTTCAACCTTAAAGCTGGCAAATTATAAGGTATTTTTATGCATAACAATGAACAATTGCAATGACTGTATAGGTAATTTTTAAATACCAAGGTATATTTAACAATGTAATAATTGGATGTATATTTGTGTGAGTATTTTAGTATGATTAATTGTATTTATTATTTACATTTAAGTAAACAAAAGTAATAATAATGAAAAACATTGATTATAATATAACTGTAACATTAATTAAAATGTTTATTATCACATGTTGCTTATCAAATGTTATTCCACCATTTATATGATACATTAGTGTCAAGCTTTCACAACTTATATCTTGTTTGCCTATCAAATAATATTTTAGTATGCACTCATATTTTGAAGTGTCAAACTCTCAACCTTGTATATGTTTAAATAAATAATAATTTATTATCACACTGTTTTGAAAAAGTGTAAGCAATCACATATTAAATAAGAATTTTCACCACTAAGAAAAATAAAATTCATAATAGACTTTATATTCTCAAGAAAGAAAAAATTGTGTTATATTCCAATATAATTATAGTTTTCTTTATCTTAGTTAATGTCAGAAAATAAGTTTTAAATCTAATTTAATCTTGAATCTGTTTATAAAATTTACACTTATATATTTATTTTTATTATTATTTAAAATGATTATTTAGTTGTATTGATGAGGTTTCCTTTACTCAGCAAAAACATATATGCTATCAATAAGATATTAAAGAAGATCATATGAAGTTGCATATTAATTTAATGAGATTACAGTTGATACGAAAATACATATTGACTATTTATTATATATAAAGATAGTAAAATATAATTTATTTTATTATTAAGCAATGTTTTTGTCACTAACTATTTTGGTTTAATAGTTATTTAAATAAAATATGTAACTTTTGATTTTTTATATTTAATTTATAATCTCTAATTTGAATGAAAATAATTCCAGATAAGGAATATAGAGTACAGATTTACATTAAATTTTTTTAAAAAAAAAAAAGGAAGAAGAGGAATGAGAAATTTGTTAAAATATAAGAGAAGTGATAAGGTTTGATTGAAAGAAGGAAAGTGAAATTGTGACAAAGCGCATTTGATTATTGAGAGAGAGAGAAATAGGAGATAAGGAAAGGGCCACTGTCAAGTGAAGTGGGCCCAAATTGGGCCCAATGTCCAACACCATTATTCACTCATCTCATGCGAGACTGGCTAATCATAAGTGCGTTCTCTATAATCTACGCAATCCACTCAAACAAACGCTCTTTCGCGGTTAAGTTCAACACAACCGTTTCCTTCACTGATGCCTTTCTTTCTATCACTAATATAATTTTAAAACAAACAACTTTTCTATTTAGATTAAATTAAATTTTATTATATTATGATACATTTCATGCTCAATAATTTATAGCTTTCCGTAGCTAGTAAATCATTTCAGACTTTGAAAAAGGTAGTCAAAGAGAAACAAAAGCAAGTTAAAGGGTAAAGACATAAAAAAAAAGTACGTATATGTTATTACACAATGAAGGCTCGGTTTCCAAACATTCATTGGCTTAATCAAATTATAGTTTTGGTATTCATAAATCAAACTAATTAATCATTTTCAATATATTTTTTAAAGTTATATTATATTTTCATTTGATATAATTAAAAATTGAACTTAATCCTAACTCAATTTCACAAATTATTTTGTAAAATAAGATTTAGATTTTATTTATATATTATAATTTGATTTTATTTCTAGTCGATGTGTGATTTTCGACAATAATTACTTACTAGTTTAAAAAATAATGACAATTTTTTTTGTTTTTCTTTCTTGAATGGAAGTTTGAGCTAAAATGTGTCATTTGAGAGTTTTACTTTTTTTTTTTATGTTAGTCTACAAGAAGAATCCTTCTTTTTTTTTGACAAGGAAAAAAAAGTGAAAGTTTGCATATGGAGAATCTAAACAGAAAAAAGCAAAATTTGACAGAGGACAGTGTGATGTGAATGATTTTTAAAGACATTGTTGTCTATGGGAAGCTATGTTAGAGGAAATGGAAGAAAAAAAGAAGTTGGGTAGTATTATTTTGTCACCCAACAAATTTATATCTATTATTTTACCTTTCAATCTTTCTTTTTCTTTATAATTACAAAAGTTAATTTTTTTAATAATCAAAATAGATTTTCAAGTGGTATAATGTAAAAAAAATGTTTTTCAAAGATTTAATTTATGAAAAGAATTTTTTCTTTTGTATATTATTCACACCAATTTGAAAAAAAAAAAAAGATGACACTACACATCTAATATTTTTTTAATCTTAATCTCTTTGTTCATTTATGCATAGACAAATTTTAATTTATGAAAAAATAATTCTTTTCATATATTATTTACAATTTGAAAAAGACTTAAACTCTCCATTGGTCCTCATATTTGTGTGCAAATCTCAGTTTGGTCTTCAAGTTTTGAACTGTCTCAATTGAGTCATAATTTTTGTAAAAATGAGATGAATTTTTTATTTTAGGCTTAATCCCTCCCTTGGTCCTTATGTTTGTGTGAAAATCTCAGCTCGGTCCTCAAGTTTTGAGGAATGAGTGAACTGTGATCAGGTGATTGGAAGGAAAAAGAAAGACCATAGTCACGTGAATTTAATGATTTTAAAACATAAAAAAAATAAAAATTACAACTCAGTTCAAAGTTAATGTCGTCTCAATACACTTAAGGGTTGGGGTAAAATGTTGTAAAATGTTTGCATTTCATAAGGACTTGAGGAAAAACTTGAGGACCGAACTAAGATTTTCACACAAACATAAGGACCAAGGGAGAGATTAAGCCTAAAATAAAAAATTAATCATAGCATCAATTGACGCCGTTTGAAACAACTTAACGGTTAGGGTAAAATATGTGTTTTTTTACAAAAATTATGACCCAATTGAGACAGTTCAAAACTTGAGGATCAAACTAAAATTTGTACATATGAAGACCAATGGAGGGTTTAAGCTTTTGAAAAAAGAAAAATAAGATAACACTACATACCTAATGGGTGCTATGGGCATGGGAAGTGGGTGGACAACAAACCTTTGCAATTAGTGGAGACTTGATGTCCACTTTTGACAACACTGTTCCAAAACCAAGAGACAAAACAAAGCTACCCTAAAATCTTTTTCTTACTTGTTTCAACTTCAATCACAAATTCTAGTATGGAACATTTAAGAAACAACTCATTTTGATTTGAAAGTAATATAATATCTTTGATATTGTTTTATCAATCTCTTTTTATATTTAATAATAACAAAATTCAAGATTTTCCAGTACTAAAATAGTCTGTATTTAATAATTATAAATTATTAAAATATGTTGTACTATTTTAAAACAATTTGTGCATTAATTTGATTAAGGTTCTCCAACATGGTAACAGTTGGAGGCAATTGGATTGAATAGAATAAGGCCATTAATTAGAATATGCTTTGGAAGATGCCTGGGCACAATTATAGTTTGTGTGAACTGAACAATTAACTCGGGTGACGTTTGAATTCATGGAAAACATGTGTTCATTAATGGTCCAATGTTTTCGAAACCCAAGATTTCATTGTTAATGTCAGGGAACAGAGGCTAAAGTTTTAGGACAAACAGTTATCAAGATATATTCATCTTATCAATTTCACGATCATCACACACAAATTATAAAATTTTAAATATGTTTTTAATTTTTAAAGCGTAAAATTTTTGTCTAATTTTTTATATTTTGATTGTTAAACTTTAAATATTAATCATATAACTTTCATTTTAGTCATATTTTATTAACAATTTTTTTTAAACTTTTATCCTTCTTAATTTCAAATTTTATTTTATTTTTATAAATAATTACATTTTGGATTACATTAATTCATATATACTACTGATCATTATTTTTTTATCCAATAATAAAAAGTTTTTGTCTCAAATAAAAGAATTTAGCAACCCAAAGAATAAAGAACAACAATAAAAATGAGCATCATGAAGCTCATATGTTGTTAAGCGTCACTTCCTTCCCATTGAGAGCTAGCATTACAGAGGCAAGATCTGTCAGTCTTGTATCTACAACTAAGCGCCAAGAAAACATCATTGAGTGTCATTCTATTTGTAAAAGTCAATGTTAAATGTCAAGTAATTAGTGTTGAGCGCCATTCGTTTTTCAAAATGTAGAGCTAAGTGGTACGAAGGCTGCGTTGAGCGATACTTATGTTGATGTGGAGAGTTGTGTCCTATTTCTTCTAGTTGTTTAAGGAAAGCTCATATTTAGTTATTGGAGACACAATTTTTCACTCTTTGGAGAGCTTGGTGGTCTGTTGGGACTTGTGGGAATCATCCAGTCTTCCTTCTTGTATCTCCATCTTCTTGCATCTTTCATTTTGAAAATTTGGGCTCTCCATAATAATGGAGAGTTAAACCCATTTTGTTGAGGGTATATGTAATAACTAAACTTTCTTGTATTTTGTAATATATATATATATATATATATATATATATGATTATTCCATTAAATGTTAGTATTATTGTTTATGTACTTAATGTTCACTTTGATGTGGTCATTTATAGCTTGATGTTTGGCTCATCAGGTATTGGAAAATCTCATTTAAAACCTAGACTTGTATTTAGGAATCGAGCTTGACCTTTTGGTTCTCTTAAATCCTAGTTCATAAAGTGAGTTTGTTTATTAGGGATTTAAGAGATTGACTCTTAATAAGAAAATGTAGGCGCCCATTCTAATAAGGGATTAGGGTTTGAGTAGACTTGTGAGTTGAAATTAGTTTATTAACGGAGAGGATGTGAGCTTTTATATGCATGAGAGTGAAGTCATTGAAATCTAACCCCAACAATATCATTCCATATCATTTCTAACCTTTTCCATTTTCTAAGTTCATCTTTATCATTTATACATCAATTTACTTTATTGCATATAATATCAAATGATGGAACTATTCTTTTGTTTATATTAGTTATTATAATTGTACAATTATTTAGTATTACATTAGTCTCTTGGAAAATGATATTCGATCTTACTAATTACTACTTATATAGTTTATGCTTGCCAAAAAATTAACATAATTCAACGGTGTTATTTATTTTTTACACGTTAAATAATGTTTCAGGTTGACATTTGAGTTAAAACATGTTAAATAGTGTAAACTAGGACTGAGCAACGACTAGGTTAGGTCAAATTCAACTCCAACAAGACAAATCCAACACAATCCAAATTTAATATTTAAAATCCACATTTGTATTATGTTAATGAATTTACTTATGAAGACAAAACTTAGTATTGTCCTGAAGTAATAATGAAATTCATTATATTATGTGCTGTATTGAAATTCTGATCAATTGCATCTCTAAGTTTGCCTATGATTTTATGAAACTATAACACAATATGATTAATGCAATAAAAATAACCTAGACTAGTAGTTACGTCGTTAAAAATCTGACAAAAGCGACGGCGATTAAAATAATAGTTATGAAAAATCTCAAACGACGATGGTTGTTCTTAAACTGTCGCTAAAATTCATCCAAAGAAAAAAAAATAATGTGTTGCATATCATGATGGGATTAACAAAAACAAACCTATCAGAGTAGAGTACAAAAACATCCCCATATGAGTGTTAAAAGACACATAATTTTTTCATGGGTCAACCATTTGCTTGCTTGTGAAGTCGTAGAGATAAATCACAAACAAATTCTTGAATAAATATAAAGCATCAACCATAGGTGAGGATGAGACTTGCAGTGAGGGTTTTACCCTATGATGCAGAGGAGCTTCCCAGCATGATGTGGAGAGCTTCATGGAGGAGCCTAGTGATGTGGGTTTTACAACATGATGTAATAGAAACTTACGGTGTACAATGAGATCAATAGTGTTTCATGACCAGTGGAGGTTTGTGCGAAGCAGCTCGCAATTGGCGATACAAGCAGTTGTAAGATGTAAGTTGAAGAGAAAACACTCAAATGAAAGTCGTGCATGAAAAAAAAAACACATTTTTTTATGAAAGTACAACATATTCGACGATGATTCTCTATATAATTGTCGTTGTTTCTGAAAGTTTTAATAACAGTGTGATTTTTCATTTGTCCCATTTTTAACAACAATTCTATGAATAATTGTAATCATTTCTACTTTTAACAATAATTATTGTTAAAAAATTTATAAAAATTACAATATTTTTATAATACATCTTTTTATTGTGACTTGTTAAATATCGTCAATCGATATAGACAAAATTCATTTTTCACTATTGTACCATTTTTACCGTTGAGAATAGTTAAAAAAAATAAGATTTAAACTATTTTATTTTATTTTCTATAAAGTTATAATGTAACAATGACTTTTTTTTACTCCAAATTGTTAATTTAAATTCATATTTGAATTTTAAATTTTTTATTATTATTTAACAAATCAGAGATGATGTTAGCTTTGTTGTAAACTATGATTATTGAGGTAATAACTTATCCAAAACTTATAAAAATTAAATCTTAGCCATAGTTATGTGTCAAAGTGGACGAGTTTTCATTTTTCATACTATGTGAATTCAATTTACTGTTTAAAAGTTATGTTAAAATTTATAAAATATGCATTTTGTAGATGCATTATTTATCTCAACTTTAACTAACTCGCCAAAATTGTGAAAAACATTTTCCCGACCGGAGGGTTTTATATAGATTTATAAAATTTATACTTCTTAAAAAAAAGCTATTTAACTATTAACAAAATAAAGACAACTTCCTAAGCACTTACTGAACCATGTTTAATTGAAAAAAAATGGAGAGACACATTGATTCTTGGAACTTTATAATTGAAAAAAGAATTATAGGTCGATCTTAGGATATTATTTAGGTTTAATAGGTTCGAAGGTTCCTATTTACGTGGATTTGCATTAATTGGGTCCTCGTATTATGAAAGTTTTCAATTGGATCCCTGTTTTGGTAAAATTTGAGTCACTGAAGCCCTTGTCGTTCAATGCTATGGACGGCGTTAATTTTCTTGCAATGTGACATGCTGAGGTGTCCTTTAATTACGACGTGGCACAGTATCAGAAGAGTCTTGTTGATCAACTTTGACTGATTCATAACGTGACCAATGAAGACCTACCATGTGTCAACCCCTTTCCCACCCAAAATTAGGGTTTCATATTGGGGAAAGGAGGAAAACTTGTGCCTCGCGTGGCTCTCATGGTGGCTCTTTGCGTACTGAAATGTGCGAGACTCCATGGTACAAAGGAGTTTGCGTTTCGGTTCTTGTTGAAGATGCAAGGCTGGTTTCACGTGGTTACATATTCAATTTGGGTTTCCTTGTTGTGGCAGGTGTTTTGAAGGTGTGTGATGGAGAAGAGTATTCGCGATGAAGATGCGATGGATATGGCCATGGTTGCGCGAGGTGTTGTTCCTTGATTATGGTTTCTGTAGGTTAGATTTCGCGAAGAGGAGATTGGCGATGAAGAAGACATCGCGATTTGGGAATTTATGATTCATCCTGAAGATAGAAATTGGGGCTTTGGGTTTCTGTTTTGTGATTCGCAGGTTCCATGGACTTTGATTGGAAGTTCGCGACTTTGGGGGTTTGAACGCGATTTGGATTCGCTCACGATGGTTCAAATTGATTTGAGATAGCGCTGGATTCTGGTTTTTCATTTTGTAGGTTGGGGTTTGATTGTGTGATGAAGATGAATGTAGGGAGATCGTCAAAGAGGAGATTGCGGTGGAGAATGGAGGTGAAGATGAAATTTCTCGGGTTCTCTCTGTTGTGGTTGC
Source organism: Vigna reflexopilosa (assembly GCA_027742785.1). NCBI lineage: Eukaryota > Viridiplantae > Streptophyta > Magnoliopsida > Fabales > Fabaceae > Vigna > Vigna reflexopilosa. The sequence goes on along the minus strand of CM050918.1, from coordinate 6,639,310 downwards.
GGTGGACGATTTCAGTGGTGCGAGGATGATGAAGAATCTTCATGGCGACACGAACTGGGTAGGATGAAGCGGATGACACGCGATTCGGCTTCGCGGTGGCTTGATGGAAGTTTGCAAAAACTATGGCAGTCTGCGCGAAGCTTGCTTGCGATTGGGTGTTGATGGAGAAGATGACAGCGAGGGAGAACTGGCATGGTTGAGACGCTGTGGTGGCCGAATTTGGGATTCTGTTCTTCTCTGCTTTTGGGCGTTGGTGGCGGTGAAGACTGGTGGCACGATTATGATTGCGGCGGCTTTTGCGGAGATGCAAAGATGACAATGGTGGCAGGTGAGGATCGAGTTGGCGGCGCTGGATGGTGCGGCGGTGGTTGACGACACGGTGGTTGACGACACAATGGTTGAAGGGAATTATTGAAGGAGAACGATGATATCTCGACATTTATTTTAAATATTTTTTAAACTTAAAATCAAATAAATCCACATCATTATGCCACGTGATTATTAAATGACACCTTAACATGCCACATTGCAAGAAAATTAACATCGTCCAGAGTAATTAACGGTAAGGACTTTATTAACTCAAATTTTACCAAAACATGGACCCAATTGAAAACTTTTATAATACGAGGACCCAATTAATGCAAATCCGCATAAATAGGGACCTCCGAACCTATTAAACCTATTATTTAATATGATTTAGATTTTATTTTATATTTATTCTAAAGTTGTACAATAATAGTTATTCTTTAATTCCTGCTATCAATTAGGTTACATAGACATATTTTCTTTTCATTACTATATATGTACTAAACTTTATAGGTTAAATGATTTATAATTCAATAATTGACATAAATTTAGATGATATTGAAAATATGAAAGTATTTTTTGTATCGGTAGTTAAATAATTAACATAATGTATTAAGTTAAAATTATTGAAATTCTTATATTTATTAAAAAGTCAAAGTAAAACTCTAAATATGTTTCTTTACATATATAATGAGTCAAAAACATTTTTCCAATTCCATATATAAAAAATGTCTCATACAAAATTAGACACGACTATTTAAATGTTAAGTCATTTCTAAATTCAAATGTTTATCCCAAAATGTAATATTAACACTCTAATATAAATGAGTGTCGACACAGTTCAAAGAAAATAAGAAGAGAAATTCAAAATTTAAAATATATCACACTATGCTGGACTTGTATTAATCTTGTCTTATCTTTCACAAAAACAAACTTAGCATGAATTAAAAGCTTGAATGCTTGCTTCTTACTCCTTCTTTCATTGTAATTCCTTGTTGCACATCATTGCTCTTTATTTTTATCTTATTGTCCTTTTTTTTTACTTGATTGATCAAAACACACCTTAAATTAAAATTACTATTTGTATTTATTTTACAAAGAAAACTAAGAAAATATGCTTTATAATCAATGAGACTAAAAAATATAAAATCAATAAACTAATAAAATATTTTTATAAGCAAAGACTTCTAATTTTTTAATTTTATCTTCAACTTACTTTTTCTTGAAATGACAAATCTTTATTTACACACTTATCACATCTTTGCAAAATCATCATTATAAAAGATATTACAATATTATAAGAAAATAATTAAATAGAAAACAAATTTAAAGATTAAAATAATTAGTCATAATAATTAAGTTAAATACTAATTTATAAACTAAAATTTATCTATATGTAAAACAATCTCTATTATAAATAAAAAATTATAATTTATTTATGAAATAAAATCTAAATTAATATTTAAAATTAATAATTAAATGTTTTGATTAGTGTATAAATTAATTTCTAAGCTAAAATTACAGACTAATTTAAAAGTATTTCAAACCTAGTTAACGTTAAATATTAATTTATAAATAATTCGTAAATTCATTATAACTTTTTATTTATAATAAAGACTATTTTTCATTTTAATAATTTTTAATTTATAAAATATTATTCAACTTAATAAATATATTAATTAATCATTTTTTACCAACTTGTTATTAATAATTTCATTGTTGTGTAACAATTATAATAAACAATGGCAAAATGTAACTTTTCCAATAGGATAACAAGGAATGAAACATCAAAACGGTTGATTTTATCTCTCTTTGAATGGTCTACCTTTACCAGAGTTTGAAAACAGTGGTCCAAGATCAAATTGTTGAATTTGAAAAATGAAAAAAAAAAAAGCAAAAATGTTGAAACTTTTAAAATCTATGCCGAACAAAAAGTTATTTATTTGTTTATTTTCTGATTAAGTTTGAAAGATTAAAAAATAATGTTAAAGAATTTTTTTTAACAACTTTTTGATAATAGATTATGTGTCACTATTTAATTAGTCTGTATATTTCAAATAGATCAATCATGAGTTATCATATAAATAGTTATAAAAAAATTATGAAAAAAACTTTTTTCTGGTTTAAAAATATATTGAAAGTGGCTTAATTGGACCTTTGAGTCAATAAATTTTGGCAGAATGGACAATTGATAAGTATAAGTCAAAAGTTGATAACGGATGAAGATGACAATTTTGAAAGAAGGATTTTGGAGAGTGATGAACTAAATGGGTTGTAGAATGCATGTCAAAAGAGTCTCTTTCTTGGTTTCTTCCGTCAAAGTGATTTAAATGATAACTTTTGTTTAGTAACAGTGAATGAAAGTCCTTCTAGTGAAACTTAATTCTCAAATAAATCCCTCACGATGTTACAGAGCTTAATTAACTCCTTAATGATTTTGGTTTATGTATTGAGTATTATGAAAGAATTTGCATGACTAACTATTTGAACGAACCTACAATTTTGATTATTCTCACTCATAATTGTTTGAATATCTCTTACATATTACATAATATACTGACGCTGATCAATAATGAAATGATTTTAGTGTTAAGAATCTAAAAATAATCTAATTCCAAGTGAACATTGACAAATTTCTTTTATGAATTTAGTCATGATTTATTGAAATTGAATCTTTTCAATGAAAAATAAAATATGGATAAATATGTTTCCAAAATATTTTTAAAAATTGTTTCATTCTTAAATAAAAATATATTTATTTTTTCCCACACTTTATGAAAAATTCTTATAAAATATCATTCCAGAAAACGAAACATAGAGTGTTTTTCATGTGACAAATAGAATTTTGTAGTGGATTATAATTATAACTATTCTTAATGGAACTTTGGCAAAGTAACCTCTGATGAATAAAATCTCCCATGTCTGAACCTTGGAAGCAGAGTAATGGTACCATGGTCAGGAAAGGACTTAGAAAAGTAAGGAGAAAATAAGAACAAATACTTAGCTAAGGAAGATTCATTGATACATAAGTTTTCACAATAGTAAGATATTGTTCGGTTTCAATTAAGTTTTTATGAATTTGATTTTAGTATCACTTCAAAAAACCTCCAATAAAGTTATATGTATATAAACTTATTGTCTTGTTTTGTTCAATGTAAGATTTTTGTTTGTATCCTAACAATTCATTTTCGTTTAGGTGATAATCAGTTAGTTTAAAAGAAAATTTGTGCATTTTTATATATCACGAGTCAGAAAAAAAAAAACTAGATGGAAGAACTCTAGAAGAGAAGGATAGAAGAACGAAAAGACAAATAAATCAAAGTTTCTTCAATTTTATTCTTAGGGTTTCAATGACTACCATGAATGACTAATCTTTTCTCTAAGGGTTGAATGTAATTGATTCAAACTTGGATATAATATGATAATATTTATATATAACTATTATGTTTTTATTCACATCTTTTTATTTCTTCTATCTTATCAAAAGATTCTTGATTATGATTTTTGGATTTGACAAGGAAGTATTTTGGAAATTTTGATTTGAATAAAAATACTTGATGTATTAGGATTTTAGGAATTGATTTTAGTATATTAGTTATTTATAATACTTGAATATAAAGCTAGATAATTTGCTAGACATGTGAGAAATCAATATTTATTGAACTCATCTTTTAAATTTTATACCTGAGAAATAAGTATAAATGATTGTTGTGTGTTGCATCAATATTGATATTTCTAGATATTATATGTTGATATTCATTACAAATTACGAGTGAGGTGAATAAAATTCAATTCCAAAATCTCTTACTGAAACATTCATTAGGTTAGGTGCATTTCAAACTCATTATACTACAATTAACTATTAATACATTTGTCAAAAATCAACATTGATGAAAAGTTCACCTTTAAAATAATATTGAATAGATGAATCATAAGAGTGTTTTTATAAACCTTTTAAGTCCATAAATAGAGAAGATAACTAATAAATAGTTACAATATAATATCTTTATAATATTTCAGGATATATAATATTTAGATTAATACTATTTAGCCTCATTTTAGGCCGGATATATAGTTTGTTAAGAAAATGTTTTACCTTACTTTAATAAAACGTCCAAGATGAAATAAATAGAAATAAAATACAACTTTGAAAATCACATTTAATCGAAAGAATAATGAGAGGTTGTTCAGTGATACGTATTTGCTCTTCTCTTCAATATCAGCATGCAAATGCAACGCATTGTTAAACTATCTCAAATGGCGCATGAGAATGCGGATCAAGGTCGGACATAACTGTCCAATTACACTTAAAAGTCAAATTGCCTTTACATTTTTCTAACAAAATCATAATATTTTATCATTTTTTTTTTCAGAAATACAAATTGTTCACCTCCATTTACGTAACTGTTCAACTACGTCACGTAACCAACCTTCTTTTCTCTTGCAAATCATTTTCGCCTGTTTTAAATTAGGTTCCTATTATAGGCCAAAGTTTTCCATTAGGGTTAGTGATATATTCTTTTGCTTAACTTTTTAAGTCAATAATTTTGTTTTGGCCGGAATGGGACGAGGACGAGGCCTCTGTAAAGTTTTTGTTTGTTGAACGTTTGCTCTGTTTCCTATTTTGTGTAATTGATTGGTGTGGAATGACCTATAAAATACACTCTTATTCTTAAGTTAGAATTCTCTCCGTTTATAATAATTCAATTATGTATAAAAGTGATTTTACCTCAAAATTAATTTTCAACTTATAAAGTTTATAAAAATCTTATTAATTAATTGACCTCTAACCATTCATTAGTAAGGGTTGTAATATTAATTATGTTTACCGAATACTTCCAGTTCGTCACCGTATCCGATGGGTCCGCTGAAGTCCATAGTAACAAATTTAATTAAAAGTTGTTAATTTTAATTTTAGTTTTGTTATCTATTTTAAATAAACTTGTTCCAAATTCTGTCACCCCTTAACTTTTTCTCCAGTTTATTATAATCTATCTACTAGCCATTATTGAGATACTTGTTGAAGTTGAACATAGTTAAATGGTAATTTCGTTGTTAGCCACGTAAGATGAAACAAATAAATTCAGCTATAACTTTCAGTCTTTGTGGTTCTGGATAAAGATGTTTTTATTATTCTACTCTTTCTTATAAAAGAAATATAGTAGTTACCTTTCTTTTTCTTCTGCTTTACCAACAGCTATTTAGTGCATTGAACCTGTAATATGATGAATTTAACCGACAGCTATTTTTAATAATGCCGTATATCATGGGGACTTCATTTTTAGAACATTATATTGTTTTGTTATAATCTTCAATTCAACAGAAAAACCCTGTAAGAAAATTATGTGCGAAAATTCCTTGACATTTAAATTTAAATTTGTGGAAAATGTACTTAAAATATAAAGATATTTCCGTAATTTTTTCTGGAGACTTTTATGTGGAAGAAGTGCACCAAATTTCTGCCGAAGTAGTCAACAAGAAAACCCAATTTTCTATTATATACTCTGACTAATATTTAGTGATGAAGAAAATTAATAATAAAAAATATATATGAGCATTGTAAACACTTTAGTTACTGTTCATAAGATAATTTAGCAAGTACTAATAGAGATTGTAAGTAAATAGCATAATTTTAATTTTTTAAAATCAAATAAAATAAGTAATATATTATTAACTTTTTCCTTGACTTCCAGTTTGGTCTTGTTCAATCAATTGATGGTAGCCCATCTCAAAATCATTATAAAATAAAACAAAAGGAAATAAAAGGTGATTGGAGAAGTGAACTTGTTTCAGGTTTTGGTTGTTCAAACTGAGCATGCGCAGCAGATAGACATAAACAACGAAAAAAACAAAATGCAACATAGAACTGCATGCAATTTCAAAATTGACAACACAGGAAATAAAAAAATATTATGAATTAAGCTTGGTAATTTTATAGATAGAATCAACACTCTAGCTGAGTTTTAAAATATATATTAAAAAATGCATATTAAAATTTTATTTCTGCTTATTAATAAACGATCCAATAGAATAAGTCTCAATGATATAATATCTTGAGATAAATTTTAAACTTAATTTAATTTTAAAAAATAATTTATATAACGAGATTTATATTTATTTATATATTATAAAATTGTCTTATTTTTTCGTTAATGAATCGATGTTAAGTTTTTTCTCATAAAAGTTTTTAAATTTCAAATTTAAATTAAGATTTTATCTTCAAATTTTTTTTTCTGCTGTTCGGTTAAATTGAAGTCTGTCGTTAGGGCAAATTAAAGTGTACTTGTCTAAATTATCCGTGTTTGTACGAATGCTTTAGCTATAAATATCTAGCAGAAAAATAATTAATTATTTAAATATTAAACCAGTATTTATAAATTTTAAAATAAATTTTTTGATTTGTACTTATCTAATTACGACCAAATAAGTAATAATCTCACGGTTACATTTTCAATTATAACAAGTAACTTATAATTAGAATAGAAAATAATTTAGCAGAAAAACAAACACAGGAGAGAATGAAAAATACTGTATAAGGATATGACTCAAATCCTTGTAACCTAAAAAGAAAAAGTTCATTTAACCATTTTTTTTTTCGATAATTTTTTTACAATGCATACATGATAATTTATAATTGATTGGTTTTAAATATTTTTTTTAAAATAAATTTAAACATACAAACGAAATGGTAAGATGTAAAAGAGTTATTAAAAAGTATTGATAATTCTTTTTCGGATCCAACCTAAAATTATAAATTATTATTAGTTTAATGTTGAATAGTAGGTACACATGTACCGTTGCATTGTACGAGGCGAGACCTTTGACTGTTTATATATCAGTTTGCCTCGGAAATCAAATCACAAAATAACTACCTTTCAAGCTTCGATTAAGTTTTATTGCATAAGATAAACTAATAATTTTATAGTGAATCTCTTAGACCTAGTCATGGGTGATTTAAAATAATGAAAACCATGGTGGATTTAGCTTCCAAAACAAAGAATGGTGAGGTAGAAGGAAAGCTCTGACTTGCACTAATCACTCACATGCCAAGCATGGGAAACGCAACTTGACGTTTAACTCATCCTAACCCTGGACAAAAGTTTTTGTTCGTTTTCTCATGCATGCATGTGACATAGAAAACCCAATCTCTCATTACAAATATAATATTCCATCTTGTCAGAATTTTACCTTTTAATATTAAGACTTACCAAAGCACAAGTTCTATAAATTGGAGCTATATCATTAGCCTCACTCAACCTATTTCAACCAGAGAGAGAAAACCAGGTTCAGTTCTATTGTTCCATAATAACCCTAACCCAACCCTTCTCATGATATAGCCAAACTGAAATAACCCAAAACCCTTATCAAGGGTTCAAACATCATGTCCATGGATCCTACCAAGAAACCTAACAAGATCAGAGACATAGTAAGGCTTCAACAGATTCTTAAGAAATGGAGAAGGGTTGCAAACTCTTCAAAAACAAGTACAAGTAACAGTAACAACAGCAGCAACAGCACCGGCAGAAGCATCAAATTTCTCAAAAGAACACTTTCTCTGTCTGAACGTGAGGGAGGAGGATCGAGCAGTGTTGTTCCCAAGGGCTACGTTGCTGTTTGTGTTGGCATGGACCTTAGCAGGTTCGTTATACCAACCGAGTATTTGGGTCACCAAGCCTTTCACATGTTACTCAGAGAAGCTGAGGAAGAGTTTGGGTTTGAACAAACTGGGGTTCTCAGAATCCCTTGTGAAGTGTCTGTGTTCGAGAGTATCTTGAAGATAGTGGAGAGAAAGGACAAGTTTTTCACTCAGAAATGCAGGTTTAGCATTGAGAAAATGATGGGATATTGTTCCTCCAACAACCTTGCTTATTCTCATCACCCTCAAAGTCCGATGTGCAGATAGTTTAGGATTTTGACAATTTTATACATTTTTTCTTTTCTTTTCTTCTTTGTGGAAGCCCATCCCTGTAAGAGAGGGTTAGAATGAATTCCAACAAATTCATCAGTTACTACTGAGATAACCCTCTAGGCAAAGAATACAACTTTCATTGTCCAAATCATGTATCTCAAGCAATTTTGGACTTATGATTATAAGACAAAAAGCTTTCACAGATGACAAATCTGAGTACTACTTCTATTTTTTTATTCTGGAATAGAAACTTTTGTTATTTTACATTTCAGTTCATAAATTTATTTTACCCTATTATGTTCTTTTTTTATAAATAATATCACATGATAAATTTTAGGCCTTGTATATTTTCGCACCTGTTAGGAATTGGGAAACTTGTGATCATGCACATCAGTATGAATCAGAAGGTTCTTATCAGAAACACCTCTTAAGTTATTGACTTTATACATTTAGTGAATGAAGAAGTATTATTTAATGGGAAAGAATCAATTCAAATCTTTCAGCCAAGCCAAAGGTATAGACTAATCACACAGAAGAGAAATAGTTATTTTCTTTTTTACTTTTAATTTTTTATTTTATTTTACTTCTTTAGTCTTATATATTTGATTTTGTTGACTATTTATATGCATGATAATAATAATTATTAATTTATATTATTTGAAAAGTAAATTGCTCTCACCGAATCTTAGATTCACCTCTGCTAAAAGGTTAAGAAAGGAACTGTGCTTTTCGTTCTGAAAACACTCCTCAGTTTATAGACAAATTTTAACTATGAAAAAAGACATATATGAAACAAAATCGAGAGGTGTGTTCAAAAAAAAATATCAGCTATCAATTTTGTTAACAGAAAATACTAGGAATGCCTACCATGATTAGTTTGAAAAGTTGTTTAAGATAATAGAAAGTCATATGGAAGTTTTTAATAAATCTTTCTCAAAATTGGTTTTAAACCTAATTCAATCTCACACAACCAATTTATAATGTAAGTTACACACCTTATTTATATATTATAAATTGAATTTATCTTTAATCGACGCGGGACTTCCAACAATAAACATGAACAAATTTATAAGTACTATGTTTTTTAAGATAAATCTTTGATATCTGAGAGTGATCATATGTGAGATCTTCACCAGATAACCGAAGTGGAAATTAACATATACGGATAATCTACGGAAGTTTCCCATCTTAGAAGCCAAGTCACTGTTTCTCTTTATTTGAATTCCCTTCCCATGTGCCTTTCGTAAAATCATTGAAATTACAAGTTGTAATGCCACTGTATCGTATGCATCAACACATGTTTCAATGGTGCATTACGTACGCTCAGAAATATTAAAATCCTACTCCCTTGCCTTCAAGTATTGCTGATTGAGAATTTATAAATGGCATGATGCGTTTAACTTTGATGTTATTTATGTAGTGTATTTCTTTTTGCATGTTATTATCATTTAATGATATACTGTTAACTATTCTTAATCTTAAGTAATAGATTTGACTAATTCAATTTTCCAAAATCGACTAGATTTTGATCTAGTTATATATTACAAATCGACTTTATATCTAATCAATTGCAAGATTTTCAACGACTACTGTCTGAATGAATTTAACAACACGTCTGCAGAAGAAGTTTACTGACAGAAATCAAATCTTCAAACTTCTACTGAACAATTCACATGTCTGCATTCATAATTCAGAAGGGAAAACATGTGTAACGGTGAAAGTTGAGAAATTCACCCTCGTTATCTGTGGTATGTGACAGGACTAGACTTAAATTACAAGCTTCTGCAGCATATGGAATCTTCCACTAAATTCATGAGGACTTGTGTTAAATACTATAATGTAGCACATGGCCAAATAATTTAGTGCCCTACATTGATATAATTTAACAGAAAAACATATATTGTTTTTAAATCTATAACATTCTCTTAATAATAATCCTTTTAGCACTAAAGAAAAAAATCAGGATAACTATTTAGATCTTAAGTCAAGAATGTGATATTTTTACTGGTGTCATGTGTGATCAGCTTAAAAAAATGCAGAAGCAACTCTAGTCAGATTTCCCAGGATACCACGTGTTGACTCCATAACTAAATCTCATGATCATTAGAATATGTCTGCGTAATTGCAACTTGAGAGGAGATTCTGATTCATATACGAGCCTTCACTCACCTTGTTATGATAAGATGTTTCAAAGAAATGTAACTTGTTTCGTTGTCCAATTAACGGAGGAGAGAACATGCACTCAGAAAAGATTTGATTGTACTATCTCTGACACTTTATTTCGGTTTATTCATTTAGTGATTGAATTTCACATGAACCTCACATTTGTTAAAATTCACATGAATTTCACTACGTAGAAAGATAAAATGATAAATTATATGGTTCTGGACTGCATAATCTTACCCAAATCTAGTCTAACTATTATTTTATGTTAATTGAAAATGTCTGTGTTATGTAGATATTGACTGAGACCATGAACAGATAGATGACTGAGCATGATCACAGAAGACTCAGACTATGTTATAGCATTTCTCACTCTTCTGATAAGAGAAATTATTTAAGTGATTTTGATTCATATAGGTATATTAATTTTCACAAGAAACCTTAAGAGTAACACATCAAACAGACATCCATTGTTTTTATAAGGTTGCCCTGATAACTTTTACTAGGATAACTCTTGTTTTCATCAGCCCCTATTCCTTTTCAAACTATCAATCTTTAAATTTTCATGTGATCAACTAGTATGCTACAGCCTGCAACTCACCATATTTAAACATTGTTAACCACCTGAGCAAAGAATTTCTCAAATGCATCATTTTCAAAAAGAAAAAAGTATAAAATACAATAGCTTAAACTTGATTAGATTTTTCCTAAATATGCAATTTATTCGGTTTCTTTTTAAGATGATTCTACTTGAACTGTGTTGGTCAATTAAAATAATCTATTATTAGCTTTTCTTGCTTACAGATTTTCCCATACTTCAAAGGATTATCAGATTTTGAACGGTTCCATGCAGACAAACAGTTAGCGTCAACCCCAGTTTTCAAATTGGATACATCTTTTTGCCTCACCACAATGTGAAGATTAATGATCTTGACAACCTAGTAAATTTATACAAGTGATTGTTAGTTGTTCAAATATCCTTTTCCTGATGTAAAATATAGACAATGAAAAGTAAAAAAAAAAAAAAAAGGTTAGAAAGAATAAACAAACTTATATACAATCAGAGCTTTGGGCTGTTAAACGTATTTTGCAACTAAACGTAACTTAAAGCAATGAAATTACATGAATTTCACTGCCAAAAGTGTACTTTATGTAAACCTCAATAATAGTTCAGAAGCTGAAGAACAAGGAGGGAAAAGGGAAAAGTTCAAAGATTTGTGCAGTAAGATATAGCTGGATAACAATTAGGATCAATTAGAAAATAAAAAGGACAAATCAGTTGCAAAAGGTAAAAGCAATCAGCAGACGTTGTTCATGCAACATTAACTTTGATACAAAGAATATTTATCACCTTCCATCATTAGCTCTGCATTTGGTTTCCATTTGTTATTGAATAATGGTATAAAAAACGAGTCAATTGAACAAGAAAAAGTATACACCGCTTGGTAAGAGTTCCCTCAACTTTCCAATTATGATCAATATCATGTTTCTAAATTTTGTGAAACTGTGGAAAGAATATTAGCCACATGCTAGAAGTTTGACTGTTAGGGAAAACTGCAAAACTGTTTAGAATTATTCATCAAACACCACATGTAGAAGGAGTTACATTGTGTTTCTTGAAAACATTGAATTAAATTTTGAAAACATAATTTACTACCTTTCTTTTATATTAATCATTAATCAAATGACTGACTTAGCTGTATTGAAACGAATGAAAGACTTGGATGATGTAGTAAAGACTGTTTTCTTGTTGTTTCTTATTGATAGTCTCGTCGTAGCAGAGGCTGAGATTAGTCTGCAATAGTGCAGAATCTTATGTATAATTTATCAGTTTTCGGGTGACTTCATAACAATTACTACTGGCCACCACTTGCAATATAAAACTTAAATTAAGAAAAGATGAAACAAAAATAAAAACTGAAGTTAAAATTGAACACTACAGTATGCATCGAGATGCATGAAAAGCTGTTAGTGTACAACCTTTTTTAATAGCATCATCCATCAGTTGCAGTGTATCCAAAAGAAATACATAAAAAAGATGACAGTGAAACATTGAATCATACAAAAAATATGACAGGGAAACAGTTTTCCATCACTTAATCTCTTAAACCTTTTGACAAGTATAATGGATTTGATTCCTTTCAAAGTAGAAAAATTGTACACTAATTTATTTCAAATGCAATTGTGTTGGTCACTCATAGTCTTTAGACAAAAACAGGACACAACAACAACATGAATGAGAGCAAATATGATCAAAAGAAAAACTCTAACTACTACCATTTTTTTCAAATCATCAGCCTCTAACAATGCAGAATCTTTTTCTTAATTGATTATATCATGCTTAAAAATGAATAGGGTGATTCTGTAACACAATACTCTGGCCCCCACTTCCAATATAAAAATCGAAATCCAAAAAAAAAATTGTAATGAGCATCAAGAACGCATAACATTATCAAGCTTCAAGATTTACAATTCTTTGAATCACATCACTTACAGTAATCCATGAGATACAAAACAGAGATGACAGTGAAACACTGTATCATCTCTTTCTTTAACTTTTTGACCAGTAAATAAAATTGATTCATCTGAAAGAAGTAAAATTGTATAGGAGATCGACAAGAGCAGGTGTGAAGAATGAAAATAAACAAGAGAATCGATCCTTGTTGCTGACTAGCGTAATCACTATGGCATGAAATTGTGAAAAAGAAAGTTGTTGGTCAATTCAGTTCTGGGAATCTTCGAAATTAGGAAAAGTGACACATTTGAAGACCTTGCAGTTAGAACACAAGACATACCCAACCTGAAAGCACAGAGCTTTAATATCTATAATGACATTGAAAGGTGAATAATAACATTGCAAAATAGTGTATGACTCACGGCTTTGCAAGAGGGACATCTTCGATAGATACGTTTGTTTTCGGCTTTGATGTTGGTCTTTTGGCCTTTACAAAAGTCACAGACTAACCACCCTTTTCCATTGCAAGGCTCACACATGATTGCTGCATCTGCATCAACCTTGATCAAGAACAAACATATGAGGTGGATGAAGCTTTTGAGTTGAATGAATTCAATAATGGCGAAGAAAAGAAGAAGTACGTGTTGTTGGTGAATGGGAGTGCAGTGGAGGGGCTTGATGTGAAGGACACGGCTATGGAGTTTGGTGAGAGAGGGAGTTGAAAGAAAGGAAAGAGAAGGTGCTGCAACTGTAAGGGACATGGTTGCCATTTCCCTGTCCTGTGTGAGTAGTGGATATGGTTCCACATCGTCTATTCTTGATATCTAATTTTTCAATTTTCCATTTCCAACCTTGTTTCTTTCTAAAAATAACATGTTCTGTCATTCACTACTAATTTATTTCACTTATAAGTCATCTAATGAAAAGCAGTCAATAAATATTCTGAAAATATCTTATTTTTAAAATTTTTAATCCACAATACTTCATCTAACTTATTTAATTTTTTTATCATCTATATTATTTTTCATTTCAAATTTATAAAAAAAATATTATTATTATTATACTATTTTTAATATGTGCTGGATTATTTTATATAACTTAAATTAAACATTTAACATTACAAATTAAATTAAGTAATATTTTATTACAAAATATTGTATAAACATTACATGAAGTAAAAATTGAAAAAGAAATTAACATAGTGCTAATTTCAATTGGAAAAAATAACTTTTCTAAAAGTAAATAAAAACTAAATTTGATAAATAATTATTAGATCAAATTATTTAAATAAAATTATATCTTCAAAAACAAATCATATGCAACTTTAAAAAAAAGAATATAAAAAATTATTATTAGAATTTAATTAATAAAATAATTATATAATGGTATATTTTTATCTGTAAAACAAATTTCATTCATGTTAAAAAAAATTGTAGAATGATGAGTTAAAAAATGATTTGTAACAATATTAATTAAAAAACTTTAATTTAAACTAATTAAAAATGGTTTACTCATTATTTTGAAATCTAATTTATATAGATAAAAATTAACTGTCAACTTAGATTTACTCTATTACTCATATTTGACTATTTATGTATATTTGATTATTATTTTGAACATTTTTCATATATGACTAATTTGACTTTTATTATCTTGTTAATCTTCTTTATGTTGGTTAAGAAGAAAAGATATTAAGGATATTATGTTGTAAAAGAGAAAGAGATAATAAAGATAAAAGATTACACACATGTTAGACAGTTAAGAATGTTATTTATACTTATTTTTGAAATAAATAAGAAAGTTCTTAAAATTTATCAATATTAAAATAAGGAAAAGTGATTCAATTTTTTTTTTCTATTATTCTTTTCCTTAATATCATTGTCTTCATTAAAAAAACAGTTTTGATGATGTGAAAAGAATATAAAAGATTGAGAAAAGATTCATCAAGCTTAAATAATGAAGGACCAAGAAATTCAATCACCACTAAAAAGATTTATTAGATTAGTAAAAAAATTCAGCTAATCTATTTATCAAAAGAATTTTATTTTTTTCAAGTGTTTGACTTAAAAGTAAAATTATATAAAATTATTTTTCTAAAAATAATTAGTTCAAAAATATTAAAATTTTTGAATTGGTAATCAATTATCAAAAGAGTGTAATTAATTACCAAAGTTTCATATTTCGAACTAATAATTTATTACAGTCAAGTTGTAATATATTCTTGTAATTGATTATTATGATCTGTAATAGATTACATGAAGTAATTGATTACAAAATATGGTTGTCTATGAAAAAAAATAAGCCTAAAAAGAGACACAATTTACTACAATCCAACAGAATAAAACAAACAAACACTAAAAAATTAGAATAAACAAACACTAAAAAATTAGAATAAAGATATTCCGTGTATCTTATCTAAAGAAAAATTGATATAGAAAAACATTATTGATTCAGTACAGGTTACCCCTGCACTAATGTATATAATGAACAAGAAACTAAAAAAATAACATGAAAAGTTATTTTTTACTTCCTAAAAAAAAGTCAGGTTAATTATAACAATTAATAATTAAATTAAATTTTGTAATTATTTTTAACAGTGTAACTTTTTCACTTCTTTTATTATTTCTTATTCTTATATTTAATAACTAAATTTTTAGTTTTTCTTATCTAAAAAAATATTCATATAAATTCAAAATAGTTTTATTATATAACTGCCACTATGATTTCTTCAATAAAAAATAAAATATTTTATAATTATTTTGATATACTTTATTATAGTTTTAGTTTTTCTTTTAATGAAAATTTACTAATGTTTCTATTATATACTTATACCATTATAAAATTTAATAAAAAAATATTTTAAAAATAATGTCTGTATATAATTTTTATAACTTTAATAATATTTTTTTATTATAAGAAAAGTGCAGAGGTAGAAGAATTAATATTTTAAGAATCTGAATTTTAATATTCTGATATTCAATCAAATTGGATAAAAATATCGCTTTTATATTTTTAAAAGGAAATTAGGAGTTATGAGAAAGAACAATCCTGCAATCTCATAGATTTTATATAAAATGTCATTAACTTGCACCGTGCAGTGAAATTTTGCATATTTCACATGAGTATGAATGGCAGCATCCCTCTGGATTATATTCTTTCTTTTTTCCATATTTTAGTAACTTTTTTGTGAATATTAGAAAAAACAATATTATAAGAAGAATGTCAGAGAGTATCTATGGTATGATTAAGTGTTAAAAGGTGGTGCAGAAGTTCCCAGTTTTCCATGATTTCATAATAACTTATTAGGGTTGTTTAAGAGGGGTCAGTGCAGGAGAGGACAGGTGTTACCTCATTTTCATGCAAAGTAGCCACGACATGCAATGCACCCTCCTTTCTTGCCGCGTAACCCCTCACCACCTCCTCCTACACTGCTATATACCACTTCCCTTCTCTCAGACTCTATTCTCATCAGCACACTACTATTCTATCTGAATTCGGTTGAATCTTGAAAACACAAAATCATGGCTGATCAACCAAGAACTGCAGGTCCCTACTATGGTTCCTCCCATGGAACCTCCTATGGACCACCATATGGACGTACCAATGAGTCCAACACCAGCAGCTACAACAACTCTACTTCACGTCAAACAGCCAGGTTCATAACTGCTGTTACTATTGGCATCTCACTCTTGCTCTTGGCTGGGTTGATATTCACAGGTACTGTCATAGGGTTGATCCTTGCAACTCCTCTTCTTGTGATCTTCAGCCCCATCCTTGTCCCAGCAGCATTTGTGCTGTTCCTAGTTACTTCCGGATTTTTGTTCTCTGGTAGCTGTGGTGTGGCTGCCATTGCTGTTTTGTCTTGGATTTACAACTACGTGTCTGGGAACCAGCCTGCGGGTTCTGATACTCTTGACTATGCAAAAGGGTACCTTGCTGATAAGGCAAGGGATGTGAAGGAGAGGGCAAAGGATTATGGAAGCTATGCTCAGGGTAAAATTCAGGAAGCTACACAAGGAGTTTATTAATCATGCATGCTTATGCATGTTTGTATGAGGCTGAACTGAATAGAGGGAAGGGGTACCCTTGTGGATGTGCAATGCTTATGTATCTATAATGTTTAATTGAAGAGACCCTTGTGAATGTGCATGTTCAAGTTCTGCTGTTAATTTGAATTTTGTTTGTAGCGTTCAGTGTTGTTTTGCTTTTGTATGTTGTTTGTTTTGTGGAGCTATTGGAACTAAATCTTTCACCTTATTTTAGTTATATTCGTGTAATCATCATCATCTAAATAAATCTCTTCTGCAACTATATCAGTAGTGCCTCCTCTTAAAATGTCATGGTTGCTTCCTCATTTAATTTGTAATTCTTTTTCTTATATTTTGGTTCCTTTTTTAAATTTATTGCAAGGCAGACTGTGTTGTAGAAGATTTGTAACTGAGGAGGGAGAATAAGGAGATCCAAGTTTATTCTTAGTTTGAGAGGATGAGATCGAGGCAAAGCTTCTCTTGAATCTAGTATTGTTTCTACTACAATAGAATTAAAAGATGGCTAAATTTAATCGGTTTTGGGAATAAGGAGATCCAAATCTATTCTCAGTTTGAGAGGATGAGATTGAGGCAAAGCTTCTCTTGAATCTAATATTGTTTCTACCACAATGGAACAAAATTGAAGATGTCTAAATTAAAAGATGGCTAAATTTAATGGCTCTGAAGACCGATCTTAATGACATATACAAACTATTCAAAGAGAACGGTTCAGTTAAAGTTCTGTAACTTCTATTTTTTAATAACTTCTATTTTTTAAAAGCACTTCAAAATTTAGATTCTTACCGAAATTTATCCTAATTCACCCAACAATACAGGTTATTAGAAAGAAAGGTCCCCCCAGCTAACACTCTACTACGAAAATACTAGGGATTAAAAAATCATTTTTTTAACGTTGAAATATATGTTCTATGTATCTATATATGGACATCTATTTTGGAGAAAGAGTGATGAAATATTTCTATTGAATTCTAGAAGATAATAATGCAACAATATAGCATAACCTTGTCATTGGTTGGTTATCAAAATAATGATTCGGAAAGGAACTTACAATTATTAACAGTGAACAGTATGATTCTTAATTGAACCATACAACTTAGCTCAGTGCACATAATGCATAATTTTACAAACTGTAAACATCAAGGTTGAAGTGGCTTATCCTTTTCCTCCTTGTAGAAGGCTTCATAAGTCTGCACTCTTGGCTTGGATTCTGGCGATTCTAATTCTTCCATAAAGCTATTGGTCATCTTAACGAAATCATTCATGTGAATTTGTTTCCATTCCTTCCAAATACAAAAATCAGAATTATGAGAGGAAAATAGAAAAAAATAAAACGACTTCCAGCATAGGGGATGCATGAAAAGGTACTTAATTTGAAATAGAACTGGAAACCAAAAAATTTAAAGTTACCACATGTAAAATCTAACGACATTGACACGAACTATGTATATCAGACAAAATGACAATATACTCATTATTCAATGTATATTAAGTTATCATATGGAGTGAGTGAGGCCTTTAAGATTTTAAACCCTTAAGATTTTTAACTAAAATAAAGAAATGCTCTCCCAACAAGTTATTCCCTCCTTAACCACACTACAAAATCAAACTTATGCTGCAAACTACAGATGAACCAAAATGCTTGAAGAACTGGACGAACTCCTTTTATAAATCCTTTAAAACCAATCATGAAGTTAAGCTTGAATAAAACCTCGATGAAGTTTCAATCACTTATATATTCATAACTCTTTAATAAGTGGTTTAAAAATCTACATCAAAGTAAACATGAGGGAAGCAAAAAGGAAAGCATAAAGAGAGGTGGTCAGCTATCTCGCAGTCACCTAACTATAACTACTATAATATAATGCCATCTGCCTTTAATTTGTACGCACAAAAACAAGTGGCCATAGCTTGATCATCAAGGAAATTAAATTATGTGTTGCCAATTACTCATGTTACACAAGCTTTTAGGCATAACATTCTCATATGATCTGGAAATCCTGTCTTCCCCAAGCTCCACAGCGGCAAAATTTCTTTAAAAATAAAGTCGCAACTACAATTGTGGCCACATTGTCAAGATATTTAGGGCCTTCGTGACCATGAAATTGAGGCTATATTGGCTGCATGTGTTTGTACAATCATCAGAGATTGAAACAAAATTGCAACCATGAATAAAACTGCAATTTAAAACATTGAATGCAACCACAAGCAGTCAAGGCTCCTCGGTCACAAATAGGCCTCATTAACTAATTTTTCCATAATATAAAGAAAACAGAAGAATAAATTTGTTTGAAATTTAAAGATCATTTCATGCTTTTCTTTTGTCCCCAAAACATTCTTATATTGATTCTGGATGGAGGAAATGAGAATAAGAAAGACGGCATGCTCACCTCAAAGTCCCACTCTGAATATAAGTTGGGGTCATTTCTATTGCCCCAAACATATGCGTAAACTTGCATCTTTTCAGACTTGTCCTGTTACAACATATACTATCATTCTTCTAAGACTAGAAAGCAATCAGTAAGATCATAAGTATGTTATAATAATTAGCAATAGGTTAATGGATGAATAGAAAGTGAAATAAAGACTTACCGCCAAGAAAACCTCAACATCAGTTCTAGTATATTCATCATCCTCGAACTCATCTAAAATATGCAGTTCAACTCCCGATAAACCAAGAAGCACCTGATCAAATAAAACAAGAGTAAATTACAACGATACCGAAGTTCCATAAATTAGACGCCATACTTCTTACTTTCTAACTTTTACAATAATTCCTCTTAATTGTATGAAGAAAAAGAAACCATACTGAAATTCTTTAATTATTTGAGAAGCATAACACCGTATACCTGATAAGAGAAACAACTGTAATCATTTAAAGAAAATGCAGAGGTTATGTGCAACCTCAAAAGGACGAAAGATGAACAAGAAGTAAAAGCAATATAAAAAGCAAAGCCGGAATTAAAAAAGTAGTAAATTAGAAACCATCAAACATAAGTATATACAAAAAAGAAAGAAAGAAGACAAATTCATCTCTTAAATATTCTAATTTGCATTCAGTGTTTGCACACATCATTAACCTACAAATAGAACTTGTGTTTTTTTTTTTTTTTTGAGGCATAAAAACATTAAACCAAAAAAGTAAAATAAAAAATTGCAGAGACGTAAAACAAAAATTACAACAAGAGTTAGGAAAAATGTGAATGGGCATGATTTTGCTTTAGAGAGAGAGAAATCGATGGATGAATAATTAGGAGGGATGTGCAGAAAGAGAGGCATACCCTGCCATTAACTTTGTCATTGTGTACGGGGAGAATAGCGGGATAAACGCGACCTTTGATCTTAAATCTGTGACTGCAAATCAAATACCAATTGAGAGAAAGGGGAAAATCGTCGGTTATGAAAATGAAAGGTATAAAATGTGATTTGAAGGAGTTGCAGAGAGAGAGAGAGAGAGAGAGAGAGAGAGAGAGAGAGTAACTGGTCGTGAAGGATGGCAGGTGTGGTCGGAGGAAGGCGCTTCAAGAGGGTATGGACAACCTCATCGGCCAGAAGGCTACCGTAGACGAAGACGTTGTGAGTTTCGCCACCCACGCAATTCACGTTTACGCTCATTTTTTCTCTTCTTCCTCTTCACTCTCTTCTCTTCTGTACTACTACTCCCTCTCTTGTTTACCAAAACTATCTTCTCATTTGTATGATTGTTTAATAACTGTTTTTTAATATATACATTTCACAGCTAATTTTATTTTTATTCATATAAATTATTTTATTTTATTTTTAATTTTACAGTTGTTTTTATAATTATTTTTAAAATTATACTTTTATAAATTTAATAATATTTTTATTTTTTTATTATCATAAAAGTTGGATACCCTAAACCCACGTGTTTCACAATAATACCAATAGTCTACTGAAGAAAAATTCTCAACACCTGTCTCTAATTTAAAAATCCTCAGGCGTACAACTTTTTTCCTCTGGGGAGACTATGATAAAGCGCGGTGAAATTTTCACACCATAGGAAGAAATTCATTTAAAATTTAAAATAATAATATTTTAATTATATTTGATTTATTTCTTAATTTAAAATGTTTAAAACATTATTATATTATTAAAACGGATTGTGAAATAAGTGTATTTTGTTTGAAGGAGTAAAAGGATTATTTACTTTAAATAAAATTGAAACTTAATTATTACTATAGTACCATTAAATGATCCATATTGACCAGGTGCAACAAAATTAGGCAAGACTGACAGGTTTACTGTAATTAAGTGGGCTGAATATTGTGATTCATCAGCTTACTAAAATTTTTACAGTTTTGTGTTTTATAATATTATTAATTGGTTCACTAACATCTTGAATAAAATAAATTAAAATGATTATTATACTATTTAAATATAATCAATAATTAAAATCAATTTATTATAATTAATATATAAAATTAGTTTTCAAATAATATAATGAAAGAAGTTAATCATTTTATGTTAATTTGAAGAAAATGAACCAATTAATAGGCTAGGAAATCCGATTACTTGATCCTCCCTATTTAAAATAAGTCGACCAAATCGAAAGTTGAAAACCCTTGTTAGAAACCATTCAATAGCTTATTAAAAGTTTGAACAATTATTGAATATTGTTCTTCATCAAATAAATTCGCATAATTCATATAAACTTCAAAATAAATCTAATAGATATAAAAAAAAATCAATACTTTATTAATTAAGGAATAACAACTCAATTATACGTTTTAAAAATATATGAGCAAAATTCATCAGAAGCTTTCAAGTCCACAAAAATTTCGTTAAATTACACAAAATTAAGAACAGTTTATCCTTTTTTACAACTCACATAACCCAAGCTTTTACTTAATTTAATTATACATACAGTAATTAACCAGCAAAAACTATCAGAATAATGAAATCAACCTTTCACATGCTTTACACGACAACACTTGATTTTCAGCTGTTACAATAAAAAAAATGCCGTTTCACGAACTTCACAGAAAATAAAAATCCAGTCTCAAGGTTAGCCTAATATTTAAGAGTCCATTTTTAATTTGATGCTAGAGCCTTGCATCTTGAGATCTCTTACATTTTATACCAGGACCAAAATCAAATGTTTAAAACATGAGTTGATAATTGTTTTGTTTGCAATATCAATTTAAGAAAGTATGCATGTAACTTGGGAGCTATATAATGAAACAAAGGTTAATCATAGTACATAACTCAAGGATAAAACCCGACTAAAAACAATATCCAACCAAAGTAAGCAACTACACAAATCGTTAAGCAGTTCATAAAAGAGATATGGCAAGATATAATCTATCCGGGATCCATTCAGAAACACAGCAACTTCTTCACATGCTCATCGGCTCTGGGGCACCAAGAATGTCAAGCAAAGAGTTATGAGGCTCCAGTTCCTCATGCCATAATGAAAGTTGGTCGCCAGGGTAGAAATTCCTGGTCACTCCCTCTGAGTTTATCTACAAGGATTTCAAAAGCTAAAATCAGGTGGCTTCAAATCATTGTGCATGTATATAGTATGAACCTTATTTCTAATATACAAATTATCCTTTCGAGTCAATTCAGTACACAAGGTTCAATTTCCAGCAATGAATTATGCCTCTTGCTAATTCCCCTATAAAGCCTACTATAATTCAAGAAACAGAAAACACTGGTCAGATGTCTTACTATGACGGTTCGGACCACCCCACCACTGGCGCCATCACGAGCAATAGCCAGTGAAACTGCCTTTTTAACTAAATCCTGCCACACAACATCATGTAGACAGTCAGCAAACATCAACAGGGATAACAATTTCATCCTACTAATTTCTAGTTATTTTCCATTGTTCATATCTGAAGCATGTTGTTGCAATGACAGGAAAATCAGATTAGGTCTCCAAAAACTAACATCTACAACAGTTCTTGGTCCTGAGTTCACTGTTTAACTTAGAAATAGCAACAGTAGGAATCAAAACGCATACCTCAGCTTCCTCCTTGCTCATTCCCTCTTTCCAGGCTTGGTCAAAAAAACCATACAAGTAACTAGAGCCAGATCCTGCAGAAAGACACATCGAGTAAACCATAAGGTTAACAAACAAAAGTCAGCAACCCAAGGAAAAATCTAACTGGCTAGCAGTGAAAAATTTAGAAATAAAAATAAGCTCAACACAAAAACCCATAAACCCATTTGCAGCAAACAACGGTCCAGGCTTACTCCAGATTGACATCTAAAATCATGTATACACCACAGACAGATACAAGACAAGAAAATAGGAATGCGAAAAAAAATTATAATTATAGGACATGCTAGGGTGGGCAATTGATAATAAGACAGGTACCTGATATCCAATTAATATTATGGGCAAATGATACAAGCAATATATGTATATAGGGATATTCACATTAATGGCAGGACATGAATACAGAAATCATAACAACAAGATTGTCATAAATACATTTTAAAATTAAATACCTCCAATAGCAAAAGGTTGCTGTACTATTGTTCCACCCAGAGGGACGCCAAAAATTTGTCCACCTTCATATTTATCCCAACCTCCAACAATTAACCCAGTCTCTAAGAAATTCTGCCAGTGAAAGTTAATTTACAATAAAGTTAAATATCAGTTATACCCCACTCTCCAATAATAAATAAATGGAGAGAGAGAGAGAGAGAGAGAGAGAGAGTGCTAGGACAATCCATCAGGTTAACACAATAATGGAACATTTGATAATCTTTGGAATAAGAATACTAAATTTCCTTTATCGTTTGAATGTGAAAATTCTTATCTAGAATTGAAAATGGTTAGCATAAATGACAGCTATGTCAGGAAATTGCAGTACATCGTTCCCAGTTGATTCTCCTTCTCCCACTCAACCAATATAAAAGGTCTTTGCAACTTCAAAAATGTCCCCTAAAACCCCTTCCAAAGTTATACTAATACTAACTGAAACTTTTCCACAATCACGATTACCTAAACTTAAAATATTTCACTATTCTGATCTTAATAGTCAAAAGTGATGTTGAGTTGCTCAGTGAGATCTATGATTAAATATTAGAGATGATTCGTTAAATTGGCATTGTGTGATATTCCTTTAATGAGAAAATTCTAACAATTGAATCTGACTCATCCACTTCACTGATCAATTAATCCAGTTCAAAAGTGATGACCAAAATTTCAAGTACAGGAGTAAAGGTGTCGAGTTGGGCAAGTTTTGAAAAATCTTCTTCCAAAGCAATCACTATGATTTTGGTCTATACATTTCTCACAACTCTCGTTTTGTAGTATATACTGGTCTCTTCCTCGTTGAAATTGGATATAAATGCTATGATTACAGCTCAAGTGCTCTAGAATAAAAATAATACAATGAAACAGCTAGTTTTAATAAACAATGTGAAATGAATTTAACATTTATTTAGCCCAAAGTCTCAACTTTATCAATTTACAGGTGTAAGGTCTAAATGAACCTGATAATGTATCACCAAGGTGAACAAGAAAACATTGGATAATTCAAGCTTAAGCAGAACAAGCCTTAAAGCCAAATCTTGTGGAAAGAAAGTAATGCATAGAGCTCAGAATTCATACTATATCACTGATGGTGAAACTCAACCATGCAAGTGAATTACAAAGAGCAGGGCTTAAGGTCAAACCTTGTTGTTGTATGAGAGAAGCCGGACAAGGTTTGCAGCAACTTTAACTGTTGCAGGTTGTCCAAGTTGTATCCTATAGAAATAGAAAAGTTTCAATAAGGTAAATATCACTGTAAACACACATTAAATCATAGTCCAAAACTTCAGCCTCCAGCGGAGAATATCCAATTAGCATATAATGAGGGGAATAAAGTCACTTACGTGTGTTGATGGAGGAAGTAACGCACATAGTCAGATACAATCTGAGAATCTGCAGCCTGAAAAATAATGCAGATTATAATTTGTTCATAAAACTATGACAGTGGATGAGAGATTCCGTAATCATCTTTCTTCCAGATTAGAATACAAACATGTTCGGTATCACACGAGGCTAGCACGAAGCGAAATAATTAATTACGTTATTAATTTCAAAAGTCCAAACAGAACTTACAACGAAACTCCATCCCCTCACATTGACAAGATTTTAGTGACAGACAAACAATTGAAAGTGAGCAACATATATAATGTAAGAAATCGAGGGGAACTTCGGTAATAACATACCAAACAACTAAAAGCCTCATTCTCCGCCAATACATTCAACTAACAAACTGTGTATGAAATCGCATAATTTTAAACCTTAACAAAAATGTTCAACGCCATATATTATGAGGAGTGAAAAGGCATATATATAGACACAGCAAGCAAGCAAGTACATATCCATATTAACAAAAGCACGAAGCAAATCCAGGGTGATTACAGGCACAGATCACCATGAATAACACAACAATTTGGCATCTACAAAAGAGTCATAGGATGGAAAGATAAATACCGATCCAGAACGACAGACATAGACATTATCAGTGAGCTGTGTAATTTTGTCTGATGCCCGGTTGGCAACATACACTCCTGCAAGTGGAAAAAGGACCCAATATTACTCCCCAAATTAACAGCAATAATCCAATCTCGATTCTAAAAAATGAAGCAAGGAATTAATCACCCAGAGGAAGAAGCTGTTTAAAACACTGAAAATGAAAAACCCTAAATTAATTTGGGTTTGGATTTGAGCTCGAGAAAGAGAGTGTACCGGTGCTGGTTCGAGAATCAGCTCCCAAAACGACACCGTCTTTGTAAGTAACGCCGATGATAGTGGTTCCCATGGAATGGGGAGCGCTGAAATCGACTTTCTGATCCATGATTCAACAGCGAAGCAGCAAGAAGAAGAAAAACGAAAGAGTGAAAATGTTGAGAGTGCCCTAATAAAGCATAAGAAGAAATCAAGAAAACAGGTCCTGCTTTACATATTCTTCGTTAGACTTGTTGCATAAGTTTTTTATTTTTTTTATTTTTAAAGAAGAGAAAAGCATTCATTAATTTATTATGTTATTATATAATATAGCCAGATATTATATACAGGATGGAAAAAATACATGCAAGATTGTATTCCCGTATATTATCATCTATACTGTATACTCATATATAAAAAATTATATATTATTTTGATAAAATTAAGGCTTAATTGATTTTTTTTTCCGGTATTTGTCGGCATGTTTTAATTTAGTCTCAATTATTTTTGGTTTAATGTCATCCAATTTTTTAAAATGATTTTTAGGTCCTTTTGATTAGATTGTTATATATATTATCTATACATGTCATACATAAATTCGTAATATTTTTATTTTTAAAATTTTTTTATTTAAAAACTTATCACAGTATCACTTTATTATCGAATTACGTAACAGTGTCATTGTTATATAACAAATTCATGTGTCACTCGTACATGTTAATTTTAGTGTGACCATGTCTTTTATTCAATGTAATTTCAATATTTAAAATTTTGATTTAATATAGTTTTATTTTTTTAAATGATATAATATCATTTTTTAAAATAAAATCAAATTGATAATTAAGTATAACGGCAACTTATATATACATATTACAATATTATTTCAAAAATAAAATGAAATTGGTAATTAAATATAATAACACTTTATATATAAATGTTACAATATCCTTTTGAAAAAAAAAAATGCTTATTTTAAATTTATAATTTTTTAAAATATTAAAAATGCGTAAGAAAATGACATTTCTATTTTCTTAATTATAATATTTAAAATAATTTAAAAAATAATTCTATACATAAGTTTAATGTGAGAAATATAAAACTTAAATATTTCAAGTATTACTTAACTTTTACATTTTTATAAAATTTTAAGTTTAAAATATTAACTTTTTATTGAAATTAAAAATGTTAAAAAACAAAATTAATTTAAATATTTTTGTGGTGTGATTTGATCTATAAATTCATATATATATATTAATTAAATTTAATTATTAATTTGGTTTCATTTTATATTAGAGAGGAATAACTTTGTTCCATTAAAAGGAATGGAAATTAAATTGAATCAAAATTTTAAATATAATGACTAAATCGAATATAAAGCACTATCCTATGTTTAGTAGCCAATAATATTATTAGCTTAAGCTTTAACTCGAGTAGGATGGACACATGGAATTTAGTGTGAATCAGTAAGGATCATGCAAAACTAAATACTATTGGGTGATCAACAATTAAGTAATATCATGAGAAAGATGAAAATAATCCAATCAGAAAATGAAATAGAACATGAAATCATAAACTTTCAAGTAATGAGAGGAGACTAGACTGACTTCAACTGTGTGTCTCTTGAAGAATGAATCAACAATTCATACGTGTAAGATTTGACACATTAAAATATTTTAATATAATTTGACTAAAAGAACTATATACATTACTTTTTTTAACAATAACTTAAGACTCGTCCAATATAAAAAAAAAATAATAAAAACCATTTATATATATGCAGTGGAATAATTCTCCCATACAAGTATTGATAAAAAAAATGGATTTTAGTTCAAATTCATTATTAAGTGTTATTTTACTTTTCTTCTTTTCAAACGTGTTATTCCTTAAACCAAATCATGTACGATCAGATGTAAGATTGATTATTACTTAAACCAAATCATGTACGATCAGATGTAAGATTGATTACAACTTTTTATGTAAAGTGAGAATAAAAATGAATTTAAAGACTTGAGTATGTTTTATTAGATTTTGTATGAATTGACAAGATATTATGTCACTCATAATAATTTTTTGATAGATTAAGTGGTTAGTGATACATTCTTGATGTTCTTTTATTCAATTATTTATTTATATAATTGTTAATTTAATTTTGAATGCTCTAAACTATGATTGGATGCTTGTGTCTTGGTTGGATGATGCTTGAATTTTTGGTAGGCTTTATAATTATAAATAAGTTACATTTTAGGATCAATAAACCTTGGTCCAGTCATTATTTTGGTGCACACCTGAAATTAACTGTATAAGAGGTTGAATATGTAGTCAGGATCTAAAATTAATGCGAAATATGGTAATTACAATGTGTTATTATAGTCAACAAATTAAGTTTAAACTAATTTTGAAAGAGAAAAGTTTAAGAGATGGAACAGTGGCATTTAGGTTTTTTTTTTTTTTTCTTTTTTAGAGTGCATTCTAATTTATGCGAATCTGTTCCAATCAAATGAGTGGAGCCTAATTGAACCCAAAAAACCTAAATTAAACCCCAAATGTTGCCTTCCTCTCTTTAATTAAAAAACCGAATTTTGGGGGACAGAGACTCTACGACTCGCAGGAACCCTTCTTCTTCCTCTGTTTTCTGGTTTCGACTGTTTTCACAAGTTGGGGAGCGCTGTTCCTTTCCTTTTTTATTCTCTTTGGTCTGGCTTGGTTCTGGCAGGGAGGCGGGGGCTAGGTTCGGTGGCTCAGGCGCGGCGGCTCTTCGTGGTTGTGGGTGCCACCGCGGCAGCGTCTCAGCAGCGTGAATATCTCTCTTCATTCTGCATATTAGAAATTCTCCCAGAGAACTTAGCCCATTCTCACGGCTAATTCGGGACTTGTGTGGTTCCTCATGTTCTCTTCCTATTGATTTACCCATTTCATCTCTGCTACCATTGACATCAACACCATCATCAAATACCCCTTTCTCAATAATACCCTCTGGTTGATTCAGAAATTTCTCCTCCATGTTATCTACTTTATCCACTTCACTTTGAATTTCGTCCCTTGAGGGACCACTACTGGACTTAGCATCAAACGCAACTAAAATTAGAAACTAGAAAGCCTAACCCGTTTCCAATTTCTTTCCCACTGCAAAATATACTCTGCCGCAGGTAAGACGCAAACAAAAACTGATTTTACTAACAATGAAGTAAAATATGTGGTTCTGAAGGGAAAAGAGGAATGAGGAGGCGCAAGGGAGTATGTCTCTTGAGAATTGGGGTTCACCCTTAGCCGGGGAAGTGGGTCTGAGTTGGTTTGGAAGTTGGGCCGGCACAGGCCCAGAGTTCGACTTTTGTTGGATTTTGATTGTGCTTTGCAGAGACAAAAATATTAAAAAAATAAGATAAATAAAACTTAAAAATAATATATATACATAAATAAGTGCAGGTCAATAATAATAATAATAAAAGGAAAATAAAATTAGAAATATGAATAATTTTGGGTGAAAAGAAATAGAAAAAAAAATAAAAGAATTCGAGTGAAATAATTCAATTGTTATTAATTTGGTTTGACGTTGGATTAAATTATATAATTATAATTTATTGTTGGGTTAAATTATATAATTACAATTTTATTATTAGATGTGAAACTTATTAGGAGTTCATATTAAACTTACATTGGAATATCAATAAGATTAAGATTGTATAAATTAATGTGTGAATGATGTGAAGGAGAGAATTGGGAATAGTTGTTAAGTTTAAGGTAATAATGAATATTTGAATAACGTGGGAGCATGGGTATGGACGATCAATACACGATGTTTAAATGGATGTTGTGGGAGTATGAAAGTAACGGATGAATTTGTACTTAGTAAATCCTGATATTATTTGTCGTACAATATAGGATAACGATTCTTTTTTACCTTGTGTGTGAGAAGAGACTGATGTTAGTATGCTGAACTTTTTTTGTATGGAAAAATGGTATATTACTTAGTCTTTTTGTGGCACGAAAACAGGTCCTTTATGCAAGATGGCGTTCAAACCTACTCAAATTTTGATCATTCTCTAAATCCTAATTTCAAATCTTACATAATCTATTCTATTCCTAATTTGGTATGCAAGAACCCTAATTTCGTTATTTTTAAATTCAATTTTTAGAAACCTATCTTATGCTGCATACGTCAATTAATAAATTTAGCTCATAAATAATCAACTACACAAATTTTTCACATTCAATATAAATAGAAACTAACAAAATTATTAAACCTTTAAATCTTTTATAATATAGTACATTTAGATTAATTATACTTAACCCTACAAGTGTGGGTGTAAAACAAAATAAATTCAATTATTTTCTACTTACTTTTTGAACTCTTTAATGTCTCAAAGTTATAAATTTTGTAAATGATTAAGTAAAAGACAAATATAATAAAAAAATAAAATTATATATATATATATATATATATATTTAGTTTCTTGCAAAATTAGAATTCATTTATATCCAAACTATCTAATACATTCAAACTTTAAAAATAAATTAATCCAATTTTAAAAATAAATAATATAGTGATCTCAACTCCACTTAACCTAACTATGTTAAAATTAAATAAACATATTAAACAAAGTTTCATTTGTAAAGTTTAAGCATACAATTAAAATATTTAGTTTGTAGCATTAATTGAAAAAGTTTTGTTATTACAAGCAGAAATGACTATGAAGGGTTAGATTTCACGAAGAATCGGAGAAAAATCATCTAGCAAATGTATTTTACTCGTGCAACATGAAGTTTGAACAGGAAATTTTTAATCTAATATTTGAATATAAGTTAATCAACTAAGTAAATTTAGCGAAAAGTGACTTCATGATGGAGGAAATTGGAGAATAGCTAAAAGAAAAAGGTAAACCCCGTAAAGATTAAGGCGAGTGCCTTCAAAATCTTGTTCTGCAAGGTTCGGTTGCGTCATTATGGATATTAATCGTAACTGAATTGTAGATTGTTATGGTTTAATTAACTACTAGCCAACATACATGATCAAGAAATAGACGAAACACAAATAGGTAAAAACTTGCTCAAAAGAAAAGTATCATTAACTAGGTAGGATTTTAGGATTGGTGTGAACGAAATAAATATAAAGATTAACCTTTCTCAAAATTATAACAGTGTAAATGTCAAAAGTCTCCGAACATTCCAATTCAAAATATTGCCCTCCCTGAATTTAAAATGGCCGTAAAAGAGGGGATTAACTATATGATGTTACTTGAAAATTGAATGAGGGTTAGCAGGGTCCGCTAAATCAGTGTAGTTGCCGAACTCATCGTCAGTTTTCTCTGGTCATCACCAGCCCCCTCAAAACTCACCCATCCAAAACAATAGGTTCTGGCAGTGGCTGCAGTTGACGGGCAGGTATGGATACATGAGGAGGGTGTGGAAGTTGAGCTGTTGCAACATTTGTTAGCACATTTCCCACTCCAAGTACTTTCCTCACTTCATTCGCAAGCTCTATCACTAAGTTATCCTCATGGCCTGAACACCCCAACGAGAATAAATAAGAGTGCTGCTGGGTCACACAGACAGAGAATAGTTTTTACTAACTGCATCTGTATGTGTTACAAAATAACTCACCAATATCATGCATAGCCTTTTCTAGAAGGAAAAGATAGTCCCTGTTGTTTCCGCAAGGACCATACGCAGTTGCTATTTGCCTGAATGGATTGCCAAAATTATTAGTGAAACCAAAGCAGCACAGGTTACCACTTCCCCAAATAAAAATCAGGAGAAAAATGTATGCAATATATATATATATATATATATATATATATATATATATATACACACACACACATACCTAGCCATGTCTTCCAGTGGGGCAGGTCCCAGGTAGTATTTGTTGTTCACTTTGTCTGGAGTTGATGTAAATCTGTAGATTAACATTATATCTATTAGCAAACTTGACCTAGTCCTCGTGAGCATGAACAAAGCAATTGAAACTCTGCATTTTTTATTACTTATTTTGAAAAAATTATTGCTTATTATATGCACTCTCCGATTGACCTTTTGGAAAAACAAATATTTCCCCAGAATGTATACTGGTATCTAAAAGCTAAAGAAAATCATAAGGAATGTCAAAAATGACATACACTATTACGTCAGTCAAAGCAGGGTGCTGTGAATCTCCTTCCTGAAGAAAAAGATATTAAATTAGTATTGATGGCAACCAAATACTACAAATGACAACGATCAGTTGGGTGGAAAATATTCCAAGATTGCGTCACTCACCTTGAAGAAGGTTACTATAGTTTTTCTGTCATATTCACATTCCCGTCGCTCCAAATACTACACAACAAAGAAACGAACAATTGAAGCCCGAACGTACATAAATTCGCTAAAAAGGTTTAAAAAGTTTAGGATGGTCATTGCCACATTTAATCTGAAATCACTAATGAAATACCACAACCTAAAAGTCCATTTACTTTTAAAGAAATTCTTACGACCCTTGAAATTCTTCCAAGTTACATTAAGGTTAAAAAGCTAGTTTGGTAACGGCCAAAGGTGAAATTTTCTTCTACCTGCATAGCCAATTTTTCCCTTTCAGGGCCTCCTCGAACACAATAAGCAGTTCCCCACTGCAGAAAGACGGAATAATTATACGAAAATAAATCGAAAGATAACAATTAAGTACAGAAACAACATAACAAGGCGCTTACGCAAATAGCTCCTTCTTTCTCCTCCAAAGTGCAAGTTCTTGCTGGGCTTTCTGGGGTTCCCCTGTGATCAATGCACGCTGCAAATGCATAATGAAATGTCTAAGCAACTGCGGAAGCTGTTTAAATTCAAAAAGACAGGCACAAAAATTAACGAAACGTGATAAAGGGCCTAACCTAAATCGAACACGCGTCTGTAATCCTTAATGAAACCAACAATCTTCTCATCGTAATCAAACCCCGGGTTCCACACCAGTGAACCGTAGCCAAACACCCAGAAAACCATGATGTCTGAGGAAAAAAAAAATCCAACATCAGTGTTTAACATATATATTTTAAATTTGTTGCAGTGGACTACAGCAACAGATATCTGAGATTGGAAAGTTTTGTTGTGGAATTAAAACATTGCACACACAAATCATATGGTTAATAAACAGTGAACGACAGTAATGTTAATGAAGGGCATTGAAGAGGTGATATGAAAGAGAAAACGAAGATGAGGAAAAATAAAAAGGGGAAAAAGGTAAAAAGGTACCCACATTTGGATCTGGAAGGTTTGGCGAGGAGAATGAGAGAGGATTAACGAGGGGGAAGAAGGGAGGGAAAAAGAGAGGAAAAGCTAAACGATTAGGGTTTAGTCGTTTAGCTAAGATGTTAGGGTTGCAATGGCTCCTCTCTTTCTCTCTGCTCCTTCTTCTTCCCCTTTTCTTCTTTCTTGGATGGAGAAGGCGTGAGACATGCCACACACGCTAGATTAGTATTTATGGTGTGGGGGTCGCACGCCACGCAACGCGGATTCAACGCCTTCGCTGGCCCCGGAACAACCTCTCTGTCACGTGCTTCTTCTCCAACGCCTTAAAAATTTCTTTACTTTACGTAAAAATAAATCAACACACACTGTTTTCAAAAAATATAACCTTTTTTCTTTTCTTTTCTTTTACCTAGATGCTAATAGTACCTGGAAATATTACGAATCTGTGTTTTTAAAGAGGAAGAAGATACATTGAACCTAGACGGATATGGAAAAGTGAAAAATTGAATTTTTTGGAATGATTGAACCTAGACGGTTTTTTGGTAGCAGGAGGGAATTTAATGGTTGAGAAGTTGTGGTTGGTGATTAGGTTTAAGTTAGGTAACATTAGAATTTAGAAGAATTTTCCAGCACATTTGGAAATTTGAGACGATCTGTGGGACGTCTATGGCTGGCTTTTCCCATCATTGAGTGGGTATAGATTCTAATCAACAATAAATGTACAACTATATCATAAATGTTTATTAATGCTATTTTTATAGAGAAATTAATTATTAACTGACACTTTTTCCCTTAAAAATTAATTGATTAATGTTATTGTTTTTATGGAAAAAATATATTTTTTCTTTGGAATGGACAGGTCACAAGCATAATGAATCAATGAAGTTTTTATTTTTGAATTAGAAATTATTTTTATTTTAAATTTAATGAATGTCGTGATAAAAATCAATTTGTACTTTTTGAATTGAATATACTTGTAATGGTTAAATTTTCTATATAGAAAGAGAGACAAATGGGACGGTGGATTGAGAGCCACTATTCCAGACAGCCAATGGTGATAAAGAAATGACAGAAAGATGAGAAACAGACAAGAAAATCAAAAGGAGGACAAATGAAGAAAGCACGAGGAGCATCTCATAATCTTAGCCACTTGATTTGTTTTTTTTTTTTTTAATTTAATTTTTATTCAGACAAATTATACTCAATTTACTTCGGTGGTGTATGATTTATTTATTTATATCTATCAATCTAAGGTTGGATAATTTTAAAATAATGATTCGAAATTAAAATAAGTATTCTCGATGTTTTTTTATTAATTATAATAGATTGAGCCTATTCTTATAATATGGAGTTGGTTTTGTTTTTCCTCAAACATGTTTAACAAAAACAAATGATTTTCTTATTACACAGCACTACATAAAAACCATTAACACAACATGGTCTGCAATCAACTTGGATGGATAAGATGGATAAGATAGATAAGATTCATTGCTTACGACGAGCTTGAATCGCATTTCAAGTTGATAAACGCATTTTTAGTTTTTAAAGATTTTGTACAAAATAATATTTATCCCTTAATGAAAGATAAAATTGATTTATAATTTATAAATAAGAACAATTTTTACTTTTTATTTCCATACATTTGAAATTATTTCTCATATTAATATTTAACACTCCAGATTTGAAATTATCATATTTTATTAAAAAGTGGAATAGAAAATAAGACCTTGTTTTACTAGAGGAAGAGGAAGCGAATCAGTGGGAATCAACATATAGAAAAAATTATATTTTTTTCGTACACAAATTTTTTATATTTAATATTGTTTTTATTATTTTTATTTTTTTTAAAATACAAAAATTTACCTTTTTATAATTATTTTATTTTTATAATATGTATTAAATAAACATAAATGTGTGTGACATACCATTATTTTTCATTTTAACTTTCGTCATATAGTCAAAGAAAGAAATGTGTGTCACTTATCGTTATTTTTTATTTTAACTATCTTCATTATAGTTAAAGAAAGAAAAGTAGTCAAATAAGTTTATATTGCTGACGTGATTCTGGAAATGGATATGCTACGTTTTCTTAAATTATAAATTTATAATATATTTTTTCAAGGTCTCAGATTCCATGGTCTTTCTTTACTGTATTTTGGCTTATCTCCAAATAACAAACATATTTCAATAAGCAGAAAGTCAAGGATGGAACGTAATTAGGTCAAAAGTGTCAGGTACAGCCAAAAACTGTGTTTTTCTCCCGGTTGCGGTGTGCAGCTAAGTGTCAAAAGTAGAATTTCAATTTTGTGTTATTTACAGTAACTTTGAGGAATCTTGTTGACTAATTGAATGATGTGGTACAGGAAACGATCGCCGCCGGCGAGTCTGGTGGTGACGAGTCCGATCGAATGGAGAAGGGGTCATGGTATGATGGTTTGGTTTGAAGGTGGATATCAGTTAGGGTTAGTTGTTCGCTATTTGAAGAAAGGAAAAACGCTGTGTGACCGTTGAAGAGGACGCCGAAGATGACCGGCGCCGGCACCGGTGATTGAAGCTGTCGCCGTCGTGGTTTGGGCGAGGCAGCTGCATGGTGTGATTGTGGATGTTTCTGATGTTGCGGAGTACGTTATGCAGAAAGGAGGAGAAGCTTCTCCTTTAGTAACTAAAAAAGAAAAAATATAATAATTAAAAACATAATGATAATTAAAAAAACTGATTATGGCCTTGGCCCAGTTTAGTCATCTTTTTTAGATTATACTTTTGTTTTATTTTTAGGTCGATTTGCTGTTTATATCCTTGTATTGCTGCTGTACCCCATCTTGTTTGTTTTTGTTTTAAAATTGTTTGGGCTGGGCTTCTTTCAGTTTAATTTCAATTTCAATTTTTAATAGTTTTGCTATTTGTCATTATATATTTCACTTATAGACCTCCTTTTATTTTAAATTAAAATTGCAATATACAAAATTCTATAATATTGAAAGTTATTAATTATCATGTTAAGTCTTCTTTTTACTTGATAATTAAAGTTTTCATATAATTTTAAAATTACTAATTATTATTTTTTTCTACTTGATAATTAAAGTTTTCATATAATTTCCAAAACTACTACTTATTGTGTCAAGTATTAGACTTGATAATTAACATTTTTATTCATCTAGAATTTTTAAATAAAAAAAAAGTTGATTGTAATGTTAAGTTTTGGACTTACTTAATAGTTAAAGTTTTTATAATATTTAAATTTTTATATTAATTATCAAGTCAAATTTTATATTTGTTTAATAATTAAACTTTTATCATGTTAAATATTAGATCCACTTGATAATTAAAAAATATATTAAAATTTTAAATTTAAAAGAGCAAATAGTTTTTTAAAAAAGTATATGTTTGACTTTTCATTATAAATAAAAATAAGGGAAAGGTTCGTCCAAACAAACATTTATTTTTACAAATTTGCTTTCTAAATAGTTATGTCATATTGATTTATATTTTTAATGACAATAAGTATGAGTGAGTTCGATCCTAGTTGAATCTAGTGAAAAATTATATTAATAATCACCTATTTAGCTATAAGAAATAATGTTCTTTCAATTTATATTAATAATGTTTTTTCAATTTATATTACTTGAATTTCAGAAGTTTATATAAATATAATTATACCTAGAACACTTTAATACAAATCCAAATCCACGGTTTACTTATTTATTTATTTACAACTGAATATAACACAATAAACTTCAAATGCCTATATATCATCATTAACAGTTAAACTATTTTTTAACACAAATAAAACAATCAAAAGCATGATTATTTTAATTAAAAATATATATTATAGTAATCTTAAATCTTTAAATACATTTATAATAAAAAAACAAAACTGCAACTTCTAAACTAGTTAATTTTAAAAATACATAAATTTCATAATATCTATTTAAATATATGATATTAATTTATCACTACACATAAATTTTCATTATTAAAACATTATTATTATATTGCATTGTATGTAAGTTATATAATAAAAACAATTCACATATAATATATTATCTAACTATATGAAAATTATTATACTTTACATTTATATATAATAAACTAAATATATAAATTTTTCCCAAAATTATCATAGTTACTTTTATACATTAACTATTCTCATAATATTTTAATAAAATTACAAATCGTAGATCAACTAAAAATAATTATATAAAATTCATATTATTATTATTTAAATTGAACACACATATAAAATAATATCATCTAACAAATGATAAGTTTTATTGTACCATAACACAGATATATAATTTAATTTAAAAAAAAAACATTAAAACAAATATTGCATAAGAAATATTAATCCCTTAGAGTCTTTAAATGTGTCACGGAGTTAAACTTATAACCTTCCTATTATGTTAAACTCTTATCATCTAAGCTACCATTTGTCTTTATCCTACTTACCATTTGTGTGTAGGACTTAAATTCAATATCTCATTCTCTAAGACAAGACTTTTAATCAAACAAGTTATTACAAAATTTTGACATAATAATAATAATAATGATTTAAATAAATATTATTATTTATTATCTATTTCATCTCGTATAAATATTTTTTCTAAGTCTTGTTAGCACATGGAATAACACTCATTAAGGACCACATAACGACTTACCAATAATCTAACTCTTGTTTATCCTTAACATAAATATCTAAATTGTTAGATGATGACACTATTTGAAAAATAGATAATTAGTACTCTCCAAACAAATTTCGACACCAGAGAAAAAAATGCTATAGATTCTCAAATGGGCTAAATGTGTCAATTATTTGTAAATTTTTTTATGTTTTTTCACCTTCCACCTCTTCAGTTACATTCTCTCAAATTTGATGGTAAAGGAGTCACCACTCTAGATTTTTTTAGGTCTCACACCCATCAACCAACCTCTTTATTGACTACGCTTATGAAGGTTAGGGGCTACTATACTTATTGGGTTACATAACTAAAGAAATACAAATTTTCTTTGCAAATAGGACGAGAGTTGGAGACCGGTGTCCTCGACAACAAAATAAAAATTGAAGGTTGAAATCCTCTAATAAATCCTAATATCTGACATCAACGAAAGCATTCTACAAGTTTACAACATATGACATGTTAAAGTCTCAAGACTAGTGTATTGTACACGTCTAAATACATATTGGCCATGACGACACATGACATGACCGAATACATGTTAGCCCAAGTCGACATGTACTTGAGCCACACACATTTTACTATGATGAAATAATGTGAATCAAACTAATCAGTTATGATAATTCGCAATTAAGCTAAGGAGAAAATAATTAATCCAAGATTAATACCTACTTTGGTTAAGGACAAGTGGTAAGGACTCTTAAACAATAGTATATTTATGAGGTATATTAGTTGTGTTCACTAATTATTATATTTATCATTGTCTACCTCATTTTATTAATCTGAGTCTCAAAGTGTTTTATAAATATACAACCCTAGGAGAACAAGTATATTTTTTAAAAGAATGACTACCTAATGCAAAGAGTTAAAAGTGATTAAATTTAGAAGTCTCTGTAAATGTATTCCATTATGTAAAAACATCAAGTTATGAAAGTTTTTCTACATGTAATATTATCTTTTATCCAATAATTATATTATAGATTTTTATTTTACTTTATATAAATTTGATCATATTATAATATTGAACTTTTTTTTATCACTTTTACTTTAAAGCAAGAATCATACAAAATTCATATTTCAATCATTTTTTCATCTGTGTTTATTTTTTAGGTTTTTTTAATCTTTTATATAAATTTTCTAAAGAAATTCAAACCTTATTAATCTTAATATTATGAACACAATAATAATAACAAATTAACATTTTTAATCTTTAAATATAGGACAATATAATGCTAACATATTAATATTATTTTCCAATAAAAATTGAAATTATCTCGAGCATATACACAATCTAGATTAAAGTTAGATAAAGATGTAAAAACTTAAATTTACACATGACTAGCCATCTTTTAATATTTTTCATGACTTTCTTTCATTATTCTAACCAAAGGAAAAGATTATTTAAATTTAGATAAATTAAAAAATTAAAGATGAAATTGTTTAAAACTATGAAGTTATCACAATCAATTTTATATAAAACTAAACATTAAAATTATAAAAAATACATTATTTATGTAAGATAATAAAATATATCACGGAGAGTGCACTAAAAATTTGATCTAGTTCCAAAAAATAAACTCTAATTCCACACACAAGTGAATATAGTAGTGAAAAGAACACAAGCTATGATGATACAGAGTTATACACATTCTGTTAAAGGAAGGCATTTTCTGCACTTTATTTGTCTAACGCTAAACAACCACCATACTCAGAATCCAAAGCACCATAGATAGCTCAAACGCAAACAGAGTATGAAGCAGTCCTCAATCAAGTACAAACCCAAACAGTGTTATCCCTCCACAGTTGTGGTGCAAATATGTTACTGCATCAATTGCAGATAAAATTTTAGAAAATAAATTGTTGGAATTTCAGACAAGACGAATTTATAATATATAGATAAATGCAAACTTCATTTTAGAAACTGATTCAATTAGACTTAAGTTGTCCTTTTAACATAAATTTCAAATTTCAAGTCTAACTTAATTATTTTAACGACATTGTTTGATAAAGATGTAATTTTCACCTTTCACATTATTCAGTTTTTGCACAGAAATTAATC
Source organism: Vigna reflexopilosa (assembly GCA_027742785.1). Classification (NCBI taxonomy): domain Eukaryota; kingdom Viridiplantae; phylum Streptophyta; class Magnoliopsida; order Fabales; family Fabaceae; genus Vigna; species Vigna reflexopilosa. The sequence continues at coordinate 6,599,795 of CM050918.1, read as the reverse complement.
TGGTTTTCTAGCCAACACATAATAAACATTTTCAAAGAAAATATCTGTAAGACAAAATATAATAATGCTCACCTAAAACTTGTCTGGTATGGAAAGAACACGGTTGTGGGGTTACTGATGTATGTATTTCCGATGAATCAGAATCAGTAGCAGAAGGACTAGGTGACACCTCTGACGTTTCGCCTTTGCACTGGTCTGATTCAGCAGATGCATTGGTCATCACCATGTGCCACTTTGCTGCAATTGACACTATCCCTTGAGCCCTGTGTGTGATTCTCGCAGCACCAGTCAAGCACAAGACAAATCCACACAACTGCACAGCAGAACAAATCTGCACCAAAAACCAGTAAATTCTCCTGAGACTTTAAAGTTCAAGCACTGTCATTGACCAAGTAAGAATATAGAACAACAAAGCTTAATGAAGTGAAGCAATAGCTTTACCACAAGGTCACCAGAATTGAAGAAGGTGGTGTCAGATTTGGATTCCAAAACCAGCAAGAGAGAGGTCAATTGACTAACCGTGATTGTGACCAAACAGCTTATTATAAAGAACCTGTATCTATGGCTTGTTATCCACAATTGTCTCCTGATTCTGACATGCTCTCTGAATATCGAGTTTGCATCAGATTCACGCCCTTCAAAGAGCTTGTGCAGTCCTTCAAACCTCAGTATCTGAAGCTCGCAGGTAAGCCTGAAAATCACACACGCCAACAAGAACAACCCCGTTCTGTAGACCCAGGAAAGCAACACCAAAACAAACACAACCCAGTTCAGGAGGGTCCCACATGGGACAGAAATTTCCACCCTGGAAAAGAAGATGATTTTGTGAACAAGTTCCACGCCGAAGGAAGGTAACACCATGCACGCTAAGTATCTGAATGCTTTCTGAATGTGGCGTGTGTACCCACGTCGGACATTGATGGAGTCATCTTGTAACACGTCTAGGAACAGGAGCTGCCTGAGCCCATAACTGCAAACTCATGCATGCATTGAATTGAAGATTCCGTTACAATGAGATGTTTCAGAAAATGAATAACTAAAGTGTCCACATTTTTTGTTTGGTACCTTGGGAAGAAACGGGAGAGGGTGAAGAAGGCGAAAATGGCGAGGGCTGATTGTGGTAGTTGGAGGAGTCTGTTGAAGCTAAAGGGGTCGAGTTGGGAAGCAGGGATGTGAACGAAGAGAGAAGTGAAGAGAGGGACAGTGATGGTGAGGAATACGAAGACAACATAGGAAACGAGTTTTGTGAGGAAGGAAGAGTGGTCGAGAGCACAACATCGAAGGGTTGTGCGTAGGTTTTGCAGATCGTGGGTGGCATGAGATGGTTGTCGGAGGAGCAAGGGAATGTTGAGTTGTTGGTGTTTTTCCACGAATGATGGACTTCTGATGGAGGAATCAATGTCAATGATGATGGTGTTGTTTGATTCTGTGGAGGGCTTCATTGCTGGGTTTCTTTTGTGTAATATGAGACACAGAAACAGAGCAACGAAAAGTGAAGAAACAGAGCAATGGGTTTCTGAGGGTGTTCTTTACTTACTGTTTATGAAGAAAAATAGAAAGGAAAAAAGACAATAAATATCTTAGTTTAGAGTTTTAAAGAAACTTAATTGAATTATATAGTAAATTGTTTAAAAAAAGTGGCTGTTAAAAACCATTTTGCTAACTAAATATGATTAACAAAGGAATAAAGAAAGAAAAGTATAAACCTTACTTTGCGTTGTGAGAATTCTTCAGGTTACATGTTAAGCTAGGAATAATGAACGTTTAATTTAATAATAAATAAAGTCTGTATTTAAATTTAACCATAATAAAATTATATATATATATATATATATATATATATTAATAAATAAAGTTTAATATAGTGTAATTTCATAATTTAAAATTTAAAACATGTCATGGTAAAGTTTTCCGTTGATCCAATCAAGGTACTTTATTTAATTGCAGAACTGATATAATCTTCAATTTCAGCCAATCTATCCACTGGGTCTCGGTTAAATCAAACTTATATAACGCCCAGATCAGTCGTAAAACAAATTAAATAAGCAAGATTAAGATAAATGACATAAAAAATTAATTGTTTTTATATACAATAAAACCTAGCTTAACCTTACTTATTTCGATGCCTAATTGGAAAGTTAAGGGGGAAATCATGAAATGATAGAGTTTAATTTTATAATAATATATTGGTATTTAGTTGTTGTCATGCTAGTCTTCAACGGATCATTGTCTACCTGTCAATTTATTTTGCTTTTTTTTTTTATTGATTGTGACAACAATTTAACTTTCATTATTAAATTTATTTGTGATCAAATCACTTTTTTATATATAAGCAAACAAAAATAAACATAATCACACTACTAATATTATTAAAAAACCCTTCGAACCTCTTACACACGACGTGTTGTTTCAAATTATTATCCTCTTCAATAGCAATTAAATATTTATTTTTTACAAAACCATGGTTATTTTGAATATTTTTTCTATTGAGATTTAGATAAAAAATAATACAATACAAATTGATATTCATTTCACAACACTTAATAAAAGTAAAATGATTTTAAAATAATAAATTTTTATAATTTTTTGAAAAAGTAAAAAGTAAAGAAAATAATATCATATAAATATAAAAGAATTATGTGTGTTATCATTTTTTGGGATTTATGATAATGCACAGGTGTTTTTTTTATCTTTTCAAAACTTTTTTTAAGATTTTAGTGTATTAGATAAGAATAATTTGGAGATGAAGACATAAGTGATCAAATCCTGATTAAATCATTGCATTAATCCCACATAAAATAACAATGAATCTGAAGAACAATATTTTAGAAAAATACACTAAAAAATTATTAAATGAAATGCTCGCAGTTAATTGTTGTCGAGTTTTTTTAATAGAAAAAACCCAACAACCTCGATGAAGAAATTCATAAGAATAAATTGAATCAAATACGCATGAATTTATTTTATTAAATATATCACAGGTAACAAAAAATTAAAAGAACTAAACTCTCAACAAAACATGATAAAATAAAATAAGAAAACATGAGTAATTTGAATCTCTTTGCATGTCGTGTAGCAAATTCCTATCATAACAAACACGCAAGACAAATAGAAGTCACGCAAAATTGTTGCTATGCATAATTTAGAGACGACCAATGTGATAGAACGCATCACCTTCTCCAATAACAAGAAATGACAGCTTTTAACCAGGCCACAACCAACATTATAAATAACCATTGAACAAATGTATCTTTGGAAATGAAGTCCAAACACTTACATTATACACAGGCCGGCCTCACCAGCTCATTCTTCGTGGGAAGAAGGATCTTGTCCTTGTCAATGTCACCCCACAAAATGCTTAACATTTCTCATATCCCTTCATCTTCTTTATCCTTTTTCTCCTGCTTCTAAACTCGCCAACAAAAACCTTTTCTCCAAATTCTTATGGCGCATATGGTAGAGTACTTCTGTCTTCTCATGCTCTTCACTTGTTTTTTGCCTTCACTCGCTGACAATGCTCAAGTTCTGATGAACTTCAAAACATTCTTGTCCAATGCTGATGCTTTAAGCAACTGGGGGAACCAATCAATCGGTGTGTGCAGCTGGACTGGTGTACTGTGTTTCAATCAGAGTTTTCATGGCTTGAGATTAGAACACATGGGGCTGGGTGGCACTGTTGACGTAGACACGCTGCATCTGTTGTCCAATTTGAACAGCTTTAGTGTCATTAACAACAACTTCGAGGGTCCAATGCCCGAATTCAAGAAGCTTGTCAATTTAAGGGCGTTGTTTCTGAGCAATAACAAGTTCTCTGGTGAAATCCCAGATGATGCTTTTGATGGCATGAAACGTCTCAAGAGAGTATTCTTGGCTGAAAATGAGTTCACTGGTCATATTCCTACGTCCTTGGCTCAATTGCCTAAACTTTTTGATGTGGACATACATGGAAATAGTTTTGAAGGAAACATACCAGAATTTCAACAGACTGATTTCAGAGTGTTTAATCTGTCTTACAACAAATTAGAGGGTCGAATACCAGAAAGCTTAAGCAGCAAGGATCCAACTTCATTTGCTGGTAAGTTGACAGCCATCTATGCTCTCTCTCTATAGTTTCTACCAATGGAGATTATCTAGTTTTTATTTGTTCTTTTTCGTTATTTGTTGCCGTTTATTTTAGCCTTAATTGGAACATTCGATGACATGTTGACATCAGTGTTAAATGTCGGAATCTTAATCAAGGAAATTTAATTATGGCAACGACTATATGAAGAAAACTCTTCAGCATTTGAATGCAAAATTGAATACAACAGTCCATGATAATGAATTCATGGTCAGCTCCAAGTGTTCATTCACCATAGATAGCTGTTACACTAAGGTGCATCATGCTGCTTGAAATTGAATTTTCTGATCTAATTTTTCTAGCGAAACAGGTAATCAAGGTCTATGCGGAGATCCTCTAGGCCCCTGCATTGGAAGCCCCACCCCACCATCGGACACTGATCAACCGCCAAATTCACATACAGAAAAAGAAAACAAGAAAAAACGCATTATTCTAACAGTTGTTGTAGTGGTGGGGGTGATTGTGCTGGCTTCAATAATAGCACTCTTGATAATCCGTTACCGTCGAAAGAAACCCGTGCTGGTCAAAGATGCACAACCCCAGAACGTTACTCCATTTTCTAGCGAGTCCAAATCCATTGTTGTGACAGCTGAATCCAAGAAAAGTGAAGATGGAGGGTTGAACTTCGTCGGGAACCAGAGGGAGGGGATTGACTTGCAAGACCTGCTAAGGGCCTCGGCTGAGGTTCTTGGGAGTGGCAGCTTTGGATCCACTTACAAGGCCATGCTTCTGAACGGGCCAGTGGTGGTGGTGAAGAGATTCAAGCACATGAATGACGTGGGGAAGAAAGAGTTTTTTGACCACATGAACAGGCTCGGAAAATTGTCACATCCCAATCTACTCCCTCTCGTTGCATTCTACTACGGAAAAGAAGAGAAGCTTTTGGTTCATGACTTTGCTGAAAATGGTAGCTTGGCCAGTCATCTTCACGGTATGACCCATTACTATCATCGTTATTTAACTCTTAAATATCTGAACTTTAGATTCAGTTTCTTAAAAAATTTCCATACCCATTTGGGTAATGTTGTCTGTAATTGATTTATAGGAAGAAGCGGTGTTGAGTTGAACTGGGCAACTCGTTTGAAGATCATAAAAGGAGTCGCGAGGGGATTGGCTTATCTGTACACGGAGTTCCCCGACCAAGCATTACCGCACGGCCATCTGAAATCATCAAACGTTGTACTGGACAGTTCCTTCGAGGCTCGTTTGGCAGAGTACGGACTTGTGGCGGTGGTGGAGAAGAGCCACGCTCAGCAGTTCATGGTGGCTTACAAGTCTCCAGAGGCGAGCCAGACTGAGAAGCCAAGCGAGAAGAGCGATGTGTGGTGTCTGGGGATTCTGATACTGGAGCTTTTGACGGGGAAGTTCCCTGCGAGTTATCTGAGGCATGGGAAGGGAGCGAGTGAGGATTTGGCGGCGTGGGTGAACTCCATAGTGAGCGAAGGGTGGAATGGGGAGATGCTTGATAAGGAGATTCCTGGGAGAGGGAGTGGAGAGGGTGAGATGGTGAAACTGTTAAGGATTGGAATGGGATGCTGTGAATGGAGCTTGGAGAGTAGGTGGGGTTGGAAGGAAGCTGTGGCAAAGATTGAGGAGTTGAAGGAGAGTGACGATGGTGGTGACGGTGGAAGTGAACGGGATCATCTCTACTCAGTTTCTACCAGTCTCGATGACTTCTCTCTCTCACAGTCTATTTCATGATCAATGGATCTTCCTCCTCTTCATTTCTTCACTTCCTTTTATCTCTCTCGCTTTCAAACTCTTCATTTATTTTGTATAATATTACTCACCACAATTTTTAGCCTTGGATTTGTGTAATAAGTTGTTGGTGTTGAGATGAACCGTCTTGGCTATGTAAAACTTTCAAAGTTGTAAGGGGAAAAATAATTATTGAATAAAATCACATTTTTAATAAACTTCAATCAACCAAAATATCTATTGATATGTCTTCTAATATCACACTTTCTATAGTTTTAAACAAATATTTATTTTTTAATAATTAAAATAATATATATATATATATATATATATATATATATATCTATTTTAAAATAAAGATAAGATAAGATGAAATAAGTTTTTTTAATAACTAATGAACATCTTTTTTATCTCCTTTAAGTAAACTAATCTCACAATTTTTTTTATACAACTAAATAACGAAATCATTTGTAAATTCCATGATTACATGACATACATAAACAAATTTGTTATTAATAATTAAATACTAATAATTTGGGCAAATAAATAGTCTGGATGCAACAGTGTAAGCAAAGAAATTAAAAGGTGTTAGGAATCTAAGTTGAGATGAACGAAAAGTTTCCATAATAATATTATATTATAATAGATAATGAAGTGAATTATCTCCATAATTGTAAGATTAGATAAGTATGAATGATTGGATAGTCGGCTCTCATTGATGAATTGAACGGTTTGAGTATCGTGTGATTATAACAATTAAATTGCAATTAGGACATCTTTAATTCAAAATCATTATAAAAATTATAAATACATGTTTAAAATTAAGAAGTAGATGAATACATTTAACATATATTAATTGATTGAACTGTGAAATCTCTACTAACTTTCACGTTAAAGTATTTTCTACATGTAACTTTTCATATTGACCAAGTAGACATCGAAAATAGATAATAACCAAAACAAACATTCCAATAGTCAAAAACACACATAACAATAAATAGTTAATATTGAGCCAAGACAATAATTACATTACATACATAAATAAAGTTTTTACTAACAATCAAACAACTAGTATTATTATCAAAGTACAAAATTAGTATTACATTGTGTCTGATAATTTAATTTCTATCAAACTAATATAATGGTTTATTATGTTATATAGTTTCCTTTAAATATTACAAATAATTTTATTTAATATTGGATTGCTTCTTTAATATTTATACATTTATTTTAAAAGAAATTAAGAGACCCGAGCATACGCAGTTCTCTTACTAGTTACTTACAAAAAAAAAACAAGAAAAAGAAAATCACATTTTTACGAAATAATTTTGTTGACAGTAGTTTTTAACATTAATTTAGAGTAATCAAAATAAGAATTTTCTCACGTGTCTATACTCCTGAGAAAAGACCAATAAAAAATTGGACTGGGTTGATTGAGCAATACTAAGCCCATTGGGCTTGATCTGGTTGGTATAGAGAGGGCCCGCGTCTGAGAAGGAAAAAAAAGCAAAAGGGTAATGGCGCGAGTATGGGTGAGCTCCACATTCCCGCGCGCACTTCATTTCTCGATTCAGCGCCACTCTAACTCCTCCCTCGGTATCTTCCATGTAAAGCCTCTTTACTCTGAGATGTAAGTGCCCTACTTTTACTCTCTACTGTGTTGCTGTTCTTTCTACACTGCAATTCACGTGTGAGATTAACGGCATTCGGTTACATTTACAGTTACGGTTGCTGGCGAAGGGAACGATCGGTGACTGGTAGTGTTAGGGCTTTTGAATCCTCTTCTGCTAAACCTATGACTTGGTGTGATGGCGTTCAAGAACCACGGGTTCTCGTTGCGCCGGGTAAATTTACGTCTCACTAGTTCTTCTTGTTATTTTCTGTTCTTATTATTTCCATCTATAAAATTATAGTCGCATCTAAGACAGAATACACGAACAGGAAAACAATACCAAAATTAATTTTCGATGGCACTGGTAATGTATTGCTGCCGATCATTTATTTCGATTTATATTCTTCTTGTCAGACAATATTGTGATTGTCATACGCCATTTGGAGATATATATTTTTAATATTTTTTGCATTACTTTATAATCAGCTGTTAATGCATTTTATTTAATTATTTATTATGCGAGTGAAGATCCTGGTACCGATGGAAATGGTCCGGGACAGATGATACTGCTCCGCCATCCCAAATCTGGTAATTTGAAGAATATCCATTATTTTATCTAGTTCTCATAGTGTTTTGTTACTTATTTATATAAATATTGTTTATTGTGATTTTTCTACCTCAATTGATTACAATTTGTTAGTCCTGTCAATCACATAACATCACACACATTTTTTCTATAAATCTTTCTCAAGGAAATAGAGTTTATTAAGGCTTCTTGAACGTGCGTTCTCTTTCAGCTTTTACATATTTTTCGCTTCTTTGATAGGAAATGCAACGCAGTATCTGTTTGCAAATGGAATGCTTCAAGAACTTCAGTGGTTTAAGAACTTGTACGGGTCTTGGTTTTTGGGAGATTATATAACTGAAGGTAGAGATGTTTGATTAGCTTACGTGTGAAGTATGCATTTTGCATTGTTATTCATGCTTATGTTGCATTAGGTACCTTAGTTTCTCTCATTGATCTCTTATCTACAAATCTTTTACTTCTACTAAAATAATACTTTTTTTGTTCCTCGTCTGTCAACGCCATGTTCTTGTACTCCTAACCAACACAAAAAAATTCGAAAAATCTCTTGTTCTTTTTCGGATTGAAAGCATTGTGTTTCCTCTTAGGTCTTTCACTAATGGAGAAACTAAGCAGCACTTTAAACAGAAATTTTAATCATTGTTTTTGTTCCCCAACAGATGGTCGGTTGTATTTATCCACACCAATTGATCCTGTTTTCATCATGTTGCCTATATTTGAGGAGGCTAGAATGAAGGTAATAAGTTTTATATTTCGTTTGAGCCATGGGAATTCGAAGACATTTTTTATTTCCGAAGTATTTTCCATTTGCTTATCCTTGACCAACTATTAAACGGAACAAAAGTTTTAATTGCTCATATGACACCTTATGTATAGAACCCACCCAAACTAATAACTATAGGTTTATATCCTGAAAGAAACCTCTACACACAAAATCCATGATTCCCTTTTTGGAGGTCCGCAGAATTCCTACCTTTTAGTGTTGAGAATGGATTAATCAGGTCTAGATAGTATTTTCACCCCGAAAAACTACATCTCTGAATGTCGCTGGTTTTCTTGAAATGCACGCAGAAAGGGGATGATCTTGGCAGGTTCAGGCAATTGGACGAGATATTATTTATTGATGGCTATCCAGGATATATGCAGTTAATGTCTGTTGTGGAGAACTGTATGCGAGTTGTTTCTGAAATCAAAGGTGACTATATTCTTGTACTCTTTCTATTTACAACTTGAGTTTGAAAGTTTGCCATGTTTTCTTATGATTTAAGTTATTTATTGGGCGGATATTGGGGAAAGAAATTGAGAAGTTTGTTGTTGACTTTATGTTTTTTATAATGTTGATGATATAAAAGTATGGTGACAACATTGTTTATCATTTTCTTTTTTCTAATTCTCATGGTCTTCTAACGTCATGCATATGCAGAAGTTGGATCCTCAAAATTCTTCAGACTTGATGACTCAAAGGTTCTACGTTGGCTGTGCCATAAGGTTTGTCTATATTTCCCTTACTGTCATTTGGTTGATGTGATGTCTAAGCTTCCCCCTCATTCAGGGAAAAAAACTAGTATACGTGTGACATTTGTTAGGTTCTTGGGTTTGGAACCTAACTATGAGTACTCACAGATAGCAGAAAAATGGAAAATGAGCGAAAAAATCTTCTTATTTCAGAATGGATAGTCACTGTACAAAGCATGGGTTTGGGAGCATAACCTCCCTTGAGAGCATAACCTCTCTACAGGAAATAGTCCTAACTTTACAAAATACTTGATACCCCCTACCGTGTTACACTACCTCTATTTATAAAAGCTCTGACCCACTTCCCCTTTTTAACCGACACCCCCACACGCTTACTCCTCAACCCCTTTATCCTACCATCATATATCCTAATGTATATCCTAACATTACACCCCGCTGTAGAACAACCTTGTCCTCAAGGTTGGAACCGAAGAACTGGGACGCTTGGCTCCTCTTCATCATCTTGTTTTCATCTGAAGGGAATCCATTAGCTACTGCCCACCAATTCAGGACTGGCGGCTTAGGAGGTGACAACTCCTCCTCCACTATCTCCCATTCTTTCTCTTTCCTTTCTATTGACCCCAATACCGTTCGATTTTGAACTGTAATAGTCAATACCGTTCGGTTACTTCTTCCACTGGTCATTACCATTCGTTTTCTTCCTATAACGGGTAACGCCGTTCGGTTTCATCCTTCAATGGTCAATACCGTTCGGTCCCCTATCAAACAGTGCAGCTTCATCGCTTTTGGCTGAACAGGGCCACCGGCCGAGAGAGTGGACAACTTTGACTGCTTCAGGTCTAATTCTGTCTTGGTCCGCTCGGCAATCGTACCACTCGATCGTCCCCCCATTGTTTCGTCTTCTACCATGCTCTCATTCTCTACCTCCCGGCCATTGATTCCTCCATCCAATCTTCCCTCTGAGGCCTTCATTCCTTTTTTCAGCATGCTTCTTTCCCACAGATCCCTTCCTCCTGGACCGTTCGGTTCCTTCCGCCTTCTTCCTTGCGGGTCCGGCAGTAGACCTATCGCGTTCGCTTCCGGACGTCCACTAACGGTTTCTTCTAGACGTCCTCTTCCGTTCGGTGCTGGCCGTTCAAGACCTTTCGGATATAGCAGTACTAGACCGTTCGATTCCTGAAGTTCTCTCGGGTTGGCCGCTTGTAGTCCTAGCCCGTTCGGTTCAGACCGTTCTGTCACGTTCGGCTCGGGCAATCCTCTCCCGTTCGGTTCTGGCAATTCTCTATGGTTTGATGCTGGGACGTATTCTTCCGCAGTTCTTGACTGCTTATTGGCCGCCCCCCTTTCAAAAACGGTGCCCCCTTTTCGTTCTCCAAATCGCATCACCACTGCCCCCTTCAGGCCTTCCCAAGAACGATTCTTGGCTATCTCCTTCCAGGCTTTGAACCAGTAGCCAACACTCCCCTCCATACTGAATGTCGCTAGGTGCACCCTTTCCTCCTCTGCCACACCTTGCAACTCGAAGAACTTCTCTGCCTTTGAGACCCACCCAAACGGATCGAATCCTTCGAAAGTGGGAAGTTCTACCCTTTTCTTCCTGCTGAGTTGCACTGCGTGGCGTTCTTCCCCTCTCTCCCCTTCTTCTTCCTCTCGCTGGTTGCAAGGTTAGTCGTCCTGGTTGTGGCCTCAACCACTCAACATCCTTATGATTTCTTGCAAATCTTGGCGGATTTTAGCATAATTTTGGCGTATTGCTGCATAATCTGATCGCACTACTCTTATCTGCGCCTTCATTCTATCAACCGCAATTTGCTTCACCCCACACGATTTCGGCAGCATCACGATACGACAGTTTCTTGAAACGACAGGTTCTTGATCACTTTACCCCACTGTGGAATGGCAGCTTCTCAATCCTTCACCCCCACTGCGAAACGGCAGGTCAGACCAATTTGTTAGGTTCTTGGGTTTGGAACCTAACTATGAGTACTCATAGATAGCAGAAAAATGGAAAATGAGCGAAAGAATCTTCTTATTTCAGAATGGATAGTCACTGTACAAAGCATGGGTTTGGGAGCATAACCTCCCTTGAGAGCATAGCCTCTCTACAGGCAATAGTCCTGACTTTACAAAATACTTGATACTCCCTACCGTGTTACACTATCTCTATTTATAGAAGCTCTGACCCACTTCCCCTTTTTAACCGACACCCTCACATGCTTACTCCTCAATCCCTCTATCCTATCATCATATATCCTAACGTATATCCTAACAGACATGGTATTTGCGCAGCGCAGCAAATTCAATCCTCCATTAATTATAATGGAGGTATGATATTTGGCCTATGGATGCCTGAACTTCATCATGTGTTTTTGAGAAAATGTAACAAACACTGAAACATGTCTCGTCAATTTTATATTTGATTGCTGATACATGCATCCACCTATAAAGCAATATAGGAAATAGTTAAATTGCTTGTAGTTTGCTTTCAAACTTCTATTTATCTTTGGCTGATGTTTGACGCCATCTTTGATTTAAATGGTAGAAAACCTTTTACCTGTCGGAAGTTTGTTAACTTGGTTTGTCTTATTTTAGGTTTTTCAGCTAAAACAGACACTACCCAATTTGGACAAAAACTATGCTGTTCAATCAGAGAAAGACACATGTAAAGTGTTTATTATCATTCTGTGTTCTGTTGGCTGTTGGAGAATTTTATTCTGCTGAGGTTAAATATTAATCAAGTGTTTATCTTTTTGGAAAAAATATAAATACTTTGTATATGGAAAAGGGAGACATTTTAATATGGTAATACTTTGGAGATTTATCATGCCTTTTACTGTATTGTGTCTGTATGCATGGGCGACAGTGATGAGGGATACAATGGCAGCTTGTAGAATTAACATTTTTATTTTATGTAAAGGCTAAAATAAATGAGGAAAGATATACTATACTCTATAATGCCTTGAAATAAATAATTGAATGTTGTTCTGTTTGTTAAACCTGAGAGATAGAAAAAGGATAGTTGAATTTATCCTTTTTGTTAACAGGCTATCTATCTTCTTTCTTACTATGTGAAAATATACTAATGGTTATTGTTGTACCCTCTTATATGAGGGATTTCCAATCAAGAATACAGTTCCCTCATTCTGGATTGTGACATGAGCAAAATACACGTCTGTGTTGTTGATGTTTTCTTGTAATCTGTATTTAAATAATTGGTCCACCAATATTATCTGTGCCTGTGACCGTCTAGCTAACTATTGATTGAACGTCCATATAGTCAGAAATATCATGAGATTAATCATGATGGCCATCCTTGAGACTGAATGGTTGTAACCTACGGATCGAACGGTCACCCTTAAAAATGATTAAATTTGATGATGGTTAACTTAAGACAAAACATGATTAGTATTAATTGAGTCATGATTAGGTCGTTAATAATCTGAAATCCATTCTGAAATGCTTGTTTGGGTCGGTTGACCCATCAAACCTCTTGAATGTTGGAGGCGTCCATTGCTCGGGCTCGGGCTTCTCCATGATAGCTGGGGTGAATGGTAGCAAGCCGAATGTGTGGATTGTGTGTATCGAAAGAGCTCCCTTGCTTGCTCTTGTGCTTCTTTCTTAAACTGTCTTGGTTGGTCCTTCTACTTGTTTATTCAGGTTCGACAGGCTAGGATCGCCCGACATTGAATGTTGGGCTGTCTGTTTGTGGTGAGCGGCCGCGTTCTCGGCCTTGAACACTGCTAACTCTTCCTCGTGTCTTCTCTGCATTTGGTGTTGCATCTTCCTTATCAGCTCCATAGGATCTTGCTAGTTGCCTGAGCAGCTGTACTCATTCTTGGTGATCACCATTGGATTGTTTACTGATTTCTCGTGCCTATAGTGAGCACTAAAATGTTTTGGATATGTGTCTGTTCATTGTATCCTTGATGTCCGCATGTGTAATGTGTAATGAAGACAATAGACTTTAGATTACTAATGACCTATGATCCAATTGATATTAATCATATTTTGTTTTAAATTGATCATCATCACGTTTAATCGTTCTTAAAGGTGATTGTTCCGTCTGTAGATTATAGTTGTTTGATCTCAAGAATGGTCATCATAATTACTCTCGTAGTATTCTTGACTATATGGACTGTGACAGTCAATATTAGTGAGACGGTCATACGGTACAGTTCTTAATACTTAAAAATGCATATATGGCCTTTTTGTTTCACTGTTTTGCTGTGCATTAACGCACTTGTGTTGCCGATGCAGTGATTGATGCCGTCTCTATATTAGGAGAGTATTTGAAGGAAAAGCCTTGGCTGGAGCTTTTGTGTAACCATCTAAAGTATAGCCTTTTATAATATCTTATTTTAAAGATTTTACCTGAATATTTCTTGTGGTGATAACTTACAAGAGAAACCATAGAGGGATTGAAATGGGATTCTTTAAGATATATTCCTTAAGAATATTTATTTTTGCAGGTTAAATATACTTGAGGTTACTGGAAAAGTACAAGTATATGATGAAGGAAGTAACCCAGGTTTATGTAACGAATTACAGGTATTTGCTGGGACGGAAGAAGAATAAGTCTTTGGATTTGTTATTCATTTTGAACTAATTTGTATACTGCTGATTATCAGGAACAACGGAGTGAAGATAAGAAGGCCACAACTGCAAAGAAAGGTAGACAAGCGAAGAAGGTAAAATTGGAGACAGAATCACACAACATCAAAGATATGTTTACGAGGGCCTCCCGAAAGAAAACCTAACATTCCCTTCCCATTCTATTGGTGGAAACGGGTCATTGTCTTAGTGTATCATTTTCTAGACCTGCAAGTAGTGTGGATAAGCATTGAGTCAGCTCCTGGTATGTACCGTCCCAAAAGTCCCATTTCTTTAGATTCTATTATTATTTTTATCAATTTCGCCGTATCTAATTTTACAAGTGAGGAGTAAAGTTGGTAAAATAAATCTGACTCAGGACCGATTGGAAACACATAAAATAGATCGGATTATATTTGGAAACAGGTTTAGATCAAATTATATAAAATTTTGTTTATTCATCTTTAACAATAATGATTATGGTTAGAAAAATAAAAACAATAATAGTTTTGTTAAAATATATGTACTAAAATTTTATTAAATTATTACGCCGAACTTAACCTTTAAATATTTATTTTTAATTTGGAATTATTTTTTAGTTTATTTTTTAAATGGATTAATATATTTTTGTAGTTTGATGATTTCGGGTTTGCCATAAATTTTCCGTAATGCTATACCATTAGTCTTTTCAATCTGAATTAGGATATTTTTTATGGAGGAATCCAGTCTGCATCCAAAATAACTTGGGGTCTTTTTGTCCTATTAGATCACTGTTCTGATCGTAACCCTTTTCTCATCTGGCATCTTTTTAGCATCTCATTGAAAATACTTTATTTTAGATAGCTACAGAATGCTGGCATCTCTTTCCGCATCTCTTTGAAAATACTTTATTTTAGATAGCTATAGAATGCAACACTTTATGTAGACATTTCATTATGTTAAAATACGTTAGTTTCGGTATTTGTTAGAAAATATTAAGCACATCTTTCTTTTTTTTAATTGGTTCAAGTCAGGTTTTATTTTTTAAAATATATAATACTTAGGTTATTTTTTAATATCACAACAGCGTTAATTATGTGTTATATGTTCCTTTGTGTTTTTAAAAATTTTAATTTTTAATTTTTAATTTTATTTATTAAATCATTGTATGAGTTTCAATTTAATTTAGTTTTTTTTTTAATTTAAATAATTTTGTTTTTTTTTCAAATTAAAACTAAATTAAACTTTATGTAAATGTTATAAAAATATTTTTATTAAAATTAATATTTTAATTAAATACTTTTTATAAGATTAAATTTATTTAAATTTATATTTTACAAAAATGTTGTCAAAAAAAAATTGTCTAACTATCATTATTTTTTACATAATCAGTAAAATAAAGGTGTGAATTTAAGACACGACCTTACAATTCTTTTTTCTCAAGGTGAGGGTCTATATTCTTTCATCTCGTTATTTCTTTGATTTACATATAACTTTTTTTAGTGTTCTTTTACATTAATTTATTAATATTTTATAAAAAAAATCAAGTAATTAAGCAAATATTCTTCAACCTACCAAGATTAGCTACTTTGTATATAGTTTTAAGTTCATATTCTTAAACTTCATTATCACTACACGAATATATTTAATGTCTTACAAATATTTAATAATTTAATAAACTTGAAAAAAAAAATAGTAAAAATTAGTAACATCGTTTGGTTAACTGATTAAACCAAAGAAAACCAAATACGTGGATCAGGGTGTTTCATACGAGCTTCTATTTATCAATGATTTTTTTACTAATAATACAAAAGAATAAATTCAATAAAAAAAAATTAAGCTTAGCTTACAAAAGTAAATAAAAAAATCATAACAATCATCAAAGTTATTAAATTATAAGTTGTTAATTGTCAATCTATATATAGTTTAGAAATTTAATGTTCAATAAGACAATTTAAAGTGTAAACATTTATTAAAGTTGTTGATAAATTAGTAAGACTTTACTCTTTTAATCAAGTGATAAAGTAATTAAAGGTTCAAATACGATGATGCTACTTTAAATATGGAATAATTCTTAATTTCGTGAATTAAGATTATGTATTTGACAAGAGTAAATTAACAAGAATTGACCTGATGGACAAATTAAATAATTATCAGAGGCCATTATTGAACTATTATATGTAAATTTTCTTTGACACATATTACATGAATATTAATGATAAAAAAGATATTACATATTTTTTTTAACTCATCACTCTATAAAACTTGTTTTCATTAGTAATTTTTTTATTATTTATTTCATTTTTTAAATATTTACACAATTTTTTTGGTTTTCTTCAAATAGTATAGTGACATCATCACCACATTAAATCTAGGACATACATCTTCTTGTTTTAATCTTTTAAATATTTTTTTTGTTGTTTAATAATATTTGGTTATCGAATTTGAAGATTCAATAATTTAAATCATAAATTTCTTGGTAATTCAAAAATGTATATTTTGCTTCTTTTTATTAATTTCGTTTGATTGGAAGAATTTTTCTCACTATATAATTTTTCATGTTTTTCTTTTTCTTTTTAAGAGTATAACTTCAATTGATACAGTAAGTTTACTCAAAATTTTAAAGTATTTTACCTTTTAATATTTATAAAAAATACTAAGAATTTTTACTTTAAAACATAAATAAATATATAAATATAGTCAAAACCCGCAATTATATTATTTCTGTTCGTATCTGAAAAATATAAATTTTAAAAATATTTAAGAATAACATGATGAATGTATACTCTCTATTTATGTTGTTTATATATCAATATGTTTTGAAAACATTTTAAAGTATTTTGTTCCAAAATAATGGACTTTTACGGTTATGAAATTAAATGAGAAATATTTTATTGATACAAATTTAAATAGAAACAACTTTAAATATTTGTTAACAACTTGTCTTTTGAAGAGTGGTTCTGCATTCACTTTAATTATATACAGCGGTATGGTTGAAGAAATAGCTCAAAATATTTAAAAGTTGTAGGAAAAATAAAATGTTAAGAAGTATTATTTTGAAATTAAGAAAATAAAAAATAAGAAATTGTATGCATAAAAGTAGGTATGCACATGGAATAAAGTCAGTATACATTCATCTATTATCTAACTTCTATGTCACACATGTCTAAAAAATTTTTGTCAAGGAGTTCCTTTTCCATTAATTTTAATTTTAAAATGAGCATTAAGTAAAAAGCATAACATAAGTTTGTACGGTAGTGTTTTCAAAAAAGATACGACAAAAACTTGCTTCCATTCCGCGGTGTGGGACTTATGACCCGAAAACAAAAGAATTAAATCAAACAAAAATTATAAAAATTAAAAATATTGAACATTCGAAAAAAAATTAAATTTCACATTAAATAAAATAGATAAAAAAAAAAGAAAAAAAGTAATATTAAACCAAATTATTTTTATGAACTTTATCATCAAATTTTATATTAGAATAACCTAACTTAAGCAGTAAATAAAATAAAAAAAATTATTAAGCATCACTGACACACATTCGGACAATGTAGGCATATCAGCTTATCCGGTTCACAAGCGGAGCATATGCCCAAACTACGGAACATTTACTTTTCAAGAAAAAACGACATCAATATTAAATCAAAGACTAAAAAGAAAAAAAAATAAAAATTCTAACTGTAACATGCGTGCTTACTGATAGTTACTTCGCGAAAATTAACATTAATTTCAGGTTATAAGGATGGTGCCGCTGAATAAACTCACGTAAAGGAAGTTTTGATCTATAACTATAATTATTACGTGTTTCTTTTTTTAGTGTATGTAGTGAATAGGATTGAGTCTTATTGATCACGTCAGTGTAACATTTAAAGTTCTTCTCTGTTCCAACGCTCGCTCTGTATCATCTCCTTTCGTCTTGGAGACTCAACCTCCTCCTCCTTCTTCCTATCCACTACTGTTCATCTTCAGCTCCAACTTCAAAGGTAATTCTTTTACTTCAAAGTTTGAAACTGTATCCATCAACCATCCATTTGTTTACTTGCAGCACAAGGGCCACTCATCATCACTTCTTCTATTTTGGATTACTTCTGCTGCAGTTTCATCATACCCCCCTTTCATGGCTCTTAACTGGGTTTGATGCAAAAATCTTAAGTTATTATTCTCTGAAGTAGATAAGGGTGCTTTTAATCTTGGTATCTTTCTTTTGGGTCCATTGAAATCCACCTTAATTGAATGCAAATATTACAGTTTGTAAGTTGAAATATGCTTCTCAGTGATTGCACACTACTTCAGGTCCATATAGTTATATTTTTCAATTGAGTTATATTTGAATCATTGATCATCAAAACCTTAATTGAATGCAAATATTACAGTTTGTAAGTTGAAATATGCTTCTCAGTGATTGCACACTACTTCAGGTCCATATAGTTATATTTTTCAATTGAGTTATATTTGAATCATTGATCATCAAAACCCTATGATTGTGTTTCCATTAGGAATTGCGTGTACGTAACCCTTTCTCTGGTTATAAAGACCGACGCACCCTCATTGGAATATTCTTCCCCCTGTCCACTTTCGTACATGGTCATCCCACTTTCTAAGTTTTGTTCACACAGATATAATATAATGTTTTCCTACTCTGCTTCCTTCCAATCTCAATTGAAGGACAGTTTCAGACAAATTGAGTAATTTAGGAAAAACCAAATGATGTTCTTGACAGAACCTGTTGTCAGAGCTAAGTTCAAGGTCCTATTGATAGTGTTATGATCTTTGTTTGACATAACTTTCAAAACTCATATTTTTCTCTTGGTCAAATAGATATCAAGAAAGCTAAACAAAAGAGAGGACATCTGCTATATCAAGCTACAATGGCAGGGTTAAATTTTGAAGCCACATATACTGACAACCATGATATTCTGAAGATACTTCAAGCTGAAGGTGTTGAGTTCCTTTTATCTTCTGAAGGAAAGGTAGTTTAGATTCTGCAGAACCTCTCCTTCTATTAGTTGTGTGTTTTGATTAGTCAATAAGCTAGTTAATGAATTCAACTTGAGATCAAATGATGATTTAAGTATTTTAACTTCAAGACCATCCTCAGATGGTTCTCTTTTGTTTTCTCCAAGTAAATAAAAGGGTAAAATGCGACCTAAGGAAGCAAATTGCATCATTTGATTAGTTTTTCTTACTTCAGTTTGTAGCTAATGATTGGCATCTTTAAATCATGAGATTAGGTACCTGTGTCAGAATGCAATGGGAAAGTCATCTGCCTATTTTTCAGTGCAAACTGGTGCAGGCCTTGCAGAGCTTTCACTCCACATCTTCTTGAACTTTATGAAACACTGAGAAAGAGGGGAAAAAATCTGGAGATAATCTTCATCTCCTTTGACCGTGATGAGGATGGATTTAAAGAACACTTCAAGAGCATGCCATGGCTAGCTGTCCCATTTGATGCAAATTTGCACAGAAGACTGATTGACAGATACAGAGTTGATCGAATCCCATCATTCATTCCATTATGTTCAGATGCCATAACTGTTGAAGAAGACTTGATTGGCTGCATTGAGGATTATGGTGCTGATGCATTTCCTTTCACTAGAAAGAGACACGAGGAACTGAAAGCCATGGATAAAAGGAAGCGTGAGGAAGCAAACTTGGAAGAATTACTGAGACATGAAGAACACCACTTTCTCATCTCTGGAGATGATAGGAAGGTATTTCATTGCTTGCTTCTAGCTTTTAACTACTGTCCTATTTAGATCAGTTTTCCCATAAACCAGCAGAAGAAAGAAAGAAGGAAAATTGAAAAAAAAAATCTGAACCTAATCACATAAAGATTGACATCACTTTATGTCCAACACCTTAAGACAATAAATTGGGTTTTTCACTTTTATATAGTGTTCTGCTTTCTCATTTCTATCAAATGTGGGATTTAGACTCACGCTTGGATACCAACATAAAGTTAACTTATACAATTTAAGTTTAACTTAAGAAACTTCCATTTTTCCTTCTTATATTCTTCTCTCATCAGTGTTTATAGAAATTTTTATATAAAGGGCTTGTGTAGTAGCTGCAGAAGTATGCCATTCAGAAGTCTTTTTGTTGCAGGTGCCCATATCTGAAGTAGTTGGTAAAACCATAGGCCTTTATTTTTGTGCCTACTGGTCTCCTCCTTGCTGTGCCTTCACTGTCCAACTTAGAGATGCATACAACAAACTCAAGGCTGCAAAAGGAGACTGCTTTGAGATTGTTTTAATATCAACAGATAGGGACCTTGATGAATTCAATGTCAACAAAAGTAGTATGCCGTGGCTTGCTGTTCCATATGAGGACAGGACAAGGCATGATCTTAGAAGAATCTTCAATATAAAGGGCATTCCTGCTTTGGTTTTCATTGGAGCAGATGGCAAAGTAATCAGTGCGAATGGCAAGTTTATGGTCTCTTCATATGGGGCAGAAGCTTTTCCCTTTACCGAATCACGGATAAGAGACCTAGAAGCAGCTCTGAGAAAGGAAGGAGAGGCTCTGCCAAAGCAGGTTGAGGATGTCAAGCATGAACATGTGCTGAAATTGGATATGGCCAAAGCATATGTATGTGATTCCTGTAGAAAGCAAGGGAAGTTCTGGACATTTTCTTGTGATGTTTGTGACTATGACCTGCACCCAAGTTGTCTAGAAAAGGCCAACTAGAATTACAGCTTATAGAGCATAGAAAAACGTAAGTTTGGAACAATTATGGTTATTTCTGTGGTGATGGAAAGAATGTTGTAATACCTAAGAAATTTGAATACTGAATATATTTTCATTCTTATCAGTATGTTGACAAAACCTGCCATTTGAAATTAAGAGTGATTTAAATCGGATTAGTTTTGTAAGTAAGATAAAGTTCTGAATAGAATTACTAAGTTTAAGAAAGTGTAGGCACATACTGTTTACAGAATGTACTGCTTTTACTTGCAGGTTGTCTGTATGATGATTTTGATACAACTTTATACATACCCTTCAAATATTTTGTTCAATATCCTGATTCTTGATTTTAGTTATTTATAATATCAATTTTTATTTATAACTCTTAAGATTATTATAATTATTATAATTATTCATTAATTATTAACATAATTATAGATTATTATTTATTGTAGGTTAGTTTTGTATGTTATTTTTGTATTTAAACACATTATCATAGTAAAACACATAATTCAATATTTTTTTTTATCTTCTGGAAGTGAAAATGTGTGTAGGTATTCAAGTTAATTAGAATGTATTCAAAGTGTTGATGACTCATACAGTTATTTATACAAAGATGGCAATGTGCTTTTTTTGTAATCCACTCCAAGGAAAAAAAATCAGGTTAAACAACCTATTATCAATATAATTTAGACCTTTTTCTTATTTTTAATTATATCAAATAGGATTTAATTCATTTTCATTTTTTTCTATTTTTTCTCATGTTTTGGTTCCTATTAATATCTATTTTATTTTAGTCACTGATATTTTGTTTCAGATCTTACTAAAGCACAACTTTTTTTATATTGATCTCTTTTCCATCAGAAAATTTTCATCTTAGTCTGATATTTAAGAAATATTAGATGATCTATTGTCAATCAAAAAAGGCATGGCATGTCATCACTTAGAGGGACAAGGATTAAAATAAAAATATAAAAACTAAAAATTATCAAACTTTGAATAAAATAATAGACATGAAATGAGAACATTAATGCAGAGTTATATTTTACTTTATAAAAGCAATAGTAAGAGGACAAAACTAGCAAATAAAAATATATAAACATACTGGATCTAGATCAAATAATTTACTAATTTGTAATTTCTTTACTGATTTAAATAAACTAAATACACTATAGTGAAACATTATTGACCATTGTGATAAAATTTAGATGTCAGTTTACGTTTTTATAACCATTTAATTCCCTTCTGTGTTTGTAGAATGACATGAAAATATGATTAATGGGAGCTGTGACTGATTATATATGATTTAGTGAGCAGATTTCATTCCCAAAAGGACGAAGTCAAAGTTAACCCGCAAATTTTGGTCATTCTTTGATGGGATAAACAACATCATAGAATAGAACAATGTGTGTGGTTCTTACATCAAGGAAAAAGAAGCCTAAAATAGTTAAATAAATCCCAGATTGGCTGCTACAGACATACAAGGGATCGGTTAGTTATTACTATTCTTTTTGTCGTTTAAGGTTTTGAACATCAAAAGAGAATCAGGAACAACAATCTAACAAAGTAAACGAATTAAACAAATGCCTCAAGTCCTATGTATCATGTGATCCTATATATTTTTCATCAAGGCAAGTTGAGGAATTTCTGGGTGCAACTTAACCAAACCATCCACAGATTAGGAAACATCATCAAAAGGCTTAAAAGGAAGGATCTTTAGATGATGCCTTTCAAAGGAAGAGAAGAAAAGACATTTTGGCCTTGAGGGTAGCTTTAGTTTGATATTTGGCTGATTGAAGGAGCAGAATAAGATTGCAGTGAAAGAAAGTAATGTGGTTGCCAAAGCATCGGTCAGATAAAAAGGATGGTGTGAGTGGATTAGTAGCAGTGGCAATTGATAAAAAGAAAGAGAGCCAATCTGCACTCAAATGGGCAGTTGACAATCTCCTCACCAGAAGTGCAACAGTAATTCTCATCCATGTCAAGCTTCTCGCACCAACCCTGTCTCCATCACCTTCTCTTTTCGCCCCTAGTAAGTACCGTACAATGGAATTGCCATTGCTATTAATCATAGCTTCAAACATCATTGTCTCTGCACAACCTTTGTGCATGTTCAGTCACTGGTTTTGTGAATGGTTGTGAGTGTTAGCCTGATTCAGAACGTGAAAATTATGACACGTCAAACAATATCGTTTCCTCCCCCATCATTGATTTTGATATCTAAGTAGACCATTTAAAAATGTTTATGTTGATTAAATTTTGGAAAAACATATATGTGTGTGTGCAAAGAAAAGTTTTTCAGCAGAATGGGAACAATGGCGACATGATTGATTCCTCGTTTGGTTTATTATCTTGGCAGGGATAAGTTCTTTCCTGGGTGATGATACTTCAGTGGTAAGCAAAGAACACGAAGGCCAAAACAGAAGTGTTTTCCTCCCATATCGTGTCTTCTGTACAAGGAAAGATGTGAGTTGTTTTTCTTTTCAAGATGAATGTTTGAGGAAATGAAAGCAGCTATCTTGCTGATGGTGTTCATCTTAGAATTCTTATCATCTCTTTTTTGTTTCTTGGTGTGGTGGATGGGCCATAGATTCAATGCAAGGATGTCCTACTAGAAGATTCAGAAGTACCCAGAGCTATAATTGAATATGCTTCTCAGACAGGAGTTGAGCATCTGGTTCTTGGCTCTTCAGCAAAAACTAGTTTTCTCAAGTATGCTACTTTCTGACTCACGTTGTCATCTTGCAAATTTTACATCAAGTTTCTGGTCATCTTCCTTTCATTCAGATAAAACGCGATATAGTCAAAATGCAGAGTTTGGAAATGTGATTACAATTGCTTAAGACTTATCCTGTCTAGCGTAGGGTCACTTGCCCTTATGAATACGTATTGTTAAAATAGAAACTTGAATCTCTAGCTTGGATGTGTCAGTATGTATTCGATTTCTTAAAGAATGTTTTTTTCTCATCAGAAGATTCAAGGTGTCAGATATTCCAGGAGAAATTGCAAAAGGGGCGCCAGATTTCTGTACTGTCTATGTTATTGCCAAAGGAAAGATTCAAACTATGCGATCTGCTACTCGTCCTGCACCTGCCACTTTCTCTAACCAGCTCTGTCAAGTTAACAATGGCAGGTCAAACCTTTCAGAGCCAAATGTGTACTCAGCTCGAAGCATAAGAGGTTAGATTCATCCTTTCAAGAACCACACATCTATGTCCCTAAACATATTGTGAAATGTGCTGCTCACTGAAAAAGTTGGTTTCTATCAGAACAAGAAACGTATTCCTTTGATGCTGGATCACAGTATGATGAAACATTCAGGTCGGTGACATTACATAATACATGCTACTTAGCATTTGTTTTAGCATATGAAGACTAAATCTATTGGAAACAGGTCACCATTTACTAGGAAACGTTACAATGGCAGACAATATGGGGACACTCCCAATTTAGATACGGACATATCCTTTGTAAGCTCTGGAAGGAGAAGCACAGAACGTTTGATCCCTTCATTGAACTTAGATACAGGAATATCCAACAGTCGGCTATCATATAGCTCAGACATAGATGCAAACTTCAGCTTTGAGTCAGCGTCTTATCGAAGGAAGTCTACGGAAATGGGCTCTCCTCTTGAATTATCATCATTCTCATTTGAGAGTGATAAGCAATCATCTTGTTCGTCACAAACAGCGGTAAGGAAAGTTCGCAGTGCTGTAGAGATCTGTTTGGTCTGAGAAAACATTTTTCCTATGTTTTATTACTTACTAAAAAGAATCTCATCTTGTTTTCACTTTGTTTAGTTAAAACTGGATTTTTGTTTTTATTGTGTAAGTCTTTGAGAATGGAAAAAAAGGTAAAGTAAGTAGTATCTCTGTAGTCATTTACAAAACCAGAATCTCATAGCAAACGTATCCTGCATTTGTATTTTTTGGCTTGCTTGAACAGGTTATATAACAGTTCCTCCAAGAGTTGAAGAGAATTCCATGGTTTAGGCCCATTTTTGTAAAAAAGAATAAGATTTTTTAAATTGATGAAGTTGTGGCAATTGTAGGATGACATGGAAGCTGAAATGAGGAGATTGAAGTTGGAGCTGAAGCAGACCATGAAAATGTATAACACGGCTTGTAAAGAAGCACTCACAGCACAGCAGAAGGTGTGAATATATATATTATATATATATATGGTTTGTGTATAAAATTTATTTTTCATGCACTGGTTATCATAGCATTAACCAATTAGAAATCACTTGATGTATGACTTTTAAGATAATTATTACTGAACTGAACACTCTTACTAGAAC
This sequence comes from Vigna reflexopilosa, assembly GCA_027742785.1. Lineage (NCBI taxonomy): Eukaryota > Viridiplantae > Streptophyta > Magnoliopsida > Fabales > Fabaceae > Vigna > Vigna reflexopilosa. The sequence goes on along the minus strand of CM050918.1, from coordinate 6,574,747 downwards.
ATGAGAATCTATGAATGAATGACAGTGTAAAAAAATCTTTACATGAGTACTTTTTAATTATATAGTTGTGTTTTTCTCTGGAAAGTTCGATAATGTGTGATTAATGGCATGCATGGTTGACAGGCAGTGGAACTTCAGCGGTGGAAAATAGAGGAAGAGAGGAGATTGGAAGAAGCAAGGCTGGCTGAGGAAGCAGCACTGGCAATTGCAGAAAAGGAGAAAGCCAAGTCTAAAGCAGCCATTGAGGCTGCTGAAGCACAAAAAAGGATTGCAGAACTGGAGGCACAGAAGAGACTCAGTGCAGAAATGAAAGCACTTAAAGAATCAGAGGAGAAAAGAAAAGTTCTTGAATCTTTGGTAAATGTAGATGTCAGGTATAGAAAATACACTATTGAGGAGATTGAAGAAGCAACAAATTTTTTTCTGAATCCCTTAAAATTGGAGAAGGAGGATATGGTCCTGTTTTCAAGTGCCTTTTGGATCACACCCCTGTTGCAGTCAAGGTTCTACGCCCTGATGCACAACAAGGAAGATCACAGTTTCAGCGAGAGGTAAGCAAGCATAGAAACAAAACACTACATTTGAACACAGCAAATTCAACTCAATGATCAGAGATTTTGCTTTCTTGAGGTTTTACTTGGTTACAGAAAATGTTCTATATTTTCATTTTTTTTTAAGACATCCCTTTGTTTTCAACTTTTAAAGATTTGCTTACAGTGTAAAAATTTTAAGCTAACAAACAATCAAAATCACCCTCTATTTGACTTGTAACTCATTCCTTACAAAATTCAATCATCAAAAAGGCAATTTATGATTGGATGAAAATTCTTTTTATCGGTAATGTTACTTGTTAGTATTTGTTTATAAGGAGAGTTGAACAGATAACTTCTTTCACTCTCCCTTCCAAATTCATCAAACCAATCTTATATTTTCCAAGTATTAGTAGCAAGAGTTGAAACCACAGCCTCTCTCACTTTTCTTTCCAATTTTACCACTAAGTCAATCTTATATCTCCTAGATTACAGGTTAACTTTGCACCAATCCTAGCTAAACTATACATTTTTTTGTTATTATATGTGAAAACAAAGCTATTTCTTAAACCATGTAATGCAAATTACAGGTTGAGGTATTGAGCTGCATTCGGCATCCACACATGGTTCTACTCCTAGGAGCATGTCCAGAATATGGATGTCTAGTGTATGAGTATATGGCAAATGGCAGCTTGGAAGATCGCCTCTTTCGACAAGGCAACACTCCCCCACTTCCTTGGCAGCTCAGATTCAAGATAGCAGCCGAGATCGGCACAGGTTTGCTGTTCCTGCACCAGACAAAACCAGAACCTCTGGTGCACAGGGACTTGAAACCAGCCAACATCTTGCTTGACAGAAACTTTGTGTCCAAAATCAGTGATGTAGGTTTGGCCAGGCTAGTTCCACCATCTGTGGCAGACTCTGTCACGCAGTATCACATGACATCCACAGCCGGAACCTTCTGCTACATAGATCCTGAGTACCAGCAGACAGGAATGTTGGGAGTGAAATCAGACATATACTCCCTTGGGATAATCTTTTTACAAATTTTGACAGCAAAATCACCTATGGGTTTGACCCATCATGTTGCAAGGGCCATTGAGAAGGGAACTTTATCTGAGATGTTGGATCCATCACTCTCTGATTGGCCACAAGAGGAGGCCTTGAATTTTGCTAAGTTGGGAGTGCAGTGTGCTGAATTAAGGCGCAGAGACAGACCTGATCTTGGCAAGGTTGTCCTACCAGAACTCAACAGACTCAGAAACCTTGCTGAAGATACTGACCTTATTTCAGCTTTGGGTAACCCTACAAATATGCCCCGAGACAGACATGTTTCAGCTGTACTTGTAAGTTTCTCTTTTTTGATCATACAAGTACGTTAATACTGAAACAAAGCACACATAAAAACTAAATTGTTGTAATTCATAATTAACCAAGAATCAAGAATGTGAAATGGGAAAGTTACCTCTTCTTCTGAAGAGGATGTTACATTACATATGCATTAGCTAACATGAAAAGTTGTGCCTGCTTTTTGATTTTGCTAGGAAGGAGATTGTCCTCCATTTCCTAACCCTGTCTCAGGGGAAATTAGAGCTAACAATTCAGTGGCTTTCTGACAAGTGAAAACAACGATCGAACCAAACAAGAAAATATGCTCTATGGATTCATATCCAGGAGAAAGTGTAAATTGCTTAGGTGGTTGTAAATTGCACCAAAAGAGTACCATATTTTTGAGCTACAGTTTCACTGTTTTGCAGAAATGTAATAGGTTGTATCCATACAGTTTTGAACAAAACGAAGTTAATTCATGTATAGAAATTGTAACTATATTTTCACAATTTCGGCCATGTTGTAAACCGGGCTTTCTTCTTGACTCTTCGGAGAGTTTTAAAAAGTTATCCAAAAACTTGAGAGGAACGGAATTAATGTATTATCCACATATTCGTGTTAATAATTTTGCCATATATACATTTTTCTTTCGTTGCAATATTCAACATAACTACGAGTTTCGCTTTAATATAATTAACTTCAGCGTGATTTTTAGAAATACAATGTTTAAAGTAACTGTTAATACTTTTCAATTGTTACAGATAATAATGTGAATTTACATCGAAAATTTATTTAGATTTAATTCAATGGCAAACTCTAGATCGTGGAATTGGGAAAAGTAATGACTCATAACTGATTATATGATATAAATCAAGTATGTGTTTAGATTAATTAGTTTAAAGAGAGAAAAAAAAATACTTCGACAATTGTACGAAAAATCAAACACAAAATTTAGGCTGGTCATGGGTTGAGATTCCATGAAGAAATACTGCAGACATTCCCACCTCAATTAATCGTTTAACATTTTTTGTTCAATATATTATTTTTATTTTTATTTTATTATTATTACATATTGTTGGGTAGAGTCATCGTTATGAAGAAGGCAAGATAAAATATATAGAGCGGTAGAGAAAAAAAGGAGTCCGTCAAAAGCAGAAACTATGGCTAACTTTAACTCACGTCCATATTAAAAAACAAGAAAGTTTGTTTATAACTGTTCCTTTTATTAATAATAGAAGCATTTTATTAACACTCTATGTTGTGTTTAGAGTAGGATAAAAATGGAGAAATAGAATGTATTAGCTTTAAAAATTAACGTCCATCTTATCTCTTTTCTTGTGCTTGCAAAGACTGTTACCGTTCAAATTAGTTATTCACTATTTTATTCTCCACTGTACTAAGCCAAACTGTGTTTTTTAATAGATTATGTGATTGTCACTATTTATGCTTCTCCCATCTTGCCTTTGATAATTGCTTGTGTTTTTCATAGTTGTCTATATGTTGGTTTTCACAATTATGTTGTTTGTTATGATTGTCTAAATGCATCTAATGTTATACAATGAGTTAAGGTTAAAGTAATATTTTTTTCATTATGGTATAACGTATCTCCCTTCCATCTAAAATCCATCAAGTCTTTTTTTTTTTCTTTTAATTTCTTTCCTGTTATTTCTTCTAAACTAAACTATCCAAAATTAAACTTTTTTTTTGTCTATTTTTTCTTATTTTTATGTACACTAATTTTCTTCTGTAGTATCAAACAAAATGCAAATTACTGGCTTAAATTTCATTCCGCGTAAGTTGAGGAAAATTTATATGATGGTTTTGATATGCCCCATCCAGTCTATGTGACAGAAACTAAGTAAACCAGGACTGAACAGGGAAAATTTTCGCAAAGTAATAGTAATTTAATTTCACAGGTGGCTTCATATCCTGTTAGCCCCCAAAAAGGCCAAGTGGCAATTGACCAAAAAAAGGCTAGTTCGCAAAAATATTTAGAAAATATGAACCATCAAAAGAAAAAAAATCAAGGTATTTTGAATGCGGCAGTGACAGGTATTAAAGTTGATAAATCAAGAGCATAATTTATTTTCCGAGAAAAATATCACGGCTGATATAACGCGGCGGTATGGAGCAAGTCTCTCTGCCGTTCACGAGGGACGAAAGGAAAACAAAAGGCATAGAATTATTAACATGATCTTGAGTCGATACTTATAATACACAATAACAAATTAAAACTACCCAAACATAAAATTTGCTTCTCTTTCTAGCAAAACATAGATCCCTTTTTCTGAGTCATAAAATCCTCGTTAGATCAAACAATACAAATTACAACACGACGTAAAAACTAAGTAAATATCAAGCCACAATACCTCCAATAGATAAAGCCCAGTATGAAAAGGACATGCTGTGGGGAAGCAAAGAGAAATGTGATGGCACATCAAAGTCCCCCAGAAGATAATAAATCAACTGTGAATCTGCACAAGCCCAAGCATCAACGATAGTACATAAGCTGCTGTCTTGATGAATTACCGGTATATCCATCATACATGGCTTGAGATCCCCCAGAGTTTACGCCCATTGAAGCAGGAGCTAGGCCGTGCTGTCCGGTCATTTGTAGAAGAGCTTGACCTGAAAGACCAGATACAGCAGCCTGACTTAAGGCCAGTTGGCGCTGATACGCCAACAACTCAGCAGGAGAATAACCTTGGTTCATCCCTGCAGTTGGAAGTATTTGATATGGTTGAGCAGGAGGAGGTAGTGGATTCGAAGCTGTTCCAGGAGGAGTTGGTTTACTACCCCACGAACACTGCACAAATCAAGTAAAATAATTTTTACTCGTCCACATCTAATGAACTCATACGCTCCAGCCTTCAAAATTAGGCAACAGTCGAAAGACCATGAATTTAAGTGTTACTAGGTGCATCACAAGCACGAAATTACATTTATATTCCAAAAGCATTTTAACTTTCCAACAATATAAAATTGGGTCCATCAGTCCGTAACAGGAATGGAACAATGCTGTAAAAACATGGCCTCCTTCCCAAGATGTAAATCAGCTCCCACAGGGAAGGGACAAAGGTAAGGGTACGGCAGGTGGAGGCATGTGTCTCTCTACATGCGAGTACTGAGTAAAACGATCTCGGCTATTGGAAAGGGGAAAACACATTCCCATGGGCGTATTACTTTATGGGCAACCACCAGACCAAAGAAGAAATGATAATTAAATTAGTTGACCAGATAAGCGAAATAATTCTCACCTTCATACTCTTCCCACGGATTATTCTTCCATTAGCCACCTGAATGGCCAACGCAGCTTCCTCGTGAGTGTTGTATCTAACAAATCCAAAACCCTTATCCCTTTGAACTCGAACCTCCTCAATTACCCCAGCCCCCAGTGCATGGAATTGGCAATGGAGTTCAGCTTGTGTTACCTGTTACCCTCAAACCCCATGTAAGAATCGTGTAAATGGAACAGTTCATTATTTGTAATAAATTGCAAGACTGACATTCAGATCAATCAATACGGAGAAATGCTGTCACAGATTTGACACATTCAACGACAAGTAGATGCTAGGAAGGAAGACTAAATGCTGGAAAAAGGTTTTAATAAATTAAGACAATTTATTTTCAACCAGGATTTTGAATTATGGACTGCATCAGACGAAGAAGCAACAATAATATGGTTGCAAGGAGCTCTGCAACCATGTGACGCACAACAAATGCCTTCACCATATCTGCAGTTCCACACAAATCACTGGGGATGCCCCTCTTTCACTTCGAGAACAGATCCAAACCAAGAGGCAGCAGATAAGACTCAATGATGAAACAGATGGACAACGTTGTGAATAAACCACAAACCACGACAGATAATTGCTCCCCAGATGTAAAGACACGTTTTTTTTTTTGTTATAGGATTGCAGTACCAATCTATGGTGGAGGTAAATTGACACTCTAAGAAACCTGGGTCACTATTGCCAATGCCAAATTCACAAACACATTTGAAAAGTTATAAGGATATCATAATACATGGATAGAAAATTAGTACAAAATTATGCACGAATTTTGAATACAATAATTTAAGTTAAAAGTCAATAAATTCTTGAAAGGCCAACATGTCTGTCCTTTAACTACATGTAAGGCATTAAGTTGGAAAGCCTGAAATGGGAACTAACTTATACATCTTATGGCATTTTTCTGGCACTTTAAACAATGATGATTCAGATATACACCATTGTAAAATATGCACCCCTCAGCAATCCATCCAAAACTATGTTTAAAGCTAATTCTAGTAAGCCAGATCAATCTAGAAATACCTAAATATTTTTCCATATTCGTGAATAAAGAAATTAAACAAATTTTTTTTTCTTACAATGTGAAAATAATAACGACATAATATTTTATTCTTCAATCCACATAACTTACATCATGAGGAAGGTTGCCAACATAAACTGTGGTGTATAAAGAATTGTTTTCGGGAGCATCTTCGTTATTATTATTATCTTGACCACCATCTGTAAAACACATAAGAAAAAATGAATTATAAGTATCTATCACTGTCAACAATTCTAAAATTCCATGGCGGTTTCCAGAAGCACACAGGAAATAGATGAGCAAATTTAGTTACACAAGTGCATAGGAAACGGAGAAGCAAATGGAACAATTACTTCACTGAGATCCCAAATTAGAAATAGTTCTAGTCAGCATAACCTTTTAGTAACTATAAAAATAAAAATGGAAAAATTTTATAGTAGTGGATAACAAACTTCGCTAAATGCTCACCATGCAAAAGCACGTTTATCCAATACAAACTAAAGTAACCATGCTATTTGTGTCTACTTAAGTTACTTTTTGCGACCCAAGTATGCATCAAAACTAGTGCCCAACAAATCAAACACTTAAAAGTGCAGCTTCATTGGTGTCTAGCAACTACAAAATTTAAGTCTAACTCAGTTTCAATAAACTGCTCAATGTAGGATCTCATACACACCCTTCACACCAAGGATTAGCGTGAGACTATATATTTATAGATGATCTAATAATGGCCTAACAGGGGATGACCAAATAATTCCAACAAATTTAAGATAGACATTTATACAATCTAAGAAAGTGAACTCTAAAGCTAACTCAATTTTACAAAACTAACATACAAATTGAAGTATCAATCCACTTATATACTATAATTTAATAATATCTTTAGGTATTGTGGATCTCCAACCTAAACCACCAAAATATACATGCTACTCTGATCAGTGTGTTACATCATTCCGTTTTATTTTCAATCAGTATGGTATCATTCAGCACCATGAATAACACATACCAGACAAAATCATAGCCTGAACTGTAGAAGGAAAAAGAAAAGTAAACTTGAGTATTCATCTATATTTTTCATGGTTTCGGGAATATAGGCTCAGGTGCTTCTATCTAGAAAGGTACACGATACCTGAAGATCCATTTGTAAGCACCACAGCATTTTGGTTTTCATTGCTCTTCTCTTCATTGGAGCTGGTACCAGCACCCTTAGTTGCCCAGTTGCATCGTATTTGCCTATTTCCCAGCCACTTGCCTACACGATAAAGGAAATAGCACAAGTTGGTATGAACAAAAAAATGACACAGAAGCAGGGAACAAAGGTATACAACTGAATGCCAAACCTGTCATATCATTTATGGCACTTTGGGCATCCTGCATATATCAAATGCATAAAGAGGCATCATTTCATCCATCCAGCACATAATTAACATAGTTACACCAAACTAATTTGTTGTTAGGTTTAACTTGGAAGACATTCGAAAAAAGTTCATACCCACAGATCCAGCAAAAACACAATAAATAAAAGTTGTATGGCATTTGAAATGAAGTTGAGATCTGGAGATATTGACTGTTCTGTTCCCGTTTAATTTGAAAGGAAAACAATTTAATGATCTTTTTACAACACATGTATATTTAGTCCAGTTTATTTTGGAAAATGATTTTTTTTTTGTGGCTCCTAAAAAAGCTTTTAACTTTTTCCCCTTTCAGGATGGTTCATTAGTTGATATCTTCATTACCTGATGATCACGGAAAGAAACAAAACCATATCCTTTTGACCGACCAGTTTTGTGATCCCACATAACCCTTGCATCACTGCAAATAATGAGAGAAGATGGAAAAGTAAATTCCAGAAACCAAAACACCTTTCAAGGCTGAGTAACTTGTTCAAAAGTTCCCCCCAGTTAACTATCTTCAACGTTTCACCACTAATGAGGACTACAACAGTCACAATAAAAACAGAATATACCTTGCTCCAATGACCAAAAAATTCACAATGAAGAAAAAAACAAAAAAAGCAATGAGGAACTCACGAACAACTAGGATAGACTGAGAAGCAAGCAAATAAAGTTGCATCAGTAACCTCTGGACTCAAATCACCGACAAATATATTGAAGTGCCCTGATGATTTTAAACTAAAATTAAAGGAATATACAATCGAAAAGAAAAAGAATGCCCCCAAGAAGCAAAATAATTGAAATCACAAAAATATATGAACTGTTCTTAAAAAATTAACCTGATGTGTCCTCCCTACTGCTATTTGCATATGCCCAATTCACCTTAAGTGCTTGACCATATCTGCAAACAAAAATAAAAAGAAAAAATCATGCAAAGTAGCTACATATTAAAGTGAACTCTGAGAAACCTGCCAGGACTCAAGATTGTCCAATTAGAACCTCTTCGAGCCATGAAAATATTTTGCAATGCCATGTAAAAGTAAACAATTGGTCTATCAGTAAAAAAAGAATACAGAAGTGAAAACGATAATGGTTCCTCTATCTCCAGAAAATCAAGATGGAGAACTTATTCACAGTTCACAAACAAATATGCTTACAGTTGTCGTCCGTGCAATGTCATTATTGCAAGGGCTGCAGATGCTCGATCATGGTAGTCCACAAAACCATAAGAGGACTGTAACATCAATTGCACAGTAAGAAAAGGCCAAAAAAATAATTAAAAATCAAGATTGTAGGAGACACCGAAACCTATAATTTTGTTAGTAAAGGCCAGAATCACCAAACAAATTGTGCACTGAAATGCAATTATCTTTCCATAATTCCTAGAAAACATAGCACCTTTGTAGAATAAAGATTCCAAAACGAGTCCCATTAGAGAAGTTCAGAGTAAAGTAATTATATACTCTAAATTCTAATGCCAACCAGGTTTTAAAAAAAAAATTAAAAGCTTGCTCATCAGTACTAATAATCAACATATTCATAATATTAAGGAAACATGGGAAAAATAACAGGGTTTTCTAGTTTTGCGACAAGGCCTGTTAAAAGAGGTCATTTACACACAATAATAATAATAATAATAATAATAATAATAATAGCATCAATGGTCACAAAAGAAAATAGAGTTGAATATTGAATCTAAAACCTTTTCTTTTCTTATGAGCTTGCAGCCAGCAAGAGGACCAGCACTCTGAAAAACTTCTGCGAGAAGTTTATCAGTGACATTTACATGAATATTTCCTACATAACTGAAAGAACATAGCTTCAGATAAATAAGGTGTCAAAGAGGACAACTATACTAATTATAGTACAGTGATTATTTAATATGACATTGAACTTCAGTAGCATCAAATTTATCTCTCAGAAATTCAGGTGAGATAAGAACACCATTTTTTCAAAAACAAAAATGTATCTACAGCTGTTAGAAATTTGGTTAAAATGGGAATTCTCATACTTGGGCACAAACATGAAACTATGGACAAAAATCAGCTAAAATATGAAAGAAATAAAACACTCACACGCTACGGCATGCAGAAGCATCAAAACCAGGAGGCAAATTTCCACTTGGAACAGGCTCCATCTGCAAAGTTTACAAAACAACAAATAATAAGCAAAACGGACAAAAAGAAAGAAGGTCCAAACAACTATATACAGACAGAAACCTTGAATAGAATCAAATAGAGAAAAATACAGTACAATATTTAGACACAGTAAAGGACTGAGCTATTTGTCATATACTTCTAACAAACCAGATAGTAAATCAACCAAATGCATAAAACAATTTTAGTTCATACCATAATCGTCAAAAACTATTCTGCAACAGTTCCTCCATTAAATGAGACAACTATGATATGCTTCATAGGTACACAGGTTATAAATTCTTGACATATTCCAGTTGACTTCGACCTAACATTTTGGCAATCATTGACATATTGAAGAGCTAAAAGTTTGGGAGCAAAATAATTGCAAATCACAAATACATATAATACACTAGTCGGAACTCCGTAATAGAACCAACAATTATATCATATCATGTCGACAATTCAGAATAATTTAAACGACAACAATAGACCACAGCAGCAGCAATTTTCTTGACAACGAAAACTAGATGAAAATGAACCAAATAAAATCGAAGCAAACAACGGAATTTCCATTTATGAATAATCATTCCTGTGGAGAGAATAAGAAAACAGTAACGCGGGAATCAATTGTACCCTACACGGCTGTGAAGTGGCATAAAATTAAACTACCAAGAAACCGGAAATAAATAAAAACCAGAGCACAACGCGAATACCCTAATTACGTGAATTAAATGTTTTCTTTTAATCCCCATGCCCTATTTTCTTTCTCTACGGAAATGGAACAGCACAGCAAATGCAATTGGCTTCCGATGCAAAAATTCGACAGGGAAATGCATAATTAATTGAAAAAACAATAAACAAAGGAAAAAGGAAAAAAAAATGGAGGGAAAGACTAACCTGAGACATGGCAGCGGCGAGCATGCCAGGGTGGTACATCTGCTGCTGCTGCTGAAGCAAGGCTTGCTGCATGAGGGCTTGTTGTTGCTGCAACTTCAGCCTCTGTTGCATATCTTAACTCCGCGATTCAGATAGATTGTTCCTGAGAAGAGAAAAAACGCATAATTGTTACCGCAACTATTTTATAATGATTGGAAGAAATAAAATAAAAAAATTGTAACATAATCTAATAATAATGGTGAAATCGGTGATTGAAATCTGAGGCGCGTGAGGGAAAGATTGAAAAGGGGAAGCTGTTTTGATATTTTCCTGACCGTGATTCGGAGACGGAAGAAGAAGAAGAAGAAGAAGACAAGGCGGTGAATGGTGAATGGTCCCAACCCAATTGGTGTTTTTGGTTTTGGTTTTGGATTTTGATTTCGCACTCTCTATCAATTCTCCAACCTCATTCCGCCAATCTCATAATCATGTCCATCCACTTCCACACTGTATTTTAACCCGGATCGTCTAACCCAACTCAAGCGGGTAAACCCGTTTACTTTTACCTGTAATTTATTACAATTACAAATTCATCCCACTTTATTTTTTTAATATCTGAATTAATTTTATTTAAGATCAATTTTATTACTAACTAATTTGGTTTTTTTAAGGAATCTGGTTATTTTTTTTGTTTATTTTTTTTTATAATCTTAAATCCTATTTAAGGCCTTCGTTCATGATTTCGAGGAGAGTAACGAAGAGGATTTGAAAGAATTTGATGATAATTTTTTTTTTGTTTTTTTAAATAGATTTAAAAATAAATGAGAATGAATTTGAAAGTAAATTTTTTTTAATCTGTCACATAAATTAAATTCTACACTAATTTTTACAAATTTTACTTTCAAATCTACTCTCATTTTCCTCCAAATGTATTCAAATAAATAACAAAAATATTTACATTCAAATTTTCTCAAATCCTCTAAATTACTCAACAAAGCCTAAATGTTCCGTATCTAGTCAACAACCTTGTATTGTTTGATTGGTTTAATTTGAATTTGAGTCCCTGATATTTTTAATCAACTTTTAAGCCCTTGTTAATTAATTAAGATGGTGAGTGCTTGTTTGGATAATAAGTTTTTATAAAGTTATAGTAATTTTTTACATCTTAAATTCATTTTTCTTTCAAATTGTTATGAAATAATAAATAATAACCAAAAACAAAATAAAATTTGGAAAGACATACTTAATATAAAAAATGTATAAATTATTCGACGAATTTTCTAAGGAATTAAAAATTGGAAATACATACTTAATATATAATAATGATGATAATAATAACTTTATTATCATAAAAGAAAGTGAACGTATTCTATCTGGTAATAATAATGAAACTAAACTACATATATGTAACAATATATAAACAAAATGTTCTCATTCCATCTACATACTTCATTTTTAATTATATTGTAAAATTAAAATTTTATAACAAAATATATAAAATATTCACTCTTTGATTATATCTATCTCATAGTATTATTTTATTCTTAATATATTTCAAAAATAAAAGTTAATGGTAAAAACAAAAACAAAATAGTCATGATAATATTTAATAAAAAAAAGAAATTTCTAAACATTTGATATTTTTGCTTTGTCACTAATTATATTCTAAAACTAAAAACAATGAAGAAAATAAAATATCGAAATGCTAAGTGTCAAAATACATATTTCATAACAAAGCAAATCATTTTTATAATTCGAAAACACAATTGTAATACAAATCGTTCATTATTTTTTACATAATCATAATACTGAATTTATTTTCTTAAAAAGTATAAAGCAACGTAAAGTTTCGTTCTTACTAATAATAAGTTACTTAATTCTTCTAACCCATAAAACGTAAATCAACATTTAAATGTATGTTCGGTAAATTGATTTTATATTTTAAAATAGATTTAAACAAATATAATACTTTATTACGAACAAATCTTACTATTTTTTTTTTTAAATATTGTTTGATATGTTTATAAAAATATGTGATGTTGATGAATTTCAACCGTGCTAAAAAAAAGTTATTGATAAAAAGGTTAATCATTTATTATGCATGCCAAAATTTGGGAAAAAAACAAGATTAATTGTTTGGAGTGTTTGTGAAGTCAAATTAGATTTTGACTGAAATATAGAAGAAGACAAATCTAAATAAGGAAGAATTTAAGGTCTAACAATGTTGGTAAGAGAGAATCTAAGAGTGAATTTGAATATTAAAAGTATGATTGCAGTGGTAATGTGGAAAGGTTCAAATTAATTTGTAGCATGTTAATATTGGATCTTGAAAGGATGCTTTAGCATCTGTAGTCTAAATAAATGGTAATAATAATCATAAAGGTGCTAATTAGTGTGATCATTCTTAGAAATCCATGACAATGAAAAGTGTATTTTAAATATAGTTAACTTAAATATGAGTGATATTGTTTACTCTTTGGTATATATTATTATCGTAAAAATATATTATTATATTTAATTTAAAGATTTTAATAACTTAATATATTTTGATAACTAATTTAAACATTGTGATGGTTTATGAACCATTAAATCAAGACCAATCATTAATTTGATTTGAGATTGATAAGGTTAGAGATGTTAAAGCGATGAATGAGCTACTAAATAAATGAAAAAAAAATCTCAATCTCAATCTCTCAGGTTATCACTTAAAATGAATTATAATCAAGATAAAAATAGGTTTAATTTATTACAAAACATTAATTAACTTTTAAATATTTTTATAATAATATAAGTCTTTCAAATATTTTAAATTAATAATTAATCCTCAAATATATTATATTAATTAACCATTATAAAATTATTTTTATCTAATTTTTACTATTTGAAACTTGAAAAAAAAAAGATTATAACTCCATCCAACTTGGGTTTGGCGTATTGTTAAGTTTTAATAAACAATAATGATTAAACATGTTATTACATATAAATTTAAACTTAACACAATCTATAAAACTAGCTTCTAAATGAGATTTCCATTTACTTGGCTTTGAATTAGTAGATTTTTAATTTATTAAAACTTGTTAGAGCAATTATTTTATTATTGAATAAAGTTTTATTTATTTATTTTTACATATGAATAACTGATCCAGATAGGTGAGAGTGACAGCTATGGCGGCAATGGAAATGAGATGGCGAAGTTTGGTGCATGCCATCTTCGAAGACTCGATTCGAGAATGAAACGCCACACTGCGCCAGCTGTTTCACTCTTCTCTTCCTTTGTCCCTTTCTTTTCTTTTTTCTATTTTCCTTCCTTTAAACTTTCGCTTTTTCCAACTAAATTTCTCCCTTCTCATTAATTATTCCATCTATACGCCTAATTCTATATTTAATTATAATTTTTTTTCTTAATCTTTGACTTATTGGATCTCGTTCTCGCCATTAATCACTCATGGAGATCCGTGCCGATGCAGAAACCAGCTCCTTCTCAAGGTTTTCCACTTGCTTCTCTTTTTCCTCATTATTTCGCAATTCACCTTTTCAATGACTGGTTCTTCATTGAGATTCGTCGCTAAATCTTGCTCTTTGAAATTTTAATTATTGAAGGGTCCATAATAGCTTCCATGACTGAGTTTTTGTTTGCACGTAGTTTGTTCGCGGCTGTGGCATATGGGTTTGCCTCCATGGCCATGGTTTTTATCAACAAGGCTGTTCTTATGCAGTATGCATATTCAATGACTCTTCTCACTTTGCAGGTATTACTACTGCCTTTGCTGATGATAAGATAACAGATTTTCGCCCCTTTGGTTATTCTCTTTGTTGTAGATAGTGACAGCATTTGTATTTTTCAGCAATTGGCTACCTCTTTGCTTATCCATGTTGGTAGACGTGCGGGATTCACAAAGGCGAGAGGACTGGAAATGACAACGGCCAAGCGACTTCTCCCGCTTTCAATTTTCTATAATGCCAACGTTGCTTTTGCTTTGGCCAGTTTGAAAGGAGTCAATATCCCAATGTATATTGCGATCAAGAGGCTTACCCCACTTGCTGTACTTATTGCTGGGTACTTCTCGGGAAAGGGGAGACCTACATCTCAGGTATTGGCTGTTATTTGAGGTTTTATTCATTCTGTTCACCTTATCAAAATAGTTTTATATATACGAGAATTAGAGACTACGAAATTTATTGGTTGAACTAAGTTGCAACAAGGAGGTTTTTCAGAAAATAAACTGTGCAATTTAGAAAAGGGGACCAATTATTGGTAATGAAATTCAAACGATGCTAACAATTAGATATTGCCCCAAACAAGAATAAACTTTGATCTTCTTGTCGAAATACTGATCAGTGGTGGACTCTAAAATTGGATATGGTATCTTGTAAACAATGAACTGTATGTAAAGTTGTGTTCATTTTCTTTTACAATATAAAGTGTATATAGCCTTGGGTGCCATTTATAATGATTGGTAGCATTTTGTTCTTTTCTTCCCTTTAGATGATATATCTTAATATATATATTTTCTGTCAAATTTTAGGTGGCTCTTTCAGTTATATTGATTGCTGCTGGAGTTCTCATTGCTGCCCTCGGAGATTTTTCCTTTGACCTTTTTGGGTATAGCATGGCTTTTGTTTCCGTTTTTTTCCAGGTGATATGCTCACTTATCTTAGTTCTTAAATCATAATTTTATGATTGAATCGACGCTGTAATTTTGCACTGTTTGTTCATAATGCTGCTTACTCACATATGCAGACCATGTACCTTGTGCTGGTGGAAAGATCTGGTGCTGAGGATGGACTTTCATCCTTGGAAATCATGTTCTATAACAGTTTTTTATCTCTTCCATTTTTGATGTTTCTCATCATAGCCACTGGGGAATTCCCAAAGTCTTTATCTTTATTATTTGCACAGGTCAGAATGTTAATCTGGTTCTTGGTATTTGGATTGATTCATGATTATGCTAGAATGAATTGAATATTTGGACATTTATCTGTTTATGTATACAATAAAATAAAATTCAATTATTTCACAAGGAACAATCAAATAAATTCAATTATTTCACAAGGAACTGGTAAATGCCTCGGTGATAGCTATAGTTAATCCCAAACAGCAGATATGCTCATTTGCTTATGAAGTTTTTCTGACAAATAGAAAGAAATTATACATGCACTAATATTTCCTTCCTCTTTCTGATATTGTCCCCTCTGTAGTTTTGAGCAAATTTTCTATGTATTGGTCCATTGGGCATGTGCCTTTTGAGTTTCTTAGGATTCGGTATGTTTCTAAGAACTAGAAAAAGAACACGGGGATGTGAGGTTAAGATCACTTGTTGTATGGTGGAAAACAAGACAAAGCTGCAACTTTTGATTTTGGCATGATCTGGGTCCGTTTTTCTTCCATAAAACAATTGTCCTTTTATTTACCAGATATTCTGCAGCTGTGCAGCTGTAAATTAAATAAATAGACTACTTGTTTCACTTCCTTCGATTCTCCTAAATTAAATTAGTAATCATTTTGTGGAAGGATCATAAAAAAGTCGTTTTGATGGTCGACAGCAGGAGCCATAGCTTGCAACATATTTTGGAAAAGCTAAAAATCTGCAGTATCTAATTATATGGCAAAGCTGTATCATGTTTTATTATTGATAAATTGACGCCAAAGCTAATATTTTGTTTTCCTTTGCAGAGTTATTCTTTTTCGTTTTTGATGGTTCTTATTCTTTCATTGGTAATGGGCATTGTTCTCAACTTCACCATGTTCTTGTGTACAATTGTTAATTCAGCCTTAACTACAACTATTGTTGGCGTTCTCAAAGGGGTTGTTTCCACGGTAAGCTGGGAGTGATTCTGTGTTTGCCATAGAAAAACTGTCACAGCAGGCCGAGTTCATACATATATACATTATCTATCCATCTTTTTCCTTTTGTAGTTTAATTTGCTTGCAAACCCTTTATGTTCATTTGTTTCTAGTTTTAACTGCAAGCATTAAACCCGTTGATTTTGCTTCTTCAGACCCTTGGTTTCTTCTTACTGGGTGGTGTTCAAGTCCATGCTTTGAATGTGACTGGATTGGTTATCAACACAGCAGGCGGTGTGTGGTATTCATTTGCCAAATATCAGCAGAAAAGAAGTAAGTCGACGAAGCTTGTACCTGATGAGGAGGCTCATCGTAAATAGAACTGGTATTGATAAGTTGCGGTGCAAACTAACAGTTACATAAATTGTTTCTTTAGTTTTATTTACTTTATTGTAAGACCTGATAGTTTAGTTATTTTTTTCTTATAATTTTACAGTAATTGCAGTTTCATGTAATACTGACACATGGGATTCGGAATTGCGTAAAATAATTGTACTTTTATTATTCAAATGCTTACCAGAATTTTGTAAGCAGAGTCTATTTTATTCTCAACAGAGAAGTTGAGTATAAAGCGCCTGACAAACAGTAAGACATAGTTTTGGCCTTATATTTGTGGTAATTTATGCGTAATTTTGGTTTGTAATTATGAATAAATAAATGTGCACTGTTAAACTCTTCAGACAGGAAGTGTACAGTATTCATATTTATAAAAGAAGAAAACATCTTATGCTAAAATTAAAATTCGACAGGTTACGTAAATTCTTAAAAAAGTAAAGTAAACTCGTAATAAGATGAAAAGAAATTATATAAATAATATCTTAATTTAAATAAGTCTATAAAATTATATAATTTTAAATAAATAAAATTTATAGATATATTTTTCACAAAAATAAATTAATGTAAAATATAAATATTTGGATTATTGTCACTAATTTTGATACATTTCATTAAATATATAATAAAAAAAGAATTGTAGTAGTGTCATGGAGAGACAGAGGGACACTAGAAATAGTAATAATCAAATCATGAAATCCTAAACTTTAAAAGATCTCGTTTTTCTTAATTTTTTTCCTTTCAAACTTGTAGAATCATTCCAAACTTGTAATTCTACGCTATTCTACCGATTTCACAATTAATTATACCGAATTTACATAAAAAACAAATTTACTTTTGAGTTAACTCAAAAATCATATCTAAATACGTAAACTCGTACAAGTTTACGAATTGACTCAAAAGTTTGATAACCATGCTAATAGCAACAATTTACATGTGAAAGAGAAATTGGCTAATAGCAACAATTTACATGGGAAAGAGAAATTGGGCTAATGGCCCAATAACACCATAGCTCATGGTGGTATAAAAGATGTGAAAAATAATGTAACGTGGTAATGGTTAAAAAATAGCAAGTTTTAGGTATTAATGTCAGTTTCAATATCTTTAAGTCTAATGCCAAAATAATAAAATAAATATTGGGAATTATATAATTGTTGGAACAGGTAGTGTAATATAATATAATTGTTGAGATAGCAAAACACACATACTCCAACTCCAATCGTCACAAATTAAAAAAATCCAATGTATTCCAGTTTCTTAGGATTGGAGATCGTTTATTAATGAATTTTATTTGAATATTTTTTTAAAATTAAATAATCAAAATAAAATTATTAGTGAAAAGAATAATGATCAGAATATATATTAAAATGAAATAACACGTAGACATTATATCTTGACTCAATCTATTATCATTTTTAGAATGTTTTTGAAGTATTAAATAATCTTTCTGATTTCTAATATGATACAACTTATTATAAAAGAGTATTCTAATTTAAGTGTCAACTTAATGTTATGTTCAACAAAGGATTTAGAAGAAAAAAAATATTTTCAATTTAGACTTTAATTCTGTTAAATATAAATTTTAAAGTTTAAACGCTTCTTATTATTATGTGTCTTCAATTTTTGTTGTGAAATTTATAGTCCATAATTTATTTACATTTCATTTCAATTTAAAAAGGTCATCGATGATGTATATTTCTTTAACTTTTTAACATTCTGTACTAATTATTTGATTTTTTTAGGTGTCCAACTTCGCACGGGAAATATTGTTAAATTTTTTTATGCATTACTGGATTAAAATTGTACTTTTGAAACCTTTTGCATTTCAACGAAATCTAGGTCTCGATATATTTAATTAACAGACCATTTTTACACCTTAACTCAATGCTTGAGAAGACTGTCTTCTTAAATAAATATATTATATTTTTAAAATTTTTGTTATAATTATTTTAAATGATACATCATAATTCTGTTAAAATGTCAAATTAAATAGTTATTATATGTTCAGTATTTGTGGATGTATAAAAGTAAGAATTTGAAAGTGAAACTCATAAAAATGAGAGTAAGAATCAGAAACACTAATTTCAGTTAATAAATAATAATAGGTGAGAAAGAAAGTATTGAAAGATATAGAAGTAGCATTTCTCATAAAATTTGTTTATTTTAATCCCAAAAGGCAACCAAACTAATTAAAGAAATTTGGCTTCAGTATATTGGAGAATGAAAGGCTACCAAAAGTAGATAATATTTGTTTTATCTTTGTGTTATTTTTTTTTTATAAATTAAGTTGGTATCCACTTATATATTATAAATTAATATTTGATTTTTAATAATTATAAATATAAAAATAAAAAATATTATTAATAGATTTTACGAGTTTTTAGTATAAGACTTTTAAAGTTATTAGGATTGAACATTGTATATGTATTATCTGTTTCAAAATTTGATATTACATCAGTTTTTATTTTTTTTAATATAAAGATCATAATAAATAAAAAATAAATATAGAAAAAACATTGAATTATCACTATAAATATAAAAACCCAAAAATATCCTTGAGTGATATCGTTACCTAGTCTTTTATTTGTTTATTTTACTCGTTATCACTTAGAACTTACATTTGAATTATTGAACATTATAATTAGAAGATGATTATATAAATATCACATAGTGCATGCCCATACATGAAACAAGGAAAATATTGAGTGAGATGTTATGATGTATAGAATAGGAAAGAATGAAAAGAAGATATTTGATCTAATTAGTTTGTTGTGGCATCTATGTCCTCCACCTCGTGTTCTGTCTGCAGTTCTCTTGAAAACAGAGGCTGCTGGCTACGTGATGTGTTTTATTACTTTTTTATTAAATATTATTTTAATTAATTATAAATATGTTGATATTGGAAAAAAAGAAAAAAAAAGGCAGAATAGTGTGAAATTTAATTCATCCGCCCCCACTTTTGTGCAACACAAGAGACCGTTGTTATATTAATATTGAATGTGATATATTTATATATAATATCATGTGACAAATATTTCCTTTTCCATTTTCCTATGTTACAAGAATTCATATAAAAAGTTATTATGTTGCAGATTTTGCTCTTACCTTAAGAAAAGAACAATATCTTCTGGCGTGAAAATGTTTACTCACATGATACCTTAAACTTTTGTTTCAGTCACTTGTTTAAGATTCACTTTCACTCATGCATGAGTTTTTTTTTTTTTTCAAGATCATGATAAAGGGCTACTGAAAGTTTGGTACAAAAACCTAAGTTATCTCTTGAGTTAATTTTGAAGTTATCCAAGTTTGATACTCATTGTGACTGATATGTTTTGTTGTCAAGATTAATTAAAATTCTAAAATTATAGTTTTTAAATCTTGCTAGTTGAAACAAATGTGTTGGGAATGTAAGTGTGAGTCCAAGTTCCACATTGGATAAAAATGAGAAAATGAAATATTATATAAAGATGAAAGACCCGTTAACCCATTGCCGTAAGATTTTGAATAGAGAGTGGTGTGAATCCTTTGTATGGTTGAACTTATATTTCAAAAACTGCTGATAATAATTAATGTGAAACTTTTAAAAGTATAATAATATTCATGAAATCCTAAAAATGTTTAGACATTTTTAAGATTATAATGTAGAAAGGAAGGTTATGATTGATGGAAGAGAAAAGTAGATAGAGATTAGAATGGGCAAACAAAAACAGCTTATTCATAGTCATGCACACGTTCATTCATACTTCAAATCAATTCTTGAAACCAGCTAAGATCGTGTCTGTCAAGATTTTAGGTTGTCGGGCCAATCTAGTCTCACATGCAAAAATGGAAGATCTACTATTCATCACACTTACAAAAATCATATAATTTTACTATCATATCATTAAAAAGTTGAGATTTAAGACTTAGTTGGATATAAGAGGATTGATCATTCATTTTCAATATAAAGCTTAACTGGTTAATAATTCTTCAACTGGAATATTATTCATTTTGGAATATAAAACTCAGTTACAATTTTATTTTTAAAAAATATCTTGTAAAATAAAAAAAAAGTATTTAAACGATTTTGAGTTTTAATTCTTAAGCGATATAAAATTATTAGATAAAATAAAAACATCATCATACAATTTTTTTTTTCTTTTCTTTTAACCTTCTTCAATCAACCTAAAATACCTTTCATTGCTCTAAAAGAAACATTCATATCAACTTTAACGAATGCAACTCTTTTATACTTTGTTTGGAGAAGCGTAATAGGTAATATTAACATACTTTTCCATGAATAAAATGCTTAAAAAATTAAGAAACTTTCAACGAATAAAAAGAAAGGCAATATTTATGATAATAAATACTTTATAAATAAAGTATTATTTTTTGAATATTCATGGTGCTAAATACTCCAATAGATTATAAATTGCTCAACAAGGCTAATTAATGAAAACACCAAATGATTGATAATTAGGAGACAAAGGCACGATGATGACTAACGAGACAAATTAAATGACCTGTTTTTTAAGAAAAAGAATCCTAAATTTGTCCAAAGTTAGCTTAAAACTTTTTTTTTTCAAAATTTAATTTATGATAAATTTTTAATAATTAAGGATTTTAGTAATGTTTTCTTATAATGAGTTGAAAAAAAAAGGAAAGTAGAGGGATTTTTTTTTAATTTAACTTACTTATTTAATTCAAAATTTGAAAGGGATAGAAGAGAGAAGGATATTTGTTTTAAAGCCCCTCCCACTTATATTTCTGTCTTCCTTCTATTTTTTTTTTTAATTTTTAAAATATATGAATTAAACTATTTTAAAATCGTATTTGAACTTTTATTCTTTTCATTAATGTTATAAATTTTCTTTCGCATGTCTATGAACATTTGTTTTAATGTGATTTTTAAATATTGATACCTTCTAAAAAAATTTGTATTTTTTTTTCCTTTCAAGAATCAAATAAGGGTTATTTATTATTATTATTATTATTATTATTATTATTATTTTGTTTTCCTTTCTCTCAAGTTAATTCCCCTGTCATCTCTTTAATGTCCATTCTTTACTTAAACGCATTGTAATTTATTTCTATTGGTGAAATCAACAAGTGACACAAGTAGTAACTAGATTAAATCCTTGACTATATATATATATATATATATATATATAAATAAATAACATCTACCTAAAAAATAATTATACCTTAATTTATATTTTACTTAAAACATATATCTATCTTTAGTATATTCTATCTCCAAAACTTGACATCTATTTTAATTTTCTCCTGACTAAAAATCAAGTTACACTAACTTATATAACTGAAAATATAGTTAACTTATACCCATTCATATATTTGTTCTACTATATTTAATAATTTGACAGGTTAAAAATAGTTTAAATATAACTTTTTTTTCTTAAATACTTCGATGTGTTATTTAAAAACAAAATTATAATAATAGTTTTAGAAAAATAATTAACTCTAATAATATTATATCAGGAGAGTTGAGATTCAAATAGTAATAATATAATAAGGTTTGCCAAAATAAAATTGTAATTAAACTATTTTGGCTACTTGTAATATCCATCCATATTATGATATTCTATACTTTTGCCATGAAACCACACATGGCATACATACACTGGTATGTATATACAGTGGCATTCTGATGTTATTTATGCAAGAACTACAAGCAGATACAAAAGGGTCGGTGTTCACTTCAGTCATATGATAGTAAGATAAGATAAGATACCAAAAAAATAAACAAAAACGTGAAGATGCAGCTTTAGCTCACTTGGTAATAATCTTTCATTGATTATATATGTAGTTGCTCCATTCTGCATCAAATTAATTTTATCCACAAATATTATATCTAATTAGAAATTACTAACCTCAGTGTTTGGTGTAAATGCCCACTGCAATAAATACTTTTCAATTGTTTGCTTATCCTATTCTGGTGGCCCTTTATTACTCTCGTTGGATTTGCATTAATTAATTATGTTCTTTTGGTGACAACTAAATCCCAGTAAGTGCATTGCAACATATCCACTCAGACTTCAGATCCAGCAGCAAAAACTCTTGTATTCTGTTCTGCTATTCCTAAATTTATCTGTCTAATTTTCATTTCAGTTTTTCACACAATGCTTGTCAGCAATTTTGCATAGGGAACTTTGACAATGCTTATCCTACAATTTTGGGTAACATGGGTTCCCCTGTGGGACAAGAGTTTTATGTGAGGTTTTTCATTTTTTCTAGTTTTTAACCTTGTTTGTGTTCTGTCTCCTGGTAATGTAAAGAAATATTCTTGAAGAAGCTTCCATTAAATAATGTTTTGGTTTTTACAGAATGCACATTAACCCCTCTTGGCCTCTAATAATCCAAATCAAGGCATCTTTTGCAAGCAATAATTAAAAGTAAAAAGGTTTAAACATTGATGATGGCTTGGCTTATGTCATTTGCAAAGTTTGCTTTGGTCTCCATGGTCCTTTTAATAGTCACCGTTCCCTTTTTAGCCTTTCACACGCTTCTCATCCCCACCTTTGGTTATTGGCATTATTGCTATTCTTACCTTTATCACAGTTGTTCTTTTATCATTAAAATATTTTAAATAAATATTGTTATTCTGGTAGCCACACTCATAAATCACACTGCACCTGGAATCTTCAATCTTATCTTCCAACTATTCGATCTGTTGTGTAACTTTTTCTTTATTTTTTGTCATTTTGATGTTAAAATTTAATATGCTCTAAATTGTTACTTTTACTGAGACTAAGTTTCATGATTGTTATCTTATCTTCTATTCCAGTCAAATCACTCAAATATGTTTCCTTCATGTGAAATTTTTCAGTCAAGTTTAATTTTGCCTTAGTTTAGGGGATTCCGTGAACATAATGTAACCACGGATAACAGTGAATAAACTGACGCAACTGTTTAAATAAATGCTAAATTTAAAGTTTTACATTTCTATAATTCTTTTACTATTCTCAAGCATGATTGAAAGGTGTTTGTAGAAAGAAAAACTTCTGTTATTCTTTTGTATTCTTTTTTCTTTGGAGTCAAAGTGGATGGGAAGGGTAAGTGAATTTAGTGAGGGAAACCAACTTGGAAGTTAGCGTCTTAGTCTTACAGCTGCTGATACCTTCCCTCATAATGTGACTTTCCCATGTTAGGTGCCTTCTAGATATCCTTGGGAGTACAAAAGAGCCTCTCTCAATTCACGTTCTAGGCTTTTATGTGTTGCATTTTGTTAAATGCTGAGCCTTCAAGAGGGTTCCATCCAATAAGAGCAACCTCGAATCTAGGGCAGTGTTTTACATGAGTTTCCAGATCTGAGTCTTTTCTCTTTAGTCTTTACTATGATGTGTGCTAGAAAATATTGATGAGGTTGGTGTGTTGAGTCCTTGCTCTGAGTATATCTACACACACACAGAGTAGCATACTTGTGTTGTTCAGTGTGTGAAGTGTGAATCTGTGTCCAATTCACCATTGTGTGAAAATGGCTCCGAGGCTGGACTTTTCCAATTGGTGGACGAAGGATACACAGAAGGGAACACCGGTAGTGGTGAAAATGGAGAACCCCGCTTTCTCTGTTGTGGAGATCAATGGTGCAGATGCTGCATTCAGGCCAGTTGAGAAAAGCCGTGGCAAGAATGCTAAGCAAGTCACATGGGTGTTGCTTCTCAGGGCTCACCGTGCTGTTGGCTGTGTCACTTGGTTTGCCACTGTGCTTTGGGCGTTGCTGGGGGCCATTAAGAAGAGGTTGATATATGGACAAGGTGTGGCTATGGAGAGTGAGAGTGACAAGTTGGAAAAGGGCAAGTTGCTGTTTAGAGTCATTAGAGTGTTCCTAGTGACATCCTTGGCAGTTCTGGCCTTTGAGGTTGTTGCTTACCTTCAAGGTTGGCATTTTGGGAACCCCACTTTGCACATTCCTCGTACTTCTGATTTGGAAGGATTGCTCCACTTGGCTTATGTTGCTTGGTTGACGTTTCGTGCTGAGTACATTGCTCCTCCTATAAAGGCACTTTCCAAATTTTGTGTTGTTTTGTTTCTTATCCAGTCTGTGGATCGCATGGTCCTTTGCCTGGGGTGCTTTTGGATCAAATACAGGAAGGTCAAGCCAAAGATTAATGGGGATCCGTTCAAGAGTGATGATGTTGAAGGATCTGCAAGCAATTATCCCATGGTTCTGGTTCAAATTCCAATGTGCAATGAGAGGGAGGTAGGAATTACACCAAATTTCAGCATTTCCTTTGTGCCAACTCAAGTTATTTTTTCAGTAATAAGCTTGCAGCGAATTCAATATATTCGTTTCAGTTTGAATTTATGTAAGCCAGGAATAGATTTTGCAAATGTCATAATAAAATAGAACTTAGTAAATAGAATGTTCGGAGTACCTTTTTTTTGCAATGCTTAAGAATTGTATGAATACACCTTAAAAAAAGAAAGGAAAATAGGAGGGAAGTAAACTTATAATCTGGCATCCAGACATCTAGTTCCATTTAGGTTGATACTTGACATTGTAATCGTTATTTTTGGTTTCTGAAATAGACACCACCTTAGTAATCAAGAAGGGAGAAACAGTTTTCTCATGATGTTGTGTTGTGTTTAGTAATTTTTTAACTCCTATAATGAATGGCAACGTATAAGTACACTTGATAGACAGATAATTTTCTTACTTTGCATGCACTGATTTTATGCAGGTGTATGACCAATCCATTTCTGCAGTCTGTGGCATTGATTGGCCAAGGGATCGTTTACTGATTCAAGTACTTGATGATTCTGATGATGAGAGCATACAGTGGTTAATTAAGGAAGAGGTCTCTAAATGGAGCCAGAAGGGAATCAATATAATCTATAGGCATCGCTTAATAAGGACTGGATACAAAGCTGGAAATCTTAACTCTGCAATGAGCTGTGACTATGTGAAAGACTACGAGTTTGTTGCTATTTTTGATGCAGACTTTCAACCAAATCCTGATTTTCTTAAGCGAACTGTGCCACATTTCAAGGTTGAGTGAAGAACTTCTAACATATGCAGAAAAATTATTGGGAAGCATGTTTAACATATTTTTATATCTTGCAATTTTTTTTTATTACAGGACAATCCCGAACTAGGTTTGGTCCAAGCTAGATGGTCTTTTGTGAACAAGGATGAGAATCTATTGACGCGTCTCCAAAACATAAACTTATGCTTTCATTTTGAGGTAGAACAGCAGGTGAATGGGGTATTTCTCAGTTTTTTTGGTTTCAATGGAACTGCTGGTGTTTGGAGAATCAAGGCCCTAGAAGAGTCCGGGGGCTGGCTAGAGAGGACAACTGTAGAAGATATGGACATTGCTGTCCGAGCTCATCTCAATGGTTGGAAATTTGTCTTCCTAAATGATGTAAAGGTGATCATAGATGACAACCTTTTCCATCCATATCTCCTTTCTTTTGCAAGTGGATAACGCACTTGTAGAGTAGTGTTCTTGTATATGCATGATGTGATTAGTTATGTCACCTTTCTGGATTTTAACTTGTGTGTTCACCTGAAGTTCCTGGAGTACTATCGTGAATTTCTTAAATCTGTAAATTTTCAGGTACCATGTGAAGTTCCAGAGTCATATGAAGCTTACAGGAAGCAGCAACACCGCTGGCATTCAGGTCCTATGCAACTTTTTAGGTTGTGTCTTCCGGCAATTGTGAAATCTAAGGTATATCTGATACTCATGTTGAAGTAATAATTAGAGTAGTGATGAAGAAAAGCATATTCTGATGACTTAGAATTGTAGCTTATAATATGCACTACCTGAAAACTTTAAAATGCTCTATAACTGCAGGTGTCTGCATGGAAGAAAGCAAACTTAATCCTGTTATTTTTTCTGTTGAGGAAACTGATCCTTCCCTTTTACTCCTTCACCTTATTTTGCATAATTCTTCCTCTAACCATGTTTGTACCAGAGGCAGAGCTTCCTTTGTGGGTGATCTGCTATGTGCCTGTGTTTATGTCACTTCTTAACATTCTTCCTGCTCCAAAATCTTTTCCTTTCATTGTTCCCTACCTCCTTTTCGAAAACACCATGTCCGTCACCAAATTCAATGCAATGGTATCTGGGCTTTTCCAATTAGGAAGTTCTTATGAATGGGTTGTGACAAAGAAAGCTGGCAGGTCATCAGAGTCCGATTTACTGGCTGCTGCAGAAAGGGAAGCCAAGTCAATAGAACAACAAAAGATTCATAGAGGAGCTTCCGACAGTGACCTTATGGAGTCACAAAAGTTTGTGGAGCACAAAGAAGCAGCTCCAACAACTGTTAAGAAAACTAATAAGATATATAAGAAAGAGCTGACTTTGGCATTCCTCCTTCTCACAGCTTCTATCAGGAGTCTGTTATCTGCACAGGGAGTTCACTTCTACTTCCTGCTTTTCCAAGGGGTGACCTTCCTCCTTGTGGGGCTTGATTTGATTGGAGAGCAGATGAGCTAGTTTTCGTTCAAAACAGCATAGACGATGAATGGAAAACTCCTTTTACTGGTTTATCAGCCAAGTTGCAGTCCAGCAACAAAATGGAAAAAGAAGTATAGTTAAATCCTTTCTTTCGTTTCTTTCCAAAAATTCACAGTACAGGTGTATCCAAGGCATAATTGATTGCAAGTACCAAAGCAAGGTTCCTCAATTATCCAACTCTATCCATTTTGCATTCACACGATTCATCGCAAGTATTCCTTATAGGGCACTACTTACATTGTACTCATACAGGTATTGAATATTTGTTTAATGGTATAGGAAGTGTATAAAATCTTCAATTTTCTTCATTATGTTATTGGGAATGGGAGTTCTGATTCCAAATGTCTGGATGTAGTGCATCTAGCTTGATATATGTCGAATCATAGGTGCCTTCATGGTAAATAGAGTGTGTAAAACAGGACATCTTTCTGTACATTCATTGTTATCTAATTTAAACAATAAATTTTATTCTTCCAACTCTTCCCTCCTCCCTTTGTTCTCTGTTCCTTGGCAATTTTCTTGTTTTTTAATTGCATGGCTTTAATCGGGTAAATGAGATGGTGTCGGCAGGCAAATAGTGGAGACAAGCTTAAGTGGCTTGATCATTTCTGCTGTGGTCCCTCCAAGAGATTCGTGTTCTTAAAAACTGATTTCTAAAATGTGACCGGCCCAAAATGTTGATGGCACTGAATCTGTTGACACCGCAACTTATGCACATGCCATTAGCAAGCAAGTACAAAATAGGCCATTTCTTTGGATGGATATGTCGGTCATAATATTGAACACCCCATATAAGTTTTTGTCTTGCCTATCTCAACTGTGAAATCCTTTTAATCTGAATATAACATGAAAAAACTTAATGACAGAATGCTTTAAGTCTTCACAGTAGTCAAAATACATTGTATATTTAAATTACAATGAAAATGTAAAAGCAAGAATCATCAGAGCTGTAGTAAGACCGGAACAAGTAGAAAAGTATACAAACAAGAACAATGGTGCAGCGTAATATACAAGTGGTATGTCAGGTAACTGTAATATACAAGATAAAAATCGTTTTTTGTGAAGATGTACCAAACTGCAAACACACAAAAGCAACTTCTTGCTAGAAGTTGATGCGTAGGGACATCAACTATGTTGACTGCAATAGGATCACACATCATAAAGCAAGTGGTAAAGTATAGGTTAAGAGATGTACCACCCCAAAAAAGGTTCAGGCTAAGAGAAAACCCGAAAGCTTCTCTATCAGCAAACAAATAATACACACGTGTCGTAGCTATGCACCCGAATTATTTGTGAGAGGAATAGTGATTTTAACTCTTGAAGATGGTCATGGAACTGTAGATTGCAATGCTGATCTAATCATCATCAGGCTCTACTGAAAAGTCTGGCTCTTCAGGCTTTTGCAACTTGGGCAGCTCTACATCCTTCATCTTCTGAACTCCTCTCCTTGTGTTTGCAGCAAACCTTGAAGCCAGTATAGTGACACCTAGGTTTTGTTTTACTTGTGCAGTGTTTGAAGTCACTGCACTGTGCACTTCTTCATTATGTTGATAGTGATTGAAGGACTCGGATTCCCTCAAGCTTAGGCTCTTGGCAAACATTCTCTTCTTGAACCGGCGCCAAGCAGCCTGAATGAAGCATGTTGCCCATGTCCTCCAATGGTGAGAGTAGAAACGGAAAGTGTGCTGTAACTTCTTGCTGTGGAGACGTCTAAACTGATTGGCCACGAATTTAAGATCTTCCGCTCTTAGTGCAAATGCTTCAACTTCTACAAGGGCTTTAACAGTTCTTGTAGAAGAAGGCAAGTTGAGAGTGGATTTTGGAAGCAATGCCCAAGCAAGTAGCTCTTCTCCACAGAAATCACCAGGCCTCAAGGTAATGGAGTTGAAGAAACCAGTTCTGCCTCCATTTGTGGTTGAACTTTCAAGTCTCCCTCTGATGATAAAGAGCATCTCTGTAACCGGGTCTCCTTCTCTAACTATGTACGTGCCTTGAGTACTCAAGGATGATACCAATCTCTCGCATATTGCATCAAGTAGCTGATCATCCATTTGTGAGAAAAAAGGAACCTGAAATTGGTGAAAAAGAAGCCATTACATTACGTGTGTGTGTGTGTGTATATATATATACACACATAGCATCAGTTTACGAGTAGTCCTTATGCATGGTCGAGTTAAACTATTGAACATTTCTTGATGCTGATTTCATGCTCAAAAGAGAATAGCATGATAGATGAATATTTATTGTGAGAAAACTTACACGTCGAACAAGGTCCAAGCAAAGGTGGCGTTGGATATCTCTACGTAGGTCAATAGGCAGGCCACGTAGGATTGTTTCTTCGTCAACCCCGCGAGTTGCAAGCCACTTGTATTGAACAAATCTTCTGACACGCTCTCTCAGATTTTGTGGGAGCTGACGGTGGCTCATCCACTCTTCAGTGTCACGTCGCTTGAGCCTCCATTCTTCAAGCCTCACAGTAATAGATTGCAAATAGGTCTGCACTGAATTCAGCATTCTTAAGTGTTCATATAAATTTAGCATGCTTAGGCTATAGGAAACAGTTTTCTTTAATCAAACTTGTTTGATGATGATATTAACTCCTTCTGAAATGAGAATGACCAAGATGACAAACCATTGCAACTGTTTCAGAGTTTATGTTGAAGACACAAGAATTCATGTGTAATGGTTTTAGTAATAAGGTAAAAAGTGTGTTGGATGGTACTTATTGTTTTCAAGTAACAGAAATGTAAGGAAACATAGAATTGCTGCAAACAAAATTACTTTTGAAAGTAGAGTTTCGTGGATTTGAAGATTCTAAGTACCTGCATGTTACCAATTAAGTGGGCAAACAAAACCAGACCCAGAATAGCCATGAGTATTGCAAATGCAGTTTCCCCAATGAATGTGCTTGTGGTCAAACCCTGGCCATAGGAACTGAAAATACAGAAAGGAAAAGATTAATCATATGTGAACAGTGAAGACAGACATGTGATGTTCAGTTTAATTTATGTCAAGTATTCATCGATAGTGTAAGGAAAGATAACAACGGAGCATTCAGATATGGTTAACAATAGCTGTGGAACCAGACCTTAAGTTCTGCAAACCCCACCACAGACAATAGAGATACTTCTCTATAAACACAGAGGAGATAACATTATTTTCCACTGCACTTGCAAAAATTCCGTAGTTGAAATTGGTGGTATTTTCAGGATTGCAGTTACCAAACACAGAAGTAGTGTTTACCCACTTCATGCGATCATCCTGGTTTAAAGTGCTGCAGTCTAAGTACTTAAGAGCACATTTTACAGGGAGGTTTTCATTTCTGCATTCAGATTTCCAGCAAGTAGCATGCCTTTCAATTGATAACAGATACCATGATGCCCCCAACACCTATGAAAAGGGAGTAATGAATAATTAAAAATCTGAGATGCTGGGAGATAACAACTAATTTGTAATTATGAAAGACAATTTGTGATTGAAGAAAACATAACATAACATACATGACTAGCTAGCATGTAAAGTAAAAGATTGTAAGCAGCCCCAGCCCAAGCTGTCTTTGTAACTACTCCAGTGGCTTTAATAATCTGAGAACTTAATGGGAAAATCAAATATAATCTGGGGACATATTGAAGCAGAACAATAAGTACAAGTGCATTGTTGGTGTGATCAGCATGGGAGCTTCTGATTGCTGGCATGATAAACCAAATCACAATCTGCCAACAAAGAAAATATGTCATTTAACATCACTTCCAGGGACAAATATTCAAAGCCAGATGACAAAACCAATCCCAAAGGATCTCTACACCATTTTTAACTCAGTTTTAAAACATTAAATTTTTAAGTTTTCCTACTTTATGAAAAGAAGAAGGAAGAAAGAGGTTGAATTCAAATTGATACAAAAACTTACATGATCTTTATTCAATGTGGGACTATTTGCTAACTCAAGTTTTCTTTATTTCACGCATTAAACACAACATGAGAGTACTAAAGCAGAAGCATATGTGATACCTGGGGAAGAGGTAGTGTAGCAACAAGATCTAGGAAGAACTCTGATCTCAAATATCGCCTTGCAATAAGCCTAGGATCCATAACAAGCTCACCCCTTCCAAACACCCTAGAACTCGGTGATACATAGGCTGTTCTGAACTTGATGGCCATGTTGAGCAGATAGAAAACATCAGCAAATGTTCGGAAACATGTCACAACAATTCCTATATTCAAATCAGTAGCCATACACGACGATTTCCCATCATTTGCCACTGAAGGAAGGTAGAAAAACAGCGGATCAACAAACAGTGCCAGAATGCAAGAAAACAGGAATGCCCTGTTCCACTCCAAAATTACATCACTGCCAGGATCAAGAATTTTCTTCTTCCATGGCTCATGGTTTTCTGGGAAAACCTTAAACTTTGCAAGCGCGGGAATTTTGATACTCATTCTGTTCTTGTCACCAATACTCATTTTGCATTCTGGATACACTGTGAATGCCTTCTCATGGTGTTTGTGAGAGACTGGCTTTTCCCAGGGAAGTTCAAGACTCTGTTTACCATCATCACTGGAGAACCTGTGAGTTTTCAAAACCACTATTCAAATCTGATCAAAGTTGTAACAAAGGGTATAAACTGAATGAAAAAGAATAATAAAAAAAGGACCACGGTATTGAATTCACCTCACTAACTTCTCATATCTCTGCTCCATTACTATGATTAGATGGAGTTTTACAGTCAAAAGCACACACAGATACTATTTCTACTGAGAAGTTCATTGCTTTGAATTGCAAGTTGCAACATGACAATGAAGAAAAGCACACTGCATGCTTCTTCTCTGATCAATGAAACAAGTTTTGTTCTTCGTACGCAAATGCAACCAAAATAAGATTTTGAAGAAAAAAGACAAGTTGGGTAAAGGAGGGGAATGATAAGCTTTGATTGAATCCAAAGCTTAAAGATACGGTTTTGGATTTGGACAAAATGGGTTTGACTTGAATACTTCCGTGGACAACGGAAGAGTAACCACCAAAACGGCCTGCCATTAACACAGCTCACAATGGACAAGCGTAAACGTGGGAAGTGGGAACCATGACAAAACTACATATACATATACCACATATATACCAACTTCCACTTTCACATTTTAATATTGTGAACTGATTTATGTGTTTAATATAAATTTTAAGAGATGAAGATGATTTTCATGAAGTTTAACGGTTCTTTTCTGAATAAAGGAGAAATAGGAAGAAGCAGGCCAAAATAATGTATATGAACTTGTGGCCTGCACTCATGAGGTGGACGTTGACGTTTTATACGAAGCAACCATTAAATAATTGACAAAATTAGCATATAATTAACAAATATAACATTTTCTAAAGATCGATGTGGTTTTAATATAACTAACACAGGTAGTAAAATAATAAAATATGGATGAGAAGGTTCAGAATTTTAAAGATTTCCCACTAAGCTTTTGCTAAACCTCAATCAACGGCACCAATGTGATGAGCATTTTGGACGTAGGGTCCATATCAATATCTAATGTCTAGAAAGTAGTTTGAGGAGTCCAAAGTTTCTCTTCCTCATCCATCCTTACGAAAATATTTAAAGATACTTGATGTCAAAGTCAATTCAAGGTTTGACCATTCAAATAAATGTAATTACCTTTTTTTTTATCTCAGACTTATATATATATGTGTGTAGATTTCTGAGTGGAATTTTGATGAACATTGGCATAATTACGGTAATTGGTTATAATCATATTTTATCTTAAATTGTTCAGTAATAAAATTAACTGTTCGATTCAATTCTATGATCATCCAGTCTCGAAGTAGTTTGTTAAAATGTCTCACTAATGGTTTATCATCCCGTCCACAGATATAATATCAAAGCTAGATTAACACTATAGAATGCAAATATAATATCAAAGCTAGATTAACACTATAGAAGGCATTATGCAGAAACTTCTTATAGAAACAGAGCAAAATCCAAGGAATTGACTCCAAGTCTTTAATTTGTAGTTTCTGTTTTATGGGAGTTTTTCTTTCAATTTTGCAACTCTTAACATATGCAGTGATTGGTGTGGTGATGTAGAAATTCCTTCACTTTTGGATGGATAAGGTGAAGCCATCATTATCTAAATGGAAAGAGAAAATATCTTTTGTTGATGCGTGCTATCCTCATCACTTTTATCAGTAATTGTGGTCTTATTGGTGAAGTGTTTAATTGTGACAAAATGAATGTAGATGTCATGTTACACATTGATAGTGGGAGCTGATGCATATTCAAATGTAGAGATGTATTCAATTGTCAGAAATACATATACAGATTGAATATATGAAAAAGAAACCTCTGAAGTTACTGTCTTAAGAATTGAAGTATTATTATTGAATAAACTGTTACTTTTGGAGTTAAAAGTTGTGTTATGAAACTTTTTCTTTTCAGTTTTTCAAGTTAAAGAAAAAAAAAGGTTTTATAAATAGAAAAGAAACCAACTTTGTTGCTTTAAACCTATATATGTTACTTTTATGAGAAAGATTAGTAGTATGCTTTTCTAAAATATCACTGTAATTGTAAGTTTCGAACTAAAACTTGATTTTGAGATGTGAAAACTACATCAAAAAATAAAATGTTACTAAAACCGATGTAAACAATGTAAAATACAAAACTGGTAATTTTTAAAAAAATATTTCTAATTTTTTTAATTTTAATATAATTTTTTTGAAACAAATAAAAAAGGTTCAGTAAAGTTTATAAATATTTATGCTAAATTACCATGCCATTTTATTTTATATGTAACTTGGAATGGTTAATTTTGGATTCACTTTTACATTTATTTTGAATATTATGAATTTATGGAGTCATATTTTATTTTCATTGTTTTAATGTTATAAATGCGAAGTTATGACTCATCCACTTACCTAGTGAGTTGTCTTAATTGTTTTTAAGATTTTTGTTCGTTTCCTAAGTTTTATAAAGCAACTGTTTTCTTGGTCAAACATCAAGATACATAGTTAACCAATTGTACAAAATGATAATCTAAAATATTATAAGAAAGAAAAGATAAAATGAAGAAAATAATAGAAAAAAAAAATGAGAGAAATATGTATTTAGAAGAGTAAACCAGGGTCTATTTATAGACCTATGTAGGCCTTGAATTGTGGAGAAGAAGAAAAACGTGGGACACAGGTTGGTTCTCTCGTAAGTTGACTACCAACGGTCGCAAAATTACATAACTAATTACCAAAACTTTTGGTCACAAAGCAAATAACAAATCATCGAGAATTTTGCAATATTCTTTCAATTTTTATAACAATCTCTCGCATAATGCAAAAGACGAAAAAAAAAAATATTAAAAAAAAGAAAATAAGAATTTTTTTAGATTTTATAAGATGTGATGCATCATATCAAATATATCAAATTATATAAATCGAAAAACTTAACACACGATATAGTTGGTATAATAAGTTATATGAACCAAGGAAAATTGACGTGTGTTAGAAGTTTATCAATCATAATACACCCCCACAACAATATTTGTTGTTATCGTTGTGTTACGAAAACTAGATCATGTGTATGTTGAGTATTTATGAGTGTTATAGAGATGATGTTAAGATCTCATGAAAGCGGGTTCACTTGACACTCATATAAGTGATTTTCTCAAGTGTATACTGCAAATCACACACCACTCATAAGTGATATGAAAATCATCAAAACCTTTGCTTAAACTAAAATTCTTTCACCACATAAAATTTTAATTACAAAATTTAATCTCATAATACTATAGTTTCTAACACTTTCACATACCATGAGAATGAATATATTTTATTTAAAACCAATTTAGTGTTATCAAAACTAATAAGTGACTTATTTGTATCCATATGAAACTTATTCACGGGTCAAATCACAAAAGTTGGGTTACCATCGTTTGTTTGTTTGCTAGTAGCTAAAGTCTCATTCCCCTCGATGTTTTTAAGATCATATTTCTTCTTAAGGATTTAGTTAAAGGATCTGTTGAATTCCATTATGACTTCACACAATCAATGGAAATAGTTTCATTCTTTAACAACTACTTAACCAAATTGTGTCTCAATTATATACGTCTATTTTTTTCATTGTAATTTTTGTTTTTAGCTATAATTATTTGTCGATTGATAATAACAGCATATTGATACCGATGAAGTTGATTTCATTTCTAGTAAAATGTTTGCTAAAAAGTTTTTTAACCAAAGCGTATTGACATTGATAAAAGCCAATATGGAGAAAAAGCAAAACTCGGGACACAAGTTGGTACATTCGTGAGCTTAGCACCAACATTCACCAAGTCACATAACTAACTACCAAGACTTTTAATAATAAACCAAATAACAAACCATCGAGAATCTTGACAGAAAATATATACAATTTTGCAACACTCTTTCAACATTTATAACAAGATTTGTGTTGATAAATTACATAAATTTACTTACAACTCAATTTAAACCCGTTTAACCAACCAGATTCAGTTTGATTTAAATTTAAAAAATTAAATTCTTTTCCAATTTAACCCATTTTAAACTCGTGCTAAATCACGAATATAAACCTATTTTAACATCTCTCAACTACATAGCCTGTTCACATTTTGTTATTCCATAAATAAAGAAAATACTCTTAATTAATCAATAATAACCACTACAGTTATAGATGAAACATTATTAACATGAATAGTAATTGGTGGTATAAGTCAATACAGGAATGGAGGAAAAGGAGAATTTGCTAGCTTATATAGGCTTATAAACTCCTAAGAGAAAGACCTTTAAAACAGGAAGGTGCATTGGAGAGATATTCAATACATGCTTTCTATTTTTTTCCTCTCTATAGTTCTTCCTTTCTCACAAGTTCAGTTAAACTGTGGTCTAGTTTCTCTTCCTCTACTTTGAGATAATAAAGAAAGTAAAAGGAAAGGCGGTAAAATAAAATTTCTTTAAAGATAAAGTTGAAGCAGTGTGTTTATAGCAGACTGTTTTATAAGAAAGCCCAAATCAGAAACGTTTGAAGTTAAACTTAAATTTTATGCTATAAAATGGAATGCGAATGCTTTTACTAAAGCATGTAGCCGTGTGATAAGTACATAGCGAACTATTCTTTCGCCTTTTACTAAAGAATACCGTGTACATGTCACTCTAAGCGGTATATGCCAATTTTTGCACATGGATCTTCATTAGAGATCCTGCTATTCAGTTAAATATTTTTTTTTGAATGAATTTGTTATTGAAGTTTTTGTATAAATGAGTTTATTATATTATATATAATATATGAAATGATATTATATTCCCAGATTTCTACCGAAGGACTTCTTCTACTTGTAAACTGGAAAATAATTTATAATCCAGGCTGAGTAAGAAAACTTTGTAAAAAATTGGGATAATTAAAAAAATGAGTATCTTTTTCTGTAATTAAGAAACTATGAAGTGACAGCAATATATGTTACACACAGATGGAGTCAAACATGTTATCACACATCAACTACTAGTAATTGCAGTAGCACACATCTCATAGAAACAAAGGATTGATTCACACCAACAAACACATTTCACAAAGATTTAGGTAACAATGCATTCATTCTGTTGACATTCTTGTTTCTCATTAGATAAATATACAATTCAGAAGACATTGAAGGAAACAATTTCTTTCTCACAGGCCTATCAATTGTCCAGATGAGAAAGAATAAAAAGATAAGTGAAGAAAACATGTTAACTGGAAATTGAGGAAACAACACTGCATTAGCAAGAAAAGAGAATTCATCTTCAATATCTCTCCCAATAACACCTTAACACAGGTTGCAAACATGGATGCGATTAACAGCTTTTAGCCTTTCACAGCCACTAGAGGTAATTGTAGAGTACCAGTTATTGGAATGAGTGTAGAACAGCAAAAAGAGACTTTGAGAACAAAACGAAAATGACATTTTAAATGACTTTGGTTTGAAGAAGAGAAACCTATAAAATAAAAGATAATGTGACAAAGAAGTAGAGAACCAACAATTGTTGAAGGAGCAAAGGTATGGAGGGAGGAGCGTGTGACTCTGGACTTAGTCGCATCACAGATACTCTTGTGGTGTTTGCTACTTGTTGAAAGCCCACACTGATCAATACAGAAAGTGAAAATGAATTATCTGTTATAAATTGGAAAAGCTTCAGAAGTTCAAATTACGGAGCCGTGTGATAAATACAGAGCGAACTATTCTTTCGCCTTTTACTAAAGAATACCGTGTATTTGTCACATTAAGCGGCATACGCCTATTTTTGGGAATGGATCTTTTAGATCCTGCAATACTAGTCTAAATCTTATGTTATTGCTATTATATGATAGAATTAGTAATTGTGCACTTTTCGTGTTTGTTCTTTTCTTAAACTATATTATATATATTAGAATTAGGATAGATTGCAAAAGTAAAGTTAAACAAGTCGTCATATTTTATTAGAGTGAAATATGTTCTTTTATTGACTTTGATCAATTAATTAAGTAGAACATAAACTATTTTGACAATTTCATAAATTTTATTTATTCTATTTTGAATTTTATTAAGTTTATTAAATTATTTAATATATAATCAAATTCTATTTTTTATGTATTAACACAATCATTAAATTGATGAAATTGATTAACACATTGATTGATAAAAATAAAACATGAATAAATTAGATTTCTGATTAAAAATAACGTACATAAAAATACAAAGTTATTACATCATTCAAATTACTTAATAAAAAATCAATTACAATTACAAATACATTAAAAAATCAACAATTAATATGAATAAATCAACAATAAATAAGAATGCAGTTAAGAATTTTGATGAAAATTTCTCATTTTTTGACCATATATTCAATGTCTCTAATTTTATACAAAGTATCATTTAATTATCAATATTTAAAATGAAAATTAAACTTATTTTAAACTATCACTAATAATAAACAAAATATATTTGTGTAAAATTAAAATGAAAATTAAACTTATTTTAAAATATCACTAATAATAAATTATCAATATTTAAAATGAAAATTAAACTTATTATTAGTGAAGGTAGAAGGTAAAGGTAGCAGAAAAACAAAATATATTTTTGTGTAAACAATGATTTTTTTTTTCCCTATGTATGTTGAAGTTGATTTTACCGTTGCAGTTTCATCTCTTGTAGTGTTCTTTAGCTCAATATGTATTTGTATTTTGTGAACATTTTCTGAAAGTTGGAATTGTGAATGTCATGGTGGTGAGAAACTCTTGTATGCAACAGTTGTATTTAATAAGAAAGTGATTGAATATACATGCATCTTTACACAATTTACCAAATTTTATTTTATTGTGAAAAGTAGGTGATTAGAGGTTGTCATTTTTTAAGGCATTGAAAAAAATGGTGTATGTCATTTGTAAAATAATTTTACTTCAATGCTATATTTTGAATCACAGAAGAATGTTTTTAATTATGCCTACAACTTAAACAATTTAATTTAGTAAATTTCTTATTATCTCTATTACATCTATTATATTAACAATAAAGTAGCTTATAACAATGAAATATTTTTTCATATATATAAAAAAAGTGTCTTAACATTGGGACTTCAAAAAGATGCTATAAAATTTCTTATAGTTTTATATCGCTTAATCAAAACGTACAGTTTAAACACTCTGTCAGGTATGAAGTAGGATTTATTTTAAAATATGAGATTCTATTATAATTTTATTTTTAAAAAATATCTCTGAATAATTAAATTACTTTAAGTATCAATTTCTAAATGTCATAACTTTGACATTCTTGATATTTCTTATACTCTCGTTTCAAAACATAGTAGTGAGATTTTCCTCCAATTCATTCATGAAAGTAAAAAACTCCTTCCATCCATCCCAAATTTTGATGGACTTTCTTTGTGTTCTATATTTGACCGTTGTTGTAGACACAGAACAAAGAAAAGAAAGAGAAGAAATAAAGCAACCAAAATTATCTTATAGTAAAACAGTAAAAATAGATAATAAGGATAATAAAAGTATATATATATAACATATAATCTCAAATTTTCTAAGCAGTTGTAAATGACAATATACTTATGAACAGAGCATTTAATGTTGGAAACTAAATAGCAATTTTCAAATCTGTTGCATACCCATAGACTTCATACTTAACTGAAATTTAGAATCCGGTCCACTGTATTAAAAAGTAAAAAATAGGAAATAAATTAACAAAAGTTTCACACATTCGAAAATGCAAGTATGTCTGTTAAGGTTAAACAAAATTGGTTTGAGAAGATGAAAAAACGCCTTAGCATTGCAGAAAACAAATTGGGTTGAGAAGAAGAAAGACATTATGCTGTGTGTTTCTGTAACAGTAAAGAACTTAACCAAAAAAAGGAAAAATAATCAGATCTTACCAATCACAAATTGAACCTCATGATTAAAACACAAACTTGAACAGCTTTAAGGTTCATCAGTGAAGAAAACATAATGACATTTAAAATGACTTTTTGGGTTGAAGAGGAGTAACCTAAAATAAAAGATATTGAGACAAAGAAGTAGAGAACAAAGAATTGTTGAAGGAGCAAAGCTATGAGGGAAGAGTATGACTTTGGACTTAGCCGCATCACAGATACTCTTTGTGGTGTTTGTTATTTGTTGAAAGCCCACACTGATCAATACAGAAAGTGATAATCACTTATCTGTTATAAATTGTAAAAGCTTCAGAAGTGCAAGGCACGGAGCTGTGTGATAAATACAAAGCGAACTATTCTTTCGCCTTTTACTAAAGAATACCGTGTATTTGTCACATTAAACGGCGTACGCCTATTTTTGTAAAGGATTTAAATCAGATCCTACAATTCTAGTCTAATTTTTTTTAAAAGTTTATATTTTAAAGTCAATTATTAATAAAAATAATTAAGTTTATATTTTGAAGTTAATTATTAATAAAAATAATTAAATCTAAGATCTTTTATCCAATAATTTATCTTTTACCAAAGTGAAGTTTACATGTGAAATAAAAGATTAAAACTAAGATGCATGCTTAAATTCATGGAAACATTTCCTGCAAAATATCTTGATGGTAGATTATGAGTCAGAAAATGGGGGAGAAAGTGATGTCTCATACCATACAACTATGTGGTTGAGTTGTGGTCCATTATATCTTTTCTTTTATTATTTTCTATTTTCTTTTCCCATCAAATTGCTTCAGTCTCAATGGTTAAGGCATAAAACAAGTTGTGCATCTATGGACCATTCAAATTTACTCACTTTAAAGACACTTTTTTTTGGATAAACTAAAATATAATATTTTATTCTATAATATAATTAGTTTAGTCCTTACATTCTTTGAATTGCTTTTTTCTATTTAGTTTGAAGTTTATTTAAGAATATTATCTTAAGAAAAACTAGTATTGACTGAAATGATTACAGGTTTAAATAATAAGATTTGGATTTCTTTTTAAGTGATTTTAAGCATGATTGAATAAAAATAAAAAAATTAATAAGAATATATTAGCAGTCATATTAAATAATTAAAAAAGTGTTGATCAAATATGAATAATACAACATTGTTGGTGGGGCTCTATCTAGATCTCCTTATCTCATCCATCCACCTCAACCTTTGAGCTTATCATTGGTGTTTTTCTGTCTTTTTCGTTAATAAAATCAAACATGCATTGTTCACTTTGGCTGAGTTTTTATTTTATTTTTATTTGAATGATTAAAAATGTGAAGAAAAGAGATAAAAGAAAGAATGAATGAAAAAAATGTTATTTCTTTAACTTTTTAGAGTTATTTTAGTGCCTTTGTTTCATGTCAATCTCACTTTTCAACTTTCAAAATAGAATCTTGTCTTAGTGTGGATTCATGTTTAATATGTTGTAATAAAATCAATTTATTGTTAAAAATTAGTTATTTGTTTTTGTTTTTAAGCACATTTAAGTTATCCCTTATAATTTTTTTTTCTTTACTAGTTGTATTAATGTTTTTCAATCAAATGTTTTAATTGTTTTTATCTAAATTTCTTAATGTTTTTGTTGGGATAACAAGAGAAGTAAAAAAAAAACAGTAGAATAGAAAAGGAATAACGTTTATGTATATGTAAATTTCAACTAGTTTCTACTCTCTTTTAATCAGCTAAGAGTTTTGTTCAATCTTATTAAAATAGTTTCTTGAAAGAAATTGTTTGAGATTACTTATAGTATTTTTTATGATAACACTTCAAAAGTTTTCTTTAAAATGTTAATTTTTAAATCTACTTTTTCCAATTTATTTCATTTTATCGCTTAAATATTTATTAAATTAAATTATTTTTGTCTTTTTTTTCATGTTCTAGTATTTTATTTTATTTTTTCTAAAGTTTCTTGCATAATTTATTTTAGCTGTCTAATTGTTCAAAAGGAATGTTATAACATGATAATTAAAAGCTGTCAAAATATTTAAAAAATGTGAAATATTTAGATGTCTTCGAATTAACAGCTTGTGTTAATTATTGTTAACTATTTTTTTAACTTTTAGTTCTATGGAATCTGAGACCAAATAAGTTATTGCTATGAGCCAACAATTGGTGAGAGAACAAACGACAATTTTCTGAGTCGTTTTATGAAACTAAACAATTTGCTTCAATAAACGTGGACATGTGTGCGTGGATCCGAGTAGATCTCACGTCAGACACGTTTGTTTCTGCTCTCAAATATAATTTTTTAATATCAAAAAATACCCAGATATTAAATAATAAATTATATTAGATTTACAGTATAATCTTTAAAACAC
Organism: Vigna reflexopilosa; assembly: GCA_027742785.1. Lineage (NCBI taxonomy): Eukaryota > Viridiplantae > Streptophyta > Magnoliopsida > Fabales > Fabaceae > Vigna > Vigna reflexopilosa. The sequence continues at coordinate 6,532,778 of CM050918.1, read as the reverse complement.
CATAATAATATACCAGATGTTTTTTGTATTTATAAGTTAAAAGATGATTAAAATAAGTATGAGAAGGTGAATATTCACATTTGAGATAAGCTAAAATTCCTTCATAGAATTCATTTTTAAAAAATAATAGCAAATTAAAAAAGAAATGTAAATTTAAATTATTTTTTACTTTAACTTTTATTGACTTTGAATTTTAAATAATGTAAGATTATTGGACTGAAACTATAACTAATATTTTAAAAAAATTCAATAATAATAAAAATTTATAAACATAAGTTGAATAATATAATGTCCTCTCTGTTTTTTACTTTTGGCATATTTATACCATCTTCATTGAGAAAATTAGATCAGTTATATCACAATAAAAGTAAATATAATATATGATGATAAAGTTTTTATTATACAAATTATCAAATTTGAATTATATAAAAGTAAAATACTTTGATGTTGAAGTCAATGTTTATTTGAATAGTTTGTGGATAAATGCAGAATAAAAGTAATTAATTACTCTTCATTTGTGATGAATTTGTTCTTAAAAGACGTGTATATATATATATATATATATATATATATATATATATATATATATATATATATATATATATATATATATTCATTCGTAACTTGTAGTTAGAGACTCTCACCTTCTCTTTCTTTTACATCTAATACCTCCTAACTTCTACTCCTATTTCATTTTAATACATATTTAAGATACACTTTTTTCATTTTACATTTTTTTATCACATTATTACATTCATCGTTTTCTACTCTATTTTTATTAAATGAACGTTTGTGATTATTTTTTTTTATTTTTACTTCTTAGAAACAAAAAGGATTTTGTATTTACTCAAATAAAAACATAAGCCATTGAAGGGCAAAAAAGTGTTAATAATCATGAAAATTTGTTTGGATGCATAGAGTAAATTAAAAACAGACAGTGACAACAAGAAGAAATAAACAAAAAATTTGACACTACGCTACAAATCAAATGATAAAAATAATATATATATGAAAAAAGAAAGTGAGAGTAAATTCTAACAAAATTAAGAAAGAAACAAGTCTAAACGATACTGTATAGAAACACTATAAGGCTTTGTTTGATTAAGGTGAAATAGTAAAAGAAATAAGGTTTTGTTCCTTGATTTAATAAATTAAGCTATTTTCACTTTCATCAATTTTAAGTGTGTACAAGATTGAGTTTTTTTTTGTGTTATTTATTTATTGTGTTTTAAAAATATATTAATAAATAGTTATTTTTATATTTTAAGATATATTAAAAAAGTATAATATATCAAGTATTTGAAATGTTTAAGAAAAGATAACATTAAAAAAAACTAGCAGAAAATTTGACCAATATATATACTTTTGTTTAAATAAATATAAAATGAATGATATTATAAACCTTAAATTTTGACACTACATATTAAATACTGTTTATTTGAATGTTTGTAATAAGGAAAATGATTTTCTTATATCATAAGAGAAAAGAGAGGAAAATAGGTTGCAGGGAACAGAAGAATCTACGCTCTATATTAAGGTATCTAGCATCAACAACACACTCAGTAGCATTTTGCAGTGAGTGGGAGAGAGAGAAAGAGTGTATCAGACATGGAAGATTCTCAGTTTGACGTCATAATCGTCGGAGCTGGCGTCATGGGCAGCGCCACCGCCTACTACGCCGCCAAACGCGGTCTTAGGACTCTTCTCCTCGAGCAATTCGACTTCCTCCACCACTGTGGTTCTTCCCACGGCGAATCCCGCACAATCCGCGTCACCTATACCCAAAAACACTATTACCCTTTGGTCATGGAGTCTTACAACCTCTGGCAAGAGGTCGAGGCCCAAGTGGGCTATCAGGTATACTTCAAGGCCCAACACTTGGACATGGGCCCCTCTCACGATCCCACAATCCGCTCCGTCGTCGACTACTGCCAGACCCACGCCATCCCCTTCCAACTCCTCCGCCGCCGCCAGGTTGCGGAGAAATTCGCCGGCCGCATCGACATCCCGGAGGATTGGGTGGGTGTCTCCAACGAATATGGCGGCGTCATCAAGCCAAGCAAAGCCGTCGCCATGTTCCAGACATTAGCCTACAAAAACGGCGCCGTCTTAGTGGACAAAGTCAAGGTAGTGGACATCAAGAAAAGCAAAGAGGGAGAGGGCGTGGAAGTTTTCAGCGCAAGCGGGAAGAGATTCCGCGGTAAAAAGTGCGTGGTAACTGTGGGCGCTTGGGCGCAGAAATTAGTTAAAACGGTTAGTGGGGTTGAACTCCCGATAGTGCCATTGGAGACTAACGCTTGTTACTGGAGAATAAAAGAGGGGGAGGAGGGGAAATTCCAGATAGGAACCGGCTTTCCTACGTTTGCATCCTTTGGGGACACTTACATTTACGGAACGCCAATGTTAGAGTTTCCAGGGTTGATCAAGGTGGGAGTGCACGGAGGGAATCCGTGCGACCCCGACAAGAGGCCATGGGGTCCGGCGGTGATGATGGAGGAGTTGAAAAAGTGGGTGGGAGAAAGGTTGTCGGGCATGGTTGATTCTAGTGAGCCTGTGATAAAACAGTCTTGCATGTATTCAATGACACCGGACGAGGATTTCGTTATTGATTTCTTGGGCGGCGAGTTCGGAAAAGACGTGGTAATTGGAGGCGGGTTTTCGGGTCACGGTTTCAAGATGGCTCCGGTTATTGGGAGGATCTTGACGGAGCTTGCAGCCGATGGGGAAGCCAAAGGACTTGATCTCAAACATTTTAGGATTGGAAGGTTCAAGATAACCTCAAAGATTTAGGTATCTTCATTAATTTATCTGTCATATCACATCACATATCACGTTATCAATTTGCGTTTGTTTGTTTGTTTCCTTCAAATGTTTCTGTCCTGTGAGTCCAGGTTTGCTGATGTTTTTCTATATCAAATCATATTAAATTAAACCTGCTTCTTTGTATTTAAATAAAATGTTAGTGAAAGTGCAAACTACAAAATGAAACTCAAAGCTCGCGTATAACAGCATTTATGGTGAATAGAATAAAATAAGAATTAATCATGTCCGTATTCTATTATTCTACGAGTTGTACTATAAATTTGTTTTCATAACTGTGAAAAATATTCGCAAAAGGTTTATTATATTAACGATGCCATTACAGTAGAACGACTACAGAAAAAGAAAATACAGCAAAGGGAATCTTGTGTGTCTGAGAAATGCGTGCAGAGATATACTACGGAAAATATACTAGAATCCAAACACAAGACAGGCTGTCTATCACATGAAAGCACTCCAATCACAGTAAGCCATGTTTTTTAAATTACATATCAGTCACAACGGTTTGAAGCAATAATTTGTAATGCGGATTAGTGAAAACATGTTCATTTACATTTTTGTAAGCTGATTATAGACCTTCAAGTATACACAAACCCATCGATGTATGTGCATTCGTTATTTTAAACTTATAGTTGTTAATAGATTTTCTATCTTTAAGAATCATGTGTGTTGTAGTAAATATTAAGAGAGTGTATTCAATTGAAATTTCAAACAAAAAAATATATGGAAAGACAAATGTTTTATGATCATGATTTTGTAATTCAGGTTTTGATTGATTTATGAAATATAAAATAATAATATTTTACAATAGTTTATGTAGTCACAAAATTGATTATTTTCAATGGAAAGTTTAAAGGATCAATGATTTATATATGATAATGTCTGTTTTAAAATGTGAAATTTTATCACAGTTTTATCTTTAAAAATTAATTTTACGAAAAGAGTTAAACTTAACTCATTTGTTATTACATCAATATTTAGTTTTACACACTATATATACATGAGTACATCTACTGCTACGTGACATATCCTTTTTCTAGGGTACATCTACTTCTTCTTGGGCTTGTACCTAAGTCAGTATCAAATACTTCAAATTTGTGGGTTTTTATTTTCTTTGTCGTCTAAGGTTGTGCTTCTTCACTTTCAGAGGCCCATGTTTTCTCTCTTTTTTTTCTTAGTTTTATCCATATTGCCTGTTATGTTTAGGCTTTGAATTGGATACATTGTTGGAACGGTGCAAAAAGAACTCACTTTCCTCCTCTTGAATGGGTCTTTCAAGCTCCTTAATATGTTAGTTTGCAAAGCTACTAACATATTTAACTCATAATTTCACTTGCTTTATAATAAATAATAAAGGTTTTATTATATATATATATATAACATTTCATTTATTTATTAATGTTAAAATGTTGCCAAAAAAATGTTGTCAAGTATCATGAGAAATGGACAAAATATATCACTAAAATTATTGAAAAGTCTTAATGAGTTTATTGAGGAAATATTAATAACATTAATATCAATTCACATTATGAATTAACACCGTTTTTTATTTAAAATTTTAAAATAATAAATTTATAAACCTTCTTTTTTTATAAAATATCTAATTTTCTTATATTTACTTATTATAAAAGTTATATTCATATTGTTCCTATTTTATCTAATAGGTATATTAAAGAGTGTGATCTAATAATATTCTTTAAGTTTGAACAATTCAACCTATATTTATATATTATAATCAAATTTTAATAATTTTGTATGTTGGTTATTATTTATTATAACTTTTTATATATTATTCTAATAGAAACATAAGTATACGATATATAAAAAATTTAATTCTCTTAGTGACTTGAATATTATATACTTTTTTACAAGTGAATTTTTCTCTTCTGACTTTGTAAGATGTTCGCAAGTCTGTACTCAATATCTAAATAAGAATACATACGTTAATTTTCAATACAATTTGGATTAAAAAAGTTTGAGTTAATTTTGTATAAGATGAGTTATGAAGCCCATTGAAAGTGTGTTGAAGACATGAGTAATGATAAACAAATAATTTAACTACAATTAACCAACTTCCATTTGTTTAACCTAAAAGTTGTATTTTTCACGCAAGAGTTAAAAAGAATGATATGTGGGAATCTTTATTATGGAGTTAGAACTTGCAAATTGCAGAAAGTCCAATAATTATTTCCATAGTGCAAAAGAGATGGTGTTAGTTGTTATTTAAGAATGATTTAGGTCAAAAACTGAATAAGATATAGTTTTATGTTGACGGTGGACAAAACACTTGCACAATGGGATGCTCCATTCATTAGTAAAATATATGAAGAACAACTATGAGTTAGACTTTGTGCTTGAGATTCTTATAAGGGTTTTAATAATGTTGGAAACATCATAGGATAACTAAAAAATGGCATTAAAAATAAGGGGTCCTATCCAACACTACATAGAATATGATAATTGTTTTATTAGCAAGATTATATGCAACAAGGAATCAAATCCTCCAACATATCCTTCTAGAATCTATTTTATATAGCGTCGTGAATTGATTGAATAACCTATCAAAACCCTATCTCATTCTATAAAAATAAATTATCACATTTTTTAAAATAAGTGGCACCGTTAAAATAAAATACTAAAATGCACTTTGTGAGGTACAGATCATAAGGGCTTTTCTCAAAGAGATTTGCAGATTTCTTCTTCTATCTATAAGATGCCAATCTCACACTCCACTATTACAAAATTTATGTTTAAATATCTTTTCTTTTTTAATATTTTACTATTTATATACTAGTATATATTCTTCTCAGAATAAAAAATTCCTCAACAATATCATAAATTATAAAACTAAAGTATTGTTAATATAAAATATTATGCATTATACGTTCACCAAATAAGTAAACTTAGAAAAAATTCAATGGAAAAATAATAGACGTTTATCCACAATTTATAAACTGTTTTCTTTTATTCTTGCATCCATTGAAAGTTTATTTTTAAATAAAACTTAGAGGATACGATTATGGTTTTAGTTATAGTTTAAATAATAAAATACGCTTTTAACTAGTATTTCCTGCATCATACAAGCTTCTTCTCATTGAGGAATCATCAAGAGTATATTTGTTTTTAACTATAGTGACCATTTGTTGTGCAAAAGTAAATAAACAAAAAAATATAAAAAAAATGAAATAGAATAATTTCCAAAAACTAGACAAAAAATAAGTTATAAATAAAATCATAACCAAATGATAATGCGTAATGTATTCCAATCTTTTATTAATAATTATATTTTTAGATAAACAATTAAAATAAAAATATTAAGTAATATATAAAATAAAAATAATTAATTTAAATTTTAACGAATTTAAAGTAATTTATTTTAATATACTATTATTTAAAAATATATTTTTTATTTACTATATACTATATAATGTTGTTTTAGTTTAATTTAAAATTATTTAACCTTACATTTCTATTTTTAAAAATTTATTTTTATTAATTATTTTATAAACATATTAATATACTCTCTTTTTTTACTTTATCACATCTATCAAACCAACTATTATCATTTTATTATTTCTCTTCAGTCTTTTTTTTTTAATTTAAACAATTATTTTATTGTTTTTCTCTCTTTGTCTTCTTTCCTACTCCTCTTATTTAACGCATGTATTCATCAAAAAGTCCATTAGAAAAAAAAACACTATAATTAAGATGGAATAACAACATGCAGCCATGCACTGTAATTTAAAGTAATACGTTCGTTTTTGGTTGGCATTTCTTTATTGGTTTTCGTCTAAAGCATCTAATAAGAAATTATTAGGTAATGGAAATTTTCTTTTTTGTACGATTATATATTATTTCATAAACTAGTGTAGATAAAAAAATATATATATACATATTACTATTTGTACAACTTGTTAAAACCATTCAACCTAGATATTCTGGTTCTACAATTTCAGATTATTCTTATTCTGATTTTCAATATGAGAACAAAATATTAGTCTTTCACCCAAATTTTTAATTCAAAAATTCTTATCCTATCGTCTAACAATTTTCATACTTTTTTCTTTCTTTCTTTCAACCACGTGGATCAAGGAATAAAGGGTGACCATTTTTCACCTTTTTTTTATTTTTTATTTTCCTGCTGTATTAAATTAATTCATTACAGTGGTTGTGTACAAGTTCTATTGAACCTCAATCACCCATTCATATCATATATACATTTACGCTTAATCGATCAGAAGAATCTACATAATTTATTTTAAAATATTCATTTAAGCAATATATTATTAGTTAAAATAAATATTTTTTATAGAATTGGGTTTAATATTTAGTTTACCATCAATTGATTGAAAACAAGTAAACACATAAGTAACCTTTGTAAAAGAATCTGTAAGTTGACATTTACGTATTTGGTGGATGGGCGGATTGAATATTCAAAGATTTATCACTTTCACAAATAAAAAAAAAAAAGAAATGTATTTAAAAAGAATAAATATTGTGGATTTATAATTTGTGACTTAAGGTTGTCCCCATTATATTTTGCTGTGTCTTCTTCTTCTCAACAGAACAAAACTAAACCTTCTTCTCTTGTTCATTTTCCATTTCCATGGCGTTCTGAGTGAGACCCAGAGAGAAGAGAAATGGCGATGGAGTTGATGAGCTTGCCGAAAATGGAGGAACAGAAGGCAATTCAAGAAGCAGCCATGGAGGGTCTCAAGGGAATGGAAAACTTCCTCCATCTTCTCTCCAACCAACCCTCTCATCTCAACACTAACCTCACCCAAGCAACCGTTTCAAACTTCAAAAAGCTCATCTCTTTGCTCAACCGAACCGGCCATGCCCGTTTCCGTCGCGCGCCTCTCCCTTCAAACAACCAACCCATTCCACCGGCCAACCCGGTCAGCGTCCACCAACCTCCCACCACCTTCGCCCCCACGCACTCGCACACTCTCACTCTCGATTTCACCAAACCTAACCTCTTCTCCGCCACCAACAATAAGTCCTCGGATCTCGAATTCTCAAAAGAAACCTTCAGCGTCTCCTCCAACTCCTCCTTCATCTCCTCCGCCATCACCGCCGATGGCAGCGTCTCCAACGGCAACCAAGCCTCCTCTCTCTTCCTCGCCTCGCCTCCGCCGCCTTCTTCCTCCGGAAAACCGCCAATCGTCAAGAAGCGGTGCCACGACCACTCCGACGACGTCTCCGGCTCCACCAAGTGCCACTGCATTAAGAGAAGGTACACCCTCGTCGCACCTTAGCGTTTGACTCCGGGCATGACTCAGCCCGAGTCTGCGTTCTAGAGTCAACGATTTCGGTAGTAGTGCAGTTAAAGGCATTCAATGGAAACAGTCACAAGTCACGCGTGACACTGACACCATAGAGTTTTTTTTTTCTCTGACTTTTTGTACTGTGCCGCGTTTGTCAATCCACGTTTTTTTTGGGAAATTATGTCTCACAATAAAAACAACAAAATAGAACATCCCAAACACGATCCGTCCCAACTTTCTCACCTTAACCACCTTCTTTATTATTGTTACCTTTGAATGTTGACCTAAGCGCCTTATGATTTTCTATTTTTAATTTTTACTAATTTTTTTTTTCTTTCAGGAAGAATCGGGTGAAGAAGACGGTGAGAGTGCCGGCGATTAGTACGAAAATCGCCGATATTCCGTCGGACGAGTACTCGTGGAGGAAGTACGGGCAGAAGCCGATCAAGGGATCACCGTACCCGAGGTGAGTGATGACGCGTGATTTGGCGTTGAGTTTAGTCAAATGTTTGTGAACTGACGTAGATTTGTTATGTTTGGTTTGTCAGGGGTTACTATAAGTGTAGTACGGTGAGAGGATGTCCGGCGAGGAAACACGTGGAACGTGCTTCGGACGATCCGACGATGTTGATTGTGACGTACGAGGGGGAGCACCGTCACTCTATTCAGACCGCGTTGCAGGATAACATTTCCGGCGACGTGGGTTTGGTTTTTCAGTCAACGTAGTAGGGTGGTGGAATTTAAATGTTTCTTTTTTTAGTTGGAGAGAAAAAAAAAATGGATAGGAATTGAATTAGGTGGTGGGTGGAATGTAAATGTAAATCTGTAATCCTTCAAAATATTAATATGCTCCTCTGCTAAATTAATTAATTTGGCATCTATCTATTGAAAACAAGAGTTAGGTTGATTTAATATTCTTAATATCAGTTATTGCATCTGATTAAAATATTTGGATTACAGTTTTTGTATTAAAAGGGTGAAAGGAACTGATTGTGTTCTGGATGGACACTTATAGTCATGGCAAACCTAAATGTTTGAATAATTAATTTGAAATTGAAATTTCAAATAATATTCCATGTTTAATATTTATTAAATAATCTCATAGGATAAAACTAATTTGTAATATATAAATACCATTTTATTTATTACCCTCCTTGAATTTTCCATGTTTAAGCAAATAAAGAAAAGACAGCTATTACTCCGTTTTCAAAAGTGGTTGACAAAACTTGCTAGCACGATTAAACGTTGTAAAATTCCACCCCATATATTCTGACCTGATTAAACATAAACAAGTGTGTCAAATTTTGAAAATGGATTTTAGTTTTCTTAAATCCATCTATGACTATTATGTTTCCAGCATATTCATATTCAATTGCTGTTCTTGCACCATTATTCTCAAACATATATTATTTATTTTTTCACGACTTCCAAGACTTGCTTAGTATATAAAAAAAACATTGTTTTTTTCCATATATTAAAATTGATTTTGTTGATATTTGTTTATTACTTAAAATAATCCATTAGTTTGTTTTTGTCAAGTTGATTATCTTAAATAGTTTATTGGACCGATGTGTTTTGTAACTACACACCCGACTAATGGTCAAGGCCTTTGCTTCCTGCACGCCCATAATTTGTAACTACACACCCGAATACCAGGCCTGTTTACCTTAGCCGAAACAATAATATCCCATGAATTTTTGGATGTTTCTTCTTGCCCATTATACAACTTTTGGGCACTTTTCATTTGTTTTAGAATGTTTATTTTTTCTTCCAAATGTATTATTTCATTTTAAAAATTCATTTTAAAATAAATTTCGGAATGGACTTTTTTTGTAATGTGTTTTTTACATTTTGAAGTGAAGGAGAAGTGTTCAAGAATTTATGAAGGTGAAAAAAATATCGTTTACGCATGCATATTAAACAAACAATTAACAGTATATTAGTATTTAAATTGACATGCAAATTTCATTTTAAGATATGTTATGATTTTTAAGTCTAATTCAATGCATTTTATATATGAAACTAAATATTAATAAATATTCGATATTACTTGATATAAGATATAAGGTGAAATAATATATTTAATAAATAATAAATTTGATTAAAATAAATTTTAATAAAAATTCTGATATATAATATATTAAAAAATAAATTTTAATTCTAACTCAATTATATGTAAATTTATAAAATACAGTTTGTTATAATTTTAAATTTAATACATTTAACTTTTCGTGACATTTTAAATTATTTTATAAGCTTTTCAATTTCATATTGATATATTTCATTATAGTGATGATAAAAGCATGTTGAATTAATTAAAATATATATAAATTTAAATATAAGTCTAAATTTTATATTACATAAAAAAAAAGGTAAACTTTATGTAAAGAGGAAGAGATGTAAATTTATTAGCTTATAATTTTTCTTAATAAAACATGTGAAAATATTATAAAAATTATCCCAACAGAAGAAAACCTAAAGATGATAATAAATTGTTGGTAAAGATATTTATATGTAGGAAGCATGGCGTGACAGTTCTTTGAATGTAAACCAAGATATCTCAAAACACAAAAAGAGGGACCACTTTGTCTACTTCTTTACCCAACCACAAGTGCAACTCTTTCAATACAAACCAAACTCTCTTTTTTTTTTTTTTTTTTTTTTAATCTTGCTTTGTATTAAAAGTGAGTATATTAATTGCATGAGGTAAGGATAGTTGAAAATGTAAGGACTGAAATACATGAACCCCTAACATTGAATTGTGGGTATTTTATCCCATTAATAAAGCAACTTTTGACTCAACAATATCAAACTCAACCTATGCCTCTCCTAATGCAAAACATTATCCTAAGTTAAAGTTTGTGCTACACTTCCCCCTTCAACTCACTACTTTCTTTTTTTCTTTTGGGTAGTGGAGGTCCTACCATTTATCTCATTAGGGAGAGTTCATTGTGATGTGTTGGACAATTTTTAGTACATAATTAGAGTTTATCATTTGCATTATAATATAATTCATACATTCACTCTTTTTTGGTTAAGTCTCTTGGATTTTAGTTAAGATTAAGAAAAATCGATATCAATCGGTCAAATAATTTCTTATAAGAAAATTATAACATCATCTTTAATATAAAATCTTAAAATAATATTATCTTTTTGTGGATTCCAAAATAACTGCATCAAGATCTTAGGAAACCCTTATCAGATAATGAATGTCCCAACTTCGCTTTACATGTATTATTGTATTAAAAGAGATAAGGTAGGTATGCAAGAATAATCACATTCAACCCATTTCTTCTTATACTTTTCATCTCATAGCAGTCTTTCTTTTTAAATTCTTTTTATTATAAAATTCATTTTATTTTTTGGAATATCTGTCTGCCAAGTCCACCAAAATCAAACTCAGATATTTTGTTTTCTGGGTCTTTGTTTAATTAAATCAAACACCTAACTATGTTTATCTCTTTCCCTGTTTCTCGCTCATTCCCATAAAACAAAATTCATTGAATATTGCCATAGTTGGCAACTAGTAGGAACATTAAAGAAAACAAAATTACATATTAAAGATAATTAATATTTCTAATATGTCTAATAGATGTTACAACAAGTTTATTATCTTATTAATATTACTAGAATAAATTCTTAATTTATGTGGTCAAACTCGTACTAAATGCATGCTCAACTTGAATGTCATGTCATCTAAATAACTCTTCAAGTTACAGTTATAATCCACCAATCGTTAATTTGGAAATAATCACATGTGTCCACCAACCAGTCATTTTAACATTACCATTTTTCAATCATTTCAAGTTTCTTTTAGTATGTAGTATCAGAAACAATAATTTATTTATAATAATATAAATTATTTTTGTTGAATTAACACGAGAATCGATCCTCTTTCTTATTTTGCTTTATGTTTCGATATTGATACGTAAAAAACACTTAGATATGTTTTATAAAGAAATTTTTATTTTAAATAGAAAAAAAACATCTTAAACATTAATTCTATATTTATAAAAATCAAATTCATTAATTAATCATTAATGATGAATATTTATATTTAATACGATGATCAAATTATTAAATAAATTATGAATGCCTGGAAAAATGTCACCATCTTGGATTCTATCTTATTTGATAAATATCTCAGAGTGATAATATTATTAATATTACAGATCAATTTAACCTTTTTTTTTCCGCTTGTGTAACTTTGTCTTAAAAAGATAATTCTTCTTATTGCATTCTATTATTAGTACCTGTACACTTACTAAAATTAAAAAGATTTAAATATTTTAACTCACGGTTTAATCTTTAAATCTAATTCTTTTTTTGTCTTTATTTTACATTTCTCACTTTATTCGTTTCAGTTCTATTACATTGTATTCTCTCGATAAATTGGTTCGATATTTATTTAGTGTGTTTTATAGTGAACTATATTTGATGTAAATTCTTACTATAATAGAAATAGTAAACAAATTGTTTTTCAATTTAAATGAAATTATTTTAATTTAAGATTTTACAATAAATACGAAAATACCAATTTTATAAATATGTTTACCTTCACGGATTTATCTTCTTATGCGTAAATGTTAATTAAGAAGCAGTGAAAGCGCACGTGTTGATAGAAAACAAAATAAGCAAATATTTAAATAAGAGGTAGCAGGAATGGGAAATAAAAGAAGGACTGTTATTTAGCAAACTCTATATCAATGGAGCAGCTGCTGTTAATTATTATTAGCATAAACAAAATAACACTCATTTAATAACTTAAAATAATAATATTAATCTTATCTATTTTATTTTTTAATTAAAAAATTATAATATATGTTATTATATTTTTAAATAAAAGGGTTGTAAAGTAAATATAAATTTGTCTTGCCCAATATGCACTCTTTTAAATCGTATCTGGAAAAGGGAATCCCATGGTTATTATGCTGCATTGAGACTTTTTATATTATATTAAATTGTAATTTGGTATTTCTAGCAGCTTATATCAAAACTTTATTCATTAAAAAAAGGTGGTATACTAATTAAATAATTTTGGAATATAGTAAAACTCTACCCTCATCAATTATGTTGTTTGCCAGACTTCCATAGATGAAACAGACCTCTAATGCTAAAGTTTCGAAAAAACTGATTTTTTTTTTCAAAAACTTTAAACGAATGCCTCCAAATTATATTAAATAATATTTTTAAATAATCATTTTAACATTTAATTTACAACATATTTTAGTTTTTTTTGTCCACGAAAAATATATTTAAATTATTCTCTCATAAATAAAAAAAAAGTAGAAGAATATTAGATACATTAAAATAATATTGATTTTTTTTTTTTGAAAGACTTTTTTGGATCTTAATCACACCAAGAATTAGGCAATGTAAAATCTTGATGGATGTGTAAAGTAGGTATCGTATATGGATATCAAGATTTTAAAGGTGTCAGATGGATTATGGGTTTTGATGTAAACGAGAGAAGCATTGGACTAGTTTGAATTTTCATCAATAAAGTAATAATATTTATTGAAAGAGTAAAATTATTTTAAAATGATATGTATGTGAGATTTTTTTAAATTATCGTCCCCGTAAGATAGAGAAAGGAGTCTTAAATGCATAACAAGTGTCAAGCTTGATGCAAAATTATATTTAACATCAAAATATAATATATTTTTTTCTATCTTTCTAAGGAAATACTCATCTTACTAAATATTTATTTTTATGTTGTACTAAAATGAAGTGGAATTTATAGCTAAACTTTATATGTGTGATCTACAACAGTATAGACTTAAATAGAATAAATTGAATCAAAGTGGTTTGCAAACTCAACCTCACATGAAATGACAACTTAAAAGGAATAAATTAATTTGCCAATTACAAATTATGTATGGCAAACAATTATACAATATTGTCCGTTCTTTATTATTATTGTCGCAATCTCTCTATTAACTCTCCTACCAACTACAATATCAAAGTCTTTATTCTCATTTCATCCCTATCCTCCTACACCTACAGCATCTACATCTTATCCAAAATAGTTTCGAAAAATGGAAATTTTTGCATAATCATTATTGCCATTTATTGTAATGCAAAACCTCTAAATAAACCCAAATTCAATTCTCCAACACAGAAACTATAAAACTAATCTCACCTTCGAGTAAAACGTTAAAATATTAAAAGGGAATGCGGTTTCAGGTCTCGACATCCGAAATTATTTTACTTTATTTTCATCAATATACAGTGCAACAAGAAAAATTAAAGTGAATTTCGAAAGACGTGCCCTTTTTGCTACAAACAAAAGATGTTGTGATGAAGAACCCTAATTCAGTGTAGGTGAGTATTCTTAGATTGTTGTGGTGAAAATTGAGGAAAGAAAATGATTCAGTTGAAATATCCGGAATCGAAATTCCCGAATTAGGAAGCATGCGCTTGGTCTGATATAATAAAAGGAAACACTGAGAGGATAAGCATCGGACAGCCATGATGAACAACATTAAACACATAATATTCAAGGTAAACGGGCTTTTCTTGTTCCTGTTCTTGCCACGTCACACCCAACGTGTCAAATCCTTCTTTCTCTCTCTCACCCATGCCACTTTCCTTTTTATTTTCTATTAATTTTATATATATGAATAATAATCCTTCCTCATTCTCCATCATCCCCACTTAATTTCTTTTCGGCCTTATCTTTATCTTCTGCAACTTTCTCTCTCTATCTCTCTTTGGGAGTGTGCAGATTGATGACAAGTAACCCTTTTACGTGGAAGCCTAAGAGGAGGAGAAGACGAAGAGGACAAGGGTGATTGAATCGCCGCTTCAGGGGCTTCTTGTTTCGTTTTACTTTAAGTTTTTCTCTTTACAAGAAGGTGAATACAAATGGAGGTTCTGGTGGGTCCCGCTTTCACCATCGATGTTCCGGCGGACGGAAACTCCGAAGATCAGATCTTTCTTAACGGGTCACCAGAAAATGACCGGTCGAACATCCGGATCTCGGGGCCGCCCAAGTTCTTCACCGGCGGCGAGTCGGAGACCTCGTCGTCGATCGGAAGCCCCGGCGACAGTGACAACGAGGAGGAAGAAGTGCAGAGCAAGTTGAAGATACGAACTGGGTTGGGGTCTTTGGATGCCATGGAAGATTCTCTTCCCATCAAGTTAGTTCCTTTACTTTCACTCTCTCTAAAGCCTCTCGGTTGATTTGATTCTCGTAGACATGGAATGTTTTTTTCCATTGGATTCTTTTTTTTTTGGGTTGTCTCCAATTGAAATATTCTATTCAGTTTTGTTGTCTTCGGATTGTGGTATCTGATACGGGGGATGTTTTGGGATTTTTGATAAGCGATGCAGGAGGGGATTGTCTAGTCACTTTGATGGAAAATCGAAATCGTTCTCAGATCTGTCGCAAGTGAGTACTTTGAAGGAGTTGCAGAAGCAGGAGAGTCCTTTCAACAAGAGAAGAAGGGTTCTGATTGCATCAAAGTGGTCCAGAAGATCATCTTTCTATTCCTGGTCCAACCCACAATCCATGCCTCTTTTGCCTGTGGATGAGGATTGTGATGACGATGATGATGACGAAGACGAAGAAGAAGAAAAGGCAAGGAAAGTTCCCTCTGCTTCCTCTTCTTCCTCTTCCTCCTTGGCTGAGGAAAAAAAACCAGAAGATCAAGTTCAGCTGCGACTCAACAGAGTACCAGAATCTTATGCTGCTCATATGAGGCTCAGACTTGGAAGCTTCAAGGCAAGGAGCTTTTCTCTTGCAGATCTGCAAGAGCACGATGACGAGGAAGAAGACGAAGATTAATTGACATTTAACATAGGCTGTTTTTTTTTTTTTTTTTTTGCTGTTTTGGTTTATTCTTTTGTTATTGTTGTTACTAAATAAAATTAAATAGTATGAAGTAAAAGTAACTATGTGAAAAAAAAAAACCTTGTGCTTCTCTTTTTGCTTTACGTTGAAAGAAGATGAATTTTGTTAAGGAATATACTGTGCATATCCTGTAGGTGTGTGGTAGGAAAGTAATGAAAGCTTGGTGGTTCATATAATGACAGAAGCTGGGAACTTTACTTTTGTGTGATGACTTGGTTGGGAATATGGATATTGGGAAGAAGGAAAATTGGGTGAAACCATGGTCGCAGTCACTCTTGGAGCGTATCTTGAACAAATCTTATCCTATCCTTTAAACTATGAAAAAGAATGAGTTTTTATTTAAAAATGGTATTTATCTATGGGTTGCAAGTTGTGCAGTGTTGTTGTCTGTTCTCCAATGAGAATCGAATTTGAAGTGTTTGATGTAGGTAGGGTAAGGTTTGTGATTTAGGTTTGTTGGTATGAGTATTATTTATGTATATCTTAACTTGACTTGCTTGCTTATTGGCAAAGAGTACAAGATGGCTAATGCTGACTTTTGAAGGAGAAGAGAGATCTGTTATAGGATCGATCCATTGGGAATATCTGCCTTGGGTGTGTGGATGGGGAAGTGTGGGCCCCATCTATTCTTCTCCCAAATGATAATGGCAAACAACATAGGATTCCATGTGTTTTATTTCTTTTAACCACTACTTATCTTTTAAACACAATTAATCTTAAACTTGTACTTTACTATGCAAAAGATGTGTAATTTTTGGAGTTTTTATAGGAGGGCAATTCCGTGTTTGAGTTTTGTTTGAAGATTCCGATGTAGTTGAAGAGGTTGACAAGATGTTGGTGGGAGGGTTGCATCTTAGTCATCCTTGTTGATGCTGCAAGAGTGGATGGAATATGATTTTTCACTCCCAACAAACTTTTTTTTCTTCTTTCCTGTTGGAATTTCTCCATCTTTATCTCCAACAATTAGTCAATGATTTCTTTGCTTCAAACATAATGTTTTCTTTAGTTTCTTAGAAAGAGAAGTGAGCAGAATTTATCCACAAAAATAAATATTACATATTTTTTAATGATTTTACTATATTGTATAAGAAACTTAGGAGAGCTTAAGATTTTGGATTTAAGTATTCATACATTTTATTTTTTACTGTTATTGTGTTTTTGTCTCAGATAATTTTATATCAAAAGTCGTTTTAAACAAACATATATTGTAGTGTTTGGGTACTGTTTTGAGAATTTAAAAGGTCACGACATATTTTTAATTAATGATAGATGTAAAGTGAAAATGTAAAGTGAAAGTGTAATAATGTATAAATTGATGCATAATAATCAATCCTTAGACTTAAACTTTGTTATTCGATCAAACATATATCATAATGGACTGTTAAACTTAAATCTTATGGACCGTTAAACTTAAATCTTATTTCTATATGATATAATCAATTTGATCATACATTAATTATCTATTTTTATTGTTCTTGACCATATGAGAAAACATTGTGTCTTTTTAACAATATTTTTTAAAAGAAAAACTTTATATTTTGGAATAAGATAGTTTTTTTTATTAAAATGATTAGATTTTTTTAATAAAAGATAATTTTATTATATTCTTCTAGTTTTCTTTCTAATAAAATATGGAAAAAAAAATCATTAACATCTTCCATCTTATCTTTATTCCTATAGTCCAATAGCCAAATAGATAAGATAGTTATTTCTTCCATTGTTTTTCTCTATTATATTTAATCTTCATTATGAATCCGGACACAACAAATCTGGTAGAGCCATAAAATATTAATGTTCTACAGATAAAGATGCCTATGCCAAGACATCATTTCCTAAGGAATTCAAAAACAAAAACTTATCCTTTCAAATCAATGTTTTCATACCCTTAATTAAAGTATTCAATATATGTTTTTATCTTTTCTTCTTGATAATTCTCTATCTATTTAAAGACATGAGATGAAGCCTAACAAGACAACAACATAATATTCATCAAATTGTTTTTAAAAGATCCAAACAAGATCATATAAGTTAAAAAAAAAAAACAAAAAATCATTCAAAGTTTAATTTATGTTGGCTTCAAAATTCTTCCTAATCAGTCTCACTCAAATGTAAATACCAAAGTTTTATGAACAATTGCAAACCCTAATAACTATAACTAATCCTTTTTAGACCAAATTGATTTGACTTGGACTTTTTCTTAAACAATTCCAAACCAAACTAGGTCTATGCTATATAGTTTACACTCAACTTGTGTTTTTCTTATTTAGTATTGGGTTTCAAACAGTTATGTATAGTCCTTAAGAAAAGCTTAGTTAATGTATGGTTATGCTTTACATTATTTTTTAACACTCACAAAACGAGACTGTGGTTTTTATATTGAAGAAACCCATTGAATCCATGTGAAAAAAAAAGGTTGAAAGAGGATTGAATTCCGTATAAAACAAGGAAATTTTGTAATAGCTTCATTTATAACTTATTGGTTAGCTCATCAAAATAGTTAGGTCGAAAGAAAGTTGCATAGGTATTCATGATTTATAAATTCTACAGTTAAATATGTTTTTAGTCCTTATACTTTGGGATGATTTTGGGTTTAGTCTCTCTTTCAAACTAAGATACAATTTAGTCCTTTAATTTTAGAAAATTCTAATTTTAGTCTTTTTTACTAAATTTTTTTAACTTTATTTGCTGTTTCAAGTATATTTCATTATAGCATTTGGATTGTTTACACTGTTTGACACATTTTTGCTTCAATATTAACTTAGAAACGCGTTTGAAACTGCAAATAAAATTAAAAAAAATTGGTAAAAAGGACTAAAACCAGAGTTTTCTAAAATTGAAGGACTAAATTATATCTTAGTTTGAAAAAGAGACTAAAACCAAAATCTCTCCAAAATATAGGAACTAAAAACATATTTAACCCTAAATTCTAATACCTTATTTTAATGAATGATTTCAAAGTAAATTAGCTAAAATTTTGTATTATATGTGGACTTCTGCAAAAGATAATGAAATTATGCCACATGACATGCATATAGTTTTGTTAACTGGAGTCTTTTAAAGAAGTGAAAGAAATAGTTCTTACTGTTAAAATATATAAAAAAAAAAAACACCAATTGAAAATTATACAATAATTATTTTCAATAGAAGAACTTTACCCTAATACGTGTAAAATATTACTTTTTAGTCTGTGTTAGTGATATTCTCTTGTGTTATTACTGTTCTAATTTGTGCAAACACTTCATGACATCAATTTTTCTTATTCTATTTTCACATTTTAAAATCTTGGTCTAAGATAAAATATGTATTTTAAACCAAAAAAAAAAATCTTTATTTGATCAAACTGTGATATTGTATTTTGTGACACACCTTCAACGCGTTTGAAATTGACGGAAGAAACTCCTCTAACCTTCTTTTTAGTTTGAATTTGAGGAGAGAATGACACAAATTTACTTTAAAAAGTGCAAAAGAACAAAAGATAATAATAAAAAATTCAAAAACTATTTTATGTGATTTTCTTTATAATGAAGATTTAAACAAACATAATTATATAATCAATTATATAATATTTATATTTTTTATTTATCATAATGAAATAAAAATAACTGATATAATATTATTAAAATAAATATTAAAAATTATTTTATTAAATCATATCAATCACATTTATTATAAATTTTTCATTTAACCCTATCCACTTTTCCTTAATTTAAACATTCAAAGTTTTGTTTGAGAAAAAGAAAATAAAGACAAATTGTTTTTAAGTATGGAAAAACTTGAAAAAGTAAAGAAAAAATTAAAATAAATATGATTAAATTTTTTGTTTCAATTTACTTTAATAATACTAATTATTTATTTTATTATAGTAAATAAAAACATAAATATTAATAAATACTAATGTGTCTTTTTTTATGCATAAATCTTCTTTCTTATGATTAAAAACTATACTATTATTTTATTTTCAAATTTGATGATTATTTTTTTCATTGTTTTATATATATTTTTTCTCGTTGTACTATAAATTTGTTTACACATCCAAATAGCCTATGAAAGTTAAAAAAGAATACTTTTTCAATAGTAGCTCAAGTGCAGATTTTGGTTGTATTTTAAAAAAATCTACTTCAAATTCACATTCTTATAGTCTAATACCATACATAATATATATACCTTTTTGTTTTAAAGAATTTATTGTTACGAAAGATAATACGGAAGAAAGATTTTTGTTTCCTTCTCAATTTACAGTATATGTAAATTAAAATTTAAAGAAAAAAAAACATAATTCACATCCAAATTAGAAAAAACATAAAACATAATTCTCATCGGAGGAATAAAAACACATATAATTGTATGCTTCTCAAGGACATAGATAGACATTTTCACTTTCTTCTTTTACTTTCAGTAATATCTAAATTTTCTGTTTTTACCATGTTGGTATTCGTTTGCTTTAATATGTGCTAGCAAAGTTAAATCCTTTAATTAATCATAATATTCAAATTTATCATCATGAATGAATTATCATAGTTACATATTATTTAGTTTAAAAATATGCTTCAAACTCATTTAATTTTTGGTTTAGCAGATTTTTTTCCTCTAATTTTTATCCATCTTCTTCCAGTATTTTTAATTTCTTAATTTAATTTTAACAATTTTTAAAAAATATTATTAACATTTTTTTTTCTAAGAAGAAAGAAGACAGAAGAAAGCAAAATTTATCAAACCATTATGGTATGTGCCACTTATTAGATGTTACAATGCGTTTACCTGTCAGCTTGCACAGTTCCATTACGCCTCTTCACTCCCTCCGGTTCTAACCTTGCTTTCTCAAATACCAGCTTTAGGGTTACGCATTCTATATTAACTCGGCCGAGTCAACTCATATCAAACTCAATGAGTCAACCCGCCGCTGATCTCAATGTTGTTGCCACAACTAACGATGGGCTGCGGCAGCCAGAAAGCGCAGATGTTGTGGTGCAGTACGTGGTGCTCCGGCGAGACCTGATTGACACTTGGCCGCTTGGGAGTGTGGTTACTCAAGGTTGCCATGCTTCTGTTTCGGCCGTCTGGTCCAACAAAGATGATCCTGACACAATTGATTATTGCAGCCCTGACAAAATTGATTCTATGCACAAAGTAAGGCTTCACTCTCTCAGTTATTTTTTGTTCGTGTTATAGTCTGATTAGTGAAAGTCAAATTCTAGATCACAATGTTCATATGGTGTTGTCGAATTGAGCCTTCTAGTCTGTGAATCTGTTTATTCTTTGGACTTTTTGTGGTTGAATTGGGCAAACCTAGCTTGGTATGGTTCCTAAAGTTTGCTAATTATCTTTTCCCAGTAATGCTTAAAACCCTAATCTATTGTAATGGCAGTGGGTTATTACTTGGAACCAACTAGAGTAGTTAAAGAAAAACACGGAATTTCAACCTTGTAAGGGGGATTTCACTTTATTTTTTGAGCTTTAGATAAAGCTAGAGATATGGTTGATATTGGCATTGGCCAAATTTTTACATTGCTGGAATTTGAGGTGTTGGAAGGAACCTTTCTTGAACTTATTTATAGGAACAGGTGAAATAGTGTTGATTTACATTCTTCAGAACATGTTCATTGCAATGCTTTCAATTCATCAAGACAAAATAGAGTCATGATAACTCTATTACTAGGCCTTATTAAATCTTTAACTACTTCGACATAATTAGCATTGTACTACCATGAATGTGAGTGACCATCTTCCCTTCCTTCTACATGATAAATCCAGTAAACTAAAGATCAACATCACTTGTAAAAGGCAAATAAGAAAAGAGAAACTCTATTTTCATTGATTGAACAGTTTTATATAAATAGTATCAATAGCCCACAAATTGAACGAAGAAAGTAATAATCCTGAACTGTAGCAAAAAAACAATTTACTACATGTAAAAAAAAGGTTTTAATGAGAATTTTACTACTGTCGAAGTATGGATGGGAATAGAAAAGTCTCACATTCGGGTGAGATTGTTTCATGGGAATGATATTTCTAAACAAATAGAAATTAACACAAAATGCATAAAAATCAAATCAACAGAATTATTCGTATGAAAAAATTTTGATTTTGAAAGTCAAAGGATTCTTTCTTTCTTGGTCTTGTAAACTAAACGACCAAATTTTGTTGTTCTCTGAAAAAATCGTAATAGTTTTGAATGAATATCATAAGATTAGTTTTAATCTATAAAAGTCTTAGTTGAATACTACAATTTCTTTTAATTAAAGCCTTTTAAAATATTTTGAAATCCCAATTGAATACAACTTTTTTTTGGATATTAGCATGCTGTGTTCTTTACATGCTCTGTTTAGCTAGTCATTGATGATAAAATCAGAAAAATTCCCAATGAATCAACTGCAAATATACAGTTGGATTGTTCTTCATGATGGATGGAAATTTGTTCACTTCTTTGTTGAATTTACCTATGATTTGCCGAGGTTTGCCAAATAACACCCTTCAGAACAATAGTTCGTCGTCTCTGTTTTATTTTTTATGTGAGCCCTAAAATATCAACCTCTAGATTTGCATGATTTTATGCTGGATTGTACAACGTCGAGATTGTCATCCGTTGTGTGAATCGAGATTTTGAATATATCATGCTGCAATACAGAATTCCAGCATTTTGAGGTGTGATAACAATATATTAAAGTTGAAAGTACAAATATGCTCTTGACATTGCTGAAGTTTTGTAATTGTCAATATAGGATTTCATCATTTTTATGTTCAATTGGCCATTAATGTTTCTGGACAGCAATTGTTGATTACCTGTTATATTTTTTGTGACATCAGTTTTAGTTCAATTTTATCCACTTAACTATTTTTTATATCCTCTGTTTACATTTGTAAGAAATTTTGGAGAAGTTATCGTTGTTATTTTCGTAAATTCCATCCGAACTGTTTATTGCATTAATTTATTTATTTTTGCATGAATATCTTTAAGTGGATATGCATTAATTAATTAGATTGCTGAAATTCCCATCCTTTTAAAGGTAAATTTGGAAAAACGATTCAAATTGTAGATAAGTTTACTACTAATTAAATAAGCCAAATATCTTATGCTTCTGAGTTGTAAAGTTTTATATATAGTTCTAGAGGCAGTAGCATGTATATATGCATATGGTGTTTCTGTTGTGGGTCATGTAGATCTGATTTATTTTTTGGTATAGCTGAGCATCCAGTTTATTGTTAAGTTGCTGCTGAAAATCATTTGTAGGTTACACTTGAAGTAAAGGGAGAAACCCAGATTAAAAACTTGTCTGAGAAGCTTACATCCGGTGGGATCATTCACAAACTGTGGATTGAACAACCTGAAAACATACCTACGTGCCTTGCCACAAAACCATACCCCAAGTCAATGGTATCTTCATATTTTAAAAAGTTGAAACTCTGTAAGTGATTTCATGTTTGATGGTTCTTCTATTTTCCCTGTTGCTATAATTTGATAAAAAATGCACTGAACGACTATGATTGGTAATTCGGGAATTTATTTATTGTCTTCTCCCGTGAAAATAACTTTAGACCAAGTATAGTGAATGTTACGTACACTAGCAATTCAAGCCCGATATCAATTTCTTTTAACTAATGGCCCGGGATGGAGGATGTTGTGTCTTGATATTTGAATGAACCTTATCGTAAAAAATAAAAAAAGTTCATCATTTCTTCTGGCAAGTTAATTGAGGTTGTGCTTGTTTTCATACTGTAAAGAGAGGGTATGGAATTTCTTTTTTCTTGGGCTTATTACGCCCCAGTGATCTCCCAAAGAGGTATCCAATTTGCATGAGTTATAGAATCCCTCTCATCTCAAATCAATGTAACTACATTAACTGATGTCTCTCCTTTCAAATATTTTTTTTCTGTGTACTAATATTTTAAAAATAACCATTGAAGCTCCTTGATTCATTAAGTTAACTGTCACTGAAACAGACTTAAACTCTTAATTATAAAATTAAGATTTTTAACAAGGTTTAGTCATAGGAAATTTCAAATTCACATAAAAGATTGGCAAAATTATTGCTTTCTTCTCAACTTAGTTTCAAATTTCAATTTGTACCTTATCCCTACTTTGTAACAAATCAGTACGTGATTAGCATATTTGCAAAAACTGTGTGCAATTTCATTACAAATGCCTGTTAAATGTGTAGCATGAGGTAAAAATTATTAAATCTGGTGCCTTGTGTATGAATATGAAGTTAGTCCCTTGTTTTATTTTATAGCTGTGAAATCCATTGTTAGTATATTTTAGCTTTTACAAGTTTTTAAGAGTGTGACAAAAGGTTACTTAGCTCCCTAGTTAAGTGTTTACAGTCAATCACTCTTTCTAACAGAGATAGACATATTATTTTTACATATAAAAAGCATTCAAATTGGACTGTCTTCTTTCCTTAAAGTTTACTAGGGTTCCTGAATTTATTGTTTATTTCCCATTACTTTTTTCTCCAAACCAAATTGGATTGTTCTACTGACTTTCGGTTCACTAAAATGTTTGAATGTAAAGAAGTATCCCACAATTAATTAATGATCTGGAAAGTAGAAAATCTCAGATCATGGAAGAACTGTAAGTGAAAGTAAAAGGCATGGACGAGAGTAGATAACATCAGGTTCAAATATTTCACAGAAAAAGTAATATACATGGATACAAAAACTATGGCATATTATCTAGTACCTATCAAACCCTAAAGTAACCCTAAAGTAGAAAATAAAATCCCTAGAAATACATAATAAAAAGGCCTATGATATATATATATATATATATATATATATATATATATATTATTGGAGGACGAGTGGTCTGGTGCAGATGGTGCAGTAATACCTGCGTTTGGTTTTGAAGTATAAAGGCAGAAAACAGAAATTCCATCGGGTCTCTACGTCCATAGCTTGGATCATCCCTCCGCAGTAAGGGCATGCACCAGGTGCAGGCTGCCTGGACAACACCTTCTCATCCTCTCCACACACAAACACTAAACACATGATCTTCTTCTCCTTAATCTCTTTCTCCCTTTGTTTTGTCGTGCAGCTTCTTAATCTTTACGACCTTGGACCCAACACTGCAAGATATAATGATGTCTTCCAGGTAACGCTTCAGATTCTTAGCTCCAAACAAACGCGTTTTCTAGAATTCCTTTTACTTTTCTTATCAATGGTTTTCTTCTCCGTGTCCTGTTATGCCCACACTTTCCACGCGTCCCTTTCTCTTATCATATTTCATTAATAATTTTTCCAAAATAATATGATTATTATAAATCCTCAAAATATAACACTAATTTATATACACTGGCTTACAGAATATTTATATAAAGGCTGACGTCTATTTGTGCCGTCAAGTTGTTGGTAAAGCAGATTCTGGAGTGCTGCTAACTGCTCCATCAATAAATTCTGGGATTTGCATCATAGGCACGTATATCATATAATCTATTTAATAAGATATGGAAATTTCTTCTGAATTTTTTTAATAATTAGCGGACATGGATACGGTTGTTAAAGCTAGAATGATCCTATATTTAAAATTATGTTAAAGAATGGGTATCATAACTAATTAGGTTAAATAGATCATTACAAAGTTAACCCACCAAATTAGAAAAAATAATTGAAGGTTAGCTATTTTGGGTATCGTAACATACTGGGGTGGAATTTGACAAAGACATTCGATTTCGGATTGTGATGGGCCAAATTCGAAAAGTAGAAATCCACTGTATTTTATTAACCAGTTCTTGAATTGTTTTATTCACACAAAATAGTATTAGATTCTATTTTGCGTGTTCAAATCAATTTTGTATCTATCCGTGTTTGAGATATCTTGATTAATACGAAACTTATCAATTTCTTACACGATGAATTTTTTTTTTGTTTTATTTTGTAAATTAAAATATTATCAATACAATAAACTAAGCAATCTGTGTGAAAAACTTTTACTATATCAATACAATTTAATTTAATTTTATATTTTACTCATTTTCATGAATAATTTTAAATCTGTGTTCATGTTCAGATTTGTTTATTTGTGTATTTATTAAAAAAGATTTAGAAATTAAAAAATAATAATAAATATTTTTAAATTTATATATGTGATTAAACCTGTGTGATTATTTATCTTAATTTTTTTGGAAATTTTTTAAAATCATCTTAAAATAATTATCACAGTTTACAGATTTAAAAAAAAAGAAATCGTATAGACACCTGGTAACATATCACATAAGACTTACTTTATCTATTTTACGTCATCTTTGTCTTAGTTTTAGTAAAATAGTCAAAAGTTTCTTTTTTTAATTATTTTTAAGTCACAATAAATATATAATTATTATTTATAAGTTGCACAATAAATTTAAATCTTGAAGTCCCATCGATCCAATCTATTTCTTTTGAGATTGATTTCGGTTAGATTTGACAACAAGACTATGTGAACCTAATCCAATTATTAGATTGAATACTGAGATTAGTAAAACACTTATTCTTTTCCATCCCGTTCATCTGAAAAAGAAATTATTGTTCATCTTTAGAAAAAAAAAGAAGGAAAAAGAAATCATCTGCATTCCTTTAGTTCTAACAAAGAAAAAATGGAAAACCTAATAAAGTAGAAGTTGCATATCTCTTCTGATGGCCACAATCCGATCCTGTGGTGGAGAAAATAATATTCTTCCACTTGCTTGTTCCTTTTTTTCCTTCAATGAAAATATATTTATTGAAGTGACAACTATGATAAAGAAAAATAAATGTATACGTTTTAATATAATAATATTATTGGATTTAATATAAATAATTGGAGTAGCTGAGAACATGGTGAGCACGATGAAGCTTGAAGGTATGATTCATTCCCCATCAACGAAGATGCAGTCACAAACATCTTGAATCCATGGATGTGTAAAATAAAAGCATCATCGCTTTGCCTAATACAACAAAATTAGATTAGAAAACAAAAACACAATACATGGTATACCCTGTTCATGCATACATCACTTGGCAGCTACAAGGTGAGAATTCCCTAAATGCACGCGGAGCTTCCACTACCTGCCATGTCACAAACACGTCAGCAGTACAACCTTTGACATCTTGCTCCATGTTCGAAACCGTCTCAACAATTCCTATTGCCAAGTTCAATCCACAAGATGCCACGTAGATTCTGTCATCCAACCCCGTTGCACAAAACGGCTTCTTCATTACTTCTCTTGGAAATCTACCACCTGCCACAGGACACCATGTGTCATGCTCCTCGTCGTACACCTTCACCGGCGAATCTCCATACTCGGCAATCATAAAAACTCTTCCGCCAACCGCCACACCCACCCCACTCCACCCTTCTCTCATTCCTATGCCCATCTCCTGCCACGTGTCCCTCTCCACCTCATAAACCCAGCCCCTAGGCCGGAACATGAACGGCCACCACCACCCCTCCGTCACGTATACCCTTCCCCCTGCCGCCACAACCTCGTACCTCTCTAACTCCCCTTCCAACTCACTCCCCTCCTGCCATGTGTTGCTTTCAGGATCGTACACACTGGTGCCGCCTCTCCCCACCGCCACGATCCTTCCCTCCACTCCTTCGGCAGCCACGAACTCCCTCCTCCCGGGTCCCCCAGCCACCGACCACTGATTCGTGGCGGCACGGTAGGTCAGCGTTTTTGTGCCGTTGACGAGGAAGAGCTTCCCCTGGCGTGACAAGGCGGCACAGGCAAGCGGCATGCTGTCCTCCGACGAGGGCATTTGAGGAAGAAGGAACCAACGGGCAGAGGAAGGATCAAGCGCCTGCCACTGAAGCTTTCCGGTTTGGGAATGGAAGGCGAGAACGAAAAGGTTGGGGTGGGAAAGCGTTTTCTTTGAGAAGATAAAAGAGGGATTGGTTATTGCTCTGTTCCAGGTGGAAGAAACAGAGCGCGAGAGAGCCTGGTAAGGGTAGGGAACGTGAAGAAGACATAGCTCTGCAACTTCGTTGGGCAAACCCGGAATAAGGTCTCTGTGTTCCTTTTCTCCTTCGAAGTAAACCATGATGTTTGGTGCGCAATGATGAAATGAAGAAGAGCGGAAGAGAGAAGAGAGAAGAGATGATAAAGGAGAGAAGAAATAAAAGTGTGAATGATTGAGTTGGGATGATGGATGATAGATGATGGAACTGCAGTGGAAGTGGGGCCATGGCGTTTGTGGGCCCATATCGATCACTCCTAACATTATATAACATTTCATGCTTTTTCCCTTTCATTCAAATCCACCATCTTTTTCACTCTTTTTCACCCTTCAATTTATAAACTAAATTTAAAATGGAAACTAATTAATTCATGTTGTACAAATAATATTTCTTTTAAGTTCTATTTATTTTTTTCAAATTAAATATATATGTTTTACAGAATAAACTATTATATATATATATATATATATATTAGACCTATTAAATACATTATTAAAGCAACCAGTTCATTTAAATTATATTTTTATTAGAATATTTATTTTCTGAAACTGAGACAAAAGTTAAAAACTTTAAAATATAAATAAAACAAACCATGCATGTGTAGTTGCAGATAAAAATTGCAACGTAGTATAATTTTTCTTCAAGCAGTAAATAAAAACAAAACACGATTTCACGAGAACAAGGTTGTAAAACATTATATGGGATGTATCTTTGTACTCTTTTCCTTACATTAGCAAGGAGACAAGGTATGGTCCATATTTTTTTTAATAATAAACAATCTCAAATAAATATAACACATGTATCTATCACAAACTTAAACCTTGGGAAATAAAATAAAATGTAATACAAATATTACGTCTACTTGTTTGTGTAAGTTAATTTAATTTTGTGATGCCAATTTTTATTATTTTGTTAGTCTAACATGTTTTTATGTATAGTATGAATTAAAAATTGGTATAAGTATTGCTTGTCTAGTTGTATAAATATATATATATATATATATATATATATATATATATATATATATATATATATATATATATATATATATATATATATATATCTATAGACTTAAATCCCATGACAATGAAAAGAATGTGATAAAAGGGTAAATTTGTAATTATAAGATATGTTTGTTTACCGCATATAAGTAGAAAGTGACCTTATTCCGTCACCTTTCGTTTTCTTATGGTTGAAAGCAAAGCATGTATTAATAAAGAACCATTGAAAATGTCTAATATGCTACAATGAAACTCTGTTTCCACATGCATATGACATTTGTCATTATAGTGCACACTCGATATTAAGGTACACATTCAAGAATGTAACTTAGGCTTAGAGAAACAACCTCCACCTTTGATTTAACCTTTCCTTTTCTCATGTTATGTGCACAAAATAAAGTTATAAATACTTAATATATATTTAAAAGGAACCTAAAACCTCACAATCACTGTTAAATTCATGACAAGTATCAATTTTTTAGTAGTAATATACTTTGACACCACAAAAGGATTAAATATACTCATTTAATAATCTAAAATAATAATATTTTATTTATATTTATATTATTTTTATTTAAAATTATAATACATATTATTATATTATTAAAAAGAACTCAAATGTATGTACTTTAACCAAAAGTGTTAAAGTAACTTTTTCTTAATTGTTTATCATTATCTGTTTCATTAGCAATATATCTGTTTAGTGTTATTCATTTCATTATTAATATCACTAAGTATTACCGCTATATATTATTATATACATTCAGCATATATATAAAAAATACTATTAACTCTTAGTACCCGTCGTTCGAAATTATTGCCTCTCACATGCGGAAATAATTTGACTTCAAATCCATTGGTTTTTCCATAAATTCATTTCTATTTTCCCTTTAACAATAATTATTTTTCTTTTCCTCCTCTCCGTTATAAAAAGAAGTTCAGAGTTTCTATATATATTTTTTTTAATATTATGATGATGTTTGTATTGTAAGGTTTGGACTATCACCTTTAACACTTCAGATAGATCACACGATCAACAAAAAAACAGAAAACAACACTAATGTCACACTAACAAACAAAAACGAACAGTTAAAACTAGAATCGGTCGACCACTATTTATAAATAGATTTTTACGTAAATAATTATAAAGTAAAAGATGATTAGAGGTGGTTAGGTTTAAGTTAAGGTTTCATTTATTTCAAGTTCATAACAAAAATTATAAATACAGATCAAAAATAAAAGATAATTATAAATACTGACATTTAGTTATCGGACGAATTGTCACTAACTATCAAAGAACCTTTAATAGATACACCTCTTGCAGATGTTCACGTAATTCGATCTCACACCCGAAACAATCTTAAAGAAAGAAGAAGAAATAATACTTCAAACTTTCAGAATGAGATGAGATTCAGCATTTACAATCCAACGGCTTAAATGTTTTATTTTGTTTTTGGTTTCTATTTTATTAAAACATTTTAATATATGAATCCGAAGTTAAGGGTGTGACTTATGTTGTGTTGTCGTACGTTAGGCCGCGGAGAATGCGGACGCCTAAGGAACCTTCTTTTATTATTGTTCTTTTCTCTTTGTTTTTTTAACATTTGATGTTTCTTTCACGTGTGACCTCGGATTTTTCATACTCTTTTCGTTCTATTATTACAACTTTTTTAAAATTAATCTTTATATAATATATGTATCTTAATATACTTTTAAGTCATTTTACAAATGTTAATAATAATAAATAAATTATCATTGATTTCAGAAATAATAAAATATAACAATTATGGATGTCGGTAAATATATCTTCCATAGTTCTTTATAATATAAATTTAATAAATAACAAATCTTATTGTTAAGACAATTTTAATTTAATTTTAAATTTAATTAAAAGAAAATCAGTTTATAAAATAAAATTTATTTTTCTTTTTTTATCCTTTACTTCTCGTCACACCTCTATTCCTTTTTATTTATTGATAATACAAATTATAAATTATGGAAACATTTTCCCAAAGAAGATTCTATTGACGGAATAAAAATTCTTGTAGTGATTATATTTTCGTTAAAACACAATATTAATAGATACATGTTTATAGGATTAATCATTTTCACAGTTCAATGAATCTCAACCCTTTACTTAAGAAGGAAAGAAGCAGTAAAAAGTGACAAAGGAAGAGGACAAAATCATTTTCTCCTGCATCACATCATGCACCAGTCTTTGGTCCAGAAAGTCAAACCGCATAAATTATTAAGTGGTCTTAACACATAATCTTTAATTAGCAACCATATAGCATATGATTAAATTGAATAACTGTCTTTCAAATTAAAGAAAAATATATAATAAATACATGTGACCAGTAATTGAACTGCAAACACCATTCAGTCCTTTAGAACCTCATACTTTAGAAGTCAATCTAAGTTTCATTTTGAATAAAAATAAAAAAGTAAAATAATATATAAAATTGAAGATTCAATTATTTATTTTCTTAAAGTTTTGAATATTGAATTCAGATTTTATATTAAAAATCTTTTTAGTAAATGTTTTTAGACATACTATCTAAACAACGGTACGAAAATAAGTACTTAAATATTTCTGTTAAAAGAAAAATATAAAAAAATGTGACTCAAGTTGTATTTATTGAATAAATCTTCTACTCTTAAATCCAATAATATGTATATAGATATTGTTTTGTATGTTGTTTAAAGGAAATACCTAAAAACAATATATACATAGCTCCAAATAGCATTTAAAAATGAATGGTTGAACAGAAGAATAGATTGAATGAAATGAAAATACAATGTAACCTCTAACAGCAAGCAATGTCCGTGACCATTTTCTTGAGTTCCTACTTGGTATTGGTCCCATCTCCATGCTTTCTCAGCTTTGAAAAAAACGTTATAAGAAGACAAAAACTGAGGTTGTTACTGTATATAGAGAGTTACAACTCAATTTTAATTTCCTAAAGTTTAGAATAGTTAAGTGCAATAAGGGTTTTTTAATGATGCTTTAGTTTGTGCTGGACCCAGTTACACAATTATGGCGTTCATCCCTTGACCCTCAAGCATCTAATATCCATGTTGATTGGAAAAAGCACGAGTTGTACTTACACCCATTCGAATCATTTTTTAAGACTTACTTAACATCATTGGAAAAAGGTTGTAACATCAAACCGGATCTTTTGACCTTTCTTCATGCTTTTGGAGCAAATATTTTGGATTACTACACACTCATTTCTCCTTCTCTTTCTGCACTCACCACCAAACCTTTCTTTAGTAGACACTCACACTACATGAAGAAGAAAATAAATTTTAATCCTAACTTAATTTTATAAAATTGGTGTGTGAAATGAAGTTTATATTTATTTATATATTTTAAATTGATTTTATCTTTAATCCACATTAAATTTTAATAAAATATAGTGTCGTGACTTTTTTAAAGAAATATAACCATATTAAAGTGAAATTACTATAATTTTTTTTATTTTACAAAATGTCCAAATCTCATTACACCAGAAATACTTTATTAGATTGTGATCACCTCTCTTAAGTCAATTCTTTATTTTTATAATATTTTTTGTTCTCCCCTTTTCATATTTCGTCTGAAACTTTATTGAACTCACTTGAAAATCAACAGCCACGAACTACCAAAATATTATCAAATCAACACTACTTTTTCAAAAGAATTGATAATTTTCTTTTAAGTTAAAATTAATCCTGAATTTTAGTTTTTCAAAATGATAAATGCTTTTAGCCTAAAGTTAGATTATTAATTTTCTAATGTTTATGAAAAGAATTTTGTTGTTGACTATTATTATTTTTAACAAAGGAGAATAACCTTTCAACTGAAAAAAAAAAACATTAATCAATAACATTAAAATTAATTGGGATGGAAGTAGAAAGATAAAGAAGAGAAAGGAAAAGGTAGAAAATTTGTAGAAAACTTTAATAAAAAGTAGTTTTAACCTACAAGTACTTATACTTTTGAATTATTAAATATTAGTTATTATCAAAATAAAGTTAGTATTCAGTAGTTATAGTAACCTTTTATCTAAATGATAAAATAAAAATCTTACAAATTAGAAAAATGATTTACTTTAAATATTTGTAGAATAAAATAATTTGGATAAAACGAATTCAAATTAATATATTTAAATTTTGAGAAAAAAGAAATCCCACGCGGAACAGTATTGTCTGAACAGGAACAACTTGACATTATATATTCCTTGAGTTTTGGCCCGCACGCAACCATAACAGCAATGTTTGAAGTCTTAACAAAAAAATGCCTTCAAATTACTTTTCTTTCACTTTCCAGATATCAAAGCACCACAAATCATTAACACTGCGAAACTAAATTCGTCAACGCATGATAGAATTTGTCACTCAACCAACAAGGAAAAAATTGTTTAATTACTATTTCACACCTTTTATAGAGCTAAAATGATATTATTAAAAATTAACTTTCACATTTATAAAAGAAAGAGAAAATAAATAATAATGAAAGATAATGTCAAAAATAATAGTGTACCTTATAAACGGTTTGGTTAAGACATTTTCATAATGATGGAATAAAAGAAATGCTTTGTTTCAACCGATTACTTATAGTTTTCGTAATAGACTGATTCAGTAATTATATATTAAAATTATTATCACAAATCTAACATGTTTAATAAAGTAAAAATAGATAAAATATGAGCTTTTGAGTCCTAAGATCAATCTTAATTAAAAATCTATTTTAAAATTTATAAACATAAAAATAAAATAAGAACGTAGATGATTATTTATTACGTGTTTAAAATTTTATTATAATAATAAATCAGATTTGTTTAATTAACTTAAGTGTTAGAGTGATTTTAATCAATATATTATCGTTTAACCTAAAAACTGAAAGAGGTGAAAAAAAAAACTATTTTCAAATAAACTCTAAACAACATCAAAAATTAAAAAAAATTATAAAAGAGTACTTCTAAGCCCCTTCATCAGAAACAAATAGAAAAAAATGTGGTATCAAAATATTAGTGTTGGTGATCAATAATTATGTAAACTCGTAGTTTACAATGCTAAAAGAATTAAACAATAATAATAATATTAATAAAAGAGAAAATAATGAAGGTAAAATGGGTGATGCATAATGGAGCATTGAATGATTTGACACAATGTAAACCTAATTCATGTCGTACAAACAATGTCAAAAACACTTAAATGCATCGTGGCCCATGCCCTACTCTCACATAATAATGCCTTATCATATGTCGGATCCAATACTAGCCCAACATCTACATTTTCAAACACTGTTTGCTTCTTTCCCAACATAACCACGCAATAATTCACGTTCCTCATTTCTTTCAATAACATTTTTTTTATTTAATAATACGGCACTGTTACCAAAATTAACCTTTTTAATAATTAAAATATTTCTAAAAATAGATTGCAAAATAAATATTTTAATAATTTAAAATCAATCACCATACATATAACTTCTTTTAAATTTTTGTCTCGTCACAGTTTTGCTTTTAAAAATTCTTCAAAAGGGATGTGAATGTATATACTACTGTAGATTATAGAAACAATTACACACATAATCTTTTTAAGTTAGTAATGTGTCACTGCGAAAAAACATTATAGTATATAACCTTTTGCAATAGTCAAACAAACACAAAAATTAGTTTCATACCTTGTTCATCACTTGCTCCCTATCCTTAACAAGTTCAGAAAACACAACACAACCCAACCTCCAACATTTTTTTTGGCTTGTCTCTTCTCTCTTTTTGAATCTCTCAATAGTCACTTTCCACCCCCCTACCAAGCGTCCCAGCAAAGATGTTCAAACAAAAATATTTTTAATATATTTAACTTTTTTATATTTATTTAATATTATCCTTTTTTTTTATAAATACAAAATTTTATATTTTTATGATCATTTCATTCTTATATTTTATATAAGTGAATGTAAAAATATGTCAATGTCGAAAATCTGATGCATCTAAGCCAAAAAGAGGACCCACCAAAAAACACAACCAACTTCTCCAAGAAACATTTTTCTTTCACAGTACTCATTTCATAAGAGATTCATACGCTATCAATCGATTTCTGTCAATACTTTTATTTCTCTGTTGAAAAACACAAATCTCATATCAGCTAAAAATGTAATCTTTAGAAAACGAGACATCGCTTACCTCACAAACTGATCTATAAAACTGAATGGACTCAAATCGAAACTTCAAAGTAGTTTCAAAACCTGATCTACAAAAATAAGAGACAAGGGGGTGTGGCCCAAACCCAACAAACATTTTTTTTTTAAATCAAACCTTAAAGTTGACAATTTTATATACCAGGAAAATACATGAATGGCTTCCTAGAAAAATGAATCTGACATCTACAATCTGACTGGTGCCAACATCATAGTAATTCACTAATTTCAAGCTTGAGAAGAAACACTCGTTATTGCCACAATATTTCCTGAAACCCGTTGCGCAATTAACAGAGATTTTCCATATTTTCAATCATTTCAGCTTGAAGATACACGCCAACTTAATTTCTGCAAGAAACTTCTTTGTTTTTCATCCTATAAAACCACTAACATATGATCATCAGTTATATATCATCAAAATCAATCTAGCTTCTACGTCAGCAAATGAAGAGACAGAAATCTACACCACTCATTAGACAAATTCACAGGTCTGTAATGAAACTGAAGACAATGATGCACTATTGGCGAGTGCATTCCAGTGTATCCACAAGATTAAAACAAAGATGGTGCAGTTTGTTCCAGAAACAAATGCGCAAGCAAAGGTTCCTTGTGGATGAAGAAATCACTGAGGATTACATGGTTCGATGTAGAAGAACAATGGCGTGTGCTTTGGAAGATGATATTGATGAAAGAGCTGAGATTTTTATAGCAAAATTTCGGCGACAACTAAGCTTGGAGAGAATAGCTTATTCTGAACCAAAGTATATTATATAAGAGATAGTTTTTATAGTGACTAACTATAGTAAAGTCATTCAAAGTACTTAATTTTGTATGTTTTTTTTATGTGTGAAATTTGTGTGTTGGGTTTGGTTTTAAATAAGTCGACATTGTTTGAAGTACATGTTGTTGTGTTATGTGTTTTTTTTTTTCTTTTCCTTAATTTGAATTTCTTCTTGCTAAAGAAACAGTGTGTAAATTAACCTTTGTTTCCACTATAATTTGGAAAGAAAAGGAAATTTGAATTTGCAAGAAGATGATGTAATGTGAAGAAAATAAAAGAAAAATAGATGGAAAAGGAAAAATTTACACATTTGTAATGAGTGTAGCAATTTGTAAGTAAATCTAAAAATAAGTGTGTAATTTTGTGTTTTCCGTTTCACTTATATGGTCGAGAAACAGAGTAAAAACTAGAAGTAGACATTTTTTAACTTTTTAAAAACTATTATTTAATAAATTGAAGAATCAATTATTAAATTAAAATATTTACAACTTCTAAATTTAAGAAAGTGATTTCAAATAAATGGTAAACTAGCAATCATATATAAATCCTTTTAAAAGAACATAAGAATGACATAACTAAAACTAAATTCCAATAATTTTATATATTAATATATTTATTGTTCGAAACTTCTTCGAGATAACATTATTACATCTAACATTATATTTCACGTATTATTATTATCAAGAACTTCTATTTTGTCCTTAAAAAATGTTGTTTCGGAGTGTTGAAAGAGAAACATTTTTTACTTCAACTTTAAATGTAAAATTATTAGTTCTACAGAAATATTTATATTTTTTATTTAATTGGGAAATTTAATAATTAAGTTATTTAGATTAATTATAAATCTTTTGGGTTGGCAGGAGAAATGAAAAATCTTCGTCCGGCGCTTGTCTCAAAATAGTGAACAATAATGTATTTATACCAATTATAAATATTTTGCTTTCAAATTTTAATTAGTACAGCAAAAATTAGAAATATCTTAATAATAAATAATTTGGTTTGCTTGCCTCAAAATCTTAGTAGTAGATAAATCTTTGATTAGAAAAATAATTCAATTTTTATAAACAACTTTTTAGTATTGTAGTTATTGATACGATCTAATCAAATTTAACAAATATATTTGTATTTAATAAAAATAATAATTTCTCATATTGATTGTGTTTATTACATACTTTTAATAATTAAGTATTTTAGACTAAAATTAAGGGGATTATATTATTATATATTAATATATCTTTTTCATCACGAATAATAATAATAATAATAATATAATCTTAATTTTCTTATTCATAACTAGTTTTTAAACAAATTTTTTTAGTATTTATTATTTTATTTTATTTTATTCAACCTTAATTTTTTTTTCAGATGCATAAAATAGACATCTTTTTGAAATATATTTTTTAAATTTTTAAGTGGAGGTGAACATGATACTCATAAAAATGAATATTCAAAATTAAATAATTATGAATGTATGCTACTAAATACTATAAAAATTGATAATAAAAGAATTGTATATAAATATACCAAATGCAAAATAGAAAATGAATAACTTAAATGAACATGTGAATGTTGAAAAAACCATAATATCTCACTGTGTAAATTATTACAAACACACAATAATTAAAATAACAAGTATATGCATTTGAATTATGTAATTGTACATAAGTAAATTGGTGGATTACATCTGTGAAACTCAATTAGCTGAAAAAAATTTAACAAATGCCTAATATGATTTTCCCATCTTTAGGTAAGAAAGGTACAAACATTAAAATGTGTTTAATTTAAGTACGGTTCTTCTTTTTCTATATTTCATTTTCCTATTTTACATGGATTTGTTCATTTTTGATGATCGATGACATTTTGAAATGCACCTGCCAATGCTCTTACACTATTCCTCTTCCCTTTCAATAATTTGCTCTCATTCTCTTCAATGGAATCATTGGACACACACATTTCAGTCTCTTTGTCCTTTTCTACAACATCACTTGTTTCTTTTGTTTCTTCTTTAACTTCATTCTCTACAACATTTTCTTTTTTAGCTTCATTCTCTATTTTATCTTCTCTTGCTTCTTCCGTTGAATCTTCAACTTCTTTTCTCTCTTTTACTACTTCATCGTTGCTCTCACTCTCACAAACTTCT
Source organism: Vigna reflexopilosa (assembly GCA_027742785.1). Taxonomy (NCBI): domain Eukaryota; kingdom Viridiplantae; phylum Streptophyta; class Magnoliopsida; order Fabales; family Fabaceae; genus Vigna; species Vigna reflexopilosa. The sequence goes on along the minus strand of CM050918.1, from coordinate 6,494,816 downwards.
TTTACAACTCTACTTTCTGTTTTTTCTTCTTCTTCTTTAGCCTCAACTTCTTTAACTACTGAATTATCACTCTCTTGAATGTCGCATTCAATTTGAATTTTATCATCATTCTCTTTTTGTTTCTCTTCTTCCAAGACACCAGGAACCTTCTCATTATCCTCTTCAACATGAGCTTGACCTGTCTCCTCAAGCTTCTGTTTACATTCTTCGTGATCATGATGCTCATTCTCTTCAGCATCATGTTTATGATTATTCTCACACTCCTCGAGATCATGCTCTTGTTTATGATCATGCTTTTCAGAATCATGTTCATGCTTATGCTCTCCATGATCATGTCCTTTATGCTCATCTTCATGATCTTTCTCGTATGCATGGTCATGTTCTTGGTGATGAAGCTCGTGCCCGTGTTCATTTTCATGTTCAGAGTCAACTACTTGATGTGACAATTTTTCTACATTCTTCACTTCTTCTGCTACTTCAACCACTTCACTTTTACATTCTTTACCTTCTGGTTGAGTAGTATTGCTACTCTTTGAAATGTTATTTAAGTCAGCAGAAGCATCATGTTTAGGATTAGAAGTAGAAGCATTATTATTACTCTTCTTAATAGTTTTCCCACTTGATGATTGCGTTCTTCCTCTTATGGGAGTCTTTGTAAGTGTGTCTGAAGCAGATTTTGAAAGATTTAGAATAGTTTTATTTGGAAGACTTGAAGCTCGAAATGGAACATTCCTTTCTCGTGGACCAGGGGACACAAGAGCTTTGTGTTGCCTCGAAGGAGAAGGAGAAGGAGAAGGTGAAAGTGATTGTTTATGAGCTCGTGAAGATGATGATGGTTCAAGAGATCTTCTTCTATTTATGATGGGTTTGGGGGGAGGATCATTCTTAGGAAACTTGAAAGAGGAGTGAGAATCAAGGCGTTTTGAACTTATTGTTGGTTTTAGATAATTAGGGATTTGTTTATCCGATGTGGAATTTGAAGCAACCTTGTTTGTTGAGGATGACTTGGTTGTGGTCTTTTTTGTGCTTGCGGTAGAAGAATTTGAAGATGCAACCTTCTTCTCCTTTCCTACCACACTCGTGTCTTTTATTTTTGTTGCCATATATAATTAGCTAATACACCTAAAATTTATTAAAAAAAATTAAAAAAACATATCTTAACATATGTATTAATTGTATTCTTTATTTAAATAAAATTATAAAGATTTTTTTTCTTCAATATCCTAAATGATTCAATTAATAAAATGGTTTTTTATACAAAGTATGGTTTTGTTCCATAATATTCATTTCGATGAAAAGCTTTATAAGATTCATAAATTACAATTAATGAAATATGTTAAAAAGAACAAGAAGAAAAATGTACTGTTTTTAAACTATTTAAGAAATATATTATTCATAAAACATCTTTTCAAACTCTTTCATTATGTTATCTACATCATACCTCACACTCTCTTATATATATATATATATATATATATATATATATATATATATATATATATATATATATATATATATATATATATATATATATATATAACTTAGTAATTATTATTTCTGTTTACTTTATTTTGGGCAAACCTAATTCTTCGCATTTCTCAATATGGGGCATTTTTTTCTGCATAATAATTATCTCTAAGAAAATTTTAAGTGTTAACAATATATATGTATGCGAGAATTCAATCAACTTCAACAAAAAAAAAAGGTTCAAAAAAGAATATACAAACCTAAAATGAACATACTGAAGATAATGTTACAAGTATATTTTCTTTTTCTTATAAATAATTCGTCGCGTCAATTTTACTCTTCTAAAAAAAATTGTGAGAATTTTCTTAGTTTTAGTTTTTTTTTTCTTAGAACATACAACAAATAATGAACTATACAAATCGTGTCCCCTTTATCGATGCTTTCATGAAACGAGTTCAAAAATCTCATTTTGCAAGGCTAAATATTATTACATTTTTTTTTGTTATTTTTATTATAAATTAAAACAATATATGGGAATATTACCAAGAGGTGAACGGGATTAATTCAATCACACATATGCTAGATCATATGATCACAATTAATTAAAAATATATATACCTACAATAAATAATCAAAAAATCAGACAAAATAAATGTAGTACTGTGATGGAATAACATGAAAAGTCTACTCCAACTTTATCCACAAAAAAAAACTATATTAACTCATGAAAATAAGAAAGTTTGTCATAATTGAACATCTAAGCTCATTATTACATATTCCTTCTTTCCATCCAAATCCTCCACAATATTTGTTTTTATTTGCTATCAAATTCATTGCAAACGAAAAGAAAAGATGATGTGATATTCTTAATTAAATAAATTAATCATCATGTGTGGAATATGGACAGTTTTAAAAATAATAAATATGTTCCTTGAAAATGCAAAGAGAAGAAAAACAACTAATGGGCATGTGGCACAATCATTACCTTACACTTCTTTTTTGGTGGCAAGAGAAGCAAACAATATTCAAAATGTCGATGCAAATTGAAGCTAAAAAGGAGTAAATTTACGACAACCAAAGCAGAGAAGATTAAGGTTCAGAAAACGTACCTTCGTTAAAGAATGTTCATGGAAGAGTGAATTTGTGGGCACACACAGAAAATTGCTTTTCAAGATGAGAATATATGAAGAAAGAGGCAAAACGATAAAAACAAAAAATGGGATTTTTATTTCTAATAATATCATAAATAACCGTAAATTTTGCACAAACTTTAAGGTTGTAAAGGTGTTTGTGAAGTTAACCTAGGTTTTTTCAACGACGAATTGTCTTATTTTATCAGACAAAGCTGTGAATGACCGAAATAGCTGCCTTCGAGAGTTGACCTTTTATAATCCTAAACAAATAAAAAAAAAGTTAAATCAAATAAAAAATTATTTTCAACAGCCATTTTTATTCAATTTTTTAATATATGCATTCTATTTAATATTCATTTCACTCCATGTTAATATATATTTTAATAACTATCTTGCAACGTAGTTCATCGCAAGTTTAAATATGAAAAAATAAATTAAAAAAAAATTATCTTGATAATGATGTATAAATATTACACGCATTCAATTTCATCCTGTGTTAAAGATATGATGCAAACATTATCCCCAAATAATTTAAATTACCTTTAAAAAAATACGTAAAGAAATTAGAAAGTTGGATGTGGACCAATGCAAATATCTTAAAGATCATGTTTTTACGTAGTAATGGTATGGATTCCCTTTCTCAATTAATGAATAATGCTAATTGAAGATTAGTTGATAAAAACAGCTTCTTTGTAAGTAATGTATATAAACGTATTTATAAAGATGGAAGAACAAAATTCGAATTAGCCTAATTTTTTTTTTATTTTTTTTTTCATATTGTCGTTAGTTTGGAATATATAAACCACTTAAGTTAATCATAATTAAAATATAAATATTATTGTATAGTATTATTATTTTAGTTTTCTCTTATTGGGCCTGGCCCAAGTAGAGATGACGTGGTATGGGGCGGTTAACGCCGGAGAATTGTGGTGGCATTGCATTTGGCAGTATGTATACCATTTTTCAATTTTATTTTTTTTTTGGTTTTGTCCGTTGGTAAACAGTGTGAAAGGTCATTGTCTATTTATATATTTTGATTCACATTTATTAGAAAATACTGATACGCAACTGAGGATTAAAATTTATAGTTAGAGAGAGACATGTGGTTTGCTCCATTTTATCGTCATTGGGTTAGAAAATAGCATAGCCTCACAATTTTAAAAATCCGCCATATACGTTTTATTTTCCTTTTATTTTAGTACTGGTGTTGGATCATAGGTTGTCTGTGGTATGTAACTCCATTTGGCACTTTATGTTGTAGCTAAAAATGTGGAAAATCTTGATTATACATTAATGGATGGGAAGAATTGGAGGAACCCACCAAGCACCACCATGAAATGTGTTGGCTTTGAAGAAGAAATGAGGAAGGTTTTTTTTTTTTTTGTGTAGGGAATACATCAACTAGATATGGCATGTAAAAAGTTAATATAAAATATGATAATTTTTTTAATATAAAATTTTAAGGTAATAGATTTTTGGTATATGTTAAAAAATAAATTTTAAGTTTAATTAAATCTTTCCAAACCAGTTTGTAAAATTGTTTTGGTTAAGTAGGGTCGAAAAACAATAATTCTGTCCTGTTTCGTATCATGATAGTTCAAGTTTTTACACGAGTAATCTCCAAACCAATTAGTGTTTTAAAGAAGGTTTTAATGAATTGAATTATAACATCAAATCTATATTTATAAAGTTTATAGAATCAAACCTATTAATTGACTATTATTTTACGTATTAACCATCTATTAATAATCGTTACACTATTAGTTAACATTTAATAATCTTCAATTGTATGTCCTAATAGACTATACTATATAAATGACAGTTTATAGGACAAAAGTGAAATCTACGTATCTATCTATATATATATATATATATATATATATATATATATATATATATATATATTAAATTGAATTTATTTAATGTAAAAAGTTATACTCACTTTATAAGTTTTGGGATGGAATGAGTTGAGGTTCACTTGGCACACCAATAACTCCAATAAGTATATGTTGGCTAAGGCCAACCGTAGTGGAGGAAGCCAAATCGTCCATTATTATTTGGTTTGATTTAAATATAATATTAATGTTCAGTATTGAATAGAGTGAGTGAGTGGTCCAAATTGGGCAGTGCCTACCCCACTCGTTTGTTTTTTGGGTTTTGGTATGTAGCCAGATAGATGAAGCAAGCTTATCTAAGTATTTGGGTATGGAACAATAGGCAAAAAAGGTGAGAACGTTCCAGGCATGCACAACACATCATACTTTTTTTTTCTATAAATAACTTTTCAGTTTGATCGAACTATAGAAAAAAAAAACTTTAACTCATAAAATTTGAAGATTATATTAAAAAAAAAATTGATTTTGACCCATAAATATAAACATTTTTGTTATTTGTAAATTTGATCATTAAAAAATGTCAAAATTATAAATAAAATTTGATAAAATTATGAGTGGTGTTTGAAAATTATGTATATCTGAAAAAAAGGGGTAGGTAGAGGGAGTTGACCAGGTGAATCATTTATAAGTTGATGGTTTGTGTAGAATGGTCCGATTTGGTATTTGTAGGGGTTAAGTGGGGATATAAGTTGAAAAGTTTTACAATAGAGTTTATCAACATTTAGTTAATGTATTTTTAAATGGCTATTATAATTTTGGAGCATGTTAAGAATTTTTTAATAATAAATTATGTATTATTATTTTATTGATTTATATATTTAAAATCTATCAATCACAAATTATTATACAAGTGATTGTAAAAAAATCGTTAAAAAAATTATTAAAAAAAAATTTCCTAAGGAACTATTCATTTGGAAGAACTCAACTCTTAAAAGTTGATCTGACTTTTAACTCACTTTTATTACCCTCATCAAGCACCGTTAAATTAAGACTATCACTTATTCACCCTGGGTTCCACCTACTTATAATCCCTATGTATTTAAAATCTAAAATTAAATTGTGAATATCATAAAAAGAAATAAATTAAGAAAAGTACGTTTTTCAAATAGGTTAAAAATTAGAATTTGCAAAGTTAAAAGGGAAACAGTTCTCTAACTTTTTTATAAAAACACATTAAGATATTGTTATTGCTTGTTTTATTTTATTTGATTGTCATTTAATAAAAATATATAACTATGTTTGAACTCCTGTAAAACACGTAATTTGATACAATATATGAAAATAGTTGTAAAAATAATTAGATATAAAAAATATAAAATTGTGGATTTTTTTTCACTTTCACACTACCATATTTATAATATAATTATTAGTATTTTTTTTTATCATTTTTATCCTTGACCTTTTAACAATAATTACTATTATTTACATTTGAATTTAAATGAGTTATAAGATTATTTAATGGTAATGTTGAGATGAAAATGATGGTAGAAGAGGTTGTATGTCTAATTTTTCTAACTAACACTTAATAATTATAAAAGTAGTTCGGTGAATTTGAAAAAAAGTTGTGAATTCAATTTCCAGTAACAAAATATATTATTTACAGTGTTCTTTGTTATTATTCTTATTATTATCATTTAAATAATATCATTATTATTATTAATAGCACACTATATCATATAATTATCCGACCTTTATCGTATTGTATGATAAATATTAAATTAAATTAATAATTATTTTTATATTGTTATATGAATTTTTTATAGTCATGACTAGCTATATTATCATTAAATATTTTTAACTATAATGTCAAATAACCTTTACAATCACCATTTCGTTTATTGATTTCTACTTTTCTGTCTCTTCATTTTAAAATATAAAATATCAACATAGAATAGATTGAACTTTGTCAAGAACAAATACATTATATACTGGTAAATACTTTTATATAATATTTTTTATTGTCAAAAATTTATATTTTTATTTATCATGTATTAGAAATACACTTAAATTGCATTTGGATAAGTGAAAAGGTATATATAATACCACAATTATAATAATCACATTAAAAAAATAATTAAATGAAATGTCATTAAACATATATAATGTAATCAAAATATTTACGAATATATTTAACCTTCTTACATTTTTTATGGTAACCAGAACAGATCGAAGGGTTGATAAGAAAGCACCTCATGACGGTTCGGTTCCAACATGCAGAGTTAAGGTATAATTAATGTTACAACGGCTATTGTTGAGTGGTTAAGGTTTACATTAATGATTATTGAGAGGTAAATTAATTGGTCAGATTCTTATAAACTCTAAATTAAGAGTTTAATTTTGAAGTAAACTCACCTTTTACTCACTATTGAAGTATAGAAACTTACAAAGAAAAATTATAACATGAGTGTTTAAGTGTGTTCTGGGAGTCGGTTATCCTCGTCCCATTTAGGAACAAGTTTCAAAATATTATCATTGTTTTCTATTTTTATTCTTAGATGAATAAAACACATTAACAATTTAAACAAAATTAATACACGTTACTTAAATTAAATATCAATTGATAACTAAAATTCACTCAAAATAATGTATCACACAAAAAATTGTTAAAATTTTACCATCACAACATTTAAAATATAAACTCCAACAAATTTTGAAATAAAACAATAAAATGCATTATGATTTCACATCCTCAAACTCAATACTACCGCATTTCATGATATAACAAAGGGTTTTTACGTTAATTATTTTTAATTTTTTATGTTGAAAATATGAAAATCATACCACATAAATTTGTATTAAATTTGTGAAACTATTTGATGTAAATCTACACCTAACACCTCTATAAGTCCGATATAATGTCTAGACAATACTAGATCTAATGGAGAAAAAGTCTGAATAAAAAAATTCCATTAAAATAAGTATTTAGGAGTTTGTTTGAATTTAACTTATTCCACATCAAATCAAACGAATGATTTTGATAAATTATAAAAATAATTAGTAAATTAAGAAATCAAACTTAAAATATAAAAAAAGGTTGAATGACACTAGAAAAATAGTAAGGTGTATAGTTCAAGGCTATTCAATAGCCTTTAGAAATGGATACCCTTAAATTTATTCAGCTTAATTAATCTTCTTTTGAAGTTGGTCAATCTCTCTTTTAAGTGTGATTTCCCTGTTTACAATTTTTGTTCACTATATAAAAAATCATTTCTTTAATACATAACACCAAATAAAATTTATATTTAAAAGTATTCATTTGAATATCACATTTTTTTATTTGGTGATAGAAATGAATCTAGATGAGATTCGAAGTTAAATTTAAATTTTAAATTTCATTAAAGTAAAAAAATAATAACAAGAACCACAAACAATACTAATGTACTTTTACAAACAAAATAAATAAAATATTGATACAATTCTATGAGTGAGTTTATCAATAAATATTAACGGTCACGAATAGAAAAATTAAAATTAACAAACAAACCTCAGACAAAACAAGGCCAACAAAAACGTATAATCGAACTCCCAAAAACGTTTTCTTTGTTTTCGCAAAGTTAAAAATGATAAGGAACCATGTTCTTATATATAAAAAAACATTTACCTTAAATATTTTTATGTTTAATGTGCGATGTAAAACAAATCATTTTATGTCAAATATAGCATAATTCAACATAAATCATCAATTTTACATGAGACATAAAAATGTTTGTCTTAAATTCCTTAATTTTATTTATAAAAATGTCACTTTGTAAATTATGTGACATAAATGTCTATTTTAGTAGTATAACATATCACATACACCAATATAAAATTTTACAGGAAAGATAGTAAAATTGTATACATATTTCTAACTCATATTAATTAAAAGGTACTGAATTTTTAAAATAAATATAACTATAGTCTATAATTAAAAAGGAACAAAACAATATAACTAAAATATAATTTTAATTAATCAAATTTAGTTAAAGGTTCGATAAATAAAATAAATAAACTATTATTTTAATTAAAAAATAATAATTAAACTATTTTCTTATTATAAGGACTGGTTTGATTATTACAAAAATCAATTATAAAGGACCGATTTAATAAAAGTATTTTACCATATAGTTATATAAGGGCTGGTTTATTTATAAAAAAATTCAAAGGCTAGTTTGTATTTTTCTTTTCGCTCGTTGATATATTAAATCAGATTTTCAATTTTTTGAACATTAAATTTACCAAATTTCTTTTTACTTGCCTAATCCGCCACCATTATTTTATGAGAAGATTAATTCTATATTATTTTCTCAGAATAAAAGATAATCTCCAGTACTATATAAGAAAATCACCAAAAGAAAAAAGGTTAAAGTATTTTTTCACTTGTTCTTTCTCGTACGTGACAACTGGTGATATTATTCCTTTATAAAAAAAAATTATGATATTATTTGAATAGTATATAATAGAGATCGAATGTTAACATACAAGACTGTTGTCTATTTACTATAGTAGTGCTGGTCAATTAGGTCAAATGATTTTTATTGATATTGGGTTATAATTGGGTCAACGTTTAAATTATTGGACCAGTAGTCTAATAGATGATAAAATAATCAAAGGTATCTGATTAAAGACAAGGTTATTAAAGATATGATTAAAAATATTGATAAGCGGATTATGAGCAACCGACCAGATTTAAAGGTAAGTCTGTTTTTATTTGATTGGCCTATGTAAGGATCCATTAAAATGACCTATAAATATGAAGTCAAGACCAATAATCAGATACTTTATACTTATGTTTAACTCATACTCTCTAATATTGATAATCAATCACTAAATATTCAATTAAGAATTAAAACTGTCAAGAAATCAATCGTAAACCGAAATGTGAGATGTACGAAATATTCATATTTATATTATCATTTAAGGATGTTTTGTATCAATAATTTTGACTTCAAATGTTTAAAAGAATGATTTTATGATTCAAAATAATTATTTTCCACTGTCATCTAAAAAGATACCTTTCATATAAAAACACGATCACTTTAAAGTTTACATTATTATTTATGAACTTTTTTTAATATAAAACATGTTTAAAAACAATTGAAATAAAAATATATAATAATACGTATCATGTGTAAATTTACTATTAATAATGTATTTAAAGAGTAATACTATTATGAGAGTGGCTTTCCATTCCTTTCTTGCGCCCACAAAATGAACCTCACATTGGTTACTCCTACACAGGTTCTTTGAGTGTGACACAACATTCAATCCACACCCTCCATTTTTCACGCTCCTAATCAACGCTCCAGATCTCTTCCTCTCGCTCTTCAACTAGGACGGCGCCACAACCACCCTTTTCGTTTTTTTCCCCCTTTCAGGTTCCGCTCCCTAACCATAAAATAATAATAATAAATAATAATAAAAATAAAAAGTTTATTATTAAAACAGCTTCATTGGATTAGAATACTGAACATTTCTTCTATCTTTCTCTCTTTCTCTCTGTATCAAACCTCTTCTATTTCTCTCTTCTCTGTACCTTCCACCTTTCAAACCGCAACAAAACAAGGTAGTAGCAGAATTCAAGATTTTTGCCTCTGCTCAAGCAATTCTTCTTTATTTATTGTTTTTCAATCAATCTTAATTGAAAAAAATGGATGATTCAAATTTGTCTGTGTGTGGAAGTTTTATTGGCGTTGGTCCATGGCCATGTATATTTTTGTTATAAATATTAATAATAAACGGTATTTAACTTGTGATTGAATTTTAATTTTGGTGGTGAAAAAATGGAATTAATGGATGGAGATGTTTGGTTGTGTGGGGGAATAGGTGGAGGTGGGATTTTTATTTTACTATTTAGGTGAAATGATTTGGTTTGGGATTTTGGGATTGGGATTGGGATTGGAGTGAGTATGGTCAATGGTGTGGTTAGTGTTGAGCTTCTTTTCAGCGCTGAAATAGCGGAGACGGAGTCTCTGTGATTGTGTGGAGAATATTTGATGCAAACCTTCGTCCTTTCAAAACGAAGCGTCCTCCCACTTTTTGTGGAATCAGCCCTTCACGCCCCCCGTTTACTCTTTTTCTTCTTCTTCTTCTTCCTTTCTCGTTCCTTCACTTATTGTTGTTCTTTCACTCTTGAAATCATGTTCGTTTTTCGAGTTTTCTGGGTATTTGGAATAGGATGGTTTTTAGGATTTGGGGTTATGTGATTCCTCGTAAAAAAGGTTGCTTTGCTTTTTTGATCGGTCATGGTTCGTGACGGCTGGGGTTCGTCGTCATCTCATCGTGTATCTGTTTGTTATTTTCTGTTTCACTTCGTTTTTGAATTGTTCTGGATGAGGGTTACTGCTTCAGGTTTTTTGTAATGTTCAGAAGTTAAAGGAGAATCATCACGCATAGATGATAGGTTCGCACCCTGTTGGTTCACGGGAAAGTGAGAAAAAAAAACTCTGTTGGAGTTGGAGAGCCTTTATTTAATGTATTTCTTGGAACTCTAACCATATGCGATTAGATTTTATATATTTATCCTGTTAAACTTATTTTCTGGGTATTTGTTTTATCCCCTGTTAGCATTTCGTATTTTTCTCATAAATGCAATACTTTTCAATATTACCTGTTTATTTTAACTTTTCGACATGTTATTCAATTCGCTTGCTTCGGTGAGGTTCAAATTCCCTGAGCATGTATTTGACTGAACATGCATAATCTAACAAATTGTTTCTGCTGAATCTACGACAATATTCTGAGAAATAAATATTTCTATGGATGAATTTGGCGTGAGAATAGCTTTAGTGTTGTAACAATGTTTCACATTGATTGAATTTTCTAGTCAAAGAGCTTTCTGAGTGGTCACTGAGATTGACTGGCTTTTACCTCCTTAACACACCACGATCATGTTAACAATCATTGTCTTATAACCCCTGTTTTATCTTATAATTTGCTGAAAAAATTTCGTTTCCCCCCTTTCACTTAAATTCCAAGTACTACAATAGCTTTAATGTTGTAACAATGTTTCACATTGATTGAATTTTCTAGTCAAAGAGCTTTCTAAGTGCTCACTGACATTGGCTGCTTTTACCTCCTCAACACACCACGATCATGTTAACAAACATTGTCTCATGGCCCCTGTTTTATCTCATAAATTGCTGAAAATATTTCCTTTCCCCCCTTTCACTTAAATTCCAAGTACTGCAATATTTTCTGTAAGGCTTTGTTTAGCTTCCTTCAATTGAAGCTTCTTAAGAATCTAAATGAAATTTGCGCTATAGCTCCAATTTTCAAGTATATGCAAATATATTTTTTATCTTTATGTTATTGTTCTTAGAATTATTTATAGGAGATTATAAAGAAGGTATCGTTGTGAGAAAATTTCGGTATGGTATATAGGACTAGTTTGTAGATATTAGTTAGGAAATTGGGCTATTGCTTGATGGTATCTGAACCCAAATTTATAGACCAAGGGTTTAGTGTCTTGTTCAGTCTATATGTTGTTGCTTGAATTGAGTTCGGCACATAAGTGATTGCTATCAACATACTTGAAAAAATATAGTCTTATACAATATATATTAACCTTTTGACAATCGTGTAACTTGTTGGAATTTTTTATGATCTAATACACCACGATAACGTGTTACAGATTTGAAGGGAGTACGCCATTGATGGATGAGTATTCTGGTAAAAGAGCCATTGATGGGATGGTAATCCCTAGAAAGGGGGTGAGCCATGTGTTTAGAGACACTGCTAATGCTAAAGATCGAATTGGTCAGGTGTGCAGCCGCCTTACTTGCAGTAGCAGAGTCAACACTTCTAAAGGTGCTCAAATTGGTTCTTCTGAAAAAGGAAAATCTTTGAAACCTTCTTTTCAATCTTCTTCTGCTGGAAAGGAAGCAGTTGGAAGCTCCTCTAGAACTTTTCCCAAGACTAGTAGCCCTGGAAAACCGCTTATAAAGCCTCGGAAAAAAGCATCATCTCTGTTAGAGATAGATTCATCTGAAACTAGTAGTGTATTGGATGAATCAGAGGTTTCACAACTCGCCCCTTCCCCAGTAAAAAGTCAGACAGGGCTTCAAGCTGAAATGGAAAAGACAGTGTCTGGTAATGTCATGATGGAAGTAGGAAGCTCAAGTGTGGTATCCAATTCAAGATCTCGGAGGAATTTTCATCCAAAGTCTGGAATTAGTGGTCAGGAAATTAAAAACACTGGTTCAGGGATGCGTGCTGGTACCAGTAAGTATGGATTGAGGAATCTCAAATGCAACTCTATTTCTGATGTCCTCCCTGCCGGCTGTTCATCTTCAGATTCAACCCTTAACAGAAGGAAGGACATGATAAAAAAGAGGAATTGTGAAGGGGAAGGTAGCTCGTCTGCTAGAGGGAAGAAAATGAGCGGGTCTTCATTAGAAGGACGAAGTTCTGGTTCCAGAAATGGCATATCCATTTCTGATTCAAGAATATCTAGGAATACTCCTCCTCACAGGGACAGGTCAGACAGCAACATGGCACCAGTTAGAACTCGAAAATCAATTAGTGGTCATGCCAGGGGAAGGCTTTCTAGCCAAGGAAATGCCAATCCCGTGTCACCCAATCAGTCCCCTGTCATGATACCTTCTTTGTCTCATTCTGGTGGTCGTAATGCTTCTGGTGTATCACATCGTACTTCTGTAGATAGTTCCTTAAGTTGTCCTAGCTCTCACAGGAGGCCAGGTACTGGCAGTGAGGAGTTATATGGTGTTATGCCTGGGTCTCCTTCAGAATATGGCCTCACTCATTCTATAATGAATCTGGATAGCTTTCGACGGCGTTACAACGTGGATAGTATTGCTGAGGTAATTTTCACTACTAACATGAGTATTAAATTTTATTTTATCATGGTCTTTACTGTAAGTTTATAAAATTATTCTTCATGATTTATTTAGGTATTGTTGGCACTTGAGAGGATTGAACAAGATGTTGAGCTAACACATGAGGTAAATCCCGACTAAAAAATCATTTGACCAAATGTACCAACTATTTAATTCATTCATTTGGCGTCTTTGCAGCAAATTCGTTTACTGGAATCCAACTTGTTCCTTACCGGGCTTAACTTCTACGATCCGCATAGAGACATGCGTTTGGACATTGATAACATGTCATATGAGGTTCGTTAATGTCATAAGTTGCTACAATACAGCTTGCTATATTTGTTGCTTGTTTCCTCCTTTTCTGATGATATCTACTGTGGCTTGATAGTTCTGTGATTGCTACAGATTTGGATGAAAATATGCTTTTGTAGTTGTTATTAAATGCGGATTTTGTCTATATTTTATTTTCTAATCATTCTCACCTCCCAAAAATTTCTGGAAATGACAGCAACTTCTGGCTCTGGAAGAGAAGATGGGTTCTGTGAGCACAGCTCTAACAGAGGAAGCGCTGTCAGAATGTTTAAAGAAAAGTTTCTTCCAGTCCTCACCCTCTGAAAATGCAGTCAACAGTTGCAAGGAAGCCAAGGATGACACCAAATGCAGCATTTGCCAGGTACTTTTCTCTAGTTAAATGAAGTCTTTTTGCACCTTTCGTGCAGAGAGTGTGTCATTAGCATCATCATGGCTCTAAGCTTTTTCTCCGTGATGGATTTATGATCTACCTGCATCTCCTGTGGAATTTGATTGACAATTGTGTAAGGTTTATATAATCATTTGATACACACGTGTTCCTTCATTGCAAAAAGGAATTCCGGACCAGCCATAGCCTCTCAAACTGATATGCACTTAATTGACTTCATTTGTAGGAGGAATATGTGGTTGCGGATGAATTGGGGAGTTTGCATTGCGAGCACATGTATCATGTGGTTTGCATACAGCAGTGGCTCCGGCTGAAGAATTGGTGCCCTATTTGCAAAGCATCTGTGGTACCGTCAAATCCATCCACATCTCAATGATTCAATCAATTGCAATGTTAGGCCAGACGAGGGAGACTAATTTCTTTGTACCCCTCCTTCTGTTCATTTTTTTCTTCACTTCTGTACAAAATGCAGTTGGTCTTTACTTATTTTTATTGGTCTTTTGTACATAGCCAATATTTTCATCCCCCTTATACAATAATCCAAGCAAGCCACTGGGCTTGATAGACTGAAAAACTTCTATGTTGAGCTGCAGGTGCAATATCTTAAAGCCCTCCTCTTACGTTGTTCTTCTTGTTTTTTCTTTTCCAGTTCATATAAGAAGCACTGAAGAATTTAAAGGAAAAGTAAACTGTAGGAAAAAAAGCTGTTCTCTTCCTTTCATTATAGTTCAACGTGTATTGTAAGTAAGGAGTTTTGCATGTTTCAAAACCTGATGTTTAGGAATAGAGGGACTAAGCTTTAGAGGCACCTAATAAAAGTAGCTTTTGGGATCTTCTCAACTGAATTAAAAAAAAAAAAAAACAAACCCAATAATTGCTTGAGATAAGGAATTACTAATTTACCTAATGGTAAATAGGCAGAACAAAGAGATTTTTTTTCTCAGTGAAAGTATAGAAGATTGATAAAAGAATTAATAAATATAGTGCTTATATTAGAATTTAGAAACTATAATAAAAGGGTGTAGTTTTATATTTTTTTAATGATATTTCATTATTAATTCTTTGATAATAACAATATTTTATATTTGTATAATAAATAAATTCATATCAAAGCTCAGTGTGAACCCAACCAAAGGATGTCTTATTAGGAATTGATGTCTAAGATGCTTGTTTACAACATTATAGCAGGAATTGATGTCCTGCTATAAAGAATTTATCATTTTCATATATTTATTCATTCATTATGTGAACAAAAATATCTGGAGCAGCCAGGGAGAGCTGTTTGTACGGAAAGATTAACATCTTTTTCGCTTTTGTATCTTCTAAGTGAAAGGTTATGAAAAGGACTACTCGGTGTAATAGAATGAGAAGTGAGAGAAAATGTACAAATTTTATTGATACATGAAATGATGAAAAAATGTGCTGAAAATTAACCAAACCCAGCATTTTTAATTTAAATTTTAAACTAGTAAAAATATATGAGCTTGTATTATTTTTTTATAATAGAAAATAATGAAATTATAATTATGAAAATAAATATAACTAACTTTTAAAATTTAATTATAGATAATATTTATTTATTTTGTAGATAATTATATTTATTTAATTTTCAAAAATAGTTATATTTAAATAAAATAATAACTTAAAGGATAAAAATAAAAACGTTCTTAAAAAAATTCTTATATCAACGTCATAAAATAATTCTACAAAAGTTCCAAAGTTGTTAACCAATTATGAATCTTATATCAACGTCTCTTAAAACCCACTTAGAAGAAAAATAATTTAAAATAATAAATGGTGGGTGTACCTATATCTATATCCATCAACTCATTTAAAAGGCAATCTGAGTGAGTAACTATAATCAGAATTTTGTTAGAATTTAGAGAGTTCACATAGAAGAATTTTAGTGGGATAAAATTGTTAATGAAATAGAAAATATATGTGTAACTTTTGTTTATAAACTTTCAAATATTTATCCGTTTAAAAATTTATCTTAAAATAAAAGTCAGTCTTATAAATGTTTAATTACCTTTTTAGTCCCCAAGTTGGGGGCTGAATTTCTGTTTTGTACCCGGTTTTAAAAATGAAGACATCGGATCCCTATGATATGAAAATTTGTATGAACAAGATCCTTTCCGTTAAGTTGAGGGTAACGGTGTTAATTCTGTGTGATGTGGCATATTTTTTATCTCTCTCTCCTATCCTGTCCAGCTTTTTCTCTCTCCTGGCCAGTTTTTTCTCTCTCTTCCAATCTCATTTTTTTCTCTCTCTTCTGAAGTAGGACCCGAGGGAATGATCCACACACAACAACATCTTCTGTTACAATTTTCAATTGCAATCACACCTAAAACCTTTCCCTTTCTTCAATTTTTTCCATTTCTGATTATATTAATATTTCTGAGGAGTGGTGATATGCAGCAGAAGCAGGGACATCATCATATAACCCTCTTTCTTTCTCTCGTCGCCGATGATTCCCTCGTCGTCAACCTTCTCCTCCGCCTCCATCAATTTTGCTTCCACTGGTTCCCCGTCATTGAAAGCTAGGGTTCGAACTTTGGTGCAGCATCGCGTGGCCGTGAAAATCGTCAACAAGAAGAAGATAAACGAAACAGGTCTCGCCAGTAACGTGAAGCTTGAAATCACTATCATGAACCCACAACAAAGGTTGGAGCGTTCCAATTCTCTTTCCCTGCAAAGACTCGCATCATCAAACAGTAGATTTCACCCACAACTCTATCAATAAAACCGTTGCGCAGAGAGGAAAAATAAAAGTTTCTTCTTTGCTCCCATGGCTTCCTTGTGTCGCGGCTATTCGAAGACCCAAATGTGCTTCTTCAAGATTCTCCACATAATTTCGTCCACTCCACCCTCTAGAACCGACAACGCCTCCGCCACGCTTCTGAACAACATCGAAGAAGAGCAAGAAGAAGGGTTTCCAGATAAGAGCTTTCAACTTTCAGAGAAACTTCACGACAACCAAAGATGTTCATTAATTCCATTTATTAAAAGCTGAATAGTACAATGAAAAAGTTGAACACCATAGGAGAGAAGAAAAAAAAAGTAGGCCACATCAGCATGAAATTAACACCGTTAGTGCAACTTAACGGAGAGGACCTTATTCATACAATTTTTCATAATATAGGGATTCGATGTCTTCATTTTTAAAACCGGGTACAAAACAGAAATTCAGCCCCCAACTTGGAGACTAAAAAGGTAATTAAACCTCTTATAAAACAACTAAAAAAAATAAGTTACTTAACCATTGAAGAAAAACATTTTCTCTTGTGTCTTCTTCACTTGAGTGGATTTGGAGGAGAGTAATTGTGAAGATTTGAGAGGATTTGATGATAAATTTTTGTTATTGTTTATTTGAATAGATTTGGAGGCAAGTGAGAGTGAATTTGGAAGTAAATTTTTTTAATCTGTCACATAAATTAAATCCTACACTAATTCTCACACATTTTACTTCTAAATCTACTCTCACTTACCTCCCAATCTATTCAAATAAATAACACAAAAAATTACCTTCAAATCCTCTCAATTACTCTTCTCCAAATCTACTCAATCGAGCTAAGGCATTAAAGTTCCTCCATGAAGGAAAGGGATAAAACAAGACCCATTAAAAATAAATTAAAAAAAGTGAAGGTAAATTATATTATCTATTAGATTGAAGAGTGTTACTTCCTGCATCCAATGTTTTCTTTATGCACCTCTGTGAAATGTGTAAAATACTAGCTCCAGTTACGGTGCATCTCCATTTGTTCATGGGCACTGGTTGACGTTCTTCCAACCATTAAGAGGTCAGTGTGCTCTTTGTTTTCGTTCTGGTTGACGTTCTCTCAACCACCATTAAGAGGTCAATGTATTCTTTGTTTTCGATTTGGGCTGGTATTGCTTAATCTATGTGTTTATCTTTTTTTTTGTTTAATATTAATTTTGGTTTTTAATTTTGTTAGTTGTGTTCAAAATAGTTCTTCTATCTTTGAATTATTTAGAATATTCTCATATTTTGTAAGAATGATTCAAGTTCATTTTTTTTTAATGATATTCATTAAATGACAAACTTAGATCAATGGACAGTGGTTAAAGTTACTGGTGGAGAAAAGTGAAAGTTAAAGCTTTATTTTAAAAACAAAACCTAAAGAACCCTAAAACTCAAGATAACATATTCCAAAAATTTCCAAAATGTAAGATCATAGTACAATTGGAGATAATTCCAAAACGTGAAATTAGAAAACAAACCCAATTCGAAAATCCTACCCTCAAATCGCAATTACAATCTAATGAGGAGAAACAAGATAGAAGAAATTCTTATATCAAAACCGTTAATCCCAAAAGAAAACTCTAAAATGCTTAAATCACAGGATCACAAATAACTCCAACAATTACGCCATCAAACAAAACAAAAACTCAATCTAAGAAAAAAAAAACTTCCAATTCAGAGTCTTAATACGAACAAAACCATAACAATAAGAAGGAAAAAAAGAAAGGTTTCTGCTGATAAGTTTCTAAATCTCTGATGATTAAGGTAAAGGGTAGAATATCTTTTAGGACTTTTAACGCCATCAACAAAAAATAACCAATTAGAATCGGTTTTACAAAGCATAGAACCACTTTGAACAACTCACATGTACAAAGACCACTTTGATAACAAAATTAGTAACAAAAATTAATATTAAACTTTTTTTTTTAGAAAGTGCCACTCCAGGTGTGGTGGGATGGGTGGAGGGGGTGTGTTTAAAATTTTGTTAACCGGAATATTAATCTCAAGAAGTTTTCCGCCCGGAAGTGAGTTCTACATACCAAAATAGACCGGCGGAGAGTTAAATATAAGTGTGCTTATGGGAACAGGCAATCCAGAATGTCACCCGGCAAACATTGTCGATACGACATATCCTCGTTCCCGTAAACACACCCTATTCAATTCTCAGGATTGAATTGATCCGGAGCTACCTTCGCGAATGGCTGTTCCGGTTAACATGTTTCCCTGCGAAGCAAAAACTGCAACATGAGATTAGAAAATAAGAGGGTAATTCCAAAATAATAATCCCCAAAAGCAGGAGGGAAAAAAAATTGATACGAGGGACGAGAAGACGAAGGATGTTATTCTCCTGCACAACTTTTCCACCTCTTTCCTCTCTTTGATTTCTCTTCTTTCTTCCACAAATCTTTCTCTCTGTTATCATTCTGTTCCGGTTAACATGAGGATCAAAGAAAACAAAAGGGGAGAACGATCGGCAGCCGCACAAAAGGGAAAAAGGATTTTAGGGTTTTTAACCTTCATTTATTAAAAGGTAAAATTGCCATTATAAAAAATTTGAGAGCGCAGGAAGAAAAACAGTGAGTATTTTTAAATCTTAAGCGGCAAACGAAAAGTCCATTAAAGAACGTTACTCCCTCCACCTCCACAGTTTCAAGGTGCATCTCCACGGTTTTTTTTTTTTATTCCAAAACTAATTTTAAGTAACTTTTTTTTTTTTTACTTTTACCTCATTTAATATAAAACCCTAATCTATTCTCTTCCAATTTTTCATTGCTGCCGCAGCATATCCTACACCCCCACACAGAACCTCTCTTTTCACACTCTTCTTCTTACTCTTCTTTTCCTCTCTTATTTCTTATTTCCTCTCTTATTTTGGTTTCATTTTATTTGCTGCTGATATATTATATGGTTGTGTAATATTGTTGTATGTTCTGTGCGCATGAGAGAAATTGGGAAGGTCAAAACGGATATGGGAATCCGTTTGACCTTCACGGATGTTGACATTCCTATAAGGAATCTCCCATTTTTTTTTAATTTGGATTTTTAGTTTATTAATTATTTTTTATATTTATTTATTTATAGTTGATTTAATATTTAATTTATATTTATTTATACAAAATAAAAATTGTTTATTTAAAAAAAATGGTCGAACATCTTAAGAGAAATGGAAAATCCGTCATCGGATGTGAGTTTTCTACTTAACAAATCTCCAATTTCTGTTAAAGCTTTTAACCGTGATAAATACACTTTTAATGAAGGACAATTAGAGAATGTGATGGTAGAGAAAGAAGTTTGGGGGTAGTGAAGGAAGCAACGCCCTCCATTAAAATATAATTAATAACTTAAATTAATTATTACATTGAAAATGCTCTCTAAGTTACTACTACAAGAGATGCTGTACACAAATCAATTGTAGCATACTTAAGATTCCACATAATGCACATGGCTAAATCATGGCCTGCAGACACAATCTGTCTAAAGCTCACAGCTTCTATTTCCTGGCACTGGTTGTAAAGGAGTAGCAGTGTCAAACCTCCTTACTGTGAAATTCGCTGACATACATAAAGCAACTATATGCATCTAGTAAGAGACAAATGGCGGTATCCGAATAGAATTGTTCTAAGAACAGTACAAAGTTTCTGTTGCTGAAGATTTCTTGCAAGTCATACTTATATTTTCCTTGGAGATTATGAAATATGATTCAGCAGGAGGGATGCAAATATTGCCCTTTTGGCAGCATTAGTGTTAGTATGTTTGCCAAAATCAACAAAATGGAATGACAAAATAAATGACGAAATTAATACCATACAGATGCCCAAGAACCAGATATTAAATCAGTAGCACTGAAAAACGCAGTCTCAAATTCAACAGATAACAAAGAGTATGTGGTCACAGACAACTGTTTTTTGTATGAATACTTAATATTTAAATTAGCGTAGCAAAGAGCAAGAATGAAAACATTTCATAAAAGTAACCATGGCCAACCGCTACTGGCTAGACTCAAGAGTCACTATAATTTAGGAGAACATGAAACGACGTTTTATAAAAATATACTACCATGACAAACTTAAATTTTTACTCAACTGACTAGGGACTATTCAAACTCTAATAATTGATTGACAATATAAAAAAAAATCAGACAGAAGTAGAACAAAACTCTAGCAAATACATGTAAAGAAATTTATGCATAAATGGTAACTCTACAAGAAATAAATTCGAAATCAACTGGATTGCCATTTTGAAAATGTGCGTTTGTGTGAGTATTCAAAGTAAGTTTCTTCAAGCTCCAGAACCAAAGATAGACATCAGTGAGAAAAACAGTCAAATGCATTACGTTATCTACTATCTTATCCTTTCCCAGCCTGTATATTCTTAACTTTCCAGAATCTGACAGCCTAATAGACCTATAATCGTTTGGATCTTGATAGTATGCTTATTCCACTTCACCTTATTCAGTGATCAATATAAATATTCATAACAGTCAACAAATACAAAATACACAGCAGAATAGCACACAAAGGTCTTCGAGAAAACAGAGTACCCTGCTATCCACTTCAACTTGAGCCTTTTGGAAATCATTGTCTCAACTTTGATAAATTAGTACATGGCCACTCCTGCCCCGTTCGAAAAGAAAGTTTAAAACTACAAACTGAGGAGTTGAAACTCAACAGAAGATAACAGATTAGGTGAAAGTGGCTATGCAGATTTTTAAAGTCCAGCATACATATGTTATACGCAAATTTTCCCAACCTAGGCTCTCTCCCTTTGGTTGTGAGGATGGGAGAGGAAGAGTGAAGACAGAATTAAAACAGGGTGTTTGGTAAAAGATAAAGAGGAGAAAATAATTTTAACAAAATAGTAAGACTCACTAATCTATTTAAACTCTTCTCTAATCTCTTCAACCAAACATATTTAGTTTCCACCTTATTTCCTCGTCTATAATAACTCTACCTATTTATTTCCATCGTGCATGTTTCTCTTATCTCTACCAAACATATTCTTAGAGTAGGTTTGGTTGCGGGGATGGGTGAAGATAGAATTAAAATAGTGCGTTTGGAGAGAGAGACACAGGAGATAAATAATTTTTAAGATTGGACTCAATGTACTATTTCTCACCTATTTCTACTTATTTTTCTTCTCATTTCTTTATTTCTCTTCAACGAAACACCTTTAAATTTCCCTTTATTTCCCATCTATTTCCACTCTACCAACTTACTTCCATCCAACCTATTTTTCTCTTCTCCACTAGACAAAACAATGTAATATCGTCTCTACAATGCTGCACTGAGGGCTCCGACAAATCTTCTACCAGTTACCTGAATCTTACCTTGCACCTCCAGAAGATTGAAAAGATGCCAGACACAACAGCCAATCAGATAACACATGGCTGTTCAAAGTTATAAGAAACAGTGCAAATAAAACCCTGCAACTATATTCTAAACACAAATCTTCCCGTACCTTTTTGGTCCAGAAAAATGTTTTACGTTGTATAATCAATGATAGTTAGTTACAACCTAGAAGAAAGAAAAGGATAACTTTCCTAAATATTCAAGAAGTAATAATGAAGAAGGAAACTTCAATGATCCTTTAGCATTGAAATCAAATCAGTTTCCATAATTTCGCCTGACAAGGATTGAATATTGCATCATACCATACAGCAGCAGTCCTCCTTTTGTTATATACTATGGATTAATGGCATTAACACTTGAAGCGCGATGTCCACAGATAAGTTATGGTAATAAGGAGACAAAAAATACAATCAAAATACGTACTTACTCACCCATGTACCATCAAACAATAGTGTGTTCAAAGCACAGAAGGAGCATCAGTTAAAAAATGAACCATCAAACAATCAGTACCTTGTGACAAATCCCAGGTGATTTTCTGCATTTCCTCCAAGTGTGATTCCAACAGTAGAAAAAATACTACCAAAATCACATGTCAAGAAGTTTGAGTGAAGAATAGCATATAAACAGTTAAAAATGACTAAATCTTGAATGCATTTGAAAATTCAACCACTATTGCATTGGCGTGTTGCAGCTCAAACATGTTGAAAATTTTATTTCCACTGAGCTGTGAATGTTTACTGATTTTATAAATTCATGAAATTATCTTTCATATATTGTGTAAATTGCATCGTTATCTAGTTATAACAAATAGTAGAAAAACCAGATATGGCAAAAGTCTCTTTTTTTTTCTCTTTGTCCCTCCACAGCATTCATAACCATAACCGACAAGCAACAAACCATTTGCAAGTAACCTCGTCCAATCTCTCTGAATTTGCACAACTTACAGGCACACCAGATTCTCTGCAAAACGTTTGCTTAACATGCCACCACTTTTCAATATCACGAGTGTCAGTAATATAAAATATGATAGCATATACACAAGCATATATAGGAGTTGAAATCATTCAATCATATGAGAGAATTGAATGTATATATCTATTATTTTCTTCAGCTTTTCCTGCAGAACTTTCATGCACTATACGCCTACCCTGCTTTTAATTCCAAAAGTCCTTAAATTACATATCAAATCATATATGCCACTAAGACCAACAAATGTAAAAGCGACTTTTATCGATCGAAGTTTAAACAACTTCATCAAACTGGTTAATGATCAACTAATAAAAGGAGAAATATGACTATATTCATTCAGACTAAAACAAGAGATAATGAAACATCAATCGAACATGGAAAAAAAAAATTGTACATTACACTGATGAAAAGATGTGTCAAATTTATAAGTCTCACATTTTATTGAAAATAACAATTACAGTCACCAAATTAATTTGCCCGAAAAATATAGGATAAGTTACAGATCTACACAAGACTAGAAAACAAAAACACAACTTTGGGTTTGATGAATTTGGACAGAGGGACTTCAACCATAAAACTAAAATGACCAGGAAATTTTCAAAGATGTTAATGTGTTATTGATATTGAATTTCAATCAATCCTCAGATTTTAAAAATACATACAGAGCGACCCTGCAGCTCTTATACAAGTCATAGTTCCTTGAACCCAGCTACACAACAGTATCCCTGCAAAACTTCCTTAGTTCTTTCTTTTCTCATTGGCTGTAATGCAAACAAAAGTATCAAGATCTCTAGCAATGGCAAATACAGCCAACATAAATGCTAAAAACATACAACAGAGCAACCAATCATGGGTTTGATTTGATGGTACCCTTGGTTGCAGTTAAATAAATCTTTGACCTATTCGAGCCCTACAAATAGCAGAGAATCCAGAGATAAGATGCTTTGAAGATCAAAATCAATATTTCATCTTGAAAGGGCTAGAAGAATCTATTTGTCACCCTCCGGCTCCTACCGACACAGAACAGGACCACTGATCAACCATTGCTGGGCCATCGGAACTAGAAGACAAATTTTCATGAAGGTTTTATTCTTCAAACGATTGCATGGATATTTTTTCCAACCACAGTGGCCAATCTTCTCCGAGTTGCTGTGGATTTAGTTCCATGGCAACTTTAAAGTCATGCAAAGAAACTAAGCATGGTGGTCTATGTTCTGTCACAGCTTCTGCTGACGCACCATCACACTGCACGTGTAAATGATTGTTTGGCCACATGCCATTGATGACCTTACCCTGCATCTGCTGTCTGGGGGCAGGGGTCTTCCTCAGCTCATTTGTAGACCTAGCTCTAACTAAATCAACACAAGACCTGATCAACCGTTTCAAGTAGACATCCAACATATTATTCAACATGTTTGCACATTCCATAGAAATGGCTCCAATACCTTGTACTGCAGCAATCTGATCCATGCGCCTCTTAAGTGTTTCTGTATCAGACAACCTGCCACTGTCACAACAACTATCAAAATAGCCAGCACTACTCACTGGCAATGCTTTGCGGGCTCCTCCTACACTTGCTGAGCAGTAAGGAATCCCAAGTGGTGCTACCAAGGGACTTTTAGAAAGACCGAAGCGATTTAACTGATCCACTTCTTCCCCCTCTTCAACAATTGACATTTCAGCTGGCCCTTTCCCATGTATTCTTGGCTTTTCTACAGGTCGCCGATCAGCATCTCCTCTTTCATACTCAGGTAGCTCAGCAACAGCTTGAAGATGCTGCATAGGTGTCTGATAATCACTAGGAGTAAGAATTCCATTCTCCATATCAACCTTACTACCACAATCTTCAGTACCCATGGATTGATGAGAAACAGAATCAACCTTTCCATTTGGTCCAAGAGGGCTTGGTCTATCTCTCAGCTTCCGCTCACGTATGCCAGGCCTAACCTTAGGGGATACCGGCAAAATCCCATTTGACCAGACGGGAGCTTTTTGATTCTGATTGTGGAAGCTGCCAACACTTTGTTCGTGCCCATCTTCTCTACCAGGAGATATGTCTGAAGCATGTTCTCCAAACTTCTGGGGACCTGACGGATGGATTAGTGGTGGGATCTTGGCTTGGCAGGCATTCTTCAAAATTGACTTTATAAAATGGTTGTGCAATGGAAGATTCTCCCTCCCAAGCACTCGGAAACAAAACTTATCAAACTCAGTCTTGCTCAGTTTCTGACTCAAAAACCTGTTCAAGCAATAAAAGTACCGCTTTGACTTATCCGCTCCAAGCTTCTTTACAATCTGTGCTTTCAATTCACCCAAATCAATTCTTGAGCTCTGCTGGGGTTGCATTTCTCACCAACAGATTCACAAAACACCCAACAAATAATAATAATAATAATAAAAAAAAAACCCAGCAGAAGCCTCAATTTGAACCAAATTGCAGCTCTTATCGTTTCCAAATTACACTAAACTTCCCCTCCCCCATATCAACCTTATTCCAATTCCCTAATCAGATAACTACAATTCGTACATATATCAACACCAGATGTATGAGTGATACTAATGGCAGAGTAACCCACAGTCAAACTTGCAATTCTGCACAAAAACAGGGTTACCCTTACGCCCCAAAAAAACCCAAATTCAGCAAACGAACAGAACATGCAATGCAAAGCCAAATCCCATCTTCCTCCCACCAAAACCCTAGAGATCAAACAGCAACAAAACTCCCCAACTCCGAGCACGAAAACCCGCAAATCAAACTCGAATTCATCGAATTGAATGGCATATCAAAACCCTAAGTCTGAATCACCAAACCCGGGTCCGAAACACCATTGTCGTGTCGAACAACGCGAAGCGAACATTACACCACTGCACCAATTTAAACCCCCATTGTTTCTCCGAATTCCGTGCCTTCGAACTTCGAATTTCGAAATTCGAAGTAGATGGGAAGAGATCAAAACTGAGGTGCCCAAAAAAAATAGGAAGCGAAACCAAAGAAACAAAAAATTCAAATTGCAATGGAAGGAAGCACAATGAAGAAGAAGAAGAACAAGAAGAAATACTAAGTGTTTTGGGGAAAAACAAAGTAGTTATACATTGATTGAACTCTGACCTTCGCAAAGTTCACGAATTGCTCACAAATCTCGAACCTCACTCACTGGGTTTCAATCTTCCAAGCTTTGCCTTTGCCTCTCTCTCTTCCTTTTTTTTTCTTTTTTTTTCTCCAATTTATTTATCTTTTATTTCTAATTGTTGGTGATTTTATATTGAGTTTTGTTTTTCTCTTTCTAACTCGATCTGCTAATACTATGTTTCTTCTCTTCTCTCTCTTTCGCATTGGTCATTCTTAAAACAGGGTCATTTCCTCGTTATTTTAAAAATATATGTTGTATTTTATTTATATTTTGTTGGAAATAATTGACAATTAAAACCAGCTTTTTTTTTATACCTAATAACAAGCTCTAAAATTATTATTTGTTATTCTAGTTCCTTTTCTTTTTATGTTTATTTAGTAAGGGGAGTGTGTCTTGATAATTTTGTTTACATTGCATCAATTAAATTACTGTTTTGTATCATAAATTATTACGATAACTATTAAATAACTTTAATAGATAGAACTAGGTCAAAATGAGAGTAATTAAACTGGAACAAAGAAAAAAAAAGTAATTATGAGAATAATAAATTAAATGCATATTCAAATAAATAATTAATTTCGAATGTAAAAGTGTATTTTGATAGAAAATTTTACAATTTTTAATTTTTAAAACATTTAAATACATTATATTTGAATTGAAATTATTCTTTTTAATTTTTTTTTGAATAAAACAATTTAAATATAGTGAACAATTTTATTTTAAAAAAGTATTTCAAATATTATCAAATTTTAAAAAAAATACTCAAATATAAAATCATTGTGAAAAATTTTAAAAATATAATATTAATCATATTTTGTAGTTAATATTTATTGATATTGAAAAGTTCTTTAAGATTTTTTTAATTTTATATTTTCAAGCTTTTTCTTAGGAAAATATTTTTAAATTATGAAATTTAGATTGAATCAAATTCAAGTAAGATAATATCAAGTTAGACTTATGCACTATTAAATTAAAATAGTTTAAGTTAAAACTAAATCAAGTTGAATCGATTTAAGTCTAATTTAAACTAAGTAAGCTCGGACATCAGCAGAGCCAAGATGATCTAATTGACATACAAATTAGGGTATTAAATTTAAAAGCTTATGTGTTTAAACATTTACAATGGACAGTGAAACACTTTTTTTACGTGGGAAAAATAAACATATTTGACAACAAACAAGTGTTTTTCTTGTCATCACTTCAACTCTTTCTCTCTCTCTTTATAAATGGAGTAATTTTGGTCATGAATATTGTCATGAGACAACCAATAGTCATGTGTGAGGGCTACAAAGACAAACACTTGTTCCAATTGTTGAATCATCACCTCACCATCTTATGGAGCCGAGTTTGGAAGTAGTAAGAAGAACTTGAGGTCCTTTATTATGTAACCCCACCAACCTTGCCATCGTAACTACTCTTAGGATTTTCTCCATCACCTTCAAGTTCATCACCGCCAAGTTATCACATATAGTTCTTTACCACTAAACTTATCACATTAATTCCACCTCCAGATCAAACTATAGGCTAGTCACCACTAGGGTCACCACCTTCATGTCCCCCTCCATAATCATTGGATCTACCACCTCTTGATTTACGTCTACCAAAATAATCATGTTTGTAATCATCTTTATAATCATTGGCTTCGATGTAGGTTTGTAACATTCGTTATAGAAAAAGTTGTAGAGAAGTGAGAACAATGTTTCATTATTTGTAAGAAAAAAATATATAGTTATGTACATACATACATGGAGACATTTGATTTTTCACATTAAAAAAACTTTGATACCAATTGTCACTTATATGTTTTTCTTATATAGTACAAGGACAAGATTAATACATATTAAAATAGGAATGAAATATAATTTTTGTCAAATAATTTGAGAATAATAAACATATTTAACCAAAATAATCAAATATTTATCCTATAAATTATTCTATTTAATGAAATCGAAGTTTGTGATTTTTGAAAGTCAATACACCGTAAAATCGCACAAACAAAAAAATATAAAATTAAGGTTGTGATAAAAGATAAAATTATTTTGTAAATCTAAGTAAATAAAGAGAACATAAAAAAAGTGTACAATAAAAGATAATAAAACAAATCGAACCATGCATATACTATTGTTTTGTTACTTAATAAATTGAGTGTTTTAATCATTTAAAATATGTACAAATGTTACAATAAATTAAAAATCATGTATATTTATACTCATTCTCAATCAATAGTTACTTTTAAAACATTTTTATTTTCATCTAAACTGATGAACTTTTATAAAGTAAATCCAATAGGGTATATACATAGTCATAATTCTCATTCTTTCATAAATAATTTATGATACAAAAGGAATTAGGAAAGAAAAGGTTTCTATTAACTTTATGCTCACTTAATTAGTATCTACACGAAATTTGGTGGGAAAACACAAACAACACTATATGGAGAAAGCAAAAAGGTAATACTATGTGTGCTTTCTCCTCGTTATAGGCATTGTCACACTTGTTGTGGTTGTAATTAAAAAAGAGAATGACTACTTAAAATTTGTTCCAATTTATTATGTGATCTTTGAATAGAAGTAAAGCTTGTGATTTGGAGCTTCATTGATGGTGAGAGACAAAAAAAACTCTACTTAACACCAGAGAAATCAAAATAATGTAGGTTTTAATGTCCTTTTCAACTTTAGTGACAAAGATTAATGTTAATTAAACTCACTATGCTTTAATCACCGGAATGTCTCTTGTTTAATATGTTTTTTTAATTTGCTATTGGTAAATTTAATAAATGAAAAGAAAAGGGTTTTCTGTAATGTGATACTTTTATGAAAAAGTTATATATTCATGTTGTTTAACATATCTACCAACATACTTTAATGACATTTGTTGTAATCCACAGGTCTAACGAAACATAATAATACTATTATTATCTAAAAATGTCATATTATTAGTTAGCTTTCTACGTTTAATGATACTGATATTTATTAGTATTTATGTGATTTAAATGAACGTAATATGTTTGAATTGTATCATTTGGATCACTGACATAATTCAAAGCTTCACTTACAAAGACAGATCATTATAAGTTCATGATCATATGGATGTATTCACATTAATATCGTTGATTTCTTTATGTGAGAGTATTGATAATCTCGTTAATTTAAAGAGTGTCAAAAATAACTTTTTTCATTATGGTTTTAAAAATGATAATGTTTCGTATTTTGTATGTTCAAAATGATGTTCCATGTTATTAACGTTTTAATGATTAAGGCTTTTTTTTTCAATAATAAATTACTCTTCTAAATATATATATTTTTCTACACAATGTTCTCTCACATATTTTCTTTTTTAAATAAATGTAAGCATTAACAAATTTGATTAAAGGATGTCTTTTGTTCACAGTGGAAACAATTGGTATGATTATTAATAATAATAATTTTTTCTCTTATTTATAGTATATCAAGTTTTCATAATGTTAGTTAAAAAAGATGACAAAAATATTGGTATTGACATATATTTGTAATCAATAGTTAATATTCGTGAATGGTATGTGACAAATATTTTAATTCTCGTTTGTAAATGAATTGAATACGATATTATATCAACAAATATATATTGTAAAAAAAATCAAAAATAAATTTAATTTATATTT
Source organism: Vigna reflexopilosa (assembly GCA_027742785.1). NCBI lineage: Eukaryota > Viridiplantae > Streptophyta > Magnoliopsida > Fabales > Fabaceae > Vigna > Vigna reflexopilosa. Next base: position 6,464,953 of record CM050918.1, on the reverse strand, counting down.
AATTTGTATTATATATTTATATTTTGATTTCTCGTCTCTTTTATGTTTTTTTTCCTGATGGAATGTTATGTCAATTGCTCAATAATGTGATTTTAAATAATATGATGTATAAACACTTTGATTGAATTTCATTTGGTTTTAAAAAAATTTATAGGGTGAAATTTTTAGTTGTGGTTTCAAGTAAGTGATGTATTGATGTAGGGATTGAGTCTTAGAAATTATCTTGATGTCAATAATTCTTCGTCTCAAATAGAGAAGGAGATTATATGGTGAGGGGAGTAACATGAAATTCTAGTTCATGGACTGATGTTCTTTGTCCATACGGATTAATCTTATGTGGTGGCTCGAGAGACAACTGTTTAACCATTATAAGTGCTAAACTTGCTATAGTCTGACATCAATATGTATATCTAGATGAGTTTACATAGGTCAATAACATGATTATGATGTTTGGTCTGTTTTGGAATGTAATGGAATGTATAAAGTGTATCTTATGTGCAATAATTGTTTATTCTTGTTATTATTAGCTCACTATTCTTTTGTATTTTGTTATTTGTTTGTATGTGTTGTTTTCGGTGGCAACTTGTGAGTGTGAGTAGGATGAAGACGTGTATCTAAAATAAATCTTAGATAAAGATCATGCTGATATATATAAATAGTATAATACTTATGTCTATTTCTTTTAATTGTATTTGAAGATTTTTGTACATAGTTTTAAGATTATAATTTTGTATATAAAATTTAATTTATAATCGCGTTTAGATAAATATATTTATATTTTATATGTCATAATTTTATTAACTGTTCTATTTAATTGAAATCTTACACATCTCTTAATTGTTATTTTGAAACACTCTTCCAAAATATCTTATTATCATCTTGCCAAATTCACAGTTTTAATTTTTTTTAATTTAATTTGATTCAAAGTGAACCGATATAACATTATATTTCTAAATAATCTTTTCAGAGAAATCAGAACAAAATCTAATTTTATAAATTTATTAGAAATTTAAAGACAAAGTTAACTCATTACTGTCTGATATAATTTTAAATTATTTTATTTATTGTTATATAGAAGCAAGTAGCAGCTTATTTTTTTCACGAGCAATTAATTTATGGGGATCTGTTCTTACATTTTATATATTTCTTGCATCCTCTGCTAATGCGAAAATTTCTAATATGCCTATAAAAATGTTTTTTGATTATATAATTTGAAAACTATTTTTTGATGTAAAAAAGTTTCCAAATGGTATAATTTGAAAATTATTTTCCATGTAAAAACTTTTCAAATTGTAAAATTTAAAAGTTATTTTTATTTTCAGGTTATGCAATTTAATGATTTGTTCTTTTGAAATGATTTGGGAGAGATGATTTGAAGGAGATGATTTCAATGGATTTGAGTGGATTTGAGGGTATTTTTGTTGTTGTTTTTTTTTAATGGATTTGTGGGTAATTGAGAGTAGATTTGAAAGTAAAGTTTATGAGCATTAGTGTAAGATTTGATTGATGTGACAAAATAAAAATATTTGTTTAATTGATAAAAATTAAAGATTACGTCCCTAGTTATTAAAGTAATATAAAATGATATTTGTTAATGTTATATTTAATTGTAAAAATGTTTATAAGAAGAAAGAAATTAATTTTTAAAATGTAAAAAAATGGTAATTTAGTAAATTTTGTAAAAATGTTTATAAAGAGAAAAAAATAATTTTTAAAATATAAAAAATATGGTAATTTAGTAAATTGAAATAATAATAATAATAATAATAATTATTATTATAATAATTATAATAATAATTATTATAATTGTTATTATTATTATAATAATAATAATAATTATAATAATAATAATTATTATTATTAATTTATCCATTGTGAATATCATATTCCAACATTTTTATATAAGGGTGAAATTGGCAATGAAAGTAAATCAGTGCAAATCTTCGCATATGAGGGAGGATTAGAAAATTTTCTTATCTCGCAAATCAGTTGTTTTCCTCGCTCCCAAATCATTCGAAATGAACAAGTATATAATGTTAAATCCGTCTTCACTGATCAATGGTAACAGTGTATTCCATCAAAACGAACACAACATAAAAGTTTAGTTTTTGTTGACATTTGGATGTATAATTCAAAAATTATTTTTTAATATAAAAGTAATTTTTAAATTATATAAAGAAATATTAGATGGTATAATTTGATAATGTCTTTTCGCATTGCATAACTTGAAAGCCATTTTCTGATATTTGAATTACACAATAAAACAATTATTTTAATGTAAAAAAATTATTTCTGGATTGCACAACTATAACACTTTCTTTCCCTACATCCATATAAATAACACGTAGACAATAATGACGTGGCAGAAAGATAAAAGAGACAAATTATTTTCCGAAACACAAATTTGAATATATTTTTTTTTGTAGACAATCACTCCAATTTTATTACGGAAGTAATTTTTCATAGGCTTTTTGATAGGGTGCATCAAGAAATTTGATAGGGTGCAGGATGTCCTCGCCAAATTCACACGAAAATTACGGGGGTACAGAAAGAAATGGCCCAGTTTCTTTGTTTATGGGCTACATCTAGCGTGACCCACTTCCAAGTAGGCCGAACCTAACGAAAAATCCCATCTCGGTTTTTTTTTTTTCGTTTTTGGGTGGGCACTCACACTTATAGTGTGCCTCGTACCAGTTCGCACAGTGAAAGAAGGCATTGTTTGTGATTGAAATGGAGAGCGATGTGGAAGAATCCCTGCGGAAGAGGCCCAGAAAATATCCTTTCTCCGCCGATTCATCCTCTCGCAAGGTTTGTCTGTCTCTCTGTAGTTACGAAACTGTGTTCCAACTTCCAAGTATTGCTTGTGCATACCTGCGAACTGTAAATATGACGGAGTGACTATAAAACCTAGTTTAGTGTTTTTTCATCTGAATTTAGCTATTAATCGCAATTATACATAGGACCATACCTCATTGTAGAGCGTTCGGGAACGATATGCTTGTTTGCTTCATCTTACTCAGTATAGGTTATCTTGATAGGTTCGTGATTTCCTTCCCTAACGAAATCGTGAGGTTATTGATATAAAGTGGTTTTCTGACGTATTAGGTTGATTTAATTTTACAAAGATAAGTTCGCGTAAAGTTTGGGGCTAACGATCATCTGAGAATTTATCCGGTGTGGTTTTTCAAGTGTAATTACCGACTAGTTACTTGTAAATTATAATTGTGACTTTGTTTTACGCGGTTTGATGCTATTGAGTTGATTTATTTATTTATTTTTTGCTGGTTCTTGATTAATAATTTATTTTTTCTTCTCTTTATGAACTGATTATTATTGAATAATGCAGCAGTTTGAACAATATCCTGGACGGCCGTTTGCAATAATTGGGGAAGTGGTAATGATTCTCACTTTCATGAGATTAAGTTTTAAATTGGATGAACATTTGAAGAAGATTTTGTTAATTTTCTTTTTGGATTCCTTTCCACTGGCATTTTTGTTTATACTACTATCTGATTGTTGACTTGCTTGAGCATGAATAAGGGAAAAAACACACAGATGCGTGCCAAAATGATTCTTTCCATTTCATTCTTCTTTATTAGAGTAAAAATGCGAAATGGATATGGTAGGTCTAGAAGTTTCATCCCTCTGCAGTGAATGTCTGGCCACTGGTGGGATTGGTTTTCTAATAGTTTTGGTGATATCTGACTTGTAGCTAATCACATTAGCTAATAGTGCACTATTGTGGTGCTATGGTGGGGTAATGAAGGAGAGGCTGAGAGCAGCCACTCGTGATGCCATGGGATTTAAATAATGAAGTGGTTTTTAGTAGTGGTGAAGGCTTTAACAATAGATTTTTTTTTTGTGCAACATAGCAGTTGTACCATATTATAGGTTACAATATCCTACTTTTACCCCTGTAAATAATATTGTATGGGAGTGTTAATGTTGTGATTTCTCCCCCTTATTCTAATGCATTTTTTCTTTAGAAATGTAACAGAACTTGAATCCCTTCTTCATTAGCCATTCCCCAAAAAATTACTTGCACTTTACAGGACGTTGTTTTGTTCTTTTCTTTCTTATTCCTTCAGACTTCTTATTTCACATTATGCTAATTTGTTATTTTTTCTTTATATTCATTTTACAATCATTCATTTTTTTTTACTTATTACTCTTAGAATTCGGGCTTAAGGCCTAACTCAACTCCTAATTGGTGTGTAAGATAAGGATCACCCAAGCTCTGTAAGGACTATAGTATCCATATTTCTAGTTGGTGTGAGATCTCAACCCCATCACACTCACCCAAGACTAAACATCCAGAGTTTAGCAAATATTGGTGATCCAATAATGGATCTTGTTATTTAGAGTCTAACATAACTTGATGGTAGCTTTGTAAGGTGAGGACTGTCTAAGCCTTAAAAGGATCACCATGGCCATTTTTTGGTTGATTGATGATCTCAATTCTAACCTTCATGCCAAGACTATACATCTGGAACATGGACAAATGTGGTGACCCAATAATAACAACGTTTAACTAATAATTGGCATTTAAGGTGCACGCATACATTGGTAGCCTAATAATCAATCTATGCGGGATGGACTTCTATACTATTTTATGGTTTGGGCTTAACTGAAATCCCAAATCCATGTCTTTAAGGGGAGCATTACTCAATCCTTATTAAGAATACATTAATTATGTTTCTAATCGATGAGAAATTTCAACAACTACTATGCTCTTAATATATGTGTTAGAGATATTATATTTAGTTTATATTTATCTCTTATCTTTAGTTAGTTTGTTTATATTTCTTATTTGTATTTTGGACTTAGCCCATATTTCTTCTATTATAAATAGAGGACCCTATGTGTATATTCAACACAAGGGAGTTTTCACTATATTCAATTATATGTGAGTAAGCTATTATTTAACGTGAATTTCTTCATTTTTGGTCTGAATATATATGTAGTATATTTTTATTGTTTTTTTAATTATAATACTTAAAATAGTGTTTATCCTACTTGGAGATTACACATTGACTAGAGATACGAAGCATTTACGGTATATAAATGAGTGCAAACCTCATCTTGTAAGCTGACTTTGTAAGATTGAGTTAGACTTAAAATCTATTTTTTAAAAATTATTAATGATTAAAAAATAATAAATAACTACCTATGTTCTCAAGAGAACAATTAGCTCAACTGAACACAATAACTATGCTACTTGGAAGAGTAGTAATTAAATTTTCCAATTTCTATTCAAGGGAAAGAATAGCTATGCCATGAAGCCATCTCTTGGTTTTGTAGCTATTATTTTAATGGAAAAGAAACACTTGTTGCTTTATCTTATTTCCTGATCTCAAGGTCATCAGCAAAAGGGAAATGAATGTGCTTTATTCCTTGCATTTGTTTTGGTTGACTCAACATAAAGCTAGGGTATGTTGAAATTATTGTATATTTTGAGAGTTTGGTTTTAGAGGGAAAGGAAGAAAAGGGATTTTTTTTTATTAAATATTCTCTAATTTGACAGTTGTTTAGAATTAAAGAAATAAAATAATAGATTAACATAAACTTAATGTCCCGATCTTTTGTTTATTTTAAAATTGTTAAAAAGAATTCGTAATTTAAAAATAAACAATTTGCTTGTCTTCCCTCTAAAATTCCTCTCCTAAACATACCCTTAATGATTTCTGTTTGATAGAACACAATGATTAAGAAATGCATAGCAGTGTTAAGCGGTATACTAACGGCTTTGAAGACAAAATTTACATGATGTTAGTGTGCATTTTAGCATATTCAATGTTTTAAAATTAAAATTGGAAAATTTATGAAAGTTACATAGTTCTCTGATTCTATGTATTGCTAGTACTTTTTCTTTGCTGAAACTAAAGCTGAATTCTCTTTTTTGTCAGAATTTTATGCAAGATGATGATAATCGATTGGAGATTACACGAACTAGATGTAAGTCTATTATCTCATTGGTTTTATTTCTATTTTCTACATTACATGTCAGTTATTCTATTCTTTCAATGACAGTTGGAAGTTTGCTTAAAAGACACGGGGATTTGACAGAACGTCTTGCCAGGTAAATCACTCTTGAAGATGCTGATGGCTTCTTTCTGTAGTACAATTTGTCATTGGAAAGTCATCAATGTGCAGACACTTGAACTGCAAATTATTATGTATAGTATTATCATGCTGATGCTTAACTTTGTATGCTATGCCATTTTTTACTTTATTGTTTACTTTTATATCAGTGGGTGGGATAGGATTAGAAATATATTTCATGTATTCAGCGAGGAAACGATTGAATTTCTTGGTCTTTTTACGTGAACATGCATGAATTAAGTTTGTGGTTGATAAGAGGGAAATTGGGAAGAATTTAGATAACTAGAGTGGATATTCACAATTCTGTCCTTTTTTTAATTGTCCTAGTATTTTTAAATTTTTTTGGCATTTGTATATGTATAATGCAATGATTTTTTATATCTCAAACCTCTAATCTATAGTGATTGTCTCACTAGGCACTGTCTTTTTCTAACTTTTTTTGGGCTGATTGCTAAATGCTATATGGGTTTGATACCGTGACTGACATGCAAAGTCAGACCTTTTGTTGCAATGAGATGTTGACTTCATAGCATGTGTGAACATTCCAGATCATTAGTAAGAAGGATCTCTTCTATTTTTCATTTTTCTTTATAGATGTCTTATGTGTAATGTCTAGTATGTTTTGAAAACGCTGTTCATGCAATCAAGGTTCATTTTAGTCACTAGAAGATGTTTAGGTCTCTTCTCTCTTCCTCAGTCAATATCTTAATGCATTCTATGATACTCTTAATACTGTGGTTTCATGGCATCCATTAGTTGTTGTATGCTGTGGTAACAATCTTTTTAATATTGGGTTTGCAGGGATTCGGACAAGATAATATTTGAGCGTCTACAGAAAGAGTTCGAAGCTGCACGAGCTTCTCAAACTGAAGGTAGCTTTGACTTTGGTCTTTGGAGATGAATTCTTTAATAAATTAGCAGTAGATGGCATATGGATCTGCCTGGTCTCAATTTTTGTCATTTATTTCCTTTGTTGTACTCTAGTGTAGCTGATATGATTTTTTACCTTTTGAAATGGTTCTTTTTTTTGCCTTTTCAATTTACTGTTTTTTGTTCAGTTATATAAACCTTCCAAATTTTTTGGTTTTTCATATGTATGCATCCATTCAATATTTTCTAATCCCTAAAGTTAAAAACTATTTTTTTTATCATAGTAAGATTGATAATGAAGGAAATATTAATTTGTTTCTGTTAGAATAATTTAATATTATCTTCTGAGCAAAAAAGCTGTTTTCTGTTGTATCCATCTGTAACCTAGTATCATAGGAGTTTCTTTTTCTATTTCCCAGGACTTAATTAGTGCAAATGTTGACATTAATTTAGGCATTCAGTTATAGAAAGGGTATTGTGTGGCCCTCCTCATAAATTTGACATTAATTATGTCCAATTATGGAAAGTAGCACCAATCTAACCCCTCAATCAGATTATGATTTTTTGCTTCAATTTAGTCTTTTTTAAATCAGAAGCTCCATCAACAGTCTTCTCACAGTCTGCACACAAAAGGTTGACTTTAATATTGGTTTTCTTGATTGAGGAGCTAAGTTAATGTCAACTTTCTATGGGGGATCAGAGTGATATTTTTTCCTGCATCATATATGGAAATGTAGTTGTTTATAGTATCTTATGTGTATGACAAGCCTGTGTGCCAGAGGAGACAAAGTACTGACTGGATTGGGTTGAAATAGGGTAACCTTTAAACATGGAATATAAATTGCAATAAGATTTTTCAGTGCCTTTGGCCCAACCCTGCATAAACATAAGTTGATCTTGTTGTTACCTATCTATTGTTTGAAATATTACTGTTAAAATGTCAAAATATTCACAATATATTTTATACCAGTAAGAATTGAATTGGATCCTAATGAAATAAAAAATCTTATACATGGAATAAGGAAAGGGAACTGATCAGAATAAATGTCCTATAACTTAAAACATTTTAAATAGAGAAGAATATTAAGACGTTAATCTTGGTTCAGTTGCCAATATATACTCTTTGACATCTGAGATACTGAGAAACGTCTTTTGTTCGTTCATTTCTGTATAGATGTCCAGAAAATTCTTTGTAACCACCATTTTTTTTCTTGTAGAGATATGTTTAGATGGGGATGCGTGGAATGATGGTCTACTAGCTACAATAAGAGAGCGGGTATTAATTATTGATTGCTACCTTTTTTATTTCACTTGTTCTGATATTTGGTGGTATCTATAATTATCAATTCTTTTCAGTTTCACTTTCGTTGTTTGCGCACTATCAGGTGCATATGGAGTCAGACAGAAAAGCAATGCATGGGGATGCTGACATATTGTCATGTCCTCATGAAAAAATTACATATAAAATCGGAAACAAGGTAATATTACATGGCTGCACCTACCTTTCATTGCAAATGATTTGTTTTTCAGTAAAAGATATTATACTTGTAAATGTTTTAGCATTGATCTCAAAGATTCTATACATTACCCCAAGAAGGGAAAAAAATGCACAAGTGACAAAGTAACAGATTAGAAGTTCTGGGTCAATTATATTTCAATTGTCTAAGGGAGAGAACCAGAGAACTGAAGTGCTTAAGAGGAGTTGGGGTGTGTTTTATGCTATGTTTAGAAACTACGAGTTTTGATTTCTGCAATCATGTAGTGAGGATGGATGGAGCGGAACACTTTCATTTTCATTCGTTTCTCTATTAACTTGTTATGGGATTGGAAGTTATTTATGGCTTCTCCTTGATACTGTGCTCATGGATTTTCATGTTAGTCACCTTTATGATGTTCAGTGTCCGGCTTCCTTGCTACATTCTTTGATTTTGTGTTTCTTGTCATATCTTGATGTTCCTTGTGTTATTAACAACTTAATTGTTGCTCTGTCTGAGTGTTTGAGATTTTGTATAGAATAGTTGGTATTCTGTCTTAACTTTCTCATCAGCTCATCATCTTTTAAATATTGGAATTTGGTTGTGTATGTTAGCAGGTAATTTGCTGTTTGGAAGGAGCAAGAATTGGTGTACAGTATGAAACATCGTATGCTGGTAATTGGCAATCAAATTTCCCTTGAATAACTTTTCTCAAGCATTACCATACTATTTAGCTCATAAGATTACATAAATAACAAGATAGAGGCTGGACCTTTTATATTTGCCCCCTCCTTCCGTTTTGTCTTTTCCTTTGCCATTAGATGATAAGTGATATAGTCTGTTCATTTATTGCCAGGTGAACCTTGTGAATTTTACCATTGTGTGCTGGAGAGTAAATCATTTCTTGAAAAGATGACTGTCCTTGAACACACCGTTCCATTTTTCCTGCCAATACGTGAAATAGAAAATGATCTCCTTTCATCCAATGCAATGGTAAAGGCATTTATATATATTGCCTTTACACTGTATTTCAATTTTCATTTTCTAATAACCATTGTTTTATTGATTTCCTTCAGAAATTCATAGATCATGTTGGAGATCTATTGCAGGCTTTTGTGGATAGACGGGAACAGGTAGATTGTTCATGTATGTAATCATTATGAGAGTATGAATGGTTTAAATACCAATATTTTGTCTTCACTATCTACATGAATTTGTTTTTTTTTTATGAGCAAAGGTTTACAGTTACAATTGTGCAAAGCAAGTACTTTCTGACTATTATGCATCTATATGTCTAGAAATATCTTATTAAGACTTGGTTTACCCCTGCTCTGAAAACTGGATTTTGGTCAAATATATTTACTTGTATTATTTTATACACTGTTGCTAAAGGACATGTCATTGTTAGTTCGGATTCTCCAATCACTATCTCCTGTATCAATGAGGCGTGTACTTTTCAGATGATCCCCCTTTCACACTTAATTTTTTCTGGAAAATTGTGAAATTTTTTATTCCAGGTTGCAGTACTTCTTTCAATCCCATTTAAAAACATTGGTTGTGAAATATATCAAACTCGGTATCTTGTAGGATTTACGCCTTTCCTCTTATTCATCAAAGAATAGTTAAATAGAAAAGGCCGAAGCTAAAATACTTTCTTTCTCAGCATGCAAAAGGTTTATTCAAAATTGTTCTAATAAAGGCTTGGAATGGTATTTAAACCATTCAAATTGTCCCAATAGCATGAAGTTGGAAATGCACAAAATTTCCAGTGTCTTTTGTCCCGTGTGTGTGAGGACTATTTATGATTGAATAATGTCTGCATTAGAGTTAAACGTTGGGTTTGTATAAGAATTTGACATGTGTCCAGAATATTTGAAGAATTTAATTAGAATGATTTATAGTGTAACTGTTTTTACTCAGTCATTCATTAGTGGTTTGTATGTAAAGTGACATTGTTGGTGACTTTTGTAATAATTAATTTAAAAGTCATATTTAGGCTGATATAGTACATGAAAACAAGTTGTGTTCTAAATAGACAGCTTAATTTTATTTTCTCTATTAGTTTTATTTACTATTTCTACTATTAAGATTAGAACATGGACCATTACTAAATATGTGCAAAAACATAAATCTATCAATCATTATTTGAAATTTGAGAAATCTCTGCAATGATAAAGAACCTTTGCTTGTGAGTTCTATGTCTAAGTTATTCTGATACAAAAAACACGCATCTTTGTTTGTCTCTTGTGAATATCATGCAGGTCAGACTTATAAAGGAACTTTATGGAAATCAAATTAGAGAGCTGTATCATAGCCTTCCTTACCATATGATTGAACTTGTATTGGATGATTCTGATTGGTTAGTATCTTGTATTAATCTTGTTTTTCAGAAACATTTTTCTTCAAAATTTTCGTAGCACTTAATATATATAGATATATATATATATGGTTGACCTTGACGCACAAATTACTGATTTGGAATTGAATTATAATTACATTACCTTGGCATCGATTATCTGTCTCCGTCTATATTTTCCTTCTATCAACTTTATTATGCCAAAAATTTTGGTCACGTAGCTGGGGTGCCGGGAGAAATGGCCCTTATGAAAGGAACATTTGTAGTTTTTACAATTTTGATTTGTTTTCACCTTAATTAAGAAAGTTCATTTGTTTTATTTAAAATTTATTAACATTTCTTTGTGTCAAGTTTATTATTAAAATTTCCTGCAATGAAATTGGATATACATGCAAGAGGTTAAGAGATATTCTGTGCTCACTCAATTTTCTTTTTTGTTTCAGCAAGGTGACAGTCAGCCTTCGATATGCTGATCTAATTTCGGTGCTCCCAACTCGAATATCAGTGCTAGCCTGGCCAATGTTCAATAAAAATACTACAGCAACTTTGAACAGGAAGGAAGATGGACTCTCTGGAAGTCATTCTACTCCAATTCGCTTAACCTATGCAGAAGATGCCTTACGAACCATGAGTTTACCAGAAGGTGCATTAACTTTATTTCTTTTCTTAAAGCAGTTTTCTGTTGAATGTGAGGACATGATAATAAGTTAAAAATAATTTTTTTTACGTTGAAAACATGAAAGTCATTCAATCCTCTGACTTTGTAAGTAATTTAAAATATTTAACAGTGTGTATTTCATGATTTTGTACCATGTAGTTTTTGGACACACAATAGACAGTTAATTTGTTAGAACATTTATTTTTGGCTTTTTTTCATCAGCTGTTCATGTCCTAGTCGGATATGTGCAGCTAGGTGAAGCTATCACACGAATAAGTTCAGATTCTCAAATTTTTTTGCACTGCAAGTGCTTTTATTTTTATGGAAGTTTCCCCCAAGTTTATTTTACAAGCCTGCTTCCTGTTCTTATAATTGTGGTGCGTATTTCTTCACTGCTCTCTACTGATAGTTCTCTCTCTATACTGACCTTTTTATACATTGCTTCCATTTCAGCATACGCAGAGATTGTATTAAACTTACCACAAGCGCTTCAGCAGACGTATCATCAAAAGGCTACCGCTTAGTCTAGATTCCTCTGTAAAAATTCTTGGTAGAGATGTTAAATATTAGAAAAAGTAACTTCAAAATTGTTACCTCACAGGATGAGTTCATTTTTCTGCACTGTTGTCAGTTAACATTTGTCTTTGCCCCTTGTGGCCTTGTTCCTTCAATGGCTACTCCTGTGTCTTGTATAATTTACTACGACAGAGCTAGGTTCATCTTTTCAAACTGTTGTCATTTGTCTTTTTTGGTTTATCATAATTCAATATATGTAAAAGTTAGTTTCATTCAAGTTCCATCTTTCATACAAGTACGAACGCTTGCTAATCATTCAAGTTCCATCTTCATTATGAAGTAAATGGCAGAGTGCAATACTGCTATGCTTGCGGAGAAAAGTGCACTCGGGGTTTGGACGGTTGTGTTGTTGGCATGAGAGGACTGCATGACGATGCGTTGTAATGCCAAAACTTGATTTTGATATTTAATTTTGAATCGGTTGCTATTATCAAGTTGGTATTAGGTACTCAAAGTCCATTTTTAGTTGATGCATTTTATTTGGACATGTTTTTTAGTTTTTGTGAGGATTTTTGCATTCAAAAATATAAACTCTATCAACAGCTAAAAGAACAGGCACATATTCGGAATGCATCATTGTAGGTGGTGCTGTTCGAATAGACTTGCGGTTACGAAAATCAAGTGGGATACACATCGAATTTGTGAAATTATCACTTTATTCCTTGGAATCTTTATCTGCAGGTAGCGCAACAAAAAAACGATAATTATTGTTGGCAAACTTATCCCAAACCGACAAGCGTTAGTGCTGTATGCCGACCACCAAAATTCTTTTCAAGAACGAGGAAGAAAAGAAAAATTCAGAAATTGCTACAGGGATATTCTTAGCTACATTTACCACTTTTATAAACAGCCATGGAAGGATAGATCATACCGCCGGAGGGTTTATTTCCATGTTTTAACAATTCTCTCTCCTTAAATAAAAAAGGCTATCTTTTTTTTATTATTATTATTTTAAAAAATTCTTTAGTTTTCAAAATCAACTTAACAAGGTTATCAAACATTAGGTGAAGGATGATGCAAGCAACAGATAGAGTGTGAAACCGAGGGAGAAGTTAGACAAGGTGAAAACAAAACGATAAGAAAACATTTATCTTATGTTTCTGAAGATTATTTTTTAAAATTAATAGATTGCTAAGTAGCGTGAAAATGAATTAAGAATTTTTGAAACTAAAAGGAGAGAAGAGAACCAAACATGATAGATATTGGTAGTGACTAGTTTCTATTTTTTGCAGAATTTCAGACAAAGTTTAGGGCATCTCCACCTAAAACTTTATAAGAGTGTTATTCCTTGTATCCATTCACATGGCTTCAGACAGGAGGAATAACTTAGCCCATAAAAAAGAAAAAGAAACGTACAGAAGGACGGACCATCTTATGCAGTGGAGTTGGGTTGGGGAATAATCTCTTTATAAGTCAGAATTCGAATCCATCTTCCTTATCTGATTTCAGATTACCACATCCCAATTCACGTTATCTTTCACATCTAATTGCTCTATCTCCACCGATCTTCTTATTTTCTTTTGTTTAATTTCAATTGTGAGGTACTGTTAGGTGCTTCCACCACCATTGATTGTCCTTTTTATGCTGAACACGAACAAATTAAAAAGGAACACGGAGATTGAATTCATTATTGAGCTACGTTGATTAAGATCGGAAATATATTGAGTTTTGTTCATCAGAAAAAAAAAAATATAGAGCTTAACAGTGACCTTGATATCATTATCAATCTCAAAATAAGACGTAAGTAAATCCTATCTACCATGTTATTTGGTATCTAAAGAGCATAGCATCTCCTTTAGCTACTGACACAGATGAAAAGGAACAGTAACCATTCAAATTTTCACAAAAGGACCTTCATCCTAATATAAAGACACATTAACTTTTGTCTTCATTATATTTGTTGTTTCTGCTCTTGGACAGCACCAGAGTGACTTCTTGAAGATTGTCCAAACTTCTTAAACTGTGTAATGCTGTTGAATTGTGTCAATGTCAAGTCCTTTCAGCTTCACCACTGACTCAACATGCCCTTTCAGTGTATGAAGCTCCCTGAGTCTGTAAACCAATATAAGAAATATCTCTGTAAGACATTATCACTATTTTATAACTACCACTTCATGAAGGACAACTTACATACGGCTCCTTAGGTGCTTTTATTGATGTTTTCCAATTAGAATTAGAGTTTCATCTAAGTGTAATTCCTGTAATAAAGGTTTAATGCAGATTACCAAGATGAAACTCTAATTATGATTGGAGAACAAAATAAGAAAAAAAAAAAGGTACTTTAGGGATTGCATTTTGTCTCTTCTTCAATTATTTCAAAACAAATTTATGCCACACAATGGCACTGCAGAAGTGGAGTCAATGGCTTGCCTAGCAACCTCAGCACGTCTCTTGGCTTGTTCAGCAATCTCTGAAAGCTCTCTGTAACTATTCTTGTCATTGAAAAGGTTGGTTGTTTCAGGTGGCTGAAGACCGTGAAGAGTTCTCTGTGCAGTTGCCCATTGCGCTTCTCTCTCTTCTTTTCCATAGTCTTTCTTTGTAGTGAAGGCAGTCTGTCATAAACAAGTTTTGAATTTTGAAGTTTCTGGTTTAAGATCAACAATGATAGTAAAGATGAAAATTTTACCTTGTTCTCCAATAGATTGTCCCAAGCCTTCCCACTCAGAACATAGCGGATTGCGAATTTAAGTATATCAAGTGGAACATATGTCACTAAACTGTAGAGCCAGATTACACCAGCCCAACCCCATCCCATTCCCTCAATTCTTGCAAAGCCCCAGTTAGCATATACTGCTAGAAATGTTGCCACCTATCAATCATGAAGCAAATTGTTATGGCCACAGAAGAAAGCCAAACTGCCAAAATATTTTTGAACTAATCAATCACATACTGGAGTACCATGCCAATCATTGTTGCTTCCGAAAACAATAAAAGTATTGATTGAGTCCTCTATCTTTCAATGCTAAGTTTAGTTAGAGATGTGGTTATTTTTTCAGTTGTGGATGTAAATGTTTTCAAGCAACATGGTTTTAGTGCTTCAGTTTACATTATTTTAACAATGATGGATGTGGATGTGAAGTGAGTGACATGTGCAAGATCAGGTTCTTGACAAAACACAATGACACTGCTTCAATCACACAATCAGAAGAGAAAGTAAGAAACAACTACATGTACTAGGTTGCTGATAATAGGAGATTCAAGATTACCAGCTGTGCAATCATAAAAGCACTCAGTAGGAGAAGACCAGGTCTTTCGACATAAGACCAGCTGCGGGACCTTGTGACAAAAATCAGTGCTTGACTTATAATACTGACTTGTAGGTACAGGGCTGCCATCATTTCTCCGGGGCTATTTCTTATAGACCTCACACCAAACTTGTCCTGCAATTGGGAAAATTGTGCTTATGGCTCTCATAATTTTCTCCATTTGGTGGTGATAATATTAAGGAAAACCAAAACTGTAAACTATTACCGAGAAGAAATTGGTATCCTTAATGAGCCAGAAAAATACCACTGTCATTAGTGCCAAGTAACTACCTAGCACAACACCAGTGGCAAATATCTCCCTCAACTTCCAGCTGTCTGGCAGAGGAGATGGTTTCACTCGATCCTTGGAAATTGTCATGATGGTACCTATGTAATAGGGGTGAAGAAAATCAAATTAAACTCTCTTTTTACAGAATAGTCTATATAAACAGCCCGAAGGTTAAATAAGTGTTATCTTACCATCGTTCAGTATTGCAATAATCAACACCATGAAGGGTGCAAAATCAAATTTCCAAATCAATGCAATAAACATGAAACCAAACTGCCACAGAGAAGTAGATCACATAAATTACATGAACCATGTATATATATGTGTTCGTAAAAATGTTGACATGTTTTTTGAATTAACATTTTCTGCACTTACCACTATACGAATGGTGATTGACACTGCATAGATCTGCCATAAACAACACTTCCCTGTTAGGTTGTTAAGATATTAAATAAAGTCAAGCAATCAAATTATGCATTCAAGGAAACTAACAGTATAATTCTTCATCCTTTGGAAAATTGCCCTGCTAGTCAGCACTGCACTAATAATGACACTCAGACCAGGTTCGGTGAGGACAATGTCAGAAGCACTTCTAGCAGCATCTGTGGCGTCAGCAACAGCAATTCCAATGTCTGCTTTCTTTAATGCAGGGGCATCGTTAACACCATCACCTGTCATTCCACATATATGCTTCCTCTCTTGCAGCCTCTTAACGATTTCATATTTGTGTTCTGCCATGTCATAGTGAGAAGAAAAAATGAATAAAATGTTGTTTGATTTGAAACTGTCACCATGAAGGTTAGTATTGTTAAAGAAAGTAGTTTCGTAGTCCCATCCCATGTCACCAGCTTGCAGAGAAGCCATGATCGTTGAACAAGAAAAAGTATGTCTAAAATGGATTAAAACAAAAAAAAGTGTGACGGTGTGATGCTATCAAGTACCATGATGATGGTTATTATCCAGGGCAAGGACCTACCAGGAAATACTCCAGCAAATCCATCAGCTTTCTCAATCAATTCATCAACTGGAAGAGCTGAAACAGAAGCATCCTTGCTTTGGCCAAGTAATGAAGAAGATGGGTACATGTTTGTTCCCATCCCAAGCCTTCTGCCAGTTTCCTTGGCAATGGCAAGCTGATCACCTAGAGAACAAGAAGCCCACAAACAGTTTCTAAGCTACATGATTTCATTTTTAGCATGAAACATGAACTACAAGAAAGAATGGTCTCCCTCCAATCTTACCAGTAATCATCTTAACATTCACACCAAGGTTCAGAGCTCTTGTGATGGTTTCCGCACTGTCGTGTCTTGGAGGATCGAAAAGAGGTAGCAGACCAACAAACTGCCATGGTGCACCAGGACTATCCTTGTTTTTCTCAGGTATCTCCTGTTATGCAGAGACCATGCAAACAGCAATAGATGAAGGGCATTGAAATAGTTAATAGGTTGGAGAAGAAAAATGTTAGATATCAGCTTTGCGAACCTGTTTAGCAACACCTAACGAACGGAGTCCACGCTCAGCAAACTTGTCAATCACTCCATGAACCCTCTTTCTGACATCCTCTTTGCAGTTGCAGAGGTTCAATATCTAAGCCAGGAAAAAGAAGTACACTGTTCATCTAAAATGTTCATAAATAAGTGAAGGTAACAGAACACATGTTTACCTGCTCAGGAGCACCTTTACTAGATCGGTGCCAATTTCCATCAGAATCAATGTAAGTTAGAGCAGTCCTCTTGTCCACAGGATTGAATGGAAGAAAGTGGACCTCCCTGATACCGGCTCGTGCCTGACAAATTCACAGTAGAAGTTAAATTAATATTTCTTTTATCTTCCTTTATCCCAATTGATAGTGAGCATTGTTTTGACATATTTACCTCCTTTGGATCAGCAAGCATTCCAACAATTGCGGCATCTATAGCATCCTGATTCTCAGTCCTAGAAGCCCTGGCCGCAAGAAGGATAACATAATCCTTCTCAATACCCTTGGCAAAAACCTCAATCAGATTCTTGTCAACACTGAGCTTATTTAGGGTGAGAGTCCCAGTTTTGTCACTGCAGAGAACATCCATTCCTGCCATTTCCTCAATAGCCGTCATACGTTTTGTAATGGCACCTTGCTGTGAAAGCCTGTGAGAACCAATAGCCATAGTGACAGACAGAACAGTTGGCATGGCAATTGGAATTCCTCCAATCAAGAGAACCAACAAATTGTCAATCCCATCTCTGTACTTGCGGTGTTGTATTGGGTACATGACTATGAGCTCAATGATTATTCCAACCGCAATGGAACAAATGCAGAAGTTACCAATTGCTGTAAGGACTTTCTGGAAGTGACCAACTTGGTTGGTGCTGTCAACCAGATGAGCAGCTTTGCCAAAAAAGGTGTGCACCCCAGTGGCAATCACCACTGCTTCTATCTCACCCTTCTTCACGGTTGATCCAGAAAACACTTCATCAGAGGGATTCTTTGTCACTGGGAGAGACTCTCCTGTCAAAGCAGACTGATCAACACTCAGAGCATCACCCTCCAGAAGACGGGCATCAGCAGGAATGATATCTCCCAGTTTGATGCTGACTATGTCTCCTGGGACCAAAATTGCAGCATCTTGTTCGGTCCATCTCCCATCTCTGAGAACCTGAAATTTTTGCGGCAAAAGCAAAAATTTAAGATGAGTGTAGAATTGAGAGTTTGAACAAGATGAAAACAAAGAAGATGAGGAAACAGCTATCAACTCTTTTTGTTTTTCAGCTTTCAAAACACTTAATATGATTAACAAGGGAAACTGTTTGAAAAAATCTGTGTTTAAAACCCGAAAATGACAAGGGAATCGAAGTGACACTTGAAAAGCTGAAAACAATGCATGTTGGATGCATGATATATGGTACAAATTTAGATGATTAGATTGAGGTTACCTTGGTCTTGGGAGCTAAACCAGCCATGAGTGCAGCAGCAGCATTACCAGCATTGTTTTCTTCGATGAAACTGATGGTGGAGTTAATGAACAAGAGAGCAATGATACCAACGAAATCTTGCCAATCCGGCGGCCTTCCTCCACCATTGGCCAGAGCAATGGCCATTATAGCAGCAGCTTCCATAACCCATGATAAGGGGTTCCACATGAAACCCAAAAACTTCAAAACTTTGCTTTCCTGTTCATCATGCAACAATTCAGTGAGGGATGAAAACCAAACTTAACTTCTCTCCGACACAAGAACAAACATCAACAAGACAAAAATACCTTTTTCTCTTCCAATTTGTTTGGTCCAAAAACTTGAAGCCGACTGGCTCCTTCCTCCGATGTTAGACCTGCTCTTGAACATTTCAGCTGCTCAAACACTTCCTCCACAGGAATTCGTTCCTGCAATTATGTGACGCTGTCTCGTTATTTCTCCAATCATAAAGACGGTTTACTTTGCTCCATTTTTTCAGCCTTTTAAAGCTGAATTCATGAATAATCAATTACAATACTCCAGGAGAATTATATTGTCAGTTGTTAAAAAGATTGTTCATTTTGTGATAATTAAGGGGTGCTTAAAGATAATTTCAACCGGTTGACAACATTTAAACTCAAGAACAAATAATCAAAATTCAACAATATAAATTCAGAATTATCAGGGATGCACGTCATCACAATCAGAAAAAAAAAAGGAATTTTTTTATAAGTTGCCTGCCCCTATTGAACAAGTTACCAGTGAGAATTAAACGTGTTTTCTCTAAAATTAAGCATGCAACAATATTTTGATATAAGAGTAATTCGTATGCAAAAGAAAAAGTGCATGGAAATAGAATATGTTGACGGTGTGAGGGACACGCGTCAGAAGCTAGCTGATTCCTTTCTTTTTGTGCCACAGTAGCTGTCACTTTTTTCCTTTCAACATCTATCTCATGCTAACTACGCATCCATATAAATAGTAAAAAAAAAACAGTTATTAAACTCACGTAACGTTTTTTCACTGCAATAATTTCGTATAATAAAAATACACGCATCAAAATTGAATTAAAAAGTTAAGATAACTTTCAATAAAAAATATTATTCATTTATCGATCTCTGTGTATTTCTTTTGTGCAATGGTGAGATACAAACAAAGTGTTATAAACAGGCAAGATTCGGGAACGAAAGGAACTGTTAGCGTAAAAGAGGTTTCTGGTTCACGCGGAAAAAAAGTTCACCTTTTTCCTAAATTCAGAAGTCCAATAAATAGTCATTTATATACACAGATATAACGTAAAACTCATTCTTTTACAGGTAAATAAGACAAGCAAATCTTTTTAATGATCATGAAACAAGAAACATGTAGTCACACAGTCTCTGGAAAAATCACATAAAGGGTCATAATTTCTTTTGAACTCTGACATAAAAGAAAGACTGAAAACGAGGAACATGTAATACAAGGTTGTAGTGCATGTGAGAAGAAAGTTAAAACATGGTGGTTAGTGCTTAACGGAAGAATGAGAATGAAGAGAGATACGTGTGTGTGTATATATATACCAGATCAACGTTTTCGTTTTTGATTTCCTCAAGGCTGATACCGCCCATGTTGGAAGGTGTGGAGTGGTGTTGCAATCAGAATGGTAGAAACAGAAGAATTATGAGAAGAAGAAGAAGGAGAAAGATGTTGCAGAGGGTGCAGTGACTTATGGGGTGATATATATATATATATATACACACACACATGAATGATGAATTTGTGTAATGTGAGTGTTTGCAATGAGGAAGAAGTTAACAAGTTGTGTAAGAGATATGTAGTGGTGGTGGGTACCACAATCCAACACTTTTATGCATTGACCTGCCATGTTGATTGATGCTATCAGGGGTAGGTTTTTTCCTTTCTTTTCCCCTTTTTTTCATCCACACTTTCTTTCCTTTTCCATATCTCATTAATTTTCCTTTCTTTCTTTCTGTCACTTCTTTTTATCTTATTATCATCTATTAAATACAAAATTAATATTATTGGAATTCGAGTTAATATATATTTTATATTTATATAATATTTTATTTTCTCATATTATTTAATGTAAAATTTATAACATACTAAACTTTTTTATTTTGTAATTTATTGAAGTATTTTGTTGGAAAATATACTGACAATATTATATGATTGTACTTTTAACTTGTGTCTTTGTGTATATATATCCTTCTTACGTACAGGTTTTAATTTGTTATCTAATAAATTATGTTTATATTTACAGAAAATTTTAGATTAGGAGATATGTACTTATAAAATCTCTCTTTACTAATATTTAGCAATAACATCAAAACTTAGTTTTTCTCTGAAAAAAGTAATGTTACCCTATTTTTTTTAATAATGTTACAAGCATGTTACACAAAACCTTTGAAATAATAATTACGATATACATATGCACACAACCATCTATTTTTGGAACTCACATTCTTAATATTATTTTTATTCTTAATCTTTCTCTGAATATTTATTTATTTTTCAAAAATTACTTTTTTTTTCTTCATGAAATTGTAGAATCAAGAGCAACATTTTTAATCCAATTTTTTCTTCAACATGGTAGAATCTTTGTGACTTATATATAATATATGGGTTTAACAAGACATGGAATCTTTGAACACGAAATAATTCTTTCAAATTCAAAATTGTCCATCTTGAAAAATGGGAGTTACTTATTTTTATCAATAACTTGCACACTTAATCCATTTACTAATTTGCATAATTCTATATTTTAACCATTAAGTCAAATGCAATTGTCTTGATTATCTAACATGCGGAAATTTAATTAAATGAACATTTATAAATTAATATGCAATCACGATTCATAAAAAAATTATGATGAAGTTGATTAATAAAGTATAATCTTTAAATTTTATGAAAAATGTGGTAGAATTAATTACTATTAATTAATAGGTAGACATTTGAAATTTAATACACATGCATAAAAATTTATTGAACAAATTAATTAAGTTTCTCCACACTTGTTCCTTAATAATTGTCTCTATCTATGTTGTTTTTAATAACTTTCTATTAGAGGTATTCTTTTAAAATCTTGAGAAAAGGAAATCAATTGTTTTTTTCTTTTAAAAACTATATAACATTTTAAATATATTCTTAATTAAAAATTTACTAGAATAAAAGAAGAAATTATTCTATTTTAAAAGAAAAGACATTAAGTAAATCAATATGAAATATTCATTTTAGTTTACCTAAAAATATATATGACTTTTCCTGTGCTTAAGGATTCAAAGAGTAAATTACTAAAGCAAAGGAAAGTTATGTGTATTTTATGATAATAGTGACAATTAAGATATAATTAAATTCTGATGCATTCACCTTAATTCTATACTATTAGGACACACTTAAATTTCAAATTCTAAGTTTTAAAAACAATTCTGATCTGTTGGGGAGCAAACAAATCTCAAAAACTTGACCATTCTGCAACATCCTTCAACAATGTACACAACACAAAAGACGCTGTACCATTTTCTTTTCTTTACAAAAATTATGTAAAATTCAGTTGTCTAAAAATTGTAAAATTGAAATTATTATTTTGTATTATTTATGTGATAAAAATTGCAAATTTTAAAAACACAAAACTATCAACATTTCTTATCCATTCAAGAAAATGGTTAAATTGTACTAATAATACTTAAATCAATTATTTGTTTTTATAATATATTTTTTCTTTACATTATTTTATGTGAGGTTTGGTAAATATCGTGAAAAATTTAAATGTGAGTTAAAGTTTTACATGAGATAGAAATGAGAAAATATAACACTATATAAATGTAAGAGATCAATTAACTCATTGTCTTAAGATTTTGGTATGTGTTTGAACTCAAATCTTATTCATGTTTATATCTCCTCGATGAAACCAACATTACTCTTATATATTTTTATTTTGTAATCAAGATAACATGAATTTCATATTTATTTTTATTTAATATAAGACTTATTCTCACACCTAAATTTTAATAAAAAATCATTTTTTGGGAAAATACTATTCAAAGGCCAAAAATTATTATTGAAAGAATAATTTTTTTCAAATGATTTTTTAAATTATTAAAAAAATTAAATAAAATTGAGAAATTGAAAATTTATTTAAATCTAACATGATGAAAATATAAAAAAAAATAGGCAAAAATGGTAATAAGAAATTCTTCCCAATTGGCCACATAAATTTATGGGTGGATGTACATGCAAGGAGTGCCTATATGTACACATAGTAAACAGCAGCAGTAAAGTTAGTATTGAAAAAATAGTCCGTCAATCCAATTATCCATTTGATATATACCCAATATTGGGAGAGATAGGGGAAATTGAACACTAAATAACACATTATTACATAATATGAAAAATACCCTTTTTTAAATTGTAAATTTATTAATTTTATTATATAATTTTCAAAATTATTGTTTTTATTAGACATGAGACTTGTACTTAAATTTGATGTATAAAATTATGTAATTATGAATATTAATTAGTTGCTTAAACCAACATTCTAAACCGAACTTTGTTTTTTTCTTGTACTAATATTGAAGTAGATAACAACTTTATTCCTATGGTTTTAAATTTATATAAAAAAGAGGAACGAGTTTGGTTAATGGAATATATAAACAAAATTAGGATGATTGTCTTTTATTTGAAGAAGAAAAATTAAAGCATAATTGTATTTAGAAAATAATGAGAAGAAAAGGTTAATAAGTGAGAATGAAGATGAATCACGCAACACTGCAAATCATTATTACACTCTTCTACACAAAAAAACATAAATCATTTTCTCACTTTTTATTATTCATTTTCTCAAAATAAAGGTTATTTTAATTATATTTACAACGTCTCTTAAGAAAATTAGAAGAAGTGCAATTAAAAAAATTAACTTAATAAAATAAAAATCAAATCAGTTAGTAAAATAAGATCGAAAGTATTTTATCTTTAATTGATTAATACCAAACTTTCAACAAATCGTATTAATAAATATGTTAAAAATTATAATACAAAAACATTACTTAAATGTATTTAAAATTTAAAAATATAAATTGAAAAACCATTTCAATTATTATAAGAAATATTATTTCTATTTATTAAAATTATAACTTTCTTTAAAAAGTATAGAGTAGATACAAAAATCTATATAAAATTCTTAGACTGAACTAATGACAAGGGATATAATAATTAAAAATAAATCAATTTTTTTTCTTTTTCTTTCTTTTAATTTTATTTTTTTCTAAAATTAAAATATTTTTATTATATTTTAAAGAATGTTGTCTTCTCTATCTCTAAAAAACACCACCACTGAAGCTGAATAATAATAATAAACCTACTTAAATTTTGTGTCTGTTTCTCCCTTTCTTTCTCTCTCATTACAATAATAAATAAGTGCATGGTTAATTGAAGCAGGTTTTTGAGACTTAAGTAATTAATTTATAATTTACAAAATAGAGATTAATAATGGGATATATTATATTTTAGATGAAAAGAAAAAATTGTTAGGTAAATGGTAAATTTCAACAAAAGCTGTAGAAATAGTGTAACGCAAAGAAACATCCAAAGATGCAGCAATGTAGGTGACCGTTAATTCATTTTGTCCCTTTCAGCATTTTCGATATATTTGAAATAGATTATATTTAAAAGAAATAGGTAAATTTTAATGTAATATATATATATATATATATATATATATATAGAGAGAGAGAGAGAGAGAGAGAAAAAAAAATAGGACACATTAAGAACTAATTTTATGTTTAGTGTTCTTTTAAAAAAATAACAATAGTAAATTACTATACAGTTTTTTACAATAATTACTTTAACAAGTCATATTGCCTGGGTTTTTTTTTATTATTTGTCGAAATTATATATATATATATATTAATGATCGTTAGTTTATATAAAAGATACAATATTATAACTATGATACTATAAAATTAAAAGAATTAATCTTTGTTTGATATTATATTGTTGACTTAATGGTAATAGATAGATATCTATAGTTGTATGTAATTTTTATTTACTTACTAATTTTTAAAATTCTTATAGAAAACCTAATATTTGTTAAATAAAAGTTAATGGCTCATTAAATACAAACTTTAAAGTACAAGTAGAAAAAAATAAATATTTTATTATTTTAACTCAAGAAGATGTATATCTATAATAATTAATAATGAACATGAATTTTATATACATAATATTTTTTATATACATTTATTGTGCTTTTTTTTACCTTTTTTATTTTTTTTTCATAATCAACTTTATAATTTATATCATCTTCAATTATACTAAAAAAAGTACGATAATGGGAAAAATGTACGAATTTAACTATTTTATCCTCTTTCTTTATATTTAATAGTTATAATTTTTTTTATGGGATCTTCGAACGAAAATAGATATTTACGATTTCAAATATTAATTAAGTAATATTTTATTAAAAAATATAAAAACAATAATTTTATCAACTGTTGGATATTAAAAGGATAGATGTTTTTTTATTTTTTCCGAGGTCCAATATTGAAGAAGAAATTATATTAGTGTAAACATCAAATAACAATTAGATAAAGGTAAATATAAAAAATAATAATCAAATGAGAGCCTTAAAAATAAATTACAAGCTAAAAATCAAATTAAACTTAATATGATTTTTTAGATTATCTAATAAATTATAGATGTTTTAATATTTTAAAATGAAAACAGGTATGAAAACAGCAACATAATGACTATGTAGATAGTCACTTCTTTTCCCATGTTCAAACTAAAAAAAATTATATTACCCATACATACATACATTTATATATTTGTATTTAGTCAATTTGAAATTTTTTTCATCCAAATCGGTTCATTTGTCATCCATAACTAAAAATCACGGTGAACAATAATTAATAAAAATTAAAATCTTTTTATAACTATGTTTCTATACATTTTTATTATAAATTTTAATTTTCCTTATAATTATTTTTCATTATGTTAATTTTTTAATTGAATTGATTGCTTTTAACAAGTGTTTGTATTTGTATTTCTCTAAGTATAGTATAACATTGCTTATTCTTTATTTTTTTTAAATGTAAATATACAATTGTATTGGTTGTTTTAAATGTGTTTTGAGATGATAGAGGTTGAGTAATATGTTTTATATTATAATATGAATGATTATGGTGACATATATTGAAATGCCATATAGTCTAATTTGTTTTTTTAATGCTTATGGAAATCCATTAAGAAATGAGATATAATGACTTTACTATTAGTCATATGCAAATTAATATATTAGATAGTTATAAATTGAAATTAGTTCGTATAATGAATTTAATGAATAAATACAATGAATTATCTTAATTTCATTAAGTTGTTGATGATATATGTTAGTAGGTTTTAACATTGGTAAGATGTTTCTGGATAAAGTTTACCAAACATAATATGTGTATTTGGAAAGTTGTCATAATTTATTGATTATTTTGAGATAATGAATCAGTGCAAGAATGTAGTTTTTAACCCATTTCTTTAGATAAATAATGAATCTAATGATCTATTTTTTTTTAAAAAAAATTAAAGAATGAATGCAATGATATAATTCTTCATTATCTTCAAATAATGAGCTTATGGAGTTTGGAAAAACAAAATTTTTCAGATATATAATGTTAATGTGATGATAAGAGAATAAATAAAAATTGTACATCTAGAAGATGGTGGAATAAAGAGTTTTTATTTTAAAAAATAACGTATCATTCTTTTGTGAATTCAATATCTTTTTTGGCAATACATATGCATAAGTTATATATATATAGGTATACGTATATGTATATGTGTATGTGTGTAATATTATACAGTTGAATATAAGTGTTATAATAATTTATACTTTTGTCCTTTGAGTGGTATAAGAAAGAAATTGTACATATAAGAGCATTGAACTTTGTACTCAATTGAGAATTGTTTTTTTTTTATATATATTTAATTCTAAAAAAGTTGTATTTATGAATAAAATAAAAATAAAATATGATTTTACTTAGTTTGGCAAACACGGAATATTATGGCTTACATGTATTACTAAAATATTATTAGAGCATTTATTCTAAGTTTACTTATTAAGCATTTTCTTTTTGTTTAATTAAAAAAAAAAAAGACCAAGGCCTAAAATTTCCAACTTTATTTATATTGGTGTAAAGCGACAAATTATTTGAAGTAATTGGGAAGTGGAACGAATACATTTCTAATATCCATTTCTTTAATGGATGCATTAACCAATAAATAAAAATCACTCCTTCTGTTTAATTATGCAAATACATTAAATGAAATGTTTAAAAAATTCAAAGCTTGTAATGATATTTGGATTATGTTATTTTTAAAAAAAAAAAAATTGTATGATATGCAGAAATTGTTATTTTAACTTTTTCAATTCTTGTGTTTCCTCTCTTTATATTAAAACAAATAAAGAGTTAGAATTTTAAATGTTATTTTAAATGAAGTGACTAACAAAGACTTTAATCCTTTTTATTTAAGACATGAGAATGATGATGTTAACATAAGTTTTACCAACACCACATTACACACATAACTTTATATTCAAGTACTATATTTCCTTTCATAATATGTTTCATTTGTCGATGTGTGTAACTTCTAACAATGTGTGACTTTGTTCTTTTACTTAAAATCCACTTCCAATCGAAAAGCTATGTTTCGTACTTTTCATAACTCAGATGAAACATGTCCACGTGTCAAAAGCATAATTAAATTATAAATTAAACCATCATAAGAAATTTTGGTTGACCATTGTGAGAGTAATTATCTTTGGAGTGTTAATGATGATCCTTCCATAAATCATTTCTTGCCCGAAATAAAGAGCTTTCAAAACTGTGAATAGGAAGCTTTCACCATGCACTTTATTCCTTCCTTCTTTCCTCTATACTCCATGGAATATAATATGCATTTATGCTTCAAAAGATAAAAAAAAATGTGAATCTAGGCATATATATATATATATATATATATAATATTCATGTTTTGTAAAAAACAAAAGGTATATATGAAAATACTATTCAAACAATCAAACTTACATTTAAGTTATTTAAAATAATATACTTTCACACATAATTTTTTATTTTACTCTTATAATATGTATGAGTTAAATGTCAATATATATCACCGCACGGTTACTTATTTATTTAGAAAGAATCTAAGTATCAATCTAGATTTTACATTAAAGTAAAAGTAAAAATAAAAATAAAAAATTGAAGTTCATACAAGAAGAAAGGTGAATAAAATCAATGTAGAATGAAAGATAATATAAATTGGAGTTGTTAGAAAGAAAGAGATGAAAATTATAAAATTTTTGGATAGAATAAGAAAATTGAGTTGTGTCTTATGATTGTTTATTTAGTGCAAAGTGGTCCTGAGAAGGTTCTTTAGGGTGTCTTTTTGACCTACCAAGTTAAATAGAAAATGGACACGGCTTGAGTATAAAGTTGAATAAAGAAAAGAAAAAGGGTTGGGAAAGAAAGGCAGAAATAAGAGATGCCATTAGAATAATTATTATTGGTGAAAAAGGTTGAATAAGGTGTAGTTGTGCTAAAATCTGATTGGCACACTAACCAAAAACTAATGCTGAATATGATGAGGAGCAAGTGGACCAAAGATTCTCAAGAACAGCCTTACACAAGGGCATAAAGGCCATAACATAAAGATATGATATGGATTGCCTCTCAAAATTCCTCTTGGCTGGGTCAGGACGAATACTCTAAATGCCCACCAATCATTCTCTAGGACATGATTTATATACCTTCATTAATAGATAAATATTATTTTGAAATGGTATAAAAAATAAATAAGTAGAATTTGATCCAAAACAGATAATATCTTATCAAATATGAAGACTTATGTGAATGGATAATATCTTATCAAATATGAAGACTTATATGTATAATATCTTTGTAATATTTTTTTTCATTGTCACACATCTTTTAAATTATTTATAATTTAATCACAGTTTACTTGCATTGTTTGATAGTTTAAATTTGGATTGCCATAATTAGAATATGAAAGATTAAGATTCTACAATGCTGATAGCATATGACAGAACTGAACTTCCAAAAATTTAAGTGCCATAATTACAATACCATTCTTATCAAGTTAACTACTTACCTAATCAGAAGGTATGAGTTTTTTTAAAGGATTATCAAGTTTAGTATCTTGAACCCAAAATATTAAAATATTAAATTCATGAATCTTTATTCTTATATAATACTCGACTTTAATTTACTTGAAATTTAAAGTTTAAATTTACGCGGAGATTGTCAAATAAGAGGACAATTGTATTAGACAATTCATTCATCCTCCAAGTGGCAAGACATTTTCTTTTTGCGATAACTTGGAATTTTTTTCTGGTTATACGATTTTGATGGGATTGGGGAAATTACTCTGAACCAACCATTTTTAAAGTAGTATTCTCTTCTCTTGGTGTCCCCCACCCTTATGCTATAGCTAGGGTCTTATATATTAGTATCTTCATAATTCATTTATTCCAGACTTTTTGGCTCCAAATATGAAGTTGCAAAAAACCAAGACAACAAAGTTAGTCACTTTATACGAGGAGATGAAAAAGCTTTAAGGAAATTTTGCATACATATTTTAACAACATACGAGTGAACATGTATAAAGTTTTATAAGATGTTTTTTTATTTGTGTGTGTGTGTGTTCTCTGTAGTTACTGTTTTGTGAAGTAGTGATAGGAATATGATATGATATTTGATGGTGGAAGTTAGGTTTGTGAGGAGAAGAGTGGAGAAGGCAAAAGAGAAGGTTGGTGAGAACAGAAGAAGAAAAGGGATTGGCACGAGACAAATGTAAAATTTGGGAAAGTGGGAAGTATATGATGGATTCTGAAAGTTGGTTATGGAAGTAGCTAGGCCTCCATGATAGATTGAGGCAGTGCCAGATTCTAGAAAGAGAAAAGAGAGTCCGTGGAGATGGGTTAAGTTCCATGTGAAATTGTCACATGAAAAGAGAAGGGCCATTACCTTGTGAATGAAGACGTCCCTTTTTTCTGTTATCCCCTCAGAATCTTATCGAATGCATGATGGTTTGACAATGAGAGAAAAAAAAAAGTTAAAAAGAATTTCTTTGACAGATTTTAGAGATCATTTACGAAAAGGGTAGATTTTTATTTGTGTGACTTGCACAATTATATAGTTGAGAGTTTATAGTAATAGTACCTAATGCTCATATTATGTTAAGATTGAGACGTAAGTTTGAAGATTGAGAATTTGAGAAGGTGTAAAATGGAGGTTGAAATCATAAAGTAAAAGATGAGTTGGAAGTTGGAAGAAGGACAGAGAGTACGTCTTTATTGAGGCCTCTCTTATTGGGTATCTAAATGATTATAATGTGAATTACCGTACGTAAGAAAATGACTTGCAGAATTATGGCCCTTCATGCGTATTCATGTGAAGAAACAGACTGAACTGGTCTTTGGTCTTCAACCTACTTTTTCTCACAGCCTTCCATTTTGTATCAACCGCTCATTCTCACATTATATGATGCGTATCCAATTTCACCACTGCTGTCTAGTTTCAACGATCCCAACTGGATCAAATCATTACGCTAAATCTATGTTTTACTTATTCTGTTATTATTGTGCCATTGAAGGACGTTAGCCGCACATTTTTCTTTAATTTTTTACAATAAGGTTATCCTTGATACAGTAATTAAGTTGTTGCCATTTGAGATTCATGGGTTCAAATCCTGAAAGTATTTTAATTTTATCCTTCTGTTTCAGAAACAGTTTTTTCTATTTCAAGTTAGGTTGTGTCTGAGCTTCGAAGGAAGTAAACTGAGGCAGTTGAACAGTACGTATAAATGGTTGTACAAGTTTTTACTTTTACAATCATGCTGACTCCACTTAAACCCTACATAAATTAAATCAATGAGATTCATCTAATAAGAAAGAAAATAAGATATTTCTAGACATTTCTCTGACGTAGGTTTTTCATTTTGTCATGATAATTGCCAGCTGAATCAAGTTACTGCCCTTTCATTGCGACAATTCCCTTCTGCTCAGCAGTACTATTAATGAATTTTTTTATAAAAATATCATTGTTTAATATAAGTTCCTAAGAAAATCTTTGGAATCCCATAACCAAGTTTTATACCAATTACTACTCTACTTTGTAAATTCCAACTATTTTATATAAACAATTATGAATTCAGTAACATCTATTTGTGGTAAAAAAAATAGACTGCATCAAAAGGGTTAGAAAAATAACTTTGGCTGCAAGTAGGAGTAAAAGGGCATAAAAAGGTATTTGTTAACTGTATTCGACAACGGTTGTTTGTGTTAGGTGAGTTCCAGTGCATGGTTAACAAATATACTAGTGCAATAAAACGAGAATATGCAGAGCACGAGGGCAAAAAGGCAAAATACAAGGCTAGACTGACTGTTATGTGGAGTATAAGAGTTGACCGATAATGAGGGCAAAACCAAAAAAAAAAGGAAAGAAAGAATATATAAATGTCTAGGAGAGCCAGAATCAGCTTTCAATCATTGGTTCAGGACCAGATGGTTCTGTGCTACTTCTATTTGCTTGATGGACGGAGTTAAACAAAATGTCCTTGATGACCTACACAGAAGAAATTTATCATTACATTTCAGCAGCCAAGTAAAGAATAATTTAATGAAGGGGAGGGGGAAAGCAAGTTACCTGTGACATCAAACCATGCACCTGCTCCACAGTTATTTTAGCACTGTCACGAGTAATTTTAGCAAGAGGAGATTCTTCCTGCAAATTATGGAAATGTCGGTGTCAGGTATGCAAGGAAAGAAAATTTATGGGAGAGCGTAAAGAACGTTAACATCAGCATTGAGTGGTATTCATAGATGATCTTAAACAAAGTTGATACAGAGCAGCTTCAAATTATCAGTCAAAGACCTACTAAAAATTTGCATTTATTGGTTTCAATTTTCTCGTCCATAAAGTTATTAAAAAAGTATACATTAAAATATTCAACAAGAATCAATTAGGAATTTATAATTAGCCATTGCAATTTGTCCCAGACTTTCGCTTGTGACAACTACTACCTTTTTTCAGTATAAAAGAAAAAAACTTTCTGAACAATGGGATTCAGTAAACGGAGAATAGTTTAGCGCTTCACTTTTTTGGCAGGAAGAATTGTCATTTAAGTAACAGTTGGCCACACCACCGCGCATATATTATATATAGTTTTGGCAGTATGAATATATTCAATGGTCATATCCATCATCATGACCAAGAGGGTAATAATATATAAAGAAATTTTACACAGTGCACGAGAATTGCTCCAACACAGGAATAACTTCCCACCACGGAAATGTGGAAATGATATGTATGTAGCCCAATGATATATCATGTAAATAATCAAACATCACATAGTATTTTCCATTTAGTGCATGTTGTATGTGGGCACAAGCCCACACATATTTGTCGAGGTTAGTAATAACAGAACAGTAAATTGGCCCAACTAAATCTATGCCTTGGAGAATCCGATATTAAAAATTAAGCAAGCACAACATCAGCAGTCTTCAGCAAAACCTAATCAGGCACCATTTGTAGTCTAGTATTCCAGTAATCCCAACGTTTAATTCTTTTACAAATGACTTGCCCAAACAGAAACAGGGTCACAGTGGGGACAATTGACAACCCCAGTCGGTAATGCATTTTCAATATTTCCAATGATTTTTTGTTGTTGTAAAACATCACATTTAAAGGGAAAAGTAAGGATTAAAATAAGACCGATTGTGATTCTGTTTTCTTTAGCTATAGCATAGCCAAAGCAAAACAGGGTCCCAGTGGCAACAAGCTCATTCTGAAATGCAATATCCAGTTTACAATAATACTTGTTGTGAAAACAACACATTCGAAGGGAAAAGTAAAGATCATGTACAAAAAACCAGTTGTGATACTGTTTTCTTTAGTTTTGGAGTATGGGAAGGAAAATTGACAAAGGAGTGATATAGGTTAATGGGGTTGAAGATTCCTCTTGCAAACAAAAAGTGAAAAATACAACGAAATATAAAGATGCCAAAGCAGAAGTAAGTCCACAAGTTCAACCATCCAACATCTAGGTCATGATTAATTGTTGTAATAAAATTGATTGATGAAAGACAGTATCAAATAACTTTAACAGCTAAGTTGGGCAATGTCTAACAGACAGTCATTATGAATAAAGTAAACTAATTACAAGTATGACACTTCCAAACCCCTTAAAAAGAATAAACCAACAGATTCATGATTATTTTAGCAGATGGTAATGAATTAAAATGAATTAGGATGTTCTATATTATTGGTATCTAAATTCCCAACCAGTTATGCTAAGTATGAAGGATCCAATAAAGCTATATCAATTTTAACACTGACATAGCTCATAATTCTTGTCAATTATATTAATTGTATTTTTTTTTTCAATGAAAAAAAAAGGATGTGGATACGGGAATTACTACCACCATTTAGGACTTTTTTGTTTTAAAATTTAAGCAAAATTAATTTGAATTGTTGAACATGATTAGGATGTGTGTCCACCGTAATATATTTATATTGGAAGCTTTTTAAAAGGAAAGAGTTAGAATAAGTTCTCCAACACCAAAGCTGGCAGGGCAATTAATCATTTATGCAAAGCTAATAAAACCCAAAATAATAAAAAGTGAAAAAGGATGTAAGGTAATAAACACTCTTGCAGGCATGAACATCATTGTGGTGCCGCTTGTGGTCTCAGCACACCTTGTGGTGCCTCTCATAGCACCTACCCTTTCCTATTTCTAGGTTATTTTCTTGGGTTGGGTTCCATGACCTGATTTTAAGACCCAGAATTTAAGCCCATTTTTTCTTCAAAGCCCAATTACTTAACCCAGCTCACCCCATTGCCTAAAAACCATCAAGTAACCCCACACAAATCAATGCCTAAAAACTGCTTAGTCATGACTGCCTCTCTTCTATAAATAAAAAATGTTGCGCATACTGCTGTCCATTGGCCAAAATATGCTGCCAATGCTACTCTCCCTTTACCAAAAAACAAAGAATTTTGCTCTCCCTTTGGCTATTTAATATCTCTTCTACTCACTCCCATTCCATTCCATCTTTCTCCCTCTTTTTTTATTACCAGTGAACTGCAGCATACCGCTCTGCTCTTCCTTTACAATGAACCAAATTGCCTCTCAGCAAATTATTACTCATCCTTGTCAGATATTTTTCCCCAATCATTGAAAAGACTTCAAGCACCTCTGTACCCATGGCTCCAAAAAATGATCCGAAAAATAGGAATGATACAGCTTGGAAGCATAGTAATTCAGTTGGTGGGGATACTAGGAAACCTCAATTCAAATACTTTTAGAAGGTAATAAAAACAAGAGTTTATCAGTTGAAGCATCACTTGGCTGGTACTCACAAGGATATTGTAGCATGCAAGGGTGTTATAGATGAAGTCAAGAAGGAGTTGTGAAATTGTTGTTGGTTTGCAACAAAATTTGTTCAAGAAACCAAGCCTTAATAAAGTGGGGGAAAGTGCAGACGCTGGTGAGAAAAGAAAAAACAACAAAACATTTGATGCTGACAGTCCTAGAAATAATTTTAAGTAGCTAGCACAGCAGCCACCGTCAACACCGTGTTTAAGGTGTGAGAGAGGAAGCATGTAAAGAAATTACTAGGTTTGTCTACAACAATGATATACCTTTCAATGTGCCAAAGAGTGAACAATTTCGTGCTATGTTTGATTTCGCTTTAAGGCATGGCCTTGGATTTATACCTCCACCCTATCATGAGATTAGAGTCCAATATTTGAAAGTAAAAAATACAGCACTTGCTTTACAAGCACAAAAGGGATGAACAGAAGAAAACAAAATGCATGATTATAATTGATGGCTGGGATGATAAGAAAAGAAGGACAATGATAAACTTCCTAGTGAACAGGCCAAAGGGTATTGTGTTCCTTCCTAAGGTCCATAGATACAATGCTATATCCAAAAAAAATGAAAAAGTCTAAGATGATGGATACCATTGTTGGAGAGGAAGGGGAAGACATTGTTGTTCAGGTTGTGAAAGATAATGCAGCAAATTACAAAGTTGCTGGTCAAATGTAGATGACAAAGAGTAAAAGCCGATTTTTGGACACCCTGTGCTACATTTTGTATCGACTTGATGTTAGAGGATTGTGAGAAGATTCCAATTCATGAAGACACAATTCCAAGAAGGTAAAAAGATTTTGACATTTATCTATTCAAGAAGTTCTCTAATTTCTCTACCGCTACATTTCATGAAAGGAAGAGACTAGGTGAGGATGGGTATTACTCGCTTTGCCACTTCTTAGTTGACATTAGGGTTCCTTCATGACAAGGAGAGAGCTTTAATTATAATGTTATTAGTAATGAATGAAAGTCTAGTAGGTTTGCAAAAACAAAGGATGAAAAAACAGTTGAGGATGTAGTTTTGGATAAGGATTTTTGGAAGAATATCATAACTTGTTTGAAGGGTGCGTTGCCTTAATTGAAGTGCTTCAATTGGTTGATTAAGATAAAAATCAGGTCATGGTATTCATTTATGAAGCCATGTACCAAGCTAAGGAGAAGATACATAAGTCTTTCGTTATTGTCTAAAAAACGTATCCAATCTAACTGTCTAATATTTATTTATCAAGTTAGTGATTTTCAAACTGAAACAGAAAAATAACTCAATGTAATATATTTTGGTTAGTTATTTGCCTTTGTGGAACATCATTGTTAAAAGGTGGGACAAGTAACTTCATAGGCCTTTGCATGTTGCAAGTTATTTCCTTAACCCTAAAATGCATTATAGCTCCAATTTAAATCTGGTTTGGAAGTGAAACAAAACAAGGTCCAACGGGACATCTAACAAGCAAGGATGGTGTAGGATGAGGATGAAATAACTTTGATTGATGTTCAAACTGACAATTTTTGGCTGTTCCTTATCTTCTAGGTCAATTAACTTAAAGACTCCAAAATATTGATGGAAGTCTTAAGGTGATGAGCATCCAAAACTCCAAAATTTGTCATTCATGTATATAGTTCAATATGTAGCTGCTCCATATGTGAGCTTAACTGGAGTTCCTTTGAGATGATAAGTTAATATTAAAGAAGATATATCTATGGCAGTTGAATCGTGAATCATATCGTGTATCGGAGAGCTTAATTATCGTATCGTGAATCGTATGATTCATAAACATTTTGAGAGTCATTTTTTTATTTTTTTGGGTGCACTGACAGTATCGAGAGTCACTTTTCTTTGGGTGCAGTAGTAGCTTTACTGGAAGTTACCATGTACTATCTGGGTTTTAAAATGTTTTAAATAAATGGGCTAAAATTTAGGTTAAAAACAAGCACAATTCCAACCCACTTAAAACCATGGGGTTTTCTCTCTTTACTCACATATGCACATGAGGCTAGCTTTGAGGCTGTGCCACCGCCAGGTACGTTGATGTAGTGAGAGTTGCCTCTGCAAGTCGCGCTGCGCATTCCTGCCGTGAGTCTCCGCCAAAAGAGACCTCTCTATCACGAGGTTTGTTCTCCTCCATCGTTGGAAGGGATTGCTCGCGAGGCAGCAAGAGGGACCACGTCAAGAGGAAATAGGCTAAAGCAAAGCATAATGAATGATGTTTTCATTATGGCTAATTCAAAATTAGCTAAGAAGCAAACAAGAAAACCAGTTCAAATTAATATTGTTGATTGTTTATCTAATGACGAGTGAATTATAGAAGATTAGCATGAGCAGAATGAAGCATCAGGTTTGGATGCAGACAACTTAGATTTGGATGAAAACTTGGATCCAGTCCAAGTTGAGGAGAATGAAATTCTACATCCGCATGATTTAGACATTACTGATTTGAATGGAGGAGATTGAAATGGAAATGATGGCCTTAAAGGTCTTCGGAGATTATGCTTTTAGCTTACAAGGTTATTTGCTTTAGATAAATAATTTTGTAACTAAGATAGAATTCCTATTTGGAAATAGGATGGAGCTATTGCTTTTCTATTTTGTAACTAGTAAGGAGTTACTGGTATGTAACAAGAATGTGGTGTTTACAACTATTAATTTACTATTTTATATGTTTATTATATTTTTTGTTGGCCATTTTGAACTGAAGTTCAATTATTAGTTTCGAGTGAGACATAATAATTTTGTGTGTGCATATATGAATTCCACAAATTTAGTAAGATCTTGCTATCCTTGTTACATTATACCGATTTACAATCCATACTTCCTTTTATAATCTTGGGTGAAATCTCAATTTTGACTACCTAGCAAACAACTCTTCTCTTGAATGTATATAGGTGTCAAAATGGACAGTCCAACCAAACCCCACCAGGCCAATGAGTCAAAAATGGGTCAGCCCCAGACTCAGCAAAGCTGTATGTTGGGCAATTCTGTATGTTAATCATTTCAGTAAGTGCCAACACATATAATTACGATCTTAGAGGAAAACTATTTGGAATTAGGGACCTAATTTTGTGACATGGCAATGTGGCATCGTTGGTGAATGAAATTGGAAGCAGTTTAGAAACTCATTAGCAAAAGTATTACAGTTAGTGTGGTTAATTATCCAGTATTTGTCTCAAATTTTCTTCCCTACGGTTTAAAGACTGATAAATGAAAAAGCATGTTGTGGTACACTATACTCTAACAGCTAACCGTTAGAAACAAGCTTTAAATTTCAACAAGTAGACTCATCAAATTTGCATAAAGCATGAATTAGATGGGAGATAATCACCCAGAAAGAATTTCATCATTAAAAAGAGACTGTTATGAAAATTTTCAATGATCCAAATGAAACCTCAATACAATGATACAAAACTTCTAATAAATGGATGAAAATTTTGTAACTACTCACCTCTTTCTTTCTAGGTGTCGGTGCTATTAGTGGCCCAAAGCGTGAGTGTGCCAACTGATTCTCCGCTTGTTCTAGCTTTTCAGCTGCAACAGGAATATCCCAACTTAGACACTCATACTTTCAGAACATAGCACTATCAAATACACAACATTTTAAAAAGAACTGCAGAACCATTCTAGTCCACAATAAATAAAAATCAAATATACATACATACATATATATGTATATACTGCAGCAAAAATAGTACCTAAATCAGAGATTTGTCCAGCAACATAATCTCCATTACCCAACAGAGGAGAAGACGACAGTGTATTCACCCAATACTTGTTCCACAGAAGATCCAAGAGATGTGAATCAAGAGATGACTTAAAGTAAGTGATATCCAAGGCATAATACTGCAAAGCACACAAATGAAATTGAACAAAAACTAAAAAAAGGAAAGGTGATTATAAATAAAAATTGGCCAACAGCAGAAAAAGAAGAGAGACCTGTTTACAGTGGACACCAAAGTCCTCAATCTTATTGAGAGGGATAGTTTGATACTCAGAAATAGGCTCATCCGGAGGCTTATACCCATCGGGGTAAGTCCTAAAAGCCCCAATCTCAACCTTCCCAGCCGAAACAGTCCTCGTGGGATCAATCACAACCGCCAGAAACGGCTCCTGAAACTGCTGATTCAGCATCTGCGTCGAAACATCGATCCCCGACAGCCAGCACCCATACCCAGGATGAGAGTGATACCATCCCACAACATTTTCCAACCTTCCAGCCTGCCAAAGGAAAAAGTTTAATCAAAATAAATTCGAATTAGGGTTAGTGCTAGGGTTTAGGCGAAGGAACCTGTTTGTTTGTCTGGGAATAATCGACCATATACTCGTAAGCATCTGCCTGAGCATTAACGCGCGTTTCCGTGCCTTCAACGGGAAGAGCGAAGGCGTCCATGACGATGATGGCATCGGCATCGGTCTTTCCCTGCATGAGGCCCATGACCTCGATAGTTCCGCCGGAGCGTGCGTGGACGACCATCTTGAGTAGCGCGAGTGCGGAGATCTTGACGCGCTTGAAGTAGTGAGGGTCATTGGCCCAGGGCTTGTCGCGCTGGAACTCATTCTGCCCGGCCTCGTCGTAGTAGAATATAGAATCGTCGGCGTTGGTGGCGGTCGCGGCGGAGGAGGATGAGGCGGCTCCCGGAGTGTCCATGGGGATGATGTTGTTCTCGAGTTCCCATGTTTTTTGCGCAATCGCCATTGAAGACGACAACCCTTCCATTTCTTTGCCTTGCGTTGGACCAAACCGCTTTTCTTCTCTCTTCACTATCGCACTCTCTTTTGCTGTCACTCTACTCTCCAGTTTACGCTCTCATTGGAATTAGCATTTAGCATGTATTGCTTTCTTCTTTTTTTAACATATTATAAGCAATTGGAATCGTGTGATGCACTCGATTTTATTATTAAACTTTTAATTAGTTTCTATCAAATTATTAGTTATTTATCTAAATGTTTTCACTATTTTTATAACGTGTAAAATGAATTTTTATTTTTAAATCGGTTAAACATGTCTCTTCTCTTTGAATTTTTCATTAAAATTGTTTTTCGTAATTTCAAAAATATATATTACTTTAATCCCTGCGTTATATAAAAAAATATAAAGTATAATGGTGTTAAAAGTTTTTTTCTCACTGTATAATTTTTCTATAATGACCTAACCGTTGGAGTGTTAGACCGACTCCCTCCAATCTGGTGGTAGGACAAATGAATAAAGACTTGGAGATTAAGACAAATATTTGAAGTTATCGCTAGTCCAAAAACAACAGTCACGCCTTCAGCTTTAAATAATTATGGTAATAATTAAAATATGCGCCTCATTCTTTCTTTTTTTTCTTTTAAACCAATTTTATGTCTGAAGAAGTTTGGACGT
The DNA here is from genome assembly GCA_027742785.1 of Vigna reflexopilosa. Classification (NCBI taxonomy): domain Eukaryota; kingdom Viridiplantae; phylum Streptophyta; class Magnoliopsida; order Fabales; family Fabaceae; genus Vigna; species Vigna reflexopilosa. Next base: position 6,425,652 of record CM050918.1, on the reverse strand, counting down.
AGTATTTGTTAGTTAGAAGTTAAAAAGTAATTTATTTTTTCTTTTAAATTAATATAATACATTGAATTTTGTAGAGTTTTGACGTATTATTTTTTAGTCAGAAGTCAAAGAGTTACTTCTTTTTAATTCTTTTTTTTTTCAACCACCGATAATATGAATTCTGTGTATTATTTGTCCACCAAAAGTTTCTCATTTATTTTATCTTAGCATGCGAGATCTTCTTTTCTTCTCAAATTTTTCTCGAACGACGTTTAACAATTATCACATATAATTTTTCTTTCATTTGATACAAACACATGTTAATTAACTACTATATATGATTTTCGTTTGTTTTGACAGATTATTTTTGTGTTCTTGTCCTTCATAGGCGCATTATGTTTTTTCTCTATCACTCGTGGAAACACTTTATTCATACGAACCCACCCTTTGAAGGTTAGTTTTCATTTTTTTTGTTGAACTTATTTGTTGTTGTTATTTGATTAAACTTGTTTGTTGTTTGATTGAACTTTTTTGTGGTTGTTATTTAGTTGAACTTGTTTGTTGTTTGTTATTGTGGTTTGTTGTTGATACTATACTACGTTCATAGTTCATGTTTTATAAAATACAAAAAATTAAAATTTATTGTTTTTCTGTTTTTCAGATCTTGTAGAGTGAGAAAAAAGATCACAATTAATTAAAAAAACAAAAAAATTGTTTAATGTAAAATATTGGTTAATTTCGACGTCAATTTGATTAACATCGAATTTTTTAAATTCAACGTCAATTTAACGTCTTCCGATATGACGTCGACCTCGAATTCGACGTGAAAGACCAAAAAACAACAACATTATACGGTATTTTTGTACTAGTGTATAAACATCAAACACATTCCTAGAGAGAAGAACACTCAAAAGCTAAAAAAAAATTCCTCAACTTATAGGTGGTCATAATAATAATGGTGGTTATAAGAATGATTATGTCAATTGTTAGAAAGGTTAACAAATATTTATTATCAAGGAAGAAGTGAAAAAGAGTTTGAATTAAATTACACTAGGAAGAGCTATAAGAGTAAAAAGAGGAGACAGAAAGAAAGTGATAAAGAGGTTGATGGAACAAATAAGAATGGAATGGAAAGAAGAATACATAAATGAGAATTGAAAGAAAGATATTTTGTTTTAACATATATGAGATTTGATTTAGGAGAATATTAAACATCGTCACCAACTCTTGTCTACTCACGACTGTCTCCACCACTACTAGAAATTTGATAGCAATGAAGAGAGAATTATAAAAATAAATAAAAAAGAAACTTTAATACGGTTAACTATGTTTATCGGTCGATAAAATTTTACATTTTTTTATAAAATATAAAATGTAAAATTATACATATTTTGAAATTGAAATAAAATACAATTTGAATAAATAATTTGAGAAAAAAAAAACATATTTAATCTATTTTTAAATTATAGATGTGTAAAATAAATTTTCAACTTTTTCTCATAAAGTTACCATGATTGATTCAATTACGTTTCATAAATAAAAATATTTTTAATAATCACATTATAATATTGTTCATCTTTAATAGAATTAATTGGGTTAATTTAAGTTATTTAGGCCAAATTCTTTTTGACAAAGTAATTAAAGTATAAATTATATTTGTTGAATTACATACTAAGTTTTATTTAGATTCTATGAAACGAAATATAGGAGAGAAAAATGAAAGAAAAAAAATAAACAAAAAAAAAGTGAAGTTATTGTGAATTAGACTACACAAAGAAAAGAATAAAAAAATATGAATGCTTATGTGTTTTAAAATGGTAATAGCTAAGAATTAATGCTTTTATACTTAATTAAAATATTATTTTAATTTTAAAATAAAAAAAAGGATTATAATTTTTTAAATGATGGGTAACAGTGTGTGTAGGTGCATAACTAATTATTTTTACATAAGTTTCAACTTAATAATTACATAAATATATAGTTTAATCACATTGGGCAAATATTTACATTGTGTTGGTTAAATTGATAAAAGTTAAATTAATCAATTTTATCTTGTAAAAGTAGATTCATCAGTTTATTTTCAACTCATGAAAGTCAGAAATGTATATGTCATTAATTATGAGTATGATTAAATCATTTAAGTTAATTAATATAAGTTTTAGCACACATTTAATGATTATCATTATCAAATAATCTATGATATACAACATTTCTTTTTTTAATTGCTTTTTTCTTAAAATAATCAATCACACAATAGAGTAAATGGTATTTTCTTTTTTGTATTTTAGTGTACATGGTGAACTACAAATAAATGGTAAGTTAGTTGTACATTCTCTAAGGTTTAGTTGGATAATATCCATCAAAGTTTATACCATGAGATAAGCAATTAGATAAATGTAAGTTCACTACTATTTTCCTATGTAATTAGCACATTATTTAAGGAATATCTACCACATTTGGTAATTTTACTTTTTTTAAAAAAATTGATATAATCACTTTTAACTAATTTTAGCTAAACTTCAAAAGTTAATCCACCAAAAAGTATGTATTGGATGAGCATCTAAAATCCAATCAGAATCACCGTAGCATCCACTATTAAAAAAAAAGAAAAAAAGCCTTAATGCACTCCTTTATCCACTTCCCTTTTGTCCAACAAATATAAAAAAATTTCCAAAAGGTATTATGGTTCCAGAAATATGTTCCAGAACCCTAATTCCATTTTTCATTTTTTATATTCTGCATTAAATATTACAAAAAATATTTCCAAATCTAAAAATATTTTCCAAACATTTAATTCAAAAGATAATAAAATAAAAAAGTGTAAAAATTTTTAGTATATTTTTAACCAAAGATAATTTGGGAATTGTAGCTTTTATGAGATGCGAGAAGAAAAAAGTGAGATGCAGGAAATAGCAGCCCACAATACATCACTAAAAGCAAATGAAGACAAAATATTCTTTATATGTCTTACGTAGTCATTTAAAAATAAGTTATCATGCAAAATATTCTCATTGAATTTTCTGAAAATCGAACTTATTATTAGTCGTTGACATAAAATACTCTGTATCAGTGCAAATAAACAATTTCCCTTTCCTTCTCGTAACAAAGAAAAGAAATCACATACAATTTTCTTACTTTCTTTTTATCCAACCTCCCTTCTTACCTTCTGTGGATTCAAACGATTGGTGCAAATGCCTTTAATGAAACTCAAACTAATTCGAGCACTATATTGTTGCTAAATATTATGATTCACGGAAGGGGCGTCAAAAAGGCATGCCTGAGTGAGTGTAAAGTTCAAGAGATTCGTTAACCAGGGTTAAAAAGTGTCGCTATTTAACCATTTATACAGCAAATACATTCCAATTCCAGAACCAGATTTCCGTGAACGTAATAATCACCCCAAAAAACAGACAAGAAAGAACAGATTAAAGAAAAAATAAACCTGTCTAAGTAGACGTATATATTCTTGAATATAATTAAGCTCACAACAAATGTCCTGCATAATCCCTACTTTCTAAGCTAACGGTAACTTACAATTTAAGATACAAAATACAACAATGGGCATCATTTGACACCCCTGTTCCTGCTCCTTCTGCTGTTATATGTGGCGGTCACTCTTCTTCCCTTTTGCTTAGCAATGCTAGTTGGTGTGGCTGGCAAACCTGATTCGACAATCGGCTGGGAAGTATCTTGATGAACCTCGTACACGCTGGAACTGTTCTGCGAACCAGAGGCAACACCATCGGCGTCCCCAATTACATCAGGCACGTCCATTGATTCACTCAATGTCTTGCAAGCCTCTTGCTCAAGAACAACCTGAGCTGTCCTTTCCTGACTTGAATCATTTGTATTGAGTTCCTTGTCCTCCAATTTTTTTGTGTTCTGTCCAATAACCTGAGCTGCATTGAAACTAGCAAACAGGAAAATGACAGAATTAATTTAGATTTACTAATTTTGATAATTGTAATAATAAGAAACGAAGACCAGCATTTCTTTTCCCAGACAGGTGGGGAAAAAGTCAGTTGATGTTCCCACATATTTCAAGTCAATTACAAAAATTGTTCATTCTAAATTTCGCAATCGAATAAGGTTGGCAACAGAGAATCGAAGCTTCTTGGAAATTTGAACTTAGTACTGAGTAAAAGTATAATTTAACCCACAATTTTACATTCCACTGATCAACTAAAAGTAAAAGGCACTAGGTTATATATAAATAGGTTTTCCTTTAAGAAAGTTCAACATCAAAGAAAAGCCTGTGAACCATAAATTCACCTTGGCTCTGAAGAGGGGAACCCATTTGCCAATTCATCTTCTGCTCCAACCTTCTCTTTGATTACTAAGTGGTTACTATCTTGTAATCTAGAATTTGTAGCTGCATTTAAATAAAGGATCAGCATATAAGATGAATACAAAATTGAGAATATTGAATAAAATATTAAACTCCAGATCACAAAGGAGATATCATAATCGAACAAAAGGAAAACATCATGATCTACAAAACCAAGCAAGGTCTTGTAGACTACCACCCTGATCTATGTACATACATCCTCATGAAAATGAATAACATAAATGCATAGCATACCCTAGCTAAATGAGAACTCAGAAGGGTTGCAAAGCTGAACCCTTAGCACTGTGCAATGGTTCATGGTACACTGCTAAACACTAATGCGTCTCGCAAATAGCATTTTAACAAGTGTGACTACAAGTTGTCAGATAACATATTAAATCAACTGAGCACGTTTTCTAATCATAAGACAGCCAAAGGGACTGATTCATACCTTCTTTAGTTTCTTCAACTGAGTCTAGCTGATGACCTGGCCTATTTGTGTCGTTGATGCCATTGACTTTAATCAGTCCGTCACCCCTGTTTAACATTCAAAGAAAAGCTACGATTAGAATACAAATAATATACAGGACCAGAATTCATATAAAAAGCTTGTCTAGATCTATGCACATGGGACTCTTGGTAACATAAGTATTGACAGGATTAAACTCAACATAGTTTGTCACTGTTATTGTCATTTTGCAAGGGGTACGGTGTCTAGACTTGCAAAATTTCTAGGTTGGTCAACAATAAGAAAGAGCGTTGACAAATATAATCAAATGCAATCAAATGCCCGGAACGTCAAAGAGCTCTTTAGTCAAGAGCGTCATCAGTTTCAAACAGTGTCGCACACTAAGGGTAATGTTTGCAATTAAGAAAAGCTAAACATTCCAAATATCAGCCTAAAGAAAATGTCAAAAAGTTGGTGAACATATCAAACAATTTAAGGACCTTAAATGCCTCATAAGACAGTTGGAGATGGGAAGCGATAATAAGGTACTGTTAGAAAGTAAATGAGAACAAAACTTAACCTGAATAAACAGACAAACACAACTTCATTCATAAGTGATACGATAGATATACTCAAACCTGTACATATCACTTGAGGACCCATCTTGTAGTCCCGAAGTAGTTATTTCTCTGCTGTCATCTTGCGTACCTATGTGGCATGGATTTCCATAAGCAAAGTAAAATTTCTACTGAGAGATGGGGGAATACAACTATTGTACAATGCATGAAAAAGAATATCTGCCAGTCGGGTTGTATTAACAGAAAGAACAATAACAGATTGATACGTGTAAGTAATTAAATCACACTTCTCAGATCTAAAATAATAACAATTAGAGAACAATGTTTGTGTCAAATTGCCGAATTATAACTCTCATGAATATATCAAAAGCAAAAGCATTGATAATCAATGTCCTTGATTTTAACACAAATTTGACTAACAGAATAGATCTGTAATAGTCGGCAGTTTACCTTTTGTCTGCTGAACAGCAACAGAGACCTGAAAAAAAGAAAATCGTGTTAGCATAAAATAGAGCTTAACTTTAAAAAATCTTCAATGTATTAAAAGGAGGGGGTGTGTTATATAAACTCCAACGCAAATGTGCACCTGATTCTGTTCAAAATCAATGTTAACCGGATAAGACAGCACAGATTCAGGTTTGGACCCGTCCTGTTTACTCTCCAAATCTGAAGGGAAATGAAGTTAAATTAGTAAAGCACGAACATACTTTATATGTTTTAAGGAATAAATATGTTTTACCAATAAAACAATTTATTATCAGTATAAACCAACAGGCTTGCTACAACAGCAGAATCATACCTGGAGAGACCTGAGAACCAAATCCTCTGGCCAAGTTAGCAGATGCATCCACTAAATTTGTAGAATTATGTACTCTCTCTGATAAACTAGCTCCAATGTTTTCAATAGCTGAAGAGTCTACATTATTTTTATTCTCCATGCCAAGTGTGGACCAATCAATTTTTGAGGAGGGAAGTGTCCTAAGTAAATCCTCTGTTGCCCTGAATCTTACTCTTCGAATTTCATCCTGAATACTCCATGAACCAGTAGCAGCAGAATCCCTTTTCAACTGCATTTCAGCATCAGCCCAAACCAAAATCCATAAGCACAACATTTTAACCATATAACTTAATCTATCCAAATGACGAACCAGGAATGATTGATAGAAGTAATTACGTGAGGTACACCAAATGTTTAAAGCCCTATACCGTTGACTAACTCTTATATTTCCTTAAATTTAGGTCAGGTTTTTTCCATTTAACCAATCAATTGTCAATTAACTTAACAGATTTAATGCCTAATATAGGAAAGCTTATTAGCACCAATTCAACCTTCCAAGTTTTTCTTCCCTATCAAATAATCTTATTATATGTGGAACTTTTTCTTATACAAGCAAACTTAGCATGTTTGGTCCTTTTGTGAAAGAGAGAATTAATGGCAATATGAAATGCTCTGCATGGTTCTCACATATAAGGTGCATTTGAGAATTTTCTTCAAACTAAAGCTTTTTGAGGAGTTATTTAAGCCATATGAGCTCACAAGGGACTAATGTCATTGCCCTGTATCCTAACTGTACACTTGATCTTATCACAAACATTATTTTTGCACTTTTCCACGATATTAAATTTAGTACTTGGTGACCCTGTACAGTCAGCATCAGAATACCCAACCGTGAGTATTTCCCTTATCTTCATAAATAGGCCTTTTGCAGGAGGGTAATTAATATACTTTAAGATTCATACAGCTGCATAAAAATTCTAGGAAAAGGGAGAGAGAAAACAATATTTTACTGATTATTGTCATGATAATTACATTCTCAACTCCTCTATTTGTAGCAATCACACTCTTAAAAAAAAAGGTAATAAAAATCTACTAAAATGAATGTGTAGATTCTAGGGATATTAGGATATTTGTATTCCAATAATCCCTTATGTACAATACTTCCCCTTAATTTGATAAATGAATATCAATCATTCCCAATTATAAGATCTCAAGATATGCTTTGAGGAAGCCCCTCAACGAAGATGTTTGCTAATTGAAGTGTTATGGGGCCATGAGTTGTGAATACCAAACCTCCATCAAAATTATCTTTGATGAAGTGCCTATCAGTTTCAATGTTTGGTCCTATCATATTATATCAGACTATGAACAATGTTCATGGCTGACTTATTATCACAATACAATTGCATGAGTGTCAACTTTTATTTTAAGGTAATCTAATATGATCTTTATCGAATGTCCTTCATACATACCTTGAGCAACGACTCAAAATTCAACTTTTGCACTGCAATGTCTGTCATGTTTTTAACTTCTCCAAGTTACCAAACTTACACCTAGAAACATTCAATACCCAGACATAGATTTTTTGTCAATAATGGAACCTACATAGTGTCTCTTTGCCTGAATAGTAGTCTCTTTCCTGGGCTTGACTTAAGTACTAAAGAATATTTTCTACTGATTGTATGTGTTTCTCTTTAATCATGCATAGACTAACTAACCACACTAAGTACGTATGCGATATCAAGTCTTATGTGTGATAAATAAATGAGGTTTCCACCAATCTCCAATATTGGCCTTTTTTTATCTTGCTATAGGAGAGTTCTCTTTGCTTCCAATTTTATGATTTTGTTCAATAGGAGCTTCTAAGAGTCTACATCCCAACTTACTTGTTTCTTCAAAGAGATCAATAACATTTTCTTTGGGAGACGAAAATCCCCCTTCTTGAATAAGCAGCCTTCATTCCAAAAAAATACTTAAGTTCTCTTAGATCTTTCAACTCAAATCGGGGCCAATTTTTCCTTTGAACTCAAATTCTCTATTTCATTATTTCCTGTAATAATCATGTCATCCACATAGACCAACGATAAGTTTACCTATATTGGAGTGTTTTATGAATAAAGTAATCGTTGGCTTTGTTTATATCTAAGAAAACCATTGCTTTTGTAAATCTCTCAAACCATGCTCCTAGATATTGTTTAAGACCATATAAGGCCTTTTAAGGAGGCAAACCTTGTTTCTTCCATTATGAGTTTCAAATCCGGGTGGAATGTCCATGTACACTTATTGTAAAGCTCCATGAAGAAAATAATTATTTACAACCAACTGGTACAAGTCCCATCCAAAATGAGTTGATAAAACAATAACAAGTTGAATTGTATTCACCTTTGCTATAGAAGATAAATCTCCTCAATCAAAATTTATATGTTCGAGAGTACCCCTTAGTAACCAATCCAGCTTTATACCTGTCAACTGACCTATCTACCTTATGTTTTATTATAAATATCCATTTGCACCCGACAGTCTTTTGGTTTTCCAGCAATCTCCCATGATAAGTTTCTTTCTAATGCATCCATCCTCTCTTATGGCATGAGTCCAATCTTCACTTCTCAAGGCTTCTTCGATTGGGTAGGAATTTGTATCATCAATGGAAGCAATAAAGCTTTGATGTCTATTAGAGAGATTCTCAATGCATATATATTAAGCAATAGGATACTTCATGGTTATCAAACTCTCGAGTTTACGTTCCCAGACATGGCTTCCTAGACTCATGGGAAGCCACCCAACAGAGATTGGGCTCCCAAAAACCATAACAAGGAGTGGGAAATAAAGGAGACAACATCAAAAAGGGAGGGCAGGCATACATAATTGTTGAAACTATGGAGGAATATAGAGGAGAAGTGATTCAACCCAATCAAGATGAAATAGAGAAAATGAGATTGTTTCTCAAAATGTTTGATAAACCAATAGGTACTTGTTCTCTATCAAGTTCATATTCAGGTGCGTTTGGAAATTCTCCTTTTGTTGTTGGACTCAATGTCTCAAAAAGATTCTATAACGAATGTTAGATAATGAACTTGGGTGCCACTAATCACATGACTCCCCTACCTAAAAATTTCTCCTCCTACACCCCTTGCCCTAGCAATAAGAAAATATTTTAAGAAAATCATGAAATACATATCATGTAATACTATTTATGATAATATTTGTAGGCTACAGAACAAGCATTCATGGAAGATGATTGGACATGTTAGATAATGGAATGACTTTATTATTTGGCAAAAAATCTTTGCCCAAAACCACAACATTAGCAACAATTTTTCCTCTTCCTCTAATTTAATAACCACCAACAATGAGTAGGACCTTCTACAACATTGTCGTCCTTCTTTTATAGTCATAAAATTATTATTTCCTTCCCTATTTAAGAAATTAGATATGGAGTGTTTTCATTGTGAAGTGTGTGAACTTGCCAAACACAATGAGCACTTCTCGCTTCAATTTAATTCATACTGATGTGTGGGGTCCCTCAAGTGTCCCTGGTGCTCATTGGTTTATTACCTTCATAGATGGTTGTACTAGGGTTACATGGGTCATCCTCAAACAAAAATCAAAAGTTAGCTTTGTTGTTCAATGATTTTTCTTAATGGAAAAAAATCAATTTGTTGTTAGCATTAAGAGGATTAGATCTAATCTAATTGTTAGAGATATTATATTTAGTTTATATTTATCTCTTATCTTTAGTTAGTTTGTTTATATTTCTTATTTGTATTTTGGGCTTAGCCCATATTTGTCATTGTACCGGCGCCCCCCCTAAAAAGTTTCTTTTTCAACCTGTGCCTTTATACTTTAATGGACAATCTCTGGTTTCTGTCTCGCATTTGTCCGGTGTTGCTGTCCACCATTGCCTGTTGCCGCTCGCCACCGTCACCGGCCGTCCACCGTCTCCGGCCACCGTTGTCGACCACTTTCGCGGCCATCGTCTTCGCCACTTGTGCCACCCCAACACCTAGTCCTACCTCTATTGCTTCCGCTATCTTCTTCTCTATTCTGAAAGGTCTCCAAGGACAGTCGGTGGTTAACACTAAGGAATTTCAACACCAAAGTTATGGGTTAAAACTATTTCACCAGCCCTTTGTCAAATTTGTTTTTTGGATGCTTTGATGAATAAGAGCTCATTATGATCTTCCACTTTCACGGTCTGTAATCGGCGCGCCGTCATTTCCGCCGTTCGTCGTGAGGGGGAGTATGTTTCCAGCCAGGTTTCAGTTTTCAGGTTTCAGGCTTTTAGACTCCACTAGTCAATGATGGCAGTCCTTGCAGTTTTGTCGCTTCTAGCCACTACAGGCCCCATCAGTCAGTGATGGCAGTCCCTGTAGTTTTGTCGCTTCTAGCCACGATAGGCCCTATCAGTCAAATTGAGATTATTTATTCCAAGCTTGGTTCATACAATTTGTATGCTCCAGCTTGAGGGGGAGTGTTAGAGATATTATATTTAGTTTATATTTATCTCTTATCTTTAGTTAGTTTATTTATATTTCTTATTTGGATTTTGGGCTTAGCCCATATTTCTTCTATTATAAATAGAGAACCCTATGTGTATATTCAACACAAGGGAGTTTTCACTATATACAAATATTAAAGTCACCCCCCTTCTTTTTTTAAAATTAAAAAAAAAGAAAAAATTCGAATAAATAAACTCAATTTGAAATATATGATTTGTCTTCAAGAGTGTGCGGCAAACAGATGCGCAATCACATGTCGACGAATAACTAACAGCAATTTATGAATATTAGTAGAAAACTGCGAAACTTCAAATAGCACCATGAAACTTCAAGTAGGATGACTTTGACAAAGGAGGACAATGACAACCTCCAGGGACTGGATTGCCATCAAGTAAGGATGGAGCTTGCATCAAAACTACAAGGACTGCCATCACTGACTGATGGGACCTATAGTGGCTAGAAGCGACAAAACTACAGGGACTGCCATCACTGACTAATGGGGCCTGTAGTGGCTAGAAGCGACAAAACTACAGGGACTGCCATCACTGACTGATGGGACCTGTAGTGGCTAGAAGCGACAAAACTGCAAGGACTGTCATCATTGACTAGTGGAGTCTAAAAGCCTGAAACCTGAAAACTGAAACCTGGCTGGAAACATACTCCTCCTCACGACGAACGGCGGAAATGACGCGCGTCGATTACAGACCATGAAAGTGGAAGATCATAATGAGCTCTTATTCATCAAAGCATCCAAAAAACAAATATGACAAATTTGACAAAGGGCTGGTGAAATTGTTTTAACCCATAACTTTGGTGTTGAAATTCCTTAGTGTTAACCATCGACTGTCCTTGGAGACCTTTCAGAATAGAGAAGAAGATAGCGGAAGCAATAGAGGTAGGACTAGGTGTTGGTGCATCGGTGGCACAAGTGGCGGAGACGATGGGCGGAGATGGTGGCGGCGGCAGACGGCCGGTGACGGTGGCCGGCAGGTGGCGGCTGGTGGCGAGCGGCAACGGGTAGTGGCAGACAACAACACTGGACAAATGCGAGACAGAAACCAGAGATTGCCCATTAAAGTATAAAGGCATAGGTTGAAAAAGAGACTTTTTAGGGGGGGCCGCCGATGACAGCGGCCACCGGCGGCAACAAAGACAAAGTAGAAAAGGATCAGAAAACCTGCTCTGATACCAAGTTGAATATAGTGAAAACTCCCTTGTGTTGAATATACACATAGGGTCCTCTATTTATAATAGAAGAAATATAAACTAAATACAATATCTCTAAAACTAATAATGCCAAAGATTATTTTAATCATGACTTAATTCCTTTTGTAGTAAGCAGGGTATCATTCATGAATCATCTTGTGTCAAAACACCTGAACAAAGCAGTGTTACTAGTGGATTGGCCTGTCACACACCATTTGATAAAGTGTTCATATGTTGGAGATAGATCAACCAGTAGCGTAAGAGAAACATGTGACTCAATAGTAGTTGTCCATGCAATATTGGGTGAACAGGTTTACCATCCAACCATCAATGGTATGTCCAATGAGGTGACAATGTTCACATTTTAAAAAATTTCTAGAATTACATGTACGTCCACAGTTATTACTTTGCAGTATAAAAGAAGAGTTTTCCCCTACAGACAAAGTGTGTGTCTCCATGTTTATTTTCTAAGGAATATGGAGGAGCACAGATGATGTGGAAATCGATGTGGTTTACTGATGATTCCAAATTTGATCACAGGTAGCAACATACTCTTGTGGCAAGCAATACAAACCCAAGGTCATAAAAAATACTACACATTTGCAACTGGTGGAAGGAGCTCGTTTGTTACAGATATTATATTTAATTTATCTTTTTTTTATTAGTGAAATCTCCTTTGTATAGAATATACACATAGGGTTCTCTATTTATAATAGAGAAAATATGGACTAAGCCCAAAATACAAATAAGAAATATAAACAAATTAACTAAAGATAAGAGATAAATATAAACTAAATATAATATATCTAACATCGTTAAAGTAATGTATGGCAGCATTAAGTAACCCAAGATAAGTAGGCACAGGCCCCTCAAATTATCGTGGACAAACAAGTGTTAAGATCTTGACACACATCATCCAAATGTTGCGTCATTGGTATTAAGAACAAGGGTCTCACTCCAAGCTTACTCACACGTCTACTTATGGAGAAAAAGAAAATAGGCTTAAGTAAGGTGTGAAAAGTTAATAACACTGCATAGTTAAGATCAATCTTTATCCATTATTCATGTTGCTTTGTTGGAATAAATGCAATAGTTATAGTAAGATGAGATTTGTAGCCCAAACTACCTAACCATAACTCGATTTTGGAAACCCAAGGGGAATAGTTAGACCCATCTGTCTTCTCAATTCTAACAATACATTAAGCAAAGATGGGAGAATTTGTTATAGAGATTAATGTGATGTACAACTTACAAGGACATTTTTTTCTAGAGATTTGGGAAAAATAATAACACAATAACCTGATAAGAGGGAAAAGTATATTGGACCACCAAACTAATGGAGCATAACAGAACTCCTCAGACACTATATTTTTCAGTTTTCACAACTTCTGAAGACCACCAAACATAATGATGCGCAACTCTGCAAAGAATAAAATAAATCCTTTCCATCTACTTGTTCAATTGTCTGATACTCAATCTATATTAACTATAAAAATTTTAAGTTCATGAATTTCTGGAATAATAATAAACTGTGTTTAATAAAATGTAGGACCTAATGCTCTAATTCAAATTCTAGTAAAGATAAAGGTGACATATATGCAACTTCCAAAAGTAAAAACCACACATTAAATAGCACCTTGGAGGACGGTGTAGAATTGTTTCCCAATAGATATGGTGTTTCTTCTTTAAAGAGCTGAACACCAGATGGTGTTTGAGAATTAGGGTGGTCTATAGAAGGCGAGGCCCATGGAGGGCGTGTGCGCATATATGACTTGGCCACATCCACCGGTGATCCTTCATCTTTGGGATCCTGCATGACAGCCACACATACAGATTAAAACAAACCTTTATTGTGAAATCATGTTACCATGAAATAAATTATGTGAAGAGAAAAGGGGAAGGAGATAGCATGTTCAAAAATCAATATAGTTTCTCCACAAACAGAGAATCACTAACCTGTGGTAATGCAAACAAATTCAAGCTGGGACTTCCATAACCTATAACTGAAGTTGTATCTAATCCTGACTTCTTTTCCTGCAGCCATTTTTTTGCCTCCATAACGGCAGCACTATGGAGATCAGGTGAATCTGTATTTAAGAAATAAAAATCCAGGTTCAGGAAACAGTAACATGTTATAACTGAGCTTTGTATGAGAGAATACCACTTCCAGGAGTCTTGTTGAGTATATCTGTTGGCCTCTTATCTCCATTATCATCATTTGCAGGATCTACAACTCTTGATCTTATTATTTTTATCAATCTGTCACATTCTTCCCTGATCAATTATTAAACTGCATTAGAACCTTGTTCCACACAACTAGAGGAAAAAGTAAATGCAGTTCAAGCAAACATTTAAAATTCAACTTTTGATCTTACAATTTTTATAAATGCAGTTCCACTCTCATGTTTATACAACATATATACCTCAAGGTCCGAAAATTTTAGTACCATCATTAATGTATTTGGCTCTTCTGACATGAAGGATGAACTTTAAAAGGTAAAGTGTGGATATTTGTTGATTGAAAAAGAAAAATCAACATTTGAGATTTTAACAACTTCATAATGTTATCCAAGCACATGCACTTTACCACAATATCAACCAGTCATTGAATCAGTTATAACTTTGCATTTCACCTACTAAACTGTATCCCTCAATTTAGAGGAATCAAATCCATCCCTGATATATGCAGCACAGCGCTCGTTATATGATCATGTTCTGTGGCCCAGGTTAATGCTTATTTTTTGAAAGTCTCAAACTTAGGCCAAGTTAAAATCACCAAATATGTACATGATTGGACGAAAATTTGAAGTCAAACAATGCTGTCAAGTTTTGCTATAAATTCAAAAATTGACCAAGGGCAGAAATGTCTTCTGATTTGACCCTACCATCAGGTACTCTGGATTATAATCATGGTATATAGGAAGATAAATATGTAATAGAATCATATTAGAGGCTAAAATTACCGCTAATTTAAAATTCAACTCTATGAAAAACAATAGAAAGCCCAAAATCCACAATGCATACATGTAGTGCCTTCTTATTTAACTACAGCAAATTACATTGTTGACAAAAAGAATATCAAGAACTTTCAACATATTACCATATGATAACAGAGGGATGAAAAAATAAAAAACAAAAGAACTACCCACATGTCAAATTATAAATTCTTCAGTACCTGTAGAATGATTCCTTCAGAATAAGCTGCTCAATGATATGCTTGTTCTTGCTGTTCCCAACAAATGGCTGGAGCTCCTTTACAGAAAAATTTATCAGTCCTGATGTCCCATCCTTTCAATGCAGATGTCAATACAAAATGTGCAATGCTATAAATAAAACCAGGGGACTCATGAAGACAACAACATATGAAAACTGTCTCTAACTGGATGGAAACATAATCTGCAATACTGTTAAAAGCCAATGCATTTCTAAAAGTGATAATTTAATCCTCAAGGTTCACTAATCATTTTATTTCATGAGGGGATAGTTTGTAAGGAGTTAAGCCTTCTAAAATTTCCAAAGATCCATAAGTTATTGGAACAGCAAATTGTGTAAGAGGTCATATTAAGAGCAATGCCATGTCTTTGCAACGATTCGTGATTGCATGCGGCAACATGCACAGCATGCCTAACAAGTAAAAGATCTTCAATCTCCAAAGTAATAAGACAACAAAGGAAAAACTAGCTAACACGAATTACAAACCATTAACACTTACTGAAAATAACTAGTTAGAAGAAAAGAGAGAGCCTAAATCTCAATCAAGCAAAGGATAACATAACAGAGAGTCAACTACCTTGCTCAACGCCACATCACCTTCAGACCGTTTATCATTTTCATCATCCAAAGTACCAACTTCCTCTGCAAAATTAGGCACCAACCACATCGTTTAGTAGGGGTCAACAGCAACAACAATTGTCCGAGACCAAAGAACGTACATAATTAGTTTTTCAACAACACGCGACCATGGCCCATATACTTAAAGCTCAATTCACGCAACTTCAATTTTCCAAATCCAACTAAGCACTTTAAAACAGCCATAATTACAATTTACAATGTACTACTCCTACCACGAATACTAGATCTACCAAACCTATATCAACTACAACCAGAGTCAACGCACACAAGCTCGAAAAGTCAAAACAAAATAAAATCACTACATCAACGAGATTAAAACCAAAAAGGACAGAAACCCTAGTATTTCAAGCACGGGAGTCTAACGGTTCCAGAAGTTTGCATGATAACAGTAATTACCAGCGTCGGAATTGTTAGAGGATGAGGAGGGAGAGGAGGAAGCAGCGGAGGAAGAAGAAGAAGAAGAAGACGCGGAAGCATTATCGAGATCCAAAACAGAGGAGAAAATTTTCCCTGCGCCAGAGGCAATGAAACGCGAGGGAGACAATACGAAACGCGAGAGCCAGTTAGGGCTTGGAGCATCGGCCGGGGCGGGACGGTCGTAAGGAGTGCGGCTCCTCGCGGCGGCGCTCCGTCGCGTTCGGAGAATTTTGCCGCCGGATCGAGATCCGGGAGCGGAAGCCATAGAGCACCGGAAAGTGCTTTTGTTCCGTAACAGAGCTTTTAATTTTCAGTTCCGAAACAGCACTTTACTTCACTCTTCTCTCTTCCAATCCAAAACCTCTTTTTCCCGAAACAGAAGCCGATTGTTGCAGCGGTTACCTTCAGCTTATTGGTTATTTTCCTTTTTTTTTTCTGCTTTTATTTAATATTTGTTTTTATCCTCAGTGTGTGGGCCAGGATAAATGTTGTCTTTGATTTTATTTAAATAAATAAAAAGCATGTGTGTTGGTGAAGGGTCTCTAATTTTTTTTCCTTTGAAGGCTAAATTCCAAAGGTATCTTTGTGGGAATAAACTTTCATGTGTTTCAAAACTGCACTAAAAGAACTAGGTTTTACTTTTATACAATTAAAATAAAAATTTATAATAATATATAACTTATTAATATTAATTTCAACCCATCTGTTATAAATAAATACACAAAAAGAATTACACACCATAAAATCCCTAATAAATGTTCTTAAAATCGAACAAAGAGCAACCCCTCATTTAATGTTTGTTCATTAAGGAAGTTTTGTTTCTTCATGTCCTTGTCTTCGGTTTCAGTTACTTTAAAACAGAGTCTTTAAACACATGACAATGCAAATTAAATTTGTATAAAGTGGGAATTCTTGTTTATTGGGTTAATTTAGACTCCACTTATCTTATTTCCAGTTTAATTATATTTTAGGGTGGGACCTAAAAAGTTGTGTATAATCAACTAATTAAAAATAGGTAAAATTATAATTTTAATAATTTTTTTTGTTTATTTTTAATTATTAAAAGTAAAAGAAAGCTAGTTAATTCAATTCTCATTCAGTAAATAATGAAAATATAAGACAGGGCCTTTTAAAACTGAGCAATTAAATACTCATAAATGAGAATAAAATAATCAACAAACACATTTTAATACATATTAAGTTATAAGTTAATTTATATATATACATATATATACATAATTTAATACGTATGTCATGTATACCATAACAAAGAAATACATATTTCTATAATTGCTTTCAGTGTTATCCTTTAATTAAATAATATCCTTTACTATATTAAAATAATTGAATTATTTAATAAAATATACATAATTTCCTCCATATAATCCATTTTAAATTATTTTACAAATACACACACACACACACACATATATATATATATATATATATATAATATTTTATAAAATTTACTTTGTAAAGCATGTGAAATTAGAATGTATACTAAAAACAATGTACAGTTTTTCAATTACAGTATATAAAATATTTTTTAAGAAAGAATTTCCCAAATGTATTTTAGTATAATATATAAATTAATAATTATAAAAAAAATTAACTCGTATTTTCTATTATTAATTTTTATTTAAAATAGCGACCGATTGTTTTCAAATTTTCAGTGTATAAAATTTCTTATTTTTAATATTATCTAATTTTAAATAACCAAATTAAAAATACATTTTTGAGAGCACTTACTAACCTGACCAAGAGCATGTTTCGTACAAGTTAAAAACACTTTAAAACAAAAATAAAAAATGCTTCAAATTAAAAAAGAAAAAAAAATGCTTTACAGATTTAACATACATAAAATAGTTTTAACTTTCTAAAAGGGCCATTTCAAACAAAAGCATTGGTTGTTATTTTCAAATCTCATCCACATGATCCTAAAGTACTTTCAAGGTTCACGTGGTCACAAATGAGAGAAGCAAAATACAGTATTTTTAAGTAACATGGAAACATCCCTGCTCAAAAGTCATTCTAACACATCACAACTAAGCAGTTTTATGTACAAGCTAAAGAAATAATTGATTGTGTTACAGTTAATAAACACAGCAAATGCTGGCAGAATCACTTTGGTGAGTGAATAAACTAAATGGTTAATTTTGTTATGTATTCTCCTGAACTTATCTCATCGCAAATGCATAAGATAACCATGATGTAACCTTTGTGAGTAGTCACAGCAGCAGCTACATCAAGATCTCTCTGGTTTCATGTTGAGTGTATCTGCTTGAATACTGAAAAAATCATTAAGTACGTTTAAGGGAATGAAACTAAAAGAGCTCAAAATACCAGTCTCTCACCATCCAAACCTCTCATACTTCAAGCAAGACAGACACATATAATATCAGCATATAAGGTTGTCACAAAACTTTGTACCACAATAACAGAAAGGACAATGAAAGGTACTAGCAGACATAACATACCTAGTTGTCATTGGAACGAGAATGTCGTCTCCGTGATCTGCAAATTTGACAGTTTTAAATACCATGTATTTCAATTTCTTGGAATTGTTAAAATCTCAAGGTAAAGGATATAACAAATTATCAATTCTAGATTGGTAGCTTCTAAGATCAACATCCAAAAAGAAAAGACAGTATGAAAAACACAATAGGATAGAAAGTACTTAACTGCCTAATAACAAAAAATGGGTATTATGAAATGCACAATTATAACAACAACACATACCAGATTGCTAATAATTAATAAATGATTGAGACCATGTTTTATTTTCCACGTTAGTATGCTTTACAGTTATGTGTAATAATTTATAAGTTATCATCTGTAGATGTTAAATCAGATCATTAACATTTAAAGGTCTAAATATAGACTCTGTCGAGAATACTATTCTAGATAGCTGAAGATGGATAGAGATGCCATGGTGATTTTGAATACAAAAAGCAAAGAAAAAAAAAGTCATTTGCTTGGGATGTTTGAGAAGCAAGCTTCACATAAATTCATTTTAATCTCATAAATGTTAAACAGAAAGAGAAGCAAAGAAATGTCAAAACTGAAAACAAAAATATGGAAAAATACTACCCACCTGCGAAAACCATTGCCACCCCTCAAAGGGCCAATTGAACTAACAAAATCATCATCAATCTCGTCTAGCCTATACTCGCCATAATCTACAGATGCTACAGAACCTTCATCAGAATTTGAAGTATCAGAGCTTAAAGGGCGATCACCCCTACTAGGATCACCAGCTCTTGCCCTTCTTCGGTTTCTAGAACTTCTAAAGTTATTGAAGGCATTATACAAAATACAAGAGGTCCACCAGTTACCTTCATCTCCAGGGAAGTCCTCAAACTCATCTGCACTATCATCATCCCCATATTCAATCACATAATCTCCTAAAACCACTCCACGTGGAACTTCTGAATGAATAGTGCTCAAAACATCTACAATCTCGGATGATTGCTGAAAATTTTCCCAATCAAGCTGCCTGGCAGGATCAATTTTTGATGGACAAGCATGAGGGTGTTCCAGCTGAGCATGTTTCTGCAGCTCGGAGTAACTTCCAACAAATGCACATTGCTGCTCATCACAACAACGCTTCTTCTCATCAAGATGCACACGAGCTTTATCAACTATAATCCACCCAGAAACATCACCTCTGCACAAGGGACAACTCAAATTGTATTGACAATCAGATACCACTGAGTC
Organism: Vigna reflexopilosa; assembly: GCA_027742785.1. Taxonomy (NCBI): domain Eukaryota; kingdom Viridiplantae; phylum Streptophyta; class Magnoliopsida; order Fabales; family Fabaceae; genus Vigna; species Vigna reflexopilosa. Next base: position 6,405,851 of record CM050918.1, on the reverse strand, counting down.
ACTATTTGCCACGGAATTTTCATCGGACATTTGTGTTCTTTTAAAACGATCTAAACAATTTGAGTGCAATTGACTTGTGTCACATACAAAAGGACGGCACCCCTTATCATAAGATGAACACTGAAGGAGCACACTATTATGAGGAACTTCCAAGCATATAGGGCAGATTATATCTTCCCAACTGGTATCCAACAGAACATCTTCCATGCGCACTACCATATATTGCACACTTTAGACTTCAGTATCACAAAAATCTGAAACCAAAACAGGCCATTAACGTCAAAGAAATAATCAGTAGTGTGTTTGTATTAGTCTATTGAATGTTCCTTACTGTTCACTTCTAAGTTATGCAGATGCAAACTTGGTAACCTAAGTAGCAATCCTGGATTTCAGATCGAACCTAAGAAAAGAAGACAAATTTTGAATTTAGCTTAAAACCAACAACACATAAGTATATAGTAAACACAGTTTATAAAATTGTAAATGCAGAGAAAATATAAACCCAATAAGAATATTATTTGTAACCGTAATATAGTGTTTGGTTAGCTGAAAACGGAAGGGATGGGAAGAAAAATTGTTAGGACTTGAGTACAAGAGGAAAACTCAATCCAAAAGATTAGTTTATTAGGTGGGAGAACCTTAAGTCTTCAGTACCACATCAAGTAGTTTATCTTATTCAATGTAGGACCCCTTACATTGTCACCAATCGGTATTCAATTTGGACCACAATGTAGCTCATTCCATAACCCAACTCTTAATGTAGTACAGTTTGTTAGGACTTAAGCATAAGAAAGTTTAACCCAAAAGACCAATCTATTACATATGAAAATCTCAAGGCTTAAGAACCATTCAAGTAATTTATCCTACTGAATTTGGGACTTCTAACTTAAGGGGGGCAAAATCCCTTCACGCCCATTTTTGCCTTCCCTTCAAATATAAGGGGGATTCAAAGAGGAAGAAAAATACTAAAAGTTTGTTGACTGTACAAACTAAAAGCTATTTTCACAAGATCACTCTATCAATCATTTCCACTTTTTGATACATACAACCCTAAATGATCAACACAGTAAAAAAATGGGTGGCCTGATTTAGAATACTCTCATTAGGTAGAAGAAGTGCACACAACCTTATCTCCAGAAACTGGAAAAAGGCTATCTCCAGGGATTTAATTGGTCCAAACTCAAAAATTCAGATGAAAATGTGGTCAACAGGCACTTAATAAGTTAATACTAACTGACTAACAAAACCTGATCTAAAGACACCATCCAAAAACCAGAATAGGATGTCATCTAGAGCTGATAAGATACAACTGACAAATCACCCACTTCTGATAAAAACACCAATAAAATTATGCCCACATCACCGCCATGTTGACACAACAAATTAGTGCATGATTAACAAAAATATTTATCTCAAATAAAACGATCAGATCAACATAACATCCCCTGATTAACAAGACAAGAATAACTTGGAAGTCCAACTAATAATAATGCAAAAAAAAAATATATATATCATCAGGATTGTCCATCAATAACCAAGTTGACCAATCCGAAACAAAGATTATTGCCGATAAATCATAGAACTAGGAGACTAAAACGAATGAAATGGCAGCAGAATAGTTGTATATTAGAGGGAAAAATAAAAGGTCAACTGATTGTACCCATAACAAGGGTGGGTAAACATAAATTGAAGAGGAGACAAAAAAATAAAAGTTAAAGTGGGATTTGAGAAGAGGTAGAAGATAACCTGATATTGATGTGTGAGTTGGGTCAAAGTGATTGAGGGTGTTAGGATCGTAGGTTAGGTCGGTACATTGGACTCTGTCTTCCCTCTGCAAATTCCAACAAGAAACTTAGTAAAGGTATTCCCCGAACATTCAATCAATGGACATAAATGCCCTTTCAGTGGTGCCATTAGTCAAAGGATGGCCGAACCTCAATGGTAAATGGGTCGGGCCGATGGCAGATCCGTCAATTTAATCTGGCAATGGAGGTTTTTCTTCCATCACCTCATCAAATTTGTTCCTCTATTCCATTATACTGAATTTTATTTTTTGAAATACCAAATCAATTTTTATTTTAATTTTAATTTTTTTTAAGACGCTCATCTAATTTTACCCACTCCTATTCTGGATAAAAATTTTCAAGAAGTTTTGATTGGGTGCTGAAAGAAATTGACAGGGTGCAGAAAGAAATAGCCAACAATCTATAATAGTCTGGTCTGCCAATTTGATGGGTCACAGTGGGATTGGGTGGGCTAGCTCAATAAATAATAAATAAGTTTAATTATGATTTTATTTATGGTCATTTATTTCAATTAAAGAATCACGTACCAAAATCTCATTTCTAATGGTTTAATTTGTATTTGTGGCAAAGTTCATTTGAAAGAGGTGAAGGAAGAGAGAAAGGGAGCAATGAAAAAAGCCGAAGAATGAGGCATCGTGAAGGCGGCGTCGACGGTTTCCTTAAACCCGTAAGTGCAAAGGAAGAAAAAATATTGGAAGTGAAAGAAGAAATAACCAAAAGTTGTTCATGTATTTATAGTGAAAAAATTAATAAAAAATATGACTAAACATGCATCGTATATAAGCCCATAATCCATAAAAATAATGCAAAATAAAATAATTAGAAAAATTATCCAATCCACTTGTCCGTCCAATGATAAACAAATTATAACACTCAATCTTTAGTCGTGTCAGATTTAGTTTAACTAAATTTTGATAAATTAACAACAACATATCAAAATGGGTTGAACTAACCATTTTACCATCCTACTTACTACTTAGGGTGTTTATTTCTATGTCTTTAAATGTTTATTCCTGTATTTCCAATTTCTTAAAATAACTCTAATTAATAAAAAACATGTGTATAAAATTTATATTTCAATTCGTAGGTTCTAATAGATTTTGAAATCTGTTAAAAATTTCGGCGGATTTCAAAATCCATCTAAGCCTTTAAATGATTTCAAAATTTATTTAAACCTTCACCGAATTTTAAAATCTTTTAAAGTTTTTGAAAAATTCTTAGTATGTTTTTAGCAGATTTCAAAATTCATCAAAATTTTTAACAAATTTGAAAACCTGTTGAAACATGATTTAAGATTTTTTGAATTGTAGAGAAAAAACTTCAAAAAAAAGTTGCTTTAAGTTAAAACTTTTTTTTACATATAATAACTTTTTTATTTAAAAAAAAAATTAGGAGTGTAGGAATAAATGGTTAGAGGTGGAGAAAAAAAATACCCCTTACTTGTATATCCAATGGAACCAATGAAACATTATTACAAAAAACAAAAATAAATACAAATTTAGAAAAGACATGGTAAGTTTTAATTCTATATTTAACCAAATAATTCTATATTTAACGAAATTTAAAGAGTTAAATCATATATATATATATATATATATATATATATATGAAGTTTGTTAACATATGTAAGTTTTTTTTTTCAGTTGATATATTCTAACAGAGTGTATCTAAGTTTTAGTAGACAAAAAAATATTCATTCATAAAAGAAGATATACTTTAAACACAAGAATATTTAATAATTTTCATTTTTAATTTAAAATAAAAAAAAAAACAGAAATACTCACTTAATCCAAACATACATTATTCACTTATCTATTTTATTTCTCTTTCATCTTAATTCCCTCTCTCACCCAAAAAAAAAGTCGATCTAATATTATCCATTGATTAAAAATACTATAAACTCGAGCATTTTTTCCAAAGGAATAAGGTAATAAATTGGCATCATAAAATTATTAAAGTTAGATTCATGTTTCTGTTTCTTTTTTAAATTAAAAATAAAAATTATTAAACTACCTTTGTGTTTAAAGTATGTTTATTTATGAATAAAGATTTTTTTTCTATTAAAGTTTGATAGATATTGTTAAAATGTATCAATTTAAAAAACATATTTTAAGCACAAAGATATATATATATATATATATATATATATATATATAATTTCTTGGAGAGTGATGAATTATTAGTTTTTGAATATAAAAACATCTAGAAGTGAATGATAAAGTATAAGTGAAAAAAATTGTAAAATGAAATTTCATTAAAATTACCATAACATAATTAATTTACAGAGGTAACATATGTTTAAATATAAAAAAAATTATGACAGAAAATCATAAAAACAAAAAATATATCAAAGATATCTTGATCAATCATATAAAAATAAAATTAATAAAATATATAAAAGAAAAGAAAAACATTAAAGATATCTCTATCATCACAGCAGTTATATAGATTTGCAAATATTACGTATGTGAAATTATATTCAATAATTTTAATATTGGTTTAAAATTGGTAGATGAAAGGAGAATACAGTTTAAATTTTGAGAAGATAAGATCATGTATATTGTACCTATATCTTTTTGTCTGGAGAAAGTTATGTATGTAAATTTTTGTGGGGTTTTGTGATGCCATTGAAAACATTATACTTTTCACTGTAACAGAGCAAAGAATCTACGAAAACACCAAATTTAGAATGAACCACAACCTTTACAACCAAGACTGAATTAGCAAAAAGAAACGGTGAACAACAAAAAACACTATCCTTATATAGAACACAACAGAGGAAAATTTGGAATACTCTTTGGAGTTTGGACAAAAGTTGGTTGGCTTAAACAACAAAGACATAATGTGACTCTCTGATCCTTCTCTTTCGGACACTTCAAACAACATTACTGTGGCAAATGTGACCGACAACATGGTACAACTCCGCATCATATCATTAACATAATTAACAGCAACTTTTCTTTCGTCTTCTTTTCTCCTCTTAACATCATTAACGTATATGCAACTAAAAGCAAATATCATACAAAAGTCAAGTCCATCAATCCCAGTTTATTGTGTTGTTTACAAAGTTAACTTTCCACCATTTTACATTCTTTTTTTAAAAGAGAAATACTATCATGATATATTTTTACATTTATTTAAAACAGTGTATAAAAGTAAAATAATCCTAAAAATGTAAATTTTTGAAATTTTTCAAGAAAAAAAAAAGTAAATAAGAATAGTATTAAATGAATGTAAAAAATTTAGATATATTAAAAAATCATTTTTCTTCTTTCTAACATAAAAATTTAGTGTTTACACCTAATTAAGTTCAATCAAATTGATCATGGTCCTCACTACTTTGTAAACTTTGGTAAATTTTAAACAAGTAATAAAATTGTAACAAGTGAAAGAGACGTGGAGGGAAATGATGCTGCTAGCACAGAACACGTGGAAGAAAACACTGGGAGAATGGACACGTGTAAAGAAAGGAGAGCACGTAAGGAAAATGTGCTATTAAAGGATTTTGTTCGGTGAGAAGAGCATGACTCTGGTATGATCTCTTTTCTGTTTCTTCTGCAGAATCTGATTTCATCTCTCTCTCTCTCTCTGAAACTGAATCTGCCATTTACCCATTTCTTCTCTTCTTCTTCTCAGGTAGAAACATACACTTGGAGAATTCTTGATTGAGGAGTATTTTAAATTTTCAATACTGTTATTTGTTAAATGTCCGTTCCAGTTGTAAACATTATTACAGAGTTATTGTTGCATTCTGTTTGAAATAAATTTCCCGTTACATTGGTGCTTTCATTAACGTCAATGGCTGAGAATACTTGGATGAAGGACATGCAAACTCAACTCACTTCCATTTTGAATTGGATCAAGAAACAACCGGATCGTGATAAGGCCAATCGTGATTTTCTCATTCAATTTCAAACAGCAAACAACGACCGTATGGATCAGCTGAAGAAATTGTTCGATTCATTGACGCATGGAGACAATCGGCACATTGATGGCACAACGCCAGTGTTAGAATGGATTTTCAAAGCAGAGCAATTTTTTAATTATCATCATACTCCAGATCAAGACAAAGTTGAGATAGCGTCTATACATTTTGAGAAGGATGTGATTCTGTGGTTTCAAATGTTGCACCGTATGGCGGCAATTCGCACATGGTCGGATTTAACGAGAGCTTTGGAGAGTCATTTCAGATCATCTCCTTTCAACTCGCCTACTGCAGAATTGTTCAAATTGTATCAATCAGGAACAGTTTCAGAGTACTACCTCAAATTCATGGCTCTAGCTAATCGATTTGAGGGTCTTATTGATGGCGCAGTGTTAAGTTGTTTCTTAAGTGGTTTAAATCGTGATATTAAAAGGGATGTAGTGGCCCAATGCCCTACTAATCTTCTGCGAGCAGTGTCTTTGGCCAAATTGTATGAAGAAAAGTATGCTCCAGTTACGCATCAACGTTCTACCACATATAATCATAGATATTCTCCCTTGTCATCTACCAGTGCAAATCTTACTACAACAAAGAATATTGTGAAATCCTCGTTACCTCCGTTGCTTCCCACACCTACCAGTCCACCAATACGCCATTCCAATGTTAAAACAATTACACCTACGGAGATGCAATTGAGGAGAGAAAAAGTTTTGTTATTTCTGTGATGAGAAGTTTACGTTCAATCATAAGTGTGCTAATAGACAGTTATTGATGTTACAAGCTGAAGAGGAGGATTTTGATCACGATAATGAGACTGTCAATCTCCAATCTGTCACTCAAACAACTAGTGATGATGGATTAGAAGATATTCATCATTTGTCTTTAAATGCTATGAGGGGAGGCTTAGGAGTTGGCACCATTCGTTTTGTGGCTCACATTAATTCTTTGCCAGTTACAATATTAGTAGATGGAGGCAGTTCGGATAATTTTTTACAGCCACGAATTGTTAAGTTTCTTAAGTTGGACATTGAACTCACTCCTTTGTTCAAAGTTATGGTGAGAAATGGAAGTTATATGAAAGCCGAAGGATTGATTAAATCACTTTCCTTCTTTCTAACATAAAAATTTAGTGTTTACACCTAATTAAGTTCAATCAAATTGAACATGGTCCTCAACACTTTGTAAATTTAGTAAATTTTAAATAAGTAATAAAATCTTAAACATGACTTGATTGCTATTTATTTTAATAAAAATCTCAAATAAGTAAGAAAGTTAAAATCTTTTAAATTAGAATAGAAAATGATTATTTAAACTAAATATTTCTTAATAAATATTAATTCTATTTATAAGATTAATATAGATTAAATCTATATTTTTATTAAAATAATATTTATTTGAAAATATAATAATAATGTAATAAATAAATAATATATCAAATTATTAGAAATTTAATTATAATATACCAATATAACTTAAATAAATATAGATCCGGACGGGTCTCTATAAATATTTATTAGACCAGGAGCCGGATAGTATGAACGTGATTCTTTGTGTTATGAAATATATAAAGGAAGTCACTTATTCTTATTCTTAGTTCCTTTTTCTTTTAGGTTAATAATCATCAAAATGTCCATTCAATGAAATTAAAAATTAAATAAGGTCATCATTTGACCAAGTCTACTGCATTAATTTTCTGAATATTAATATTCTGAAATGGATAATGTTTTTAATGACGTCTTATGAAAAAATATTAATATATTTTTCCTTACATTTTCATGGTTCAAAAACCATGTCCTATTTATCTTTTTTGATGATGCTTACATATCATGTGTAAGGTTACAGGCTGATGACCATTCACACTTTTTCTCCTTGTAGTTTATTTATTTATTTTCAAAAAATAAAGTAAAAATAAATATAGTCATTCATGTTGTTTATTTATATCATTAATTTTCCTTTGTTTATTTTTAAAACAAAATAAAGTAATTTAACTTTGCTTCCTTCGTATAATGTATGGAATAATCAAGAATAATAACCTTTATCACTTAAAATATCTTTTATTAACTTATCTTCTAACTACTTTGTCAATCGCATTTGACATTCTAAAAGTTTTTTTTTTTCAATTTTATATTAAAGATAAATAAAACTCACAACGCTTATGCTGTTATTAATTAGGAAATGTAATCAATGTATCTAATTATCTATCTTGTTTTGGTTTTTCTATATTTTTTATTTAAATTTAAAAAAATTTCTATCTAATTTTAAATACAAAACCGTTACGAAATTTCAATATCTAAAGTAAACAATATATAAAAAATGCGATGATTTACCTTTACAAGATACATTTGAAATCAGAATAAGAAAATTAACCTAAACAATTTTAAAGTCTTTGAATTAATATTACACCAATTACATTATACTAATATTACATTATACTAACTCACATATTTATATTACACAATAAATAAAAAAAGCTTGCTAAATCTGAATCGTTAATTATATTTAAAACCAGAGAAAATAGAAACATTTCGTTTTCATATATGACTCATTGAAACGTGGCACAGCCCAAACTGACAGTGACCATGGCCCACGTGCAATCCCTTCACGTGAATGTTGACCTTTCACTTTCCTCCATTAAAAGATTAAACATGAACTAAATTTGTTTTTTCCAAAATTATACAATTGGTTCTTTTTCAAACAAAATATGGTAATTCATAATTATTAGCAATAAAAGAAAGAAAGATTAAAAAATATAATAGGTGGCACATATATTTGTGGATAAATTCAATTACGGATATTAATTGATATTTTAAATTCACAAATATCAAATCTATTGGTTTTAATATTTTATTAAATTAATATATTTGAATAATACTTAAATCTATATTTTAAAGATTTATTTTAAACTATTTTATTTAAAATTAAAAAGATAATAAAATATAGAATTTGTATAGATACATACATGTATAAAAAATTTATAAATATTTTTTTATGAATGTCAACAAATAATATTAAACTTTTTAAACTTATACGGGTAATTATTATTTGAGAATGTTTAATGTATTATTTTTATTATTATTATATCCCAATTATTTATCACGCATAAAATTAATAATAACTAAAATATTAGTAAGCTATATCTTGTTTGGATAAATATTAATATTAAATATTTTAATTTATTTATTTTAAATTTTCAATATTTTTTATCTTGTTCTATCTATTAATCCACCGTCTAGGAAATACCAAATAAGAGAGGTAATTATAACGAAAAGGTGAATGCATGGGCTGTGATATATATATATATATATATATATATATATATATTGCGTTTGTATATTTATTTATTTTATATATTTTAATTAAATTTTTGTCACTTTAATTTTAATATGTTTGAAAAATGTATATAAAACATAAAAGAAAAAAATCTCAAACCAACCAACTCTATGGTGTAAGATTCTCCATATTTGAAAGCCCACCAAATATGAGAAAAAACAAGGAAAAGTAAGATCAACACCAAACAGTTGAAGAGGAAAGCAAGCACGTAGTTGAAAACCATGCAATAAGTTTAGTGAGAGAAAAACTTAAATTTTCTATATACTAATTAACGTACATTCATTTTGACATTTTAAAATATATTAAGAAACCATAAAAAAAATCAGAAAGAAAGATATAATAAAAATAAAAAGTCATTATTAAGATAGATATTTATTTGACAGTTTTGTGTCAATTAAAGATCAGACCAAATTATATATATATATATATATATATATATATATATATATATAAATAAATAAATAAATAATGTAAATTTCATTGTACAAATCGATTTTGTGAAAATTAAATTAGATTTAAAATTTTCTTTTTAATATAATATTAGAGAAAAAAAATAAAATATTGTTGTTGGAAGAAAAAACCAATAAAGATGAAGGGTAATGGAGTGGGTCAATTATCCCTTACATGGAAGACATTAGGGTTCTTGACGACTATATCATACATATAGACAGAGGTGAAGTTGGAGAAGTCCTTTGGAAGGGAAATAAGGTCAGTGGAAGAATGCTTGTGAAATTGGTACAGTTGAAGGTCTCTTCCATAGTACCTTTCCCACCCTAAATTACTCAATATTTGCTCCAATGAACCGTAGGAAGACACAACTTCACCACTTGCCAAGTGAACCAACACCTTTTTCTTCAATCTGCATCTCTCTGCTTCACCATTTTCCATTAAACGAAACCCTTCTTTCTTGAATACCCAAACCCCAGACATTTTTTCACACACAACCATGCTGGCCAATATCACTATATATATATATACACACACGCACACACGTGTTTCTGTCAAAGAATATATTATCATAGCAACGTTGGACCACCAGCCAATTTTGTAAGATATCACTAAATAAATATATTATGTATTTCTTTTATATTCAAATTTAGGTGAATGGTTTTTCAGAATTTTTTAAGATAGGGTCTATTTGAATATAATATTGTAAAACCTCAAAATTGTCCATTTTGATGCCCTTTTAATAAAATACAGAAATTGTGGGAATAACAAAAACATGTATACGAATTTTTAAAAGATATTTCTTTACTCTGTTGTACATAAAACCATAGAAGAATGATAAAAAAATAATAATAATAATAATAAAAGCAACAGAAAAATGCAATAATTCCTGGTGTGTTGGAGGCATTGCTGGCTGACAGAGGCTGCTTTGTTTTTTTTTTTCTTAATAAAATGCTATGTTTTTCTCTTATGTATTGAATGTTATGAGTAATTCTAGTCACTGATTAATTAAATATCTTACATTTCATTTTGCGGCTCACAGATATTTGTTACAGTGAGGGTCCAAAGCCGCCGCCAATACGAAATGTTATTAAAAAAAAATTATTCCTTTAACAATTTATTTTACAATTATTTATGTGATAGTTTGTAATTAATTCGTCTTAAATATACAAATCAATAAAATAATAATGCATAATTTATTATCAAAAAGTTATTAAAATATCATGGAAAGATATTTTAGAAGGATAAAATATATATTTTAACTTTGACTAGGAGTGGATAATTAGAAAATATGCACACGAGTGGAAAGCACGAGCATAATAACTTAAGCTGGGAAAAGAATCATACAAATAAACATATGGAATATGAATATGATTATAAATATAAAGACATAATTTAATTAGTAGATATATGAGCGAAAATTCAGACCAACTATCGAGATGTTTATACTAATTAAGATGATCTCATATTAGACTGATGACATCGTTTCAATCTCTTACAATACATAAACAAATGTTGTTGAATGATTTTTGAATTATAATATTTATACACAACAATAAAATACTTTTATATATAACAGAAAAAATCTATTATTACTATTTTGAAATTATTTTTGTAGTCGTAATTACTATAATATTATTGTTATATTATAATATGTTGTCTTATCTCTCTATATATAAACACGCGACTTTATAAAAATTAATCACATTTTTTTAAATATGGAAGTATAACATCTTTTATGCAAATGATATATATTAAAATATTGTTATGTTTGTGCATGAAAGTGTTACGAACATGTATTATTGTCTTCTCCTAGCACAAAGAAAAATATAAAATCTCATCAAGTTTTACATCTAAAGTTTTATCTTGCTAAAAGCATCATATAATAAAAGGCAATACTTAATAGTATCGAGTACTTTTAAACGAGGTTAATATTTAATATATAATATATAATGAAAGTAAACCTAAGCATTACAATTATAATTATAATTTTAAATGGTAACCCCCATTAGATTATCACACTTGCTTATACACTCATTCCTTAAAATAACGTGCATTTTTTATTTTTTTTTTAGTTTTCAGTATTTCATATTTTCTTTTACATGATTTTGAATATGTTATTTCATTAACAGCATCTTAACTCCTATTAATAGATAAATAAATTACGTCTTTAATAACCATCCTTGAATAGTAACTAATTTATTACATCACAACATTATTAACAACGTGACTATTTTATTAATAATAACAATATTGTATAATAGAATATTTGTAAGCATATTCACATAAATGTTAAATAAATGTTGAGTAATAAAAAGTGGTAACTTCATTTTTACAATTAAAAGTAGAAATAAAACATAAGATAAAGTTTTATCTCTGGTGAAAACTAACTACAAATAAATAAGAAAAAAAAATGCATAATTACTTATGATATTGAATTCTTAGTAGAAAACAAATTACTTTTCTACCATAAGAATAGGATAAGTTTACTACTTGTAAATAAATAAGAACCGTCAAAATGGAAATTCAGTTTGGTCTAATCCGATTTATTATAATTATTAAATATTTAGTTTTTTTAACTTAATTAGGGCGGAATCCATAGTGAATTAAGTTGGATTTAAATCTATTTTGAGAACTCTAGTTACTATGATTTTATATAATACGATAGTGAAAGATATTATAAATAATAGCACAAAGTTATCAAAAAAAAAAAAAAAAAATATATATATATATATATATATATATATATATATATATATAAATAAAAGGTTATCTTCTAGTATAATAATGTTTACATGTTTATATAATATTTACAATGACTAACACTATAAGAATTTTTTACCAACGAATTTTTATTATTGATAATAATAAATTTATTGGTAAATTTGAATTTATCAATGGATTACTCACTTATTTTATAATTTAAATTATTAATAAATATTTTTTTGGTATAAATCTGTTAGTAAATTATAAATTGTTTTATCAAACAAATATTTTCACTAGTAATATATTTGACAACCAATTTTGCCAACAAATTCTATCAATAATTTTTTATTTATATTATTGATGGATATTTGTGACAATAAATCTATCAATAAAATGAATGAGGAAGAAAAGGAAAAAAAAAAGAAAAAAAATTAAGTGCAATTATGACAATTCATTTGAAGTAGTGATCAAAGTTGGAGATTCATTTGAAGTGGTGATCAAAAGTTGGAGAAAGAAGAAGAGAGGAAGAAAAGAAAAGGGATAAAGTAAAGACAACAATGACAAACTAAACACAGACGTGGAAGGAAAGATAAAAAAAAAGGAAGAAAAAGACAAAGACAGAGACGAAAAAGAAGAGAAGGTAAAAAAGAAAGATCCAATTAAATATTTATTGAGAATTAAAATTCATCACTAATTATCAATAAATATTTATCGATAAACTTAAAATTATTGGTAATTGATAACAAATTTTGTGATCTGTCAATAACACTTATAAATAACCATACTAATAATTTTTTTACTATCTGAGAAATTAAAATTACAAACTAATATTTTCTATTATAAAAAAAATGTGTTTATTGATAATACATAATTTTATTCTCTTATAGTGAAGTATAGTTACCTATAAACATAAAAAATTCAAACTAAGAAATTAATAGAATATATTATTTTATATTTCAAATAAAACATTTTGAAAAAGAATCATCATATTTTTATAAATTTAAAATTCTCGACTAATTTAATTATTGTCTAGTAAAAAGAAAAGAAAAACAATTAGTATGGATTAATAAACAACAAAAAGTAATTAACTCGTTTTCTTAAGTAATAATGCAAAAAAATTACATTTAAATTTGAGAATTGGATTGCAAATTCGTTCTTAAACAGATTATGTCATAATTATAATGTGATAATTAAGTATATATATTTTTTATCTCCCATCTCTTTCCTATAGATATAGATAATGTTCGTATAGCTTGCCAATTACAGGAGATGGGTCCACGATTTATTGGGCAATGACAGTTACTTGAGTGACAGGGCTATTCCATCAATTCTCTTTCACCACTCAAACCCCATCATCATAGGCATTCCCAGCATCAAACCAATGTTTTCATTGTTTCTCATACCAGACAGAAAACTTAATTTTTCCTTAAAACGATGTTTGCCCACATGTCATCACGTGGCCTTTGCGTGCTTCATGGTCCACCCGACAACCACAACATTACTAAGCTGTTGTCAAATCTGCCATTATTTCTCTTTGGATGTTTGTTTTTTTACTACTGTCTCATTCCCAAATTTAACGTTTTTTTTTTAAATATCCTTAGTCATTAAAACTGTGGCACTCAGATATCGACGAAGACGGAGAGTGATCGGCGGTGTAAAGATATGAAATGCAAGAGGCGAAAACAGTGATTTTTGGAAAGTTTTCAGTGGAAGGGATATATAGAAGAATCAAACATATATCAAAATGAGAAGGATTTAGAGACTGTATAAATATAAAAAAATTAAAAAATAACTTAAAGAAATTGATTTGACTACATATGTTAACAAATATATTTACTTTTCGGTATATAAAAACTCCATTGTTAAGTCTTTGTAAGTTGCCGAAACATTAGAAGTTGTAAACTAAATGGAAGTTATATGTATTATGTTAAGAAGATATTTACACAGTTTTAATAAATTATTTTCTTAATTGAAACCAAATTTATTTTCTTAAAATATTAAATTCCATTTTTCATGTATCGAACAATAATTCGAAACGAGCTCCTTGTACCTATTCTATAAAATGTTGTAAAGGATACTATTTTTCAAACTTTCAAAGACAATTTAAATCACCAATTAATATAAATACAACATCCAGAAAAAGAAAAGAGAACATCATGACGAAGATGAACGTAGAAAGAAGAAAAGACGAAATTTTAAGTCAACTTATGTAACGTTTGAATTTGTAAAATTCAAAATTAATGATTTTTCATATTTTACCTCTCACCAGCTTAATACTCCCTATCAAATATATAGAATCTTACAATAAGATTATTAAAATTATAATTTAAATTGTTTATTTAACACTTTATCTCATATAGTACAAATATTTTAAATGAAATTAAAATCACAAAGTTTTCTAATAAGGTTGACACGTCTATTTGAATCATCATACTTGGAATTTATATTTAAAGATTTTTAGGTTTAATTATCTTTTTAATCCTATTATTTATTAGTAAAATAGTTCATCAAGTTCACTATTTTAGAAAAGTGTGACACTTTTTTAATTAATTAATGATGTGATGCAACAAATATTTAAGTTTATTATTTAAATATATTTTTATAAGTAAATTGATAAATTATGATTTTTTTTTATAAAAGCTTAATAATTTTAAAATGTCATCTAGTTTTTATTCTTAAGTTGTTTTAATAAAATTATGATTACAATCTCATAAACTATTAAATTAAACTACTATTTTTACAAGATATTATTGAAATATAAATTTTTATTATATGCCAATGAGATTTACATTTATAGATTTATGCTAAAAATAATAATTTTCACATTTTAGTTAAAAAAAAGTTAAGTTTCACCAACGGTCTAATTATAAGTTGATTTGATAAACATTTTAATGAAATTTTCTCAAATTCATAAAACATAATACTACTTCATTTATTTCTTCTTGTAAATATCTTTTAATATAATATATATTTAATATCTTTTAGTATAATATATATACATATATATTTATTAACATAAATAAAACACACAATGAAAACGGGATTAAAAGTAGCAACTATTTCAAAAGACTTTCTTCTAACATTGATCTTAGATGTTTTATTTTTATAATATATAGTGTTTTTTTTCTATCATATAATATTTTAATATCGATTGTATAAATCTCACTCTAGTGTTTTTCCCTCAAACTCATACTTACTAGTAAGCACTTACAAAATTGAAACTCAGGTAATATTTTTATATCTGAATATATTAAATACATATCTCTAACAACTTAATAAGATTTATTTACACTTTTATATATATATATATATTATAAAATCATCTCTTTCCAAGTGAAAAACAAAATAATGATATTGCAATTTGATAACTGAAACATGTCCCTCTCAACGAAGGTGATGGTGTTAGATTTATCCACATATGATTTTCATTAATATAAATGCTCGATTGCGATAGCTAGGGTTTATTACTTTAATGGTGGTCCTAAAACTTTTCAAATTTCATATATCAGAATAGTAAACCAAAACATGCTTAAAGGATCCCTCTACAGTCCTTTTCGTCTTCCACCAATTCCTCTAACAAAACTTTCTTTGAAAGGAAATAAATAATAAATGTATAGGAAATAAATTAAAAGTATTCTATTTAAAAATAAATAAATCAAATCCAAATCAAATAGGCAAAAATAGAATAAAATAAATAATAATTTCTATTTCTGCCCATTTTAGTTTTACTTAAAAAACACTGGGTCTATACAACCCGAGTAAAAACGAAAAAATTTCTTTTCGTACCCCCGTAAATTTCCTCCTGCCCCATTATAAAGAAAATTACATTTTTCTCTTTCTACGGGTGTAAATCAAAAAATGACTTACATTGTATAGTCTTCAAGTAAAAAATGATTTATAGATTTTGTAATTCAAAAGATAAAAATAATTTTTGAATTATACAATCGAAAAACTATGTCTTTCCTTACAAAATAAAATTTAAATTACATACTTCAAAAGTAAAATATAATTTTCAAATCATGCAATTTAGAAGTTATAAATATAAGATAAATAGAGCGGGAAAGAAAAGAAAGAAAGACAAAGTAAATATATATGTTATTTAGGAGATTTTTGACTTTTCATCACTCCTACGGTTACACATTGAAATTATAAGGTACAAAACAAAAATGGTCATTCATTATTTTTCATTCTCACTCTCCACTTCTTACCGAAATCAACATTTCCTATTATAAAAATGAAATGTTTCTCTTTACATCACTTCACATTTTTTTCTTACACCTCACATATATTTTTTTTTTTAATTTCAAAATTTTTTGCCAGATTTCTAAAAATCATACATTTCACTTTGGATTTCAAAATTTGTTAAAAAATAAATCTTTCAAATTAAAATTTGCTAATTTTTCTTATAAAATTTTTAATGAATTTCAAATTTTTTTTAATAAATTTTAAAATTCATAAATATTTTTTTCCTTTAACGGATTTCAAATTTATTAAATTTTTTTCTAAAATTTCAACGAATTTTGAAATTTATTGAAATATTAGTCGAAATGTAAGATATTTTAAGAAAAATCACTCCTAAAAACATTGTTGCTAAAATATCTTTTATCTAAAAAAACCTTTTATTTCTTTATTGTTTATATAAAAAAGATGTTTTTCCTTATTGAAGTTGTTACAACAATCATATGATAAATCATGTAACACAATTATAAAGTTTTAAATTGGTTTCATATCGTATATTTAACTAGAGTAGCATTAATTTCTTAATTTTCGATTTTGTTAGATTGGTTCATTAACTTTAATTTGTCCAACAAATATTTTTGTTTCTTCAGTTGAGTTCTTTAACGTGTATTTATCTTCAATTGAATATTTGTAGTTACACAAAACTAGCCAAATCAAATGTGAGCTATCTCTGTTTCAACATTAGAAATTATTTCATATAAAAATAAAATAAGGATGGTTGTGGATTGGATTTTAGTAATAATTTTTTGATAAATTATTATTAATTTATTGTACATGGAAATAATCCTATTTGGTCAATATTATGATAATTTATTCAAAGAAAACCAAATCCTCAATTCTATTTCGTTGCTTTATATTACTTAAAAAAATCGATCATAACATCTTTAAAATATATAATGATTTTAAAAAATAATTATTGTACTAACTATAAGTTAAAATATTAAATTTTGACTATTTTATTATATTATATTTGTTTAGTTGAAATAGTTATTAAATATAATTTATTTTATTTGTACTATCATTAAATAAGATATCATTTAAATTAAATATAATTAAGTAATTCAGTGATTAAAATATGATTTAAACATTGTTGTTTTCTTTAATGGTTAAAAATGAATTTTATTATATAAGAAATAACTAATTGAATATAACTCAATCAATTGTAATTATTTAACCAGATAAAATATAGTTTAAACTAACTATAATAATGAGGTGATAGAGCCTAAAATATGATATAAATAATATTATTTTCATAAATAATCAAAGTAATTTTATTAAATTAGAGATAAATTGATAAGATAATTTATTGAATGCTATAATTATATATAATTAAATTGAATTTATTATATAAGGTATCATTTTGAATTACATCTAATTAGGTGATGGAGGGGTTAAAATAGGTTTTAAATTTAATTACTTTTATTAAATGAATTTTATACGATATCAGCAAAATTGATACGATATCAGCAAAATTGATAAGAACATAAATTGAGTTATAATTTGAATGAAATATAATAGGAGTAGAGTGACTAAAATATGATTTAAATACTATTATTTTTATTAAAAATTAAAATGAATTTGATTAGATATTAGATAATTTAATTAGATAACTAATAATTATAATATATCTATTTAAATTGAATTTGATAAAAATAAGATATGATTTAATGACAAATAGTTTAATAGGATAATTGACAAATATAAGTATATCTACTTAAATTAAATTTGATAAATATAAAATAAGATTAGATAAATGTTAATTTTATAAGATAATTGATAACTATAACAATATTTACTTAAATTGAATTTGACAAAATGTAGTTAGATAATTTATAATTATAACTATATCTACTTTAATTGAATTTGATACAGATAAGATATGATTATATAAGTGATATAAGATAATTGATAATTATAATTACATCTGCTTAATTTGATTTTGATAATCATATGAAATTTTGTAATATTTGGTTTCATTTGTTGTACACAAACCATTTTCCATTCAAGTAATTCGTCTTTGACAATGACAATAGAATAAGAGTGCGTCAAAAGAAAGTAATTTTCTAATCCAAACGTTTATTATAAATTTAATATTTAAGTTTCAAATTCATATCAATGACTTCATTTTAGGATTTAATTATGAATATGTTCTTTTTTTTTTTACGCTTTTTATGTTTGCTCAAAATTAGGGATGTCAAAAAAATCTGCGTCTGCGGATAAAATTTGCGACGGATAGTTGATACTCGCGAATATTTATTATCCGAAACCCGCAGATAGCGGATATTTTAATATTCGCTTATAAACGGATCGGATGCGGGTATTATACTATTCGTACCCGCAAAAAAAAATTTAATTTTTATTTTATTAAATTAAATTTAATTAAAATTAACATTAATTTTTATTTTACAATACTTTTTACAAAATATACGGTATTGATTATTGATTACTAGTTTGATTGCCCACTACTTAATAGGTGAGATTCTCTTAATCTTTACTATTGGATTTGATTACCTAAAAATATACATTAATGGTTAATCAATCGGCTTGCCTGCCACAAGCTCTATAATTGGTGTCTAGGTACAATCTTTCTCTTTTATCCTAATAAAATTTAGACATTTTTATATGTTGAGCATAGGAGTGTCTTGTGCACGTCAACAACCCATCGAAGTAGATGACATTCTCAAGAAGGATGGAAGATCATTAAAAGAGAACAAAGCAAAGAAGGACAACTGGTCATCAGACTAATTCAACCGAAACAAAATTAAATTAAATTTATATTTAATTTAATTTATATTATATTTTATGTATTTTTTTTGTAATTCTATTTAAATTTTATTTTTATAATTTATAAAAATAATTTTTTTAAAATATTTGCGGGTATTCGCGGATATTCGCGACTTTTAAAATATCCGTGGATATTTTTTAAGTGGGTATCCATGTGGGTAGCGGGTGAATTTTTTTTTTTGTCGGGTCGGGTTGCGGGTAGAAACTATTTGTGCCCGACCCGACCCGTTGTCATCCCTACTCAAAATTCAAACTTATATTAAATTTAATTAATCATCATCTAAACACCTTATTTATTTGTGCAATAATAACAATGAATTTGAATTTAAGATTGCATACAAATTAACTATTTAAATGTCAAGTGGTTTCTTTCTAAGATAATCATTAAGTTTGTTTAAATTTTAAAGGCTCAATGTTTGGTTCTATTTTTATCGAGGGATTCAATTTTTTTTAATGTTCTATGTAGTTTTTTATATCGTAATATATGTTTAATTTTGTTTGTTTGGCTAACTATGTCAGCATCTATTACTGAATTACATGGCAGCTATTGGCTGACATGAACACATCATCTCCTACATCTTAAAACACTAATTTCACCTTACACAGAAATCATAGCCACCACCTAACCCTAGTCGCCGCTTCCATGCTCACGGCCAACCACCATTTTCGCACCTCCATCATCAGATATTTCGAAACCCTAACCATAAACCTTTCGCGAACATTATGCACTAGTCGCATTGCTGTTTTAAACGCTCTGTCACAAGCATCGCGAAACCGAATCGCAAGTTCCTCGCGACTTTGAACAAGATCGTCATGAAACTTCTTCATTCTCCACCAGCCACCATCAACCTAAAACACAAAATATCAAAACCCAGAGAACCAGAAATCTCCTTCAAACCAGAAGAGCCAGCCACCAACATCATCACCAACCTTTCGCGTCTGAAACCCTGATTTTTGGGTGAAGGAGTTGCCACACGTCAAGCCCTCATTGACGCGACCATCTTTAGTCAACTCGCCACGTCAATCCATAACTGCAATGCAATTCATTGATTGATGTTATGGACATTTTGTCATTAACAATTTAAATGTTGTAAGAAAAAAGACCAAATTAAATATAAATTACAAATTAGAACAACAAAGTTGAGGAAAATAGACAGTGATATTAAGCCAATTTTAAATAACGTGTAATAAACTTTTTAAAATAATTACTTACGATAACTTTTTTATTAAAATAAATCAACTAAAAAATTGCACAAAAACACATATTATTAAACAATCGTTCATCTTAATTATATAATTAAAAAAACTGCAATTTTATACACAATAAGTATAATTGTATATATTGAACAATACGCATAAAAAAGTATGATAATTTATTTAAATAACTTAAACTTCTTTATTTAACTAAAAAGAAAAAAATTAAGTATTTAACAATTGAGTAATTCAACAAAAATTTCGTGAATGAATTTTTACACTTTCAAATCAATTATTGTTTTCTTTTTCTAAGATTTTTTTGGAAATCTCTAGCATTTGCCACATTTAAAATAATTTACGTTTACACTATGCTTTACGACGAGTGTTAATTAAAAAACGCAATGATAATTTAAACAGCAAGAACAAGTGTAACAGAAGATAGATAGATATAGAGAAAGAGAGAGAACAAACAGTGAATGATGTAGTTTCAATTGAATTATAACCTGAATTCCACGAACACGAGCTAACAGAGTAATTTCGTTAACCAAAAACGAAAGATCACTGTTGTATCTCGTGATCGGTGCTACACAACATCAATGCAATGGGTTTCTTGTTTAATAAAATGATAAATTCCCGAAACGCCGTCGTTTACAGGGCAAGGATGAAGGCGGCTGACGCGGAAGCGGCAGCAAGGAGCCCCATGCAGAGGCGTGAAGCGTCGCTGCTACCGGGAGCGGGAGCGGGAGCCGAAGGAGACGCTGCCATGCTACCTTTCACGGAGAGCAAATTCTCAATTCCAGGTACAAGGATGGGCTTGGTGACCTCAAGAGCGGAAAACTCTTCAGGTTGTTTGGCCACGGTTTGCACAAGGCCGACAGTGAAGACTGTGCCGGCAGGAGAGGCGGCGGATCCGAAGACAACCTCGCCTTCGTTGACGAGCTGGACGAGGACGTATCCCTGTTTGTCCTTGGCGAGGCCGGAGGATTGGAGGAGAGTCTCGATGGGAGCTTGGCTTCCAATGTTTTCCACCAGCTTCTTCTCGTCGTAGTAGCCGATAAGGACGTGCGAGCTGATGGTGGCCTTCACAAATTCCGGCGACTTCCCGGCGAGGGAAGCCATGGCGTCGTTGCACATGGGAAGAACGGTGACGGCTTTAAGGGCGTTTATTTTGTCAACCAGATTGGCCTCGGTGAGGGCTTTGTTGAACTGCTCATACTGAGGATTGTTGAGCGCCTGCAGCACATCCAACGCTTGGATGCTTCTGCAGACGGCCAGAAGCAGAGCCACTGCCAGAAGAGAAGACTTTCCGAAACCCATTTTTCACTTGAGTGTTTTTTTTTTACTTCTTTGTCTTCTCTTTGTTATTAGATACCGAAGCCAAATCTGGTTGAGGTAAAGAATGGCGTCGTGAATGGTATTTATATATGAATTCTGTGAGACTTGTTTTCCGTTGAGTCAAAATTTCTGTTATGGGTTCTTCCTCTTCCCATGGTGATGCATGGTTTGCGTGGAGAAACGCGCGGAGGTGGATGCTTATTTATAAACGCTAACAAAAAATTTGTGAAACAGTTACATTACATTTGTCAGAAAAAATTGAAAAAAAAAATATTAAGTATTATTAATTTTTTTTACTATGAATAAATTGTATTAGTATTACAGTTAAAGAAGTTGATTCTTTTATGCGAATGATTTAATATTTCCTAGCTCAATAGTAACTAAAACATTTTTTTCATTGATTAAATGTATTTAAACTCTGAATGCCTTTCTATTATTCTAAGAATATTTTAGGAGATGGTTTGATGTTTGACACTCCAAACAAATTTTGAAAAGTTATATATATATATATATATATATATATATAATTGCAATATACAGTAATTAGTTTTAAAATATTTTTATATAATAATAGGTTTTTTTATGAAAGAATTGGAGTAATTATATTAGGAATGACGGGTCATGGGGGAACATATAGCTATCCCTACTGTGAATATTATCACTGCTTGAAAAATATTAATATCGTATACATAGATAATTAAGATTATAAATAATGGTAATTAAGTAACACATATAAAGATATCAAATTGATAAGTTTACAACGTCCTCTGATAATTTTGTCGCATTAAATTTTTTAATTTTAAAACGACACTCAATTTCAAGTTCATTGTTGATCTCTCCTTCAATAATTTCCATCTTTTTAATGATAAATTTATGTGAGTTTGAGTAAGTCGATTTAATGTTATCTTTTCAAAAATAAAAATAAAATTCAACACTTTTCTTATTCTAGCAAAAATTAATTAGATTATAAAATATTTTTATTAAAACTATAAAATCCTTTTTCCAAGCATAGTTTAAAGTTTTGTGAAAGGAAATATTAATTTCGAGCTATTTAAAGATATATAAGAATCTAGGTTTGCCTCACTTTATTTTTCTTGGATTGAACAAACAAATATAAAAAAAAAATAGTTTTCCTCAACAAATTTCACTTAAATATCTAAAAATATAATAGTGTAGTTTACTAAATTATGAAATTTAGAATTAAGAATTAGTAAAAAAAAAATACTGTTTTAATATGAAGTTAACAGTTTTTTAATAAGAAAACCATTTACTAGAATACAACTGCAAATTTAACATAGTGAAGAGATGAATATTGTCGGCATATTTGAATAATAGTATAATTTACTTAAATCAAATCAGTAATTAGTAACCATAAACAATTTTTCTACATACATTTGAAGGAAACAGAGTGTGATTTATTAAAATAAAACGACAATTAAGTAAATGTTAAAAATCAGACAGTTAATTTGACATTTAAAATATATTTGTAATTTCTACATATATGTAATATATTTATTTTAGTCCGATCCATAGAAACTTATTTGGTTCATTATTATTTGATTCTTTATATAATGTGTACACCCTTAAATAAATAATAATAAAAAGTATACATAAAAGTAATGTGTGGTATGTTTTAACTTATACATTACTGTTATAGATATAATGTTTTATAATATTGTGTTTTCTATTTAGATGGAATGCAACTAAAAATTAAAAATACTTTAACAAAATAGAAAACATATTATATTCTCTGTGCACAGTCATTCCTAGTTTCATAAATTCGAAAAGGTTAATCAATTATAACAGTACAAAACATTTAGTAGAATGAAGATTAAAATGAAGACAGAGTTTTCCTTAACCAGGTCCTACTTTGGGAATATCATAATGCTCACTGAGGTTGGCCAGATATTGGTTGAACTCATGAAGTCTATCTCTATGAGACTTGCTCGCCATTTTTGACAGTCTTTGAAGCTCAAGTTTCTGTGTCTGATGGAGAAATCGCCTTTCAGCTGGAGTAAGATGATCATCATATGATACACTTTCTGTGCTGTCTTCATGGTGATCCATTGACATGTTTCCACCTAACATATCTAAAATGAAAAGTAAAATAAATTGTAAAAGAGTTCATGTCAAACACTTAAACATGCTTAGACTAATTTAGCATCACGATGAAATCAGCTCAATCCTTTTCTTTTAAAGTACTATTTGCTTAATCTATCATGATGAATCCATTCACATGTTCAACGTACAAAAATTTGCTGCATGACAGTTTAAACAAATCCAGAGAAGCTTGGCAGGAATCAGGCATTCCTCAATTCAAAACTTCATGTAAGTGGCAGAACAATCAGACCATGATCAAATAGATCGCATGCACAAAGGAACTGGCTTGAAAATTGAAACTGATACGATGAGGCCACTTATTTCAAGGTGAGCACAGGCCAACATTGAATCCTAAATAGTAATCCATAGCAATATTTTGCCCTCTATAAGCGATTGAAAGTTGAATGATTAAGGAAGTTCTTTGCAGATTAACACCCTTGCAGTAATTAGAGGAACCATTCTTAAGTAGGGTACTACTACTAACTACTACAATTTGAAAAGTGTTACAGAACAGCCGCAAAGGTAAAAGAACATCCAATTCTAAAGCTATCAACAACAAGTGGAATTAGAGTTTAACTCAAACTCACAATCAGATTTACATCAGTTTTATATTTTTAAATTACCCTTATCTCGATTTTAATATATCCCTTTACATCAAAGTATGCATACTTTGAGCGTAAAACTAAAAATTAATAAGTAATCTTTAAGTAGAATAGTATATCTAACAAATAATAAATATCATTAAGATTAAGATAGATTCATGTCAAGAAGTGAAGTTAAACCTAACTCAAGTTTACAGATGAAGTTTTGCATCCCCTTTATATTCAAAATTGGTCTATCTTTATTGGATGTGACACTTCCAACAAAAGTCAACTGCTAATTCAAAAATAATGGAAATTTCTGACTCCACATAAGCAAAGAAGCTGAAAAATAATATATGGGCACACATATTCTATCAACTTAGTGAAAAGATTTAAGCATAAGCAATATAAACCTAAAGAAAAGGTGTAAGGCGCAGATTAAAATTTTGACCATATTTCAATGTTTCTTTGCCCTTTGAGATCTTTAGCAGTCTGCATCACTCCATCCTGAGACAAGAACACATTTTCAATAACCAAATATATTGAACAGAGGAGTCAACATTTGATCAAATAAGACAGCAATATCAAGTGACTTGCAAAAAACAAATATTTTGAAGCCACACTGCAATAATGTTTCTCACACATCATCCAATATATCATTCACACCATCAGATGCAGCTACCTTAGCTGATGCCAGTATCAACAGGTCTTACGAATGATAATTGAACAGTTTTATCATGCCCAAAAGAAAGGGAAGAACATTAAGCTCACCAGAACTAGTTTGGGAGAAATTATGGTATCTCTTGTCTCGTTTCTTCTTCTTTTTAATCACAAAATCTTTTACATCCAACGCTTTTCCCTTCAGCTTCAATTTCCCACCCACGACGCTGTCGTACACCGACATCTAGCTTTTCAGAATCTTCCAAATAAAGAACCCACGTTAATTTCTCAGTAACACTCCTCCTTTTACAATTAAAAATCAACGAACATTACGAATTCAATGCAACAAGTAGAAATACGTGATCAAGAAAGTTGTTACCGGTATAAATAATTGAATGAAAAAGTAACATTGGCGAATTTTCTGGAAACAAGTCGAACGTTCCACCTTTTTGTTTGGGCTAGTTCAAATAGCCCGACCCCTGTTTGATTTCAGCTTTTATTTTCTGCACCCCATAACTTCTTAGCACACCCCAAAAAAAAAACTATTTTACCTTACTTTCAAAATGTATGTTCCGGAAGTTTTTCAGAATTTTTAGAACAAGGTTTCTAGAATAAAATTTTCAGAACAGAATTTTTAAAAGTAAAAATATTTTTTGAAATGAACTTTTCAGAATATATATAATACTTTTTAAAATAAAATTTCAGAATATAAAATGTGTTTTGGGAAAAACTTTCCGAAATATATAAAATATGATATGGAAATAATTTTTTGGAATGATGTTTTTTTATCCTCTCTGCAGCATTTTTTTTTCTCTACAACGACAGTCGTGTGGTGTAATGGTGGAAGACGTTTGAGCCTTTTATTACTATGGGGTTCAGTAATTGTGGAGGTGCGGAGAGCAATAGCCCTGGTTTCTGTAATACTCCTTTTCTTTTCACTCTTGAGTTTTCTTCTTGCACCCCATTATTACTATATGCACTCCTATACTTAATAAAAAGATTAAGAAACTTGCTGCACTATACACACAATCGTTTTCGCAGTCGTTACAAAAGAAAAGAGAGGAAAAAAGTTGCATGAGACGAAGAAAACGAGAGAAAGAATGCACTCTGAAAAAACTCCTTCTCAAAAGCTTTTTCTAGAACATATCTTGTATGCTTTGGAAAACTCATTCCAGAAAACTTATGTTCATTTCATTTCATTTCATTTGTTCCAGAAATTCTGCAGAAATTTCATTTCGAATGCTGTTTTTAAAATTCCATTTAAGAGTCAGCCATATTCGTAAAATTCCAAAAATATTATTTAAAAAATTCCCAAAATAGATAATTCGAAAATAACTTTTATAAAAAGTAAAATATCATATTGAAAGTTGGGGTGCGCAAAGAAATCATAGCTGCAGGAAGAAAAAACCTTCAGTCGAACCTTCCATTCTTCTCACTCATCCAAGAATAACCAGTTGAAGTCAGTAGATCCATAGGCTAAAAACTGGCCACGTCACACCAAACCCGTGACGCCACGTGTCACACTTTCAACTGCTTGATTACTCCCACCCTGAGCAAAAAGCGCAACTAACGTCGTACATGGCCATTCTCCACTGCACTCCACTTCCATTTCTTTCCCTCAGAACCACTCTCTATTCCGCTAAGACCACGTTAACCTTAACACTCACAAACCCAACAACAACAAAAACAAGAAACCCGTTGTTCCTGGCGATGAACACGCTCGCGAAATCCGAACCCGTGTCGTCTTCAGGCTCTTCTTCGTCAACGTACGAGGTGCCTGAGCTAGATGCTAACGACATGGACCGAGTTGCGGACAACGCGTTTCGAAGGTACACGTGGAACACCAAGAGGAGTGGCAAAGGAACGGCCATTGTATGGTTCAGGAATGATCTCAGAGTTTTGGATAACGAAGCTCTCTACAAGGCATGGCTTTCCTCCGAAACCATTTTACCTGTCTACTGCGTTGACCCTCGACTCTTTGCCACTACTTATCATTTCGGCTTTCCCAAAACCGGTGGTATAGTTATATGACTCGTATTCAAATTCATCTGCACCTTTTCTTCTACATCAAATTTGGATGCAGTTCTTTTAAGTACAGAGTGAAATGCAATATCTTATGTGTTTTTGGTTTTTCCTTTTTCTAATTTCTACATGAAAAGAAAGTATGTAAGCATCGCATCACTCACGTAACTTTTGTGCAGCATTGAGAGCGCAATTTCTCCTTGAATGTGTGGTGGACTTGAGGAAGAATTTGATGAAAAAAGGGCTTAATTTGCTTGTACAACATGGGAAGCCTGAGGAGATTCTTCCTTCTCTTGCCAAAGCATTTCAAGCTCACACAGTAAGTCTTTGAATTTCAAGCCTGATTTCGAATTGATGGAATTTCATGGTTTAAGCTATACGGCTCATTGATGAATGTGAAGCTGTCAGGTGTATGCACAGAAAGAAACGTGCAGTGAGGAGCTGAATGTTGAACGGTTAGTCATGGAAGGTCTTAAACAAGTTGCGACATCAGAAGAATCGAGTGGTGTCACAGTTTCAAACAATATCCTTAAATTGGAATTAGTTTGGGGTACCACCATGTACCATCTTGATGACCTCCCTTTTGATGCCACTTCTTTGCCAGATATGTATACTCAATTTCGCAAGGCACGATATTCTGAATCTGAGTTTCTTTTCACTGCTACAAATGCTTACTAATGGAATTCAAAATTTGCAGATTATTGAAGCCAAATGTACCATACGCTCATGCATCAAACTACCACCGTCTCTTGGACCACCTCCCTTGATTGAGGATTGGGGATGCCTTCCTTCATTAGAACAGCTTGGACTTTGCTCACAGAATGTAGGTTTTTCCATATCTTTTGGTAGTCACCTTTCAAGAATGATGAGATAATGAACTTTCTCATTCCTTTATTTTCATCCTCAAAATTAGGTTATCAAGGGAATGAAGTTTGTGGGGGGTGAAACTGCAGGATTGAGCAGAGTATATGAATACTTCTGGAAGAAGGTTGGTTATCTCAAATTGACAATTTAGATCCAAATTAGGTAACTATGTCACTGTTGTTGCTGTATATGGCTGTTCTGTAAAACGTGACCTTAAATATGATGTTGGAGACACTAATTCTAGCCATTGTTTGGTTATGTAATGCATTCTTAAGATTGTTCATATGTAGGATTTGGTGAAGGTATATAAAGAGACCAGGAATGGGATGTTAGGGCCAGATTATTCTACCAAATTCTCATCATGGCTTGCCTCAGGAAGTTTGTCTCCTCGTTTCATATATGAAGAGGTTAAAGCTTGCAATGATCTCTGTTTTGTGCATTGTATAACAGCTAAGAAATGAGAATGTATGAGTTAACAAACTTCAGTCTGTTCTTTATAGGTGAAGAGATATGAGAACGAAAGACTAGCAAATAGTTCTACCTACTGGTAAGTGGAAACATTCCATCTTTCTTATTAATGTATATCTATGTCATATTTCAAAAAAGTATTCATTCTCCTACTGTCAGTTTGTTATTCATCCCTTAAATGTAACTTTTCTGATTAATTGGAGTTTGTGAAGTTACTTTAACTTCATCAGAGAAGTTCTGTTTTTTTTTTTTCTTCCTTTCACTTATCATTCTATTTGTTTATGAAAAAACGAACTCGTTGACAGATTTGACTTCCTCCCTCTTCTCAATTTGTTTTCTGTTGGAACTATCTTTACTTTTGCAGGGTTTTGTTTGAGTTGATATGGAGGGATTACTTTAGGTTTCTGTCAGTGAAATATGGGAATTCGCTTTTCCATCTAGGTATTGATAGGTTGAGAAATTTGATGTCTCGGGTGTTTACAGAGTTATACTTTTAAATTCTTCTGGTTTTGATGTGCAAGTGAGAAAAAACATCTTCCTATAACACTGTCTTTAAAAAGTTTGTTCAGATTACTTAGGTAAAATCTGTCTTTCTTTTCAGGTGGCCCTAGGAAAGTTCATCGCAACTGGAGCCAAGACAAGAATTTGTTTGAATCCTGGAGAGACGGTTGTACGGGGTACAATTTCTATCCGAGATTCAGAGTGTTACTGAATTTGTTTTGATACAACTACTGTCGCTTGAATCTACTCTATGTTTGTTGTCTTAAAACATCAAATTAAATGTTGTCCCTATTATGTTGTCTTATAATCTTCTACCTATTCTTTTGGCATAAACGTGTAGGTATCCTCTCATAGATGCCAACATGAAAGAACTATCGACTACAGGGTTTATGTCTAATCGAGGACGACAGGTATCAACCCGAGCCCATTATTGTGTTTGTAAAGTATAATAAATTCTAGAAATTTATTCCAATACTGATTTTTCGACCAAAGTATATAATACTATTATTATATTTCACTGTGATTTACCATCAAATTTTATAACTGAAGCTGAAGCTTGATTACCTTAACTTGACAGATTGTATGTTCCTTTCTTGTTCGTGATATGGGCATAGATTGGCGCATGGGAGCAGAATGGTTTGAGACGTGCCTTTTGGATTATGATCCATGTTCTAATTATGGAAACTGGACTTACGGATCAGGTAAGTGGGGTGTGCGGGAAGAAAAAAATGAAATGGGAGTGCAGAAAGAAGTAGCCTGTTTTCTAACATGAGCATGTTCATGATGTACAGTGAATATTATTTTCCTAGTTTGAGATTTGGTTGTTTGTATTCATGCCTATATTAGTCTTCTGTTTATAATTTTTAAACAACAAATATTACCACCTATACTTTATTCTTTCAAATATTCAAAGTTACCAATAAAATACAAAAACTTACTTCACATCTTGAATTACATGGAAAAGACTATTCATTCCAAACAAGATTATGTAAAATTTTGGAAAAACAACAAAAATTACTGTTTTTATTTGTAAAAAAATAAAATATGGTATGAAAAATTAATTAATCAATTTAATATTCGATAGTCACAAATTCATTAAATTGAAAAATAATTTTTAATTATTCAATTTATTAGATGTTGAATTTTGATGAATTTTTCTTTTCAGGAGTTGGGAATGATCCCAGAGAAGATCGGTATTTCAGCATCCCAAAACAAGTAAGTTTCAATGTTTAGTGATACTTACTTTTATTTATATTTATTATATATATACATATATAAAGTAAGTATGTAATGTAACACAATGTTGTATACTATTTGAAAGATTTTGAATCTTGTATATTTGATGAGATTAGGACGGATTAAAGGTTTGGAATGTCTACAAAAAACCTAAAAGTAAGATATTTTTTTTTATTAATAAAATAATTTATGTAAAATGTATCATATACAGTTTTACTTTTTTGAACTTATTGAGGTATTGTTTTTAAGTTTGAAAAGGAATTTTTAGAGACCCGAAACAAGGATTTTATCTGTTTAGACCTTTATGTTAGATAAAATGATCTGTGTCCTAAAAATTTCTTTCAGGCACAAACATATGACCCTGAAGGTGAGTATGTTGCATACTGGTTGCCACAATTGCAAAAAATCCAAAAGGAGAAAAGGAACTTCCCTGGAAATATGTACATTCCTCAAATTGTGCCTCTCAAGTTTGGAACAATTAGTGGAAACAACAAGGATAGGTTTCTTGGTGCAAGAAGATTCAACCATAAAGGAAATCAAACAAAATGGAACTTTCAATAGAAATCATAGCTATCATCTTTCTTAAAATTTATATACATCAGAATTTTATATATATATATATATATTAGAGCTTTATGCTTTGTAACTTAAATTCATTATTT
Source organism: Vigna reflexopilosa (assembly GCA_027742785.1). NCBI lineage: Eukaryota > Viridiplantae > Streptophyta > Magnoliopsida > Fabales > Fabaceae > Vigna > Vigna reflexopilosa. The sequence goes on along the minus strand of CM050918.1, from coordinate 6,374,992 downwards.
TTTATACTTGTTCTGTTATGTATGCTTTCTTTTTCCTCTAAATTTCAATACTTGTTGTAATGTAATACACATGAACTTATGCCATGAAGTGAGATATTATCTGTATTTTTTACCATGAAATTTTCTCCAGAACATTGCATATGAACATATATGTGCTACTGTTTATTAATTTAAATTATAATAATTGTATGTCATCTATTTTAATATTTGAATTATGAAATTATAATCATGTGCTCTTTATGAGTTAAAAATTGAAGAAAAAAACATCATGAAATATGTTCACTTAAATAAAATTCCATTGCATCACAAGAGAGTAAAGATTCCTACACTTATATTAAAGATAATACTGACATTAATCATAATAATAATAATAATAATAATAATAATAATAATAATAATAGTAATGATATTAGTAATAATACTAATACTAGTAATAATAACAATAATACCAACTACATTTTATTTTATATTAATTTTAACCGTAAAGATAAAATAATAATTTATAAATTTTACCTACTAATATATTTTATTTTATCTATCACATTCTTTAAATTATTCACAAACTTTTCTTTCAAATATTTTTATTTATCCCTTAAAAGAAACAATATCACAATCTTCTTTCAATCTTCTCAAATTCATTTATTTATTCTTCTTCGAATCTCCTCCCACTCCAAACACATCCCAAAATATTGAATATGAATATGAGAAGTTTGTAGTTTCTTACATAAAAAAAAAATTAAAATTAATTGATGTTAAACAAATGAATTTGAACATTATGTAAAAATACAATGGAAATTCTTCCTTATCCATATAGTTGAGACGTGCATGTCTAAATTGTTTAAATCTCTTATGAAAAATGTTTAATATAAATATTTCAAACGTAATTCATATTATATGTTTATATGCCAAAAGAATAAAACTAACACAGTGGGTAAGATTAAATTATACATTTCAGTAGTATGTTATATAAAATTCGGATCAAAACCTTACATCAAGCTTTTTTTTGTAGACATATTTCTTAGGTTTGAGTTTTATTTCTTGAATCTATTTATTTTAAGAGTTATAAAACTATAAAGAATTTACCTCTTATTTGACAAACTTCGCTGACAAATATTTAAATTTTAAATAAAATTTATATTTTAGCATTTTAAATTAAGTCTTATCTTTAAAAAAGAAAATATAATTGCTTTGTATGGCAGTGGGAGTCGAATTTTATTAGGGTTCAATTAAAAAAAAAACAGTTTGTATGATTTGATGATAAAATCACCTAAAATACTTTTTTTTAGATTATGAATTGCAAACACATCAATTATTAATGAATTATAAATGTTTTTTTATAAAAGGATATTTATTTTTCCAAAAAATAGAAAGGAGAAGTGTGCTTGAAATAATATTGAAAACGATATAAATTAACTTTTGGTTTTTCAATTATATATCACCTCAAGTTTTATTTTTTATTTTCTCTAAAATAAAGAAAATTATACGTGTTTAAAAATGAAGATTATAACCTTTTTAATTAACTTCGGTTATTTTTTTAAATTTTTAATATAATTTCTCAACAAATTAAAATATTATTCAAAATTTTAAATCCTTCGTGATATATTAATCATAATTTAATTAATTATACCATTTTAATAAATTAACTAATAAAATATAACAATCTTAACATATTTAATAATCTGTATATAAATTGCAAACACTTATACAATTACAGTTAATGGTAACCTAAACTTTTGAAAAAATCGTGTTTAAGGAAGTAAATTCTAAATTAAGAAATTTAGTTGAACGACTTATTTAAAAGAATTCAAAATACAGGATTTGCATAACAATAGTCTTAAATTTAAATAAGAAATAGTAAATCACATGTACCTATATATATTTTTACTACGTAGCAAAACTATACAAATGTACCTAATTTTTAATAAATTCACTAGCAATTTTAATAAATTTCAGTTAATGAGAAAAAGAAAACAACTATCTAATGATAGTGTGAAGTTGTTTTCCACCGTGCTCCATTTATAAATCATTGTGATAAATTTGCAAAACAAATTATATTATTTTCGTTCCAAATCAATACTCTTTTTAAAGTTCTCTAATCACTAAAAAACGATGTCGTACCAATTACTTGAAAAGAGATAATATATAACAAGTTAAAAATATATTTTTAATTAGTTTTTTACTATTTAATGTTTAAAAACATTAACTTAAAAACCATTATTGATATTTTAACCGACTATTTTAATTCTAAAATTAAAATATTAGAATTAGAAGACTGTTTTAGACTATGTCAATTAATTTCTGTGTTAGTATTTCTAGAAAGTTTTGCATGAAGCTTCTCAAATCTCAAATTAAGACAAAAAAAGCCATCGTGTATTTATTTTATGTTATTTTTATCAATTTATGTACCTAAAGTTTGCGTCAAAGTTTTCGTCTTTGGTCACACTAGAGTTTGTAAAATTATTACACCGCTGTCCAAGAACTAAGCTATATCTTTTTTTTTTTTTCATTAACACCATTTTCACGTTACCTCAATCATTAAGTTTTCTGTTTCTCTTTTTTCATTCCTTCCAATTCAGAAACCTCATCTCTCATATGCTTCCCCAATTCTTACATATTGGGAATTCAAAAAGTCGCTACGATAATTGAACCATTGAGTAGCCTCCAAGTATTCCGTTCCAATAGATTGCAACTACCTTCGTGTACCTTTCGGACACCGTGTTCGCGTCGTACGCGCAAAGTGGCGAAACGTGATTCCTCAGATTCTCCCTCAATCGCAATACACGTTAGCGAGATCCGAACGAATAACGTGATTAAGGTCATCAAGAGAAACAGGTATGTTTCTCCAATTGAGATTCCTCCTTCGTCGATCCGATTCTGCAAAATCATCTATCAATTTGTTGGGACGGTTAGTTGCGGAATTGTTGGAGCGAGTTTGAATTGTGTATTTTTTTATTGGCAGGGGATGGCGAATGATAAAGTGATTGATGAAGGTGACAAGAACGAGAGCGGTGGTACGAATTCCTCCGAGGGTGGGACGAAGAAACGAAAAGGATTTTTATCGCGAATTTGGAATGGGATACTTAGGTTACACGGTGATGATTTTGAGAAGAGACTCCAATACATTTCTAAAGAGGAGGCTCAGGTTATGACTAGGATGAACAGGAGATCACGATCCTGGAGGAGAATTTCCCGCCATCTTATTGTGTTTTCTGTCATATTTGAGGTGTGGTAATTGTTGATAATGTTTTTCTTCGCATTGAGCATTATTTGGTGTGGATCAATGATGCATACCTGGTTGTTTCTCTTAGTTTCATTGTGAGATTAATATGTGTTTTTCTGTTTATTGTATTTTGTCGTTTAAACATGGATGATGATAAAACCTTTTCCTTTGCCGATGTGAATTTTTGGAGGAATTAAATTCTATAACTTCTCTACCGTCAACCTATACTATATTAAAGTTTAATTTCTCATTTGGAATTTATAATTATATAAAGACTTTCTTTTTAGTCTCAGCACATGCCATTTTAAATTATTTAGTCTTTACATGCATCATTTTAATATTTCTTGAGATTAAAAATGGTAAGTAAAGGAGTTAAAAGTGGTGATTTAAAGATAATGTTTTTGTAAATATAAGAAACAAATGAATAATTAAACCTTTATATAGTAAACTTCTCTACCGTAGTTACTTACACTTTTACAGAGACACGGAGGGAATGATTAATCAGAGTGGTTATTCATTTTTACTCATTAGCTAAGACGTTAACTAGTCTCTCTTATCTAAATAAGTTTATCTTCTGGTCCTATCCTGTTACTTCATTTTTTTTTTCTTTATATGGTAATTAAAAGATGGGATTTTGCTTAAAATAGTTTAAACTTTCAGGTTGTTGCTATAGTTTATGCTATTATGACAACAAGATCAATTCATATGAATTGGAAAATGAGAGCACTCCGGGTTTTGCCAATGTTTCTTTTGCCTGCACTGTCATCCGCTGCCTATGCAGCATTTGTAAGCTTCACAAGGATTTGTAAGTATTTTAAGGTTTACAATTAACATGCATATCTTGCACAAGCTGGTCACATTTTATCCATATTTAACAATCATTTTGTGTGTTCGACCGTAACTGAGTGCTAAGTGTTACATAATTTGCAGTTGTTATCTATGTTGATGGAATTTTAACTTTTATGTTGCAAGTCTCAAATTGATGTAATTATGTGGTCCTCTTTATGGTACGACTTACTTGCCATTCAAACTTTTTCCAATAATATAGGATGGACAAGTTTCAAAGTGAGTCTAAGCCAAAATTATCAGTTCACTTCTGTGAGCAATGCTTTCAATAATTGATAGATCCAATATTAAAGTCTTTAGTTCAGTACTTCCTAGGTGAGTGTTTTTTATGAAAGAATGTAGTATATTCTTCATGCCATCGTATTCATAGCTCCATGCAAATACTGATCATAGTAATATTTAAAGTTCATTAAAAGTTCCTGCAGATCATGTAATCATGTTCAAACGGTTCTAATGAAACTTTTCCATGAAGAAAGATGCATGGTGGAACAGCATTTGATTCTAATAAGTAATTTCTCACTGGTGATAATTACTTATGAGATCTGTTCTTCACAAATCTAATGATTTTATCGTTGAATTCCAATTTATTAACGCAGTTTTTCACCTCAATTTTATAATTCTTATGCCAACCCAAAATAAAATTCCCTTATTGTTTGAATTTTAATTTATAATGTGTGATTTTATAGGTGATCGTAGGGACCAGAAAATTCTTGAAAGGCTTCGAGCTGAAAGGCAAGAAAAAATTGATGAGCTCAAAGAAAAGACAAATTATTACACTACACAACAGCTCATTCAGGTGATTGTTTGACACAAGGGTGGTTACATGTACAATATCACCTTTCTTTCATTTCTTGAAATGGAAGTGGACAGAATAACTTACCTATCAAATTTGATGGCATAGCTCCTAATTATAGTTACATTGGAAATTTTTTTATACATGACATTCAATACCCATGCTTCTATTTTTGTAAAGAATCAATAATGTCAGCATTTGAATAAATTCATGTGACTGCTGTAATCAAGGTTTATTTATTTCATTGATTTAAGCTGCTGTGCCAATGTGTACACTCCAAAGTGCATTACTGAAGAACAACTCTTGATGATATCTGTTTGTACGTATGTTAATATTATTGTGTGTTATGCTTATGACCTATTCAGAGATATGATCCAGACCCAGCTGCAAAAGCAGCTGCTGCAACTGTTTTAGCGTCTAAGTTGGGTGCAGATTCTGGTTTGAGAGTGTATCTGGAAGATCAACTCAATTCTGATGCTTCAATAGGGAAGAGCAATGATGTTGAACTTATGCAGTCCTCTGGAATTCGAAATCGGAGACAAGTTCAATCTAGAAGCACTAGTCCAAGATCAGCCACACTAAATTCTGGTGATCAACAAGTTGGTCTTGGGGGAAGTTATCAAACCCAGACTTTTGATGACAATCAGCCTATTGTTGTTGAACATCACCAACCTCAAACTTCAAACACACAAGATGGTGGATGGATTGCACGAATTGCAGCTTTTCTTGTGGGTGAAGATCCAGCACAGTCTTATGCTCTCATATGTGGTAACTGCTATATGCATAATGGTAAGGGAGCTATATTTGATTTTTTTTTTGGTTCATGTCCTTTTGCATTAGATCATGTAGATATTTACTTTTATCAACTTATTTTCTTTCAGGTCTAGCTCGGAGGGAGGATTTCCCATTTATCACATACTACTGCCCACACTGTCGAGCACTAAACAAACCGAAACAATTGGATGAACGTATTTCTAGTCTTACTTCTCCAAATACAGGGACTCCAAAAACAGACAATAGTTCCACTGATGCAGTTAAGAATATTAGGGCTTCTACAGCTGAGAGTATAATAGCAGGGAGTAGTCCTGGAAGTGCTTCTAGCTCTGAGATTGGAGAAGTAACAGAAAGGGGAAGTGTGGATGAGAAAGTTGATTAAAATAACGGTTTTTTAGTGAGAAAAATGTTTTTTTAACAACTTTTTTTAACTACTTTTTTACAATCATTTATGTGTTAACTCGTTATTGATATGTTTCAAATATACAAACTAATAAAACAGTGACACATAATCTATTGTTAAAAAATTGTTAAGAAAATTTGTTAACATATCATCGTCCTTCTTATGATTCACCTGTTGGAATGACATGTCTAGTCCTTGTTGTGCACAGACTATATGTATAAAGGAAAAATATTCTGGTATTGGTTTCCTTGGTTGGCTTTGCAACAGGAAGAGTGTTGAAATACTTTGATACGTCTCGTAATGTGTGGTCTAGAATACACTTATTGTGTGAGTAAAGGCAATTTTGACTTTTATTTTTTCTTTTTTTCGATACTATCGTGACAGTGTTCTAGTTTTAAATTGTGCCTCAGAAATTTTGGGATCTGGATTTCTATCCGTTCTGTTTAATGGATTTAAATTGTATTCATCCATGAGCTATAATTTCATCCTTGGATACCTACTGAAATAGCTTATTGGAACTTTATTTCAACTTGTTTCTGGTATTTTGTATATACATACTGTGCACGCTATAATTATTATTGTTCATTTCAAAACATTTATTATTGTGCCTGGACTTATCTGTAGCACTGTTTATTTACGAGGCCATTGTTTTATTGATTCCCTAAGGCATCAGTTTTGCATGCTGATTTATTGGCCGGATGGAATTAAAGACGTTTAAAATTGTGTCGCGCGTGACTTATGAAAGGACCAAAAAGGCTATAACTGCGATGGAGGTATTGGGAAATGATATGTCATCTGCTCAACGTTTTTGACTGACCAGTTTTGTTTTTATGAGAGGGCAGATTTGTTCCTAGCAGACTATAGATGTTTATTTTTACCGTTGTCCTTGGTTTATTGATTTTGGCTCATTATCTTTTTGCATGTGTTTTCTGGACTAATTTTCTACCCCAATTAATAAGACAAAATGGAATTGGTTGGTGTGAGGTATTCATTACTGTTTCTTTTGGTTATTTTTCTTACAGAGGAGTGATCATACCAGTGTTTTTGGTAGAATTGACAAACAATAACATTTTTTATTGGATTACAACTGTGATGTTCTTTTTTTTACATATCAAAACTTTTTTTCATTGGCAAAAATATAAACAAAAAAAAATTTGGATGAGGGAATGAAAAGTATCTTTTTGTTGATACAAGAGAGATGGAACAAATTTAGTCATCTGAAAATACAATATTAGATAGGGGGGATGATCAAATGGATGTGTTCCAATTGACAAGTGATTGGGGTTAATATTTTCTCTGTATGTTAATGTAGTGCATAGATAATCTTGTACTTTTAAAATGAATTTTTTAAAGTCTGTTTTATTTTTCATTACACTCCTTATTGATATTGTTTTTAATAGTGATATTGTTGTAGTAAAAAGGAAGCACATGTTATTATTGTATATAAAGCAAAATAGTCATATTTTTTTTTATCAGTTTTAGTTTTTTTTTGTTAAAAAGAAACTAGTCTCAGTTCAGTAAGTCTTATTAGTTAAATTTAATTAGTAAAATCGTAACATCATATAATTGTGTATAGTACTTTCGATTCAAAATTAGTAGATAATTGTGAAACAATAAAATTGTTAGAATTATCAAACAAAATTGTAACATTGTGTTAAATATTTAGAGATTCATAAAGATAACAATATTAAATAAAATTTATTTTGGTAATTGTTGTATAATATTAATATATTTATAACTCTTAGTAAGACATGTATTCATGTTTTTTGAAGGATTTGTTTTGTGCTATACTTGTACCACAAATTGAATGAAAAGTTTGCTGGGAAATTGACTAAAAATCTTATGGTGTCAAATACCGAGACTGCTTATTATAAGGATTTTCAACTTAGAAAAAAAGCTCTGTTAATGTCAATTCTTGAAATCCATTATCACACCAAAATGTGATGTTCTTATAAATAATTTGAGTAAAGTTTTTAACCGTCATTTTAATAACTAAGAAAAATATATTATAAAATTGTTTGGATGAAAAAGTCTCCCATTATGGATAGGTTTTTGACTGAGAAACAGAAGTTGATAAACCATGAGGGTAACATAATTAAATAAATAACTTTTTTACTTATATTGTTTTTTATATCTTAAATTATATTAAATTAATATTTTGTTCATTTAAAACAAAATAAAATGTCAATAACAAGTAATCTATAAATGATGTGTTTCTTAAAATAGAAAAAAAGAGTAAAAAATCACATGACAAAATCCATAAATAATCATACTTATAATAAATTTTCTGCACAGATAAGATAATATTTGCACATAAAGTTACTAACAATATCACAATTACTTATTTTTAAACATTTTATCATTAATGCTGTTCATATATTAATTCAAATAAATATTAGTTCAAATAAATAAGTTATAAAAATGTTGTTCATATAAATATTATAAAACATAAATTGTGCATCATCATTTAATCCTCTAAATATGCCTCTAGTCACATTTTTTGACATTTAATTTTTCTTTTATTACCATTAATATTTATTGAGATTCTAAGACGAAACAAAAGCACATCAAAGGAAAACAGTTCTATAAGCGAAAGAGGTGTGATGCGACCACCACTGCGAGATGATGGTCGCATCGTGAGCGCGAGTGACAGACAATGATGCAAGGGCAAATGTGTGACCATAGGACGAAACACGAGCAAGAAACAGTGATGTAAGGAAGCAAGCAAGGGGCCATATGACCACCTTTGATGGTGAGCAAGGTGCCAAACAAAACTGCGAGTGAGGACGAAACAAAAGAGACAAGGCAGAGCTCTAAGTGAATTTTAGAAGACGAACGAAGAAGATGACTTTCATGACTCAACCTAAATCAGAACGAACTTGCCAAATAGGAAGCAAACTCGTAATTTTAGTCAACCCTACTGATTTTATCACCAGACCTATCAATTTTATACCAAATCCAAGTTTGCTTTTGAGTTAACTCAAAAACACTGAATAAACACATAAACTCAGTCCGAGTTAATGATAGTATATTATGTATATGTCAAAATTACTACTAATATAACCTACATGTTAAATTTACTACCAATATAACCTACATTTTTTTTATATTTTGTTTCTCTTGTTCTTATGATGATAGTATATTATGTATATAGAGAGCTTTAGTTAGCCACTAAAAAGTAATATAAAAATGAGTCAAAGAATATTAAACTTTTAGTTCCCAATTTTGGAATGTTAACCTATTTTGAAATACAACTCAATTTCATTACAAATATTGATGTTATTAATAAGTTATAATCTCAATTATAATTACTATGAGAATGATTAGGAAATAGGGTTGTTGCATTTTATGTTAAATTTGTGAAACAAGCATCACAAATAAAATCTATGTTTATCATCTTTACTAGACTATTTTACAATCCAAACAAATAATTTACACAGGAACATGTATCAACAAGAATTAAAATGTAGGACTATAATTGTAATTATATTATACAATAATTATTACAATAAACCTTATTTATTTATTAATTATTAAACTCCAAAAAATTATTATCCCCAATAAATATAAATGTGAAAAATAAAATTAAAAATTCAATTATTTAATATATAAGAAATATATAAATTTGGTAATAAAATAGAATGTATGATGACATACTAAACATAATAAGATAAAATTCAACCCTCGGTTCTTTCTCTTATCCACAACAAAATTAAATGATCAAATTAATTAAACAAATTAGAAAAAGTATAGTGCATTTGATATTACAATGTTCATCAAATTTTTTGTTTATATATATATATATATATATATAATTTCATTTTATCAAATTCTCATGATTAATTTATTATTTAATAACGTATTGATGAATGTTTTCATATTATTATTTTTATAAAAAAAAAACAAATCATTTTAAGCAATAATCATGATTATGGTAATAATAATAAATAAATAAATAACTAGTGATAATGTAGAAGAGATAAAAAGTGATTATGTAGGGGTAACCTCAGGCACAGAAGCTGAGCCTCTGACTCAAACTTGACCCATCAATTTCCCCCTCTTCTATGTTCTGACATGACATCGGCATCCAAACCCAGCCAACCTCTGTCCCCTTTCAATTCCGTTTCTCTCTCTTCTCTCTATATTCACTCTCTCTCTTCCTCTCACTCTCACCCTTCCTTCATATGCTTCCTCAAAGGTAAATTCTGTAATATTTTTTTATTCATATTCAGTAATTTTTTATAAAAGTAAAAAGAAAAATAATAATTAAAATTTCTTCTTCGTCTTATATCTTTCCTTTCTCCACAATCTTGCAGTGTATTTTGATCTTGCAGTTCATAGCAGTTTCGTTCTTCTCCTCTTCCTCTCTCTTATCTGTCTATCAGGTAACGCTCCCAAAAATAACTTTCCTCCTTTCTTATCATTCCTTCTACCAACTTCGCCAATTTGTGTTTTCAATTCATCAATCTTCGAAACCTTGTTCTGTGTTGAAACATTGTCATTCTTTTCTTGGATTAGATAGAAAATTCTAGGGTTCTATGTAGCGGTTTTGCCGAATTTGGTTTGTCTTTTTTTCAGCAGTGCAATGATTGCCAAAACTTGGGTTCCGGTAATGTGTCTGCTTAGACTGAACTGAAGACAGCCATTACTTCCATCTTAAACTTTTTTGTAATGCGATTTATGCTATCTTAGACTTTAAGTTCAAGTTATATTACTTGCATGTATGCTCGGAGTGATGCATGTGATACATATGATATGAATATGATGCTCATTTGACATGTTTTTATTTTCATGGAAATCTTAAATGGACATGAATTGTTGAATTGGTATTTATCAGTGTTTCATCCTAATATGTCAGGAATAGGTTGTATTTGTACTGTAGAATGAGTAGACCATCAACACGAGGTAAAAATAAAAGACACAGACAAGGGGATGATGGCAACGGGACTGTGGAAATATGGAGGTACACTTTCTACTTTCTTCTCTTACTTTCTGATCCGTAAAATGGAAATTTATAATGCTAGCCTTTTGGGTTATTGATTGTTTTAAAATGTCTTTTGCATAGGAAAATTCACAATAGTGGTGTGGTAACTCATGATGATATGAATAAGTTATACATGATCTGGAAGCCCGTTTGTTCAGGATGTCGCAGCAATAGCAAAGACAACCCAAATTGCTTCTGTGCATTGGTTCCACCTCTAAATGGATCCCGAAAATCTGGCTTGTGGCAAAAGCTGTCCGATTTTCTTGAAGGTCTTGGCCATGATCCGAATAAGGATCTACGGGCATCTGCTAATTCTCCTGCAGGTCTCACAAATCTTGGCGCAACATGCTATGCCAACAGTATACTTCAGTGTTTGTATATGAATCAATCTTTTAGAGAAGGCATCTTTTCTGTAGAACAAGATGTTTTACAACAACAGCCTGTGCTGGATCAGTTGACCCGACTTTTTGTGCAGTTGCATATTAGCAAAATGGCTTTTATAGATTCTTCTCCATTTGTAAGAACCCTGGAATTAGATAATGGAGTCCAACAGGATAGCCATGAATTTTTGACCTTGCTTCTCTCTTTGCTGGAAGGTTGTCTAAACCATTCCAAGGTGTCCAAGGCAAGAACAATAGTTCAAGATCTTTTCCGGGGAAGTGTGTCTCATGTGACAAAGTAAGCATCATTATATATATACAACTTATTTACTGATTGACAATTTTCTTTTCTTGTAAAATTCTACTTTGTTAGCCTTTTATATATTTGTCAAGTGTACTATATTTTGCACCCTCTCACTCCTTAACCTAATAAAATATCATAAATTGTGCTAAACATGTAATATGATTGTTTGTTTTTTAATCTTTACAAAATGTGTATTTGGTTGTATTTTCTGAGAAAGAATGTTTCTTATTTTTCCTTTGATTGTCTTGCATTAACATGTATGTTACCTGCTTTAGTTTTATATTACTGTTTGTTATACTTCAAGACATTTTTTTTTATAATTGGCCAGAATGCAGGAGCAACACCAGTGATTTGTGTACATATGATCACAAATATGGTCTTTATGTTAAATTCTGTCCCTGCAATAGTGGTCTTTTTTATGAGTTATGAATATGATTCTCACATATTTCTTATGATTTTATGTAGGTGCTCACAATGTGGAAGAGACTCTGAAGCTTCTTCCAAGATGGAAGATTTTTATGAACTGGAATTGAATGTCAAAGGATTGAAAAGTTTAGATGAGAGCCTAGATGAATATCTCACTGTTGAAGAGCTTAATGGAGACAATCAATATTTTTGTGAGTCATGTAAAGGAAGAGTTGATGCTACTCGTAGCATCAAGCTGCGTACATTGCCCAAAGTACTTAATTTTCAACTTAAACGTTACATCTTCCTTCCTAAGGTATTGATAGATTTATATATACAATTTGTGTTTTTTTTTTTATTGCAAGCATTGTTTCAACCAAGTTGTGTGCATTTTTCATTCTTTATAATTCTTATTTTTTGTTTCATTGTAGTTTTTTAAGCATGCAAGAGGATTCTGGTTTGATAAAAATAAGCAATAAGCATCTGACAAAGAATGTTAATAAATTTTTTATAAATAATATCTTATAAATAATTACCTATCTGTTTGCATATCTTTATCAGCCTTGAAAGGGAAGGTAGGATATTATTCCTATGTATATTGCATGTAAAATTTCTGTCCTTTTAAGAAATTGTATTCCAGTGCACAAGTGTTCAGAACATTTTTTTTATAAAATATTTTATCCTGATTACAAATATTAGATAAACTTAATTGGATAAAAAAATCTCTCTAACCCCATGTCTTTTCATTTAAACCAGATATCTTGTTCTAAAAAGCTTTGGAAGTTTATTGGTTTGTTTTGTTGTTGCTCTTAATATGCAATTTTGTTTTTAGTTTTTTGTCTTAATATCTTTTCTTTTTACTCTTGTACATCAATCACTTCTCTAATAAATTTTATACTTGATGAAAAGAAAATAAAAGAGGATTTTTTTGAATGGTTTAGGAGTATTATTTTTAATTGTTAACTTTTTAATATTGATTATTTTTTGGGTAAATTACACTCTCATCCCTTGAGAGATTGTTAAATTACAGTGTTCTTCCCTTAGTTTTGAAAAATTATGCTGATAGAACTTATATTAAATTAAAATCCAGAAATACTAACCAGGAAACAAGAATGTCTTTATGGTCATTAATTAATTCCTCAAATAGTGATAGCTCTAAACAAAATTAGTTTCAGGCATTTTGAGGAATCTGAACCCCCCACACAAAGCAATATCATTGCATTATTTTACCCTAACTACCAATAACTTCCCTAATCAATAGGCTCTGCTCAACTAATTGACAGCTGAATCCACTAACTATTACACATTATAATTTTTTCTTATTATTTATTTGATACACACATTTAATAGAAGGTTGCCTTGTTCTATCAATACTCTCCCTTTCAAGTGGGATCTTTCCCACAAGGTGGAATTGAGGAAACACTTGTTGAATCTCAGATGCTAACTCCCAACTATTCTCACATGGTGAAAGTTGTTGTCATTTGAGCAACACTTCTACATCTTCCTGAGCATTCTGTCTCCTACTGAAGACAACTTCTTGAAATCTTTGGAGCTCCCTGTCTTCAGTCAGAGCAGCAGGTAAACCTTGTTCCGATGACAAACCTCACAACATGCTAGTTCTTAATATCATTTTTATACCCATCCAAGATACTGCATTCACCACCCTTTTGTAAGTCCAAAAAAAACAAGAATGTCCTGCTATTGGAGAATCATGTAAATTCTGCAGAAGGATAAGAATTTGGCCAGGTTTACAGGGAAGCAACAACTTTCCTTTAAATTATAGCTGATTTTTTCTTCATTCATAACCAATGTGATTCTCATTCTTTGTTACTAAATTCTGGTAAATCTTACAGAGCCATAGATCTTTAATTAATTTAGAATCCCATTCAGGGAAATTTTCACCATTCACCACTGATGTAGTCATTAATTATTTTGTTACAAATACTAGGGTATGTTCGAAAATTTCCATTGCTTCTTCCTTCTTGTACCCCACCCTTATAATTCACAACCCATTTTTTTTCTTCAATCATCCTCCTTTTGTTCATAGCTTCTGATAGTTTGAGGTTCACACAAGCTCAATTATTCTCTTGCATCTCTCAGGCCATTCATTAAATTTTCCAGCAAAAACTGCTCTCCCAAACCTTGAGCAGAAACAGTGTATTTCTTGCACCATAAAGCTCTTAAGATTGGAGCTCTAATACCAGTTAATAGAACTGGAATCAGATTAGAATCTAGTAGTAGCCAAAACAAGAATGTCTTTATTGTTATTAAAGAACTCCTCAAACAGTAACAGCTCTCAAAAGAATCAGTGTAGTATTTCGAGGAACCTGAACCCTCCCACACAAAATTAAACAATTATATTTTTCCACCCGAAACTGCTAACAACTTCATCTATTAATAGTGTATGCTCATCTAACCAACAGCCGTCTCCACTAACTATTACACATTATATGGAGGTGCTAGGGTGGTGTTCATGTTGCAAATGTATGCCAATATGGCACTTCAAGAAGCAGAGGTGCCTTTGATTCATAGCTGCAAAACTTTATTTTGTCTTCTAATGTGTTTTAGCTGAAGGTATAAAAGTTTAGTGGCATATGCATATTTTCTGAGAAAAATTTACTTGGAAGGTCATTCATAGTTATGCAAAATTGCTGAGATCCATTTACATTCAGAGGAAGCATAACACGTTTTCATCTTGAGAAGTGTCATGATTTGCCTTGTTTCTTTCTTAAAATAGTGGTTTTCTAATGGTGTTTGCCTATGTGTTTGATTTTCTTTTACCCTTCATTTGTGTTGACAGACTACAACAAAGAAGAAAGTTAATTCTGCTTTCTCATTTCCTGCTGAACTTGATATGCGGCATAGAATGTCGGAGTTGTCTGAGTTTGATTTGGTGTATGATCTATCAGCTGTATTGATTCACAAGGGAACTGGTGCTAATAGTGGCCATTACATTGCACATATTAAGGATGTAAACACTGAGCAATGGTGGGAATTTGATGATGAGCATGTTACTAATTTGGGTTGTCATCCATTTGGTGAAGGGTCTTCAAATTCTACCTCTAAATCCATCAAGAATGAGGCAATTAATGGAAATGGTTTGAATGCCTCTCATTTGCAATCTACACGTGTGGAGACATTTTTGTCTAGTGATGCGTACATGTTGATGTACCATCTTAAACATACGAAAAATGTAGGTGAAAGTGGGAGTGTAATTTGTGGAGCTAGGCATAATGAAAGAGAGGGTGTTGAAGTTGCTTTGCAAAATGGCACTTCTCTTCCATATCATATTTATGATGAGATTCAAAATTTTAATGCCTCATATGATGAGGTTTGTCAGCAGTACAGCAAGATGAAAGAGTTCGAATTGGGTCGTATTACTGGGAGGAGACAAGAGGTTCGATCTGTTTTAGCTGAGGCTCCTGTTCAACCTTTGGAGCAACCATTTTACTGGATTTCTGGTGAATGGCTTCGCCAGTGGGCTGACAACATTGTTCCAATGTTAGTTCTTATTCCTTTCAAATAATTATTAGAGTCATGTTAATTGATGTACTTTTTAGGATGCTTACTTTTCAAGGTATATGCAGCCCTCTTGACAACTCGCCTGTTCAATGCTCACATGGGAAAGTCCCAGTTTCAAAGGTTACCTCAATGAAGCGGTTGTCTGCCAAAGCATGGGATATGTTGTTCTCCAAGGTAACTTTTTGTTAGTCAGCTGTTACATATTTTTTGTGGATTATTAATTTATACTTGTGGTATAATGCCATTAGGGTTTGTTTGGTGTTGAAGATATGATAGGATGGCACTGGGATAAAAACAATTTATGATATGAATAGGGTTGAATCCAAGCATGATAAGCTTAACCCTGTCAAATGATTGGTGTACCTCAGATAATTATATAACTCAATTGTGTTACCTTTTCCTGTATTTGATATGATAAAAACTATGTTATCATGGCTAAATTACACTTTCATTAAAATTATATATAATATATTTTATTGCTTCCCAACTTAGTTTCTTCCTCTGAAGATAAGAAATACTTTGCATGGTTAGCAATGATTATGTCTTGGGAATGGTTAAAATTGACAAGAAGCTCTCTTTCAATCTATTTTTATATTTTGGGTTGGGCAATACTGGTACCAAAGTAGAAAAGAAAATTTACCAGATGTAGGGGCGATAAATCTAGTTCTATAAGCGAACTTTAGAAGTTGAGCGAATAGTTGTGTTGACCATAAACACATTTCTTCCTGGTGATGTCTATAAGGAAACTATAGTCATATGGGGGCTGATGGAACAGAAACTTTCTTAGAAATGCTTATATGAGGAGGAAAGAGCTATATACTTAACTGAATTAATTACAGTTTCTGGTATAATTAACAGGAACTGCATGCTATGTTGGACAGATGTAAATAATGATGATTTTGCATTTGATGGTTTATTTGTGTATCTCTTCCATATTCTTGTTCCTATTGCTGCTTTCCCTCTCACCATTTGCTGTAATAATAATATCAATGACGTGTTTCCTTTATTGACTTTTGAAATTCAGTATGGTGGGGGCCCCGCATTATCTCATGATGACCACTGTTTGGATTGCCTGATTCATGGGGCTAAGACCGTGGTTTCAGCTGACTCCTACCGGGATAGAAGAGATTCAATGAAATCACTTGCACGGGATATTCTAGATGGAAACTGTCCGGATGGAAAGTTTTACATTTCCAGACAATGGTATGATAACAATTTTCTCATGTCATTACGATTCATACTGGGGATTTTGGAGTGACTGTGTTCTATTTCTTGTACATAAGAAACTGTAAATATTCGGACATACTGAACTCTATGATCAGTTTTCATTGGCTCCAATTTCTTCTTCATTGTGTTATAGGCAACTTATAGTCCAATAGTTAGTCTATGAACATAATTTATGATTGTATGATCTATGCCGCTAACATCCCTAGTGGATTTTTTTTTCTTCACTACACTAATAGGATGGCTTCAAAGTAATGGTTTATATCTTTTCATGGTGAGGAACATGCTTTTGTAGGTTACAGCAGTGGTGGAAAAGAAAAGTTCTTGATGCTCCATCTGAAGCTGATGCTGGACCAACAGCAGCCATTAGTTGTCCACATGATCAACTGCTGCCTGAGCAAGCTCCTGGTGCTAAGCGTGTGCTTATTCCTGAGAGTTTTTGGCTCTTCTTATATGAAGACGCGTTGTCTGTGAAGCCTGGTGATCCTTTGGGTGGCCCAACATTTTCTTCAGATTCTGAACAGTGTTCCCTATGCAGTAATGAATTATCAGAAGTAGCATGCTTTGAGGACTCCTTGAGGTTTTATCATTCATTCATTGCCACTAATGCAGAGCATTATGCAGACAAATTTTAAACTGATTTCCTGTCTTTATGCTGCAGATTAGTTAAACAAAAGCAACGTCAGAATCATGAGAAATTGTTCCAGGCTAAAAGTCTGCCACTTTCTCTAAACTGCAAGTATTTCTTGGTGCCTTCATCATGGATTTCAAAATGGAGAAGTTACATCAATCCAACCCTGAAGAATTCAGATAAACCTGAAACTTTAGATGAGGCAATTGATTCATTGTTATGCGAAAAGGTACATTGTTACTTAACCTTGATTATCTGTCATATTTTGCAACATTCTCCACAGTATGGATTATGTTTACTTTAGTTACTAAATATGATTTTGACTGGTGTTTGGTTAAATTTGAGAAAAATGATTTTGGCAACTGTTAAGAGGAGATTTATTGCTAAAATATATTCTATCCAGCATGCGATAGGGACTTTATTAGCAGAGATTACTCTTGAACTGACAGACTGATTTGGTCTGCACACTGATGACCTTTTCATTTTTGCAAATTTAATCCTTAGGAAATCGGTATGATGAAATTTGTGTTTTTGTTTTGCATCAGCACTCACAGCTTCTTGAAAGACCTCCGGAGTTGGTTTTCAGACGTGGTGCCATAATCCAGAAGGAGTCTTCTGTAAGTTGATTAAAGTAACATTAATTTCTGTAATTTCGTCAAGCAATCCTGTTTCTTTTTTCCTATTTGTGATGAATTACATTCACTTTAGGATGATGGTTCAAAATGTGTTATTGTCATTCATTTTTCTTCTTTCTCGTTTTTCACATTTCAATGGAATTAGTTTTAGTTACTTTGAAGTTCAATTTCCTACCTCTATGTTAACCCAATCAATTTTGTGGGTTCTAGGTAGGTGGCTTAACCATTGTATCTGAGAATGATTGGAAACACTTCTGTGAAGAATGGGGTGGTATTGAGACTAAAGGAATATCTGCAACTATTGACTATACTAGTAATCCAGACAATGTTTTGGCTGGACCCAGTGAAGAAATGCTGACATGCAAGGATCAGTTGGGCACAACAGATAAAATGAATTATGAAAATGGAACTGGACTAATCTTCATCAAGACTTGTCCTGAGGTAATCCAAAATTAGGCCTTAGTTGGGTAGCTATACAGATGGCCCCCATGTACATTTTTGCACATTAGTCCTTTAGAACATAAATCCTTCATTCACAAGTTTTCATTAGAAAGCCATATTGTTGTCTTTCCTATTTTCCCCTCCACTAGCTTCTTTCACCTCATTAATATCACAATAACATTTTGTTTGTGAACATTTGATTCTCTAGGTGTTCCCCATTTACCATTGTCCCATAATTCTATAATCTACTCTCGTCATTGCATTTTCGTTTTTAGTTTAGTTCATTCTTATATTCTTGTGCTAAATTATCTTTCTTTTATTGGATAATATATTTTAATCCTTGCTTGAGCTATAATTTTTCCAGGTCTGTGAAAATTGCATTGGAGAAAGAGAGAGCTGTGAGCTAATGCAGAAGCTTAATTATTCCAACGAGGACATATGTGTTGTTCTTGTCCGTGGTAAGGAGGTACCAAGATCAATGTTAGAAGCTTCAAAGGGGTTTGTTGAAACCGATCGTCGAGTTTCCAAGCGCGCCCGAAAGACTAAAAACGGGAGTTCAATTAGTCTAAAAGTTTCTGCTTCAACAACTCTATATCAGCTGAAAATGATGATATGGGAATCCTTTGGGGTAAGTCTAGCCTGTTATATGTATATTGCTTTACTGTGTTTAAATGTTGGAACTAAGCATGTGCTGAAAATGGCTATAAGGAGTTTCCATAATAGTTGTGGGTCGTGTGCATAATATTTATTACATATGTTAAATGGTTTTCTACCAAAGCATTAAACCATTCTTGGGCCTTTGCTACCACAGGTTAGTATTGAGTTTTTAGCAATGGAAATTGGAATTCCTGTAAATTTTAAAGCAAATGCAAAGGCATTTAATTTCTAAACACTCCCAATATGGATTATAAGTGAAGAAAATGGGTAGAAGTAATAATTCAGTTCATCTTTTGACATGAACTGGGTGAACATCTTTTGTCATAAGAGAACATTTGCTATAAAAGATAACAGCTTCCTGATATGTATATTTTTGTTCATGAATCTTATTAATGATAGTTGTCCTGTCAGGTTGTTAAGGAAAACCAAATACTCCATAAAGGTGATAGGATAATTGATAGTGATAATGAAAGTGCTACCCTCGTGGATGTGAACATATTTGCTGGAGATCAGATTATAGTGAGAGACTCTGAGATCCACGAAAATCGAGATATTGCTGGTAAGTTATTTGCTAGTGGCAATCTGGTTCTTCATTCTGTTATGTTTTTGTTAGTAGGCGACACAGGGAACATGGAAAATAATGTTTTTTTATCTTTTAAAGTTGAAGTCTGAGTTGCATAATTATGTTAATCTATTTGCAGATGAGCTTTGCGATGATAAAAAGGATCTGCAACATACCGAGGAAGGGTTCCGCGGAACACTTCTTACAGCAAATGTTTCATCTCAGGTTGTTTAAGAACCTCACTTTCAGCAGCTGATATATATCTCTGTAACATCTTTTCGTTGGTGTTATCAAAAAGAAAAGCTGGATGAAGTAGTGCGGAGCGGTACAACCATGTAAATCCATGTGCCTGGTGCTTTTAAACTGTCAACAGTTATTTTATCCTTCAAAGCCTAGGTAGAGGCAAATTTTGGAATGTATTAATGTTGTAGTATGGTACGTCTGTGGTTATTGAAAGACAAGATAAAGTCTAGAATGATGAGCGGAAAAATATCTGGGTAAGTGTTATTTCTGTTTGAATCGAGACATTGTTAGAAAAACAATTGTTGTTTTAGTTTACTTATTTATCATTAGTATCTTTCAGTTAAACATTTAGTCTGTGTCTTTTGTTGAATACATTATCCAAGTTCAAATATCATGAATTATCATTTTATTTTTGGAGTTACGTTTGTTATTTTTTATCAACATGTGTCCATTTAAAAATTATGAATTATTTATTAATTTCAGTTTTCATAAAAATATTCATATTAACTAGATATGAATATTAATTTGAATTTTTCAATGTAAATATGTAAATATCTCTATTTTTATATCTATTTTAATACTTGTATTCTTTCTAATATTTTCTTTTAATATGTTTAAATTATTAAAATAATATATATATATATATATATATATATATATATATATCATTTTTATAACTTTTCTTTGTTTTTTGTTTATATTCTTTTTTCCTTTTCAAGAGTTTTAACCTGCTTCTGGTTTCAAATTTTTTTCATATATTCAGTTTTATAACTTTTCTTTGTTCTTTTATTTATATTTATATTTTTATTTTTAAGAGTTTGATTTCTTATGAGATTCATTCAATTTTGAGATATGTTTTATGTTTAAATATTTTTACTCTTTTTAATAATTTTATTTATTGTTTTTTTATGAGAATGCTTAATTCTCAATTTAAATGTTTAATAATGTAAATTTTTTTTTCACTTGTTTCATTTAAAAAAAATTATTGTAATATAATTTTTATTATCTTTAAATAGTTTGAAAATTTATTTTATTTTTCTTTAAAGAACTCTTATGTATTTTTCATTACACATTTGTTTGTCTTTGTATGATTTTATTCATTGGTTTATCAAATAATTTCTAAAAGACACATGAATTATTTAGTTATTTTTTGGGTTACATCAATTTTAATCATGAACTATTTATTATTTTTTATCAACTAAAAACATAACCTCTATTGTATGCTCGTATTTGAAAATGATGAAATATCTAGTTATTTTTTAAATTACATTAGTTTTAGTTATGTACTATTTATTACTTTTTACAAATGAAAAGAGAACATAGTTTTGCGTGCTTTCGATAAAAAATTATGAATTATCTAATTATTTTTGGGCTATCTAGACATAAATTACTTATTATTTTTTACCAACTGAAAAGAGAATCTCGTATTAAATGTTTGCATTTAAAAATTATGAATTATCTAGTTATTTTTGTGTATCAGTTTTAGACATGAACTATTTATTATTTTTTATTAACTGAAAAGAGAATCTCGTGTTTTGTACTAACATTCAAAAATTATGAATTATCTAGTTATTTTTTGAGTTATATTAGTTTTATACATTATTTATTATTTTTTACCAATTGAAAAGAGAACCTCGTGTTGTAAGCTTGTATTAAAAAATTATGAATTATTTATTTATTTATAGGCTTACATTAGTTTTAGACATGAACTATATATTATTTTTTACCAATTGAAAAAAGAACCTCGTATTGTATTCTCGCGTTCACAACTTACGAATTATCTTGTTATTTTTGAGGTAATATCACTTTTAGACATGAACTATTTATTATTTTTTACCCACTGAAAAGAGAACCTCCTGTCATATATTTGTATTTAAAAATTATGAATTATCTAGTTAATTTTGGAGTTACGTCAGTTTTAGACATGAAACATTTATAATTTTTTAAGTGAAGAGAAAACCTAGTTTTGTATACTTGCATTAAAAATTATGAATTATCTAATTATTTTGGGACTTACATGAGTTTTAGATAAGAACTATTTATTATTTTTTATCAACCTCATGTTGAATGCTCACATTAAAAAATTATGAATTACGATAGTTATTATTTTGGGGTTACATAAGTTTTAAACATGTATTATTTATTATTTTTTACTATCTGAAAAGAGAAACTCCTGTAGTATGCTCGCATTCAAAAATTAATTTTGTAGTTATTTTTGGGATTATATCAGTTTTAAACATGAACTGCTTATTATTTTTTACCAACTAAAAATAGAACCGGTGTTGAATACTCGCATTAAAAAGTTATGAATTATCTAGTTATTTTTGGGTTAAATCAACTTTAGACATGAACTATTCATTATTTTTTACCAACTGAAAAGAGAATCTCGTCTTGTATGTTGGTGTTCAAAAATTGTGAGTTATCTAGTTATTTCTAGTATTAATATTTAGACATGAACTATTTATCATTTTTTATCAATTGAAAAGAAAACTTCGTTTTGTATGTTTGTAATAAAAAATTATTAATTATCTAGTTAATTTTGAGGTTACATTAGTTTTAGAGATCAACTATTTATTATTTTTTACCAAGCGAAAAGAGAATCTCGTTTTGTATGCTTGCGTTCAAAAATTATGAATTATGTAGTTAATTTTGGGATTAGATCAATTTTAGAAATGAACTATTTTGTTTTTCACCAAGTGAAAAGAGAACCTCATTTTGTATGCTTGCTTTTAAAAATTATGAACTATCTAGTTAATTTTGGGGTTACATTAGTTTTAGACATGAACTATTTATTATTTTTTACCAACTAAAAATAGAACCTCGTGTTTTAAGCTTACATTAAAAAATTATGAATTATCTAGCTATTTTTGGGGTTACATCAATTTTAGACATGCACTAGTTTAATGCTCGCATTCAAAATTTCTTGAATTATCTAGTTGTTTTTGGGATATATCAGTTCTAGACATGAACTATTTATCAGTTCTAGACATGAACTATTTATCAGTTCTAGACATGAACTATTTATTATTTCTTACCAACTAGAAAGAGAACCTCATCTTGTATGCTCACATTAAAAATTTGTGAACTATCCAGTTGCTTTTGGTGTTACATCAATTTATTTTAGACTAAACTATTTATTATTTTTTACCAACTGAAAATCGAACCTCGTGTTGTGTACTCGCATTCAAAAATTATGAATTATCTAATTATTTTGGGGGCTACATCAGTTTTAGCATGACTATTTATTATTTTTTACTAACTGAAAAAAGAACCTGGTGTTGTATGCTCACGTTTAAAAATTATGAATTATCTAATTATTTTTGGTGAAAGATCAATTTTAGACATGATGTAAACTAGATAATTCATAAGTTTTTAATGCGAGCATACAAGAGTAGATTCTCTTTTCAGTTGGTAAAAAATCATAAATACTTCATGTCTAAAACTAATGTAACCCCAAAAATAACTAGATAATTCATAGTTTTTAAATGCAAGCTTACAACATAAGGTTCTCTTTTAAGTTGGTAAAAAATATAATAAGTAATATTTCATGTCTAAAACTAATGTAATTCCAAAATTAACTAGATAATTCATAAGTTTTAAATACAAACATACAACACGATATTCTCTTTTGAGTTGGTAAAAAAATAATAAACCATTCATGTCTAAAACTTATGTAACCCAAAAAACTAACTACATAATTTATATGAGGTCTTCTTTTCACTTAGTAAAAAATAATAAATAGTTCATGTCTAAAACTTATGTAACACAAAAAATAAGTAAATAATTCATAATTTTTAATGTGAACATACAACACGAACTTCAAATTTTATTTGGTAAAAAATAATAAATAGTTCAATTCTAAAATTGCTCTAATCCCAAAAATAACAATATAATTAATAATTTTTTAATGCGAGGATACAACACGAGTTTCACTTTTCACTTGGTAAAAATTAATAAGTAGTACATGTTGTAACCCCAAAAATAATTAGATAATTTATAATATTTTAATACAATCATACAAAACGAGGTTCTCTTTTCATGGTACAAAAAAAATAGTTCATCTTTAAGACTGAAGTAACCCAAAAATAACTAGATAATTCATAATTTTTGAAATGCAAGCATACAAAACGAGATCCTATTTCCAATTGGTAAAAAATAATAAATAGTTCATGTTGAAAACTGATGTAACCCCAAAATTAACTAGATAATTCACAATTTTTGGATGTAACCATACAACACGAGATTCTCTTTTCACTCTGTAAAAAATAATAAACAGTTCACGTCTAAAAGTGATCTAACCCCAAAATTAACTAAATAATTCATAATTTTTGAACGCGAGCATACAACACAAAGTTCTCTTTTTAATTGAAAAAAATAAAATAAATAGTTTATGTCTAAAATTGATGTAACCCCATAAATAACGAGATAATTCATAATTTTTTAATGTAAGCATAAGCCACTATGTTCTATTTTCAGTTTGTAAAAATAATAAATAATTCATGTCTAAAACTAATGAAACCCCAAAAATAACTAGATAATTCATAATTTTTCAGTTCGAGCATTCAACACAAGATTATCTTTTCAATTGGTAAAAAATAATAAATAGTTCATTTCTAAAATTGATGTAACCTAAAAATTAACTAGATAATTTATAGGAGGTTTTCTTTTCACTTGATAAAAATAAAAAATAGTGCAAGCATACAAGACGAGCTTCTCTTTTATGTTGGTAAAAATAATAAATAGCTCATGTCTAAAACTAATGTAACCCAAAACATACTACATAATTCATAATTTTCTAATGTGAGGATACAACACGAGGTTCTCTTTTCGATTGATAAAAATAAATAAATAATTCATGTCTAAAATTGATGTAGCACAAAAATAATTAGATAATTCATAATTTTTGCATGCAAGCATACAAAAATAAATTCTGTTTTCACTTGTTAAAAAAGAAATAGTTCATCTCTACAACTAATGTTACCCAAAAATAACTAGATAATTCATAATTTTTGAATGCAAGCATGCAAAATGAGGTTCTCTTTTCACTTGGTAAAAAATAATAAATATTTCATGTATAAAACTGATGTATCCCTAAAATTAACTAGATAATTCATAATTTTTTAATGCAACCATAGAACACGAGGTTCTCTTTTCAAGTATAAAATAATAAATAGTTTACATCTAAAAGTGATGTAACAAAAAAATAACTAGATAATTCATATTTTTTTGACGCAAGCATACAACACAAGGTTCTCTTTTAAATTCGGAAAAAAATTATAAATAGATTTTTGAAGAGGTTCTCTTTTCAGTTTCTAAACAATAATAAATAGTTCATGTCTAAAATTGATGTAACCCAAAAATAATTACATAATTCATAATATTTTAATGGGAGCATTCAATGCAAGGTTCTTGTTTCAGTTTGTAAAAAATAATAAATAGTTAATGCCTAAAACTGATCTAATCCCAAAAATAACTAGATAATTTTTAATTTTTTAATGCGAGCATTTAACACGAGATTCTTTTTTCAGTTAGAAAGAAATAATAAATAGTTCATGTCTAAAACCGATGTAACCCCAAAATTAACTAGATATTTCATAATTTTTGAATGTCACATTCAACACTAGGTTCTCTTTTAGTTGATAAAAAATAATAAATATTTCTTGTCTAAAACTCATGTAACCTCAAAAATAGCTAGATATTTGAAAAACTTTTAATGCAAGCATTCAATACGAGATTCTCTTTTTGGTTGGTAAAAAATAATAAATAGTTCATGTCTAAAACTGATATAACCCCATAAATAACAAAATAATTCATAATTTTTTAATATGAGCTTACAACACGAGATTGTTTTTTCACTTATTAAAAAATAATAAATAGTTCATATCTAAAACTAACGTAATTTCAAAAATAATAAGATAATTCATAATTTTTAAATACAAGTTTACACTACAAGATTCTCTTCAATTTGTTAAATATAATAAATAGTTCAAGTCTAAAATTAATGTAACCCAAAAATAACAAGATAATTATAATAACTAGATATGTCAATTTTTCAGTATGAAACGTTGTTTTTGAATAATTAACCGTTGTTTAGCAAAAGAAAGGTTTTTGAATAAGTAAATTATTAAACTTTAAATATTAGTAACGTTGCATAACATTCATGAAATAATATGAAAGTGTCATTTCAAGCAGCATTGATAAAAAAAAAAAGTAACAAATCATTTTGTCACCCCATTTCTGTCAAGTTGATCAAAGACACCTTATTAGTACAATTATACCACGCAATAAGAGCATTTTAAAAAAAATGGTACTGAGTTACTAAAACCAACTAAACAATTAAGCCTTTAAATCTCCATATGTATATTAATAATATCTCAATTTTTCAATATAAATATATAGACATCTCTATTTTTATATTTATTTTAATACTCGTATTTCTTTTAATATTTTTATTTAATTATTTTTATTTTTTAATTTTTTATTATAATTGTAATTTTATCACTACAATTATATAATAAAAATTATTATTATAATATAATAACTTTATGTGATTCCTATAAATTTTGTTTATCTTCATCAAATATATATATTGAAATTCGATGAAATATTTATGTTAAATTTCAATTGTTATAGATTAATTTAATTTTTTTGTGTGATTTTGTTTAAGTGATATATTACAATTTGTATTATTGTATAATAGAATTTTAAAAATAGAATAAAGAAACATTTAAAATATTTTATTTAGAATATTTTTTTCTTTGTATAATTCTTTAATAATAATTTTAAATTTTATCAATTTTATTTCATTAAAATTTGTAAATTTATTAAATATTTTAGTTTTAAAAAAATTTATTTATTATTTTAATTTGAAATGTATATAATTATTATTTTTTAAAAATATTTGATATTGAGGAAATTAAAATATTTTATATTTATATTAAAGTTTTAAAATATTATATTTTCTTTACATTTTTTATTATTTTATAAAAACTAATTAATTAATATTAAAATTGAATACAATAGTTATTACTGTCAATATCACTGTTATCCTTATTGCACATGAAGAGTAAGAGAAGATGATGATGAAAATAGAAAAAAATAATAAAAAAACTCATTCCAAAATATTTTTCTGAAACATATTTTATATAAGTGTTTTGGAAAACTTATTTCACCAATTCGAAACCTTTTTTCCCAAAATTTCATTCTGAAAAATATATTTCACAATATATTTTATATGGTTCAGAAATTCTGTTTTGAAAATCATATTCTTAAAATTTTGTTCCGAATAATCTTTTCTTAAAAATGTTCCAAAAGTTCTGTTTTGAAAAATTGTTTCAAAACTTCCGAAAGCCGAAAGTTTCCAAAAATATGTAATGCAGAAGTCACTTTTTCCAAAAGATAAAATGGTTGTTTATGAAGTGATGGGTTTCAGTACTACAGTAAGAGCAAAGGACTCAGCACATTCTACCAGCCAGATGACAAATAAATCTCAGTGGGTATTTTCTGAATTTATCTCTGTTTGGATAAAAAAAATTTCATATTAACGGGATATAAATATCAATAATATCTGAAATTTTTCAATTATGAAAATTATATATATATATATATATATATATATATATATACTTTTCTCTTTTTTTCACTTATATTTCTTTTTCTCTATGGTTTGATTTATCATGAAATTTATTCATATTTTTAAAATATTTTATTTAAAATATTTTTTATTAGTGTAATTTTTATAATGTAAAATATTGTTTTTGATATTTTTATATAATTATTTTAATTTATTAAACTTTTTTACTATTTATAGAACAAAATTATTATTATAATCTATTAACTTAAAAATTACTGAGTCTTGTTAAATTTTGTTTTTGTATCATTTTTTTAAGTAGTATATTATAAATTTTATTAGTGCATATTAGAATTTAAAAAATAGAAGTAAAGAAGCATTTAAAATATTTTAGTTTAAATATTTGCTTTTCTTATATAATTTTTTAAAAATACTTTTAAATTTTATCAACTTTATTTTATTAATGTTTGCAAATTTAATAAATATTTTAAAATTAAAAAGAATAGTTAGTATTTTAATTTGAAATGTATATATTTATAATTTTTTAAAAATATTTGATGTTAAAAAAAATCAAAATATTTTATTTTTATAATAAAATTTTATGCTTCTTTTATATTTTTTATTATTATATAAAAGTTAATTAATATTAAAATTAAATACGATGGTCACTGT
The DNA here is from genome assembly GCA_027742785.1 of Vigna reflexopilosa. NCBI lineage: Eukaryota > Viridiplantae > Streptophyta > Magnoliopsida > Fabales > Fabaceae > Vigna > Vigna reflexopilosa. The sequence goes on along the minus strand of CM050918.1, from coordinate 6,346,726 downwards.
CATTATAACCGTTATCCGTTATTGCAGATGAAGAGTAACAGAACATTGAAAAAAAAATTAAAAAAAACTCAATCCAAATTTTTTTCCAAAACATTTCATATAAGTGTTTTGGAAAACTTTTTTCAACATTATATACATTTTGAAAACTTATTCCGAAAATCTCCTTTTATGTTGAAATTACCACCAGCTGTTGATGATCATTGTTTAATAAATGAACCATACGTTGATTAGAAGTTAAAAACAGTTGTTAATGCACGTGATTGTATTTAATAAAAAATAATATAAATAATGCGGATGCTATAAAACTACTTACAGTAATAAGAATACTAGCAAACAAAAAATAGCTTATTGTACAACAAAATTTCCCATAATGAATTGAAACGAAAGAGAGAGATGCTTGCTTCAAAAACCTTTGTATTCCAGCCTTGATAAAACTAAAAAATACTACATAATACATCATGGGCCTCTCTTCTAAAGCCCGACCCAGTATGAACGGCCATTGCTATTGTGAATTGGAGACGAAGAAGGAGAAGTAACACCCCACTCATACCACACCTGTTTCAGATTCCAAAAGAAATCAGATGACTATGGGAAGAGAACAAAAATTACGAAACAGTCAGAAGTAGCTTGTTAAATATTAACCTTAGTAGAACCACAACAGCGCCAAAAATGAACTTCAAGAGTAGAACCAGGACCTACACAAATGGGTGCCCTTAATGGGAAAAATATTGAAAACCTGCACAAGACAGGCCAAGAGAAAGACACTATTATTACACTGTTATAACTTCGAGAAAGGTTTATCCTCGGTGAAAAATCAGCATAAAAATTAGTATCAACAGCTAATTACCATCGCAATATTAACATATACAATTAAATAACAATCCATGAAATCAGAACGTATATTCATCTAAGAAAATCATCTTATGTGATAACCCATCTTGCAAAATAATAAGAAAGCCATTGTGATGGACACGTCCTAAGAAGTCATGGTATTTTAATAGTGTCCATTCAAATTAACAAATTACATCAAGTAAAACAAACCAAAACATTATGCAAAGAATAACAGAGTTTCAAGGTATGCAACAGACCGTCCGTAGAATGGATTAAAAAACAGGTCAAATTTTCTTATTTGAGGTGCTTATCTTGTTTACTTTGATCTTTACTATGTATGTTCTTTAGGAGGATATATTATCCTTTCATATTTTTCTGAACATGGAACAAAGCAAACAGAAAATTTTTCAATACCAACTGAACATGTTTGGTGTTGCAGTTGAAGGTTCAATTCCAAGATGCACATCCTTATAAAGTGTTGCATCAAAGTAACCAGCAAATCCTGCAATCAAGGAGAACACAACATCAATCTTAGATACAAAAATCCCCAAAATTGGATTCTGAAAATTTGAAATAATAAAAACATATCACACACCGTGTACCATTGCAGATCCAGTGTCACTTGGAATCTCAAAACTCAACTTTTTATAACGCTGATTGCTTTCATTTTCAGAGCGTTTTGGATGAGTAAATGTAAAAACCTACGTATAGATCAAGAAAATGAGCATAAAAAAGTACTGTAAAATTCACTAAAGGAAAAATTCAGCAGTATAGTGATATCTGAAACAATGCAAGGCCTTAATCAACATATAGGTAAGCACCAGTTGGCGTAGATTCAAGTAAAAAAATACAAAAACTGAATGAAGAAACTCACGGGTTGAGATGGTGAAAGTCTGGCAACATTGTGTAGTTTCACAACATAAGCAGTTTCAAAATGTACAAGATCTTTATGCGCCTTAACCTGAAATACAACCACAAGACAATAATATGAAGTGCCAACTAATGTCAATTAGACACAAGAATTGGAAACTACAAGATATATACATCATTATACAACTTCGAAGCTGTCACTGGTTGGAGGAAACTTGTATACCTGAAAAAAAATCGGAAATACATAAATTAATCACTAAGGACCCCTTGAAACACTCAATTTATACTACAAAACACAAGTGAAACTCCATGATTGCCAAATTTATTAGCCTTAACAGATTACAATGATTAGCAGAAACATCTCTCAAATGGAACATTCAGACCCTTAAATTGTTTTGCACTGTCACAAATCGTGCCTAAAAGTGGAGGACAAAACAAAGAAAAAGCATTGACCTGTGGGGCATTATGAAGCCCTAAAAATTCAGACTTATTTTTGTCGAGTTCTCTTAAATTCCAAGATTTAAAATGAACTGCCCAAACCAGTTATAAACCAAGTAATAACTACTGGAGTGGAAGCAAGTTACATACGAAGATGGTATTGAAATTCCATCTTGCTTTAGAAACCTTTGGGCTCCATCGAGGCACTCGGGAGAAAGCTCGTTGTCGCCAAAGGAACCTAGCAATTCACTAACCTAAATTCAAAACAAGAACAATCAGACACTGGAATATGCACAGTAAAAGTCAAACGATTGAGTACTGAGAATTCAAAATATACCAGTATGTCAGCTTTTTCAGGGGCATTCCAATGTCGCATGTCACTAGAGACTATGTTGACAATGTCCTCCCATCCTTCTAACTTGACCAATGACTGTAAAAACAATAAAGTGACATGGGGTATCATTCAAAAATAGAAGTCTTGTCCCCAAAAAATAAGAAAAACTTTCACGAAGAAGATAATCTAAATAGCTTTAAAAACGCACAAAAACATGAAAGATAATTGCAGGATTTAAAAAAAATGTAAGAGCGTCAATCCTCAACCAAAAAAAAGGAAGAGCCAAAAACAATGAGATATGACACATTCAAGCCCGTAATAAATATTCTAGAAATTCCAAAACTTGATGATAATTACGTCATGTATTTGAATTTAGCAAATACAGCAAAAAACAAATAACATTACATTAGCACATGAATTCATGGAATCAGCATATATGTTGAAAATCCAGAACTTACATGCAGGGTAACAACTGCATTTGGATTCTTTTCAACAGCATAAACTTTGAGCCTCCGCCCAGTTTCTTCAGCGGCCTACATGTGAATATGACAAAAATCATAAGGAATAGGATATAACAAACAATATGCAAAAATTCAACAATGTAAGGGACAAAATCACACCTGCAATGACGCTCGCACAAGAGGCCCCCGCCCTGCCCCAACAACCATCAATACCTAGACACGGGAATAAAAATAACATTCAGGTCGCTGCTGGTGTATGTATCAAACTCCCAATTTATCAAAATTAAAAAAATACACACTGACAAGAAAACTTGAAAAAAAAAATATTACAATGATTTTAGCAGATGCCTCTTCATCAGGAACCATGTCCAATAATGCTTTACTAACTGCTCGTTGATACTGTCAAAAGGAGTGTTGACTATTGGTTTACATGTAGGAAAGAAACCAAAAACATAATATACACACCAACTACATGGCCATAGGTGACGCAAAAATAGCAAGTGCAAAGGCCATTTTAAAACATGTATTGACAATGCACAAACATCTTCGTAAGTCTATGCAAACCAGAATACAACACATAAATCAAACTCCTATTACATATACCTTCATTTCCTTTCCTTCTATTAATTGAAAATATAAATATAAATAAAATACAATTCATATCATCACAACTTCCAAAAAAAAAAAAACCTTTTCATTTTAAAACATGTATTGACAAAGCACAAACAACTTCCTAAGCCTATGCAAACCAGAATACAACACATAAATCAAACTCCTTCTATTACATATACCTTCTTTTCCTTTCCTTCTATTAAATGAAAATATAAATATAAATAAAATACAATTCGTATCATCACAACTTCCAAAAAAAAAAACCTTTTTTGGATGAAGAATAGGATAGGCCATTTCATGATGCGAGATAAACAGAAGTTCTATAACTAATCAACTTCGATGTCCAATAAGTACTCAGGCAGAAAAATTGCTCAACAAGTACGATTTAAGGGGACCCAGCCAAGGGGAACAGAATATATTCATCAAATAGATACATTCAGTTAAGAATATCATGCATACACCGTCATACCTGAATGTATTTAACTGCATCTTTCTCAAAAGTCTCATAAGTCTGAGCTTCTAAATTATCCATCAAAGGCTGAAAAATTATAAAACATTCAAAAATAATTTATCTGAAAGTGCAGAATGATAAGATAGTAACAAGCCAATAACCACATAGAAATAAGGGAGTGCAAAAAATGCTTACTTGCAAGGGTGACTGTAAAAAATCCCTGTAACCAAGCTGGCATAAGATGCTGAGAGGGTCAAGAGGAATACAATAGCATACAATGCTATGCCTTAAATTCAAAATATTTCAAGATAGATACCTCAAAACGTTCTTGCTCAGGAAGAGGATCCATTCTTTGGTATAGATATCCAACATAGTCCAGATAGGGCCGCAAGGGATGTCTTTGTGAATCTGAGAAGCAAAAATACGGAGTTTAAACAGAAGGATTATGGCAAAGGGCTACAAATATGAAGAATCAATAGAGCACTAAATAACAACTTCCTGTCCCTACATGAAGGTACAAGGTGATGCATGTGGTAAATAATTGTTGTTGTTCTATAGAAAATATTTGTAAATATGTGGTATTATATAGAAAATAGTTGTTGTTGTATTAACCTAAATGCAAGAAAAATAGAAGTGGGTTCATATTAGGAAAACATTGAAAAACAAGTTTAATGTGAAGAATAAGACAGTTTAATTATTGATCTTCAAAATTGAGATAGCAAAGTCTATATAAACCAAGAAAGGTACTTACTTATATCAGAAGTTTCATTTGCATCCATAATTGCTTTTGGATGAACAGAATTTCCAGATATAATGATCTACAAAATTGTTTCAAATTAGCTCAGTACCCTTTTGAACTTAAATTACACTTCTTTTAATCAATCAAGCAGCAATGCAGTATCCAGTGGAAAAAAACACGATAATATTGTCTCAGCCAGATAGTATAAATCATTGCAAAAATATTGTCCTTACATTTACAATACAATACTATTAAAAGAATTTAAATGGTGCACCTGAATAGAATGGTTAAAAAAACCGGTTATTAACCTCTGGTGACGCTTGGAGAGGCATGGACATCCATGAGAATTAGTTAGGAAGCACTGGAAAGATTCCAATCCAAACCGTTATGATACTAATCAAAGAAACAACAACATTGTTCGAAAAAACACAAGTTATCCTTACATCAGTATTTAATATAGCTGCTCTAACAGGCTCCCCAAACCAACGTCCAAGTGAATTTGTGGAAGGAAGAGTACTCCTAATGATAAAATTTCCATGAAAAATTAATAAGATTCATGATATCAAATAAACTCACAAAAAACATAAAACATAGGAAATAGGAATATAAAGCAAGTAACAAAATCCAAGATCAGAGTAAAATGTACAAGTGAGGAATGCCAGCAACACTATCTTAAACACCAAAACGTATGACTTCCAACAAGTTTCAATATAGCAAAAACAATGTTGCTAGGGTTCCTCAAATATAATAGACGAAAGGATTAAAGTGTAGACTACTCACAAAATATCAAGTGCAACTGACAGTTGACTATGATGCTCGCACAGCAGACGAAATGAATTCCAAGATTCCCATGAGTCATCCTAATAGTCAATCACAAAGTTTCAAAATTTAACACAAAATCCAATATTTTACACCTAGAAGCTTAAACTTGCATGCCTCGGCCATTCAACTCATTTAATCATCAGCAAATACAGGTTAAACAAAAATAAAAATATATAGACAACCACCATATAAATATTGAGGATCATGTTACGAACCAACAAATTCACTATCAAGCAGTTTGACTCTATAAGTAATAATAGTCTTTTAATCAAGAATTTAAAAATAAAGATAAAGTTGTTAAACTCAATTTACATTTAAAAAAATACTTGGAAATTATTAACACAAATAAAAAACTCTTACCAAACTCACAAGTTTGAAATTAGCATTAAAAAATGTACCAGACAAATCAAACAAAAGTAACAAAGTAAATACAAAACTTGCATTTTACAGTGAAAACTACATGTAAACCCAAAATCATAAACTTAATGGAGGAATTGAGTTTAACCATTATGTAAGAGCTCACATGCGACTTGTGTCCTGGGATAACATACTTTGATAATCAAAAGCATGACCAGTACTAATCAAACCAAGTACCCACCAAACATGCAACAATATCAACAAAATATTCTAATTTTACAGCCAAAACCATGTGTAAGCCAAGATCAGTTTTACAACTTTGTCAGAGCATATGGTTCAATTGTTTGTATAAAGAGCAGCGAGGAAGAGGGGTGCATGCTTTTATACAGAGCAAGTCATGATAGATATATGATACAACATAGCTGTACAGAATAGAAGACACGACCCTCACAACATTAATGTGCATATCTACTCACCAAAGTAACAGATTTTTCATCCATAGAGTCAGCATCAGGTTTAACCAATGGAATCCTCAGCCACAACTGCATTAGAGTCACAGAAAATAAAGAGAAGATTGGAGAAAATGACATTCATGAAATAATCAAGAAGAGAAAAAAAAAACAGACATTAAAGTGGAACACATAGTCGCACCTGAATATTATTTGCACCCTGTAAAATTTGATTTACACATCTAGCATAGTTAGCACAAGAAGTTCCCTTGGGAGCAGGAAGTAGGCAGGCCTGCAAAATTTTAAAAGGAATTAGCAAAACCATAAACATGTCAGCCAATGAAGGATCTATCTGCAGGTAATGTGTCAGATGTAATATTGTCATACACAGTTTACAAACAGATATGATCATGAAATAACTTGAGGAATAAAACCAAAACAGTCCGTTAGTCACTAAACACAAAAGTGAAAAGTAAAAATAGTCACGAATCAAGCATCAAAGGACAGAATTGTAGGGCAAAACTTGTGCATTCTCAAGTTATGAGATATATATTCAAATCACTTGTCATTTTCCAACAAGGTTCCAATAGTTTGATGAATAAATAAAGCATGAAACAGAGATAAAAACCAGTAATTCACAAACATAAATTTACATGGCCAATACAAATGTGTTACTTTATCCCCCCCCCCTTTAGTTACACATATAGTTTGAATACCAGCAAATACATTTTGGCATGCCAAGATAGTATATCATAGGCATCAGGGTGTTTGAAGAAACTTCAGAAAAAGCCTGCATCAACACCATAGTTCCAAAAATATACTGAAATTTCACTCGGGGCTGCAAATTATTCTTCCCGGTCACATGCCAGAGGTTTTCTTACTGGTCTATAATGTATTCTAAAATTTATCTAGATAAATTTCGGCGAAAAAGTTTGATGAAATATTACATAATATATCATTAAATGCATCTTTTCCTTCACATTCTTTCATTTAAAAAATTAAAATGGGATATTAATAGAAATGCATTAATAACCAAAGTAATACATACACACACACACTCTTCCCATATCCACACCCTAATTTTTTAAATAATTGTCTTACTCCATGTACATACTTCAAACTGGTAGAGTACAAAGCCAGGTACCATAACCATATCCATGCAACATAGGAGAAATAAAGATATCATAGATAATAAAATTTGTTAAAGCTTGAAAGAAAATTATTTTGTGTGAAAGTAAATAACCATTAAGTTTTGTGTGATTCTAATAGAATAATTGAAAAAACTCAAGCAGTGAACAAAAGTGGAATTACTGATCTAAAGCAATCAAAGTAACAATATTTGAAATTTGGAGTTTTGACAATTTGGTTATACCAAAGCAAACCTGTAAAGAGAGATGAGAAGCCCAAGCAACTTCTTGTTTAAGTGTAGTTTCAGAATCTATCCTGAGGGTTTCATCTTCTGAATCCAGGTCTATCCATGAGCTAATTTTTCCTGATTACAATGCAGTAAACAGGTGAGAACATACATGGATATGAATCCAACAACAGTATCAATGATGTGTAGAGAATCTAAATATTACCAAAAGATTTTAAAAACCGAAAGAACAAACGGAACATAACTAGGCTCTACAAATCCATTACATACCACATACATCCTTTATAATTAAATATGAATGTATAAATGGAACTCTCAAAAACAAAAATTGAATACAACTTTCTAAAAATTGTAGTAAAAAAATAATCACAATAGCACAGACATACACCAGGAGCACGATAAGATTTCCACATTGATGACACAATAAGCTGAATATCATGTTTTAGCTTTGTGTTACATGATATCTATTCATGTAAGAAATTGCTCTGCCCTTGACAGAGTGAAAGGTGTTTAAGGAATAAAAAGGAACATATTCCACTATGTAATGGCAATACACAAAATAGACTAAGAATAAAATTTATTTTGGTTCAGGAAATTCAAAATTGAAACTCTAATGTACTTTCAATCCAAGATATGAAAAGGGATGGTAGATTAGATTTTGTTATAAATATGCAAAGTTCATAATTACAATTTAAAATGAAAATGTTAATAATAATAATAGGTAATTCATACCCACTACATGACTACTCCATTGGGATGGACTCAAGACCAAATCTGACCCAGCAAATGGCAGAACACCAGACCCCAAAACATCCTTTTGCATTAAACTTGGTCGATAAGAAGGATCCATCTGAATCGTATGGTAAAATCATATAAGATAAACAGGCAGTAGGAAACTACATAAACAAAAGGATCATTTCTCACCACATAAAGCTGTACTTCAACAATGCATATGTTGTTAATAGGTGACAACATGTATAAAACGTGTCAGCAGTATCAAGATAGACTAAACACGCTAAATAAATCATATGAAAGGAAATCAAATGTCCATTAAGAAGCGTTGTTTTAAAACCAGTTACGCATCAATTTTTTTGCCATCGCAGGAAATTGCAGAAAAATGCAGATGATGTGGTCACATTGTGTTCTATTTGAAGAAATCTAGAAAACCTTAACACTGCAGCCAAAATCAAAGATGAGTCAAGTTTTTTATATAACTTTCATAATATCATAAGTCCCTCCAGTGCGCACGGGTTCAGAACGTCATTAAAAGCCCATGCAAGGTTTCAACAATGTAGTCTAAAAGGCTCTTAAGTAAAACCACATTGAAACAGCTTCACAAGTAAACCTTCAGACATTGTTAATTTGGGTAAGCTTACTGACCAGACATATATAAAATGCAACAAAAAGCCGCCCCACATGACTGGCTAATTAGCTACCACAGCAGCAAACAAAACGCACCCACCACCATTACAACCTTACTAGTCCATTCAAACATTGATAATAGGAAGTTTAAAATTTAAGCAAAGCATGGCAAACTGATACCAAGGGAGATTTTAACTTTGGAAGGTACGACTAAAACAGGCGTTATGAAATGTAGTTCAGTAGAGCCACACAATGAATCCCCAAAAGGCTCGCTGGTGGAGCTGTTTCACTGTAAAAGGGCCCCATGGAGCAATTTCATTTAGGTGAGCTTACTGACCAGTCACACACAAAAGGCGCAACAGAAAGTTGCAGTGTGAGTGGCTAATTGGCCACCATTAATAACCTAAATTCACTACAGCGTGCACTTTCACTTCACTCATCACATGAATAAAACGCACAACACGAACACTGTAATAATCTTCACTTGTCACTTCACTTCACTGATTTATGATAACAAAATATTACAGTGCATCAAGAGAAGAAGGAGACGAACCAGAGGAGCAACAACAAAATCGAAGCTTCCAGAATAGAGGTTGAAGTGGAGGACATGTGGCATGTCATCGTTGAAATCGGTCTCCACGCCGCAGTAGCGAGACTCGCTCTTATCCCCTGCCCTTTCTCCGAGAGGCATTTTCGCTTATTCCACGATCTCTTACACCGATAGTTTGGGGCCGTATATATACAGAGGTCAAGCGATTTCGAGCATGGTGTATGTGTGAGTTCGGAGAGTAGTGGTGGAGGGTTTTGGTAGGGTTTTGGTTGGGTTTTGTAGAAGAAGTCGTTACTGTCACCTAACCCTAGGGTTTGGTTTTCGGGTACAATGGGTGGGCTTTTTGGAGCTGCCGCAAGTGATGAGTATTACTTTGTCGCAACTTTTTACCTGCACCTCCAATGTTTTCTACCTGCACCTCATACTCTCAGTAAAATTACTTAATTATTCTTTATTTAAAACCTTCTTATTAAATTTCCCCTGTGCCGCACCTCTTTCACTCTGCAATTCTTTCGTCTCCTTCTGCACCTCCATTTTCGAGAGCTTCAACCGGTGCACCTTCATAGATTCCTCACAACCAGTGTTGCATATCATAGGTTCCTCACGCCAAATAGTCCTTTAGCAGGAATAAGTGCTCTAAGTCAGCGCCTCACCAAATCAAGCCATGAGTGCAAATTCAAAGATGTCAAAGGCAAAGCTATTGAGATTTTAAATAAAAAAACTTACCTGACTTTGGCCATAACATCTAAGGTTCTTGTACTATCTACAAGATCATCACATATTACCACCACACTGATAGTAGATTTTCAACAATACCAAAGATCGCAACATGCCATGCACCTTGTGTGTGGAATGATGTTTATTACATAGTTATTATTTTCATATATTTTTATTATTTTCATATCGTTAAGTGAAATGATGTTTTTATTATTTTTATATATCGTTAAGTGAAATGATGTTTATATTGAATGATATTGGTTAATATATGAATATTTGTGAAAATTAGTGTGATAATATTAGTCAAATTAGTTATTTTCAAAGAGAAATGTTAATTCAAGATGAGTCACTGAATATTGAATGCTACTGTCTTAATTTAACTAGTGTCTAATTCACATAAAGTACAATATTTGGGTGGAGTCACCGTATAACAGACTATATGATATGAAAAATGATCATACTTAGGAAGTTAGTGGGATTGACCCTGTCATGGTTTAGTTTGAGGACATGGGTCTTGAGCGATGAAATACCAATGGAGGATTTGGTAACAAGCATGATAAGTGCAAAGTTTTACGAGTTAATTCAATACACTGGTCTTTCAGAAACAAAGTTTAGATATAACGTGTTGTTTGAGTAGCTTTAAGTTGCATGATAGGTGTATAGTTTCACGAGTTCATATGTTCTCTAAATGAGTAACTTACTGGTGAAATTATGAAACACATGAGACATGTTACTATAAAAATTGGTTTTTCTTTAAAAAAACAAGTTATCTTATTCTTTATAAGCGAGTAGATGAAGGTGTATGTAGTGTTAGGATTATTGAGGAGCCTAACTACATAAGAGATTGACACCACTCTCTATCCAAAACCACAAGACAATGAGTTAATGGGTCTTCACCTTTATATAGTCTTATAATTTATCATTTATACCCAATGTGAGACTTAGAATTCTAATAATCTTCTCTTTAAGGGTGAGTCCCTTCCACATTGATATATCTCCCTTGAGCAGAAGCATTCGAGTGTCCCTTTTGGTCACCTAACTCTAATACCACTTGTTAGGTTTTATCGAGGATGATGTTCATTGGGAAAATACAACACCAATGAAATTTGAGTCTAATCATGTAAAGGTTTGATATCACTCTATAACCAAAACCTTGAAGTAAGGGTTAATAAATTTTTATATGGTGCTTTAATTTTTCATTTATACTAAATGTGAAATTTAGACTCAGACTTAAAACTCTAATATGTAATAATATATAATAACAACTATTAAGTGGACGAAACCATGGTGATTTCTTAAGATGGAGAATTTTTTATATAAGTTTATTATAATGTATATTTTGCAATCTTCTAAATTATATTTTATAAATTCTTTAAAATATTAATAAGATAAATGGAAGATGGTAAATATATTATAGATTTATGTGTTTGATTATACTTTATATTAATTAAGTAATATCTCATTTAACAATGTAGAATTGACTAAAATAAAATGTTACATATTTTGTTTTTAGTTGTGAAACACTTTATATGATATTTTTAGAATAAAATAGGTTTGTACTTCATAAAATTTGATACAATATTGAAATTCATTTATATTTTAAATTTTAATACATTTTTGTGCGTAACTTTCTTAATAAATGATTATAATTATTTTAATCAACATATTAAATGAAATTTTATATTCATTAAGCTAAAATATATCAAACTGTCAAAAATATCTAGTACAATTAAGATAATTATAATGCACTCTCTACACAAAATATATATTTGGAAACATATAATCAAAACGAATATGTTTCTTTAATACTGCTTTTTGACACAAATTTGACACCGGTCAGGTGTCAAATTTCTATTGGATTTTCACTTAAATGAAAAAAAGGTTTTAAAAAAGCTAAGGAGGGTAGAATTGGAATTCTGATGATATGAAATTTCATTTTGGCGGTTTCGTTTTCTTCTCTTGTTCACTTTGGTTTTGAACGTTCGTCTCTCCCATTCGGCTTCATCTTTCCAATCTCTTGCTTTCTCCATTCGGCTTTCGTCTCATCCAAAGGCCTCATATCAACCAAAAAAAGAGCTCTTTCGCAATCACTCTGTTGAGGTAAGCTCTCTTTCGCGTTTTGGGTCTCTTTGGCGTTGTGGCTCTGTTTCGGCTTTTCGCTCTCTTTCGCATTGCCTGGCTTCTCTTTCGCTCTCTTTGGCGTTTTGGGTCTCTTTGGTGTTATTTATTGTTTTTGTGTTTTGTGAACCCTAATCCACCATTGATTTTTTGTGCAGTTGCAATGGCTTCCGCAAACCCAAAGGTAAGTTAAAGTTTTGATATTTTATTTAGTCGCATTTTTTGGTAAGTAATAACAATGTTTTCGTAATCTTTTGTAGTGGAGGGTCCAAATCTCTATGGATTCATCAACCATTGTTGAAATGAATCGTGTGCTGAGAGATGTCCATGTACAACGAATTGCGATGACACCATTTAGGTGGTGTTTGGACCTATGTGAGGCTTTGGACGTTAACTGTAAGAATATGATTTTCATTATTAGTTGATGATTGGGTTGATTTTACAAGTGGAATATTTTCATTTCAGGAGGAATTGCTTGCAATTAGAAAGCAATATGTACGTGGTTGGATCCTGGACGACGAGAACATAAGACTACTGGATGCGCTAGAGGTGTATGGATTGTTGTAGGATAGTTCTCCAGTGTAAAAATGTAGTGTAGTGTAGTTTGTTTTGATATGATAGTTGTCCTGTATAGACATGTAGTGAACATAGTAAGATAGAATAATGTATATGAAGACATTGTATTTTTTATATATATGAAGACATTGTACAAATTCTTATTGGAATAAGATGATTGATTTCAAGATTGTTTTTGTGCAATGTACAAATGATTGTTGATTGATGTCCAGGTTTTTTTATGTGCAATGTATGAAAGTGCCATAACAATTAAGGCCAAGTACTGCAATCTGTGCAGCAAAAAAGACCCTTGTAATTGTTTACAATGGGCTGGTAAACGATTACAAAGCACATTTTGACAACATACATAGCAGAACTTGACTTCAGTCAAGATTCTCAACATGGGTGGTCCCCCCTACATCATGGGGGACCCAGAACATTAGGTTGAACCTAAAATTACAATTTAAACCACTAGACTTGGGTAAAAACACACTGTGGTCTCCTATGTTATCACTGGTGGCTCCTTCAGTTCAACATGATGTCCAAAATTTTGTTCAGACTCGCGTAATCGTTTACAGCCTGCTTGTAAACGATTACAAGACACATTTTCACAGCAAACATAACACAACTTCACTTCACTCAAGATTCTCAACATGGGTGGTCCATCCCCTACGTCATGGGGGACCCAAAACATTAGGTTGAAGCCTTTCCTCACTCAAGAACCTAAAATTACAATTTAAACCACTGGACTTGCGTAAAAACACACTGTGGTCCCCTATGTTATCACTGGTGGCTCCTTCAGTTCAACAGGATGCCCAAAATCTTGTTCAGACTCGTGTAATCGTTTATAGCCTGTTTGTAAACAATTACAAGGCACATTTTCACAGCAGATGTACCAGAACTTCAGTTGTGGTCCCCTATGTTTTAACAGATGGCTCATTCAGTTAAACATGTTGTCCATAATCTCAGTTAGACTCGCGTAATCGTTTACAGGGCCATAGTAAACGATTACATTGAACAATTTACCACCATTATCTTCACCAATTCAGCTATATTCATCAAATCACAACCATTACTTAATTGTTTTTCACAAACATTATCAATTGCAAATCAAAATATAAAGCACTTCAATAACAGACACAATAAATTTGCAATTATCAATTACATAAATGGATTGAACCAAACATGGATGTTCTATATATTAAACGAAATAGGTTTAATTACAACGTCCTGTTCTTGTCCAGAGAGTGAAGTCTAATACAATAATTATTCATTTTTCTTTCTAACTACTACATTTGCGGTGTATGGTGTCCTAAGTGCTTGGCTCTTATAACGCCTTCTTGATCCAATCCTAATATACGTCTTCAACTGTGATTGGTTGTTGGACATTCCACCCGGTGCATTTGGCGACATTCCACCTTGTTCAGTGTTGCACATTCCACCTGCTTCCTCGTTCGACATTCCACCCCTTCGAAATGAGTGACTGTTGCTCATCTGTCAAGCGTTCGTTCAAAGTGGAAACATACATCGTTGAAAAGGAATGACGAACGATCAATTGCTCAAAGAAAATAACTCAAATGAAAACCCCAAAGGAAAAAACAAAAGGGGTCGAAGAAACCACAGCAAACCCAATACCCAAACGTAAAACCCAATACCCAAACCTACAAAAAAATGGTCTGAGATAACATTTACCTTGCTCCAATGACGTTGCAGTCCCGAACTTTCCATTTCGACCAAGCTGCGACAGAGAAGGAGGAGGAGAAGGAAATCGCAGAGAGAACCAAATGTGAGAGAGAGAACGAAATCTGAAAGGCAAAACCTAATGAAACAGAGAAGGGTATAATTGGTACGAAAAGTTTTTAAAACGCCTTCCAGTTTTTTGGAAAAAAAAAACAACTAATGAACGCTTGACACCTGTCAGTGTCAAAACTGTGTCAAATTTTGGGTGTCAAAATAACGGGACCCAAAGAACATTTTTTTTTATATAAAAAACAAAATACAAAGGGGAAATAAAAGAAAATAAAAAAGTTTAAAGCAAGAAACTTGCGAGTCCGAACTTCTTCGAGGTTGGAGCAAATGTTAAGTTCATTGGGCATCACAAGACTCCGGAATGAAGAAAGGTACACGTCTGGAACACGATAACCAGTTTTATTGATTAATCACAGATAAAAATTTAAAATATAGAACAGATAGTTAAATAAGTATATGCTATAAAAAGTTACTAATTGCCATATAGTATTTTAAAAAAATTAAATAGTTTATAACTTACAAATATGAAGTGTTTTATTTGATTATTTGATTTAGTAAATAATGATCATAAATAATTCAAGCCATTAAGAATGTTTTAAGTGGTAGATTGGTACATATTAATATTTCAATCACACGCAATATTTTTTTTTTGTATAACTAAAATTTATAATAAATAATTATTCTAAATATATAAATCATGGCATGATTAAAATGGGTACTGAATAATATTTTTGAACATATAAATTATATTTGAAATTTATATTTTTCCAAAATATTAGGATTTAAGTTATAACTATAAATATTGAAAATAATAAGTCAAAGACATGAGAACATTTTGAAAATAAGGAAAATTTGAATTATAGTATTCGTTTATAACTAATTATAAATACAAACAAACTTTATTTCAATCCGTTCCATGAGTTATGATTGAAGCATAGTAATGAAAAACCATATTCATAGCAGGAGCTCTTTTCACACTGGAAAATCAAGTAGAGATTCCAATAAAATTGTACAAATACTAAAAAAAAAATAACAAAAGGACCAATAAATGATTTTTTCCAGAGATTAAATTGAATTTGAATATTTTCAGAAACTAAATAAATTAAGTGGCTAGTACAAAATAACAACAAAAACTAATTGATATTAAAATATAGCAATGAAAACAAATGCATATATCCTCTCTCTTTTTTTATTACAAAAAGTTAATTTAATTTTTAAAAAATAACCGAATTTAAATAAATTCTGATTTGAAAAATAAAACAATAATATAATTATTTTAATTTAAAAAATAATTAAATTTAAATTAACAGTCTTTTAAAAGATAAGAATAAAAATAAAAATATTTAATTTAAAATAACAGTTACTAAAAAAATGTGTATAGAAAAAAGAAAATCTCCATTATTGATGTTATAGCATATAAAAATTGTTATCGAAACCATCGTTAATATAACCCATCGCGTTTTAATATATCTTTTTAATGTAACTGTTGATAAATATTTTATATTATTATTTTCTTTTGCAACACCCTAAACTAGTAAACTCGCCGTTAAAACAATACTTTCTTTTCATAAAGTAAAAAGTTTAATGGAAATATATGTCAAAATACACGTTTTAACTGTCAAAAAACTTAGTTTTTGATAATTCAACAGTAATTGTTTGAAAGTTGAATAATGTGTAAATGAGTCAGAAAACATTTTGGTCATAATTGCAACTGAAGCATGTGGTTTTCGAGATTTTTTGAAAAAAAGTCTGACACAGACACCACTCTGCAGTGTTGCTTTGCTTTGCTTGTTTATTTCAGTTCAAATTTAAAAAGAAAAAACAAAACAAAAGAAAAAGATTCTCCACCACATAACTTGTTCCTCATTCACTCCGCTTCTCTGTACTTATGCACAAATCAGCTTAACTCAAAAGCAGAAGCAACAAATGTCCCTAGGATCCCTTCTGCATTCACTGTAGTTGTTGTCTCAGTCTATGTTTTATTGTTTTCCAACTAACTCCAGAGCTTCACTCATTCTTCACTGTGCCTTTTAGATCATCGAATTAAACTTTGGGTGCTTCAGATTTTCGTTTGTTGGTGATTTTAGATTAATGGGGGGTGGAAACTTTGGAAGGTGTGATTTTGTTGTTGTTGTGGTGTTGGTGGTGTTGGTGGGGTCAGTGAGTGGGATTGGTGTGAACTGGGGGACACGGTCGACACACCCTTTGTCTCCTTCGAAGGTGGTGAAGATGCTGAAGGACAATGGCATTCAGAAGGTGAAGCTTTTTGATGCTGATCCTGGTATTTTGGATGCTCTCAAGAAGTCTGGGATACAGGTCATGGTGGGGATTCCCAATGACATGCTTTACACGCTCGCCAACAGTGTTGAAGCAGCTGAAAAATGGGTTTCCAAGAATGTTTCTAAACATGTCTCTTCTGGAGGAGTTGACATCAGGTACATTAGAAACCCCTCTGTTACGTGTCCGTGTCTGTGGTTTTAATTTTCGCTGTTCTTGTTGCTTGGCTTGGTTTTTTGGTGATGAAATGGTTATGCATAAACAACCAGTTTGCTTGAAAGTATGAGTGGAAAACATCATTGGAGTGTGACAACTTGGAATTATGGAGCAGTTTGAGAATGCAAGCAACGAGAATTTCAAGAAAATGTAAATTTCTGACTGTCTTTTTTATTTTGCATGTGAGAGGTGCAAATTAGGTAAGGGAATTCTCGACAGCTTTGGTTGTTGAACTCTGAACAAGTATACTGGTTACGAATTTGCTATTTCTGCAATATTTTACAAGGGCAATCCCTGCGACACCTACCTTTGCTTGCATTCTATTGGCACTTCTGGTTGTTGTTGGTGCTTCTGATGTTGCATTGCATGATACACTAATGTAAACATTAGTTTTTGTCTTCTTCTTTGTTGTGTTATTGGTTACGTTTTTGCACTATAAAAAGTGCAATGTTCATCTATCACCGTGGAATAGAAATAGAATAAAACAAATATAGAGATATAAGATGTGAAATTCAGCATATTGTACACTCTACCTATTGTTATAATACTTACCACTGCCATGTTTCGGATGATATGAAAATCCATGATTTTCTTTACTGAGCAATGTGTTTGACAGATTTTAATTGTTTGCTGCAAAGTTCTTATGTTTTGGATATTTCTGCTGCACATTAAAGGACTGTGTTATCTCATAACTGATGCAATGCTTTTGAGAGTGGCGGTGTGTAAAACATTGCAACAAGACCGAAGAGAGTTGTGGTGAATGGGAAATAAGTATATTTTCCTAGATGAGTTTGTTGTGCAATGCAATGCATTTGTTTCAGGGGTTCAGCTTGTGCTTTGTCATGGTCGATTGAACCTGTTTTCCTTATTTTGTTTGGAAAATTGTTCAATGTTTAATCTTCCACATCTTCTACTGCCAGATATATTCCTCTTAGTTCTCATATATGCCAATCTGTGAAAGCTCCACTCATTGTTAATGTATTTGGAATGAAAATATGTCCCTTGTTGAAATGATTATAGATTCTAATATCAGAAAACAATGTGCTCCCTTAGCTGACCAATTGGTCTATATTCCTACCTTAGCTGGCCAAACATTAATCATACCCTTGTTGTTCTCGTATGAAATTAATGTTGCCCAACATCAAAAGTTAGGCTCTTCTTTCATGATATGCTTTAAATTTGGAAGGTTATGCTTAGAAAGTTATCATGGGAACAACTCATGTCCTTCCTTACAGCTATTAGCTTAATCTTTTTACCTTGCATTTCATCCTTCAATGACCAAGTTCACTTGTGATTATTTTTCTTGAAAGAGATTATTGTTCTAAAGTTAATTGAAGGAAAAATTGTTTTTGGGTCGACCTAAGTTATAGTCATTATTTTGTGTGTTCTCTGCACATGCGAATGGCATTCGATTGTTAATTCCTGCAAGTATGGAGATTAAACTTGTTTCTCCACAATTTCCCAAACATTTCATCATGGATGTGCAATTATTGTTGGTTTTCATTTAGTTATTTGGATACATAGGATCTCTGTTGCAGTAATATTCCTTTATATTGGAATTTGAAAGTCGATATACTTATGATTTCTATTTCTATTCATTCATGACCCTTTTCCAAATAGGCAAACAAACAAGATTTCCCAATTAGGGAACAAAAAGCCTTTCATTCTTCTAAAGATTAAGCCAATCACTTTAGTAATAACTGGTAGATTTGAATGGTTATTGATCCTTATATCCAACAAGACTCGGCCATTGTTGTTGATAATGATCTCAGTCATTTATAGCCGCCCAAGGTTTTGGCTCAAGTTTGATGTGAAATTCTTGTTCCTTGGCATTGTAGCTGTTCCCAATCCTTACTAAAACAAGGATTTCAAATGCTGAGAATCCAAGTGGAAGTCTAAATCTCACATTAAGTAAAAATTAGAAAGGTACACACCATATAAGGAAGAAAACTCAATAAACCTAATGTTTTAAGATTTGTGTTGAAAGTGATGTTAATTTTTTATGTGAATTAGACTCATATGTCGTTGGTGTTATATCTCTCTGGTGTTGTAACTTTATGTCAAACACATATGTCTCCTTTTCCTTACACATTATATATTGTGGCTTTTGCTAGGTATGTTGCAGTGGGGAATGAACCATTCTTGTCAACATACAATAGAACCTATGAAACCACAACTCTTCCAGCACTTCAAAACATTCAGGCAGCTCTCACAAAGTCCGGTTTAAGCAACCGTGTGAAGGTCACAGTCCCCTTAAACGCCGATGTGTACCAAAGCTCGTCAGAGAAGCCATCAGATGGCGGTTTCAGACCAGACATTAACAATCTGATGCTACAGATTGTGAAGTTCTTGAATGACAATGGCGCACCTTTCACAGTGAACATCTACCCTTTCATTAGCCTCTACGCTGACCCCAATTTCCCTGTTGACTATGCCTTCTTTAACGGCTACCAGCCTGCTATAAATGACAATGGAAGAAACTACGACAACGTGTTTGATGCTAATCACGACACTTTGGTGTGGGCACTGCAGAAGAATGGCTTCGGAAACTTGCCTATAATTGTAGGGGAAATTGGGTGGCCTACAGATGGAGACAGAAATGCAAACCTTCAAAGTGCACAACGTTTCAACCAAGGTTTCATGTCACGTTACATGTCTGGAAAAGGGACCCCAATGAGGCCTAGTCCTATAGATGCTTATTTGTTCAGTCTGATAGATGAAGATGCGAAAAGCATTCAGCCAGGGAACTTTGAGCGTCATTGGGGGATGTTTTACTTGGATGGACAACCAAAATACCAACTTAATCTTGGGTCTGCAAGAGGTAATGGGTTAGTGGGTGCTGAAGGGGTTGATCACTTGGCTAAAAAGTGGTGCGTTTTGAAACCTTCAGCAAACCTTAACGATGATCAAGTGGCACCTAGTGTGGCCTATGCTTGTCAAAATGCTGATTGCACTAGTCTTGGGTATGGAACTTCTTGTGGCAATTTGGATGTGCATGGTAACATTTCTTATGCCTTTAACAGTTACTATCAGGTCAATGACCAGATGGACAGTGCCTGCAAATTCCCTGGCCTTTCTATGGTCACTGACAAAGATCCTTCTGTTGGAGATTGCAAGTTCAGAATCATGATCCAGACAGATTCTGCTGTGCAACATGGAAAAGTTGGATCTCTATCCATAGTGCTGTGTTCTTTTGTAATTTTCCTATGTTGTAATCTTTTGTTTTGATTTGTTTGCCTTGTTACTTGTATTTGAATGGATGCAGGTAACTGTGTAGGGAGTGTAAGAAAAAGAATGACTTAAATTGTTTATTAATGCACTAATGTTGTCTGACTTGGTTATCCTTGCCCCCTTAGTAATATTTCTGTTAGTTTGGGGTGCATTTAGTAACGATCAGGTGCATTAAGCAAAAACGTTTTTTTTAATATTGATGAAGAGAAAAATGACAAATGTGAGAAGCATATTTTCTGCTATGAATTTAATCAGAATGAAATGATAATAATTAAAAAAATGCATTCTTATTTAATTTAATTTTGTGTGTAATTTTTGTTATATTTTAAATAAAGAATGTTACTTAATTACTTAACAATGAATTTTTTATTGGAATAGTAAATTATTTTGCATAATCATATGAATAATAATTTAGTTTTAATTTATTCGCTTGAATTCCTTTCTGTCGCTGTTTCTAAAAAAATTAGACAATCCTCTGTCAACATTTATAACAAATTGGTGAAAAGGATAAATAAACTTAACATTAGAGCATGATCTACATTTACATCCTTACTAAACAATTTTTTTTCCAACATTAGAAAAACCAACACATTAAGTAGTCACGATGAAACATGTACATTTTTTATTATATAACTATGATAATTACTAAAAATTAAAATATATTTATAATTATTTTTTATACGTTTTCTTTTATGCTCTGTAACTGTTTTTCACTGTGATTATATCAAAAAATTTATTTGTATAAATTGTTTTTTACCATAAAAGAATGTGGACCTAAAATGTCATAAAAACTATTTTTTTGGTACGAATTTTATTTTATTCCTTTTTACTTTCATAAGCACGATCAATTTTATTAATTTATGATATTAACTTTTTTTTCACAATGATTTGTTATATAATCATAATATTATAAGAAATCAATAAAAAATAATGTTTCAATTTATATACACAATTTTTTGTTGCCTTAAATAAATTTTAATAATATTCTTTTATTTTTTATAATTACTATAATACCTTTTTTAAAATTGTTTAAACACAAAAGGATATTCGTGTGTTTCCAGTAATAACAACTATAGCAGTATAACAGGTGAGTTTATTTGTTTTTTTATTTTTTTATGGAAATATTTATTTTATTAAAAGAAATGGTTTATTAATGTTTTGACCCAATCCACTGATAATTTTTTTTTCTCCTAAAGAATTATTCTCGCAAGACTTACCAATTATTGCTGCATGAATCTTGCCTACTTTTCTTTTCTATTTTCTCTTTTTAAAACAAAAATGCAGTTTCCTGTGAGACATTAACTTTGCAATATATTTTTATTTATATTTTTTTGTAGACGAAAAAACTGATCTTAAATAAATAAACTACATTTAATTCGTGTAAAAATATACCAAAAACCTCTTAATTTTAAAAGAATTTAGCTTAAAAATACTAAAATTTCACAAATAATTTATACTTGTATCCTTTTAAGTTTCAATTTTTAACTTTAACTTAGAATTAGAAGGTACTTTAAGTTAAAAAATAAAAAAATAAAATGGACAAACACCTGATTTTAAATTCAATGGAACTGGTCAAAAATCTAAATTTAAAAAAAAAAATACATATCATTTGGGCTGATTTTCTTGTTGGATCCGGGCCTCGAAGGAAATGGGCTTAGTAGTGTGGGTAAGGGTAGGTTTAAAGTAGCGGGTCGGATATTTCCGGAAGCTTCTGATCCATCATCGCGTAGGTGTTGGTGTTGGTGTTGGTGTTGGTTTGCCGTGCCCTTTCCCACTGTCTTTCTTTCTTTCTCTTTTTTTCTTTCTTCTTCATTTATTCTTCTCTCTCTCTCACCTCTGCAAGTGAAACAAACCACATACGCTCCTAACCCTACCTTGTAATATACACACTATTCATATTAAACACATAATACAAAACAAGAAAGAACCAATTCACATATATCATCATCATCATATATAATAAGATTATCCTCTCTCAGTGTCGCTGATGGAGGATCAAGCAAATCAAGCGCCACCGCAGCACGATGAAGAGGAGGATTCTAAGAAGGAAGAAGATGAATTGGTTACGAAGGTTAACAAACTCATGGAGAAGATCACTTCTGCGCCTGATAACCCTAACGCCACCGTTCTCCACGCTCTTGCCTCTATTCTAGAAACGCAAGAGTCAAGGTATATTTGTTATTGTTGTTAATTTTTTCATTCAATAATTTATTTTTTTCACATGTTCAAACTTCACGAACGCACTAGTATTTGATTCTTCTTGGACTAATTTCTTAGGTGTTGATTTATGTTTGTATGATTGCCAATTTTATATCATTTACATGCTTAGTGCTGGTTTGGATTCCGAATTATTTAACTATCGCTTATTCTTGGTTAGTTTTTATCTTTCTATTTCCTTGTAGTTTGTATGGGTGATTTATTTATTTTTACAATGTAGATACATGGATGAGAATGGCCATTCTTCCTCCAGTACTGCCCGTGCTGCGCATGTCATTGGTCGTCTTGGCGGTTTAATTCGGGTAAATTCTCATTCAGTTGTGTAGCTTCTTAAGATAATGTACTGTATCAACTATTCTGATTGTATTCTTGCTGTTCTGTCCTTTGCAGGAAAATGATGAGTTTTTTGAGTTAATATCTTCAAAGTTTCTGTCAGAAACAAGATACTCAACTTCTGTTCAAGCTGCTGCTGGAAGACTTCTCCTATGCTGTTCACTAACATGGATTGTAAGATTGTCTTTTCGTTTATGTTTCTCATTGTTAATTCTTTCAACGATGTCCATGTGTAATTGAATTGATCTGATGGACTGTAAATGAACAGTATCCTCATGTTTTTGAAGAACCGGTCATGGAAAACATAAAAAATTGGGTGATGGATGATAACACTGGGCTGTCTTCTGAAGAGCAGAATCTGAAGCATAGTTCTGGGAGAAGGGATGCATCAGACTCTGAAATGTTGAAAACCTACTCTACTGGACTTCTTGCTGTTTGTTTGGTTGGGTATGTTGTTATGCTCTGCTCATTCTGTAGGCTTTTTTAAGTTTTCTTGCTTTGATGTTTGGCTTAATTCTGGTCTTTAACTGTTTGCCGCCAGTTGATGCTTTATCTGTTCAATCATGCTTGTCTCTATTTTAACTCATTTTTCTAATTTTGTAAATGACATTGGATTGATTTTAGTGGAGGTCAAATTGTTGAAGATGTATTGACATCTGGCTTGTCAGCTAAGCTTATGCGATATCTTCGTTTATGCGTTCTGGGAGAGACAAGTAGCAACCAGAAAGATGTTACTCATATGACAGAGAGTAGGCATGCATCTGCGAATACCTCAGGGAGAGCTAGAGATGATGGTCGTGGCAGATTTCGCCAGCTCCTTGAACCAAATCATTTGGATGATACTAGGATTATTGATGAGAGATCTTTAGATGATGTAAGTCTTGAAAGGGCTTCAGATAGAAGCATTAGTGGACAAACACATCCAGAAGGGTCTTGGATAGAAGGTGAACCACCTGATGGGCTTGGTGAAGGTGTTGATGTCCAGGAGGTAGATTCTGATGGGGAAGATAGATGGCGTTACAGAGATGTACGTGATGGAAGGATAAAATACAGTGAGCATGATGACAATGTTAGAGATGACTCTTCAAGGCGGCGTTCAAACCGTGGATGGGGAAGATCTAAAGGGAAAGGAAGGGTCACTGAAGGCACTGTAGAGAGTGATTCCATTTTATCATCTCCTGGTTCTGGTAGTAGATTAGTACAGGGTCGGAGAGATAGAAGTGTAATGAGGAATGCTGATGTTAGGAGGGTGGCTGAGTCTAAGAAGACCCTTGGCAGGACCTCTTTGGAGTCTTCTGGTTTTGAAAGAGATGATCATGATGATTGTTTCCATGAATGCCGAATTGGAAATAAAGATATAACTGATCTTGTCCGGAAAGCAGTTCAAGCTGCTGAAGCTGAAGCTAGATCAGCCAATGCACCCGAAGAAGCTGTTAAAGCAGCTGGTGATGCTGCTGCTGACCTGGTTAAAACTGCAGCTTCAGAGGTATGCTCTGGGTCATCAACTTTTTCCACCCAAAACCAAAATTGTACTTTGTGCTTATTTATATGTCTGTGTATCGATACTTCATAGTTTAATCTCAATGCTAAAATGGTTTATTTTGCATTTATATTCAGGAATATAAATCCTCTGATAATGAAGAAGCAGCTTTTTTGGCTGCTTCTAAAGCTGCATCAACTGTTATTGATGCTGCAACTGCAGTTGAAGTTTCAAGGTATGTCAGAATATATTTTACCAGTACCTTAAGATATGATTACATACATGAACGCATATCAAGAGTAGTTTTTTAGCAGTATCTTTTGTTTGGTACAGGAGTTCTATTGGCAACAATACTGTAACAGAGAACGAGAGTGGCAAAGAAGCAGAAACTAATGAAGATGTGGAAGAGTACTTCATCCCAGATACTCAATCACTTGCACAGTTGAGGGAAAAATATTGCATTCAGTGTCTTGAGTTACTTGGAGAATATGTAGAAGTGCTTGGCCCTGTGTTGCACGAGAAGGGAGTTGATGTGTGTCTTGCACTTCTGCAGCAGAATTCTAAACATCGGGAGCCATCCAAGGTTGCTTTGCTGTTACCTGATGTCATGAAGCTAATATGTGCTTTGGCTGCACATAGGAAATTTGCTGCACTTTTTGTGGACCGAGGGGGAATGCAAAAGCTTCTTGCTGTCCCTAGAATGGCACAGACTTTCTTTGGTCTTTCTTCTTGTCTATTCACTATTGGCTCTCTTCAGGTATTCTTGTTGTTTTAGTAGTGAATTGAGACTCTCAGTAATGTTTTTATGCTCTCTCTCTCTCTCTCTCTCGTCTCTTTCTTTCTCTCTCTCTCTCACACACACACAGACACAGAACATTGCTTCATTTTCTGACCCTAGATGTTTATTTCAGGGTATAATGGAAAGGGTTTGTACTCTTCCATCAGAATTTGTTTATCACGTTGTTGAGTTAGCTCTACAACTTCTTGACTGCAATCAAGATCAAGCCCGCAAGAATGCAGCATTGTTTTTTGCTTCTTCGTTTGTCTTCAGAGCTGTTCTTGATGCCTTTGATTCCCTAGATGGATTACAGAAATTACTGGGCCGTCTAAATGATGCTGCTTCTGTAAGATCAGGAATAAATTCTGGAGCCTTTAGTTTATCTAACTCAGGATCACTTCGAAATGAACGATCATCTGCGGAAGTGCTGACATCATCTGAGAAGCAGATAGCCTATCACACTTGTGTTGCTCTGAGGCAATATTTCAGGGCCCATCTCCTTGTGTTAGTGGACTCCATTCGTCCTAATAAGAGCAATCGTAGTGCTGCTAGAAATATTCCAAGTGCAAGGGCAGTGTACAAGCCCCTTGATATTAGTAATGAGGCAATGGATGGAGTATTCCTACAATTACAAAAGGACCGGAAGCTAGGTCCTGCATTTGTTAGAACACGTTGGCTAGCTGTTGAGAAGTTCTTGGCATCTAATGGACATGTTACCATGTTGGAGTTATGTCAGGTATGATATAGTTATTGTACACTTGTCCTGTATCTTGCAATTTATTTATTTATTACTTTCTTGGTTGTTTGTAGGCCCCACCTGTGGAACGATATCTGCATGATCTGCTTCAGTATGCTTTGGGTGTTCTGCACATTGTTACATTGGTACCTAGCAGTCGTAAGATGATCGTGAATGTAACTTTAAGCAACAATCGTGTTGGTATTGCGGTAATTTTGGATGCTGCAAATGTAGCTAGTAATCATGTGGACCCAGAGGTAAGTTTTTTCTGGTTGCAATTCTAGTGCTCACTGCCCTAATTTCTGCAGGTGGTAAAAGAGTCTTAGGATTTTGATTGACATACTGGGCATCCCAATATATGGTATCTTAACTTTTGTTTGCAAACACTTCTCCATTTCAGATAATTCATCCAGCACTAAATGTTTTAGTCAATCTTGTTTGCCCTCCTCCTTCAATAAGCAATAAACCGGCTATGATTGCACAAGGTCAGCAGTTGCCATCCTCCCAGACATCTAATGGTCCTCCATCAGAGGCTAGAGATAGAAATGCTGAACGAAGTGTTTCAGATCGAGGTGTTCACTCTACTAGCCAGATTGATCCTAGGGAGAGGAATGGGGAGTCCAATGCTATAGATCGAGGCAGTGCTGCAATCTTAAGTACACAGGCTGTTGGTAGTACTCCACAAACTCCAGTTGCTTCTGCAACTTCTGGACTGGTTGGCGACCGAAGAATATCTCTGGGTGTGGGAGCAGGTTGTGCAGGCCTTGCTGCACAATTGGAACAAGGATATCGACAGGCGAGAGAAACTGTCCGATCTAATAATGGTATAAAGGTTCTTCTGCATCTCCTCCAACCACGGATATATTCACCTCCTGCTGCGCAGGACTGTCTTCGGGCTCTAGCATGTCGAGTCCTGCTTGGATTAGCCAGAGATGATACAATTGCACATATATTGACAAAGCTTCAGGTGAACACCTATAACTGATTTTTATTAAACTGAGGCATCACAAAGTCTACTTGTCAGTATCAAGTTGGAAGCTGAGATAAATCTGCTTCAACTTTATTCTTTTGTACCGGTTTAAATTATCTTTTGACGATGCCTAATGACTTCAGAAAAACATTACATATTGTCAAATGTTCTAATCAAATATCGTGTTTTATTTGTTTGGGTGTTCTAGGTTGGGAAAAAGCTGTCAGAACTGATTCGGGATTCTGGTAGCCAAACTCCTGGAACGGAGCAGGGTAGGTGGCAAGCTGAACTTTCCCAGGCTGCCATTGAGCTTATTGGGGTGAGACGCATTTCCACTCTTTGCGGATGCATAAGTCTGTTAACTGTTTTTCATCTGCATTTCTTTAATTTACTTGATTTCTTTATCGGTCTATCTAAATAAGAAATTTCAGCTTTAACATTGTCCACAAAATGTGCATCTGGGGAGAGCATGACAGGAGATATTTTCAGACATGTTTAAGATCTGAATTTATTCAATCAAACTCATCCATGTGTTTGGCAAAATTTGTGTACTAGAATTAATTCAAAGAATCTTTGGCATCTATCTAAATAGGATTTAGTTACAAAATTCCGCATCTGCTTGTTTGTTTGCGACCAATATTTTGTGAGTGTGTGAGTTCATGCTCGAGTGCTGGTGTTTTCTTTATTTGGTTGATTGTTTGTTAGGATATCATGGAGTAGCAAATATAGTTTCAGAGTAGTGTACCTGAATGTTTTAAGTATTCGACTTTTGTGTTGTGTTTGTATTTATATTGGTGGTTTTAATTTTTTTGTGTTTTTTAATTCTGGATTTTGACTGTTGGCCACGAAAATGTTGGGAAGTGAATATCTATTTTTTAGTAATGGCCCTAAAAAATATTTGAATCATGATACCAATTGGGATTTCAGTTTTGAAAATTGAAAACATAAGCCAGAAATCTGATATACACTAAAATGTTCAGTGTCATAAAATTAAGGCTTCTGGGTATTTGCTGGAGAATTACTATATTAGTGTATATTATATAAAGCCCATTGGATGATTTAAACAAGATTTTGTTTGTTTGCCATTGAGTATCAATTTAAACTATTGTTTTATACTATTTAGAAGAAAAAAATAAAATCATTAATTCTTTTCCACTTTCTGATTCATACTATAAATGTTTTTAGCTGCAAGCTTGGTAGAGATTATTCATGTTAGTTTATGTTTTCGTCACGTTGGACATTGTTTTAGTAATTTGCTTGTGACTCAAGACAACTTTAACGTTTCTTTATTGATAATCAAAGAATAATGAACATCAGTTCAATGCCAAGTTGGGTGAGAATAATTAGTGAATTTATTATTTTTATTTCTTGTCTTAAATTTTCAAATTTTCTCTTGAAAGCAATTGATCTCATAAGTTTCTTAAGGAAATCAAAATACAGGAAATTACAACTAGAGACATTAGTAATTTTCTGACTTTGGTATGGGAGCTGATTCTATTTCATGCTTCATATTGATTGCGGAGGTCATTTTCTCACTAATTAGTGAAACGTATTGAACATATTTACATTAGGACTTTAACTATTAGCTGACTGTCACACTTCACGCCATTTGAAATGTTGGTTTATTTAATAAAGTTTCTGTCTGATAATAAAGTGAATTAGATCAACATTGCTGTTCAATATGCCCTTTTGCCATGATCTTACTAGAATATAAATAAATAAAATATGAGCTGTATGAAGGGCGCTTTTGATACTTCTTTTGAAATTGTTTTTTGTAGATTGTGACTAATTCAGGCCGTGCAAGTACATTAGCTGCTACTGATGCAGCTACTCCTACTTTAAGGCGCATAGAAAGAGCAGCTATTGCTGCTGCTACTCCTATTACTTACCATTCAAGGTTTTTGTCCTCAAATTTTATCATTCAGGATTTTCCTATTCAGGTGCTACCTCCTCCCCTCCCTGTTGGGGGCACCCTTCTCTGATTGCTAATGGCTTCTGTGTTATGTTATCTTGTTCAGGGAACTTTTGCTTCTAATTCATGAACACCTACAGGCATCTGGATTGGCACAAACTGCTTCTATGTTGCTCAAAGAGGCACAGTTTACTCCTTTGCCATCATTGGTTCCTCCCTTTTCTCTTGCACAACAGCCCACAACACAGGAAGCTTCTTCAACACAAATTCAGTGGCCCTCTGGTCGTACTCCTTCTGGATTTCTCTCTAACAAATTAAAGTTTAATGCAAAGGATGAGGATGCCGTCTTGAAAAGTGAATCTGTCTCTGCAAAGAAAAAATCACTAACTTTCTCATCATCTTTTCATTCAAGACTCCAACTTCTTGACTCTCAACAATCATCTGTGAGGAAATTGTCAAATACTTCTAAAGAATCTTTAGAAACTAGTTTAGTAGAGACTGGATCGGAATCTTCAGTGAAACATAGCATTGATAATGGATCTCAGTTTAAGACTCCAGTAGCTTTGCCAGCAAAACGGAAGTTATCTGATTTGAAGGACATATCAATGTTTTCTTCATCTGGAAAACGATTAAATGTTGGGGATCAAGGACTCCGCTCTCCTGTTTGTTCAAGTGCAATTCGTAAAAGCAGCCTGCAACCTGATGCAGTTGGACTTTTCACCCCAACTTGTAACGTGAAAAATCAACATAGCCGTTGTGTGGGTGACTTGGTGGACGAGAATCAGAGCAGTATATCAAATCTATGTCAGATGACACCATCCTCCCAAGTTTTAAACGACCTTCAGCCCATCAACCCTGAGCGTGTAACATTAGATTCTCTAGTGGTTCAGTATTTGAAGCATCAACATCGCCAATGTCCAGCTCCTATTACAACACTTCCTCCACTGTCACTTCTGCACCCACATGTCTGTCCTGAACCAAAGCGAAGTCTTGACGCTCCTTCTAATGTGACCGCTAGGCTTGGTACACGCGAGTTTAAATATATGTATGGTGGAGTACATGGGAATCGCAGGGATCGTCAATTTGTTTACAGTCGATTTAGGCCTTGGCGAACATGTCGGGATGATGCTGGTGCCTTGTTAACATGCATTACATTTGTTGGGGACTCCTCTCATATTGCTGTTGGAAGCCATAATGGGGAGCTCAAATTTTTTGAATCCAACAACAGCAATGTAGTAGAGAGTTTCACAGGTCATCAGGCTCCTTTGACTCTTGTTCAGTCTTTTGTTTCAGGCGAGACCCAGCTATTACTTTCTTCAAGCTCCCAAGATGTTAGATTGTGGGACGCAACTTCAATTTTAGGTGGTCCTACCCATTCATTTGAAGGATGCAGGGCAGCCAGGTTTAGCAATTCTGGGAATGTTTTTGCAGCCCTGTCATCAGAATCTTCCCGGCGGGAGATCCTCTTGTATGATATTCAAACATGTCACTTAGAGTCGAAATTGACAGATACATTTGCAACTTCTACAGGGCGTGGTCACGTTTATTCTTTAATCCATTTTAATCCTTCTGACTCAATGCTGCTTTGGAATGGTGTCTTGTGGGATCGACGTGTCTCTGGTCCTGTTCATCGCTTTGATCAGTTTACAGATTATGGTGGTGGAGGCTTTCATCCTGCTGGCAACGAGGTATGCATAATCTTACATCAATTTAAACAATAGAATTTTGAAACATGGATCAGACAAAGCACCATATTATTCTATTTTAAGTAATGGGGAATTGAAACGTTGAAATAAAATTATCTTAAATTGACTACTAGTGAAAAGTGAAAAAAACAGGCATATGCAAAATGTGTGCATATTACTTTCTTACAAGTCTGTATGGAAGTGAATGAATGGATGTGTAAAGCTTTGAATATTTTCAACTTTATTATGAAGAAAGGTTGTGATTTTTTTATGTATGTAAATAAATGTTCTTGGACCAGGTTATTATAAACTCTGAAGTCTGGGATCTGCGCAAGTTCAGATTGCTACGCAGTGTGCCTTCATTGGATCAAACATCAATAACATTCAATGCGCGTGGTGATGTAATGTATGCTATCTTAAGGAGAAATCTTGAGGATGTAATGTCAGCAGTCCACACTCGACGCGTCAAGCATCCTCTTTTTTCAGCTTTCCGCACAGTGGATGCAGTTAATTATTCTGACATTGCAACTATCCCTGTGGATCGCTGTGTTCTTGATTTTGCAACTGAGCCTACAGACTCATTTGTTGGGCTGATTACCATGGATGATCAGGATGAGATGTATGCTTCTGCCAGAATATATGAAATTGGTCGTCGGAGGCCAACGGATGATGATTCTGATCCTGATGATGCTGAAAGTGAGGAGGAAGACGACGATGACGACGATGACGACGACGGTGATGTTGATCCTCTTTTAGGTCCTGGTCTTGGTGGGGATAGTGGCAGTGATGCTGAAGATATGAGCAATGATGACGACGAGGATGATACTGTGAGTGATCTTGATGAAGATGAGGATGGAGATTTTATTTTGGATGATGTAGACTTTGACGGTGGACCTGGCATATTGGAGATTGTGACAGAAGGTGACGAAGATGATGATGATAGTCAGGTACTTGAATCCTTAAGTAGTGATGATGAGGATTTTGTGGGTAATGGCTTTGGGTATTAATTTTTAATCGAGGATAAGCTGTAATTATTTTCTTTCTTCATTATATTCATTTTTGAGCGAAATGTCAATTATTTTGGCTCAAAATTTTGCTGTTATCTTTTCACCTTTATGTCATGCGAATTTATTACGCCGGAAGGTTTAGAAGTGCAGTTGTATATAATAATTGTTACAAACCGCAGTTCTACCGAGAGCCACTTTGTGGTCCTCCATGATATGATCTAATAGAGGAAGAAGGAAGAGTCTACTCCTTAACTGTATTTATCAACCATCGTTAATCGTGTTCTATTTTTTTCCTCTACCCTGGGTCACTGGGATAATATTCAGGCCTCCAAAAAGAACTACACTTCTCTACGAGAGTTGGCATCACATCTGGAACTTAACAGCAACAAAACCTGACTACTTTTTTCCCATTTTTTTGTTTACATATAAATATTTCAATTTAAAGATGTAGTTTAACTAATTTTTATTGTAGTTACAATTTTCTAGTCTAAAATCAGAGGTTAGTTGTATATGAAGTGAAATATGGCTTAAAATAAAACCGCAGATGAAGTCAAGTAAAAAAGTAAAAATAAAAATAAAAATATTTCAAGTGGTGTTATTATCTTTTTTGCTAAATAATCGCATGTTTTATAGGTAAAGTTGTCATTATATGTACTTCCCTTGTTTTACCATCTAGCTTTATACGCATACGAGAAAAAAGGATGATGCTGTTGCACACTACTCACATACATACCTTTGGTTAAAACTCGTCATCATTTCTGCAAATGATCCTATCAGTCATCTTCACAACACACTCAAAACTCTTCAAATTGAAGCGGTTCTAAACATGACATCACACTTTACAGTTCGATTTTTGTATGTATATTAACAAATTTAAGC
Organism: Vigna reflexopilosa; assembly: GCA_027742785.1. Lineage (NCBI taxonomy): Eukaryota > Viridiplantae > Streptophyta > Magnoliopsida > Fabales > Fabaceae > Vigna > Vigna reflexopilosa. The sequence continues at coordinate 6,314,215 of CM050918.1, read as the reverse complement.
TCTTGATAATATCTGTGAACAAATTGGTCCAAATTTTAATTCTAATTTTATTTTTAACAAACACATGTAAAGTTGCTTTCTATGAAAGCGTACGTCTAGCCGTTACAGTCAAAATTGTGATATACCACAGACGGATATATGGTAATATAATCTACACTATGATATAAATTATATTTGTAACTTCATTTGATGTTTTTTAATAAATAAAAAGCATTTTCTTTTACTTAAGAAAATAGTATTTAAATAAATTTTTATTTTAAAAAAACTGTCACATATTTTTAATACCATTTTACCAAAATTATATATATTTTGAAACTGTACTATATTCGTATTTTTAATTAATTACTCATAAAAATAATAAAATTATAGTATTTTAATATAATAACACACACGTGTATACACTGTGTCTGAAACAACAATAGCCGTCGAAGACCAAAACCCTTCACTCTGCAACTCTCACTTCACTCCTCGTCTGCTTGTGAGACGATGATGATGGCAGGGACATACAAAACCCTAACAAATACTTTCCCCTCTTTCCCATTCACAACCAAACCCCAAAACCCACTGACCACACACTCCACTAACCCATCTTTCCCTTCCTCTCGCCTCCGCCACCGTGCCATTTACGCGGTTGCCAACCCGGTTCAACCTCCACAAATAGCCACCGACTCAACCACTCCGGGTCAGTACCGAGTCGACGTGCTCTCTGAATCGCTCCCCTTCATCCAGAAATTCCGCGGCAAGACCATAGTCGTCAAGTACGGTGGCGCCGCCATGAAGTCCCCGGAGCTTCAGGCTTCTGTAATCAACGACCTGGTCCTCCTATCCTGCGTGGGCCTCCGCCCCGTCATGGTCCACGGCGGCGGCCCCGAGATCAACACCTGGCTTGGACGCCTTAACATCCCCGCAGTCTTCCGCGACGGCCTTCGCGTTACCGACGCCGATACCATGGAGATCGTCTCAATGGTTCTCGTCGGCAAGGTCAACAAAACCCTCGTCTCCCTCATCAACAAGGCCGGGGCCACCGCCGTAGGTCTCTCCGGCCTCGATGGCCGCCTCCTCACTGCCCGTCCCAGCCCCAAGGCCGCCGATCTAGGCTTCGTCGGCGAGGTTGCCAGAGTCGACCCCGCAGTCCTCCGCTCCCTCATCGACACCAACCACATCCCGGTGGTCACCTCCGTCGCCGCCGACGAGTCCGGACAGCCGTACAACATTAACGCCGACACTGTCGCTGGAGAACTGGCTGCAGCGCTTGGCGCGGAGAAGCTTATTCTGCTGACAGACGTGGCGGGGATCCTGGAGGATCGGAACGATCCCAACAGCTTGGTGAAGAAGATTGACATAAAAGGAGTGAAGAAAATGGTTGAAGAGGGAAAAGTTGGAGGTGGAATGATACCTAAGGTTAATTGTTGCGTGAGATCGCTGGCACAAGGGGTTACTACCGCGAGTATTATTGATGGTAGGGTTCCTCACTCTTTGTTGCTCGAGATTTTAACTGATGAAGGTGCTGGAACTATGATAACTGGCTAACTTTATTTATGCCTTTTTTCCTTATTTTGTTGCTCTCTTTTTCTCAATCCTGTTTGTACTACCTTCAGTTGAGGTTGCATTGCAGCATTTGTTTTGTTAGAATCTTGATTTTTTAAGTGCGTACAATCTAGAATTGAATTGAATATAAGGTAGTTGATCAATAATAGCATGCAGAGTCATTAGCGATCTCTGTATGGTCAAATACTTAAGAGATTTCTTGATCATTTCCATGAGGCAAACAAATTGGGTTATTAATTCCAAGACACTTGGGAGCTAGTATGAGCGCAAGGATAGTGTTATGGACAATTACTTTTTCCTTACTTCTGCATTACAAAATTTTATTAATGGATTCTGAACATTTTATATCATTGCTACTTGGCTTCCTTGTTTGTGTCCATTGTTAAGACTGCCACCTGGATTGTTATTGTCACTCACACCACTCTCATTCAATGATGAGCATTTTTGACAATACTGTGATGCATAATCTTCACCACAAAAAACCTGCAGATTATTTATTTATTTTTTTTAAATTGGCCCCATTTTGTTTGGAGAATCGGGATCTACCCGGGGGTTCAAACACTAGCTTTTGTAGGATCATGAAATGAAAAGCAAAGGGAACATTTACAAATTACACTCTTTACTAGCGATTTTAACTTTTGCATATGTTGGGACTATGGGATTGAAATAAGTTGTTAGATTTTGTGTGAGTATAGGTTAACATGCTTTATCATCTCAGGATAGAAGAAATTTGTAGCTTTTTAGTATATGGCAAGTCCTGTTTCAAGCTTAGTATGCCTAGCATACAAGTCTGGCCTAACCTAGTAGTAACCTGTTAAGTTGTTTAATGGTCCATATAAATTACTTTAGCCATCTTTTACCATTGTTACAATTCTAAGATTGGTTATTTTAAGAGATTGATTATTTTAAGAGATTGATGCACTTCTCTCTCACCATACCCCGCAAAACTACTCATTGTCATTAGGATTTGTTCTTAACACCGTGAGAGAAGGAAGCATAAATGGATTTTTTTCCAATTTACATGTAACAACCCAATGGTAAGGTAGTTGGGAATTTCCTGAGAAGTGGCAAAATCACGAATGCCGCCAACATCTTCTCCAATTACACATTCAAATCAATATCGATTTCAGGAAGAATGAAAAATTCTTCAATGAAGTCATGGATTTCGGAACAACACCTTGAAGGAGCCTCAAAAAAAGCCACTCTCTCGTCCCTGAAATATATAAACATGAACAACCACTTTGAGCGTTTGGATTTCCACAATGAGTGGCATGATGGTAAATAAATGAATGGAGGGGTTTAGGGTATATATATATATATATATATATATATATATATATATATATTAAAAATAAAATTAAGAAAAATAAGGTGCAAAAACATGTTATTTTTCATATTTGTGTGCTTCATGTTTATATAATTTTAGTTGTAAGTTAAGAAAAAATATGCAATTTTTTAGCAAAAATTGAGACCAAATTGGGCCTCTAGCATGGTGAGAAATGAACTGCACACTTGATGAAAGATAAGATATTTAAATAGATTGGGAAAAAATAAAATGAAAGCGAGCTTCATGAGAACACATCAATCCAATTTGAACTTTAATGATGTCTAAGTCACAACAAATTTGGAACTGAACAATGTTGCATGTTACCCATTTTTGACCTAAACAACTATTTTTTTAACATTTCCTACTTTCTTTGGCTATCTTTGGGTGGGAAAAGTTCAAACTATTCATGGGTCAAATCATTACAGATTCTATAACGAAAATTTATTATAGAGTGTGAAATTAGAAATACAAAAATATATTATAAATTCTAAAGTGTGTATTTGTTATATTATATAATTTAAAAGTATATTTTAAATGTGATATCAAATTTTAACTTTCTTTTAATAAAGAATTGTAATATGGGTCTAGAATGCATCTTTAAAGACTATAATTTAAAAAATTGGAAATAAATTTTGTTGCTTCAATTTATTTATGAAGAGCATCAATAACATTATAGATTTATGTGCCTATCAACATTTATTATCTCTCTCTCTCTCTCTCTCTCTCTCTCTCTATATATATATATATATTATGTAATCTTCTTAATAATAAGAGTTTTAACATAATAACAAACCGCCATCTATGTATTTAAGAATGTCATCCGAAGATATTAAAGCAATTAGCATCTTAAAGAAAAGATCTTGAACTTTTCTCAAATAATTTCTATTGAACAAGTTCATTTTTTACTTGTATCATAGACAAAGACACATGAAAGAAAAACGAGAAAAAAAAATGAATTTTTTGAGACTATTAAATATCAATTTTAATAGACCTGACACAAAAAAAAAATATAATCTCACTGTATGAAAATATAAATTCATATTCCACTCCAAATGATTCAGTATAAATTTAACAAATTACTAGAAAAGTTGTAAAAACATTAATACAATAATATTTTTTTTTTAGAATATTAGTAATTTTTTCAACATATAATATATATATATATTCAACATCTAACAATATTAAACAAATATAAATAATCACTGACTAATGAATATTTTACCAAGCTATTTAAATATTTATCTATATAATAAGTATAAGTCATATATTTAATAAGTAAAAGTCATATGCTCAACTACATTTTTGTGAGATATTGAAAGGGTAATAAAACTTCATGACTACTAAATACATCATTGACATAATCAATAATTTTTATATATAATCTAAACAAACATAAGGAATAATAAAAAATACAATTAAAATAATAACGTATGTAAGTGATTCTTTTTATTTATTAATTAAATATAATTACTTATATTTTTTATCTTCTTACTATATAAATTTATTAAATAAAACTATAAACGAATAAAGAATGATCTTTTAAATATTTTAGGTAATACAATATAAAATTAATACATAGGACTGATAAAAATATTTAAAACAAAAATATATGACAACAAAAATAAGACCAAGTATTAGGTGAACAATATATCACAAGAAATACTATTAAACAAGAAAAAAAAATGGACCATTGTATCACTGGAAACCAATTAAATAATTAAAATATAAATTAATAACTGTGACATCCCAATTATATAGACAACATTATATAATATAGAAATCTACACTTGTAATACGAAATAGCAGTTAGAGGTAGTCATGCAGCTAAAGTGTTAAGATTACAGTCATCAAAAGAACACCATTATTTAAAACTTTAAGTACATGGTAGAGTATTTCAAAATAACATGATGTAACTAAGAAACCCTAAAGGGCCTAAGCATCAGCGTTGTTTCCCTCCAATACATGCTCCAATGGTACCTCATCACTCTCTGCTCACATTCAAGTGGATGATCATTGCAAAAGAAACACAGCATATAACAAAACACACAACAAGCAGAAAGGGTGATCTGGGCATAAAAATCATGTTATACAATCACACACAGCATGCAAAGTCCATTCAAGCGTACAAAATTGCACTACAAGACTTGTTGCACTCTAAATTGACTTGTATGGACTAGAATGATTGTCGATCTATGGCAGGTCATGCACTCGTGGTGGCCTCTATTGCTTTGCAAATTTGTTGCCAAGGATTTCACCCTACCACACTCACGAGGTTAGTCCGTACCGCGTCTTGGAGCATACTGGAAACTTCCAAGACTAAGACCTCCTGCTACTACTCACCACATGGTTCAATCCTCTCTACTTGAGAATGATTGACCATTGTAGTTTCAGGATAACCCCCAAGACCGAGCTTCCATGCAAATCATTCTAAAACACACTAAAAGGGCACCACCATGGATCCTCCCTTTGAGGATCATGGAATTACGTCCAAATAGGGCACCACCATGAATCCTCTGCTTAAGAAACATGGAATTACGTTCAATAAGGGCACCACCATGGATTCTCTCCTTGAGGATCATGGAATTAGGTCCATGAACCACACTTTGTTACTTTCAATCATCAAACATGTCTCATACATTCACATACTTTCAATTAAATAACAGTACAATCATCATACTATGTAATTCAATCAGTACACACACTTAATTCAACCAAAGAAATAGAAAAAAGAGAAATCTAGACACAGGGGATTCGCACAGCGCACCCTCCCAAATTCGCATAGCGAATTAGCTCGCAGAGGTTGCAGGACCTCAGGTCTCTCGCATAGCGCACCCAGGTCACTATGTGAGTGCTCAAACAGAGAGCATGACTCTCTGGTCATTCGCACAATGCACAAGGTCACATCGTGAATTGACCAAACAGTGGGCACCCTCCAACAGGGTCTCGCTATGCGAGACAATTCGCATAGCGAGACTGCATAATCTGCAGAACGCAAATTCTGCAAATTTATGTACTCACACACCCTCATGCCACTTCTAGGCCCTTTCCCTAAATTCTAAGACTTCTAATTCACCATATGGACCTAATTGAACTTGTTTAACTGATTTTAAACATTCTTTTAGTGATTCTAAAGTGATTAAGACCCAATACTTAATTTAAAACTCTAAATTCCTCAACCCAAGGACCTAATTTCAATTCTACTATTTTGAACATGATTTTAACCAATTTTATGATCCTAACAAGTCACATTTGACTTATCTAAGCTATCCCAACACTTCGAAGGTACTATTAACCATATCGGCTCAAAATCACTGTCTTAGTTCCTCAAATTGACTTAACACACCCAAATCCTTTAATTTATTATCTAATGGCCTGTACAACAAACTTCACCTCACTCAACAACTCAATTCCAGCATTACATCGTACATATAATAGTTCATAGACATCAATTCACAGTCTCATTGTTCACACATCAAGAAGCATATGTTCTATCATATAAGATTATCAAGTTCAGCTCAAACATCATTAGTATACAAAGCTAGTTTCACACATACATTATTTCATAACTCAAGCATAAACCTAGTTCATGCATACTCTAGTTTACTGAACAAAAATAAAAAATCCAGCTCCCCTTACCTGGAGGTTGAACTGCTCAGTTTACAGGAACGCCTCAACAGTGCCTTGAACAGCAAAGACACAACACAAGACCCTACAACCCACCACATTGGTGGAAGAAAACAGCTCTTTAGAGCTAGAATGGGGCAAGGAATGAAAAGAAGAATGTACTAGGTACATGCAACCAGCAGGATCGCATGCCCTAAGTTCAAGAATAGCGGAGAAAAAGGCAGAACCACTTACCCTCTAAAGAACGCGAAACTAATAAGTTAGTTGTGAAGCCCTTTGCGCTGGGAATGCTAGGATACCACCTAATCGACAATGCAATGATTGAATCAGTGTGAAGGATAGAGAAAAGAGGATAACTGGTTCTAGAGAAATAAAGTGGTTCTAAGCAAGTGAGCAAAGTTTTTCTAAAGTTTGATGTTTTATAAATTTGTTTTAAAGTAAAATGCTCATGTCACTGCTCTTTTCTAGGTTCTTACAAACACTAGTTATCATAAATAAATATAAATAATACTAATTTTAGATTAATTTTTATTATATCTAATTAGAAATTTTAAATTTAATTACACCCACCACTATGATCATAAATTGAAATTTTGATAGCATTATAATAATTTCAAATCTCATTTATGATATATATATATATATATATATATATATATATATATATATATATATATATATATATATTAACATTCATCATAACCAAAGTTGGTTCCATGAACATTTGTTTAGCCGCTCCAAGCCGAACACTTTATTAATTAAATAACTTAAGCAATATTTTGTGAAAAAAAATGTACTAAATTTTTGCTTGCTAGAACAATCACCTTCCTCTCCTATTTGATTGTTTAGTTTTGTTTACCTATTTCGTTTTACTAACCTTTTAACTCCACATTTTAAGTCAATATGAAAATGATGATGATGTCCAGCTACCACATATAGCAACTTCTTCAAAAGATTTCATTTAACTTGCAATTGCTGGCAACAAATCTTATTTATCAATATGGAGATCAGAAATGACCAAAATGGCTTGGTGATAATCCATGTAAAAAGGCTGAACATAAACGCTTGAGGATGACAATCTTGCTACTGGAATATATCCTAAGAAAATATTATTAACGGTTGGTTCCCTCACTCTTCATGAGCTAATCTCACAATTACTACTAACTGCATTGTAACAATACTATGAAAAATACTCAAAAGCCATTTACCACATTTTCATCACTTCAACTACTGTCACAGTCGTACTACTGTTGCAGGAGAAGAGAGGGAGAACACTGGCAGAGGAAAAAAAAAATTGTTCCAAAATGTTTTTTTTAGAGCATATTTCATGTAACTCTTTGCTAAACATATTTCACACACAAGTATTCTTGAAAACTCATTTGAGAAAGCATTTTGAGTTCCGAAGAGATTTTTTTTTTTTTTCGAAAATCTTATTTTTAGAGTTTATTCTGAAACACCTTTGTATGTTCCAAATATTTTATTTCAGCAATTTTATTATGAAAATTTCATTCCAAAAATATTGTTTTAAAAATTTAGAGAAGTTTATTTTGAAAAACTTCCGGGTTATAAAATTAAAAAGTCACTTTTCTATATGGTAAAATGATCATTAAAAATCTGAGAAAGTGGGCTAAGAAATTGTAAGGTGGAAGAACTAAAAACCCTCTTAGCTCACCATTTTAACGGAAGATGGTCCTGGACCATAATAAGTGTTCCGAATTTTATTTAATTTAAATTTCTTTCCACAATAAAAAAGATGTTTATAGTGCGGCATTTGTTTTGTTAGATTCAAGATGAGCTATAGTGTGCATGCATCAAACTAAACAGCATATAGGTTCTTTAGCCATACCTACATATTATATACTCATACTCAAGAAATTTCTAGGATCTTATCGGAGAGAAAATATGGATTCGTGGATTCGAAGGCCTAATATCGGAGAAGCAAAAAATTACTTATAATGATAATCCTTCAAAAAATTATGGCTTCTTCAAATCCCCCAAATTTTGGTGACATGCAATAGTCAAAATGCAGTGCATACCAGCCCTAAATAGACTCTGACAAATCTGTCTTCTCATCATGCGTTTCATCCTCTGAATCCAATATCATGATAGATTCTAAAGCAGAATTGCGAGTGGGTCTCTGTCTCAATGTTTGCTTTGTAGTTAAGCCTCTGCTTTCTAAAATGGCGTGGCTAGGAACTCCAGCTAGCCGCTTGCTGCAGCGAACCCCCTTGGGATAAGAAACTGCATGGCTTGAGGGAGCTTCTGAGTTGACTAACCCTCCATCAGCACAATTCTCCTCCTCGCTGATACCATCATTCTCAACTTCATAGCCAGCATCAACATCAACATCATCATCATCAGATATTTGCATGATATCCCGCTCAGAATCACTGCCTGTTGAAACATCTTTTGTGTTGGATTGATCTTCTGATTGTCTGGTTTTGTCTTGGTCAGCAACAGGAGATGTTTTCCTTTTACTGAATATTAAAAATTATGCAAGAGTCAGACAGAGACAAACACAGAAAATTGAAACAACAATTAAACATTAGTATGTTACACTTCGGCAAGCCAAAACAAGTTGTTCTTAATCACTTCCACTTCATCGAGTGAGCATGTATGACAAAACAATGATCGTATATGCAATAAAGTATAAGTTGAAAGAAAAGTTTTACTTCCGCTCCCTTTTTCGTTTTCTTTAATAGTTGAAAAAAAATATTCATATTCAGCAAGGATAATCCTACACTAAAAAGCAAACAGAACTGATGTCATGGTAGAGAATATTATGTAAAACATACTTTGTCAGCTGTATTGCCTCCTTTATTGTTCGATCATAAGCTTCTGCGATTTACCCAAACAGAACTAGTCAATATCTGAACTATAAATTGATACCATAAAGAAGCTGGCAAAGGAAAGAATCAAAACAAACTTATACTCACTAATGTTAGAAGAAAAAAAAAATAAGTGAATACTTATCACATTATGAGTTTTTGCATTAACGATTTACTCAATCTAATTCACAAACACGTTTGAATTGACAGCAATAGGGATACGATAGAAATTAGAAACTCAATTATAACATTTAAATATCAGAGATGAGAATTGACTTTTAAATAATTTAAAATCTTTAGAGGTAGTTGTAAGTTTCAAAAATTTTAAAATCTAACCATTTTTTAGTTTTTAAAAATTAATCTATTTTAAGGCATGTTTTAAAAAATAGTTTTTTCTAACTTTTAGTTTCAAAAATAAATTAATTTAAAAATTGTCATATTAAAAATAGTTGTTATATCAATGGTGACGATACAATACATACAGCAAAAAATATATATTCATAGTGATAGTAACAATAACGAAAGCAACTATGCTACTAATAATAATAGTGATAGCAACAAGGGTTATGGTGATGGTTGTGGTGGTGAAATCAATGAGAAATTTCCAAAAGCAACAAAAAATTGTCAAATGTAAAGAGAATCTTAAAATCTGAACCAAAATCTCAAATATTTTTCTCAGTTCTGAAAATGAACGTATAAGTGTGTTGGAATTTAGTTAAAAACCATTACAACTCCATGTTTGCCAAATGAGTTTAACCTGAATGAGCCTAACTGTTTCGTGTGAACACCATCATCACTCAGGAAAAAGAGAAACTAAAACAAATTATTCAAAACTGGTGAAAGATTGGGTTCATTCAATCAGAGAAAGTTTAGATAAACAATTTACAGGAATTCTAAACAGTGAAAAGTAAGAACTCAAGTTCTATGCATAACATTATGAAATGTTAGGACATTCACAAGTGTACAAACATCCTCTCCTGCTCAGTGAACAAGACCCACCTTACTAACAAAGCATGCAATACATAAACAAGCTACAAAGCAATCCACAACACAGGCAAATTCATTAACATGCAGTACAACAATTGTTCTGTGCATCAGAATTAGTAGGTGTCAGATTGTAAGATGCTGATGCGGTGTAATCGACATATAACACATACTTACCAAATGTATAACAAATAGGTCTTCGAGTGCGACAGGCACGTGTATTTCCAGAACAGTAGGAGTTTTGAATATCCTTTAACAGCATATCCTGTCTCTGCTTTTTCTTTATTGCTTTTTCTTTCTTCTGCACAAATTAAAGGAAATATTCTCATACATCAATATCACAGCCAAAGATGTGATATTCTGTAGAGTGAATATCCACCTACCAAACAATAAACAAAAGGATGTCCATACCTCCCGAAGCTTTTCAAGAGCAGGAATAGCATTGCTCTGAAGCTTTGAACTAACAGAAACTTCCACAAAAGACTTGCTGAGCGAGAATTTTTTCTGCAATTAACATTTAAAGATTAAGTTAATAAAAGTTTCAAATCCATGGGTAAAAGCATGACAAAAGGTGGTTAAATTCATCTCACAGCTACTTCTGAAAATTCTTCAAGATTGGAAGCAAGGGTTTCCCACTGAATGGTGGGGAGTGATAAACGCCTATTATCCTCATCTTTTGGAATTGAGTCTGATTTAATAACTTCCCTGTACAATCTGTGACTCTGACCTTTTGATGTTGCATCGTACCTGTGACAAAAATAGACACGTTAACAATGACAATTTTAGGGTTTTGGGAATCTTAAAGATTGGATCATACTTGAAAAGGAAAAAGTACCAGTAAGATGTGCCAGTTCTATCTCTTCCTAAGGCATCTTTGCGAAAATATGAGATTTGGGTTCTTTCTTTTAAAGCATTATTTACGTATGACACTGCATCATGTTGCTGAATATAAACAAACAACCAAGCAAAATAATTTACATCAGACAAAATTAAAACAGCAAAAAGGAATTAAATAAAAAATTGGGTGAAATAATCAAAGATGATATCAACAAATAGTATAGGAGGATTATGAAGTCGTGAAAATGCAAAAGTACTCATATGTTCATTTATTAAATAAACAAAAATATAAAGAAACCAATCAGGAGATGATAATACATCAGCTCTAACTTCACAAAGCGCTTTAAGCAGTAGTAAACGATCCGATGGATCAATTTCCTTGTACTTGGATATCTCCTGCCTGCACAGGCATTGATGACAATAGTTTTATTAAAAAAAAAGACATTGCAATCAGTAACAATCTAACATGATCAGTGTGTATCTCAGTACCCTTTAGATGGTACAAGTGGAATCTCCCCCTCAGCAACCTGTAACACATGCAAGTAATAATTCAGTCAGAAATTAAGAAAATAAAAAAAGCAAAGTCAAACAGTGTTAGTGATTTACCCATGGCCACCACAGAGTAAGTTTCTTACAGAGTGCAGTCACCCATTTGTCAGAATCCTCCAGTATTTTACTCACAGGTGGCATTCCCTGGCATGAACACAATTGATGCTAAATCCACAACAAAAATAATGATATGATAGGAATATAATAGTATGATTGATTTAAGGGAGTCAACCAATCTACAAAATTAGTATATTCAACTTTCATGACAAAATAATGCATATTTGGGGCTATCTTTACAATTTTCAGGCAACAGAAAAATGCCCACTCTCCTGTGTCTCTATTGGACTTGGAGTATTTGACCAGTGAATCTAATGTTCTTTTCAAAATTATTATTAAAATCCAATGAAGCACTTCATTTGAAGTAAAAGGTTACAAATTGGAACACTGAACAAGCTGAAATAAGATTATAGCCACTAAACAATCACATCAACCAAGCAATTATCAATATCTAACTCTTCTTATCCATACCAGAAACCACACACAAAGACATGGAAAAACACAAGCATTCCTCCAGTCCTTTACATGCCATGACTCAAACTAGAACACACAAAAAAAATACCAAAATTGCAATATTTCTACATTTGCACAACACTTCTCCATTACTACCACCGTCAATCTCATGCACCCACACATCAATCAATAACATTCCAGAAAAAAAAAATGTTTTTTTGGCAGAAAAATAAAACTTTCAGCAACCATGGAAAATAAAGTACCTTCAAAAGCTGAATATGAAGGCGAGCAAGCGAAGCGTCACCCTTAACAAGCCCAATCTCAATATCTTCAGCAGAAAGCTTCAAATCATCTCCAAGTATCGGATTAAACACCTAAATAACACCGTACACAAAAAATAGCCATAAACATTAGTCACTCTACTGAAAAAAACAATAAGATAAAATCTTTTACACAATTTGTGACCTACTGAAACAATTTCAAATCTCTCTCAAATGTCGATAATAAGGGAAATAAATTACAGATCTCTTACCTCCAAAAAATTGAGAATAGACGCGAGTTCCCATCTCCCGCGCAGCTTGGAAATTTCTTTCTCCAAATCGCTTTCGTCAAAAACCATTGGCTTATTGTCACAACCTTCTTCTGCGGCCTGCATGGTTGCGCGGTGACTTTGCGCTCTCAATTGGAACCACCTAAAAAATATTGAAGCAAGGTGAAAAATTAAAACACAAAGAGTTATATTTTGATGTGTAAGATATAAAAGAACACAATGCAGTTTCCCGCTCAAATATAGTTTTTTCACTTTTTTTACCACTGGAGAGTTTAACATTACACCCTCTTCTGTGTTTTGTAGTTTCTAGGGTTAATTTCAGAATGGCGCCTTCAAATTTCGGTTCCCTCGCGGGTTCATTAAACGCACAGTTTAATCACAATAATATGTTGCCAGCCAGTGCTGACTGCCAGAGTAAAATAGGAACTACTGTTGCACAGTTTTGTGCTAATCTTTGACATAAATTTATTAGAATTTGTGAATTTAGTAACAATTACTATAGTATAGGTTACGAATATAAAATCACATTTTACAACTTTTTGTGCTAACATTTTGTGACTGTTGTGGTATTTGTTATTTTATATTATCATTAATAAAAAGTATTTTTCTTGGTAATGATATTTGAGAATCTACTATAACAACAATAATATCTTCTTTTGATTCCGTTAAAAATTTAGATTCGAAATGTAAATCTAATTTTAAAGTTTGATCCTATATCAAATTGTAAAAGGTGAAGAGTTTATTTTATTGAAGTATTGAAATGCAGGTTATATCTAAATTTTACATTAATCAAATTTTACTCATATTTATCTTCATATGTTCAACTTATTTTTTTACAATATTAAGTTTATCATGAACTTTCATATTTTTAATTAAGTTCTATTAAAAAAATTAAATTAATAAGTATTTAATTAATATTAGATGTTTTGCAATTTATTAGGTGTGATTTAATATTTCTTTTTAATAGAGTAATATGATTGTTATTTTGTCTTATATTTTGTTAATAAATATGATTTTTTATGTTTAATATTATATATATATATATATATATATATATATATATATATATATATATATATATATATATGTGTGTGTGTGTAATTAATGTAAAATAAGTCACTTTTATTACATTTATGTTGTCAAATATACTGATGGTTTTGTGAAAAGTATGAATTAATATTTAGTCCAGGCATAAAAAAATAATAATTTTTTTATAATTTTCTGCCTCAATTATAACAGGTAAAATATTATTATATAAAAATATTATTTTTATTTAATTAAATTAGTAAAATAATTAACTTTGTAAATTTATTTAGTAAAAAATTTATTTAGTAAAAAAAATAATATTCATAATTTTATAAATTTTAATTTAAAAAATAAACATATTATAAATTTTATAAAATATATATATACAAACAATAATCTAAAACTAACTTCCAAGTAAAACTCAACTAATTAAAGATTATCCAAAAGAAAATTTAATTAATCACAAATTTGTACAATACTCATATTACTGTGTACAATATAAGCTATGAACATACAAAGAAAGATTCACATAATACATAATGCAAGCTATATGAATCATCATTTCTCACTTCATGGTTGGCTAGGGCCAACTGGCCATAGAGGATTGAAAACAAAATCATATTATTCACATAACTAGATTAATAAAAAAATAAATCCATCAAAATTCAATTGAAAAAGATAGAGTTGATTTAATGATGAAGAAAAAATCATACTCACACAGTTAATATAAAAGTTAAATAACATATATTAAATTAAAAAAATTAAGTTCCCAATATAATAAAAATCCAATAAATTTTTAATTAAAATATTAAAATTTATAAGTGATTTGAAACTAAATTAAAACTAAATAAATTAACATGTTATTTTACAAATAAATTAATTAATAAAATACTATTATAATAAGATAAAAATGTAGTTTTCATAGCCAATCTTTTATATTGTTTATTTAATTTATCCACTGTGTTTTATTTAACTATGTGTAAAAAGTTATGCATGGGTATAGTTGTCAAATTATGAATGTTTATATAATCTATCTATAATAATATTATAAAAGTAATAAAAAAATACTTTTGTAGCTATTTTTTTATTTGTAATTTTTTATAATTTTGATAATTATTTCTATTTTGATAGTTGTAATCATAGTTATTTTTAATTATAAATAACTTTTATAGTCACTTAAAAAAGTAAAGTAAACGAGTTCCACCACTACACACTTCTTCCTCCACCTTTCTATTCTATTTTTACTTTTTGATAATATTTAAATGGAAGTCAACAAAAGTGGTACCCTTCATAAAGAGACACATTCATTCATATTAAGGGCATTAAAACCACTTAGTACGCATTAAGGGTAGCTAACATGCCATAGTTGGATTCGGACATGGCGAGACCCAGATGTTCAGAAGATTGCTATAGCATTAACATTGACCCTAATTGCAAAGAATCCGCACGTGCGCCTTGGAATTCAAGCGCACTCAAAAGATTGAATCTTTGCATGAAACCATTATGAGAAGAAGACCACATTTGACTCTCCGAACTCGTAGAGGATCCACCACCACCACCAAAAGAAGAATCTGAAGTGGTAGCTGCAGCTACAGCAAAACCGGAAGAAGTCGCGGTTACCGGAAGCATCCAAATTGTGCTGCCTGGAGGTCCACTCGTGGGAGCGGGTGCCACGGCCCACATCGTTGTGGCGGGTAGCAAATTCGTGGGCCTAAGAAGCCCAGAACCAACTTCGTTTTGCTATTGCGGTTGCTGCTTCTGTAGCTAGGTTCGGAGTTTTAGGCAAAGAATCATCACTGGTTCTGTGATTGGGAGTTAATGTTATCGTCTTTGAAAAGATCTTCTCGGTAGCGTTTCCTGGTGTTGTTGGTGCATGTAGTAGTGAAGGAAAGTCCTTACAATATGACACTGGATAAGATGTGTAAGGTATTTTTGAAATAAAAAAAATAGTGAAGAGATATAAAGAGAACTTGGGATTGTGGAGGGAGCAACACCCAAAGTAAATCTACATGCACACACTATTTCATAGTGATTTTATTTATACTATTTGTTTATAAAAATACATAATTCAAATATGGAAAATGTTTCTTCAACAACGCAAATTTGACAACAATTTGACAATGACACGTGTCGTTCTGTCATTTGTTGTTTTAAATGATTTATTTAAAATCTTTAATTTTAATTTGGAGGGCGTTTTTGGAAAGAAAAAAGCTGAAACCTGTGAGCACCTTTCACAAAGTGATTTTCATCCCTATGAAATTCTTCGTTGTCCATTTTGAAACTTTCGCTCCTTCACCGAAGTGCTCTTAGTCCACCCTTGTGAAAATCGTGCTTGGATGCACCCTTCTCTGTGGACTAAGTCGTGTGTGCCGCCGTTTGTCGTTCCACTAACGAAGTCATTAGTCAAAGGTTTTGTTTTTTCGCTGTCGCCGTTGTTCCTTATTTGGTGGGTGCGGTGGTGACTTTGTCAACAGCGATTTTCATCTTTTATCGAAAAATATTGTTTATTCACACACTGTATCGCGCTCTGTTAATGTGATTTTTTGGTTTGTCAATGATTTCTTCCTTTGTTTATACTCTCTGTCGTGCAATGGATGAATGTGGTTTAAATTAAGGAAATTAGTTTCTTCTTTGATTGGAAACTACCAAATACAGAGACTATTAGCTTCAAGGATAAAACCTTCATTTCCCTTTAATGAAAAGAACAGAAAGAAAGAAATAAAAAAAAGAACAAAGGAGGAGAACGGGAGAGGGAGATAGAAGAGGTGAGTATGCAGGGAATATAAGCTAGACAAACTAAATAGATCTGAAGGTTTCGAGATCTCTTAGACCGTGTAGATGAGTTGGAGCTACTTGAGAATAAAGGCAGGAGAGCTAAACTATTTATTTTACTTAGTGTAGAATTTTGTATGTTTACCTTGAAACTTTGAGTCTGGGTATATGAATCTTACCATGTTGTTATTGCGATATGACTGTCAGGCTTGTGTCTAGTTGTATCTTGCTTATTCTGTGATATGCATGCTATGTTGTATTAAAGACTTGCTAAGAGTGTCGAATGGTATGGTTCTCATGTACTTAATGATTCTGTAAAACTTTGAATGATGATGAATTTCCAATATCAATTTGAATGTCACGGTTCTAATGGAGAGAGTATATAATTGTAGTATAATATTTCATTGAATCATACTATAACCGTCACAAAGGAGAATAAAGGGATGAAAATCATTTCTTCTTGATAATCACGAAGGCCATGTCAAATTGGCCATACCAAAATGCTCTTTCCACCTTAAAATACACATCTTAGAAACTTTAGTTTATAATTTTGACTAATTAATTATACTTTGTAAAAATAATTTGTTATTTATTTCTTTTCATCATGCTACTGCAACCTCATAACGAGTGTAACTTTTATCATGTGTGGGATAACCTTGTCCTATTCTTATATTACTAAAGATTGACAATAATAACATGGTTACATGTAGAAACAATTCTCCCTTTAAAATAAATAAATAAATAAATCAACATGTTGCATCCTTTACTAAAATTCACCGAAACATGTCCTACCTCCATTGCATTCCCTTTTAGTAGTTATTGAATTGAGTTGTTTTGTTATAATTTAGAAAAGTGGTTGAGGACAGAATTATGGTAAACGGAGAGTAACAAATGTAGATTATGATTGAGAAATAATAAGATAAAAGTCTAAAGTTGAATTGGATGATATCTAGCTAAGTATGAGATTGTGTTCTATGCATGAAAGTTTGGAATGGGTCATGCTACGTTAAGATGTGAATGGTAAAGAATAAATGTTACGATGTAAATATTGTGAATTTACGGCAAGAATTAGCTTATGGAAGATAATTCTTTAAAAGTGAATGTATTCTACAGAATTGAAGGTTATAATTGGAGGCTTCTATTTGTTAAAGCTGAAATATCCTATCCTCACTGTGTTTTGATATAGGTATAGGTGTACCTGTGTTGGTTGCATGAATTGTGTTAAGTTCTAAATGATTACATGAATTGTGTCGGGTTGATTAGAATCTTTTACAGATTATCAAATTAGAAGAAATTTAGGGATAGTATATTGCATAATATATTAAGTTTGGAAACATTGGAAATAATATATATAATATGGTGTTATAAATTAGAATAAATAGGTAATATGTCCGAATTAATGTAAATGGCATGATTCTTTTCTGATGGTCTGAATATTAGTCTGAATAAATAGGTAGGTTGGATCAGTTGAGATTTTGAGTGGTAACTAATAAGGATTTTATGTTGTCTTTCTGCAATATTGAATTATATGGATATTTTTAAATTGCTTCATTTTAAGATATTTCTTTTTATGTTTCTCTTAGACATGTTAAGTGGTAAATTAAGTTGAAGTACATTGAAAAATAATAGAAACTGGTACATAGTTGCTTATATTTAAAAAAAAAATGGTTTAGAAAGTAAGTTTGAAACATGACTTAATATAGAGTACTTATAACAGAAATGACCTTGGTAATGTAAATATAAATCAATTATTAACTTATCTGATTAGTTTATAATTAATTTGATGAATTACAAAAATAGTTGATATGTATATATTAAAGTTGTTTATTTTAGAAATTTTAAATTATAAGTATAAATTAGCTTATGCGCGATAACTTATTTGATTTTTTTTATTATCTCTCATATTTTAATGTGTTTTGTTTATATGTGTGTCTGTGCGTGCGATATATAATGTATGTTATACAAGAGAGTTCAGATAGGAATGCAGATTATGACATATCATTCTAGAGCAGCTAATGGACAAGAAAGGGAAAATGTGATGAGAATTTTATTTCAGTGTTCTCTAAATTTTTAGAATAATGTATAAGTTTTAATCAATATTTACTTATTTGATTGAGATATGGATAATTATGTTTGAAGTTAAAATAAATTGTTTTGTAGTAGTATATTTTCATATTTTATCACTGAGTTATAAATATCAAATAACCATGATGTGGAATATGGAAGCAATTTCTTTTATACCTTTTTACTCAATATGATTGTGAAAATTTTAAATTTTTACACGTTTTCATGAAATACAAATTAAGGGTGTTACATTATACAGATTAATTATGGTACATGTTCTGATTCGGTCAAGGATAAAATGAATCTTTATGTGTGGGGAGAAATATTACAGATACGATCGTGGTGTAATAACGATGACACCTATTGAAATTTGGAATGAAGAGGAGAAATATGATGGCATAAACATGCCTGATTATACAAATGTAGGTTAAATTATGCATTTGAAAATATTACATTATCATTGTCTTGACATTGATTCTAAATTTCAATATGTTCATTTTAGGAACACTTGGCTGCGTTTAGGAAGAAGTATACATGTGACTGGATCTTGGACGATGACAACGTCCAAAGAATTCAAACACTGCAACATTTTGGATTACTGTAGCATTAGAAATGTCTCCTTTGTTTAGATTCTTCTTTTATAGAAAATGAATATACATTGTACAGAATTATACTATTTAAAGTGTATTGTTTGGTTTTATGTACATGTCAACCTCTGACTAATAATCAATACAACTAAATTATTCCTCATATTCATTTTCGAAGAACCAAGGGTACCGGACGAACCCATAGCTTCGACACAATCCACAACGCACAACGACAAAGCAACAAAACAAGCAAGAAAATACACAACGAAGAACCCAACCCCAAAATACGCATACAAATGCGTCAAACGAAGGAAGTACATACCTTGTTCGAAGAACCAATGTCAGGAGTCCAAACCATTGCACACAAAAACGAAGACAGAACGAGAAACTTCAAACAAACCTTCCACGAAGACCGTTTAAAGCACACGAACTCCACAGAGAAACGAACTCCACACACACCAACTCACAGGGACAACTAGTGAACAAAACAAACACACAAATTGAAATCAAAAACAAAACCCTAAAAATGGAAGAGGGAGAAGAGAGTGGAAAGGAGAGAGAATGAAAATTTCAAAATGAAATCCCTAGGAGTGAGAAGAAAGTCTTCTGGATAAAGGATGGAGTACAAAAATGAAACAGGAGCAGTTTCAGAAACTACTACTAAACCTCATCCAAATCAGATTTTCAAATTAAAAAAAAAAAAAATCAAATGCGACTAATTAGAAAGTGAGATGTGGTATTGTCAGATTTTTGTAAAAAAAAAATTGTTAGAATATTAGGATCCTTCAAATATTCATATCTATATTATTTATTAGGAATGACATTAGATTCTACAAAATGTCCAAAGAAGAAACCTTTCTTCTCCAACAAGCTTATACATTTTGATAGATGTCTGTTGTAACCTCGCATAGAGAAGCTCCTTCGTGTTGAGCGCAATACGGAAAAGTCCTCGTCAGGCTTCCCCGTCCGGTCACGCGCAAGCACTTTGAGAGCAAGAGTTTAGGAGGAATTAGGGTGCTTAACGAGGAGTGACATGCTTGAGAGCATTCTTGAACTGGCGCGAATCAATGGCGTCCCATATTGGACGAACCTTGCACTCGGGAATGCCGCCAGCTAAACAGAACTTGGTTGCCATTGGAATGAATCGAAGGTTTCAGGAGGTGAGTAACCCCACAAAACCTTCTTCTCGAATGGTTGTGTCAAGTCTTGCATTATAAAATCCAAATACCTTAGACATTGATGGCTGCACATGTGACCATCTTCCAAATGATGACTTCCATCCAACAATCGAGTTTGTGAGCAAAGCATTTTTCATAATTTCAACATCATCCAAGTTGATACAACCGATTAACATGACGCCAGCACCTACACGAACACTGCTGAGATAGAAACATTGAGACCAATCTTGGCAGATGGATGAACTTTTGGAGAGGGATATATGCATTGCCACACTGTTGTAGTCTTAATACTTAATACCATCTCCAATCTGCTTCAATGAATATTCCTGCAGATTTTGTAAGACTGGATCAGAAGATGGAAACATCCATCTCTTATTTCACTTGCAACAAAATATAATAATTATCTGTTAGACACTAGTTGTTAAAAAATATCGTAGATATTTTAAAATTTAAGAATATTAGTGGATATTTTAAACAACTATTTTATAATTTTTTAAAATAAAATATAAATAAAATTATAAAAAATATAATTAATAACATAAATTAAATATTACTTAATATTTAATTTTAATTAAATTTAATTTAACTTAATTTTTATTTTTATTTTTTATAAACAATTGTTATTGCAGTAGAATTGTATGATGATGACACTCAACTCATTTATAAAAAAAACTGAGAGTATTTATTATATATGCACAACCAGTTTATCAAACATAGATTTTATCCATATATATATTTCTGAATATAAAAGTATTTTTGTCATACTCAATATTTATATTTATATAAAAGATTATTTATTTTAATTTTATATTTGTTTTCCAATTTAATTTTTTAATATTTATTTTAATTAAAATAATTATTTTATTAATTTTATTGTTTATTCAAATTTAACTGATTTCTTTTTCTTTTTTTATCATTTTCTTAAACTTAATCATTTTATTACAAAATAAATAAAAACTATTTATATTGAAGTTACTATAGTTATTTTAATTATGATGGTAATAATATCAGTAATAATTTTATTAATTTTTATTATCATAAAAAGATGTAAAAACATGTGTTTTCACTAATAATACATAAATCATGATTTTTTTTATGTTCATTAATAAAATAATAATAATAAAAATTATTATGATTAAAAAAAAAATTAAATAATTTTAACAATTTGATTGAATTTTTTTAATTTAGAAAAATATTAAAGTTACAAATTTAGAGTCGCATAAAAAAATAATAAATTTTTAAATAATGATTAAAAGAGTAAAATTGGTAAAATGATTTTTAATTTAAAAACTCCTGATAAGATGAAGTAGGAAAGAAAGCATGTATACCAAAAAAGAAAAATCCATTTATCTAGTCATATAAATTATTTCTTCTATTTTATAAGAAAATTTAAATAATTAATCTATAATTGTTAAAATAGAGATCTATTTTTTATAACTAATTTTTAATTATTTTCAGTGTACATGTTTTATTATTAACTTTATCTTTATTATTATTATGTATTTAAATTTTAAAATTATTTTTTAATTTAATAATTACTAGATCTAATAAAAGATAATGGTTTAAACCATCGTTTGGTCCTCATATTTGTGTGTCAATCTCAATTTGGTCATCATATTTTTTTTGTCTCAATTTGGTCCTATTACTTATAAAAATGAGGCAATTAAGCCATCTCCGTTAAATGATCACAAACGGTGTTAAAATGTGATGACGTAGTGTACACGTAAAATGCTAATGCAACAATGTTATATTACGTGGAATTTTAAAAAAAATGAAGAGTTGAGATGACACAAAATTTAATTAAAAATGTGTTAGCCACCATACTGTCCCACACCATGAGGTTGCTGCACTCTTCCAGATCCACCTATTCCCACCTACTGCTGGCTTGCATATGAACTTGGCAACGCTACTTGATTCCCATACCCACCAACAGCAACAGCCCCGGGATTCACACTCCCTTGTCCAACATAACTGCCAGTATTCGTCCTCGATGACCCAATACCCAAGAACCCACTCAATTGCAACCCGACACTCCGAGATGCCAGCAATGCCGTAAGTGCCTGCCCAACTGCCAGATTAACTGGTTGCACCGCCGTCCCTGCAACGCCTCCTCCTACTGCTGGCCCTGCCGGAGCCATCAAGTGCCCCGACATCGACACTGCCCCCATACCAACATACCCACCATTCTGAGAACTACCCTGCACCACCCCCACTCGCTGTTGCTTCTGACCATCAATTGCCTTCTGGCAGTGCAAAATATGTCCCTCAAACTTCTTGTGCGGCACCTCCAACGCCCGCTTTGCACCCTCCACACCCTTATAAACAAATAAACAGAACCCTTTCGGCTTTCTAGTTACTTTATCAAGCCCTAAAGGTCCTTCCTCAATCTCCCCAAACTGCGCAAAAAGCGGACAGAAGCCAATTAAACCCCTCCAACACAACCTCCTCACCTTTCTCCTTGAACCTTCTCACAACACCTAAACCCTATTTATCATAGTTGGTGGCCCTGCCTAGAGGGCTCCAAGAAGCTACCAAATCGTTACAGGGCTTCTCAGAATTCAAGATGAGAGAACAAATTAAGGTTTTCAAAAAGTCTTCCCCTTTTTTCTTTGTCTGTGCCTTTTGATTCCCCTTAGGAGTAATCACCTTAGCAGGAATGTTCCCTTTAACCATTCAATTCCAATTTCAATTTTTTCTTCAAAGATAGAAATGTTTTTTGTCTCGTGAATTTTGGGTTTTAATTGGGTTTTGTTGTTTTGATATCAGAATGAGTGTGGTGTGATTGCATAATGGAAAACAATGGAGAAGGACTGAAAAAGTTGGAAGATGCAGGAGAAGAGGAAAAAACAAGGAAAAATTGCAGTTTTTGAGCATTGGAAGAGATGGGAGAGAGAAAGTGGTGAGACAGAAGAAGAAGAAGAAGTTGATTTGAGGTGTGATGTGAGGTGGAGGAGAAGGCATTGACTGTCGTTGACGAGCCTGTGAGTGGAGAACGATGAAGACTCTGAATCCCTAACATTTTCAATTAAATTTTATGCCATGTCATTACTTAAAAAAATTCCACGTAATACATCAGTCATCACAGGCAGACGGCGTTAGTAACAATTTAACGGAGATGGCTTAATTGCCTCATATTTACAAGTATTAGGACCAAATTGAGACAAAAAAAATATGATGACCAAATTGAGATTAGCACACAAATATGAGGACCAAAGAAGGGTTTAAACCAAAGATAATCTATAATAAATTTATAAAAAAATATTCATTTTATTGTTGTTTTTCTATTTTTCTAAATATATTTTTTAAATTAAAAAAATATATTTTTTATAATTTTTTTAAAAATTTAATAATAGTAATAGTTATTTTTTAACTTTTTACATCATAATGTTGGTAGGTGAAATTTATTTATTAAATTGATTTTGCAGTCTAAATAGAAAAATCACAGCACCAATAATTGCATAATAAAACACCCTTTCATGAAATATCTCATAATTTCATGTTCCAACCCTTTTTCTTTTACTAACATCTTCAATTCAATTCATCTTCATTTCTTCTGAGCCAGCAAAATCAAAGAAGAAAAGAAATCAGTAGGATAAACCCACACACCTTAAATTCAACCAGTTTCTGATGCAGTGAAATCGAAAGCTTCTTCGCATTGCAATGGGGAGAGAAACAGAAATCCTCTCTCGCCTCGCCGCGAACCACCTCCACCTCGCTCAATTCGAGCCCTTGCGCGGTGTTCTCCTAGCCCTACGGGCGCGAAACCGCGACCTCGCTCGGGATATTCTTCAGACCATCGTTTCCCGATCGGGTCGGGTCCCTAATGTTGCCTGGTCCAGTTCCTGTTCCTCCCCCGCGCTCCTCACCTTCTTATCCACACAGGAATTGCTGCAATTGGACAACCCATCCTCCGCGTGGAACTTTGACTCTGAAACGCTGCGTTTGCGCGCCGAGTTTCTGTTGTTAGTTCAGGATTTGATAGACCTGCTGCCGGAGGGTGATGGAGAGTTGGGGAATTGTAGAGGAGTATTGGATAAGCTTTTGGAATTGGGCGCGAAGTGGTTGAGAGTGGACGGGGATGGTGAAATTGATGGGAGTGTGAGTGTTACTGTGATCGAAGAAGGAGAGTTGGTGAGTATGAGGAAATTGATTTTGGATCACGAGCGTGTTTTTGACTCTCTCTGTGGGAATATACATAGGCAAATTAGACACTGGGAATGTGAGGATTCCGGGGAGGGAAGTGGAGGGTTGGAAGAGGAGGATGCTAGGGTGCTTCGTGGGATACAGAGAACGGTGCAGGTTGTTCATTTGAATGCTATGAGGGACAGTCTTGAATCGGGTGATGCAGAAGGGGCCGTTTCTCATATACGTTATCTGCATTTTGATTATGGAGTCGAGGAGCAATCTGAGTACCGGTATGTCTCTCTCTCTCATTTTTTTTTCCTTTGCAAACATAAACAAACTGTGTGGTTTGTTTGTCTTTCTTGTGTAGAGAGTTGACCCTGCTTTTTCTGTTTAAACCAGACGCATGCATTTTGTCTAGGGAATTTGGACCATTCTTCAATGAAAAAATTAGGTTCCCCTTTGATATTATTGTATTAACAGTAGTGAAAGAATGTATATAGCAATAGGTGAATCCCTTATAGTATTTTAAATAAGCCTTAAATATGTTTTTAGTTCAACAATTTGGTCCTCAAATTTTAAAAATAAATAAATAGAATCCTTCTAATCAAACTGTCTTAAATTTTTTTTGACGTGTTATGGTGTTTTAGGTTGACGATTTAGCTGTTTACACGTTCCAGCTCAAATGCCACTCTAATACACAATTTAACACAAAATATTCTTAACTATCTTGGGTTAAAAAAACAATATTTATTCAATTTTTAAGTTTGGAAACCAAAATGTATCAAAGTTTGATACATGAAAAAATTTCAATTTTGCGTCAATAAAGGAATTAAAAACATATTTGACCTTTAAAATAAAATGTTTCATCAAGTTCAGAAAGCCTGTATAGATTTTGTATTTTACAGATTAGTAAGCAAATAATACACTCATTTCTTAAATTCATTCTTATTTGTATGTTCAGTTATGGTGGAGGCTCTCTCATATTTATTTTTATTTAGGTATCAGAAGAATAAATAGTAACTTGTTCTTTAAGTGATTAAGGATCTTTCTCTGCCTTTCTTAATTAATTATATTGTATTTGTTTTTTAAGTTCCCTTACAACATTTTTTTTTCCTAGATGTTCATACCTGCATGTTTTCTAATTCTTTTGTAGCATAGTTTTGAAAGATCTCCTCAAGGTTGTCTTGTCAAAAAGTGAGAAGTTTGGAGACTCATGGCTTATCATGCGTAATCAATTGCTACATATCTATAGTGAAGCCATTTCATCAAATTGCAGTGATATTGTTCAAATGTTGCAGGTCAGTCTCTTGTCTTTCTCCACAGGGTTTCTTCCTCTTTTTCCATGAAACAAACTTGGAGGAATTGATTCCCGAACACTCTTCCTCCAGTTTGTCACATTATTATGGGGTTTATGGGTCTTACTGTTGATAAAATGAGTTTACAACATAGAGTTCCCCTCCCCTAGCCATTTAATATGAAAGAAACTTTATTTTGTCTAACTAAATTCAATTGTCAATGCTTTTCGTTAGAGCATTCACGACGAGCTATTGTCTGAAGAGATTGAAACTGATAGAGTTCAAACTGAGAACTTCATTCCACATCCTCTTGTACGTCTTCAAAAATATCTAGAAGAAGTAAAGTCTGGTAAGAATTCAGATGATAAAACATTACCCCTGAATGACATAATTAGGCACTGCAAGACATCTATGTATCATTATGCTCGCGTTTCTGGACTACATGTTCTTGAGTGTATTATGGATACTTCCCTGTCTTCTGTGAAGAGGGAGCAGCTGGATGAAGCTAGCAATGTATGTACCCATCTTTGTTAACTCTATGATACGTTCCTTTGTATAAAAGTTGATATTCTGTTAATTGTTATATGATCTTCTGACATAAGTCTACTCGCGTGGCTCTAATACTTAGGTACTAATTTTTGTGACAGGTCCTCCAGTTGTTTCCACTACTTCAGCCTTTGGTAGCGGCTATGGGTTGGGATTTATTGGCTGGTAAAATAGCAGCACGAAGGAAGTTAATGCAACTTCTCTGGACAAGTAAGTCACAAGTAATTCGGCTTGAAGAATCTTCTCTTTATGGTAATAAATCAGATGAGGTATTTTTCAACTTTTATGTTTTGGAATGTGATTTGTTGGTACTAAATGAACGAGTTGGTGAAACTTTAGTGAAAAAACTGATTTAATTTTGTTGCAGATGTCCTGTGTGGAGCATCTATGTGACACCTTATGCTATCAGCTTGATCTTGCCTCTTTTGTTGCTTGTGTGAATTCTGGCCAGTCTTGGAATTCAGAATTCTCATTAATGCTTTCTGGAAAAGAGAAAGTGGAATTTAGAGATGAAGATGCTTATTCTGATCCTTTTGTTGAGAATTTTGTGTTGGAACGACTTTCGGTCCAAAGTCCTCTTCGGGTAATACTCTATGTGGAAGACATGGCTTTTTAATTGGTATAGATAACATTCTTGCCTATCTTTATTGTTGAAGAATGAAGAGTTGATTAGGAAAGATTGTGATGATATGTAAAATCATAAAGGACAATTGTTCAGCCTTAAATAGCATTTAATTACTATAAAAATGCAGCCTTTATGTTAAAGGAAATATATCAAATGGTGATTGTAGTAACACTTTTAAAGAAATATTTCAGGATTTATTGTACTAAGAAATCTGAGTTTATTGTACTAAGAAATCTGAGTGTTGAATATGATTGCATCATTTTCTCTGCAGGTACTATTTGATGTTGTTCCAGGCATAAAATTCCAGGAAGCCATTGAATTGATCAGTATGCAGCCAATTTCTTCTAATATAGAAGCCAACAAGAGGTGTGCTTCTGATGTTTTCTCTTTTAGTGACCGCTTTTACATTCATCTTGATTTTAAGACAGATATTTCCCAATTGTTTGGTTGCGTTGAGGTTTTTTTGTTAATAGATAAGACATCATTATTGGAGGATATTTTCTTAGAAAGAAATACAAATAATGGAATACTTTTAAAATAGAATGATGTTGAGACGTGAAAATTCATTTTGTTGTCTTTGTGCATGTGTCCACATGCACTTAATAAACATACATCTTGATTGGAAAATAAAGAAAGACATCTATTTTTCATCCTAGAAGTTATATTCATTTATTTTTGTCTTAAAGAAAAAGGAATTTTATAAAGAGCTTAAGTGAAAAGTGAAATGAAGTAGGATAAAATATCTTATAAAGTTCAGTGGATAGAACTGGTATCTTTATAGTGATAAAGATAAAATTTCATTTGTCGTACTACAGGACGTCTGGGAAGAATTGTGAATTTACAATAAATAACTTACTACTGGACTTAGAGGTTTTGCACCTACCGATGTTCAAAGGCCACAATTCTCTCAAATTTAGACAATAGATCTATCCCTTCCTAGTTATAGGGAACAAGCCTTATTTCTTCACAACTCTTAGATTTCTGGGTTACGACCCAAACCAACTTATAAGGTAAAAAATTCCCTAGTTTTATAAGGACCTTGTCATATTTCTAGTTTATGTGAGATCTTAAGACATTCTTTTGCATTCAAGTCTGAACATTTGGATCACGAACAAATATGGGGACAGTTACGGTGTCACTTCATGCCTAGGATTAGACATATAGACCATAGACAAATCCGACCCACTAAGTGATGTAAGGTTGGATTTTTAATTCCATCTTAAAATATGAACTTTGGACCTTACTCAATGTCACATGCACAGTCAAGGCAAGGGAAAACTGAGAAGACAAAATGGAGGAAAAAGAAAGAACAGGTGGTTGCAGATTTGAAGGCAAGAGAAGTCAGGAAAAGTGGAAACTAATTCTTAATTTTGTGATTGTGAGTGAGGCTTGAAATAAGTATTTAGGAAAGGATGAGGCAAGAGAATGGGGCAGGAACTGAGAATTCTGTTATGTTCTCGCTCCTGGAATATTGTTGTAATCAAGGATTCTGCTTTTCCTTATAGAAGAGTCTTAGTATTTTCATACTGATTTAATGATACTACCATCACATCATTCCATTTGTCTTTCCTCATTATTTAATCGGAGTCTATTAATGCATGGTAGCAATTTTGCGTAAGTGTGGCCTCTTAGATATCTCCACTTTAAAAGAGAAATTGTTGGAGATTTCATATCTAATAGAAATATGATTAAAGTATAGTACGTAAGTTGGTGTAAATCTGACTTTATAATTCAGTTTTGTAAGTTTAAATTAGACTTAAAAATTTATTTTCTAAGATGCTTATCCTCATGAGGTTTGTTGGGTTTATAGTGTCACGTGTTGTTGGACCATCACAAATGTCTAGTTCCATATTCAAAATGAAGTACTTAGCCTGAGAGGGTTTGTTGGAGAATGTATATTGATTAGGGATATGGTTAAATTATCATATAAGTAGGTGCAAACCTTATCTTACAAAATTGAGTTTGTAAGGTTGGGTTATGCTAAAAACCCATTTTCTAAGATGTATGTGTAGTCCTGTCCAAAATAAACAACTTTGCACCCATGTTTTCTTTATGCTTTGCTCCTTCAGCAAGCAGTCCGAATCCGCCACAACTGCTGCTTTATGACTGTTGTTGGTGGAAACTCAAACATTTAGACTCCTAGTACAGGCGACATATGCTTTTTTGCTTGCTTATCTACTTTCTAACCTAGATTTTGCCCATTGCCTTGTAATTCTAGAATATATTATTTGATACTGTTCAGAAACCCAGTACCTGATAACTCTCCTGCATGTCCAATCGGATTCTGCTATTAAGGCTTTTTTCCAATGTTACAAACACTAAAGTGGACATCCCATTTGGCCTAGATCAAGCTCAAACAATGCATGCTTGGGTCTCTGGTTTATCAACAAAGCTTTATGTTCATCATTAGTAGAAGGCAAAGTCCAAACTTAAAAACCTTTTGTGAGTAAGATTCTAGTGTAGTTTTGAAACGAATACGTTGGTCTTTATATACAATGTGGTGATCAAACTATCCTGTCACCTTTACTTATTGATATTGAGTTCGCTTCCTAGAATACTAACCTAACAGACATTCAAAGTTGTACTAGACATGGTTTTGCACTATATTTCAAGTATTTACGTGATGAGGATGAATACTATCTTCTTGACCGATGCTATTTCTTGACACTCAGCCA
This sequence comes from Vigna reflexopilosa, assembly GCA_027742785.1. Taxonomy (NCBI): domain Eukaryota; kingdom Viridiplantae; phylum Streptophyta; class Magnoliopsida; order Fabales; family Fabaceae; genus Vigna; species Vigna reflexopilosa. The sequence goes on along the minus strand of CM050918.1, from coordinate 6,284,565 downwards.
TGTGGTGTCACTATTTCTTGACACTCAGCCATGTGGTGTCACTGAGAGTTAAAAAATCTACAAATGCAAAGATTGTATTTCAATTTGTGTGCCCAGTGGAGGGTACATTCACGAAGACATGATCAACAAGCTATATGAAATTGACATGCTCTATTTTAGAAATGTCAATAATAGATTTATTTCACCTAGCATAAAATGCCTAGAGGAAGATGAAGAAGATCCTAGCACACTGACTGTAATTAATCACTTTTTGGTGCTGATTAAAGAAGAGGGGGCAACATAATTAATGAGATCTGAAGGCTTAATCTTTTATCATAATTTTGTGAAATTGGTGTTTTGTGTTTCAATTCGTTCACATATTAGCCCAACGTTATTGGATTAAGTTCCACCTTTTGAAAGCATTGGATAGACAGTTTCTTAATTGATTTAGTCAGACTTGAATTTTAGACTACAAATTCAATCACTTTTTGGTGACATGGTACAAATGTATGACTCTTTGTTTAGTGAATTCCTATGCACTTTTTTAGAGCATGATGTATGCTTCAGTGCTTCCTTTTCATTAAATCTTCGTGTTTGTGTTTTTAATGAATATGTTTGAGATCCCACATCGATTAGAAAGACAACCAAATTATAGTATATAAGTGGATGCAAACATTACTTTACAAGCTAATTTTATGAGGTTGAGTTAAACTTAAGATCCAACTTTTAAGATAGTATTAGATCCTATTTTAGTTTGTTGGGTCTATCATATTAGTTGTCATCGATTTGTTATTAAACTACTCACCAATATCTAGTTCCACACTTGAGATGTCCAATCCTTGATTTGAGGAAGTGTATTAAAGATCCTTGTTGACTAGAGATATGACCAAATTATACTATATAAGGGGTTGCAAACATCATCTTATAAGTTGATTTTGTAAGATTAACTTAGAATTAATGTTTATTTTTTAAAATGATATCAGAGTATATCCTAATGATGTTTTTTAAGCTTATTGTACCATTTGCTATTCGACCACCCACAAGTACCTAGCCCCACCTCAAATTATTTAGTCCTCTGCAGGAGTGGGTGCCTTGGAGATCCCATAGACTAAAAATATGATGAAATTATAGTATATAAGTGAGTGATAATCTCATTTTAGAAGTCAATTTCCGACGTGATGTTGGAAAATATAGGTGAAATTGGTGTTGAGCATAGAGGAGCATCAAATATCATATTCTCCATTACCTTTGCCTTCCAATGAATGGGGTTTTATTTTACAACCTAAGCATGTGCCCTCATTAAAGACAACTGATTGGTCTTGCACGTGTTTAATTAAATGGGAATGCTTGGACATATCTGATGCTATATGGAAGATGTTCACTCCTTTGATCCTGACTATCCTAATTCCAACCTTGAGGACAGGGTTGATTATAAAGAGGAGGGTAATGACACAAGTACAATCAAGGCAAGGTCAAATTTGGAACATAAATTGGTGGAAAAAGAGAAAGGACTGGTGGCTGCAGTTCCGAAGGTAAGGACAGACAGGAAAAGTGGAAGGCCAAGGGTAACTAACTCAATTACGTGTTTATAAGTCATAATTGAATTGAGTATATAGAAAGAGATGAGCCAAGAGAATGAGGTCAGGAACTGGGATTTCTACAGTAGTGTGTTAATATGTTATATTCAATCTTACAAAAGTGACTTATTATTATATGGACATTATAAGGACTACATTGGCAATATAAAAGAACAATTGAAAAGTAAATGATTCGTGAATGCCATAAGATTTCTAGTATAACTAACCAATAGGTATGTACCAAAAGCATTATAAAAAGCAAACAGAAAATGAATGCTTCATGAATGCCACAAAACTGCCAACAACTTACATGTGTTTATTATAGAATAAAATCATAGTTTCCTACATCGACTATTTTATTTCCGCAATCTATTAGTGTCCTTTCATCAGTTTAATTATGTTGTTATTCTTGTCTGCAGCTAAAATGTGATAATTGATTATTTTTTATTTGTTTAAGATGGGATTAATGATAATTTTGACAACTGTAAGTGTATGAGCATTTTTATTAACCAACTTGCATTGAGTTCTGTTCGAACATTAAACTTGTTAGATATTGTGTGTTTATGTTAATTAGGGAAACATAGTACCTATATGTTTATTAGGGAAATATAGTCCTTATGCTCATTATATTTTATTTTTACATATTCATTTGTATTTGGGCTTAGCCCACATTCTTATTATTATAAATACATTACCCTATGTGTATGCAAAGACACACAAGGGAGATTGATCCTAAATATAGTTTTTCATCATATTTAACATGGTATCTAGAGCTTAGGTTCGGTTCTACCTGTTCTACAGTCTCCGGTACGCATCACCGCCGCAGTCGCCGCAGCCCACCGCCGTCGCCGCCGCCGTCGCCGCCACCGCCGTCGCCGCCGCCGCCGTCGCCGGAGTTCCAGAATCGACCGGCGACCACTCCATCGGAAGCGCCTCGGCCGGGCGACCACCGCGGTTCAAAGATCGCGGCGATCGGAGTACCCACGCGCCTCCATGCGCCACCACAGCAGTTCGCAGATCCGCCGCTTCCCGCCGCGCGTGCCGGCGCGTCGCCGGAGCCCACCGCCGCCGACCAGCATCGCCGTGATCGCCTCCTCGCCCTCTTTCTGGATCTGTGGTCGTTGCGTCAATCGGAGCACGTTGGATTTTTAGGGTTTCTCCCTCTCCATGGCATCTTCCGCGTCTACAAACACCTGTGCTAGTGCCCCATCTTCTTCTGCTGATTCCCCAATCTACACCAATTTTGTGAATGTACACTTGTCCATTGACAAGTTAGATGGCACGAATTATGCAACATGGGCATCTGACATCAAATTTGGTTGAAGAGTCAGGGGTATGTAGATCACCTTACTAAAGATGTGACTAGTGCTACCACAGATGACACTTCTCGCTGGATGAAAATTGATGCCCAGTTATGCATCGTCATAAAGTCCACCATTCACTCCTCTCTGAAACAAATGTTTCGTTCCTATGAAACATGTTCAGAAGTATGGGCTCAAGCAAGGCTATTATACACAAATGACACCCAGCGTCTTTATGGTGTTTGTCAGAACCTATTTACTGTCATTGGTCCACGCAGTCCTGGTCCCATGGCAGAATATTTGGGTAAAGTTCATGCCCTCCTTCATGATTTTAATGAGCTATTACCTCCTGCTTCCACTCCTGCTGAAGAACTGGAACAACGATCAAAGTTCTTCATGTTGTTGGCCTTATACGGACTCTCTGATGATTCCTCCCATGTTCGTGATCAGATTTTGGGTTCTCCTGTCATACCCAACTTTACTTCTACTTGTTCTGCTCTTTTGCGTATTCCGAGTAAACTAGTCGTTGAGACATCTCCTCATACTGATGATTCCTCAGTTATGGCTGTCCAACGTGATGATCGAAGTCGGTCTCGCAAGCCAGGTAAAGGACGACCTAAATGTGACCATTGTGGCAAGCTAGGCCACAAAATTGATAGGTGTTATTCGCTTCATGGACGTCCTCCTCGATCTGTAGCAATGGCTAATTCTGATCCACCTCCTCAACTACCGTCTGCAGACCATCCTACTTCATCAAATACTGTAGACAACCCTGCAGTCTTCAACGAATTTCTCCGATGGTATGAGGATCGTCAGCACTCTAGTTCCACTACATCTGTATCTGTTGCCCGCACAGGTACACCTTTTGTTGGTCTGACTCACTCCCTCGGATCTTGGGTCCTTGACTCAGGCGCCACCGATCATATAACTGGTAACAAGTCCTTGTTTTCTTCCTTGTCATGTCCAGATAATTTACCCTCGGTAACAATGGCTGATGGGTCTAGAGTCTCATCTCATGGTATTGGTACTGTTCATATTTTTCCGTCCATATCCATTGATAATGTACTCTATGTCCCTGGGTCTCCTTTCAACTTATTGTCCATAAGTCGTCTAACTCATTCCCTTAATTGTATTATTTCATTTACCAAAGATTCTGTTTGTTTGCAGGACCGGAGTTCGAAACACATGATTGGCACAGGATGTGAGTCTCATGGCCTATATCTTCTCCGCCCTTCTCCACATGCTGGCGTAATCATGGAGTCACCATCCCTTCTTCATGCTCAGTTAGGTCATCCCAGTCTTGCCAAATTGCAGCAACTTGTTCCGAGTTTGTCGAAGTTATCAAGTTTGTCATGTGAGTCTTGTCAGTTAGGAAAGCATACTCGTAGTTCCTTTCCTTATAGTGTTTCACAAAGAGCGTCATCCCCTTTTTCATTAGTTCATTCTGATATTTGGGGACTTAGTCGTGTTAAGTCCACTTTAGGATTTCAGTATTTTGTTACCTTTATTGATGACTATTCCAGATGTACTTGGTTGTTTTTAATGAAGAATCGTTCTGAGTTGTTTTCTATTTTCCAATCTTTTTTCAATGAAATAAAAACACAGTTTGGGGTTTCTATTCGAATTTTACGCAGTGATAATGGCCGTGAATACCTTTCTCAACAGTTTAAACATTTTATGGCTTCTCATGGCATTCTTCACCAGACCTCATGTGCTTATACTCCTCAACAAAATGGGGTGGCTGAGCGCAAGAATAGACACCTTATTGAAACAACTCGTACTCTTCTCATCCATGGCCAAGTACCCTCGCGTTTTTGGGGTGATGCAGTTCTCACTGCATGTTATCTCATAAACCGCATGCCATCTTCTGTCCTAGATAACAAAATCCCTCATTCTGTCTTATTTCCTCAAGACCCTTTACATCCATTACCTCTTAGAGTTTTTGGGTCTACATGTTTTGTTCATGATTTTAGTCCTGGTCTTGATAAGTTATCTCCTAGATCTCACAAATGTGTCTTCTTAGGATTTCCACGGTCACAAAAGGGCTATAAGTGTTTTTCCCCTTCCCTCAATCGCCATTTTATCTCTGCTGACGTCACTTTTGATGAATCTTCGTTTTATTTTTCACCTCTATCTTCTAGTTCTGTACCTCCACCTATTACTGTTGATATTCCTATTGTCTGTGATCCTTCTCCTCCTTTAGCCTCTCAGGATCGTCCTTCAACTCCACCCCTTCAGGTTTATAGTCGCCGCCCTCGTCTCCCTCATGACTCACCTCCTGTGCCGCCTCCTGTGTCTCCTCCGGCTCCTGCAAATGAGTCTGACTTGCCTATTGCCCTCCGTAAAGGTATACGCTCTACTCGTAACCCTTCCCCCCATTATACTGTTCTTAGTTACCACAGGTTATCTCCATCTTTTTACACATGTCTCTCCTCCATTTCTTCTGTGTCCATTCCCAAGTCTGTGGGTGATGCCTTAACTCATCCTGGTTGGCGTCAAGCCATGCTGGATGAATTAAGTGCTTTACAGAAAAGTGGAACTTGGGAGCTTGTCCAATTACCATCTGGAAAGTCTGTTGTTGGTTGCAGGTGGGTTTATGCTATCAAAGTTGGCCCTGATGGTACAATTGATCGTTTGAAGGCTCGACTGGTTGCCAAAGGATACACACAGATTTTTGGTTTGGATTATGGTGATACTTTTTCTCCAGTGGCGAAAATGACCTCTGTTCGCCTATTCATTGCCATGGCCGCTCTTCGACAATGGCCTCTTTACCAACTTGATGTAAAAAACGCTTTCCTTAATGGTGATTTGCATGAAGAAATTTATATGGAGCAACCGCCCGGCTTTGTTGCTCAGGGGGAGTCATCTGGATTGGTATGTCGTCTTCGCAAATCCTTATATGGCCTAAAACAGTCTCCTCGGGCCTGGTTTGGTAAGTTCAGCTATGTTGTTCAACAATTTGGTATGTCTCGCAGTGAAGCGGATCATTCAGTGTTCTATCGCCACTCAAGTGCTGGATGTATCTACTTAATAGTGTATGTTGATGACATTGTTCTCACAGGAAGCGACTATCTTGGCATCTCTCAGATGAAACAACACCTTTGTCACCATTTTCAAACCAAAGATCTTGGCAAACTCCGATACTTTTTGGGTATTGAAGTAGCACAATCCAATGATGGTATTGTCATATCTCAGAGGAAGTATGCGTTAGACATCTTGGAGGAAACAGGGTTAATGAACTGTAAGTCTGTTGAGACACCTATGGATCCTAACATCAAGCTTCTACCAAATCAGGGGGAGCCTTTCTCAGATCCTGAACGTTACAGAAGATTAGTTGGTAAATTAAACTATCTTACTGTTACGCGTCCTGACATTTCCTTCGCAGTAAGTGTGGTGAGTCAATTCCTTAACTCCCCATGTGAAGACCATTGGGATGCAGTTGTTCGCATACTGAAGTATATTAAAGGATCACCTGGAAAAGGTTTGCTATATGGTCCTAACAACGATACAAAAATCGTTTGCTATTCAGATGCTGATTGGGCTGGTTCCCCTTCTGATAGGAGGTCTACTTCTGGATATTGTGTCTCTATTGGTGGCAACTTGATATCTTGGAAAAGTAAGAAGCAAAGTGTTGTGGCTAGGTCCAGCGCAGAAGCAGAATATAGAGCTATGGCATCAGCTACTTGTGAGCTTGTGTGGCTTAAACAATTACTTAGTGAACTGAAATTTGGAGATGTCACTCACATGACACTTATATGTGATAATCAAGCTGCTCTTCATATTAGCTCTAACCCTGTCTTCCATGAGAGAACCAAGCACATTGAAGTTGATTGTCATTTTATTAGAGAAAAAATCATATCCGGAGATATCAAGACTGAGTTCGTTAACTCAAGCAACCAGTTGGCAGACATATTCACTAAGTCCTTGCGAGGACCTAGAATTGACTATCTTTGTGACAAGCTTGGAACATATGATTTATACGCTCCAGCTTGAGGGGGAGTGTTAGATATTGTGTGTTTATGTTAATTAGGGAAACATAGTACCTATATGTTTATTAGGGAAATATAGTCCTTATGCTCATTATATTTTATTTTTACATATTCATTTGTATTTGGGCTTAGCCCACATTCTTATTATTATAAATACATTACCCTATGTGTATGCAAAGACACACAAGGGAGATTGATCATAAATATAGTTTTTCATCATATTTAACAAAACTTAAGAGTAATGCTAGGCCTAGACCTTTTATTTTCTATGCCGGTTGGCTTGGCTTTAGATTTGACTCAGTTGTATTATCTCTTTTTTCATTCCCATGTAACCTGATGGCCCTGGAGGGTGAAATCTGTACTTGGGTGGCTTGACTTTCTTGACATTATGCTTTCTAATAAGTAATCTCTTATGATTATGATTTATTTTATTCTTTGTGCTTTATTTGCTCTTCTGAATTTCCTTCTTTTGGCATAGGAAGCAAGATATAGAACTCATGCATATGCCTTATGCTTTAGAATCAACTGTTCTTGCTTTAGGAGCAATGGAAAGGAGTATGTCTGGCGAAATAGAAATCCACCAAGATGTGCCATTATTTCATTTAAAGGACTTGCAGAACCATTTGGATGCAATTAGTAATCTTCCACGCAAGGTAAGTCACTTTCCAGTTTTTTTTTTGACTAAATGCTCCCTTCTTCAAATGATAACTGTTGTAATGTGTTAGCAACTTTCTTCATGTAGTTTTATATGTATGATTTTCCCATAATCTTATTCTCCTCAGTCCACACATGTATTTTTATTTTTATTTTTCTTTTGCAATAATTTTTGTCCCTTCCGACTTAGATGAAGTATCTCTCTTTGGCAAGTGTTTGGTGCTGTATTAGGACATTTTGTTAATTGCTTTTCTTTCTCTCTCTAATGTTTCTTCCTTAGTTGATTTTTTTTTCACTAAAAAAGACTAGGGGAGAAAGTTTCTGTAGGATGTAACTTACTATGTATCTGAGACCAGTTGTAAAAATTATCAAGTAGTATTTATGTGTTATGATACATCTAAGAAAAAAGGGCCTATCTGACATTCTTTTGCATTTTTCATCATCTTTGACATTTATTACATTTAATATTTAAATATCAATTGTTCAGAGCTGTGGTGACTTCCTTTTCTGGTTATTATAGTGTACGAATCTAATGCCAATCTTTTGATGATTTAGATTTTGATGGTGAATGTGATCATTTCACTACTGCATATGGATAATACCTCTGTTAACTTGATGCATTGTGGATTACCGGGAAGCAGTTTCAAACTATCAAATGCTTGGTCTTCAGAAGATAGTTATTCAACTAGAAGTGAAGGGGGCAATAAAATGGTTATATCCTTTACTAGTGTGCTACTTGATATATTGCGCCATAATATTCCATCCTCTATGATTGAATTGGAGAACTCACTAGATGATGGTATAAGCACAACCAGCAGACAGGCTCTCGAGTGGAGAATCTTAATCTCAAAGAGTTTCATTGAAGAGTGGGAATGGCGTTTGTCAATTTTGCAGCATCTCCTACCATTATCTGAACGACAATGGAGATGGAAAGAGGCACTAACAGTGTTACGTGCAGCTCCCTCCAAGCTACTCAACCTGTGAGTTTTACCTATTTCTAATGCATGAAATTCAACAAGTTTGCAACTTCATGTTTGTTTTTATGTATCGAGTTACATGTGGAAGGTGTATAGTCACAATAACACTGATTACCTTTTTCTTTTTCTTGTTAATAAAAATATTCAACACTCTCTCTGGTCCTTTTTGTAAGAACCAATCTGCATTAATTATTTTTTTTTTCCAAAATATCCTTATGAATCATTTGAGTTCAAATCATTTCTTTGAAAACCTTTGTCCCTTGACATTCTCATCCAATAAAAATTAAAGCAGTAAATATATTTAAGAGGAGAGAGATTAAAAAATTAGAGTCAATACTTCTTTTTTTAAAAAACAATAATAGTATATCTCATTGATATTAAAGACAGTTATGGAACCAAATATGTAAATTTATGAAGTTTTAATGCCAGTGACTAAATTAACTAATTTCCTTAATCTTTGTGAATAAGTGAACTGGGTCTTATAAGAAAGGACCAGAGCGAGTAGTTCACTATATGATGGGAGCTTTTTGGCATGCATGTGCACTTTGCCCTGAAAGTGATTTACTTGCTGATGTAATTTATATTTTGTAGTTCTGTTCTTTTCTTTGTCTTTAGTGACTCTGTATTAGATTTTTGTAAGAGTATTAGGTATTTATGGAGTAATATGTGTCAGAAGATCTGTTTCTGATTATAGAAATGCACATGTTCTGAATGTATTGTGTGTCTAATACAGATCACACAGTATGTAATTATACTATTTTACAGAATCAATTACAATAAAAACACCTAATAATTAGGAATCAATCATACTAATTTCCTAGATTATGTAATGGCTAATTTCCTATAAATCTGTAATAGCTGATTACATTCTAACACTCTCCTTCAAGGTGGAGCATATATGTCATATGCATCAAACTTGTTACAAGTGAACTCAATCAGAGGGCCTCTAAGGGACTTGGTGAATATGTCAGTCAACTGATTGCTATAGTTGACAAAATCAGTAGTGATTTCTCCAGAGAACACCTTTTCTCTAACAAAGTGACAATCAATTTCAATGTGTTTGGTTCTTTCATTGAAGGCCGGGTTTGATGCAATGTGAAGTGCAACTTGATTGTCATAAATAAGCTTTTTCATGGATGTCCCTTATTTTTAGTTGTAGTAGTAGTTGTGTAAGCCACCTAAGCTCACAAATGGTTGTTGCCATAACAAGATATTTTACTTCTGCACTAGATTTGACAACTATATTTTACTTGCTTCTTCATGACGTAAGGTTTCCTCCAATAAGAACATAGTACCTAGAAGTGGATCTTCTATGTGATGGTGATCCTGTCCAATCTGTATCAGAGTAACAAGTGATTTTAGTACTACCTTTGTCTTCATACAATAATCCTAGTCCTGGAGCATTTTTTTTTTTGAGTATTGAAGAATACGTGTCATAACGTCCCAATGGCTATCAGAAGGAGCATTTAGAAATTGGCTTACCACACTAACCGTGAAAGTGATGGTGAGGTATTGAGTCTACCAACCAATCGACGATATCTTTTCGCGTCTTTCAATGGCTCCCCTGGACTAGGATTATCACAAGGACGACAATCAAACATAGCAGTTTAGTAAGAATGTCCAAGGCATACTTATGTTGATTAGCGACAATTCCAGAAGCAGATTGAACAACTTCAATGCCTAAGAAATATTTTAGAGGGTCCAAATCTTTTGTATAAATTGCTGTGAAAAGTGCTCTGAGTTGTCGATTTCCATTCTCACCATCACCTATGATGACAATGTCATCAACATAAACAAGGTAAATGCACTTGCCAGAATAGGAATAAAAGGAGAAGACAAAGTGATCAGCCTCACACTTGGTCATGCCAAACTGAATCAAGACAAAACTAAACCGACCAAACCAAGCCCGAGGAGATTGCTTCAAACCATACAGAGACTGTTGAAGCTTACAAACAAAACGAGAATCGATGGGAGCAAGAAAACTAGGGGTTGATCCATAAAAACTTCTAGCAATTCACCAGGCTAGAATGCATTTTTAGTATCTAGCTGATGAAGAGGCCAATGATGAATAGTAGCCATAGCTAGTAAGAGAAGAACAAATGTTATTTTGGCCACAAGGGAAAAGATGTCCCCATAATCTAGACAAAAAAATCTGTGTATATCTTTTGGCGACCAACCGAGCTTTTAACCGATCAATATGACCATCGGGTCCAATTTTCACCGTATAAACTCAATGACAACCAATAGTTTGCTTGCCAGGAGGGAAAGGAATAAGTTCCCAAGTGTCATTGGAATGTAAGGTTGCCATCTCCTCTACCATTGCCTGACGCCAGCTGAAATCAACCATGGCGTCACTTGTAGTCTTAGGAATAGACACATAATGCAAAGAAGAAACAAAGGAGAAATAGGATAGAAACAAATGATCTTAAGTAATGGTAAAAGCATAGAGAGGGTTAAGATTATGAGAAGAACAAATACCTTTTCGTATCACAATAGGAAGTTCAGGTGCAGGAGGCGTGGGTGAAGGGACAGTTGAAGGAAGAGATGATGCTTGAGGATTAGTACAGTGAGTCATAATTGGAGTTTGAACCCGTCTATGGTATTGAAGTAAAGGATGTTGAGGAGAAGCAATTACCTGGGTCGGAATAGGCGAGACTTCTGAAGATTCACTATAAGATTGACATCCAATATAGTGGAAGTGTAGAAGGGGTTAGTCTTGAAAAAGGTGACATCAACAAAAACTATATAGTGTTGAAGTTGAGGACAAAAACAATGCAGGCTGCACACGAGATTACACAGGCTCCCAAGGATTTTAGAGTGTTGATGTTAGGACATGGAGGGTTAACGAGAAGTCAATTGTATAAATAGATCATGAATAGCTTTGTAGAAAGTTAGTCAGTTGTTTTGTATTAGAGTTGACAGGAATCCAATATTCCTGAGGGGGAGGTTATGCTCTCACAGTTACATACATTGTATACTTTCTTTCAATACAATCATTGATCATTCTTTCATCTGTTTTGGGTGTGTTGTGTGCCCAATTGCTTGTGTGTGAGTGGGTTCTTGACAAAGGAACCTAACAGTTGATACCATGTCAGAAAAACTATTTCTGATGTTATTCATAGAGGAGCCAGCAATTGTTCCTAAGTAGACTACGCAGACTTAATAACTGAAAATCCTAATTTGTGATGGATATAATCTACCCCTAAAATTCAGGATCAATAATAAATATAAAATATACTGCCAGCCTATTAATACTCCTAATTATGAAATGTAATTAAAACTGTACAAAGAAATATTAACGTCATAAATCAAGGGATTCCGACAGTTTGCTTTTACCAGTTTTCTCTCTTTTGTTTATTTATCTGTTTGAGTTATTTATCTGTTTGAGAAATCTGTTGTCCTTCTGTGTACTTATTGTCTTAATTGATCTTTTCTGTCTCTAAGAATTTGATATCATTTTTTATTTTGCAGTTGCATGCAAAAGGCAAAGTTTGATATTGGAGAAGAAGCAGTTCATCGGTTTTCGTTATCTGCTGAAGATAAAGCTACTCTCGAGTTAGCTGAATGGGTAGATAGTGCCTTTAGACAAAAATCTGTATGTTCTTTATTGCCTTTAGATTCCTATTAGTGTTGAACTTATGGGTTTGGTCAACTTGTTTTGCCTTACCAATGTGCTATTGGAACATTTGAGCACGATCTACTTATTGATTTTGAAAATATTTATCTTGTATTTTCCTTGACCAGAGGCCATTTACATTTCTGACAATGATTTTCTTGCAAGTTGCAAATTAGACATTAATGAGTGGTTCGATAACATAATAATAGACTCAACAAACAACAAACTTTACTAGAATAGGTTCTAACTCATGGTTTTGATATCATGTTAAAAAGTGAATTTTAAGCTTAATTCACTCCTATAAAACCAACTTGTAAAGTGAGATTTACATCTACTTATATACTATAAATTGACTTCTATAGTCGATGTGGGACTTGTAATAGAAAGGAAACTTCTTAAAATAAATACCATGGTAGGGGATCAGTGAGGTATCCTTATCACTTGTAAGTTCAAGAAGACAACCTTACAAATGTCAGCTTCTTCCAACCTCGTAATGCATATATAACCATATAAATTGTACACTAGTATAGAGTTTTACCTTCTCATTCTTGTCGAAACCTTTGAAATGCCATATGAGAAACTCTTCCTTGGCCAAAGGACTTGGGTATTTGCCAAGTGCTCCAATCAGATTAGTTGATTAAAAAGTAGCATTCTCACAATGGAAATATGCATGGGAAGTTGTTCCTGAACTTACATCCTTTGAAGTGCTACTTTCCAACAAAAGTAAAGTTTGGTATTCAGGAGAGAATTGACACTGTTTTAAATACTTGATATCTAGTTTAGTCTCAGGAAGGCTATGATTGTGGGAAAGGTTTTGGAAGTGGTATACCACATATCACACAAAGCTGAACCTTTGCACTGGAAACATCCATGGGCAGACATCAAACAGAAACTAAAAGAACTTAATCATATTTCAAAAGCATATTTAGGGGACATCCCATGCATGTTGTGCTCCAGTCAAATGCACCACAAAATAGAGGCACTGTTCATTGCCAGAATTCTGGCCTCTTTTCTAATTCTGCCAAGGCATCAAACAGAAACTAATAAAACTTAATCATATTTCAAAAGCATATTTAGGGGACATCCCATGCATGTTGTGCTCCAGTCAAATGCACCACAAAATAGAGGCACTGTTCATTGCCAGAATTCTGGCCTCTTTTCTAATTCTGCCAAGGCATTTATAATTAACCAACCAAAAATGCTTATGTGCAGTGATCTTGCAATGGCTGCAACGTATAAGTATGGTGTTGTGTGGGAAGAGAAGTGTGAGGCATGATTTTTTCTTTGGGTACACTGGTCATAAATTGAAAGGTTGATAGACAGCATAGCCCCTCTCAAATCATGACCTGTATGATTTGTCTCTTACCCCACCCTTTTTCGCAATGTATGCAGCAATTCAAATTATCAAATTTACTTTTTATTCAGTATTACTTACTCATTTGACTAGTAAGGGTTGCAATCTTTTGTATGGCTTTCTTTTTAGTACATTCTTAATGGTTTCTAATTGCTACTACACCTACTTTTGTTGCATGTTTGCAGGTTGATGATGTGGTGTCCCGTGTACAGGATTTAGATTTTTCCTCTTTATGTTCCCAGTTGGGTTCCTTGGCTACAGTAAGTGCCAATATGATGAGAGAGAAATTTAGAATTTATTATTTCAAATGAAAAAAAAAATGCTTGGTGTATCATCAGTTCTGAGAATGTGCACTTCTTGCCAGATTCTTCTTTGTATTGATGTTGCTGCAACTTCTGCGAAGTCGGCAAAGATGTCTCAGCAATTGCTTAAACAGGTGCTTCTATCTTATTTCCATGGATTTCACTCAGGTTAATCTTTTCCCCTTGACATACGAAACTAATTACCAATAGGGAAGAGAGAATGGGAAGATGAAATCAAGCAGCAGCAGAAGAGATTTTCACGACACACCTAATTAAGGACTGGACAGACAATGTTGAAGTTAACAAATTGTTGGTTTAGGGTTTGTTTTTTAGTTGTAGATTGTGTTTTCTCTTCCAGGCATCGAAGCCTTTAAGAGTTCTATTTTAGCTATATCTATAATTGATGTGAGATTTCAACAAGCCTCTCATACCTAAGGTTGAATATCTTGAGTGTGCAGATTTAGGTCTGCTTTTTGTTTTTTATATTTCATTGGGTAAGCCTGTGATACCAGGAACTGAGGATCTCTGAGACTGTAGGACTTTTTTTTTTTTTTCTTTTTTTTCTTTTTTTAATGTTGCATTGGGAAAACCAGAGGGCCAGGTATGTTTTTTGGACGGTTGAGGGTGGTCAATATCAAATCTATGGTAAGCTCTATTACCATCTTTTGTTTTGGTTAGACATAACCTCAAAAGCTAACTTATTAGATGCAGATTGTCCAAGTCTTTGTAAGCTCTTCTTTTGTCAAATTTATAGTTGATGTGATCTCAACGTACAAAAACAAATAGGGTGAAGCCAATTTTTTTATCAGTTTTATTCCTTCTTCTATTGAAGAACTAAGAAGTTCTAATCAAGGGAGAGATTGTTAGAGTAAACTAGTAATTTTTTTTTTTTTTTTATATTGGTGAGGAACTAACCATTCTAGACATATTCATTATTCTATTCGGTAATTTTCTCAAAAACTGTCACCCAGTTGGCATATTTTATTTTCATGATATGCTTTGGATAGTGTTAAAATCTAGTCCTCCTTTTGTCCTTTACTCTTACAAGCTTTTGTCCTGTTGATCAGATGTTTGCTTTATTATACAATATGCAGGCCGAAAATATGTTGTCTGATATATATCCTGGAGGATCTCCCAAAGATGGCTCCACTTATTGGGACCAGATCCTTGAGATAGGAGTTATCTCTGTGGCAGGGCGTCTTCTGAAACGCTTGCACAAGTTCTTGGAGCAGGTGAGGACTTGAACATATTATGTAGTGGTGTAGTAGGAACCAATTTCAAGAAAACCATAATGTCCCTTGCAACTTGCAAGCTATTATTTCTTCTTTTGATTTTAGGGGCCTAAGTCAACTATATTGCCCATGTAAGCTTTTGTTATTTTCATTGAATTGTATACACAGATACAAAACACACACTTTCTTTTTCCTTGGCTAGCTGTTTTAGTTTTGAAGGTATGCGATTGTTTGACATGGTACCGTAGGTTTTCCAAGTAATTAATTTAGAGTTGAATTCCCTCCTTCTCACTTAGCAATGCATTTTTTTGCACTAGATGCTCTGCTAAAGTAGAGCCTAATTAGCTTTTGCACAATAGGAAGTGGTCAGAGTTTAAACCTTTTGGGGGTATGTTGGGTTAGCTTGGTTCACTAATTATTCAATATTTTTTTTTTTTTGAAAAAAAGACTTCCCTTCTTCAGCAAAGCTTTTTATCATAAGCTTCAATGAGCATAAGTACTTGACATTTGGTCCTTTCCCACGTTTTACTTTGGGAAGTCAGGATTTTCCGAATGAATTTGTTGCTTTTCTTACACATATCAGAATTTGGTGCTGCATGTACCGCTTTAAAGAGACGGCACTGTATCCTGTCCTAGCCAGTCCGTTTTTGTTACTGATAATTGTCAAATTCAGTTATTTATGGTTTGGTTTGGTATAGACTTGTTAGGGCTTCTGTTGTATCTGAGATTGTGCCAAAGTTCGACCTATACTTTTTTGCTTCTATCCTATTAAGACCACATCCTAATGCCATACCAAAAAAGTTAGCACATACAAATGCTGTGATCTCAGTAATGACTTTTATATTGTCTGCTTTTCCAGGACAACCCTCCAGCACTTCAGGCAATCCTATCTGGGGAAATTGTTTTCACATCACCTAAAGAGTCCCACCGGCAAGAGCAGAGGGAACGAGCTCTTGCTTTGTTACATCTGATGATTGAAGATGCACACATGGGCAAGCGGCAGTTTTTGAGTGGTATGTCTTTCTTTTTCCTTTAAGCATGTTAAGAATGTTGTTATTAAGAAAAAAAAAATGTATACACACAGTTATGTATATGTGTGTGTGTGTGTGTGGGTGTGTGCATATATTTTAGTTCTCTTTCTTATATGGTTATAGTATATATTTATACTTAAATCAGGTAAGCTTCATAACCTTGCAAGAGCTGTTGCTGATGAAGAAACTGAATCAAGTACTACTAGAGCTGAAGGATTGTATGCTGATCAGGGTGTTACTTCCAACAGTGACAAGGACATTGTACTTGGGCTTGGGTTAAGAGTTGTTAAACAAATACCTTTAAGTTCAAGTGGTGGAGAGTCTAGCCTTCAGTCTGCTGGTTATGACATTAAAGATGCTGGGAAGAGAATATTTGTTCCCCTGATTGGAAAACCCATGACATATCTCTCACAATTCATTCTTCATGTTGCTGCAATTGGTGATATAGTTGATGGGACTGATACTACACATGATTTTAACTTTTTCTCCGTCGTGTATGAATGGCCTAAAGATGTAAGGTTCTCAAAATATTTAAATAATTTGACAGTGCTTTATTTTAGAGTTTAGAGATGAGAACTACTGTAATGAAAATCGTAAGCAAGTTTCTGTTGCACATGAGGGCAGATTTCTTTTCATAACCAGAAGTTATTCTTATTTCTCTTACCCCTTTGTATTGCAATTGTTGCTACACACGGGGATTTGCAAAATTTTGAAAAAAATACCTGTCTTTTTTTTACTAAAGTAAAAACATGTTTTTTCATTACTTGTTATTTATTGTCGACAACATGCTTGTTATTTTAGAAAAAAGCTGTTCTATTATTGCAGGTATTCAACATTTACTATATATTTGTATTTACATCTACAGCCATCGTGGCACTTTTACATATAATTAGAAATAAAATATGCTTTTACTTATAAAGTCTTGTTTGGGTTTTTTATGTGGAGGTTGGGCCTTGATGTTAGTAAGGTTGGTGTCTTATGACTAGGTGGTCATGTATTCTCTAAAAATAGCCTTTCTGCTCCTGGAGACAAGGCTGAAGACATTTGATTCTAAACCTTGCAATGATGGAACTTCATGTGCTTAATCTCCTTTTGTTTTGTCATTTTAGAAATTTTCATGTTTTACTATTATTTCTTGCAGCTTTTGACCCGCCTTGTTTTTGAAAGAGGCAGTACTGATGCTGCTGGGAAGGTAGCGGAAATTATGTATGCAGATTTTGTACATGAGGTGATTTCTGCATGTGTGCCTCCGGTTTATCCTCCACGATCTGGAAATGGGTGGGCATGCATTCCTGTTGTTCCTACATTTCCTAAGAGTAGCTCTGAAAACAAAGTGCTGTCTCCCTCATCTAAAGATGCAAAACCTAATTGCTATTGCCGTTCTTCAGCAACACCTGGAGTGGCTTTGTACCCTCTCCAGTTGGATTTGGTGAAACATTTGGCAAAAATATCCCCAGTGAGGGCTGTTTTAGCATGTGTATTTGGGAGTAGTATACTGTACAACAGCAGTAGCTCATCAATTTCAAGCTCTTTGAGTGATGGATTACTTCAGGCTCCTGATGCTGATCGCTTGTTTTATGAGTTTGCTCTTGATCAATCTGAAAGGTAGTTGTTGTATCGTGTGAATTGGTTGGCGACAGTTTTATATATACAATATTTTGTCCTAATCTTAAAGTTCTTCATACTTAATCATTCATGTAAAATATTAAAAGTCTTCTATAAAGTATTCTTGTTCACAAATGAACATATAGTCTCCCTTTTTCCAGATATAAATAACATTATACATCCACCCTTCTGTAACTTACATTTATACTATGAATGTATGAGTTAGGGTATGTCAATTAAATTTATTTTAGTTGGTCATGATAGTTATTACTTTTTCTTAAAGAAAAACCTTTCATAAATTTTATAAAGGTAAGATTAAAAGTATTTTATTTTAAGATGTAAGTTAGAAAGGAATTGGAATTTGTAAGGAGCAATGGGTTTGGTAGAATAAAATATTTAGATCCTTTCATAATTTTTCTTCTTTTGTGTTTGGTGCTTTTAGACAGAGCATGATGCTAGATATTTTTTTCTGTACATTTCTTTGTTCACATCTTATTTTGGAAATTTTATTGAATAATTAGCTTAACCTTTTTTCCTTGTGTGCAGGTTCCCAACTCTGAACAGGTGGATACAGATGCAAACTAACCTCCATCGTGTGTCAGAATTTGCTGTAACTGCAAATCAAACAGCTGATGACAGCAATCTTGAAGCACGAACTTCTGTTAAGAGAGTTCGTGAACTTGACACTGAGACAGAGTCAGATGCTGATGACATTGTGAGTAGTATCCCTGGAGCTCTGTCCGACTTAAGTAGCCATGGGATTGAAGCCTCGGATTTCTGGCTGGATTCCTCAAAATCTGAAGGCTCTCAACTTGACACGACAGTTTTCCTTTCCTTTGATTGGGATAATGAGCAACCATATGAAAGGGCTGTAGAACGGTATTATAGTTCAAATTGTTGTTCAAACTCTAGTTTTTTTCAAGTTCCATTACACTTTAACTAGAATGTTGCCAATCTAGTATAATCAATGCAAACAAGATATACACATCCATTATTTACTCAATGTTGTTTAATGTTAGTGATTAGTGATGCTATCATAATTGCAATTTAGCTTCATTCGTGGTGATCTGAACTTTGCATTGACTTTAAAGTGAAAAGCCACTAAACCTTTTTATGAGATAGAACAGAGGACAAGCATACCTTTTGTACAGTCAGTGTTTGTACCGATATTCTGAATATTCATATATTTTCTTTATACATAGTTGAGACATTTAATAATTGCAACTTGCCTTTCTTAGCCATTTACATGTTACTGATTGTCCTTTTTGCTTTCTTATTAGACTGATTGATGAAGGAAAGTTAATGGATGCTCTTGCACTGTCTGATCGCTTTCTGCGGAATGGGGCCTCTGATCAGCTTCTTCAGTTAGTCATTGAACGAACAGAAGAAGTCCATTCAAATTCTGCACAGCATCAAGGATTTGGGGGGCGAAATATTTGGAGCAATAGTTGGCAATACTGCCTAAGGTTGAAAGACAAACAGCTGGCTGCTAGATTAGCCCTAAGGTTTGTAAATAATTTCCTTTTTCATGGCTTTGTGGGATGCAAGTTTATATATGTGATGGAGGGTTTCTTGGAAATGCTAGCAGTGAACTTTTTTCTAACAAATTATTCTTGGGTCAATTTCATGTGGATCTCAATAAAAAGAAAGTAGCCTTAAATATACCTGATGAAAGATTTAAAGGAAATGCTAGTAACCAGCTTTTTAAAATACTCTTTTTGACAAACTATTATTGGATGAATTTTATGTGGATCCCAATAGAGTAGTAGGCTTAAATTTTGCTTGGACCTATTTGACATTTACTGATAGTGGTATGTTGTAAATAGTGTGTGATTTTGCATTGTTCAGGGGTCTTCTGTGATTAGCATTTTTTCGATAGAGACTTGAAACCTGGTAGGACTTGAGCTCAAGGACCCAAATATTTGTCCATTAGGTAAAAAAGTATTGAGGCTTAAGTACCAAATCTATTAATTTATTCTACTCTGTGGGGTTCCTAGCATTGTCACTCCTGTTAATAACCAATAACCACATTGACCTCCACTTCATTGACACTGGGTCAACGGTGTACTTTTCCCTTACACGGTTTCACTCACCTATTAATATTTATTTTTCAACTTAATCTGACTTGTCGATAGCCCTTTCTGTTGCTTTACTTTCCATGAAATCACCAACTGCTAGGATATAAATACATGAGTAGAGTTTATTCTATTCTTCTCAAAACCATTCATAAGCCTCCTTCACCTGACAACTTAAGCTTTTAGGTGATTTAATTCATTACATGTTATTATAGTGGCTATGATCAAATGGTCAAGATTTCAGTCAATTCTGCCTCGTTTTTCGTAAGTAATTAAGTTTCAACACTAGGTAAAGTGGGTTTGTGCATGAGTGGGCCATGTTGGAGATATAAAAGACATTTTAATGGTTTCTATTTATTTGTAGCATGGTTATAATTATGTTACTATTAAATTTCATATCCAGTATTTTTTTTCAGCCTGTGATGTCAATTTTAAATTTCAAAATTTTGTCACAGGTATGTGCACTCATGGGAATTAGATGCTGCTTTGGATGTTCTCACAATGTGCAGCTGCCATCTTCCTGAAAATGATTCCATAAGGAAGGAGGTGAAGTTATACTTTTATTTTAATACTCTATTGTTATATCCATATTACTCTTGTTAGATATATTAGATTATTAGATACCTTAGATAGATATCATAATTTTATCTTTTATCTATAATTACTTTGTTATTATTCTTTATTTATATTTTTGGCCTAACCCATATGTCCTTTATTATAAATGTTTTCTACACAAGAGAGATTAATCACATACATAGTTTTTCACTGTATTTAATATAGTATTAGAGTCATGAGTTTGAACCTATCCTAACTAGATTTGTTGTTTGTTGGGCTTATCGCGCAACCCACTACGAGGCCACTATTGGGCTACTATCAGACCACCCATTAATGTCTAGTTCCACGCTTGAGATGTATATATCTCGGCGTGAGGGAAGTGTATTGGAGATCCCACATTGACTAGATATAAGGTGATTTTATAATAAATAATTGGGTGCAAACCTTATCTTACAAGTCAGTTTCGCTATTGTTTTGGTATCACTAACAGATTTTGGAATGGTCACAAAAGAAATAGATGAAAGATAGGTATAAAAAGGTGAAGATAATCTATTATAACACAAAGCAATATAATGTCAAAAGGGATTACGAGTAGAATGGATACCTTTCTAGAAGACAATTGGTAGATCAGACTCAATTGTCAGAGTCGGAAGAGACAAAGTAGTTGACATTGGATGTGAAAAATGCATTCATCAATGGAGATTTATATGGAGCAACCTCCAAGATTTATTGTTCAAGGGGAGTCTCTAGGTTGTTATGTCGTCTTCGCAAATCTTTATATGGCCTAACAGTCTCTTGTGGCCTAGTTTGGAAAATTTAGCAACGTTGTTAAACAATTTGGTATGACTCCGTGTGAGATAGATCATTCGGTTTTTTTTTATCACTCGAGTGTTGGATGTGTCTACTTAATAATATATATTGATGACATTGTTCTTACAGATAGTGACAGCCATGACAATTCCCAGATGAAACAACATTGTTGCAACGAATTTCGGGTCAAAGATCTTAGGAAACTCAGATATTTCTTGGGTATTGAGGTGGCACAATCCAATAATGGTATTGTTATATCTCTAAAGAAGTATGCATTGGATATTTCGAACAAAACTAAGTTGATGAATTCAAAATCTGTTGACACAGCCATAGATCCTAATATTAAACTTCTACCAAATCAGGGGGAGCCTAAGTCATATCCCGAACAGTATAGAAGATTATTGGGAAAATTAAATTATCTCACAATTACTCATCTTGATAGTTCCATTGTAGTCAAGGTGCTAAGCCAATTTCTTAATTCTCATGTGAATGCAGTCATATTTATTTATATTAAAGTACATTAAAGGACCTCCTGGAAAAAAGTTGTTATATGGTTCCAACAACCATACAAGAGTTGTTTGTTATTTAGATGTGGATTGGGTTTGATCTCCTTTTGATAAAAGGTCTACATTCGGAAATCGTGTCTTCATTGGTAGTAACATGATCTCTTGAAAAAGAAAGAAACAAAGTGTTGTCAAAATCTAGGACAAAAGAAAAATATAGAGCTATGGCCTCAGTCACTTGTGAGCTTGTTTGACTTAAGCAATTGCTTAGAGAGTTATAATTTAGAGATGTTACTCAAATGACACTTATATGTGACAATCAAACTGCTCTTCATATTAATTACAATTCTGTTTTTCATGAGAGGACCAAACACATTAAGATTGATGATAATTTCATTTGAGAGAATGTTGCATCTGGAGACATCAAGACTAAGGTCATTAACTCAAGTGATCAGATATTTTCAATAAGTCCTTACGAGAGACCGATAATTGATTATATTTGTAACAAGCTTGATACATACGATTTGTATGCATTGACTTGAGGGAGAATGTTAGATATATTAGGTTATTAGATATCTTAAATAAATATCTTATCTTTATCTTTTATCTATAGTTATTTTGTTATTATTCTTTATTTGTATTTTAAGCTTAGTCTATATTTTCCTTATTATAAATGTAATACCCTATGTGTATTTTCTATATAAGAGAGGTTAATCTCATACATAGGTTTTCACTATATTCAATAATTACGATGGTGTGATGCCTAGATACTCTTAAATGGTTTTTGTGTGTACAAAGTACATACCTAATGAAGGCTGTTGGGTGCTCGGTACATTTTTGCTAGGAAATGAAATATAAATGGTATTAATTTTTTTCTCTTGCATTAAATGCCAACATCTTGGTCAAGCATTACAATGAGTTTACAACACTCAAATACATGCCAGCCATGTAAAAGATGCCTTTTTTTTTTCTCTAAATGAAAAAACCAGAGACATAATTCTTTTAAATCTTGTTCCCTCTTCCACATTACTACATGTATTTTATGATTTAGTGACTTTGTTGTTTCTTTGTTTTTATATTTCTATATAATATACTCTTTCTCCCATACCTGTACTCTGGTTTTATTTTTTCCCCATATCTCATATCCATTATTTTTAGACTTAATTCACATTATTTATCGTGTTGTGATGCTTAGGTTTTGCAAATGAAACAAGCTTTGCAGAGGTACAGTCATATCTTGAGTGCAGATGATCATTATAGAAGCTGGCAAGAGGTTCTATTCTTTCATTTGAACTGTTACATGTCTGATGTAGAAATTCTATGCCAGTTTTATTCTTTTTCTCCAGAGGTTTCTATCTCATCTCTGTACATGATAGCTTTAATTAGAACTACCTGTAATTAAATGCCAAAGCCAATAATATACTAGATTTTAGGGAACATATTTGTCCTTTTCAATTTCCTGTCTTCTATGGTCTATGCCCTCCTTAAAATATCTTTGTATTTCAGGTTGAAGCAGATTGCAAGGAAGATCCAGAGGGTCTGGCACTTAGGTTAGCTGGAAAAGGAGCTGTTTCTGCTGCACTTAAAGTGGCAGAAAGTGCAGGATTATCAATTGATTTACGGAGAGAATTGCAGGGGCGGCAGCTTGTGAAGCTTCTGACTGCTGACCCCCTTAATGGAGGAGGACCTGCTGAAGCCTCACGCTTTCTTTCTTCATTAAGGGACACAGATGATGCTTTGCCAGTTGCTATGGGTGCAATGCAGCTTTTACCCAATTTGCGGTCAAAGCAACTTCTTGTAATCAAGCATTTATTTAGCATATTTTTACCTTGTTCAATTATGTAAACTATTTTAAACTGTTCTTTGAAGTTTTGATACTCAATCTCTCAAATGACCATTTCTGTATCTTTGAAGGTTCATTTCTTCCTGAAGCGAAGAGAAGGGAATCTGTCCGATATTGAGATTTCCCGGCTTAATTCATGGGCTTTGGGGCTTCGTGTGTTGGCTGTCTTGCCCTTGCCATGGCAACAAAGGTGTTCTTCCCTGCATGAGCATCCTCATCTGATTATGGAAGTGCTACTGATGAGAAAACAATTGCAATCTGCCACATTGGTAATGCAAATTTACTTCAATTAGCAATAATTATTTTCCATCTACTAATTTATTTCGGAGTATTAATAGTAAGTTGTCAAAATAAAGATCTTGAAATACAGGAAACATGGGTTGTAAATTCGTACCTAAAATACAAAGTTGTGTTTAAATTTATAGACATAAAGTAATAAAAAAAACTTTAAATGACAACTCATAGAAACAACA
The DNA here is from genome assembly GCA_027742785.1 of Vigna reflexopilosa. NCBI lineage: Eukaryota > Viridiplantae > Streptophyta > Magnoliopsida > Fabales > Fabaceae > Vigna > Vigna reflexopilosa. Next base: position 6,260,689 of record CM050918.1, on the reverse strand, counting down.
ACAAAATCCTTAAGTCACTAAGTGAGGTTGGCTACACTTCCTGTATTTCATTGGTTCAATTGATAGCCAAATTCCTAGGGATATTATTTATGTAGTATTCTCTCTTACCAATTTGTTATAATGTCCTTCGTGGTCTCCCTTTCCCCATCTTCATAGCTAAAAGTCATCAATCTACTTTTTGCATTGATGCCTCCATACCTCCTCCTATACAATCATTTTGTATCTTGTCCTTTTTTTGCTGTCACAATCTGCTCTAACATTCTTATTTTGCTACCCTCACCTTTTTCTCTTGTCCCTTTAGAGACCAGCAAATCAGATATAACAATTATATATAAAGATTTTATATAACTCCGTACACTAACTTATCACTCAATTCACAAGCTTAATATCCTTATAGAAACAACATAATTTTTTTAACAACAGATGCCATAATTGCCAGACTTAAATTCAAATTTTAAAATAGTAGAGTCTAACCTAAATCTATTAACATGTCAGCTACCATATTATCCACGAACCAAGCCCAATAGTGCTGGACATGGGTGTGTATTGAAAAAAAATAAATTCTTGTCCTATGTTGACTAGGGATTAGGCCAAAGTAGTGTATATAACTGGTGTGTAGCCCTCACTTTATGAGTTAATTTTGTTGTGTTGGGCTAGACATAAATCCAAATTCTAAGATAGCCCAAAGTGGCTTCTAGATAATGACAGTCTTATGCGTAACAAAAATTGTAACCCTTTAAAAAAGATGACATGTATTTGAGAGAATAATTTAGCGTTAAAAACACTTTCACTTCTTAAAATTCAACCCTTCCATCCTGTACTAGATGTTGGTGAAGAAAATAGATGTAGGTTGCGGATGTCTAGCATACTGAACCACTAACCCTGCAATAGAGGGTGGCAAGGAACGTAAGCATAGATTGTTGGCGTGAGTGATTATGTTGGGGAACAAAGAACCACTCATTCTATTATTGGGAGCAGCAAAGAACATAGATTTAGATCGCTGGTTTGCAAGATTGATAATATCTGGAGGGATCTTTAAGAGTGGAGACAGATGAAAAGCAATGAACCATGACAGACTAATAGGAAATTGAGACAATCTTACCTAACTATCCCACCAGCCCTCAATCTTGTGTAGAAATGGGACTCAGCCTCATGAGAGCATAGAGTTGGACCATCCTATGCACAAGTGAGTCATTTTTAGAACTATGATGGTGAAACATTTCGGATACCCCTGCCTTATGTATGACAAGTTTATGTTTGTCATTTTTATGCAACATTTTGTTTACTCGTCTAAATTACTTATCTCTCATTCAATGTAATGTTTTCCTATATTTTTGTAGATATTAAAGGAATTTCCTTCTTTACGAGACAATCATGTGATTACTACATATGCAACTAAGGCTATTGCTGTCAGTATCAGCTTGCCTCCTAGGGAACATCGCATATCTCTTACAGGATCCAGACCAAAACAGAAGACAAGATCAGGTGCCCCACAAAGATCATCCTTTACAAGCAGTCTAAGTAACTTACAAAAAGAGGCTCGTAGAGCTTTTTCATGGGCTCCAAAAAATACTGTGGAAAAAAACGCTCCTAAAGATGTTTATAGGAAAAGAAAAAGCTCTGGATTGTCTCCCTCTGATAGAGTTGCTTGGGAAGCAATGACTGGAATACAAGAGGACCGTGTTTCATCTTTTTCAACAGATGGGCAAGAGCGGCTTCCTTCCGTTTCAATTACTGAGGAATGGATGCTTACAGGTGACCCATCAAAAGATGAAAGCATTCGTTCTTCTCACAGATATGAAAGTGCCCCTGACATCACATTGTTCAAGGTATAGTAATGAGATGATCTTCCAGTAGGATAATATGTTAGAATATACTGCTGCTGTTTTGTTACTTCAAAGAATGTTTCTGCTTTCCTAAGCTCGGGTATAATTGAAACCGTCCTACTTGGGACTACTGATAATGTTAACTGAAGCGATTGTAGTTTCTTAGTGTCTTCATAGGATTTCTCATTTCGTCTAAGCTGACTCCTTGAGTTTCCATTCCATAGGCACTGCTTGCTCTTTGCTCTGATGAATTAGTGTCCGCCAAAATAGCCCTTGACTTGTGCATTAATCAAATGAAGAATGTCTTGAACTCTCAGCAGTTGCCTGAGAATGCATCTATGGAAACAATTGGTCGAGCATATCATGCCACAGAAACATTTGTCCAGGTATTTAATGGGAATAGAGTGATTTATTCATTTTAGGTTCTATCTGTGGTTAATAAAGATGGGTCTTAGGTAACATATTTATATGCTTTACTTGCACGGTAAGATGTTGGAATTGCTGTAAAGGTCCATCATTAGCATTTTCTTGTAATGAAAAATGTAATTAATCTAATGTTAAATTTGCAGGGTCTACTTTATGCCAAATCATTGCTAAGAAAGCTTGCAGGTGGTAGTGAATTGCCAAGTAATTGGGAAAGAAATAGAGATACCGATGACACATCATCTGATGCTGGTAGCTCCAGTGTGGGTAGTCAATCCACAGATGAGCTTTCTGAAATTTTGTCACAGGCAGATATCTGGCTGGGTCGTGCAGAGCTGCTGCAAAGCCTTTTGGGATCAGGGATTGCTGCTTCTCTTGATGACATAGCTGATGGAGAGTCATCTGCCCATCTTCGTGACAGATTGGTTGCAGAGGAACGGTACAGCATGGCTGTTTATACATGCAAAAAGTGTAAGGTAGACAAATCCCCTGCCTACCAGTCTTGCTCTTTTATGTATTAGAAGTGCTTGATTAATGTTATTATGGGTTTTAAAGAAAGAATATTTCCCTTTAGATTGATGTCTTCCCAGTGTGGAATGCATGGGGTCATGCATTAATTCGGATGGAGCGCTATGGACATGCTCGTGTGAAATTTAAGTATGTTAACCTTTTTCTGGTGATTATGCTTTTGTTAGTTCATCATTGAAGCTTTGAATCAATTTTAGTGTCAGGACTCAATCGCAGTTAAATATTATATATCTATTTAGGATAGGGGTGATATACAAATTATATATCTATCTCATTTCAGGCAAGCTCTTCAGTTGCACAAGGGTGACCCTGGACCAGTTATTCTAGACATTATTAATACAATTGAAGGTGGCCCTCCAGTTGATGTTTCAGCTGTTCGTTCTATGTAAGATGTTATGCATTTATGTTATATTTCTTTTCGCTGCAATGTACTACAGCTTTATTGTTAAATCACAGACAAGAGTCAAGAATGTCTCTACATTTGTATCATATATTTGCATTGTTCAAATTTGTATTATTTTATCTCTTTGGTTGAAGGTGTTGTTCCGATAATTAGATGACTAGATGTTTGGATATCTGGGTTTTTGCTGCTAATTTTACAAAAAGTTATCTGATGTCTCAGCACATGTTTTGTTGTACTCAAGTAAAATCCTAAACATGTTTATGCTTTCACTTCTGACTGGTAAAGCTGGTTAGTTCTTTAAAAGTATTGATTGTGATTATTGCTTGCTGGGAAAAGGAAGGAAGAATGGTTAAAAATGGCACCTCTGGATTCTTTACATTGCACAGAAGTAAAATTTGACTATGTTTTTGCTTCAGGTATGAACACCTGGCTAAAAGTGCACCCACAATCTTGGATGATTCTCTTTCTGCTGATTCATATCTCAACATCTTATATATGCCATCAACATTCCCTCGTTCAGAGAGGTCAAGACGTTCACAACTGTCTGCAAATAATAATTCTGTGTATAGTCGAGACATTGAAGATGGTCCTCGGAGTAACCTGGATAATACTAGATATGCTGAATGTGTTAATTACTTAAAAGAGGTGAGGATAACTATCCCTTGTATCTCAATAAATGGATCATAAATGCTCTCATAACTTCACAGTTTGCTTAATATTTTGTCAAATTAAAATAGCTACATATTATTTTTAAAAATGTTTGTAGATTTTGTGCTTATGTAGCAAGTCTTTATTCTACCTTTTTTTATTGTTAAACTAAAATTTAAAAAGTTTGACTAATCCATGTTTTTAATATATGTGTTTTAACTCCACCATAATGGTATTGTGGTTTGTGACCCAAGCCTCTCTGTGGTGGTGCCTTAGGGTGCAGTTGTGTGTTTATATGCCAAAATTTGGCCTTATGCCTCCATTGATAATCTTGTTTATGTATATATATGGCTTAAATATGTATTTAGCTCATGTCAAATTTTCTTTGATTTCATCCTTGTAAAATGTTTTATTTTTTTGGTTTTCATCCCTATAAAGCTTGAAATTTGCTTTTGGTCCCTACTGCCATGCAATAATATTTAAATATTTGTGTTTAGTGGAAGGTCAGGTGACTGTTCATAGGTATCACTTGATAGAGCTATGCTCTATGTCAACATGAAGTATGTTATAAAAATTTCTAGATATACCTAAACTAAATGTTATCCATCAACCTTAAAAAGAACTTAGAAACCAAAAATAGTTACTTTAGATTGGAGGGATTAAAAACCAAAGAAAAATATTTTAGAGACCAAACAAAGAATAGGTTCATCTTATAGGGGTGATAAAAACATGCTTAGGCTTATATATCATATATATATATATATATATATATATATATATATATATATATATATATATATATATATAACTAGAAAGAATTAATATAAAAGAAAGAAGATTTTTATTCAATTGATTCATTTGAAACAGTACATTAGTCTCTATATATGGAGAATTCTAATCCGAAAGTAATAATTACAAAAGGAGATCTCTAAGAATCTTCTAACAACTTCTATTAGCTTCTAATAATGATTTAATTTCCTACTTACAACAATATATTATTGGGACTAAAGTGGTTTAGGCTTTATTCAATTGTATAAAATCAACTTGTAAAATGAAGATTGTCTCCACTTTGGGTTTTCCCAGTGCATTATCCATTATGTCTACCATTATTGAGCTTGATATGAGGATAACATGGTAATTGACTCATTTACTGATTTTGATACCATATTACAAAGTGGATTTAACTTAATCAAACAAAACTTACTTGTAAGATGAAAACTGTTCCCACTTACAACAATATATTATTGGGACTAAAGTGGTTTAGGCTTTATTTAACCATATAAAATCAACTTGTAAAATGAAGATTGTCTCCACTTGGTTTTTTCCCAATGCATTATACATTATGTCTAGCATTATTGAGCTTGATATGAGGATAACATGGTAAGTGACTCCTTTATTGACTTTGATACCATATTACAAAGTGGATTTAACTTAACCAAACAATACCAGCTTATAAGATGAAAATTGTTCCCACTTACATTCTCTATTTTGGATGTCTAAGTGATATGGGACTTGTGTTCTTTACAATTTGCTTGCAACTTTTGGATTCCCTAAGGGTTGTTTCAAATTTTGCAGTATGCACGCCAGCATTTGCTTGGCTTTATGTTTAGGCATGGTCACTACCATGATGCTTGCTTCTTGTTCTTTCCCCCTGATGAAGTTCCCCCACCACCACAACCATCAATAACAAGTGGAGTGTCTTCTTCATCACCCCAACGATTAGATTCTTTGGCAACTGATTATGGAACAATTGATGATCTGTGTGAATTGTGCATTGGTTATGGTGCTATGCCTATTTTGGAGGAAGTCCTTTCAACTAGAATGTCATCAACTGAATCTCAGGATGCAGCGGTGAATCAGTATACAATGACAGCCCTTACCCGTATTTGCCTCTATTGTGAAACTCACAAGCATTTCAATTATTTATACAGGTTTCAGGTAACTATCTAAGTAATGAGTCATTATAAAATTTTACTGGGTCTGCCCTTTATCTTTGGAGAGCATAGTGTCTGCATTTTTCATTTGGAACACAAAAGACCATTTAGAGTTTGTATGCTAGGATTCTTTGCTGTTTTTTCCAAAATTCTCTTGGATCCTGTAACAAGTTTCCTTTTCTTTTTTTATTTTCCATTTAGTATGGTTCTTGTCGGTGATCATTAAATTCTTACTCTGTCCTATAATTCAAAACGCAATGGCTAACCAATGTTTGGCCCTAGAGGGTAAATCATTTTTAGAAACACTGTCTTGGACAACTTGAGAATCTGTACGTTCAGTTTGAATGCAAGTTAGTGCCAATGCCTGCAAAGATAAGAGACTTCTTGAGATATATCCGTAAATCTCAAACCTAATATCCACAACAATTCATAAAAGATGCATAAACACATGACCTCCTTTATAACAACCTTATGCAACCAAGGAAAGAGGTTGTCAACTAGAACACAGTTTCGTGCATGGAGAAAAACTACATTTTTGTGTTATATTATCTGCATGGAATAAAATGTTTCATCACCACAATAACAGGCTTTTCATAAACGTTGTGACTTTTTTAATTTTTTTTTATGGGGATCTTTTTAGTTTATAATGATGTACAATATTCAGGTAATCAAAATGGACCATGTTGCTGCTGGACTGTGTTGCATTCAGTTGTTTGTGAATTCTTCTTCACAAGAGGAAGCAATTAGACATTTGGAACATGCCAAGGTATGTCCATAATTTGATAAAATGAAAAGCAAAGATAGCATGCTAAGTAGATTGTAAGTTTAACTTAATCTTACAAAACTAATTTGGAAAATGATGTTTGTAGTTATTTATATATTATAATTTGGTCATATGTCTAATCGATGTGAAATTTTTAAGAATGCTTATTTTCTTCAATTTATAAGTAATAATTGGCTTACTTTTCTAAGTACCTTCTACATGCTTTGTTTTGAGCACCTTGTTACAAGAAAGAACATTAAATTTAAAGAAGAGCTTGAGTGATTAAGTTGTTATAGGTTCAAGTTATTATGATTAAGAAGGCAAAAGGATATCATTATGGGACATCATCTGGAATTGTGGTTGGTTCAGTGAACATTAATTCAAGGTTGAGGTTACAGTTAACTTATCCAGCTAGATATCACTCTTCGTTCTAGCATAAGGAGGTTGATTTTTTTGAAGTACCAATATGGATTCTGTTGGTACCAGTGCTCATTGGTAACAGATTCACCCTTCTTAAATAGATTCTTTTCTTTTGGAAAGAAGGAAGAAGGTGAATTAGTATGTTAATTTCATGCTTGTGTCTCTCTTCCTGGGCCGAAAAAGAAGCTTTGATTGAATTGAGAAAAATTCCATTGAAATGTAAACTAGGTATACCCTACTCTTAAGATTTAAGATTGCATTGATTGGTGAAGGTCCCACTAACCAAAATGCAAGAGTTTGCTCCTCCCATGAGATCTTTCGAGGTATATCCTGTTAGTAGATGTAGAACTTAAGTCAAAGCAATTTTTAGTCAGAAAGATAGTTATTAAATGGTTAGTGATGCTCCTGGATTACATATCATAAACTGAACAACGGCCAAGAAGAGGAGTTTGGGAGTTATAGAAGAAAGGGCAAGCATTCTTTCTGTGCAGACAGCCTTCTTTTTTGACTTACAAAGGCAAAAGAAGCCTTCTGTCCTCAGATCCTTTTACTTAAAAATTCTTATAAATTTACTAAGAAAATAATGCAACAAATCATAAAAAGACATTTCATTATAGCAATTATAATAATCTTGTTTAACTTATGTTATTATTTGTTAATAACTCTTTGTTTCTCTTCATATTGATATAGATGCACTTTGACGAAGGATTGTCTGCAAGGCATAAAGGTGGGGAATCTACTAAGCTTGTAACAAAAGGTGTTCGAGGAAAAAGTGCATCTGAAAAGCTTACAGAAGAAGGTCTTGTAAAATTTTCTGCCCGAGTATCAATCCAGGTAATCAGATATGCCCAAATCCAATACTGAATTCTAAGTGGTTTAACTATAAACTTCTAAGAGTAAATTTGGCTATACGTAATGGACATGCAAATATCTTTGGCTGCTTAGCTGTCAGACATTTTTTTTTTTGGTAAGCTTTGATTCAAGGCATTACCTCTTCTTTGAATTAGAGTTCTGAAATAATTCGTTTTAGTTTTAATTTTTCTGCTGTTCAATATATTTTGATGAAGAATAGTTTGTTAAATCCTATGGTTATGCAGATTCGTTGTATTTTGTAGGTTGAAGTTGTTAAATCCTTTAATGACTCGGAAGGACCACAGTGGAAACATTCACTTTTTGGGAATCCAAATGATCCAGAAACTTTTAGGTCTGTTCTATTTTATGTTTTATTTAACAACTTCCACTATCCATTTCTCTTTAATTGGATTAGTTCAATTTTTTGAAAATTCACAGTAAAAAATTTTTGGTGATAGCACATGAATCTTTGTTAAATATTTAGCATTGACAACATTTGCTGAAATTAACCTATTATTTAGAAGAATGGGGGTTAAACTCATAACCACATGATTCGATACGTCATAAAGCATCTATCCTAGAAGCTATGCTGTTTGGTTAAAACACATAAAAGTATTTAGATGGATTGCAGAACAAGATATATTATATCTTTCATCTCAAGTATTTTGAAGTCATTTGATATTGATAGGGTCAACTGTGATTATAGTCTTAATGACTGCTAAAGTTAACTGTAGAATGCTATATGGATCTTTCCACTGTCTGTATTACATGCATTCACATGTTTCTGTTGTGATATGTAGTATTTCTATTCACATAATGACAATTATTACAAAAGCTCATGATGTTTTTGAAATTTCAGACGAAGATGTAAAATTGCAGAGGTTCTTGTCGAGAAGAATTTTGATTTGGCATTCCAATTGATCTATGAATTCAATCTTCCTGGTTACATTGATTTTTCCCTCTTTACACTCTGGTTCTGTTTTCTTGTTTTTTAGCTCCACAATGTTTTTTCAGCATACTTATCTAGGTCTTTTAATTGTATCATGCAGCTGTTGATATATATGCTGGTGTTGCTGCATCTCTTGCTGAGAGAAAAAGAGGCAGCCAATTGACAGAATTCTTTAGAAACATCAAGGGTACAATAGATGACGATGACTGGGATCAGGTAATCTTAATTTAATTTTCTTTTCTTTTTCTACTACTTTTCAAAAACCTTTTGTTTATTCTAGTTTAATGATTTAATAGCATGTATTTGATTCTACCAGATTTATAGACCTAAAATTTCAAAATTCCTCTTCTAAAAATGGAACTCAGCTCCTTACACTAGAATGTTTCTGTAACAAACAATCCCAAAACATACAGCACGGCATATCAGGGAAAGTGGAAACAAAAACGGACATGGAAAATAAGATTTGACACCAGACAAGTGCCACTCCTCCAGGCCAAAGGCTTCCTCCTTCCCAAAGTCTTCGATGATTTCCTCATATTTCAGCTCCTCCCATATCATTCCTCTGGTTGTTCTGCCCATGATTCTCCAATTCTGTCTTTCGAACTTTCCATACTCTTAGTCATTTCTCTGATCCAACCAAATTCTCCATTCCTTTACTCCCTTTCATCCTGGTGGAAATATATGCCTAAATTTATGCAATTTGGATTTGAATAATTTGGTTGTTTCGAAATTTAGGAATAGTTTACAAAAGAAATAAGATCTTATTCTTAACATTTAGATTTTAGGACCTTTTCAGTTTGATTTTATGATTAGGATAATGTTAATATTTGAATTGTGTTACACTTTTTCTCCACATATAGAGTACGTGAACTAAAAGTTTAATAACTGCCTCCACATTACATATCACCTCTTAAAACAATACTTTCTATATAAAATAAATAAATAAATAATTTAAAAAAAAAATTATTTTGGACCATTGTTCTCTTTTCTATCCTCTCATATCCAACAACCCTTTTCTACAGTTAGGGTTATCTTTCTGTTTCTTTCCTCCCCTGTAGATGTGTCTGTCAATGATCCGTCTACCACCCTCTTTTAAAATTGTTTTAAATTATTGTTCTGTTAATGGTGAAACTTGACTGTATAAAGTAGGTTCGTAGAGTCCTATATAGACATGAGCTTTATACTGTCAAAACAGGTTAGGAGACTAAAATGTGCTTTTTGTAATCACTTGAGCTTATGGTTTATTATTAGTGATTCTTGGTCCTGTTAAAAGAGGGAAGTCTATCTATTGTAACAAGGGAACTTATCTTAAAGAAATATTTTGAACGTTTTCAATAATGCAGGTGTTAGGTGCCGCAATAAATGTATATGCTAATAAGCATAAAGAGCGTCCAGACCGTCTGATAGACATGTTAACTAGCAGCCACAGGTGAGGGCTTTTATCTATTTTTCTTCATGCACCTCCTATATTTTTTTGGGGTGTCGGCGAACTTTTTTATTGAAAAGTCTTTGATATTTTTATGATCCATCTTCATTCCTTAGAAGATTTAAGGGCAAAATTTTGAAAGTCTTACATTTACTGTCATTTTTCAAAAGAGAACTAGACAAACAATTTCTAACTATAATGCTCTCAATACATGATGCCAGGTGCCTTCTTCGTAGGCTTTTCTTTGTATTTATTCTAGTTGAATATAGTGAAAACTCCCTTGTGTTGAATATACACATAGGGTCCTCTATTTATAATAGAAGAAATATGGGCTAAGCCCAAAATACAAAGAAGAAATATAAACAAACTAACTAAAGATAAGAGATAAATATAAACTAAATATAATATCTCTAACACTCCCCCTCAAGCTGGAGCATACAAATTGTATGAACCAAGCTTGTAATAAACTCAATTTGAAATATATGATCTGTCTTCAAGAGTGTGTCGCAAACAAATGCGCAATCACATGTCGATGAACAACTAACAGCAATTTATGGACAGTAGTGGACAACTGCGAAACTTCAAATAGCACCATGAAACTTCAAGTAGGATGACTTTGACAAAAGAGGACAATTGACAACCTCCAGGGACTGGATTTCCATCAAGTAAGGATGGGGCTTGCATCAAAACTACAGGGACTGCCATCACTGACTGATGGGGCCTGTAGTGGCTAAAAGCGACAAAACTACAGGGACTGCCATCATTGACTGATGGGGCCTATAGTGGCTAGAAGCGACAAAACTACAGGGACTGCCATCACTGACTGATGGAGTCTGAAAGCCTGAAACCTGGCTGGAAACATACTCCCCCTTACGACGAACGACGGAAATGACGGCACGCCGATTACAGATTTGGTGTTGAAATTCCTTAGTGTTAACCACCGACTGTCCTTGGAGACTTTTCAGAATAGAGAAGAAGATAGCGGAAGCAATAGAGGTAGGACTAGGTGTTGGTGCATCGGTGGCACAAGTGGCGGAGATGACGCCGGAGACGGTGGCCGGAGACGGTGGTCGGAGACGGTGGCCGGAGACGGTGCCAACGACGGTGGTCGGAGACGGTGCCGGTGACGATGGTCGACGGCCGGTGACGGTGGCCGATGGCGGAGGACGGCCAGCAGGTGGCAAGCGGCAATGAGCAGTGGCGGACAGCAACACCGGACAGATGCGAGATAGAAACCAGAGATCGCCCTAGAAGAATGCCACCAGTGGATAAAGAGGTAATTGTTGGAGAGCCACCATGGCTATAAATAAACTAACAGCAAACCATTTTTTCCATGAAAAAAAGCATATATGGACGGGTCAAACGCAATGGTGAAAAGAGATATCAGAAGAGACAGCAGCGGAAGAAGCCATGGATAAACAGGAGAGAGAAACTATAAAAATAAAAATTCTCCAATCAAGGCACCTGAAAAAGGAAAAAAAAAACAAAAAAAAGATGATGGCATGGTATGGTTAATGGCATGGTAGTCACCTGGCCGAGACGATCAAAACTCTGTGATCGTCGGTCGAAACTGAAACTCCGGTAATGGCAGCAATAGACAATAGCGGTAGACGACGGCCCCGCCGGCAGCGGTAGATGGTCCCGCCGCCGGCAACGGCAGATGTAGTGGTAGAGGCACCAGAAACTTTTACCTTAGAGGAACCTGGCTCTAGATACCATGTTAGAAGTGGGTTTTAGGCCTAACTCAACCTCACAAACCGGCTTGTAAGGTAAGGTTTGCACCTCACTTATATATTATAATTTGGCCTTATCTTTAGTCGATGTGGGACTTCTAACACACCCTCTTCACGTCGAGGTATAGACATCTCGTGCGTGATAGTAGAAATTGGGTGGTCCAATAGTGGCCCGATAACGGGTGGAAACAGAAATGCCCACTTAGAACTCGCTAGGATAGACTCTAATCATGGCTTCTTCCGTTGCTGTCTCTTCTGACCTCTCTTTTCACCATTGCGTTTGACCCGTCCATATATGCTTTTTTCCATGGAAAAGATGGTTTGTTGTTAGTTTATTTATAGCCATGGTGGCTCTCCAACAATTACCTCTTTATCCACTGGTGGCATTCTTCAAGGGCGATTTGCAAGAAGAGATTTACATGGAGCAACCTCCCGGATTTGTTGCTTAGGGGAGTCTTCTAGGTTGATATTTTGTCTTTTATGTCGTCTTGCAAATCATTAGCAATTTGGTGTCTCTCGAGTGTAGAAGCAGATATTTTAAGTCTTTATGGATTATATTAGTAACAAGCTCTGATACCAAGTTGAATATAGTGAAAACTCTCTTGTGTTGAATATACACATAGGGTCCTCTATTTATAATAAAAGAAATATGGGCTAAGCCCAAAATACAAATAAGAAATATAAACAAACTAACTAAAGATAAGAGATAAATATAAACTAAATATAATATCTCTAACAATTCTGATATTACACCAATTGATAAAGTAAAAACAATTGAGAAATGTCTGACAGCGATAGAACACTGATCACACAATACAGCGATAGACTGATAGTTCAGAAACGAAGGTCTCCTGTCGCATACAGTGCAGCAATACCCTTGCTGTCCCAGAAACAAAGTATCCTACAAAGAGTATTCTCTGTCTACAAACTACAAACAAATAACTTCACACTTCCCCATTACACAGCTTTCCATCAGATATACATACTCCTATTACATAACTACTAGCTGTTATTTTCTATAACTATGTCATCCTGCAATTTTTAATATAATAAAATATAAAAGTAACTGCACCCAGTTATTGTGTACACATAATCCTAGAATTTATAATGCTGAACTGTTTTCTAATTCATTTTCTAAACAACTCTCAGAACTGCCCTGAACTGAGTGTCCATCAAATTCACTGCTGTAATATGTTTTGCTTTATTTTTGAATTGGTCATGCAGGAAGGTTCTTGCTTGTGTAGTTTGTGGTCGATTAAAAAGTGCATTTCAAATTGCTTCAAGGAGTGGTAGTGTTGCTGATGTTCAATATGTGGCGCATCAGGTAAACTATCTATCTATTTTAGCCTCATCCTTTGATTTCTTTTTTAGTAACTTTCCAAATGGAAACTTAACTAATCAGCTACATTGAATAAAACTGCCAATTGAGTTTTACTGTTAGATAATCCTCACTTGTAGTTAGTTATGGGGGTTAATCTAACATCTACACTGAATCCTAAACTCCAAATACATATCAGCTTGGATTGAATACCCTACATATGTGTGTATTCTAAATTGTCATATTCGAACTGCAGATGTACATGTCTTTCAATTAATAATAAATCTGGTATCCAGGCTTTTGGTTGATCTGTATCTGCTTGTAAATTGAGTGGTCGGATATTCTGATTAACCTCTTCTGTTGCCTCGAGGTTGATTCATTCTACTAGTGTCACATGGATTATCTAACATTGGGCCTGTTTTCTATCTTTGATTCCGGCATGTTACAAGCCACTTCCAAGTTTGGATTCGCATTATTATAGCTTTTTCGAACTGTATCACCCAGTTAATAGAAATCGTGCTTTTTCATTTCCTAAATTATGAAACGGAAAATAATGATTGACTAATGTTAGATATTGTGTGTTTATGTTAATTAGGGAAACATAGTACCTATATGTTTATTAGGGAAATATAGTCCTTATGCTCATTATATTTTATTTTTACATATTCATTTGTATTTGGGCTTAGCCCACATTCTTATTATTATAAATACATTACCCTATGTGTATGCAAAGACACACAAGGGAGATTGATCCTAAATATAGTTTTTCATCATATTTAACATGGTATCTAGAGCTTAGGTTCGGTTCTACCTGTTCTACAGTCTCCGGTACGCATCACCGCCGCCGTCGCCGCCACCGCCGTCGCCGCCACCGCCATCGCCGCCGCCGCCGTCGCCGGAGTTCCAGAATCGACCGGCGACCACTCCATCGGAAGCGCCTCGGCCGGGCGACCACCGCGGTTCAAAGATCGCGGCGATCGGAGCACCCACGCGCCTCCACGCGCCGCCACAGCAGTTCGCAGATCCGCCGCTTCCCGCCGCGCGTGCCGGCGCGTCGCCGGAGCCCACCGCCGCCGACCAGCATCGCCGTGATCGCCTCCTCGCCCTCTTTCTGGATCTGTGGTCGTTGCGTCAATCGGAGTACGTTGGATTTTTAGGGTTTCTCCCTCTCCATGGCATCTTCCGCGTCTACAAACACCTGTGCTAGTGCCCCATCTTCTTCTGCTGATTCCCCAATCTACACCAATTTTGTGAATGTACACTTGTCCATTGACAAGTTAGATGGCACGAATTATGCAACATGGGCATCTGACATCAAACTTTGGTTGAAGAGTCAGGGGTATGTAGATCACCTTACTAAAGATGTGACTAGTGCTACCACAGATGACACTTCTCGCTGGATGAAAATTGATGCCCAGTTATGCATCGTCATAAAGTCCACCATTCACTCCTCTCTGAAACAAATGTTTCGTTCCTATGAAACATGTTCAGAAGTATGGGCTCAAGCAAGGCTATTATACACAAATGACACCCAGCGTCTTTATGGTGTTTGTCAGAACCTATTTACTGTCATTGGTCCACGCAGTCCTGGTCCCATGGCAGAATATTTGGGTAAAGTTCATGCCCTCCTTCATGATTTTAATGAGCTATTACCTCCTGCTTCCACTCCTGCTGAAGAACTGGAACAACGATCAAAGTTCTTCATGTTGTTGGCCTTATACGGACTCTCTGATGATTCCTCCCATGTTCGTGATCAGATTTTGGGTTCTCCTGTCATACCCAACTTTACTTCTACTTGTTCTGCTCTTTTGCGTATTCCGAGTAAACTAGTCGTTGAGACATCTCCTCATACTGATGATTCCTCAGTTATGGCTGTCCAACGTGATGATCGAAGTCGGTCTCGCAAGCCAGGTAAAGGACGACCTAAATGTGACCATTGTGGCAAGCTAGGCCACAAAATTGATAGGTGTTATTCGCTTCATGGACGTCCTCCTCGATCTGTAGCAATGGCTAATTCTGATCCACCTCCTCAACTACCGTCTGCAGACCATCCTACTTCATCAAATACTGTAGACAACCCTGCAGTCTTCAACGAATTTCTCCGATGGTATGAGGATCGTCAGCACTCTAGTTCCACTACATCTGTATCTGTTGCCCGCACAGGTACACCTTTTGTTGGTCTGACTCACTCCCTCGGATCTTGGGTCCTTGACTCAGGCGCCACCGATCATATAACTGGTAACAAGTCCTTGTTTTCTTCCTTGTCAAGTCCAGATAATTTACCCTCGGTAACAATGGCTGATGGGTCTAGAGTCTCATCTCATGGTATTGGTACTGTTCATATTTTTCCGTCCATATCCATTGATAATGTACTCTATGTCCCTGGGTCTCCTTTCAACTTATTGTCCATAAGTCGTCTAACTCATTCCCTTAATTGTATTATTTCATTTACCAAAGATTCTGTTTGTTTGCAGGACCGGAGTTCGAAACACATGATTGGCACAGGATGTGAGTCTCATGGCCTATATCTTCTCCGCCCTTCTCCACATGCTGGCGTAATCATGGAGTCACCATCCCTTCTTCATGCTCAGTTAGGTCATCCCAGTCTTGCCAAATTGCAGCAACTTGTTCCGAGTTTGTCGAAGTTATCAAGTTTGTCATGTGAGTCTTGTCAGTTAGGAAAGCATACTCGTAGTTCCTTTCCTTGTAGTGTTTCACAAAGAGCGTCATCCCCTTTTTCATTAGTTCATTCTGATATTTGGGGACCTAGTCGTGTTAAGTCCACTTTAGGATTTCAGTATTTTGTTACCTTTATTGATGACTATTCCAGATGTACTTGGTTGTTTTTAATGAAGAATCGTTCTGAGTTGTTTTCTATTTTCCAATCTTTTTTCAATGAAATAAAAACACAGTTTGGGGTTTCTATTCGAATTTTACGCAGTGATAATGGCCGTGAATACCTTTCTCAACAGTTTAAACATTTTATGGCTTCTCATGGCATTCTTCACCAGACCTCATGTGCTTATACTCCTCAACAAAATGGGGTGGCTGAGCGCAAGAATAGACACCTTATTGAAACAACTCGTACTCTTCTTATCCATGGCCAAGTACCCTCGCGTTTTTGGGGTGATGCAGTTCTCACTGCATGTTATCTCATAAACCGCATGCCATCTTCTGTCCTAGATAACAAAATCCCTCATTCTGTCTTATTTCCTCAAGACCCTTTACATCCATTACCTCTTAGAGTTTTTGGGTCTACATGTTTTGTTCATGATTTTAGTCCTGGTCTTGATAAGTTATCTCCTAGATCTCACAAATGTGTCTTCTTAGGATTTCCACGGTCACAAAAGGGCTATAAGTGTTTTTCCCCTTCCCTCAATCGCCATTTTATCTCTGCTGACGTCACTTTTGATGAATCTTCGTTTTATTTTTCACCTCTATCTTCTAGTTCTGTACCTCCACCTATTACTGTTGATATTCCTATTGTCTGTGATCCTTCTCCTCCTTTAGCCTCTCAGGATCGTCCTTCAACTCCACCCCTTCAGGTTTATAGTCGCCGCCCTCGTCTCCCTCATGACTCACCTCCTGTGCCGCCTCCTGTGTCTCCTCCGGCTCCTGCAAATGAGTCTGACTTGCCTATTGCCCTCCGTAAAGGTATACGCTCTACTCGTAACCCTTCCCCCCATTATACTGTTCTTAGTTACCACAGGTTATCTCCATCTTTTTACACATGTCTCTCCTCCATTTCTTCTGTGTCCATTCCCAAGTCTGTGGGTGATGCCTTAACTCATCCTGGTTGGCGTCAAGCCATGCTGGATGAATTAAGTGCTTTACAGAAAAGTGGAACTTGGGAGCTTGTCCAATTACCATCTGGAAAGTCTGTTGTTGGTTGCAGGTGGGTTTATGCTATCAAAGTTGGCCCTGATGGTACAATTGATCGTTTGAAGGCTCGACTGGTTGCCAAAGGATACACACAGATTTTTGGTTTGGATTATGGTGATACTTTTTCTCCAGTGGCGAAAATGACCTCTGTTCGCCTATTCATTGCCATGGCCGCTCTTCGACAATGGCCTCTTTACCAACTTGATGTAAAAAACGCTTTCCTTAATGGTGATTTGCATGAAGAAATTTATATGGAGCAACCGCCCGGCTTTGTTGCTCAGGGGGAGTCATCTGGATTGGTATGTCGTCTTCGCAAATCCTTATATGGCCTAAAACAGTCTCCTCGGGCCTGGTTTGGTAAGTTCAGCTGTGTTGTTCAACAATTTGGTATGTCTCGCAGTGAAGCGGATCATTCAGTGTTCTATCGCCACTCAAGTGCTGGATGTATCTACTTAATAGTGTATGTTGATGACATTGTTCTCACAGGAAGCGACTATCTTGGCATCTCTCAGATGAAACAACACCTTTGTCACCATTTTCAAACCAAAGATCTTGGCAAACTCCGATACTTTTTGGGTATTGAAGTAGCACAATCCAATGATGGTATTGTCATATCTCAGAGGAAGTATGCGTTAGACATCTTGGAGGAAACAGGGTTAATGAACTGTAAGTCTGTTGAGACACCTATGGATCCTAACATCAAGCTTCTACCAAATCAGGGGGAGCCTTTCTCAGATCCTGAACGTTACAGAAGATTAGTTGGTAAATTAAACTATCTTACTGTTACGCGTCCTGACATTTCCTTCGCAGTAAGTGTGGTGAGTCAATTCCTTAACTCCCCATGTGAAGACCATTGGGATGCAGTTGTTCGCATACTGAAGTATATTAAAGGATCACCTGGAAAAGGTTTGCTATATGGTCCTAACAACGATACAAAAATCGTTTGCTATTCAGATGCTGATTGGGCTGGTTCCCCTTCTGATAGGAGGTCTACTTCTGGATATTGTGTCTCTATTGGTGGCAACTTGATATCTTGGAAAAGTAAGAAGCAAAGTGTTGTGGCTAGGTCCAGCGCAGAAGCAGAATATAGAGCTATGGCATCAGCTACTTGTGAGCTTGTGTGGCTTAAACAATTACTTAGTGAACTGAAATTTGGAGATGTCACTCACATGACACTTATATGTGATAATCAAGCTGCTCTTCATATTAGCTCTAACCCTGTCTTCCATGAGAGAACCAAGCACATTGAAGTTGATTGCCATTTTATTAGAGAAAAAATCATATCCGGAGATATCAAGACTGAGTTCGTTAACTCAAGCAACCAGTTAGCAGACATATTCACTAAGTCCTTGCGAGGACCTAGAATTGACTATCTTTGTGACAAGCTTGGAACATATGATTTATACGCTCCAGCTTGAGGGGGAGTGTTAGATATTGTGTGTTTATGTTAATTAGGGAAACATAGTACCTATATGTTTATTAGGGAAATATAGTCCTTATGCTCATTATATTTTATTTTTACATATTCATTTGTATTTGGGCTTAGCCCACATTCTTATTATTATAAATACATTACCCTATGTGTATGCAAAGACACACAAGGGAGATTGATCCTAAATATAGTTTTTCATCATATTTAACAACTAACAATTAGGAGGGATTATTATGACTTTGTCGGTACTATTTTGTGATCTGCCATGAATTTCAAACTGCCCGACATTTTTTCAACCACCACTTTAAGACCATTGATTAGATTTTCCAGCCTCTGAAACCACTCATGTTTATTTTCTGCTTTCTCTTTGTCGAAGAACTTCTTGGAACGTGCTCTCTAATGCGTCTAATCTGGATTACATCCTGGATTGACCATAACCCCCACACAATCACCACAGTACCAAGACCGATGCTCTAGTTGATAGAATTGCATATTAAGAATTGGAAATACTAGACTCTCTGTCTTGTAATTTTTTATTGCTCGACTCCAATTCCGCTCCTACCAATGTAGTACTGGTATAGAATGTTAACAAAGTATTCTCTCACTAAGATTGTTTGAGAGAACCTCACTCTACAATTCTTCTCAATTCTTCCTTCCCAAAATCTGCTGGCACACCACCCTTATTTATTTCGTCTCTTATATACTATACCAAACTTATCAATAAAATCGTCATGTTATTGTGTATCATTGTATACAGTATATCATTCTCTTCCATTGCCGTGTGTTTCTACTAAGATTTCATATATTGCCTTTTAAAAAGTTAACTATTTGTTATGCATGTGATTTCTAATCGGCAATCACTTGACGAAAATTCTCAGCGATAAAGGGAGGAAGTCCATCTAATCTCCTTGGAAGGAACCTGATGCTAGATTCAATGTCTACGAACTTGTTATTCTCATCTTTTTTTCTCCCAACTTCCTATAGTGCGTCCAGTGAACTGAAAAATTGAGAAAAATACATTTCTTTTATTTGATGGGTACTACAGCTCCTGTTATTTGGTGTGCTAGTACTTGCCCTGGGGTTATCAATACCACCTGCACATTACTTATCAAGAATTTTCTTTTTATCATGGGTGAACTTGACAGTATTTTAATGGCCTGTAGACATGTATTTCTGCAAATAAAATGTTCTATTTTTCTTAATTTACTATCATTCTTTGTGCAGGCACTGCATGCAAATGCACTTCCCGTGCTTGATATGTGTAAGCAATGGTTGGCTCAATACATGTAACCTATTGCTGGAAGAATGTGAGTGTCCAAAGCGCATATTTTGGTTTATTTATTCAACATATGTCGAGAAAGCTGGAGTTAGATCATAGCCGTTTATTGGAAGAAGTGGAACCAACCAAAGCAAATGTTTACCCTATTTATTTTAAAAATCAAAATGTCTTATTTTGTTTCATTGGTTTCACAGTTGAAGTTGGTTTATTGATCTTGAGGTATATACAACATCCAAGTTCGTCGAGCATGTGCCTGGGTATTGCCATCGTTGCCAGGTTTGAAAGTTGGTTGGAGATAAATCATCACATGCCCTACGCAGAAATTGATCCAATTTTATCCTTGAATCTCAAACAATCACTGAAGTTGGGACTATCAGAATGTGAGCAACGATACATCAAGTTTTTACACGCTCAATAAATATGACCCTCTTTCAGCCAACAAAAGTTACTCTTTTAATACGACATTAAGAAGTCTACAATTTTTAGTACAATTTGGATCTTTTAGAATATAATATTTGTACATGAATTTTGAGCTTTTCTCATTGTATAAAAGTTAGTTGTAAAGATGTCATTAATTTGATTTTACGACTGTCTGTATTTGCGGTACCATCTCATCCCTAATTTTTAAGCATATATAAACAGCTTTTACATTTTTTTAATCATTATCTATTAGAATAACTGCCACTAATTGGGGTACCGTCTCTTCACTGGTTTTGTTTTTTTTAAAAAAAAAAGAACAATAAAGAGGTCTGCTACGTCCATAACTTTTACGTCCTGAAATGCCCGTTATGTAACCATTTTATCAAAGTATATAATAGTTCATCACGTAATTGTTAAGATAATTTCATTATTAAATCATATGAAATATTTATGAGACGGGGTTTAGATTTATATAGGAAAAAACACCTTTGACATGGTCCGTTTGGATTTATATAGAGAAGCTTTTGATCATATATTACAGTTAAATAGTTTTTTTCCAAGGAAAACCACCTGCACTGAGGAGTTTTGTCTTGTTGTTGACATATCCTTGGATCACCCGTACAGCATCTCTTCGCTCCATATGTCGTTAAGTTGTGCTAAATTATGTCGTTAAGTTGTACTACACATAATTGAGAGTCTGAAGTCTCAACAAGAACCGGCTGTGCTTTTGTTAGAAGAATAAGAAGCCAAGGTCTTGCCTTGTGCATTTCTGTAACAACGTCGATAACAAGAAAAGTTTTGATCTCTCTCTCTCTGTCATACTAACTCAGAAAGCCATTTTGTCAGACGTTGGCTCAAAGAATGTCGATGTCGTTTAAAGAGAGAAGAAGATGCTCAAGCATCGAAATGGCCTCTGTTTCAAGTACCATCTTTCCAGCATTTGGCAACCCCATCTTTGTTGTAGAAGGTTACTCCAACCTAAGAAAACACGTCATTGCTCCCTATGACCGTATATATCAGTACGTGTTTAATTGATTTCCTTCACACAATTAGCTATTCAGTTTATTATATAATATATATGCATTAATTGTGGAATGGAATTGCAATTTACACGTAGATTGTGGCAAACATTCGTAGTGGCTTTGGTAGTGTACTCTGCATGGGCATCTCCATTCGAGCTAGCTTTCAGAGATCTGTTAGTTGGGTCATATTTGATCGTTGTTGATCTCCTTGTTGATGCCTTCTTTGCAATTGATATAATCCTTACTTTCTTTGTGGCTTACTTCGATACATCAACTTATCTCCTCGTCGACGATCATAAGAAGATTGCTCTCAGGTTCGTATATATATACCCATCCATGTGGAGAAGTTTTATCATTTTACAGTATTTCCTGCATGTACCCTATATTTAGTTTAAACGCACATATTTTATGTTCTCTTTACGGAATTTTTTTGCATTTTGATTTCAACAGGTACGTCAAGAAGTTGCACTTCACCATGGATCTAGCCTCCACTCTGCCAATTGAGAAGATATATCAAATTCTGACGGGCAAGCCAACCAGAAGCGAGGTATTTGGTTTCCTAATTATGCTAAGACTCTGGAGATTGAGGCGTGTTAGCGAACTCTTCGCGAGGTACATTCACAATAGAAGTGTAGTTAGAACGAAATAGAAAGCGAGAAACGAAAATAAAAAGATACAAAATCTTGATTTTATCTGTTGAGTTCCCGAGGTACATTCACAAAGCCCAACTATTATAAAAAATTCACTTCACTCTCTATCTAAAACATTAAGATCTCTGTCTACAACATTAAGATTAAAAAGTCTTTCATAATTATATTGGGTTCTACTTTCTTATTTTTATTTAACACTGCAACTCACACTTAAATTTCAAATATTATCTACCCCCATTACATACTTGAATTTTTTTCTATCTTTCTTCTCATCACATCTATAAACTATAAATATATCATCTTTATTCTCTTTCTAAGTATATAGTAAGTGATAAAACAACTTTTTAGTCTCTATAAATAACTTTTCAAATAAAAAACCCACTCATATTTATTCCTCTTCATTTTTTTTGTGGGAAATACGTCTACCTCTTTTTTGTTGAGGGAGTAAATTGCGAAGATATATTTACTTAGTAAATATCAAAACATTATAATTAAATGTCCAAACTTATAAAACTTAAAAACAATTTTTAAAAGGCATACTAAATCTTTTAACGATATGTTTTCTTTTAATTACAGGTCTCCCGGTTAATAAATAAGGTTGACAATTTAGCTTACATTTAAAGTATCCGCTATGCATGATTATTTAAATATATTGTTTATTT
The DNA here is from genome assembly GCA_027742785.1 of Vigna reflexopilosa. Classification (NCBI taxonomy): domain Eukaryota; kingdom Viridiplantae; phylum Streptophyta; class Magnoliopsida; order Fabales; family Fabaceae; genus Vigna; species Vigna reflexopilosa. Next base: position 6,238,119 of record CM050918.1, on the reverse strand, counting down.
TAATTTTGAGGATCTTTTTTTGCCACATAAATATAAAAACTTTAATAAAATTCACTCCAACAAAAGTGACTAAAGTGAGTGCTTAATGCAATTTCGTGAATCCTATAATTGACCTTATAAATTTGATTTTTTAGTTTTGTTCTATTTTCTATTTTGTCCATCTTATATTATATCTGACCTTTTTTGGTCTAAAACCTTTAAGCAAAATTATTTATACAAACAATAGTTTTAACGGTAAATATTTTTAGTCAATAATGCTTAGCATTAATCTACCTTCCTAAGCCCTTCCACAAGAGATGGCTTCAATTATATCATTGTGTGCAAATTATTGTACTCAAATTAATTATTAACATTAACAAATTTAAAAATACGAGAGAAAGTGCAGATAAGATCATATGGTGCTGATAAAAGGTGACAAAAATAAATATAAAGAAGAATAAGGAATGTCAAATAGATGTTTTGTAGATTATACAAGTACTATCAATCGTCCATTAAGCAGAAAAAGGAATGATCAGGATTTCCTATTTGTAACTGAAACTGCAAACTCTTTCCCAGGCTAGAGAAAGACATACGAATCAATTATTCTGCAACAAGATTTTGCAAACTTATATGTGTAAGGAAATTTCTAAATCTTTTGTTTTTGAGCTGATCTTCATTTAGCATTTTTTCTATTAATGTAATAAGTTCGTCCATGCTTCCTATTTCATTTGGTTTATCACAGGTTACACTATTTGTAGCACACTTCGCAGGCTGCATGTTTTTTTGGTTGGCTGTCCAGCACAAGACACCGAAACACACATGGCTCGGGAACAAAACACAGGATTTTCATGAATTGGGAGTCGGGTTGGGTTACACTTATTCTGTGTACTGGTCTGTTGCAACCCTTACCACCGTTGGATATGGAGATTATTATGCAGTAAATTTAACGGAGATGCTTTTCTGCATTTTTTACATGCTCTTTAACATCGGCCTCGGTGCATATATTATTGGAAACATGACAACTCTGTTGGTTCATAGCTCTGTCGGAACCTTTGCCGTGGTAAGTGTTACGACGACTTCCATGATCGTTTAACTCTTAGCTTTACATTTGATAACCCTTAACGCAGTAATCATGCTTCTAATAAAAGGCTTATCTGAATGGCTATACCAAAAGATCATGACAGCTTGACAATTTCCCTCTTTTTATACCATCATCTAACACTTATATATTATTATTATTATTATTATTTTCTTTTAAAATATATATTATTATTACAATTTTCTTTTAAAATTTTATATATATATATATATATTTTAAATCAAAAAGTGGTTGCCAAATATAAAAGTAGGTGTTAAATGATAATTTCCCTGCCAAAAACTAATACATTTTACCTCCAGGCTTCACAGAGGGATGTCTTCAACAAAATATTACAGTATGCAAACAAAAATAGACTCCCGGGACGATTAAAGGAGCAAATATTGGCACACATGCAATTGAAATTTAAGACTGCAGAGTTACAGCAAGAAGTGTTACAAGACCTACCTAAAACTATAAGATCCAGTATTGCTCAGCATCTTTTCAAAAACATTGTTGAAACAGCATATTTATTCAAAGGAGTTTCTGATTATTTTATCACCCAGCTGGTAAACCTTCTTGTTTTAGCTCTCTTCTCTTTTTCTTCTAGGTAGCGATATTCTGAACATCTCAACAGTAACTAAATTTGAAATCTCATGACACTAAACAAACAGGTGTCAGAAACGAAGGCAGAATACTACCCATCTAAGGTTGACATTATCTTGCAAAATGAGATGCCAAAATATTTCTACATCTTGGTATCTGGGTCACTGGTAAACATATATTGCGTATTCAAATCCTACCCTCTTAACAAGGTTTAACTGCTAACTAACTGAACTATTCCGCAGGATGTGTTGATATACAATACTGGGTCTGAACAGGTAAGATGAGATCTCCCAAGCGATTAATTTAAGGGTATAAGTAACATATTCAAAAGAAAGTAAAGAGGTAATAACTCCTAGATACCTAGTGAATGGAAAGAGTAGTGCATAAACCACTACAAAGTATCACGCCGGAGAAAATGTTTCAACTTCAAAGAGGATAAAATATTAGTCTCATTTAGACTAAAAATATAATAATGCAACTGATTTGCATCTGAAATCAGGGAATCCTTGCATTAGATATTAGATATAAGAAGAACTATAGAGAATAAAAGAATTTCATAGACCGCACAACTTCACAACTAATGCTTTAACCTGAGTATAAGTCATTTTGGAAGATCAGGTTTTCTTGACAAAATAAGAAGCTTTTTTCAATATTCTAGTTCTTCCCGATAACCTGTTGAAGCAAGCACGTCAAATTAAGTGTAAACACGCTCTTTGTTCCAAAAAGAACATCTTCATCAAAATCGTAAATCGAACAGTTGAAATAGGAAATAAGACAAGTGTAGGAAGTCCCACACGTATATAACTTTATAAGCGGGGTTGAATTAGGCTGTAATTTTAATAAGTGTACGAGAAAAAAAAAATCATTGCACTAACCAAGAATAAAAAAGTAATGAAAAGTTATACTTTAACACTTTTTTTTATATTCATTTCACATTATTCTTTTATTTTTTATTTTTTATTCTTTCTTGAGAACTTTTTTGAAAAAATATAAAAATTTATTTTATTTTATTTTTATACTGTTAAATGAAAGTAAAAATGTGTCGCCTTGTCATTTCTTAAAAGTAATTATTTAAAAGAAGTATCTATCTTTCTGCACATATAACAATTCTCGCATTGCTTGACAGAGCTCATGAAAGTTTTTCAGTTTTTATTCGAACTTAAATCTGGAGACATGGCAGGAGAAATAGGCGTGATGTTTAATATTCCACAACCTTTTACAGTAAGAAGTAGAGGACTCTCCCAGGTCATACGAATCAATCATCATCACTTCAAGCAGATGGTGCAACCATTTAGTGACGATGGGAAGGCAATCATGTACAACTTTATTCAGGTTTGAAATTCACCATCAACCGATTATTAATTTGCACACTTCAACACTAACCAAATATTATTGTCAATTCATTATATCCAAATTTTGTATCGGAATCTCAATTCACACGTCAACATGCACATACATTCCCAGCTGATGTTGGTTCTTCTATTCTCAGCATTTGAAGGGCCTCAAAAGCAAGGTGCTAGAAGAAATATCGTATGTAACAGAATTGCTGGGTTACCTTGAGGTATTTCTTTAATTTTGAAGCGTAAACATTTAATTAATGCGCAAATATAGAATATAAGAAAAGGATGCACAAAATTCCTTGGATGGTAAACGTTGCATTGGCAGAGATAAAACCTTAGGCAAACTTATATGCAATGAGCAGACGACAGAGCAATGACTGCCACAAGTACAGAATTCTGCGAGGAAGTCCCAAAGCTCTTCAATATCCTTCTTTAAACCATGTTGCATATTGGATAAAAAGTAATGGTACTGTATATTTTTACATTCATCATAAAAATGTAAATTTTTATATTTTTTTAAGAAAAAATAAGAAAGAATAATATCAAATCAACGTAAAAAATTTAAGTGTGTCAAAAAATATTTTTTTTGGGATAAATTAAGAAAAGAAGGAAAGGCCCTAAAATTAGAAAACTTCCCTTCGAATACCCTCCCTTAGTCGTTTTTCCCTAAAGGGACCTTAAAGTTATCTGATGATGCGTGGATAATCGCTTTCTTTGAATTGAACGTATGTACCGTTGAGATACATGTTAACATCTCAAAGAAGATTTGATATTATCATGTGTGATGAACTAACTCAACAGCTCCCCGAAAGCTTAAGGTGAAAGCACGATAATAGTTTTATATTACATCTCAAGCATTTGATATCATAGATCGGCAAATGAATAAAGAATTCCTAAATATATAGTTTACACTCCATCAAGTAGAATTTATGGCACAGACAAATAAATCTATGATAATTTTGACCACATATTTATGCATAAGAAATGCCAACAGTATACTCTCTAATTGCCTTTCCAAACACATTGTTTTTAAGTGAACAATGGTTTTTAGACTATATGTGCTACTACTAATCCAAATATGTGAATGGCTTCATATATGATAGCACTGGTTTTTGCAGCATCTCAGACAAAATGAGGGTACACTTCATGAAGTTTCAAGATATCAAGATCCATATAAAGAAGGTAGCCTTGATCCAGTATCTAGTTACAGAAATACGAAATTTTAATACTCTAATCTGTAGTGGTTAGACACGGTAGAGGAATTAAGAAAAAGAATCATCAGACACTAGGGGGTTCTGTGAATGACAACCCAAGAAACTTCATATTCATTTCTCTGTGGATATGGGTGCTGATTTGTTGACATCCCAAACAGTGTAATATTCTCTTTACATTCCTTATTTCTCTTCATCTTTTTCTTTTCTGGGTATAAAGCAACGCACACACTGCACAAGGTTGCCCCTCGGTAACCAAACTTCGGTCATGCATGAAAACAAAATTCCTCCTTATAGCAAACATATATATCTCCATTACCAATAAACCAACAAAATTCCTCCTTATAGCAAACATTATTTCAGTTTGAGAAACAACTTGAACTCCACAATACAGGAAGGAACCTTTCGAAAAGTAGCCTAGGTTGCTTTATTTGTTTTCATTGCTTGATCAGTGTCCAAAAAATGAACATGCTATGGAATTCATCAATTTACCTGCTTAACTAAAGTACCGTCATAGACTCATGCTAATTACTATTTGCAGGAAAAACAGGAAATTCCAAACCACTGAGAAGCCCAGTCCCCGTTAGAGTTACAATCCACGGACACCATCCCAATGAAAACAAAATGGGAAATGGATCAACGCCAAAGCTCATACTTCTCCCAAATTCGATAGAAGATATTTTCAGAGTTGCAGGTATGATTACATTCAACATGCATGCATGCCTCCAAAGGATTCTCGGTGTTTCATGATTAAATGACATCAATTACAGAAAATAACCTAATCACAAAATAATCTGAAATCCCTTCTTTGCCCACATTCCACACAGACAGGGCTCGTTATTTAAAGCCTTTACGTTCAGCAACAGAAATATATTGGACAAAAAAATTATTATGCTTTCGCACCTGTGCTCATAGAACTGAACATACTGAGGTAACAACAAATTCAATAGGATAAATAAGTTGACTGGAGCCTTGTGTACGCAGAGAGAAAATTCGGAAAAAGAGGAAGCAAAATTCTCATGGCTGACGGCACAGAAGTAGAACAATTAAACGCGATAAGGGAGAATGATGAGTTGTATATCCTCTAATGATCAAACTAAACAGAGATTAACAATGTGCTCTGCTCATTTCGGTACGTATCCGTTTCAGGTGGCAATCTACTTAATCAAACAAGATATATGGGAATACAATGTATAAAAATGAAAAATGTAGAACGATACCTAGAGCGCTTTACTCTCTGTTGAGCATGTCAAGAACAGCATAGGCAGCTTTTTGAAAGTTATCTCTATCTTCGTTTAAGGCTCTTTTCCTCTCAAGAGCAGAACCTTTGCATTTCTCTATCTCCTCCTCTATAACTGCAGAATTATGATTGATTTCACTGTACAGAATAAACAAATCGCCGATCAAATTAAAGAGCATAAAATAATCACAAGTAGGTAGACGATTAGGTAACTGACGTGATCGTCTTAAGCATGTTCTCCATGATCTCTTGGACTTCATTTGATATCTCTGCACGGTTTAGCAGAACAAACAGAAAACGAAGTAAACACAAGGAAATTCGTTAATCAATCGAACCATGCAGTGCTCAGAATTGGATTACATTAAACACACGAAATCATTATAGTTCATTACAAGTGAAAGATCTCATTGCGTCACGCGTGGTTTGAGTTAACAATTAGGTTTAATATTTGCATTCGCAGAGATTGTTAAACCTCAAGTTTCATGAATGCGGATGAATTATTACAACGGAAGCTGGAAGGAGCGGTTAAGACTCACCGTAGATGAGAGAAGAAAGGTGATTTTCGGATTCTACTTCTGTAGTTATTAGCTCTGAGGACGCCATCGATGTGAACCTTGCTTCGAGCGAAATAGCAAACTACACGCGCGCTTTGAATTGATTTTCAAATTATGACATGTATATATATATATATATATATATATATTTATATATATACACACACGGGTTAAAAAAGGAAACTAATTTATTTAACATGAGCCTTTTTACCCATGGCGGGCTTCATTTTCGTCAGGCCCAGCTTATTTAGCAAGTTGTTTTCACAATGCGCTATCGGCCCGTCACAAAATTTAGTTTTTCTCATTGCAAGATAAATATTTAGTTAAATCCTTGATTTTTAATGTGTTTTGTTATTTTATTTTAATTGAATTTAATTATACACATAATCATGACCATCATATCATTTAATGAATCATAAAAATTATTTTATTAATTAAATTATAAAATTAGACCAAAATTACATTCTTTAGAATAAAAAAAAAACAGATCAACTAGCTTTTAAAGGTGATAGAAATTTAAAAGATTTTTTTTCCTCCTTTTGCTTAAGAAATAAGGTATTTGAAGCTTCCCACCTTTAAGACTTTTTGTCCTTAACCGAAGACGGAAATAAAATAGTCTACTTTCCGTCAAATAGTTTAATTCGAGACTTTACCAAAAATAAGATTATATCACTGGATAATGATACTTAAACAATATTTGTTTGACAACATTTAAACATCATTTACATGTCATTTTGTGATTGGATCATGGTAGTGTTTATAATTATTATTATTAATTGTGAAGTAATTTTGAACCAATCACATAAATGATATTTAAATGTTGTGAAAAAAATGTTTTCTTAGATTATCCTATATCTCTGGCAGACAAATCTGTGGTATCTGGAACAAATCTAATAAATTAGTATTAAGCAGAAAGATTACTTGATTGGTACCCTTCCATCTTCACGTGTATTCCTAACCTAACCAAATGCAGTGCCCACAAAACAATACAAATTGCCTTAGAATAGTACTCCATAATTCCCCGCAAGAATTTTTGGGTACTTGGGAACATAGGAAGCCTCACTAGACGTTACAAAAAATGGTGGTGCCAAATAATTAACTAACTATAACCTCATACTGTACATGATCATGACGGCAAAAAATAGTTTTTTTTTTTAAATTTTATGAAATGGTGGCTAATAGATTAGTGTTTATTTATCGAATCTGTCGGATAAAGCTCCAACATGTTTATGTTTGTTTAGTAAGGAAATAATGAAGGTGTCCTTTATCCCGCTTTTGTTCATTGTTATCTTAAGAAATTGATAGCTTTTGTTTTAAAATATAAAGTAATTTTATTAAATAGACATGATTAATTGAGATATATTTATCACATTGGACTCGTAAAATTCATTCAATACTTAATTGTCTCACGAATTGTAAGAATATGATAAAGAACTTTTTTAAGACGATTGGCCTTTTAAATTAGTTTTTTTAGACAGAAGTTGGCCTTTCTATAAGCCCATGGCAGTGGTGCCTAACAAATATTTGTTGAAAACGTAAGTCTGCTTTAAATTTTCAGTCAATCTTTGAGATGATAAGTGACTCTTTTTTTTACTTTTTTATCTTTTACACATTGTCTTAATTGTAAATTTTTTAGATTATTGAAGAATAAAAGAAAGAAAACATAGTAGAAATCCTGTTTTCGAAAGCATACTTCATATTTTTTTTTCTTAAACAATTAATTAATAGTGTCATTTGCAACTTGAAAAAAGGTTGTATAAGCGAGGTTATCACACCAAACAATTATGTCATGTTTATACTCACCAAAAGAATATACACATAATATATAATATAGTATCATTAAAAATAACTTTTGGTATTGTTCTTCAGCATATTTATTTTGAAAACTTCCATTAAATCTCTAAAAATTATTTCCAAATTAAAAGTAATTAAATAATTCACCAACATATTTATTTTCATTTTAACATAATTTATTTTGAAATTTCTTAACATACATATACTATAAAATCAATAAAAAATATTTTAAAAATCATGTCAAACATACAATAAAAATGATTAAATATTGTAATATTAAAATTATTGGATATAAATATTAAAAATATGTTGAATGTTCATTGACACACATCACTATTCTGAAGATTGCATGTGTTACATTTTGTTTAAGAATAAACTTATCAAAAACATGTATATGCAAGCCTTTTGCATCCGATCATGGTTAAACCCAAACAATTGCATGTCGTAAAAGCAATTGTATAAATTACTAAAAATATATAAATATAAATATAATATAATATTACATATTATTCGTCCTTACATTTTCTACAGACAATGCCTTAACTATTGTGTACATGCCTCTTTTTTCTATAATACCAGCTTAATTATATTAAAGTGATAAATAATGTGAAAAAGAAAACGCTAATGAAATTAATATTTCTAACAATGGGGGAATATTAATTGACTTTACTTTTAAAATGTCAAGATGATTTAGCAGAATTTTCTCATACCTGTAGTTTTATTCAAAATAACTTAAAAAATAACAAAATTATCATCCAAATGTTTAATACAAATACACTAGAGCTGTTGCTTGTAGAAACTTTTGAAATATTCGTTGAAAAAAAAACATTAAAAATAGTTAATATTTGTGCGTGCAATTGTCCTTGAGTAAATATGTTATAAGAAAAAAAAATGAAAAATATGTATCTTATTTAATTATAAGTACGATTGATATATATATATATATAGTTCTTTAAAAAGATATAAAAATGAAATATAAATATAAAAGTAGAATATAAATATATGAACATAAATGCATATATGTGAACGGAAAATAAATTAAATCAAATATCTCCCTCAAACTGCAGCATATATATTTGGACAAAAAATATTGAAATTGTGCGGGATGCAAAGTTTTAGTTTGAATGTCTGTAAGTTGAGCTGAAGTAAAAATGGACAGGAGCTTAATTACGTCAGTTTGAACTTTATCCCTTATGAGACGACAATCAATTTCAATATGCTTTGTCCTCTCATGCATGGCTGGATTCTGTGCAATTTATATAGCAGATTGATTGTCACAAAACAGAGAAACTGGTTGTGGTAGAAGTTGTTTCAAATCATGGAGCAAATACAAAAGCCATTGAATTTCACATGTTGTGGAAGCTAAGGCTCTATATTATGCTTCGGTTGATGATTTAGATATAGTACCTTGCTTCTTGGATTTCCAGCTGATTAATGATGCACCATAGAACACATTAAAACTAGTTATAAACCTTCTAGTATTAGGGTAAGCAGCCCAATCAGAATCATTAAAAGCCTTGAGAGTATGTTCTGTGTTGGAGGAAAAGAATAATCCTTGTCTTGGATTGTTCTTGATATATCTCAAGATCCTTATTGTTGTTGCATAGTGATCTTCCAAAGGATTGGAAAGAAATTTACTAAGAGTATTAACCGTAAAACATAAATCTGGTCTTGTGTTGGTTAGATATAAAAACCTGACAAGAAGTCTTCTATAGGCTTGTACATCTGAATAGGGTTTCCCTTCTGTCTTGGAGAATTTTGTGTCTGGCTGTATGGAAGTAGAAACAGATTGACATCCCAACAATCCTGCATCTTCTAGTAACTCTAGAGCATACTTCCTTTGTGACAAACTGATGCCCTATTGAGATCTTGCAATTTCTAAGCCCAGAAAATACTTGAGTTGGCCTAGGTCTTTAATTTTGAACTTTGCATTCAATAGAGCCCTCATAGTTTGGATTTCCTGGATGTCATCACCTGCCAAAACTATATAATCTACATAAACAAGTAAGATGGTGATATGAGCAAAAAGTGGTGTCAGAAGAAAATTCTTGGTCACGTTCTTCCGCAACCAATTATGTTACTGCCAAGATCTTCATCTTCTACCTCTCGTTCTTGGCTTTCCTACAATTTCTTCTCCTTTTATGGTTACTCCCTCTATTACTCTCACATCGTTATGTTTTATGTTTTGACTTTTTTTTCTAGGGTTTTCAATGAGAAACAATAGGGTGCTTTAATGACTCGTAGCCTTGGATTGATTTTTGAGGAATCTGGAGGAGTTTTCGGAGATCGGGTTGTGAAATTTTTGTTCAATTTGAGGTTGTGAAATTCAATGGCTTCTGCAGTTATTTCTTCTTCTAATAATTCTCAGGCGCAATCACATTCCTCAACTATGGGACTTTCTCAAGAGCAAATTCATGGTCTATTGACACTTCTTCCTCAATCTAATCCCACAGTCACACATTCTACTAGTCTAGTGAGTTCTCATAATGTTTCCACTTATAGACACAGGTGCTACTGATCATATATCCAGTTCTTTGTCTCATTTTATTTCTTATCATAGAATCTCACCAATTACAATTTCTCTACCCAACAAGAACTATTCATTTACCCATTTTTCTGGCACAGTTTCTATTGGTTCACACCTTACTTTACATAATGTCTTATTTGTTCCTAACTTTTCAGTGAATCTTATTTCGGTCACAAAGTTAACTAAATCTCTATCTTGTAAAATTACCATTTCTGAATTTTCATGTGAAATACAGGACAAGGCAACCTTGTAGATGATTGGGAAAGTTGAAGAAAGAGATGGCTTGTATGTCATGATAGTTCATGCATCCACATCCCTTGGTTCATCAACTGCTATTACTCTTGAGAATTCTATTTCTTGTTCTACAATAAGACCTAACTCTATAGCTATTTGGCACTCTAGACTAGTGCATCCTTCTTGTTCTTATTATACCAAATTACGCACACTGTATGCCACTTTACCTAATACAAAATACACTCATTGTGATACTTGTCACTATTCTAAGCAAAGAAAATTGTCTTTTTCAATTAAGTACTACTGTTTCAAAAGCTCCTTTTTATTTAATTCATGTTGATATTTGGGGGCCTTATTGTACTTCTTCTGTTGATGGTTTCAAATATTTCTTAACTATAGTGGATTATATGTCTAGATTCACATGGATTAAATTGATGGCAAGTAAGTCTGATACAAGATCGCAACTTATTGGCTTTGTTTCTTATATCAAAACTCAGTTTGGCATTGATGTAAAAGTTATTAGGTCAGATAATGGTAATGAGTATGCAATGACGGAATTTTATAGACAAAAAGGGGTACAACATCAATTATCTTGTATTGAAACACCTCAACAAAATGGAGTTGTTGAAATAAAACATCAACACATTCTCAATGTTGTTAGATCTTTAATGTTTCAATCCCATTTGCCCATAATTTTCTGGTCTTTTGTTGTTCGTTATGTTGTGCAACTCATTAATATTTTACCTTCCAAAGTTTTGGCATATTTTTCTCCATCTCAACTGTTACACAATGTTAAACCTAACATTACTTACTTACGAGCTTCTGCAAGAAAATGTGTTTTACTTGGTTTTAAAAAAGAGTGAAAGGCTACCTTTTGTTAGATTTCAACTTAAGGGATCTCAACCTGTTTTGTTGAACCTGTCACTGCCACTCCACAAAGGAAATCAAGCAGGCTTTGATATCATATTAGAAAAGTGGGTTTTTAAGCCTAACTCAACCCCACAAAATCGGCTTGTAAGATAAGGTTTGCACCTCACTTATATATTATAATTTGGTCTTATCTCTAGTCGATGTGGGACTTCCAATACACCCCCTTCACGTCGAGGTATAGACATCTTGTGCGTGATAATAAAAATTGGATGATCCAATAGCGACCCGGCAACAGATGGAATAGAAATGTTCAAGAAACAAGAAATATCGCTGGGCTTTAGTCATGACTTTGATACCATGTTATAAGAAAAGAAAAGATAAAAAATGTGTATCTTATTCAATCATAAGAAAATAGTACAATTGATATATATAGCAATATAAAAAGAAAATATAAATATATAAAAAGAAAATATTAATAAGAAAATAAATTAAATCCAATAAAATAAGTTAATTTTTTTTAATCATAAATCAAATTATGTATTCTTGTATTTTTAATTATCAAATACTCCTGTTGCATTGTATGTGTTGTATTTACTACCAGAGCAGCATGAGCAATGGATATATGTTATATAATTTTGCAAATATATATTTTCCAGAGAAAGTTTAACAATAATATTAGAAAATTCAGAAATCTAAACCAAACCCTAATTAAATCTATGCATGTCTATGTACAATGAAATTTATTACAATTTTTTTTTTTCAAAAGCTCGTGTATAAATAATAAAGTTTAAGAAACTGGCAAACAAGGATCTTGAATGAGAAAAACTCGAATAACTTACAGAATAAGATATACACAGGCTTGAAAGAGTCTGTGAATGCTATGCTACTATAATATTATAGTATTTTGACAGATAAAATGTTATATTTAATATACTTAATGTTATGTATGAATAAAGGCACGTGTGTTAATAATAATTAGAATGAAATCTTTAGAATAATTTAGTCAAATTATATATTTTAAAATGTAAATATAGGAATAAATAATATGTGAAGGAAATTAATATAATAAATTGATGGGTTGTAAAGGGTGTCAGCTGAAGCTATAGACCTATAATTGAACCTTGGAAGATGACTTGTTTTTCACCCATTCAGAAATAGGCCGGCGGAAATAGGGTAAGTGAGGTTTCAATTGATACCCTCTATCTTCAAAAATTGAGAGAAAATATTGTGTGTCAGACTCTTAATTTAAAACGATCCCTTCGAATTAAATGTTGAACATTATGAGTTGATCCATCAAATAAATGCAATTTAATTTATGATTATTTGCTTCACGATAACTCATTACTGATTTGAGACTTAACACAATAGGTAAGTCATCTATAATATTGTTAACTCTGGTAGACTTCTGTGTAAGTATAGAACTAATATAGCACTAATCATTTATATTTGAATTTGGGTCAAAGGTATATCTATAGAATAGAATGTTTTAGAGATGCATTCATCAGAGGGCAAATAAACAGTGATGTGAAAAAAAATTATAAAACAAAGAAATAAGAAATGGGTATTATTTCCCTATCTTACATTTCATTATAGTGTTTTTGTTTTTTTAACAAATTTATTTTACTGTTAAAAGTAAAGGGTAATTATATAGTTTGATTAAGCAAATTTGCAAGAAAATGACAATGTAGATTTGAAGGAGTTGATTTTGTATTTTCACTAAAACGAAGGCTTGCTAAGGATGGAGAGTTTAATTACTGAATCATATATCTGTTTTTCAATTTTTATTTTTTTGCATGGGGGAGAGGATTTGAGAGATGAAGAGAGAATTGTGGTGTTTTTAAAGTAAAATATAATTAATAACAAATGTTGTAATTAGATCATTATTATTTTCAAAATTTATAAATATAAATTTAATGTATAAATATAAGTTTAAAGTAAAAAGAGAATGATTACATATCTAAATTCTTAAATGTTAAATTAATTTTAATATTAGAGTATTTTTCACAAATACTTCTAAACGATTTTAGATAAATTATTACAAGAAGACTTAGAACAGAAGACGACTTTAAACTTTTAAGAAATTTTCTAAACGTTGATGATAATTGATCTTGATCTTACCCTTCCCAAAAACAACCCTTACATTCCAAAACAGCGGTAATTAGCCTTCAAAATTTTTATTTCATTGTTTACTGCTTATTTTGTGCTTATGTATATCTTCATTTTTTAACTCTATGCTATATTTTATGATTTTCTTTTAGGTGAAATTGGTTGCAAAACATTAAACAAAGACACCCTGATATGAAAAAAGTAAACAGAAAAATACAACAATATAACAAGCGTAGAAAAGGAAGTTGATAAACCAAAAATAGACACGTGCATGATGTTTATTTTTGTCTTCTTATAATAATATAGAAAAATGCTATTTTGAAATATGTATAAGTTAGAACAGATTATATATGTGATTAAATACGAGAGAGACTTAAATACAAAACAATAACACAGTTATATAAATTATGTATAAGTAGAGCTGTCAAAACGGGTAACCCGGCTCGACCCGGCCCGGCCTGGCCTACCACGGGTTGGTGTGAGTCAACCCAACCCGGCTCATTTGTTAGGGAACCAGAAAAATCTGAACCCGGCTCGACCCATCATGGGTTGGTGGATAAACGGGTTGGCTTATTAGTCCATTTAATTAGAGTTTATCTTTTAAATAAAAAAATTACAAACTTTCTATATTCAAATTTAAATAAATTCCACTCCCAAAAAATGATGTTAAACTGGAGACAATTCAAAATAATAATAAAAAGTACAATATAATCAAAATGTCATCAAAAAACAAACACAAAAAAACATACAAAAAACCTGCTCCTTGAAGAATTTCAGTAAAAAAGTGAGAGCAAGTTCCGTGATAATGATTTGTGAGAGCAAAGGTTACTTTTTTGGTATACACAATGAGTGAAGAGAATATTTTATTTTTTAGGGTTTCATAAATAAAATAATAAATTAAAAAAATAAAATTAGGTAGATGACTTGGCGTGCCAACCCGGTCCACCACGAGTTCAACCGGCATGAGCCGGGTTTAAATGAGCCGGATTGAAATCTGATCCGCATAAAAAAATTCAATTTTTTCAAACCCAACCCGGCCCGAACCCGTGGTGAGCCAGGTTGGCTCGCGGGTTGTGACCCATTTTAACGGCTCTATGTATAAGAGTTCAGTTAACCTATTTATCCTATTTAATATATTTTGTTTTGTTGTTAAAAAATCAATAAAACATAAATAAAACTTATATAAAAACGTACATATATTAGTATTTATTATCTAACTTTTTGTTTGAGGTTGATCAAAAATATGTAAATTAATTGGACATATATATAATGTGATAAATATGAAATTGTACATATTATCTTATAAGTCTCGTATCAACTAGAGATAAGATTAATTCATAATGTATAAGTGGGTGTAAACCTTATCTTACAAGTTAGTTTGATGAGATTGAATTAGACTTAAAATTCACTTCTAATATGATGTTAGAATTATTGTTAAAAGTTTATCTTAACAATATTTATTGTTTATTGGACATTGTATTATCCGTTAAAATTGTATTAGTTTATATAATATTATGTTTTAAATTTGTGTCACGTTCTCCTACAAAATATAAGTGAGGGTGCGTTGCACATGTATATTTGGAACACTTATGTAGAAACAAAACTAGGTTAGGTTAGTGAGGAAAGTCCAGCAAGAAAGGTGTGTGTGGTGGAGTCATGGTCAATGGTTGTATTGTATTGTAGCTTGTGGAGAGAAGAAGTACGTAACTGTAGTTGAAGACAAAATATACGGAATGCGTCATAAAATATTCATTAACCTTGAAATATTACAGTACAGAGTACATCTTTTTCTGAATTAGCTTCAGAGACGTAAGATAGGGCCCTTTTTCACTATAATTAGTAGCAATGCCATGGCTAGGCTTATATAGCTACTTCTTTCGCAACTTTCATTCGTCAATCGATTGACCGCATGCGTGCATGCTCATGTGTAATGCATCATCATCCATGCATTCTTTGCATCTTCTTGGATCAAGTTCCCCACACCTTACACATTAAATGCTGCTGTCATCATAAATACACCTATTTAATAATATATATATATATATATATATATATAATCATATACTGTTCAAAAAAATTACGGAAGGAACAAAATTGACAGATATTAAAACATCATGGAATAAATGAAAATGAGATATTTACCTTTTATTTATATTGATCAAAAAATACATTTCTACTTCATTTCTCTTTTACTTTGTTTGTTCTTTTACTTTTTCTTTTTTATTTTATTTCGCTTTTAAACTAACTAAACAACGTATATAACTAGAGAAAGAAAAAAATATGTATTTTGTTATTTAGTTTTAGTAAAAAGAAAGTAAATGATTTAAAAAAAAATTGAATAAGGTCTTTCTTTTCTCAAAGTGAGTTTTGTTTTTCTCTTGTTCTAAAGCGTGACAAAGCAATATGTAATGATTTGATAATGTTTGTATTTTTATTTTTACTTTTTTGCTGTTGATTTCTTTCGTATTGTTTTTGTTTGATTAAAATGTAAATCATAAATTAATCTTGAAGTATTTTTTGTTAAATTTGATTTCCACATATTTTGGAAATAATTAATTTTGTAAAAAAAATTAACATTTTAAAAACAATTGATTAAAACTATTTGGAAGTACTTTTTTAATTAATGAACGAACACATTGATCAATTATTTTTAATAGCAATGATTATTTTATCAAGTTAACTCAAAAAATATTTAAAAGAAAAGTTTTTTCACGTTTATAAATATAATTTCATATTTTTCAAATCAAGAGAATTCTGTGTACTTTATAAATCTTTTTAAATAGTACTTTTGCACATTTAATTTGTTTTGAAAAGAAGTTTTCAATGTTTAATAATAAAAGTTTAATCACGTTATAAGACAATTCTTTGTAAAATAAATCACACACAAGGTTTTTATTTTTTATTTTTTTTTCTTACAATTGGATTTGATACATTTGCACCAAGTGTTTGGTGTACTATGAAAGTAATTTAGTTTTATATTACATTTGTAAATATTTTTGAAGGTGTTTCAAGAAGTAGTTTGCGCATCTTATTCTAATTATATAGATTTTTTTTATATATATTTGAATATTTCAACATTGTGAAAAATCCATCAAATAAAAGTTTTTGGATTAACTGAATGTAGTTTTAAGAAGAGTCAAGTTAGTATGAAAAATTTCACACGTGTTTATGAATTTTATTTTTGTTTATTATCATAAGTTTATACTATTCTTAGCTCTATTAACCATTATACCAAAATTCTCTCGTTGTTATCAATTTTAAACAAAATTTTATATGAATATTTTAAAGAACACTCTTCAAATCATCCACTTCTTCTTAATTGTGTTTATAGCTATCCTTTATTTTACATCCTACTTAAATGAGTAGTAGAAAAATAATAATATAGAGTCTAAACGGGAAAATAAAAAGAAAATACTAAAAGTTTATTTGGATAAAATGGAGTTCAGATAAATAAAAGAAAATGTATACGAAGAAAATTTTGAAAAGAAGAGAACAAAGAAAGTGAGAAAGGCTTATCGTTTTCACTATTCATTTTATAGTGAAAATAAATTACACGAAAAACATTTTCATACTCAACAAAAAAATATTTTTGACATCATCCATTTTAAAATAAGAAAATATTTAGTTTCTAAAAAATTAAAAAATTTAATAAAAGAAACTATTTCTTCTCTATTTAATGCTAATTTGGGATAGCGAAAATCTAAAGTAAGTTATGTGAAGACATCTTTCTCAGTCCTTTGTTTCTTATAAAATCTTTGGAACGTTATTTTGTGTTTATAGATTTGAAAAAAATAAAATGAATGGATTTCAGTAAATTTAAATATATAATTTATATTGTTTTTTTAAAGATAATTGGCTATAAAAAAAGTGAATTTAAGAATAGAATTTATAAAATATTTGATTAATATAATAAATAAAAACAGTTTAATAAATTAAAATGTATAAGATTACCTCTATAGTTAAAATTAATATATTATTATTATTAATAATATTTATTATCATTATTTATTATTATATATATAATGCATCAACCAATACACACATGCAGCACACAGGAAAACTTTAAAAGATTTATATGGACCAAGAAACCGATCCCCATATCAACTAAACTCGAGAATCGATTCCCTAAGGTTGTAAATTATTTTTAGAACTGATTCTTCTCACAATAAAATCATTGCAATTCGATACAATCATCGCCAAATTCTGTGTGAAAACTTCTCTTTTAAATATATTTTATTGTATATTTAAAATAAAATATGTGTTATTTAGTAGGGAATGATAAAGGTAAAAAGAGAAGTTATTGAAAATGGAAAAAGAGATAAAGAAAAAGAAAAGTCTTAAGGAAGAGGCGAGTAATATTAGAACACGTGCGCAGAGGGTGGGTCCGGTTTGTTGCAGAAGAAAGCAGCAGAATGAAAGATAAAAATAAATGATTGCGGAAGAATCTTACAATGAGGACGGTTGGATTATATGGAGATAAGCGAAGAAGCACACGTGCCTGGTTACTGTTGAACCTCTTTCTTAGGCACAGTGAGTACTAAATCATGAAAAGTAGAGTGAGGGAAAACGACAAAGAAGGACTTAGCATCATAAAGTTAGAAAGTCCATAAAAAAATATTACACATTTAATTTTTTTTTATATTCATTTAATATTATTTTTTTCTTTTTCTTTTTTAAATACAAAAAATTATTTTTTTACATTATTTTATTTTTATATTCTGTATCAAATAAAAACATGTGATAATACATTATGGTATTCCTCACTTCATGCCACTTTAATTCTTCACTGACCTCACTTCTCTCTCACCCATTTATCACCACACCCATTTATCATCACACCGTATAGCCTGAATTCAATAATTATCCTCTCTCTGTTCCCACACCAATTACCCAATCCTCTCTCCAATTTTTTTACCTTCCCATTATTACTAACATCTTACCCCTAAAACCTCTGTTATATTTAAAAAAAATTAAATAATACATAATAAAAAAATTCTTAAATTTATATTTTTAAGATTTTGAATTATTAGTGAAATCTTAATCTTTTATATTTCTTTGCCGCGAATTTTCAATTAACAATAAAGTATATTGAAATATATCACCAAAAGAACATGTTAATTTATACTTCAGCCTATATTAATTAATAATTACAAGTGTTAATTAAATTTATTCGTGTGAAATTTAATGGTAAAAAAAAACTGTTCTTTTTCTTTACCCAGTTAAATTTTGAAGATAAAAACACGTGTGTAGAAAGTAGAAACTAAAATATAATATGAAAATGTCACCGATAACATAATAAATCGTCATCAAAAACAATTATACGTCTCTCGCCAATATAAATGTTAACATGATAATTTAAGTTTTTATCATCATAATAAATCGTTATAGAAAACAATTATTCGTCTCGCAAATATAAATGTTAACATGATAATTTAAATTTTTAGCATAGTGCGTGGAATAAAAAAAAAAGAAAAACTCCTAAAGAACCTCGTTTTGTTCTGAAAAAGAGCGCAGTCTGTGAGCATGTGCAGTATCTGATATGTTGGTTAACCAATTTATTAACTTCCATCAATTTTTCTGCTACTCCATACAAATTTACGTGCATTTCCGTTTCTAATTATTTAACTATAAGTTAAAAGGTGATTATTATATAACTATACATTTATAATATTGTGATTATGCAATTTATAATTTACAACTAAAACAACTAAACAAGAGAGTAATTATTCCAACTAAAGAACTAAAACAAACAGAGCCAAAGTGAAATGTGGTAACTCCCTGGTTTCAGTCCACCTGTTGCATTTACGGACTATAAATCCTAAATTATAAATTGCATAATCACAATACAAATTTATCAATCTAGTCGTGAACATCACAATATGTATGAATCCTAATTTTGCGAAAATATCATATAATAAATTTTTTAAAATTCACTCTAATCTCAAATTCTATCAATCTTAAATTTCTTGGATTTCAAAATTTGAACACGAACACTCTCATTTTTAATTTGATTTTCATCAACTCTAATTGTGTGATGTTCAGATCTCATAAACCTTTTTTTTAATCTTTTAATTAAACATTTCTTACCTAAGAGGTTATGTCGCGTTACTAAGTTACGTTAGAGTTAATTCTTTTAACTAATCTAGCAGTAGAAAATCAATTATTTTAATTTTTCATTTTCAGAGACAATAAAAAGGAATTATGAGAATGATTAAGCCTTCTTTTTATAAGTAAATTTTAAAATATTTAATTTTAAGTAATTAAATTAATCTTATAAAATTTTAATCAATATACTTTTATAATAGAATATTTAAATTTTATGAAAAATATTTTTTTTTCAAACTAACTATAAAAAAGTGTATCTTATGACTTAGTGTACGAAAGAAATATCTTAAAACAATACAAAAGTAAAAAATATTATATCTTTTTCAAAAACTATTTAAGTTAATGCATTGTTGAGAAGATGTGGACTTATGGAATAAAACGTTATTTTTCATACATATGCGTATGTTTCCACTTGTATATATTTAAAATACCAGATAATATAATGTTTAAGTAAATTTAAGTATATATTTTTATTAATTAAAAATTTCCATACATTACTAAGTTTTTAAATCACATGTCTTTGACAATTTTATGGATTTTAATCCATTTAAATTGATAAAATAGAATTGTAAAAAACGTATAATATATTTTCATGGTATAATTAAACGGAATCTACGTATTTTAATATTTCCATCAAATTGAAAAGCTCAACAGACAAATATAACATTCGTAGGATAAAAATAATAAAATAATATATTAATTAATAATATCTGAAACACGAAATATACAATCTAGATAATTTTGATTAATATAGATATAGTTTCAAAGAAATTATATTACAACAATAAATACAATGTCTTTCTTAAAATTTTAGGAAAGAAGAAAAACATTTTAACACCAACACATATTCTTCCAAGATATATCAATTTAAGTTTTTTTTATCAAGTTTTTTTATTAGCTCACATAAATAAAGGAAATATTGCAAAAAGAAATAAAAAAAAAATATAAGCTAATGCGTAAAAGAGTTGACTTAATTTAATCATAAAATACTAATTTATAAACTAAACATATATAAACTACAATAAGTTATATATTTACACAAATAATTGACACCAAACTCAATTATCCGGATACATGCATTTAACATAGGACTTCCATGTAAGCATGCAGTGATAATGGTATTTATGTTTTGTAAAGTCATAAACAAAAGGATTATCACCCTACCACTTACAAGGTTAGTCCCTTTGCACCCAAGATCAACAATTCAGTGTTTAGGACCTCGTTCGATTCTCACCACATATTATACTTTATTTGAGTGTGAATAGTTATTAGAATTGATGATACCTCATTTTTCACCCTCTATATGTCAATGCATACACTAACAATATCATATAGAATTTTTCTTTGAAATTCTATTAACATGATCACTATACTTGTCTAGAACCATAATCCTCATCACAAATGATAATAATCAATACAATAAACATACATAAATTCCATCCCAAATTTATTTCCAACAACCAAAGAAAAAGAAAATAATACACACACGCACATACACACTGATGCTCATATGTGGTGCCCAATGCTAAAATTCTCACAAAAGGTCACACTTAACGACAATCTTAGCGCTCAGCGTCAAACCTTTCGCAAAAGGTGACGATCAACGACACTCCTGACACTTAGTGTCATTCTTCTTGCAAAAGGTCGCGCTTAGTGACACCCTCATACTGCTTAGTGTCTTGGAATAAAATGTCCCACATTTGCATTGAAAGATGACATTCAACGATGTTTTACTACTACTCAATGTCAAAGCATTCACATATCAGTACACTCAACAATACAAAATTAACGTTCAACGATCTTAAGGTAAAATGCTCCAAAATCTGAACATTAAACTAATACTTAGCATTACATGCGACTGCTCAACATTGTATCAAATATCAACAAAGAAATTTTTGTGATTTGGAAAAGTTAACAAATTATAGAGAAAATATTAACAAAGTATTTGAAGGTTTGAATGAATTTTATGCATAAAAAAATTTCTATAAACAAGGAATCTCACTCTATATTAAAATTACTGTAGAAAAGTACTAGATTATTGCGTAAAAAAATAATTTTTATCTAAATCTATGTACTAAAGAATTTGTCCATTTAATGTAAACGTTTATTTTTAAAATATTTTTATTTTAAGTTAAAATAATTATTTTTTAATTTTATTAGTATTTTTTAATTTAACTGTTCTTTTAATTTAATCATTTTTAAAAATTTAATTATTCTATAAATTATAAAACTACCTACAAAATAAATAAATCAATTCTAATAACATTATAACAATTATTTATATTATTTTTATACTAATAATAATAATAAATATTATCATTAGAAAATACAGTGCATGTGTTTTGCAATGAATAATGAAAATAGAGATAGGATTTAATTTTTTGAGAGAGAAAGGAAACATTGAATTGAAATTGAAGTTTTGGGGATTGGGTTGCCTAGGTAGTAGATAATTGAAACGGTGCAGTTTTGTTTTAGCATCTTTTGCTGTTCTCCTTTAATTGTGTGATGGTTTTGTGGGCCCAGCTTGCCCAGTCAACTGACCAAGACCGTGACGCATTGTCAGTTCTAATTCAATCATCACAAACCCTATTTTGTCGTTTTCTCATCACTCTCTCTCTCTCTCTCTAATCTCTCTCTGTTATTAACTTTTTTTTTTGTTTTCCTTTTCTGCTGCCAAATGTTTCATCATTGTTCTCCACACAAACAACAAATACACATTTCACACACTAATTAATCATACCTAACTCACCATTTTAACAATACCACTCTTCAACTTTCTAGGATAGTTTTTTTCTTTAATTAGGTGTTTTTTTTTCTTTAACATATTATTTTTGTTAAGCATTTTATTTCAGAATAAACACTATATATTACCACTTTGATTAAATATTATCTTATTTAATATATTTTTAATACATTATTATTAATTTCTATTCACTTATTATTAGTTATTATACTGTTTTTACATTTATTATTTTTTATGCGATTCAAACTAAAAAAATTAACATTATAAATTAAAGTAACAAAATTTCATTACATCTTAGATGAAAATTATCCAAGATAAAAATTACAAAATAAAAGTTCAAGGAAGTACTAATTTTAATTGAGAAATAACAAAATTTAAACTTATGAAAAAAAATAAAATAACAAGTTTAATGGATACTTATTATATCTACTCATTTAAATAAAATGGTTTCTCCAATAAAAGAAACGTATTCACATTTTGAAAAATAAGTAAAAATACTAAAACATTTAATTATTTAAAAAGATCTAAAATTATTTTTTCTTTAGAAATGTATATAGATATATTCATATTTATTACCTAGTTTATCAAATATTTATAATATAATAAGCTATATTATCAAATCATAATTTATAAGACAGGGACTTGGTTAAGTGCTAGCTTATTAGCTACTAGTTAATTCATCAGTTACTTTTTGTCGAAAAAAAAAATCCTTACTCATGATTATCATTTTCCATTACTTTTTTGTTGTTGTAAAAAATAACCTTAATCATGGTTATCATTTTCTGTTACCTTTCATCATGATAGTTTAACTTCTTGTATCTTTTTCAAGGATAATTTTAAGAAATATTTTCTTAAGAATCGTAAAATTAGAAATACCAAAATTATTAAAAAATTTGTTAACCAAATTCTTATTTAAAATCAATATTATATTTTTTCAAACAAAACAAAAGTAAGAACAAGGTTAATTCCCATACATCGGAGCATGGTTCCTCCCACCATTCCCAATACAAAATTAAAACTCGTTTATAAAAACTTGCATTAATATCTAAGTTTTGCTTATACCATACTAATAACTCAGAAGTTTAGTTGAAATCACACAGTTAAAGTATTTTTTTTTTCGTTTTTCTTGATTTCAGTTAAAGTGTTTTCCAACCAGCAAGAATTGTCATTCTGTCTCAGCTTGCTTTTCCCCTTTTGATTCCATTTCTTAAAATGATAAAAAAAATCAATTATGATATTAATTAAGATGTAAATTCAGTTATTTAAACACAGAATTTAAGTAGTTAAACATTTTTATTAAACACAGAATCCAAATTAACGGATAAACTAATCGTAGAAAGAAAATAATAAAAAAGTAAAACTGAAAAAAACAGAAGGGCATTGTTATGTAATTTTTATTTACGTACTACAACATATATTTTGGAAATAAAATTCATTGTGAATACTGGGGCAGCAGCCTACATTAAATTTTGAAGATATGAAAATGGAAGGCATCAATAATGTGTGTGCATATTTCTGCATAGAAATTTATGGGTGATTCAGACACTGGAGAGTAAATTGGGCAAAAGAAAAATCTGTTGGCCACAGAAAGTGCAAAAAGTTGTCTTAAACATTAGTTTAATCGGTAGTTAATTTAATTAAGACCATAACCCTTCACCTCATCCATGAATTAGTTTGCTAAGCTCAATTTCATTGCTAATTTAGCAAAAAAAGAAGCACCGCTTTGAAATGAACCATTGAGCAAAAATGGGGAAAGTACAAACGGAAAACAATTCTGTGGGCAGATAGATACAGTATTATTGTATAGTACATTTATTTAGAGAGAGAGAGTGTGAGTCTGTGTGAGAGAGAGGAGTATTTCAGAAGCTCACTGCTTCGCTGATTTTGAGGCATGCAAGAAGAGAGAGGATTCGTACTGCACAAGTTTCACACATCTGCTCTCTTTTTTTACTGTATTCGGGACTCAACACTCTTCTTCACACCCTCATCTCTGTCGAGTTTCCATAGCACAGAGAGAGAATAGGGTGGGTAGATTAGTGGTTTTCTTTTCCTTTGCTTTGTTCATTGTTCTTCCTTTTCATTCTCTGGTTTTCTTCATCCATGTCACTGATTCTATTGTTCCCTTTGGCTGTTTTCACTTTGGTTTTGTTGGTGTGGGGTTTTGTTTGTAGCTGGGAAGCTCACTGATATTTCAGTGATATATTCAAGTTTCGTTCTTTCGGGGTTTTTTAATTCACTTTTTTCGCGATGGGAGTTCATGGGAGTGAAATAGCATAATGATTGTGTTTGGTTTTTTTTACTTTTTTTTTGTTTCTCTTCTGGGTTTTGGGGGAATCTTGCAATTAGTGTGACATGCTTTCAAAGTTGTGATTTTTATTTTCTGGGGTGTGGCTACTTCTGTAGCATTGTCTGCTGTTTGAAATTGGTTGTGTTTGTGTGTCGTGTGCAGGTGTTTTGAGATAATGCTGAGGAAGAGGAATAGGTCCGTGCAGAAGGAACAACACCACATGAGTAATCTGACACAGTGTGAAGCCAATTCAGAGCACTATTCGCAGAGTCATCATGGTTTGGGACGCAACAACATCAAGCGACACTCAATTTTCAATGTTCCTTGTCTGTTTGTGGGTCTAGGTCCGAAAGGGTTGTTGGATTCTGATTCAGTTAGGAGCCCCACTTCTCCACTTGATGCTAGAGTTCTTTCAAATCTAGGCAACCCTGTTAGGAAGCCAAGATCTTCAACTCATGAAGGGCACCCAAGGAGTTGGGATTGTTGCAAAGTAGGTCTAGGCATTGTGGAGTCTTTGGAAGACTGTTCTAGGTTTTCTGGGAAAATTCTGCAGTCACCAGAGAGCAAGAGGGTTAGTCTGAGTCCCCAAGTGATGATCAAAGCCTCAAATTGTCAAATCCATAGGGATTTTCTTGAGGGATCCAAGTCTTTGCCCAAAGATTTTTGTAAGGCTCCTTATGCCCCTAAAAATGGATCTGTTACCCACAAGGGTGAATCTGAGTCCACTGTTCTTTTTGAGATTGGAGAAAGTGGCCTTGAGCATGAACTGTTTGGGAGAACCAGAACCAGGTCTTGTTCATTGGACTCTTGCAGTCCACTGAAAGAGCTTTCTGGCTTAAACACTTCCTTCTCTGATTCAGACACTGAAAATTTTGCTGTGAAAGATGTCAACATTCAATTGTGCTCTCCTCCTCATTTTATTGGGGGAAGCCAGTACTCAAATACCTTCCCCCCACCTACAAAGTTGAACACAAACCCTCTTTCCATTAGCTCTTCCAATGAATTTATCAACTCTCTGTCTGCTACTGAGATTGAACTCTCTGAGGACTACACATGTGTGATTTCCTATGGCCCTAATCCCAAAACAACTCACATTTTTGGGGATTGCATTCTGGAGACTCATTCCAATGCATACAAAATCCATGAAGAGAAGGAGAAGGTAGTGAACACTGTTGCTAACAGGTCAGGGAGTCCAAATCCATATCCCTCAAGCGACTTCTTGAGTTTCTGCCACCATTGCAACAAGAAACTAGAAGAGGGGAAGGACATTTATATTTATGGGTGAGTTAGTTAGCCCTTGGTATTACAACATCTCTCTTCTATTTTGACTATAAAACCGACTCCAGATTCTCTTTTGGGTTTTTTTGTGCTTTCTTTTGTTGAACATTAATGAACTTATGTTGTTGAATTTTGTAAGTACATTATTATGTTGAACATCTCACATCATGTTCATATTTCTGATGTAACTTTAAGAAGCTAATACTATGCTATCAGTGTGTGTTATGATGATACTGAATATGGTTGAGGTTGGTATGGTTTGATATGTTGCAGGGGTGAAAAGGCATTCTGCAGTTTAACTTGTCGTGCCATGGAGATCATGATTGATGAGGAACTAGAGAAATCCAACACCGACCCTCCTTGTGAAAACTCTGCAAAGCCAAAACTTGGTGAGCTACTTTTTGAAACAGGCATTCTCACAGCTTCATAGAAGAATTATCTGCCACATGCACCATTTGCTCCATGAGAATGACACAGGCACCTGATCATCTGTTCAGAAGGAGCTGTTTTATGTGCATCTTGTTAGCAGCCATGGATGATCGTTTTGTACATCAATGTGT
Organism: Vigna reflexopilosa; assembly: GCA_027742785.1. Lineage (NCBI taxonomy): Eukaryota > Viridiplantae > Streptophyta > Magnoliopsida > Fabales > Fabaceae > Vigna > Vigna reflexopilosa. The sequence goes on along the minus strand of CM050918.1, from coordinate 6,211,610 downwards.
CTAAGCTGGAATTGGTGTTTCAGCTTTGTCATGGTCTTTGGTGAATTGTGACTCTCAATAAGTTACTTTTGTTTTCCATATAAATAGAGATATATGTTATCAAACCATTGATAGCCTGCAGAAAATTAAAGGGATGAGGTCTATTTTTCTGGCTTCCCCTTTTGAACTTTTCTTGCATTATCTCTATATTGTGTCAATGTATACAACCCAAAAAAAAATATTTTTTTTTTTTAAATTTCTATGATATATGCTATTGTCCTAGTTTACACAACATCTTACCTTTTCCTGAGCTTTTGGGCTGAAAATTGGAAAGCTGAACCAAGTGTTGTTATGCTTCATTTAGATGGTTCATGGGACTCCTATTTTGGTAAAAAAAGTTGCCAAAGTTTAGAGAAATACATTTTACATAATGTGTAATTTCTTTCCAATATTCTCGTTTTCCTCAAATGTCAAAAGTTGATGTTCCTCATGTTCGAAATTACCTTTTACTGATAAAAAACCAAAATATTAATGCAATTTGTGTGTTTTCAAATCCATAATGTCTTGGTCGATATGATGCTAGGTTATAGGTCTCAAGCAAAAGGGTGAGAGAGTATGGGGTTGTCTTGCAAACTAACCTTCTTTTAAAATTAACAGAACATATATTTTTATTTTGTTACCTAAAATTTTTTCACATTTTATAAATACAAAAATTAACTTTTGTTATTGACTAAAATATTTTCCTTAATGAATGTAAATGTAAAGTGTGTAAAATAGTAAATATAAAATGTATGCAAAATTTTGTTGGATATGTAAAATAATAGTATTCTAAAACAAACACGTTAGAAACGAGATTTGAAGGAGGATAAAGTGTTAAAGTGGCATCATAGAACTGCGGCTTCTACTTTCTGCCACCCCATGCTTTCTTCCCCCATTTCTATAGGGGTGTTAAAAGTCCACAATATCCCTCTCTTTTTATATAGAATGGCATAAAATTTATATATTAATCTAAGAAGCTATTTTAATCATGGGCTGATAAAATGCATGAAAGAAAGCTGAAAAATAAATTAGAGATGTGAGGATAATGATATAAATAATATTCTTATAAATAAATTTTACCAGTATATAGATGTGAGGATAATAAAGGCACTAAATTTCCACACGTGATAAAATTGAGGAACTAGAATCACTGGATTAGAAACATAGGAATAAAAGATTGTATAATGTAAAAGTTGAAGAATCTGCATTGAAACCTTTATAAACAGCACCACCATTATCATGCAAAAGATTATTCTCTTATCCAGATACCAAATATTAGAGGAAAATACAAACTTATTTCATGAAATTTAATACTAGAAAAGGTCACTATTTAGCATACACCCCAAAGGTAAAAATACAGTTAAGTTTTTTGTTTTTGTTTTTTAGCTTAAGAATGGATGAACAATAGCAAATAAAATTTTTTAAACTGAAAAACACTTAACCAGGAATCCAAAGATTATCTCGTTTTCATGGTCCTTGATTAAGGAGTTGTTTTGATACATTATTTAAAAGTCTTAATTATAATTTTCCTAAAGATAAAATTGTGATTAAACTTCAAATATTAAAACAGATATTACCTCAAATATTATCAAATGTTATAATAATTAACTCTAATAATGATGTTATTTTAGCTGTTGATCAAAATACAAGCATTAATATTACTAATAATTATATTTTATAAAAAAGTAAATAAAATTAATTAACTTAATTTAATATGAAGTAAAATAATTTATTGTATTATACTATTATTTTAAAATATATTTTATATACTTAAAAATTATAGTAATTGATTATTTTAATTTAAAATTCAGTGCAATTTTAATCTCATTTTTCTATCAAATTATTTTATGAGTTATTTTATAAACCTATAATTTTTTTCTATTTTATCCATCAAATCAATTAAAAAAATTCACCCACTTTCTCTATTCAAATGACCTTTATATTAAATTATTCTAAAAACTATTATTAGTTATTTTCTAAACATAAGTAAATTTTTTTAATATATTAATTAAATTAATTAAAAACTTTCACCCACTTTCTTTTAATTTAGAAAACCTCACTTTATAGTTTTTTTTTTTCTTACATCTAAACAAAGCCTGAAAGTCTCTATAACTAATTATGAACCAAAACAACTTTTATTAAATTTTTAATATTTGAATACTTTTGATGTAAGAACATTCAAATATAAATCATGTAATATCCAAATCAATAATTAAAATTAACTTGTTTCAAAAGTACTATTATCAAATCCATCACGGTGACTACTGAGACTGAGAAGAAGAAAGTAAATACTCACTGTGTTTAGAAAACTTCTTGCTACTCCATACATTTCAACCTGCATTATGTCCTTGTCTACTTCCTCCATCTTCTTCCTCATCTTCTTCTTTCACGTTTAAAAATGTATTTTTCATTTTGCATTTCAAAATACATTTTAGAATGTATTTTTTACTTTGTATTCAAAATACAATTTTCATATTCTGAATTATAAGTTTTAAAATTCAAAATAAAAAATAATTAAAAACTGTATAATTTGAATTATAAAAATTGTATTTCAAATACAACTTAAATACAAATTTTATATTTCAGACTAATTCTTATTTATTTTATATTTTAAAATGTACAAGAATACAAAGTTTATATTGAGTTGTACCTTTCAAAACACAATCTTTATATTTCAGAATGTAAAACAATTTTTGTATTTCAAATTGTGAGGTGCGGGAAGAAGCTGTCATTTGGGCCTCTGGTCCCCACCATAATGAACTCAAAGTATAGGCTGCACCTCTATATTTTCCTCCTACACCCTCAACTTTTTTTGTTGCTCTATGCTTATCATTTTGTGGTTTTTATTGTCACAAATCTTGTGTTTCTCTACATTAGACATGAGACATGAAAAACAAAATGAAATAGTGAATGGACCAGCATCATCACCTAAGAGCACAAAAGAATTGTACAAAGAAAAAGAGCAAAATCATCCTTGAAACTGTTTCTTAAGTGTGGGATGGAAGTTGATAAAACATTCTTATGACATTTGAAGTTATTTAATTTTTTTTAAAAAAAAAACCTTTTACAAGTAGCTGCTTCTTAAAAATGACAATAATAATATTTCCAACATTCTCATAATAAAAAACTTTATTATGTACTCTAACTAAATCTAAATTAGAACCTATAAAACTATAAACTATTTAAATTCTTTTTAAAAAAAATTGATTGAAATACAAAATACAAGGAACACAAATCACATCTCTTTACTATATAAAACAACTCAAATAAATTACTTCCACAGACGTTCTAAGAAAACTAGGATAAAATTGACCATAGCTCAACTCTTAAGATAAGATTGGCAACATGTTTATGAGTACCTGTAGGAACATATATATAAAGTAAAAGCTAATTTGAAAGTTGGCATCACCCCAAACAAACAAGTTACATAGTGAAGAGTGTAACACTAAAACTAAAAGGGTAACCGTAACTAGTTTGCCCCCAACCTGAACATGGTAACTGCTGAGCCACATGATAAACTATTTTTTTCTTACATTGGCTTTCGTGCAGTTTAAATAAGAATTCCCACATGTAAGGGCATTTCCTCAGCCTCTTATTTGCCGTGTGTTGTAGGATTTGCAGTTCAAGCACTTTTGGGCAACAAGATGGTATTGGACGTGAGAAGTTTTAGTACAATCATTGCAAAGGATCCAAATCTGTTGAGAGAATATCACCTTTAGTTCTATACAAATCAAAAGGTCAGGTAACTTATCTATGTTTTCGATCCACAACAAATTTCTATAAGTTAACTACTGATTCATTATGCAACCTTCACCCTCTACCATTCCCTCATTTGCCTAGTCACAACAAAGCATCAATAAATCAAGGACTAGATATATTGTTGCATAGTTTATTATCATGAGGACCTTATTACACGAAAGAAGAAGTAAAAATAAAGATACTGACCATTTTGTTTCGATATGCTTCAGGCATTGGTGTAGCAGCAATCTCCATGTCAAGCTTCTCCCAAATCGTTGACATGTCACAAACTGACTTCGAGCAGAGAGGGCATGCATACCTGATGCAGAATCAAACCCAAAATCAGCTCATATACTGCAATAGGACTTCAAGCAGATAGAAGAGAGGAGACAAGAGCTGTGATACTCACTGGAAATGTTCCCTCATTTCATTCAGGCAGCTCTTATGTATTGTATGTCCACAGGGCAAAACAAGGACATCATTCACAGATTCAAACAAATACTGTAATCACCAAATTTGTTGCACTTTGTCAAATCCGGTAACTCGATAAATTGGGAATTAGTCAGGGAGCTGCTGAAATAAGAGATTTGTAAAATGTTACCTCGAAACAAATGGGGCAATCGTGATGCATTGCTCCTTCCACACAAGGGTGACTGTTTTTCATCTGAGTTGGATAGCAACAGCCTGTGCAAAGAAATCATAAAAGCATTATCAGTATGTAAATCATTTTGACACCATAGTTTTGACATGTAGCATTTATTAAAACATAAACAACATGGGATGAGAATATATTACTTACCACATTTGTAGCAGTGGAAGACATTTTCACATCCTCCAGTTCTGTATCAAAATATATCCGAATCAATCAGTCTGAATCTTGATGCTAAATAAAGTCAATCTAACAGTGGACACTGATGAGTCAATCCATATATAAAGGACACGCACAAGATGCAGTTTTAACCCTTAAGATATAGCTGAGCGGGTGGGGTGGGGGGGTTTCAATATTTCAGATAATTTAACTCGATTCTCATAAACACTTCTATAAGAAATAAGAAGCTTATGAGAAAGCTAACTTCAATTTTAGTTCATATTTTTCCTCCTAAAATTAATGGTAGAATTCGTCCAAATAGACCCTTACTCACTTCATACCTGCAAATTCCACAGCCACTGCAATGATATTGCTTCTTCGATACCTGCAGCAGATAAAATAAACAACACAGTTTAATAATGTAACACATTCTATCTAACAAATATGTGAAACGAATGTCAACATTACGGGAGAACATACAACATAATGGAAATCTGGGTAGTTAACTGTTCTTATAATCAGTTCAAATCCATCACTAAACCACTTAACTCAGTAGAGAGAATATAATCTGGATATTTAGCAGATAGAATAAAAAGACGCATATACATAAAACAAAGTGAAAGAATTAAATAAAAGAATTAAAAAGTCCTGGATTAAGCACTCACATCATCATCAAAGAGCTTGCACGTCCCACAGAAGTACTTGCCCATACAAACACCACAGTTAATACAGTTTTGCTGAACCTGGAAGCAACATATATTGACACAAGAAAAACTACTTTCACGACATATTCTTAATAATGCAATATCAATATTCATAGTGATCTTATCGACGGTTTGACAAACAATGTATGAATAGTTCAGTAGTTTCAACTTAGAGGGGTACATTACCCGGTCATATCTAGAAGATTGTAACAAAACTAGTAACTGTTTACACTTTGCCTAAACCATCTAAAAGATATTTCATAAAATAAAAAGCTATAAAGTTCCTCTTAATAATGAATCGTTCTGTTTATTTCTGGGTAGGTGAGCGCTCTCGCGTACTCACATGCAGAGGTCATCTCCTACCAACACATCTTACTAATACCCTGATCCCCGGAAACTCTTCAACAGAAGAGGAATAAAGAAGTAAACAAACACCTATTCTTGGTTAAGTATTCTCGAGATACTACTATCACTAAAAAACAATAAGAAATTAAAAGAATAGCTTAATTTTTTTTACGACTACACTAGTTATTTTAACTATTAATAAAATAGTTTTTGTCGTGATAATTGTATACTACCTATAGTCCTTAATATGAAGGATACTTTAGCAGAAATCGGTGTTCCTATTGTACAGAGGATTTCATAATTGCTACAAAACATTAAATTTCTTTTCTTTATTTGTCCCTATTAAATATTATGAATGAATATGTGTATTCTATTAATAGTGAAGGTACATTTGGTACATTGATAACTGAATTAATTATTTTTATTGGTCAATGTGATTATGTTAGAAGTGTCACTGTATATTATATACCATCGTGTCACTGTATGCTGTATTTTAGATATTAGTTATGTCCAGGTGCCTGTCACAACAGCTGGTACTTCATAGGTCATCATTACTCTATTATTAGACAAAGCTTATTTAATCGCCTAATCAAGTGTTAAATCTTGCATTACCATTAACATACCATTGTGGAAGATTACACTGAAAGATAGCAAGAAAATCTAAACTCACCTCTTGTTCGGTCTCACAAAGTGAACATATAACCTGCATTTGTCGAGTTACTAATTAGCACTGCTTCAACAGTGAAACAACAGAGGGAAATGGAGCACGAAATAGCGGATATCCAAATAAGTTATGTTAAAATAAATAAGGATACCTGTTTAACTTGATGGCGGGGAATATCGTGTCTGTGCTTCTGATCAATGTTGATATTATTCTAGAAAATAACAAAATAACAGCATCAAAAATTAAAAGGAATGCTAAACATAAAGGTTATACACAATGACACATTTTCATTCTATTCTCAGTTTTAAGTTATCATCTGAGTCAGCTTGAACATAATTTATGAGAAAGGACCACACATTAACACAGTAGGTCGAATTTACTGTCATTTGCTGTTCAAGTTTACAGAACCTTTTTCCGTAGGCAGTGCCACAAAATGGCCCCAAAATGAACAGGCAAGAAAAATTGAAATCAGTATTCGTTGGTTCTATGAATATTGCATCAATTACAAGAAAACAAGAAAAAGAGAGAAAGGTTTCCTAATTTTAAAATAAGATGGAACCTTGTCATTAATGTCAAAAAGACAACAAGCGTAGATAAAGTATATGAATAAAAACAATCATAGCGAAATACTAGGATGAGAAATTAACTCACTTTTGCCTCATTATGACAATGGCGGCAATTAAAAATCTCATTGCAACAGGGGGCCCTAATACGGCATCTTCTCCGGTAATGTTGACATCTGCAGGAGAAACCAATGTCTTTTACAAAAAGAAAAGGGAATGCAAAAATGTAAATAGAAATAGTGTAGGAAAATAGACTTTACCCATATTCCATATATCCTCTCTCACGCATAGTATTGATCTTTTGGTGATCTGTTGATTGACTCGATTCTTCTCCAAGTAGGTGCTCTTCGTTTGATGGTAGATGATTATACACGTCTTTCTCAGTCACATGCTTCGTGTCCTTGCAGTCAAGCTGCAGAGACTCAGTGTGCAATACTGCCACCACTCCCATGATGCAAGCTATCTTCAGATAAGATTAAAAGCTATCTAGAAGCAGAAGTAAGCCTGATGATCTGCATGCAAGAAAGTATTTAGAAATAAGCCCAAAACTTCTACAAGTCATATGTTGTCGCCCCCATCAAACCAGGTAAACATTGAATGAACTGTTGCTTTCTTCTACACTGCTGAAGATCAATTGAAAGCAGCAACAACAAAATTGAATTCAGGTTGGCCAGCTCCAAGCAGTAATACTCCAAGAGGGAACACACCAAAACAAGAGCATACACAATAATTCTACATAAACCAATAGATTGCAACCAACACAATGATCACTTGATTTCTTGAAGAACTTCTGGAATCAAGTCCCAGTATACTGGAGCCAAGCAATAGACACCCCAACTATGTTTAGAGCAATAAACCACTCGATCAAATATGCCTTCCAAATAATGAAGATGGAGTAATTATGTCTTAATTTTATTCTCCATGGAGGACCGGGCCTTCCATACTTGGTAGTTCTGCAAGACTCCTCCAAGAACTGAAACTTACCAAAAGCAAATACTTAAAAGGTTACTTTTTCAATTGGTCCCTAACTTGCTAAATTTTTCTGGGTGAGTCCTCCAAAAACTGAAATTTACCATGGTATATTTTACTAACTATCAGGATACATTTGGAAGAACAATTTAATCAAAGTTTCTAACATGCTTATTAAATGGGAGCTTAGTTATAAAACTTAACTGCAAATTTAGGCTAAAAAGCTTATTTTGATAAATTTGCTCGTAAGACCCTTTCAGCTGAAAAAAAAAAGGCCTCCAAGGTCGCAAGACCAAATAAACCCCTTAAATCACTCACAGATGTTTTCATATAGATTATATTGGCTAACGCCATTTAGACCCCATTGATGCTTGTTTAAAGTCAATGCAGGCCTTTTTGCCGTTGCTGCAATCGACTTTATTATAAAAGTATAAATATCTAATCAAAATTTTACACACAAAAAATGCCTGTTTGAGAATTCAATGAAACTAAAGGACCAATAGTTTAACCTATTATTGAAATTTCATTCAATCTGCACTTTCATAGATCCCTTTTGGTTAAATTAATTTTTGTTCTCCTTCTTATTTCAGTTAGTTTACTTGACAACGTATTCGTTCAAAGTCGTGACTCCTTTGCAAAAGGATGGTTCACACAACTAAAAAGACAAATCCATATTAAAGATTCAAAATCATGATGTCCTTGTCCATATTCCAAATAGGTTTGTCTCTAATGGAAACTTCACCAGGCCGTAGATGAAAAGAGGGACGGAAGAAAAAAGAACACGAAGATCGGTATATTCATAATGAGGAATGCAAACAGTCTCTGACACTCTCTTCCCAAGACTTGGTTAGAATTTATTAGAAATCATAATTTTCAGTGGTTTAATTTCTAAATCAGGAGAGAAAAATTAGAGGAACTCACCAGAAAGTGTTTTTTGAACAGCCGAAGCATCAAGTCAACCCTTTCACTGTTCATATAGGCAAAGAAGCAGATGCATAATCATCATGAATTATGCAAAAGGAAATTCCATAAATGCTTCAACCAAACCAAATTTCTATCATACATCTCTCGTCGCCGCTAATAGAAGGTATTAAAGACAAACTAAAAAAAAAGGTATTGTAGACAAAAGGCAAGGATACGGTAATAAAGATGTGCTTTTCGGGCAACTCTGCCCTTCATAAGTAAAGGGATAATGTTTTGATAAAGGGAATCCTCTGAAATTACAATACCCTGCAAAATATTTCAACTCCCAATCGCATGCTACCGACATCACCAGCATCACCCTTCTACCTCAAAACATTTGCAGCACAAATCCTCTATATCATCGACTGGCAAAGAAGAGGTATAGAGATTCTCCACAATAGAACATCTCCATAAGATTACTACCAAAACGCTTACATAATACTGGGTAGTCCAAGTGTCACCGTAATGCGATTATGCGACTCCACAAACAGAAAGGACGATTATAGTAGTCGGAGAAGCAGAATCTACCTCTTACAGTTATAAGACTTAATACACTACTGTAAATAGCTGATTGTGATTCTGCGTTTGAATGCAGAATACACTCACGAGATTAATGGAAGAAATAGCAAAAGCAGAAAACGCTCAGACCCTGAATTTTCATAGATGCACATACATACCATCATATACAATCTGAACTATATATAAAACAATAACATAAATGCAATCAATGCTTCCCAAAGCATTTAATAACACACAATTCAAGTCCAAAACTAACCGTCCATAAAATCATCAAACACCACAAAGAAAGCAATCCCACACATTTTGTCAATTGACAGCATCAATTCAACCAAGCTTTCCCGATACTTGAAATGATGCTGCATTTCTAGAAACAAAGCACAGAACAAACTTAAAAGAGAAGAGAAGAATAAAATAAGCACAATAGCAGGCAAAGGTAGCAAAGAAAGAAGAAGAAATGGTGGAAATTTTATGACAGTACTACGAACTTTAGAGCCAGAGAGAAGGTTGGGCGATCCAATTCAAAATATAGTATAGATACGACGGTGGTGTCCCAAATCGAAAGTAGAGATTGGTATCTCTCCCCTGACCCAGCACAAAAGGATGTGGAGGAGGAACACACAGGGAGAAAGTAAATTAGAATCACATCCCTATTTATAGGTCTGGGATAAGCAAATACTTCCAGAGTCTTCTCAAACTTCCAAGATTATCCTTCTGCATTCTGCATTTTACATCTCAAATGTTTATATATAAGATAAGATAAGATTGGTTTTTCAATGCTCAACTTCAATTTACATTTAACATTAATTTCTAATGAGAATAATTAAATTTTAATTTGAGAAAGTAAAATTGTGAATTGTTAAAGTTTCTCTATAAATTATTTATTTATTTATGTAAAATGTGTGCCAGGACTTTTATTTCATTTTAATATATTTATTGAAACAAGTTGAAAGTCACTTTGAAAGCTTAGGAATCTACTCAAATGATCTCCCTATACAAAGTATAGACATTTAAAAGACTTAATAGTTATGAAAATATTCATAATTTAAATTTTTATTTATAATAATTAAAATATTCATATTGCTTACTTATTTTTTAAATTGAGTATAAATTGTTTAGTAATGATGAGGTAAAAATAGAAATTATAAATTATAATTGAACATTTTATATACTTTTAAAATGTTTTACTTTTAGATTACGTTAATTAAGTTATAAATTATTTTAAAGATATCATGATAATTAAATTTAATTCATATATTTGAAATATATTCTGAGTGAAGGAGAAGATGACACGTATACAATTTAAAGAAGGCACGTAGATATTTAGAGAGGGCACGTGTGTTGAACACCGTGTGATAATAATGACACCATTGTCGCATAACACGACAATAGCGCCGTAAATCCTGACATGGTCGGTTTGATAGTATCCGCCCATGGTTTCCAACAATATATTTTAATAGTTTTTAAATTTGTGCATGAAGGTAATCTTTGACAACACAAACAATTGAAGTATATTTTTAATAGTTTTTAAATGTGTGTTAAATAATACTTGTATTCTTCCAATATGATAACATATAATTGAAACTGAAATAATAATGCTTCTTTTTCTTATTGTATGTACATTTGTTTTTATTTTGCTTGAAAATGTAAAAATAAAATAAAATAGCATTACTAGTTAATGATAGAGTTCATCAATGCAATACCAGACTATCATAATTAGTTAATGAAATAAGAGTAGTTACTTATTGAAGTTATTTAATGTTAGTTAGTTAATGTCAGAGATAATCAGAAAAATATTATCATAATTAATTATGAAATTAAAAGTAAATCTAAAATTAACTGCAATAAATACACATATTTATAAAAAGATTACATTCTGGTACTTATATAATAAATTAATTAATTTAAATATTTCCAGAAAAAATTTAAAATTTAATAGTTAATTTATATATTTTATTTTCAAACTTTAATTAATAATTTGGTTTTATATTTAGTATTTAATTTCATATATATTTTTAATTCAAATGAATTTCTATTTTTTAATAGATTTTTATTTTAATATAATTTTTTTATTGTGACTCTTTTTAATAAATTAGTGTTGATGTCATTTAAAATATCATATGTCAAATTTTGAATTATTACGTGTTAAAATTTGTATTATCTTCTATTTAAATATGTTAAGTCTCAAAATGAAAGTATTTTAAGGTAAAATGTTACTCAAATTTTGATAAACATAAATTTTGTCATATAACATTTTTTCCATAACATTAACGTTAATTTAACAAAATAAATCATATTAGATCTTTTTACAAAACACTCAATTAAATAAAAAAATAAATATAAAAATCACAATGAATAAAAAACACAGATAAATCAATCAAATTACTAATTAAATATTCCTTTATCATCAAAGATATTTCTCATATATTTTTCATTTTTTATAAACCTTTTATAGTTTTTTTCTTTTTTCTTTTTTCTTTTTACTTTTAGAATTAATGATATCTAAAGCAGCATTTTTTTTGTTAAATAAATTATAAATAGTAAAATTTTCATGCTCAAAATAGTTAAACTCAATTGATTTTATCTTCATTTGTTTTTGTATTACACGTATATGAGATTATCTTAATTATGTATATGATATCATCACAATCTATGCATTTAAGATCATCTCAAACTATTATAAGTGCATACTTAACCGATATCTTCTCTAATAATACTACATAAAACAAGGATATTTTGATTAAAACTATTAAAATCAACTACAATTAGTAAGAAGTTTAAGACATAAATGTATATTAACACAATATTAAGCAAATTCACCAAGGTAAATTATCTATAAGATTTAGACCAGACTAAATAAAAACCCATAAACCTACTATAAATAATACAATTTATGAGATAATTAAGTTACATGTTCATTTACTAAAACATTTTATTATCATCTAACCCACACTCCTATCTTGAATATAACTTGAATATAGTGAAAATTTTCTTTTGTTGAATATACATAGAGTCTTTTATTTATAATAGAAAAAATATGGGCTAAGCCCAAAATACAAATAAGAAATAATAGCAAATTAACTAAAGATAAAAGATAAATATAAACTAAAGATGATGATGATGATGATTATGATGATGACAATGATGGTGGAGGTGGCAACGTTAGCGAAAACGATGACAATGGTGGTGGTGGTCGTGGCGGCCACTATGGTGGCGGCGGCGGTGGTGGTGGTGATGGTGATGTTGATTGTGGTGGTGGTGTTGTTGGTGGTGATGGTGGTGACGATCATGATTATGATGACGATAATTAATGATGAGCACCAGCGACAACAAAGATATAGAAAAGAATCAGAAAACTCGCTCTGATATCAAGTTTAATATAGTGAAAATTCTCGAATATACACATAAGGTTATCTATTTATAATAAAGAAATATAGATTAAGCCCAAAATACAAATAAGAAATAATAATAAAAAAAACTAAAGATAAAATGATAAATATAAATTAAATATCATATCTTTTAAAAAAAATCTCAATTTAAAAAGTAAAGATGAAAGAGAAGAACTTGTAGAATATTTACAATATATTTTCGATTATAGAATAACATTTGTAAGTAAAAATTTAAAATCTATAATAATAATAAGTACTACCTTAACAACAATTAATTTTTACTTTAAAACAATAAATTTTACTTTAAAAGCATTGATAACTTACTTGAAAAGCATTTTCTAAAATAAATAATCATTTATGACAGTATAAATTTAACAGCAATAATAGAATTTATTATTATTATTATTTTAATATTATTGTTATTGTTAACTGTCGTAACAATTTACAATACCAATAGTTTAATTTTATTAACATCGTAATAAACTCAAAGTAAACGAAGTAATCAAATGTTATTGAGATAAAATTTAAATACAATAAATAGTAAATATTTTTTAATATTACAATACAAATTTATTATTTTAAATACAACAAAAACAAATATATGTATATAATACAATTAATCATTTCCAAAACATAAAATATATTAAAATCAAAGTGGATTGTTTGATAATTAATTTATTAATAAAGAGATAAAATGTATAATAAATCACTTTTTACATTTATTTGAGTTCACTTAAACATAAATAAAATATTACTTATATACACGTAAAGATTAGTAAATGTGTTAAAATTTGATCTTAACGGTAAAAACTTTGTTTATTTTGGTTGTAAATAAATTGATATTGTTCGCATTAATAAGGATTTCCCATTTATCTCAACAGATATCTTGGTTTAATTTTTTATAAATAAAATTTTCGATATAGAAACTTGTTTGAATTGGTCACTAATACTAACTTTAAAATTTTAAGTCTTTATTGATATATAATGTTTAACTTTTTTAATATATAACTAAAATTTATACTTAAGCTTTTACTATATCAAAATCTAATGTATTTGCTTGATAATTATAACTCAATTGCATAAAGTATTAAATTAAGAATCAAACGTCGGTATTCAAATATTTATTTATAGTCAAATATAATTTTGTTCTTTAGCTTTACATATAAATATATCAATATCAAATAAAGTTTTCATTCAATAATTAATTATTGTTTACCAAAAGTTTTACAAACTTCAACATCTCTTCTACCTTTAACAGCTAAACTAATAAGAATTTATGCTAAGCAATCCTACAAAATCTAATAACAAAAGAAAAAAAAAACTTGATTCCTTCACATATAGTTAAAGTAACACTTTTCATTCTTATAAAAATAGAAAAATGAAGTTTTTCTTCAATTCAAAATATTTTTATTAATGTTTTCTTCTACTTCGTATTTAATATATAATCAAACACGAACTCCATAAACTTTTCATTCTTTCTATTCACCATCTAAGAATTTCCAAATAAGAGTTTTTCAAGGATTGCCTTAAAGAATATAATGTTACCAGAAGACGTAGGTTGCTCGGACTTCCTATAAATAATAAATTTAACAGAAATTTTCTTTTGCTTTCTGAACATTCATTCTATTCTAAAGTCAATCTCCTAAGAAAGAATCCTCAACAAGAGAAGATGCACGGAATTTTATCATGTGCACGCAAGAGTGCTACGTGGCAATGAAAAAAATGAATTTAGGTTGTTGCTAAAAAATAATGATATTTTAATAATTTTTTTTAATAATTTGTTAATAACATATTAGTATTATTATTTTATTAAATTAGTAGTAAGCTGTTACATAAATGATTAAAAAAAATTATTAAAGATATTTTTTTGTTACATAATTACCTAATCCGTAAGTAAACTATTACTTTAATTGAGTCGAAGCAAAATCTGATTGGTTCGAGTACTTCAAATAAACGATGTTGCTTTCATGTGTTAATCACTGAAGTCAAGATTGAGGATGCCGAAAGAAGATGCGTGTACCTATGTGTATGTGCCAAGTGGAAAGATTTGGTTAATCATATTCTCAATAATGCGTTTCGTGACAAAGATAGCTTTTGCGAATGTCAATCATTGAGAGATTTATCTAATAAATTGACGAAATTTTATAAACACTTTACATCAACTATTTTATCTTTCAATCTCTCTCTTTCTTTACAAATACAAAAAATAAGTTTTTTAATAACCAGAACATCCTTAAAAATAAGTTGTAAAGTATGTATAAAAATTTATTGGGTGTCAAAATAATAATACACAAACATTTTCCCTAATTTTATCTTCTTTTCACTTTTTACTATACAAGGCAAGAAGGAAAATAAAGTAGTAGTTTGTCTGTACATGTAGGTATGAAATGCATTTGTGATATTCACTTAGTAGGTGAAATGAAAATGATGATCACTTATGAAAAACATTTTTTTGATTGCACTAACTGATAACTCACTTTTAAGATATTTTGAATTAATGTTTATATATAAAAAAAGAGATTGAATAGTAAAACAGTGGACGTAAAATATGTGTAAAAATTTGTTGGTGTAAAAATAATAGTACCAATGACTTGTTGTTACGGTATTAACTTTTACCTTTATTGATAAATAATCCATAGAATTACTTTTTTTGCTAAGTTCCATTTACGCTTGCTTATTTTCCATGTTAGTTTAATAACGAACATATTATTGTTTTTTTTATTGATTTATTTAGGATACAAATGTACTGCTACCCTCTTAAATTTAAGATACCGAAATAATCAGCCTTTTCTTACACTTAGATAAATTCTAAGAAAAAGCTTAAACAAGTAAAAAAGCTCCCAAATGAGCGTTTCTCCTTGGATAGAGAGAAAAAAGTAACTAGAAATTTCAACAGATATGAAACTGTACAAATGGTTGATGCCTCAACCATAGAATGCTAGTTTCGTTTTTGAGATAGTAATATCTCTTTCAACGATGCTATTGTTGAACTTAAGTAGGGTGGATCGGCTAATTGCCAACACATATGTCTTTTTCTATACTTTTCTTTCCACCCATTATTATGTGACATCTAATGATTTGTCACCTGAGTATCCTCCACCAAGAGACCATAACCGAAGTTGCGGGGAGCCTGGGAACCACACGAAAATCTACTTCAACAATCACGCCCTGAAAATTATCGAATCAATTTAGACATATCAAATCCATAAACATTGTATGGTGAGAATAAAAAATGAAATTTAATGAAAATGTCTATTCCACTAGTGTACAAGTTGAATGGCTCCATACATGTAGGTGCCAGGCAACCACCACAGAATTGGTGGCGATTGTAACACAAGTCAAAAGATCTCCCGAAAGATTAACAAGAAGACAAGGATGTAGATTTCAAAGCAACTTAAAGCTCAGAAAGAAATGCATCTAGTCACGGAATATCTACAAAGCCCCATCATCAAGCATGAATAACTTCTTTCTCTATTCTGTTGCATGAACTTGAATTCTTGTATGTAGCTACCTTCAGGGCACTCTATACAAAAACAATGGACTAAATTCCCAATTACAGCAGTCAGAAGACCAAGCACGTTCCGGTTAGTTAAAAGGAACACCAGAAAGGAGTATTTACCAAGTGGTATAGGGTTATAGAGATCATAACCCATTATGCTCAGGCTGGCAGTAGGGGTTTAGGTAGCTTGAATGAGGGTCTAAATTCAAATCTTTTTGTCATTATCGTACACACACAAACAATGTATAGCGAATATAAAACAAAACATTAATATAGTGTTGTTATATTAGATTTGATTGCTTACACTAACGGCATGATGGTTTGATCTGCAAAACACCTTGACGTCTGAATGCATGTTAACAACCTCAACAAGACCCTAACTGTTTTGTTCGTTCCTTTTCATTTCTTTTGGCACTCTGGAGTTCGTCCTCCCCAAAGTAGGGAAAGCATCTGACAAATATTGAGCCTGCCAGATACAAAGCCCCAAATATGCATTAGAGAAGCTTCCTCAAACTTCCAATAACCATGGGTCAAACTCCACCCTAAGCTGTATTTGGAAGGTCAATAATCTTTTTGCAAAAAGTCTTCTGGTTCGTGAACTGAACAGTTCTGGAAAGGGTACCTCCTTAAAGGCAATATTACATCATTTTTTTATTATTGCAAATTCATTGCTTAAGGATAACAAGCCACGACATAGCCTCAAGTGGAAAAGCTGAAAATGAGCTTCAACCCTAACATAGTCAATCTATTTTCAATATGGGCCAGTCACTGGATTGTTGAAACAGCAGAGGATTTTCAGCCATTTGAGAACTTAAATCAAGAGATATAGGCTGGAGCAATCCACTGTTGGACAAGTCTTCCAAGGCCTTAATGTCTTGTTGCAAACGGGCCACATGTAGAACGGTATGGTCCAGAACTAAAGGATCATCAGGAGGATTTTGGAGAAGGGTGAGCAAATTCTGTTTATAAACTTGAGCAGACAATGATGGTTTTGCAACCTGCCGATATCTACAGAAATTTGCCACTTTGATGACATGTTTACAGAGGTTTCCCAACCTAGACCAGGAACAATCACAAAGTGAAAATTCTGAACCAGGATTCCAAACTGTATATACCAAGCTTCTGTCAGTCTGGGATAAAACTTTGGCAAGATGGAGATTTTGCTCATCCAGCATCACGTCAACATCAGGAATATGAAGAGCATGATTCCAAGCATTAGGGGAGAAAGAATTGTCCTTTACATTCTCAAAATATCCTGTCTCTAAACTGTACTGATCCAACCAGTATAACGAGTGAAATTCGGTAGTTAAAGCATGGATTAACCAGTCAACTCTTAGCCAGAAATTACCACAATCCTCCTTCAGAATAAAAGATTTTAATGTTAGGTGATAGGATTCTATTGCAGCATGGGTCTCAGGGGTTGTCACCGGGAATGATTTTATTGCATCAATCCACATATCTGCATTAGAAAACACAGAGCCACGATATTCAAGACACGGTATTAATTCTAAAAATACTCTCAAACGACTGGATACTCCACTAATAATAAAAATAATCAGCCAGTTGTAGAAACACTAACGCAACTATTGCCCCACAAAACTTAAGGCACCTATCTGGTGGTGAGACTGAGAATGAAATGAATTTGGATATAAAATCTGAATCAGAATGTTTCAGAACAAAACTAATTATGATGTGTGCCTACAGCAGCAAGAGCAGATATTTCTTCAATGAATACAAAATGAATCATCAATTGAGCAATACCTATTCTAGTTTGCCAATGGTTTTTGAAATAGTCCATAAAGGCACACTGGTCAACAAAAATTTGAATAAACTCTTCAACAGAATCCATAGCATTTGACCCACATTTTGTACAGTACAGAATCCATCCCAAATGCATAAACATCTCACGTTGCACCTCGAAGTTGCAGCATTTTTTGATGAGTTTTTTAATCAAAGTACGGCGAACATGCCAGGCACATAATAGGACGCGGCACTGGAAAACCTCTCTGCAATGAGTAAGATCACACTACATTTGCTATTCAGGTGGGTCTCTTAAAAATACAAAAACGTTTAGCGAAACTAAAGAACCACACTAATCTCTTTACCTTATGATAGAAAATTGCAAAGATGGATCATCTAACAAAATAGCATTTGGCCTCCATCTGGGATCCTTCGTTCGTAATCTTTCAGATAGCAATACAATCCACTTATGAATAGATTTACCAACAAAAGATGAGGTGATGATCCAGGCAACCGGAATTGCATTTTGGGATGAATTGAAAACAAGTAAAGAACATACAGGATACTGTCAATGAGAATAAAGAAAAAGCGTATGAGACATTCTGAAGTCCTGCAATGTTCTGCTGACGTAACTAATTTTTCCTCGTAACAAAAGATGGCTTGGGTGTGTGTGGGTGTGTAATATTCATGATTATATTGATGAAATTGGTTATTACTAATGGCCAAGGCAGATTCAAGATGACAATATATGTTTCTTCTAAACATGGACTTTTCCCATCTAAACAAGCTAAAAATCATAGCCTTAAGCCAGTCCTGACTTCATGCATAACTAAGTAATAAAATGTAAGTTCCTCGGTTGAAAAGGTAAACACAAGAGCAATGTGCAATACCTTGAGCTTTTTCAAGCCAAAACCTGAATGAAACGAAATTAAACTATTATTTCCATAACGGAGCATTTGTTGCAGCTGCCAATCTGTTTGTATACCCAACACAAATGGTTCTGAAGCTGAGTTATCTTGAAAATAGAAAACATGCTTCTGATGCCTCTGAACCCACATCTTTACACTGTGTTCATCATTTTCGTGTAGCTCATGTGAAGAATTACGAATAGTCCTTTCCATGTTACGTACATCATTTCGAGTGAGAAAACCATCACGGTTTTGGGGCCCACCTTGCTTCTGCATCTCCTCTGTATGGTGCTGTATTATCTTGTCCAAAGATATTCCAACATAAAGCAAAGACATCACTTTCTGGCGTAACTCATCTGAAATTCGTGGAGCATACATGGCTCTCGTCCCTACGGCATCCCTGTCAAGCAATCCATGACATGGTGCCCCTGATTTATCTACGTGCCTTTTTTGGTTATATATGATTAGTGCAAGGAGAGGCCTGGTGTAAAGTCTTTTAATAGTGAAATGGCAAAGGCACCCTCTCATCATGTGACGCCTCCCCGGCCTGCTCCCCTTCCCTGAGGCAGGCTTGGAGCTCATACCATCCCCTACACCTGAGTCGCTGTCTCGGTAGTCTTCGGGACCATAAGAACACCAGTATCTAAATATCAATGCATAGTTTCATATTGCCTATTAGCCAAATCGGTTCATATTTTAAGTCAACTGAGGCTTGAATCACAAAACTATAAAAACAAAAAGAACCACAATTTGATGGAAAAATGAATAGTTTATATAGAGAGAGAGTTTTTATAACAACTTCCAAGAGAAAAAATAAAATAAGTTTTTCCGTAAGCAAAAATTAGCTAATGCACGAGTTAAAAAAAAAAAATAGAGAAACTACATGAGATAGCCTCTACAAATTACCTTACACATTTTAGCTTAATAAACAAACCAAGAAGTGTTTATAGAGAACTTTCTCCCAACAGCCAATATTGTCATTCAATCTCATGTGGCCTCTATGATAAGTTTGTTGATTTCTATAACATCTATCTACAAATTCATATCAGTAATGGTTCCTTATCGGTTGAAATTAAACCCAATTTTACCTCTACACCAACCATACATAGAAATTAAACTAATAAAATAGTTAGCATATTTTCGTAACTGTAATTTTGAATTGAACGAAAACTAATCTTACAGAGTGTATTCAAGGTAACCATCAACCCTTGGTTTGGCAATGCTTCCTTCAGGTCTCTTCCTCCTTGATTCTATGCGAAAACTCGCAGGGCATTCAGGATTGAAAGATTCCCCTTTGACAAAATCATCAACTCTGGCAAAAGGAATGAGAGCAATATCATCACCACCTTGGCGACCACCTTCCAATCTAACCCAATTAATGTGAGCAGCAGAAAACTCTGTACAGAGAGGATCTTGCACAGGAAGGTTCAGAATGTCCTCCATTCTCGGCATCTAACATTCCCCAAACAAAATCAACAACTCAAAATATCACCCATTTTCAATTCCAATTAATGAATCATATCATTCCCACTCTCCAAAATTAAACCGAAAGAATTCGTGTAACATTAATAGTAAAAATTCTTGACTGGGAAATTTGGTTTACCTTGGTCGCATTCGCGTCAACGAAGTGGATGCAATGTTTTGGGATTAGCAAAAGTTAAGATCCGAAAGTGCTTATTTACATTAAAAGAGTTAATAAATTAAAAGAGTTAATAAATTATGTAATTTAAAATATATTTTTTAAAAAAGCTTTTATCATTTGAAAATTATATTTTATATAAAATAAAACTTTTAGATGGTATAATCTATATTTTTTAAAATTTAATTATTCAATATTAAACAGTAAAAAACACATAAACTTTAACTTAAGTGTAAAGTTAAAAAAACTAATTAAAGAAAATAGTTTACATCGATCACATAAAGCAATACAACTTCTAAAATGTGAAATATGAAAGTTAAAATAACAAACGAACTATTTTTGCGTTTTCTCTATCATTTTTCGTGTGTTCTCCCTCTTTTTCTTTTTTCCTCTACATGATGAAAGCAGAAACGATGATACTAGCAATGATGGTGTGGTACAAAATGGTAAAAGGTAGTTCAAAATTTTTCTACTACTTGGGTAGTGGAATTAGTAACTGCTGGGTGTAGAAAGCAATAAAGTTGTCAGTCAAATTATGGGCTGAAAAAACAATGCCCTTTGACGGCCCACAGAGATGTTGGGATTCATGTTTTCAGTTTTGTTTGGAAGAAAACTAAAACCACACATGAACTGGAAACATCTTAAAAGATAACATTTAGAGAAACTTCTGAATAAGCATCTTTAGGAAAAAAAAAAACTAAAATAAATTTTTTCATAAAAAAAATTGAAGCATAAATTAAAAATAATGTTTGTCAGTATTATACAAAATATTTCTATAAATTAAATAATACATATATTAATTTTGACTATTCTCAACCGTTCACTAAATATTCAAGCATCGTAGTAATTTAGTTCAGAAGCTACTCTTTTTATATGGATAATTTCTCATCAAAAAAATCATTACTTTTAGAAACACTGGTTTAAATTCCAGCATAAGATTTTACTTTATTATGAGTTTAATATATGATAATATTTATAAAATGTTTTTCATCAATAACATAATCAGAATATAAATTTTATATGTATGATGAAAAAAAAGTGTAAAAGTTATCACAATACATTTTATTTTTTTTTATACAAAATGCATATTAGATTTAATATCATTCCAACTACTAGTTCACAGTTTTTTTTTTTTTGCGTTATTCGTTAAATAGCTATTTAAAAAAAAAGTTTTATTAGTTCTTGTTTTCTTTTACCAATTAACTAATACATATGCATGCACATTTGTTGTAATTACAAAGAATTTATTTGTAAACATATTTATATAAATTATATAAAGTTTTCGAATACAAATAATTCAAAACATGTTTAGTTTTACTTATGACAGATGTCCTGTAATATGGTATATATTTAATTTTGAATTAGTTAATTTGAAATATAATAATTTTATTTTAGGATTATCATTCTAAAATATTAAGTATCCGGTGTTACAATTGGAATAAGAAATTCCCATATTATATGGATGTGGGATGAAATTTATGAAACGTGAAATAAATTACTTTTCCAAATTCAATAAATAGTAAATTATAAAATTTTTATTTAGGGTTTTAAAAAATATTTATTTTTATTTTTATTTTTAATATTGTATTTTTTTTATTAACACTTTAACATGAATCACACATTTTAATATAACTAACAAATTTAGGTTTAATTAATTTATGGTTCACTTTAATAAATAAAAATATAAATATATATATATATATATATATATATATATATATATATATATATATTAAGTCTAGTCAATTTAATTCCTTTTACGCATGTAAGGAGAAGAATCCCAAAACAAAAAATATTCATATTTTTACATATAACATCTTTTAGGTTAATATCAATTTAATGAAATTATTATTTAAAGCATTTAAGATTAATTGAGAAAAAAAATTAAAATACTAAATATAAGACTCAATTATTAATTAATAAAAAAAATATATAGATAAAATGAGTTACATTAAAGTATTTAATTTATTAAACCTACTTTAAAAGTTAATATTAGATAAGTTAAAATCAATCTTATTTGAATAAAAAGGAAAGTTAATTTCAACTAGTTTTTGGCATTAT
Source organism: Vigna reflexopilosa (assembly GCA_027742785.1). NCBI lineage: Eukaryota > Viridiplantae > Streptophyta > Magnoliopsida > Fabales > Fabaceae > Vigna > Vigna reflexopilosa. The sequence continues at coordinate 6,189,086 of CM050918.1, read as the reverse complement.
AATATCACTTATCAATTCAATCTCGTCGTCTCAATATAAAATTTTAGACTGTTGAAAAAAATTTATAACAATTTTTTAAGAATTTATATGTTACTATTTTATTGGCTTATTTAAATTTATTAAATCAATAATAAACCATTATATAAATATTGTAAAAAAATTATAAAAAAATTGTTAAAAATATTTTTCTAAATTTTTCACTGAATTGTGTGATGTTATTTATGGTAGATTCATAAAAAATAATAAAATTTGAGTAAAAATTATTTATAAAAGAATCATTAATTCTAATTTATTTTTAAATTCCAAGACATTAAATTTATGAAATTATATTTAGACAACATTATTCTGACAACATTTCAACATGTGTCATTTTGTGATTGATTTAAAATTACTTCATAATTAATAATAATAATAATGATAAAAGAAAATTTTTGTGTAAGTATGATTATCCTGTATTAATATATGAAATATAGGAAATATTTTTCTTTCTTCCAAAAACTCTCATAACATATAAATGGTAAATTAATGGTGCAGAAAAACATTGATTTGAAATGGAAACATGTTTTCGATAGTGACGCTGGTTTGGACAGTATAAAAACAGAGTTCCCTTTCACCATTCTCATGCTCTATTCTTCTGCTTAACCAACACGCTCTCACTCCATTTCCATGGCACCGCCCTCTCCAGCCGCAGACTCAAGTTCCTCTACCGTGCAGAAAGTGAAACGCAACCTCGTCATGCGTTCCACCTGGGCCGAACTAAACGGCGCCATGGGTGACCTAGGCACCTACATACCCATAGTCTTGTCCCTAACTCTAGCAAAACACCTCAACCTCGGCACCACATTGATCTTCACTGGCTTCTACAACATCGTCACCGGAGCAATCTACGGCGTCCCCATGCCCGTCCAGCCAATGAAATCAATCGCCGCCGTCGCCCTCGCCGACCCCACCTTCTCCGTTCCCGAGATCATGGCCTCCGGGATCCTCACCGGAGCCACCCTCTTGGTGCTCGGCGTCACCGGACTCATGCAGCTAGCTTACAAGCTCATTCCTTTATGCGTCGTGAGGGGAATTCAGCTGGCGCAGGGCTTGTCCTTCGCGTTGACCGCGGTCAAATATGTGAGGAAAGTGCAAGACCTCCCCAAATCCACGTCTTTGGAGAAAAGGCACTGGCTCGGGTTTGACGGGTTGATTCTCGCCACACTATGTGTTTGTTTTATTGTCATTATAAACGGTGCTGACGAGGACCATGGTTGTCATCGCCAGGATCCAGATCAAGTTCAAGATCAAGAAGTAAGCCGTGAAACAGAAGTTAGAAGCAAAATGAGGAAGATGAGAAGGGTTTTTTTCTCCCTTCCTTCTGCTTTTCTGGTTTTTGTGCTGGGTGTGGTTTTGGCTTTTGTAAGAAGGCCAAGGGTTATGCATGAGTTTAGATTTGGACCCTCTTCCATAGGGGTGGTGAAAATGTCTAAACATGCATGGAGGCAGGGATTTATAAAGGGTACTATTCCTCAACTCCCATTGTCAATTTTGAACTCTGTAATAGCTGTCTGTAAGCTTTCATCAGACTTGTTTCCGGGTAAGGATTTCTCAGTGACATCGTTGTCTGTAACTGTGGGGTTGATGAACCTTGTGGGAGGGTGGTTTGGGGCCATGCCATGTTGCCATGGGGCAGGTGGGCTAGCGGGGCAGTACAAGTTTGGAGGGAGGAGTGGTGGGTGTGTGGCACTTCTTGGTGCAGCCAAATTGGTGATGGGGTTTGTGTTGGGGAGTTCTTTGGCTCACTTTTTCAACCAGTTTCCTGTGGGGATATTAGGGGTGCTGCTATTGTTTGCTGGGATTGAACTAGCCATGGCTTCTAGGGACATGAACACTAAAGAAGATTCCTTTGTTATGCTCATTTGTACTGCAGTTTCTTTGGTGGGTTCCAGTGCTGCTCTTGGTTTTCTGTGTGGGATGATTGTTTTTGTGCTTCTTAAGCTCAGGGATTGGACCAATGGCAAGCCACTGAATGCTATTTGGAGGCATGAAGACCCAAATGAACAAGTGTGAAGGAGAAAGTTAGGATATTAAATATGTATCTCATTATCTATATATGCTGTTGCTAATGGGTTATCAGTGTCTTGTAGTGTAAATAATTGCATGACTTAGAATAAATCGTCTCATGCAAGTTTCTTTTTGTTGCCAATTATTCTAGCTTTTCTGGGATTTGACTCAAATGTTGAAGTTTTTAGTCATGTGTTGTATTTGTAAGGAAAGAATATAAATGTAGCTTCTACTTCAAGTTTTGCTATGGCTCTTATTCTATCTGTGCTTTTATATACATATGTAAAATGGTGAGTATATGTAATCGTGATGTTTTGTTTTTTATTTTTTCTATTTCACTCTCTTATGTCATGTTTACACTCATGAATTTTTCACCCAATAATTCTTACCTCTGATTCACATCCATGGTTTTGTTTTTTTATATAATTATAAAATTTTATTCTTTTACTTCTTATATTAGTCCTAAAACTAGGTTATGTTTAAGTGTGAAAAGATTGTTTTTCTTATCTTATCATCGGTTTCTTGTGAAGGTATCATTTTACTAATTAAGTTTGTTGTATTCTTTTTTCTTTCACGAGTGCGATATCTTAATATGCGTGTGGGGTTGTCTTCATCAATCAAAACCATCAAAGAAACTTTTGTTGCATAATCCCTTTTTATGTTGCTTTTTGGCTGGCATTGTTCACCTGGTGCTAATTAATTTCTCTGATTTTTAAAATTTTAAACTTATTTTACACAATGATAAAAAAAAAAGTCTTCTCCATGATTTTGGTGCAAACTTTTCGGATAAAACTTTTATATATATAAATAAGTATACATATAAGAATGAGTAAACATAACTTTTATATATATATATATATATATATTATTTCTTATCCAAGATGACATTAAACATGAAAATTGTTTATACTTATTTAAATGTATATTTATTTTTTAAATTAAAAATTCGACGACAACTTAAAATTAATTCTTACTCAATTTCAAACTTAAAATAAGTTATCAGTTTATTTAACAACATATATAAACTAATTCACAAACATGTAATTAAAATATACTTTGACAAATAAAATAATACTAATACAAGAGAGTTCCAAAGGGTTACATATTTACTTCAATACTTAAAGAGATTTATTTTCTCATAATATATGACAATAATACAAAGTAGTGAAGAATCTTTCTCCCTTATGACCCCTAATAATGTTTTCTAAATATAAAGGTAAAGTGTTTAAGAAGCTCTCTAAATTGATAGTGCACTTGTGTCTCTAACTACAAATGTTTCCTCCTAATGTGTGTTTGCTTATGTGGCTCAGGCCTCATGCTTTAGTATTGTAACCTCTGAGATAACTTCTTTGAAAATGAGTCTCCATGACTTAGCCTTAGGTCTAGTGTTTGAGATTTTTCCTCATAAGGGTTTTCTTTTATGGCTCAAGACTCAACTTTGTTACTCAGTTGCATCTGTGTCAATTTTTGTCCAAAATTGCTTGAATTTCATCCATTTCAATTTTTTTTTCACTTTGACTCTCTATCAATATTAAGAACTGCAAAACAAGCTGAGCTATGGTGATTTACACAAAAAATTAACAGAATCTAAGATAAGTGTCAATTTCATCTCAAAATTAACTCATATTAGGCACTTATCAATTTTTCATTCTCATTTTTTCATATCATGATTCATTTGATAGTTCATCTAGTGAGGAGAATTCAATCATGTGGGCCGATCTTTTTGAGATTGATGTATTTAGTTGAGAGATATATGAAAATCTTAAAGGGATATGTCAAGAATCAGTATCTATCGGAAGCTTCAATTATAGAGTGGTACATTGTGGAAGAAACCTCTATTCAAGTTGTGAGCTAGTAGGAATTCCTAAAAGTATATACGAAGGTAAATGTGAAGGTAAAGGTGCTCAAGATGTGAAGATTCAAAGCGTCAGAAGAAAAGAAGTTGATTAAGCCCATTTGTACCCATTTGTACGTCTTAAAAAACACTATTAATGTGATTCCATACATTTTGCAACACATTGATGAAATCAAAACCTACATACCCACAAATGAGTGAAAATGGCACTTAATGAATATAACAAAACTTTCTTACCACGGTTTAAGAAAAAGATTTACACGATCCCAAATGTTTATGAAACTCTATTGATGCTAGCTCATGGACCGAACACCGATGTGATCACATATGGTGGTTACTATATGAACATTACTATTTCTATTCAAAGTGAAAGATGACAAAAGTAGAGTTTGAAATAATGGAATTACGCTTGTTGAGGCTATACATTACACCGATTCTAAAGACAAAAAATTAATTAGACATTCATGAGTTATTTTGAAATAATATAAGAAATATGGGAAGTTGACTATGTGAGTTTTAGAATTCAAATTTACAAGAGTAAATGGGTTGATAACAATTAAGGTGTGAGGACAAATGACCTTGACTTCACTTTGGTGGATCTTAAGTAGATAAGTTATACAAACAAACCATTTATTATGGCTAGTCAAGCAAGACAAATATTTTATCTCACAGACCTAATCAATCATAAATGGTCAATCATATTGGAAAGAAGAAACATGCACATAATAAATATAATGTTTAATATGTTTACTTAATTCATTAACATCTTTTTTTTTAATAGCAAAATTTTGGCATTCTGAACATTGAACAAATTAGGAAAAATGTGTTATCTCACATAGTCATCAAATGGAGGGATTTCAAGATAAGGCTCACACGTATTTATGTGTTTGGAGACAGACAACATAACACTCCTTGTAATAAGTACGAAATAATTAAGGAGGGGTGGATGCAATTTCGTGCATCTAAAGAGTTTGAGGATTGACTTACAAGTTTGTTTTTAAAATTTTTTTTTATAGTCATACAAGTCATACATTTTATGATTTATAGTTATTATTTTATGTTATGTGTGGTAGGAAAAAAGGATAGTAGTCCAACAAAAACAAAAGCTTAATGATGCACATACTCTTGTGAGGTGGCTATGCATTACTGAAGAAATGATTGAGAAATTCTCATGCAAAAGCTTTAGGATTTGAGTCTCCTGACCTAGTACATGAACCTCTTAGGTACGAGATGTGGAATGTTGCTTGGACTAAGTTTGATGAGCACATGACATCACAATCAACTCATATGATATATGAAAAAAAAAACATTAAATACAATCCTTGTTGAAATAGTGAAAATTATGTATGGGATAAATCTCCCTTGTGTTGAATATACACATATGGTCTTCTATTTATAATAGAAGAAATATGGGCTAAGCCCAAAATACAAATAAGAAATAATAAAAAACTAATTAAAAATAAAAGATAAATATAAAATAAAGATAATATATCTAACAATCCCAAATCCCAAAACCATAGTTCATATAAAGTGCTTTATGATTAAAGTTGATTATGTGGTGTAGGATGATTTAGTTGAGCAAGAGATTCAGGATTCATTTGTTTTCCATGGTCAGGGTGATATACTCACAATGGCCATTGGAAAGCATGAACACTCAGGTCGTGTGCATGACGTTGGAGGTGCAATTAGAGATTACATTGGTCATCCACAAAGAAGTAACAAATTTTCGAGTCAGGAGGCCTTGAGGAAGGTATAGCTCCAAATAGAGGAAAGAATCAACTAAGGCATGGTAGTTATGGAGCAATGCTTCATGGAACAACTTCAACAACAACAACAAATACAAAAAGCAATTGAGAAAAGCTTCAGTCTATACTATGAAGTTACCAATTGAAACTCTAATAATATGTTGTGTGGGCATGTTCTACTGTAGATCATACTGACTACACAAATTAGTATGAGTTATTGGTTAATGAAGATCCTCGCACGTAGTGACCATAAGACAAGGGCATATTATCAATGATTTTCTTCTACTGCCCCATGCACGACTGTCTATGCAAACTTTAGAGATCCAATTTTTGTGAGAGCCCTTAGGTGCATTTATAACTTAGCCTAAAACATTGATTATGTCATACTTTGGTCGACCACAAGTACTATATTTTTATTCTTAGTATTTTTATCTTACAATTTATAAATAAATGATTCATACCTTTGAAAATCTTTATTTCAATTCTCCTATCCTGAAAAAAAGGTCGTGCATCAACTTATTATTCATGAAGATTATGACATGGCAGAAGCAGAGGATGATCCTCTAGCAAAGCTCATGATGAAATTAAATAGGTTGAATAGAGGACCGATACAACTAAAGTGAGAATTAAGGGTATTTGGACTCTAGTGTCATGTCTCATTGTACATTAATATAAATTATGCATTAAATGTCATTGGGGGAGACATGATGTTGAATATTTTAGTCATACAATTATGGCGCATGTAAGATTTTTCATTGTCTTCCATATTTAAATCTTGAAATTGATAATTTTTAATTTATAATTGAATGTCTTGTTATAGGTATATGGACATAGTCATTGTGGACCAAGATCAGGCTTTCATGTACAGAGTTATTGAACCTCAGACCATTCAACGTTTTGGAAACACACTTGAACACTGACAAACTTACCTTGCGTCCTACATTGATGAGTAGGTGTTATTAAATGTAATATTTTATGAAGTAATGCTAATTATTTGAATAATTATTTGTGATTCATGGTAGGTCTCATTGACAATTAATGGTCATCATTCCAAGTCAATGTATAGTTGTATGGTTTTGTTCTCTACATAAAAATACAAAACCTAATGTTACTCATTTTCATATCATTTACTTAGTTTACATTAATACTAACATATGTTTCCAATTTAATTAGAGTTATGAGTAAGCTCAAATAAGAGTAAATTCAAATAATATATCCAAAGGTTGAAACTCTTTCATCTTGAAGTTATTAATTTTGATGTGTGAATTTATGACTTTGATATGTGATTATTTTCTTCGTCTTATTTAGTGTAGCTATGACGTCATGTTTGGATAAAAACCATCATTCGAGTAACAATTAGAAAAGATTGGACTAAGATAATAATATATACCTTTCACATATTAAAAATCACATCAAATTTTAAATATTAATATCCATACTTAATAAAGTAATACTATTTTTTCAACAATTCATGAATTCATCACTTAAAATGGATGACATAATGAAGAAAATAATATAAGAGTAGACAATGTGTCTACTGGAACAATTGAATTATAATCCACTATAGCATTAATTCTTTGCTTGAAAACAATCTAAGAAAAGATTTTGATTATAAAAGTTTCCGTTTTGTGTTAATAATTTTAGTTTTGATAGTTTTCAGTATTAATTGTTATATTCTGCGTTAATAGTTTTAACTTTCATATATAATTGCTCATCAAAAATTTTCTAAACTATGCTGAAATATTTTTTTTTCTAAGTTTGAGAAAATTATAAATATAAACCAAACTTAAAAAAAACAATATTTAAAGTTTTTTAGTGTTGTAACACTTGTCATTAAGAGACGTGTGATTCTAATATAACCATCATTAAGGACGTCGGTTTTCAACTCCAAATTAATTTAACTGTAGTGAATATGATTTCAGAATTTCTATTAATATTAAAAATTAAAAACAGCATATGTTTCAAAAGTCATTTTTGTGTTGTTTATTGTGATTTGGAAATCACTTGGTCACGTTGGCTAATTAAAAACAAGAATTGATTGCTTTCAATCTCATCTCATTTGTCCAATGTTTTATGTCGTAAATATTATTTTTAATTATTTTACTTTTCGCGAAAATTAGTATTAATAATATTGTTCACTCGTCATGTCTCTTGAATATATATAATCACAATCGAATTCATGTGTATAAATGGAATAATATCAATTGAGAGACATTATAGTTCAAATCTAGGTATCCAGAGGGTTTTTAAAACTTATTTTTTTATTACATACTTTGGTTTTAGAAGAAAAAAAAATTAGTATTTTAGAATACTTTTCTTTTTCATATTCTATTCTATATAAGTACCTCAGCATGTAGTGGTGGTATATATGTCTTATAATAATAGTTTCGAAAGTTTTTGTTGTAGACACTTTATTCTTATTCCATGGAATTTTTTTTATATAATTACTTTTCTTATATATTAATATTTTAATTATGTTTTTTTTTTAACTTAAAGTACTAATATATATCATTCAAATGGGTTGTAGAAAGAATATTTTTATATAGTGACAAAAGTATTATTTTTGTTCTACGTATCAGCACGTATAATGTATAACAAAAATGATTTTTTAAGTTTTGCTGTTGGAATTTGTTTTTAACACAATCTCAATAACTGGACTAATGTTTTAACAAAATGAAATTTGGTAATTGATTCTGGTTAATGTATCAAACTATAAATATATTAAGAATTAAAATACGAGTTTAAGTAGATATAACAACAGGTAGGGTGAACACATGTAGTGGTGATCCCTAATAGAAAATTTAAATCGTTATCAGATACTAGTCTAAAAAATAAAACTCATAAATATTTATAGATACCTGTAATTATTTTAAAAGAATAGCTTATAAACTTTTTAAATAAAATTTAAAAATATAAAATAATGCAAATTAAATTTTAATTTTAATTAAAATTTAACCTAATAAAATATAAATTTAATTTAATGTAATGAAATATAAATTAAATTTTAATTTTAATTTCTTACATATAATAAATACATGCCGATACAATAATACTTGATCCGTTTAAGTGATAAATTATTCACCAGTTTAAAATATTTATTTACCATCTAATTTTATCCGTTTATATATATATACACCAGTATTTTTATTATTCTAAATCTAGATAACACAATATAAATAACTTAAAATATCCATAAATTTATTATTTTAAATTTTAAATTAGAAGTGACGTAAACCGATACTGGTTCACAGTTTTGTCTATGAATTTAAATCTCAGTTAGGCATGCATTTTTGTAACTGGTACTAGTGCTGTATTTTACCTATGTGGCTTTTTTTATATTTAATTTATATATATATATATATATATATATATATATAATTTTATTATATTATATGTTAATATAATAGATTATAATTATATATAATATATAATCATGTTAAACAAAATTATGTTATATATACAATCGATTTAAAACACAATCGATTATCACACTAATATTAAAAATAAAATTATAAATATTACTTTTTAATATGATTTTGCATTTAGATACCTTTTGAATAACAAATATAAATATGTGAACCTTCTTCAAATTCATGTGTGAATAATTCTCACCTGAATACAAACAAAACGTAAATCTAGTTATTTGTAAGAAAAAAATTATCACAATCGAAGGTTTAACATAGTATTGTTTATCCAGTAGATGATAAATACTTCATCTTTGTTATTTCGTGTAATATATTTAAGTTCTATGTATAGAACATTTGTTTGTTATTTTATTTACATGTATTTTATGAGTGTATGTATGATATTTCAGTTAATATGCAATAGTTTGTTTTTTTTTTTATGTTTTATATTGGTTGAACATAATGCATATGTGAAAAAAGAGAAGAAAAAAGCTTATACAAATTTATAATAATAAGAAAGGTGAACATTTTTTTTCTTTTATTGAAAACGAGAAAAATGATATAATTTAGTTTTTCATTATGAAAATGTTGGAGAACTCGACTTCAATGAGTTATAAGCATCTTATATAAGAAAGTTAAGATATTGTTAACTTAAAATCTTAACAAATATAACCAAAAAAAAACAATCATAATTTTATGTTTTGAAAGTAAGAAACTAAAAAAAATAATGAAAAAATTAAAATATGTATTAAGCTTAAATATTTATAGATGAAGTACTTGACGTATAAACTTTATTATAGAAAAAAAAAAGGCTTAATTACCTTTTTAGTCCCCAAGTTGGGGGCTGAATTTCGTTTGATACCCGCTTTTAAAAGTGATTTAATTAGATCCTTAGGTTATTGATTTTGCTTTCAATAGGTCCCTTCCGTTAAATAGCTTGCAACGGCTTAACTTTACGCTTACGTGACAGTATTTTCTTCTCTCTCCTCTGACACTTCTTTCTCTCTCTCTTATTTATCTTCTCTCTCACCATTATAATATCATTATAACTACCTCTCTCTCACCTCTTTCTCTCTCTTACCATTGCATACTCTGCATCCATGTCTTTCTTTCCCTATTTCTTTCTTTTCAAACAATGTAATCTATAATCTTTTCAAAAAATAAAATAAAATATATATATATATATATATATATATATATATTAAATAAATAATAAAAAAATATGTATGTTCTTGTTCATTTAATAATAAAGTGTAAGAAAATGTGACTTTATACTATAATTAGACCAGACTTTTTATTTCTGGTTTATACATTTTGCAAGGAAAGGAATTTTTTCTACTTATATTCCTTTTATTTTTTTAAATTGAAGAAATCTCATACTTCTCTCTATAGTACACATTCACCTTTTCCCTCTAAAATGGACATAAAAAATATTCACCTTACTAAATTATATATATATATATATATATATATATATATATATATTAAAATTCTAAACCTATTTGAAAGTCTCGTAATGGAGATATTTAGACAAAATTTGGTAACTACATTTTATTATAGTATAAACTGTTTAATAATGATAAAATTATTTAATAATAAAAATTGAAAATTGAAAATTATAATTTAGATTAATTATTTAAGTTAATATTGTTAATATATATTTATATTTATGTATACGTATTAGAAAAGATGTTTCTAAATATTTAAATTGAAATTTAAAATAGATATTACAGATATCATCTATTAAAATAATAAGAAAAATCACAGATAAATAAATTAATAAACTCATTCATATTAAAAGGTATATTATTTATTTAAAAATTATTAATTATTTACTGGTTTAAATAAATTTGATAAAAAAGTAATAGTATAAAAAGAAAATCATAATTTTATTTTTTTTTAAATTAAGAATTAAGTAAAAATTCGATCTTTAACTAGAATTCAGATTTACTTTTTTCTAGTGACGTGTCCAAAATTGGTTTTCGATCAAGTTTTTACTGTGAATTATAAATAATATTATTTAAATAAATAGTATGAATAAATATATTATATAAAATTTTTATTAGAAACATTATATTTTAAAAATAATTTACTAAACCTTTTTCCTATTTTTATAAATAATGTAATATTTAAATTTTTTATTCAAAATTGTGATATTTCTAAAAAAATCATAAATTAAGAAAATAAGACAATCAATCCATGCAATTACAAAAACATGGACAAATAAATAATGATAAGAGATAAATTACATTGTTTGAAAAGAAAGAAATAGAGAAAGAAAGACATGGATGCAGAGTATGTAATGGTAAGAGAGAGAAAGAGGTGAGAGAGATGTAGTTATAATGATGTTATAATGGTGAGAGAGAAGATAAATAAGAGAGAGAGAAAGAAGTGTCAGGAATAACAGAGGAGAGAGAAGAAAAATACTGTCACGTAAGCGTAAGTTAACAAGCAAAATCAATGAGGATCTAATTAAATCACTTTTAAAAGCAGGTATCAAACGGAAATTCAGCCCCCAACTTGGGGACTAAAAAGGTAATTAAGCCAAAAAAAAATTATCCGTCTATTAATATAACAACATGTATTAACAAGATATTGAATAATATAGAACATTGAAATGAAATTTGATAATAAATATATATTTCTTGTTAATGCTTTACAAAATACAATTTAAAATATTTCAAAAATACATTAATACTTGAAAATGATCAAATCATATTCCAAAATACATTTAACCCCTTTTAAGAATCTAAGAAAATTGTAATGGAGTTAATTTAACTTTCTCAAAGTTCAAGAAAAAAAAAATGAAAAACAAACCTTTTGTATAACTTTCCAAAAATAAAGTAACGAAATCAATCATTTAATAATTATATATTCCAAAAGAAAGTAAGTTTAATTAAAGAAATATTTTCTAGAAAGAGGAAGAAATTCTCAATTTTTTCAATTACATAATTATGTCTATATAGTAAAAAAACAAGAAGAAAAATTAACTTTCCATTCTTAGTTAATAAATGAGTTAACCTTTCCCATTTAGATATGAAGATTTCATATGATTATAGTTTGACAAATAGCTACACCTTGATTTATCTTGCTAAATAATTATTATCGAAGAAATGATGCCATGACGTACACCATTTCCAACAAAAGGACATTACCATTACTAATAGTATAAATGTTCTCCCTTTTTATAGTTTTTATTATCTCATACACGTCAAAGATAACTAAAAAATAATTGTTTATATGATATAATGTCGTAACTAAGATTCTTTATTTATTAACATGATTAGGGTTTCTTTGCTAAAATGGATTAATAATTGTAGCCACATTCACCATATCAAATCTTTATATTACTTTCTTTTTCTAGTTTAACGAACTCAATTACTTAGATCGTATCATATATTGTTATCATAAAATAAATATAAATTTTTCATAAGTTTTATTACAATTATATTTTGAATTAATAATTATATATTTAGTAGCATTTTTAGTTCCTATATTTATACTAATAATTCAATGTTTTTTATTATTTTTTAAAAAGATTGAGTATCATTCTTTATGATATATGAGTGTTAACGTTATTTATAAGATAATAAACTAACACCTATTAATATAATTACTCACTATTTGTTTCGGTTGTGAGGTCGAACTACTCCAAACATCTGCATAATTTGTTCTTTAATGTCAGTCTCACTCTCTTGGATCTTGTTCGTTCTTCCGTTCGGAGGTGTACCTGCCAAAGGTAATCCGATGCCAAAGTCAGTAGATAATCTGATCGGTAACTCAATATAACAGTAATAGATGCACAGTAAATGCCAATCACCTACCTCTTACATTTGACCCATATTTATAGTTTTTGGCATGAGTCCAAGATTAGTGGTATCTTAATCCTGACCCAATCATGATCCATCATCTTTAATCGTGATTTACCTTAATCTTTGTGATATCGGTTTATCAATTGTCATAGGCTGATCAATCCTGGAATGCGGACGGTAGACCATCCGGCCATATGATGCGCTATGCGGGTAATAAACCTTTCGACCATACAGTACACTATTATTTTTTATATGTTATTATTTAATCCAAAGATAAAATATGTTAAAATGAAAAAACAAAACGATCAAACTTTTTTTAAAAACTACAAGGAAATCTTGACTTAAATATAAATATAGGAAAAAAGTCAATTATTACTATAAATATAGAGGTCAAGAATGCTATTGAGTTATAATTAAATGAATTCAAAACACACAAAAAAAATAGAAAAGATAATTTCAATACACAAAAAACTAATTATAAAAAGAGTAAGAGTAGCATGAAACATATTAATATTCATTTGACACATCTAACAATGGTTTTAAAAGAGTAATTTTTGTCATTTTTCAAAAAAAAGAAGAAGAAAGTAATGAGTAAGAAAAGATAATATAGAATGAATGTATAAAAATGATGTATTTCAAATATCATTATTTCTCTTATAAAAGTATAACAGTGCTAAATTATCAAATTTCTCTGGTGTCAATTATTATAGATCAATGAATAGCCCTTTTTGCTTTCAGTCGGTCTCAGAGTGATAATAATGTGCACTCTAGGAAGGTGAGGAATAAAAGAATAAAGATTATAAGCATATGATATGGTTTAGGGTTTAGGTCAAAATGAAAGATTAACCACTTAAAATGGCCATAATCGTATTAAAAAATTCAGATAGTTAATCTCCTACTCTGCTAGATTACCATAGAGTTCTATTCATCCACTTTTCATAAAAGTTGCAAATTAAGATAAAAATATTAACAAGAAACAATTCAATATCTTGAAACCAAGGTAAAAGATGAAACTTTAATGCCCCACAAGTTATGTAAAAGATCCATCAAAAGCTAACCAAATGTCAAACAAAAAGTCTCATTACAAAGCTCCTAAATAAAAGGAATTCTTTTTTGGAGATATAAGGGTGTCTGGTAAAAATTGGAAGTAAATTTGAGAGAAGTTATAAATTTAATTTTCTCTATTAATGTTTGGAAGATATAAAATTGATATAAAAACTTAAAAAGAAAATATTGAAAAGGATTATGAATTCACTTACATATAAATTTTGCCTTAAATTTTTATTTTATTTTTATATATTAAGAAAGAAAACCTGAATCTTTTAATTTCATTAAATAAGTGAGTATACAGAGCATGACAGATAATAATATATTGATAGAATTTCTTAACTCTTAAAATCACAGACACAAACAAGTACTTATTTGTTGTGTTGAATATTTATTACAAAGACTCACTTATATTTCTAATAATTACAATTTTTTTTCCTTTATTTAAACTATTTTAAGACTTATATTTCTATTTTTTCCCCTTTATTTTAAACTTTAAATAGGAATTGGTATATCACACTCTGATAAGTTTATGACAAATTGTTATGTTCACAATGACTCTAATTATATTTTGAAATATTGTTTCTTATTGTGTCTAATTTTTTCTTTGAGTTTTAAATATTTGATAAATTTTGTTATTTTTAATTAAATTTTATTAAAGAGTACTTAAGATTTATATGGTTTTAATTGAATATATATAGTTTGATTTTCTGTTAATTGCGATTATGTGAATGTTATTTTGCATTGTTATTATTTATGTGTCTGCATTAAATATTTTTATTTGAGTCTCTGTTTAAAAATATATTAAGTGTCTAAAAATTTTGTATTTTTTAATTGATTTTCTATCATAATTATGATTATGTAACTATTTAATTTTATAGTTTCATATAACAATAAAAAAAATGAAGCTCTAAAATTCTAATTATCTTTACCAAACATCATCATTTTGTGTCTCCACATGTTTCATTTGATTTTTATTTTAATATTTAATTAATAAATAAAATGATGTTTTTTTATAAAGATAATTAGATTTTAAAATTTATTTTTATTATATATTATCAAAGTTCTTAATATTTTGTTTAAAATTATAAAATCAAACAATCATATTATTCTAATTAATAAGAAAAATTCAATTGAAAGTTTTTTAAACTTTACTAGATAGAAAGCATTAATTAAAAAAAAAACTTTGAAACTTAAATTAACCATTTTTTAGTTAAACTTTTTTTATTGTTCTATATTTTTACAATAACTTTTTATATATTGTATCATCCCATCATTTTAAAATTTTGTGATAAAAGTTTTTAATTAAAGATAAGATCAAGTTAAAGTTTTGTGATAGAAGTTTTATATTAATTAAACATAAGATCAATTTAAAGATTATAAATAAGAAGAAATTTCATTAATATTAAATTTATAGAATTGAATTAGATTTAAAATTTATTTATTTTTTCATATTTTGTGTTTATAACTTATTGTATATTGATGATATATGCACCCTTTGTTTTATGTATAATGTTGAGCATAAAGTTTATGTATGGTTTAGTTATTTCTGCGTTTTTTTCAAGTTGCAAATCGATTTTTTAATTTCTTTTATCTCAATTATATTCTTATCTTTTATATGTGACAAAAATTTTATTTAAAAAAAATACGTGAATTTACACATTTTCAATTTTTCAAAAATAAAGATTCAATTAAAAAAAAATGAAAATCCGATATATAACTTAAAAGAAAAAATACCGTTGAAATTATTCAAGCTTTATTTATTCTCTAACCTTCTTCCTATAATTTTAATGTATCTGCATTTGTCTTGATAAAATTTGGAGCATGACTGATCTCTGAAGTGAATTGGAATTGGTCCTTCTCTTCATTATGTTGTTTTAATGGCATAATGTAACGTTTCAATCATGGATACAAGAAAATGCCATCAAACAAAAAATTGTCTAAAAACAATGATTTCTTACTTCTAATTGAACCGACTTCTGTCAGAATCATTTGTTCAAAAGACAAACACGAATCAAATATCAAAATTTGAGGTTACAGGAACATAAAATAATTGGAAAAACAGCTACACCATAACTTTTCATGACATTGATGATGTCATCTCATCATTTATCCAGAGAATTAAACCCTTTCACAAACATTCTCCTTCAACCATGTTTTGGAATAGCTCTTTCTTCAACTGAGATAAGTTAATGGAGGTCTAATGTTAATTATTAAAAATAAAGAGAATCAACAATATATAAATAGATTATATAAGTAGATGTAAATTTTATTTTTATTATTGAATTATCAGTGGAATTATAATAAATTTGTTTATATTTATTTGTTATAAAATTGATGTGTAAAGTAGAATTTGTAGTTATATAATATAAATTTCTACTATGTCAACTCATAGTGTCATTTCTTAAATCAAATATAAAGTAAATTATTGTTTTAAATTTACCAGTCTATTTGATTACAAAATGCTATTTATATACACCTAAGAATTTCAGAGTAGAGATCATTGATGATTTCACCCATAGTTGAAAAGTAAGTTCAACAAGCCATAAAATTAAATGGGTTAAATATGAATTTAGGCTTTAAATTATTAAACGAATTTGTTTTTAGTCTTTATTTTAAATTTTGGTATACTTTGATCCTTGTTCTTAAAGAAACTATAATTTTTCGTCGTTCAAAACAAACACCATTAAAATTAGGATGAGTTGGCTAACGGATTATCATGTCATTTTTTTCTTTTTCTGACGCTAAGTCAAACTAAACCACAGGCCTAACAAGGCCACCCCAATCTGCCAAGCCAACCCACATCGATCCAGGGACTCCACAGCCAGCCGCTGCAACATTCCGGCAACACCCACCAGTGACACCACCATTGACTCCACTCGTGCAACCACCACGAGGAACCCAAAACTGCGAGAAGACACCCAAAACGCGGATAAAAATCCAAAATTCATTTGAACTCTAACCTTCTAAATTGCATCTAAATTGCATCATCAAGAACACAATAAATTTTCCAAAAACAGAGCCCAAACTCCAAGAATCAGAAAACCAAAATCCCCAATTCAATATTTTTTTAATTTATTTTAAATTTGTTTACTTGATGACATTTAAAAACAACTATTCCATTAACTTTCATTTCTCAATGTCTCAAAATTTTATTTTTTATAAAAATGATGAAAATCTATCCTAACTTTTCTTGGCACATGCTCTTTTTCACACTTCTTTCTATTAACTCTAGGTAGAGGAGTTCGATAGTATTGATTAAGAATTCTACTATTCTCCTCATAGTGTGTGAGTTGTGTTTGAGTTTTGGAACTTTTCCTTGATTGACTCATACTTATCAATTTTTCTTGAATTTTCTCTTCTTGTTTGCTTAAGTATTCTTAACTCTTCCTCAAGGATGGCAAGACAAGCATCTTTTTTTAATTTTCTCTTTTTCTTTTAAGATTGTCTCTTGCTTCCTCCAAAGTTTAAGTGATTTTAGCTCTTGGTCCAAATTGTTCAAACTTAGTTAGGCATCTTCACTAAAATCACTTCAAAGTTGGTATAGGAAGGAAATTTAGACATGCTTAGCTTTTTAGATGTTATACGCAAACAAAACTTGTATTTAAAAAAGAAATTCCCTAAGAGACTTAAGGAGACAAAATGAGCTCAAGTTCACTTTCAAGAAATGAGGTGAATCACAAAGTATTACTTAATAACCAAATATTTCCTAACCAAAATTTACCTTAAATCCTTTTGCACTAAAATTTTCAAACAGAATTAAGTTTGATACACAAGTGGACACACGTTAAACTATAAACAAATAAAGAAAGCAAATAAACTAGATTATGAGGCCTAATGTAAAGTTAGCAAGCAATTAGAACCTTCAAACCTTTATCAACTAAAAAACATTTTCAATATGGTAAAAAGAGGTTCTAATTAGGAGATGAGATTAAGCATCAAAGACTCTCCCAAAATTCCTAATTAGGCCATGAGATACAAGATGAAAGAAGAAACAAATACAACTCAAAAGAAATGCAAACAAATTGAAGGTCTTCCATCCAAGTGTTTCTTTCTTTTTCTTTTTTCCTCCTTACAAGACTTCAAGCTCCAATTAGGTCTCCACCATCTAGGATGCTACCTGAGGATGTTGATTCACCTCAAAAGGGAACCTACACCACAAAATATTACCAAAACTGAAAGTGAAGGCAGAGGAAGAGTAAGATAAAGGTCTCAAAACAAGCAAGGCTACCAAACAGGATTTATAGATGACAGAACTAAGAAGACCAAAGAAGACAAGCAAGAAATTAAGTGGTAAGAAATAAAGGTTAAGCATATAAAATAAATTACCTAAAGAAAGACACTAGAATAAATGCACAAAAAAAAAACTAGAATAAAGATGGGTGTTTCTTGTCTTTGCAAGCTATGAACCAATGGTGCATTAAAGCCACTCTTTTAGTATCAAAAGTCGAACCTCAAGCTGCTAGACAGTGCAATAATGTGCACAAAAAACAGAGAGCAAAATGTAGAAAAAATAATTCACCAAACAAGCTAATAGTGGTGGTCAAAAGCACATAATTTCCAACATTTTTCTAAGCCCTTTTGGTACTACTTTCGTAACCTTTTCTTTTGATCTTTTAACAACTATTTTTCACTATTTTTAAGTACAAACTAAAACCACTACACACATAAAACAAATTATATATTTTCTTGTGAAAGTTCAAAAAAGAAAAAGAAACACAAAATGGAAAGAAACCTACTAAAATCAAAAATAAAACATGAAACTCAACAAAACATAGAGAAACTTAATTTGAAGAACTTGACAGCAAGTATGAACTCAAAAATGCAAAGTAAAAGCACTCAAATGGGTGTATATAATGTAGTTTTGAAATCCAACTTGAATATATATTTTTGTGATTAAACTAAGAAGAAATGTCATTAAAATGACTACACATGACTCTAGACAACATAGATGGATTTAAAAGTCAAAATGACCCAATATATCATGACAACCAAACCATATATATGAAGAAAGACTCAACGAAATATAAAACACACAGACACACAAAATATATGAAATCTTAAGCCAGAAGGTCCAATGGTTCAAAGAAGATCAAAAACTATAACCATGAAAAACAAAGATGAAATGATGGACAAACAGGAAAAGTAAGGAAACATATAAGACAATATGGAAATGAAAAATAAACCAAGGACCGAGATACTTAACTCTTGTAAAACCAGAGCTCTTGATACCGAATGATAGTCTCCTCCTCAAGTTAGGATGATCCAAAACATGAAGAAGAGACCATGAAGGTGAGTATGCTGAAGCAATGGATTTGTATGGTGGGAAAGCTCTTGATTGGGATGTTAGAAGGGTGGGATGGTTGATGTTTGGTGCTCTTAAGAGAGGTAGGGTCAACTCTCAAGGAAGGTGGCTAGAAGAGACCACATAGGATGTTCTAACCATGACTTTGGAGACAAAATGAAACAATAAATTGGCAGCATAACAATATTAATCTCAAAGTTGATTTACATGGGGAGACACCTCTATTTATAGCCTTAAGGTGTCTTCAAATTTATAGAAGCAAAACCCTAAAAATATCAACTTGCTTAGCTTGGAAACCCAGTCAAAAATCCTCTCCATTAGGACGAGGACATGTGGTCACTAACATAAGAGAATCATCTTTATTCCTAAATGGCACATGGACACTACCTAAGGAAAACCTCTCCATTGAGAGCATGACACGTGATCACTTTCTCCCAAAGGTGGGACACCCTTTTCCTTTACTCATCAAGCTAAGACAAAACTTTGACCCATGTGGTCAACTATAGAAAAACATCTCTCTTGGGTCAACATTGGGTGTTGACCTTTGTTGATCCAAATTGACCAAAACCCTACATTACTTGGCCTATTATACAAGGCCTAAAAAGGAAATCATATACTACTTGGACCTTTAATACAAGGTCTAGAAATGCTTCATGATTGCCTAAATAAATAAAAGTTTAGCTTCACGTTGAATAAATGATTTTAACTTTTCTTGAATTTTCTTGGACATGCTTCTTATGATTGGACCTTTGGCTAAGGGTTTGTCATTACGAACAAAATGTCCTTCGGCCACTCCTTATACCTAAAGGGGATAGTGATCCAATAAAAGGAAAATTATGGCTTTTTGTTTTCGTGATAAAAATATGATCAGTCAATCGAGTTCACCACTACCTTAAAGAACTCGTTCTTAAACTTCTTAAATGATTGAGAATATGCATTAAGCAAGCATATAGTTGGGCCACTTACTAGAGACAACCAGGTAATCAGATCCTTTGGTCGAGTAAGGTAAGAATGAAGGAAACATTCAAGTGATGGGGATAGGTAAAGGCTTGGCATATTAATTTAAAAGACAAAGTTGTGTTGGCACAACATTTAAAAGATGAAGAAAACCCATTGTAAACTCATTGAAAGGTAATCAAACATGAAGATGTAGGAAAAAATATGTGTACACATAGAAAAATTGCTCCTCATACTTCTCTCGACCATGACAAACATTATCTATGTCGCTTACTCTCCCAGAGACATTATATCCCAAGCATACCCCGCTCTCAAATGTATATATACTATTCAGCCAAGAGTTCAATATACTTGACCACCTAAATTTGGAAAAAAAGGACTTCTCATTAAAGGATCTACCCATTTATACCCCTCCCCTCTTCGAGGTAGTTTGGACTCGACAAGCTCTTTAGAAAGATCCTCCTATTATCGGTAATCACCTCCATCTCAAACCTCATAGCCCTTAATGATGATGCATTAAATGACTCAAAGTTTGACTACTATCACTATCTGACTCCTTCCTATAACCTATGTTCAACCCACTATGTGAGATACATGTCACTAGTTGGCTCTCACGTGATAAACTCCTCTCATAAGATATCAACAACAAAGCAAATTCTCATAAACTCGGTGCTCAATAACTCATGACCTTTCACCTTCCCACCCTTTTCCTCAACCATTAGATCTCTTCATATATGAAGGGGTCATGACCCTTCACCTTTTTTGTGTCTTTTTTATTTATGTGCAATCTGAAAACTTTTGACCTTCTCATCCCATTAGAAATTATATCTCATCATTACAACCTCTTCGTCGCTTGGCTTCTCGAGGTTGGAGAACTATTATACCTATAAGGTTGTCAAACCAAAGAAATACCAATTTTCTTTACAGCCAAGACAAACTGGTATTACCATTAATAATCAGAGGTTGTGTATGGATCTCATTAATATCAAGATATAAGCCAAAGACCAGCATCCTCATATATATGATGAGTACCAATACCTGGTTACACGAAACTTTCCATAAGTTTTTAACATGTACCATGTCAAGTCTAGGGAGCTAGTGTACATCCAAATATCCTTTGGCCATGATAGTATAGAACCTGATCCTAGCTAAATACATGTCGATCTACTAGATCAACATATACCTGGTCCACACCTACCCGACCAGAATGAGGTCATTCCAATTAGACTATTAGTCACATTAATCTACAAGTTAAACCAAAAGATCTATAATTAATTACAATTACTCGATATTAGCAAGTAATTAAACCATATAACCTATGCCATCCAAGTAACCTATAAACATTTTACAAGGTACATTAATTATTAAAATATTAATTACCTTGTGATGTATTTCGCTAACCGAAGCGTTGAAATTTATTCTTCAAACTCACTCATCTTTGTCTAGAAAAAGACAAGTACTCTTAAAAAAGATTAAATATTCATAAAGTTGAAAGTTTGAAATGTTTGTCAATATCTTTGTCACGTAACTATATATATAAAAGAACAATTAAAACATATGATAACAATATAATGAATTGCAAAATTATTTTCAATAAATATGTGCATGTTTGCTAGTTTTTAATTAATTATAAATATGTAACATTAAAAAAAATGTCTTATTTTAGCAAGTTCGGTTCTTAATTTTTATTCCAGAATTTGAAACTAATTATTCTACTCAAGAAAAAAAAATTCATAGAAGTTTAGTTATGATCGGTTTTTTACCTTTTATTTTCTTTAAAGATTGATTTATTTTTAAACATTATTTTTAAAGAAAAAAATTGACATATCCAAATCTAAAATCCAAAATAAACAGTGTCTCGTATGCAAATATCTCTATCCATGGCGAAGGAATTTGTGGTAAATGATGAGCTAGTTTTCTAAATTTTATCTTGTATTAGACAGTATACCAAGTTGTGATAATTCATACTTGAATAAATGAGTTTAAAACTAATAGCATTTTGGTGAAACAACGGAGCATTCTCATCTATATTCAACAATTTGTATGTCCTAATTCATCTATATTCAACTGTCCACCTATGTTGTATCATGAAGACAACCATAGCAGTTTAGCTTCAACTTCCCCAGCGGGGTACTTTTGCTATTCATGACCAATTCATTGAGGCTCAATATGCAACAGTAATGCCAAGGCTGCAGTAGAAACAAAAATAGCAAGAAACAAAAATAGCAAGAGATGTACATCATAAAGGGCTAAATGATCATTAGATAAAAAGAATAAATAGTTCTTCTAATATAGTATTTTTCATATAAGAAAAAATATCAATGAAAACTAGTTTTTTATTTTATTTTATTTTAAGTTCTCAATGATTAACAGAATTAAACACGTATTTTATGTGTTTAAAATCATTATAAAATTTAAATTTAGAATTAATTACATATCAACTTTCAATAAACACATAACATCTACATTTATAAAATTAAAAATTTTGTACTACTTTTATTATTATTATACGTCAATCCCAAAAAAGTTGAGGTCTAAGAGTAAAAGGGTGCAGAAAGTAATTCTCTACACTTGCTACACAGACTAGGCGTAGCTTTGGACCAAATGGTTGCTTCTAAACCAAAAACAATGGTCACATTCATTTCAAGCCGAAGATTTTAACTATCAGTGTAAGCCAGACATTGAATCAGTATCAGGTAATTCTACCGTCGGAATCGGATCTTCAGCATTTCATAAGCTGCATCGGGTACTCCTAAAATTTTGCATTTATATACCAAATCAAATTTTATGATTCAGATATGTTATGGTTAAATTTCAACAGGATCCTAATCCGTGCAATAAAATTCTTGCCGTCGACACATTTGATATACCCAACCAAGATAAAAGACTAGCCATATACGAGAAAGAGGGTTGTAGATTTACAGGACCCTTCTCAAGGCTTAAAAATGAAATATAAGCTGGTTTTGCTGCAAGACAAATTTCTTTCGATGATCCTTGTGCTGAAAAAAAAAGGCAATTGCGTTACTATTTTCATAACCACCGGCTATCTGGCGAATTATGTGTCTAGTTATGACATAAATAGGACTGCAATTCCATTCAAGGTGGTGTTCTATTATTTGGCCGATTTCTATTTTCATATTTAACATTTGAAACTGAGGTCATGGGGAAAAAATTCTGTACAAAATATAGGCAGCCAAAATTCCATAGATCCATACCACGAAGATCAGCGCAACAACACTACTGAACTAGGCATAGCTGGGGAAGGTGCCCGCAAACCGTGCAAAAGAGTTGCACTTTGAAGTAACAAAATCTACTCCATCCCATTGATTTCAGCTCTCACGGCTTGAAGTTCAGTATAATGACAATAGGCCACAGCCATTAACAAAGTCGAACCAATGGCTTTGTCTGGTAAACTCACTGCTGAGTCTACTTGCTGCCGGCCCCTGTGCAGCTCAATTGCAAACTGGAGGGATCCATGAAGTTATCAGAGTCAGACATTCTTGTTTTATCTACCCATCACCATTGGAATCTTCAGAGGCTTTCATTGCTTCAGCGGTCACAAGAGCAACCACAGCCTTGTGAATTGCAAGATCCGCCCTGTAAAGCAATCTCTGGGCTCTCTCTCTCTTCATTCTAGCTATGCTAACTGCATGCTGAGCAGCTCCCGAGGCATCGCGCACTCTAAGTTCATAGAGATCTGGACCATCAGTTTGATCAATCCCATGTCTCTGAGGTCCATCCAACAGGTACTGCCTGTGGCCTGCCAAGTCATAGTAGCCCACATTCCACCTAGCATCCCCATTTCTCTTCCCTGAAGATGAAATTCTCTGATTATAGGAATCATTATGAAACCCAAATGATCCAAATTTCCTTGACTTGTGTCTGTTATATTTGGATATATGATTTCTATCATAATGGTTGTTTATAGAATAATATCCCATGCTGCCAACGTCTCGGGGTGAGAATATCGGAGAGATTTGGGGCAATGGGGAATCATCCACCGAATCATAATTATGCCCTGGGAATGCAAACTTTTCATCACCATATGCCAACCCATTGAATCTTCGTCCTGAGGACACACCAAACAGATGTAAGGAGACGTACATAACTTGTTCAAAATGTTAATCATCTCATGAATGAAATACTCACCGTAAGGATGGAATCCATCCTGTTCATACAGAACATTGTTTGAATGGCCTGAGACCGAAATTTTCTTTTGTGATCGATGTTTTGATCCTTTGTTTGGTACTTCCAAACCTCTTGGTTTCAAACAGAAAGCAAACATAGCTGGCTTCTCCAAAGCCACAGCCTTGTCCAAGCACCCATTAGAAATGGGAATATTATTCTTCGTCACGGCAACTTCCCACTCCCTCAATTCATGTTGATATCTTTCCCATAGAGGTGGCTGAATAGAGCATAAAAAAATGGAGGTAAATTTCCAACCTTGATAACGTGCCCAAATATCAGGTGTTCAAAAGAAACAGACAATCTCGAAACGAAACAAAAAGTAAATTGCTTAACACCACCATACTTTAAGATAATCAATTGCTCAATCAATAGGCAGAAATATAGACTAGAGGCACGAATGGTTTCCACATAGAGACATTCAAGCAATAAAAAGCGCTCACGTCAACCATCATCCTAAACAAACCAACGAATAACAAGTGATTTAGTAACAACTAAAAACACCTAGCATTACATTCGGCAGGCCTTCAGCTTGCTGATAGGTACAATTAGGGCAAATAAGAAAAAAATAATCCACTGCCGCACATATTAAAATCCCTTCCCTTTCACTTCTATATCCCCCATCCTATCCATGTGTAACGCTAGAGTATCATTCAAAATGTCATTAATCAGTACCAGGGTGAGTAACATTCCTAAAATAGAATGATAATATCATAAATTACATAGGTTATCATTTAGACAGTACCTGAAAATGTCGTATTAACGCCATTCCCTTCTTCTGCCTTTTCTGCTGCCAATATTCATAAATGATTTTGGTTACACAGAAAGGCCCAACATCAACAGTCAGTTCCTCTATTTCAGTTGGAGTAAAATGATCACGCTGCTGAGCATATGCAGCCTTCTCAAACATGTCCATTGTTTTCTCAAACATCTCATTGGAGATCCCATCCACGAAACCATTATCTTTCTCAGAATTTTGAATAGTCAAAATCCACTGCTCATCTTCACTATCCAAATCATACAATACATGCAATGGATTCAGAGCCATCTCTACATCTGTTTCAACTTGTCGAAAATATTTAGAGCCACGAACAAAAGTAGCTTCAGCTTCATTATCATAATTTTCTTCTATCAAGACAACACCAGGAATAGGTATATTTTTAACTGAAGCAGCACGGATGTTCTGGTTGTAGCATTCCTCGTGCATCTCCTTGAAAACAGCCCACTGACTCCGATCAGGAAATTCTAAGATCCAATCCTTCCCTCCTTTCCACATCATAGCATGAGTGTAACGATTTGTTGATCCAGTCTGCAGAAACTGATGTGCTTTGTATGAATACCTTGTAATACCTGCAAGTTTTACAGAAAGTTTCCACTCGTTATGATCAAACAATTCTAGTACAACTCGGGCACCGGATTCTCTCCACCCCTTATCACCAAGGGTAATCAACACATTAGCACCACACGATAAGGCCTCCAGATTCTTTTCAGGACTTCTAGCAACATCCAATGATTTCTTCTCATTAGCCTTTCTAATTCGCTTGTGAGGCAACCCTCTCTGTCTCTGATAATGGCTTCTGTGCCTTGAATTGTAATCATACCCAGAAATAGGCACTGAATAATGTACTTGTGTCCTTGGTTTCTTAGGTCCACTGCTTAAACCATTGTGAAGAGAATCACCCTTCACATCAGACCACCCATGAGACTGGAATCCAAAAGATGAGGAATTATTCCTGTTCCGGTGCCAAGAACTTCTGGGAGCTGTTGGGTTGGGGCTGAGACTGACACCTCCATTTGCATTCCAGGAAAAATCAGAAGAGTGTTGAGCATCACGCAAATCACCATCACAAGGTTTCTCAAATTGATCAACAGAAGGTATTTGTACACTCAAATCGCACAGGAAAGAATGAGAATCATCATTGGCTTTAATCTTATCAGATAAAGAATTTGAAGGAAAAGAATGGTCAAAGTGACATGTTTGCCAGTCTGGTAACTGAACATTGCGATGCCTCTCAGAACAATCCAACATGAAAGTTCTATCAGCACTACGATCAATATTCTCGTGATTTTGGGAGAGAACTTGATCACTGCAATTAGATGGACTAATTAATAAATCTGGTTTCGCACAAGTCAATCCATCAGGCACCGCATCCTTTGACAAAGTAATCATATTTTTCTTCACATTAAATTCTGCATTCCGGTTAGAGCAATCATCGATGCTAGAGCAGTCATCTGTCATCGGACCAAAGTCTTCCTCGTCATCTACCAGTGCATGATCACAAAAGCTAATATGAGCTACTGACTTTTCCATCAGCAACTTAAGATGTAAACTAATAAAAAATGTAGGTGCAGCAGCAAAAGAAAGTGAAAATGGAGGAATCTTCCTCTTGCCAGAGTCAGGATATTCACTGGTATCAGCCTGAGAAAACTCTCTGGAAACACCCATAATGTTAATCCCTGGCCTAATCCTCTTCTGCATGACCTGTTCATGCAAAATAACCAAACTCAAATAGCAGTGACTGGGGGTTTTGGCAGTATACATTATTAAATATAGTACTCATAACCTTGAAATGAGGTGAAGGACACGGAAATACCAATCAGCAAACATAACGAAGTTGGAGAAAGTACCTTGACTAAGGGGTTCCCTCTGATGGACGTAATTGGATACTCACTAGATTGATTTTGAAGTGCCTGGATGTTATCATATGTGCATTCAGAGAGATGGAGCTGCTTACCGAGTAAGCAATGTCTCTGAAGTTTTGAATCTAAATACAACCATTTTGAATTCTTCACTCTGGAGAAATTGTAAAATGTGAACACAAGAGGCTTCCTTATACCATATACACTAGAAAACCTGAATCGGATCGATGTAGCAGGCAACTGCACGTCAATATACTTCCCCTGTTCAGCAGGTTGATGAAATAACCGAAGGACACAAAAGACAAAGGCTGCAGCCATCATCAAGCAGCCTTCAAATAAGAGAAACCTCAGTCCAGCCACATTGTCAACAAAAAGCATCTCCAAATGAACTCTTGGCCACAGGCTCATAACTGTACCATACTGAAGTAACAGAATAGCACGGAACAACCACAAATTCTCTAATTTGAACGAGCCATTCAACACAGATTGTGTTGGATACTTTAAGCCAAACTTGAATGTTGCTGAACCAGTTTCCAAAAAAATTTTTAAAACCCCCCCATTATGTGCGTAACACAATGGTCCCTCCATCTCACCCCTCCCAGCATTGGACCCTTTTACATCCATAGGCCCACCAGCCACAGGATCGAAAGAAAAGGAACAAGATGCAGTTGTGTTAACATGTTTATTTAGAGAAATATGAGGTAACATTGGGGTTGGCTTACGAAACCGCCTTCTAAAATAAACAATAGGTCGTTTGTCATCTTTAGGGCAATTGAAGCTTTGCAATTGAGACTTACCCCCAAAGTTATCATCTAATTTATCTTCTGATAAAGAATCTCTGGAAAAGCTGTTTTTCCCATCCCTCGGGGAACTCTCAACTAAGGGCCTCCCTGTTTTTACAGCTTCGTTGCATAATGATGAGGCTGTACTTGGAAGTGTAATAGGATTTTTCTTTCTCTTAACCCCATTAAAGGCAGAAGATTTAAACCGATGGGAAGATCGAGCCAACCAAGAGATTATAGGCTCTGTGTCCATACAGCTTTCACCACAGCTATTATTCTCAGTAATCACATCTCTTATTTGCCTTTCTTTGCTGGACAGGCTTCCCTTTTGCTGGCCAGAGCTTTTATTTTTCCTTACTGCTCTTTTTTTCCCTGCTTTTCCAGGAACTTCACTTGGAAGTAGCAGGAGTTTGAACCTCTCCGTTTCGAGATTAATCCATTCTTCTTCTCGATCATCATATTTGACATGATGACACTTTGTTTCTTTGTTATAATCATCGACAAGACCATGATACCAAATTTGGTCCAAAGGCCAAAACACCTTAATTCTCTGGTTCAGTATCCAATGTTTATCTAAGTCACCTAATGAAATTTCATAAAAGTGCCGCCTCTTGCGGGAACGACCTTTTTCATTGTATTGTTTCCTTGGTCTCAAGACTCTGCCAGCAGTATCAACTGATGCTGATTCTGAGCCTGAATGAGACTTAGACGCACAACTATCAATATTCCGACTAGAAGAGATCAAAAAGGACAACCCATTTGATGATGGCAATGTAGAGGGCTTACTACTTGAGCAAAAGCCGGCATAATTTGGATCAAATCGTGAAGACAGCATCCTTGCTGCATTCTCTTCAAGATTCTCCTCCTCATCTTCCCGCATATAATCAGATATTTTATTAGCATCAATCAGAGGCTTAACCTCTTTGGCAACTTTATTTCTATCTGGAGCCAAAGACTTTTGCTTGTAGTCAGATGTTTTACTATCATCAATCACAGGTCGAGCCTCCTTGGCAACCCTGCCCCTATCCGGAGCCACAGCCTTTTTCTTGTAATCAGATGTTTTACTACTATCAATGCGAGGCTTAACCTCCGTTGCAACCCTATTTCTATCTGGAGCAAATGCCTTTAGCTTTCTGTCCTTCTTCAGTGACTTCTTTGAGGAGGAATCACCACTCTTTACAGCAGATTTACTCTTAGTTCCCTTAAACTCATCAAAATCTCGTTTGTGTTTGATCTTTGACGATTCAATCCCCCTGTCCAAATCATCACTACTTAACTTAAGTATCTGATCACCATGGTCACCTGTATTACTAGACTCTCCAGCCAACTTCGGAGCCAAGCCAACTTCAATTTTCCTTCTCCCCACAAAATCCCTCCTTCGCTTTGGAATGTAAACACTTTCATCAAAACATAGCGAGCCTTTATTCAGCAAAGTATTGCTACCTGATCCCTGCTTTGGCTCCAACTTTTGTTCGCACAATTCCTGCTTGCCAGAAGCATGCCCTTTCTGAAATTCTTCATCGACAACCTTCTTGTTGCCAGCATCAGCATTCTCTAAGCTACTTAGAGACACTTCCTTTCTGGTCTTCTTTTTCTTGTTCGTATTCTCATAAACGCCCCCAGGATGACTCCCTTTCCTCTTTAAGCCCTTCTCTGGACTCTCTTTTCTCAGTTTTGGTTTATACAAACTCTTCAGATCCAAAGATCTCGATTTTTTGGGAATTGCAGTACCATGGGTGCTCTCCTCTCTATCTTCCATGTACAATAAGCCGAACAGACCGAGACTCTACAATGTTCACATTCCATCATACATGACTGTGCGCTTTTTCAGATCTGTGACAACAACCACATGAAAAATCACAAAAAATCTCTCAAACAACGCAAAAACTAATATCACGATAACCATTCCCACCATGCACTGGACTAATTGCATTATAAAAATAAAAAAATAAAAAAACATACCAAACATATTAACTGTAAAATCATAACGAAATAACACACATACCTAAACCAACAACACAGCACGACACAGTCGATTCCTCCACAAACCTCGGCGATCACGATCACGAAACATGAATTAGGGTTTGAATCCAACCCAGGCGATTTAAAACCCCCAATGGAATCCCAAATTTTGAAATTAAATTCACCGACAAATTCGATTTCTGCGTGTTTATATTTTGTTTCAAAACCCGCGAGAGACGCACGAGAAGTAGGGTTTCTTTTGTTTAGGCAAGTAAGGGTTTTTAGATTGAAAAAATACTGAAAATAATAACTAATGGAAATGGTAAATAGCATGAAAACACTCCAACACTGATTTGGCTCGACACGTGGCTCACTAAGGTCCACTTGATGAAAATCCTTTGCATGGGGCTACTATTACCTGCTCGAGGTGTACAATTAGAAAATGGGACTGACCTTTTTGAAAACGTGCGCTGCTGATAGGAACGGCTAGGATTGAACTTGTTGACCCGAAGGTAACGAAGATTCCATAAGGTTCCAGAGGTTGCACGAGGCATGGGCGATAGGATTTATGCACACCGCCTATTCACGAGAAAATAGAAAGTAAAATAAATTTGAGTGAAATATCGGAAATGCCATCGAGGTTTTTGAAAATAGAACCATGCAGTCAGTTCAGTTCCACAACGAACCCTCAAGAGGTGTTAAATAAATATGTTTTTGAAAATAAAAAATAAATTAATGTTCATTTTATTTTTGTATTTTCTACTCTTTTAGTTTATTTATTTATTTTTCCTTACTAATATTCCTATAATTCTTTAGTTTAAAAGTTTTGTGTCCTTTTAATTCGTTTTTAACATCTTCAGGACTTTTGTAAATTATTGATGACAAAAAATAATAACAAATGTGTAGAGTTTTATAGAATCAAAATTATGCTTAACTCAAAAAAATAATAAATAACAAAATTTCTAAATAGTGGGATAATAATATTGTAATAACATTACATAAAAGTTCTTTTATGTAACAGTGAACTAAAGCACATGTTCAAAAAAAGACATATCTAAGAAATAGAAATTGAGTAAAATATTATTTTCAACCAAGAGATTATAATTGAGATAATTGGTTGTGATAATGTTAGTAACTTTTTTTTAAGATAGTAAGAATATACATAAACACAATAATTAGGTTGAAAACATTCCATATAAAAGGAATTTTGATTAATAAAAATAGATAAGAAAGTATTTTATATAATATATGTGTTAAGGTTAATATATAATAGATTTATTCGAGGCAATCCTCCACAAGGCTCCAAGAATAACTCTTGATAAAGTTGTTATTGACATATATCGTGACACTTTGCTAAATAATTTATTTTAGAGATAAGAGGTTTAGAAGCTATACACAAAATTAAATGGTAAAGTGTGTTCCACAATAATAAATAAATGAGTTATAGTACTTAAATAACCAATCTTCAAGGGTGTCAATGTGAGGAAGACATGGGGACATAAACCTTATAGTGAGTGAGATTTCAATACTAGATCATACAAAGTTTAAGCATCGTCATATTGACTATCTGAACTCATTTCATATATGTGGGGAACATCTCAAGGTTCATAAACATGTTCTCCAAGCTCAACTAATAATAAGAAGTTGGATTTCACCATTATAGAAAGCAAAGTACTCAATAAAAGTAAGCACAAGTATATGTTGTTTTGGTTTAACAAGCTTAAGCTTTGAAAGCTTTTTAGTGTTGATGATGGTTTAGGAAAATAAAATAGGAGAAAGAAAAGGAAAACAAAAGTTGTTTCACCTTAACCAAACTCGGACAAAGATCATGAACCAACTAAAATTGATAATCAAGTATTGATAAGGATTATTATTAGCCTCGATGAATTTTGGACCTAACAAGGGTGTGGACATAAGTCATGTCAACAAATTATATGAACAAATGTGAAACTTAGAAGATGGTGTTATCAATGATGGACCCTAAAATTTATAAAATTAGGAAATAAAAATTTTGACATGCATAATTACAATTAGACGAAAAAAAAAACATAAAAGTAGGTTCAACAAATAATTAAGTTTGACAACTCTGGAGAATAGACACATAAATAAGAAAATTCTTGATAAGATCAGATAGTTCAAGAAAAAAAACCCTAGTAAAAGAGTTTCTCACCTCAAATGATAACTTCAAACTATTGTTTATTCCATTCATTCCCAAATTATTTATATATTCTTTGCAAATAAAAAAACACATACACACAATTAAGTTTCTAAATCTTTTATTATAACAATTGGACCTTTTATTCTTATTCTCAACAACAATACACTTAAGTAATACCATTTTTATGTGGGCCTCCAAATGTGGGGTCCCATCATGTAACTGCACATCTGTTGGGTTAGTTATAAACTTTTGCAAAGTTTCTTAGACCAATTTAGCTTGCTTTTTGTCAATAACTCACCTTTATCTTATATTGATTGTTGGGCCTCCATTTGGTTAGGAGCTTGAATTTCATGGTTGTCACAAGCTTTAGTATAGCCAATGATGTCCTTGTCATTTCCTTTTTCTTGAAAAGGTCTTGTGCTCAAATCTAACTCACATATATCAAAAGAAGAAAGATCAGTGACATTAAACTCACTTGACAAAATTGATTTGAACTCCTAAATAATGTGAGACTATTGGATCTACCAAAACATAAACCTCTGAGTTGAGCTCTAAAGAGAATGAAAAGTTATGTTTCAGTTTGTTTTTTTTTTCCTAAACCCACATGTTCTTTTACCAAAATTTGAAAATAATTTTAATTTAGTTTAAATTTATAATTCATAAGCAGGTTAATATGTTCTATGTAATTGGTATATGAATTTCACCATTAATTTTATCCAAACTCATTCAATAAATATAAAACTTTGAATTATATTTTAACACATAATTATTTTAAGACAAATTTACTTGAAAAAAACACGTTATAGTTAAAACCTAAAATAAAAATAACATTTCCATCAATAGATTCAACTTGAAATATTATTTATCTCTCTTATTCAAAGATAATTTTATTACAACTAATTTGTTAACCACCCACAAACTTGGTAAGGTAAACGTCCTTTACCCATGTTTTAATCTTATTCAATATAATAAAAATATATTGACTCATTAATTTATTTATAAGTAAAACATTGCAAAACCATGTTTTTTTTTCATATTAAGAGCTTCTTACTAAAGAAATTTGAAGGATTATTATGTTACTATAAAAAAGTAAAAGCAAAAGTAAAAAAGAAAAAAAAAAAGATTGTTGCTTGTGGCAAGTTTTGAGAGTTCTATTGTTATTATATACAACAACAAAATATATAAATTTTGCTTAATTAAATGTCTTTATTCTTGTGTTAATTTGTGTTTTTTTAGTTCGTGTGATACAAGTTGTGTCTTGTCTTCTTACCTTATCGATTGTGTTTTATTTTACTTGTTTATTATAGTATTTTTTTTTTGTTAAGAAACTTAAGTGTTGCATTATAGAGAAAAACAAACACGAGGGAAACCATTTTTGAAGTGTAAGCAGGTGAGTAAAGTGGTGAGGTCCATTACTTTCCTTGACAATTTATCTTGAAGTGTGACAAGAACAAGTGATGATGGAAGTTCTCAACTTGATGGAACTCAAAAGTTATTGATTGATGCTATGATTGCTCAAATGTAAAGAATGATGATATAGAATAATAAATAACTTTTTGGAAGAATTGAACAATTAGAGAATCAGGCGAATATTAATGAAAGTAGTCCAAATGAAAATAGGAGGCACGAAATAAGAAGAAAAGATAATGGAAGGGATCATAGAGATGACAAAATTAAAGGGGTGAAATTTACCATTTCTACCTTTCAATGGAAAAGTGACATAGAAGCTTACTTGGATTAGGAGAAGAATATTGAACAATTATTTTCCTGTCATGATTACAATGAACAAAAGAGACAGAAGGATGTTGTAATGGGATTTTCTAATTATGCTTTGATTTTGTGGGATAAAGTCTAAAGAGATAGAATAAGGATGAAGAACTTGAGGTGGATACTTTAATGGATATGAAAAGAGTTATGAGGAGACGCTTTGTTCCTTCACGTTATCATAATGATGCACGAGATAAGTTGGTACACCTCACTCGAGGAGAAAATAATGTTGATGAGTATTTTAAAGAGATGGATATGTGAATGATTAGAGCTAATGTGATTGAAAAAAAAAGAATAATTATGGCTCTTTTTGTGCAAGGGTTAAATGTTGACATTAAAGGTGTGGTGGAGTTACATCGTTGTGTGGAAATGGAAGAAGTGGTTCATTTAGTCATTAAGATATAACAACAACTTAAAAAAAAAGGTGTGAAGAAAAGTTCTTCTAATATTAATTCTTGAAGTTGGGAGGAGAGGAATAAGAAAGATGGTGGTGTTTCTTCTAATAGTTCTGATGTTATGTTTCAAAAAAATTATGTTGAGCATCATGATAAACTAAATAAGGTTAATAG
Organism: Vigna reflexopilosa; assembly: GCA_027742785.1. NCBI lineage: Eukaryota > Viridiplantae > Streptophyta > Magnoliopsida > Fabales > Fabaceae > Vigna > Vigna reflexopilosa. The sequence continues at coordinate 6,154,852 of CM050918.1, read as the reverse complement.
CAGTGAGATAAATTTTTTCAAGTGTTTGGATAAATGACACGTAACTTCCAAACGTTCCACTAAGAAAACAATGTTTCTTTAGAGAATGGTGACTACACTAACGAATCTTCCAATTCTAAATCATCCAATAAATAAGATAGTATGAATGAAAAGTAAATTACAAGAGGCTTGTTTATTGTCAGGAGGATGCTTGGAGGAATTGTAAAGGAAAACGAGGGGAGTCAAAGAGAAAATATTTTCCATTTTAGGTGTATTATCCGAGGAAAGGTGTATTCACTGATCATGTATGGAGGGATTTGCAATAATGTGGTAAGTGTGAGGTTAGTGACAAAAATGAACTTAGACACTAAACCTCGTCCTAAACCTTATAAACTATAATGGTTAAGTAAGGAAGGAAAGTTAAAGATGGACAAACAAGTTGATATTGTATTCTCCATTAGGAAATATGAGGATAATGTCCTTTGTGATATAGTTCCTATGGAGGCTAGCCATATCTTGCTCAGAAGACCATGGTAGTTTGATAAAAAAAAAGACCAACACGATGGTTACACCAACAAATACACATTTCTTCATTAAGACCCAAAATTCACTCTTGTACCTTTGTCACCAACAGAGGTTTGTGAATATAAAAATAAAATGAGAGAAAATAAGAGAACAAAAAAGAAAAGAAAAGCAAGAAAATGCTAAAAAAGAACTAGAGAGAAAAATAATCAAAAGGAGATAAAAAAAAGAGTGAAAAAAGTAGAGAAAGAAAGCAGAGAAAACAACATCTCTTTGTAAAAAGTGGTGAAGTGAGAGGACATTTTGGCAAGAAGATCAATGTACATTCTTTATAACATAGAAATTGTTGTCATAAATATTGACTAAGATAAATGTATGGGTGCGTTTTAGAAAAAGAGTGATTCCTGACATAAAGGAAGTTTAAGCTTATGCCAAGAAGGGATGTGGGTTAATCTTTCTTCTTTTGATGTAGGTGATGATTTGTCATATTTGAGGACAAAGTCTTTTGAAGAAAGGGATAATGATGTGGACATCAACGATAATGCTAAAACTTTTAACAATCATGAAGTTCATACTCAAGATCAAAGGGAAGCCCAAGACCTAATATAAGGCTTATAAGGGCCCATTACAAAAGCAAGAGCTAAATTGGCTCAACAAACTTTACAAAAGATTATGATTAATCTAATGGAGGTGCAGTTACATGATGAGGCCCCAGCATGTGGATATGTTATTCACATGTATTATTTGTTTGGAATGGGAATATAAGGTCTAAGTGTGTTAGACTTTGAATAAAAGACCCATAAACTTATTTATATTGTTTTTTTTTTGTAAAAAGGGTTATAAATAATTTTGTAAAGGAATAAAATAGGCATAACGTTTTAGTTATCATTTAAAGTAAGAGAAATTTTCCACTAGAGTTCTTCCTTGAACCATTTTGGTCTTATAAAAAAAATTATATCTCATGGTGATCCTGAAAGCTTATCAAACCTCATTATTTGTTGTGTCTTTTTTTGTCTTTTCTTGTCTATTATCAATTCTACATGTGAGAATTTGTGTTTTCCAATTCTTCAAGTGTTAGGTTCAATCCTTGATAATATAATTCTTTAAATTTCATACTTGTCCATATTTGTTCATATAATATTATTGATATTATGAGTGGTTTTCAAATCCTAGTTAGGTTGAAAATTCATTTAGGCTAATTATTATCCTCATCATTTGATATTAGAGTTTTGACTTTTGATATTCAATGAGTCTATTTTTTATATATATTTTCAATTTTTATTTGTATTGCTTTAGACTTATACAAAAAGTATGGATACTAAAAGTGTCCATCATCTAAATGACTATAAGAAACTAAATGACCATCCCAAATTGTTTGTTAACAAATGGCAAAAAATTGAAAAAGAATTTTGAGAAGAGAAAAAAGAGAGCAAAGGTATAAAAATAAAGAAAAAATGTTTGATGAATATTGAAAAATTTACACGCATACTTTGATGAAAGAAATAAAGATGAAGAAAAAGAAAATTAATGAAGAAAAATGAATAAAATATGAGGTGTTAAGAGAAAAAGAAAATAAAGAGAGGAGTGGAGAGAAAAATAAAATAAAGAGGAAGAGTTGTGAGAGGAAAAGAAAACAAAAAGAAGGAGATTGGAGAAAGAAAATAAAGAGGAAAAGTTAAAAAAAATAGATTAAAAAAATATAGAAGAAAAGAGAAAAGAAGAAATAAGTGAAAAAAAAATGATCAACCAAGAGGAAGAAAAAAATGATAATAAATATAATGTTTTTTATGATTGTGCAAATATTGTTATGATGTCCATTTAACAGGATGAAGAAGCATTTTTTTATGAGATGTTTTATCAAGTATATGAATGTTATTGAAGAAGGAAGAGGGAATGATATGATCTTTAGGAGTCTTTTAAGTTTTTTTGTAGTCTTTATATTTTTATTAAATACAGGAATGGTGATTCATATAATGAAATGTAAAGGGTTATGTATAATTTGTTCTATAAAAAGATACACTTGTAACACAAACGAGACAATGGCGAGTTTGATAGGAATTTGAGTTTTCTCTTTGTGAGAGTTTTATGTTATAAAAACTCTACTTTTGTTCTTATGAGGATAACATGTGACAATTACTCACCTTTTTTTTATTTTTATTGAGTGTGACGTCAATATCCTTCTTTAAAGTGAATGTTAGAAAAGTTCCTTTGATTTCTCATTGTAAGACTCGAGAAAATATAGGGCTTAGGAATAATAGTGTAATGAGACGTGAGTAATTTTAATAAAGTTGAATGTTATTATAAAGTATCGTGTAGCTCAATGGGTGAGAGCTTTTTGAGGTGTTGAATGATTATGTGTTATAGTCTTGATTAGAACATAAAATTTATGTTATTTAATGGTTTTGTTAATTTAAATGCAGCATAAGTTATTGTTTGTTTGTTACAATTATAATGTTTGAAATCATTAATGTGATGTGTTGGCTTGTTGGTAGAGATGTGAGATCATTTTTTTTTATAAAGTCATAAAGTTACATACGGATTTTTCCGTATATAATTATATACGGATATTATATACAGATTATTCCATATGTAAGTTATATACGGATTTTTCGTATGTAATTATATACGGATTTTTCCGTATGTAATTTATATACGATATATCCGTATATAAATTATCTACGACCTTTTTATATATGGATTTTTGTCCGTATATAATCCGTATGTAACATTAATTTATATACGGATTTTGGTGGTTACATACGGATTTTGGCTATATGTAATTGCGATTTTTCTTGTAGTGATATTGAATGGATGTGAGTTTAAATCTTAGAGAGAGAGGTTTGGGAGAATTTTATTTTATTTTGGCTGAGAGGGCAAGAGCGGTTGAAAGATTTTAGAAAGAGCAGTTACCTTAAGTTTTATTTAAAAAGAAATGAAAAACATAAAAAGAGTGGAACGTTACTTTTGTAAGAGAAGAAAAAGATAGCATTAGACAGAGAAACTGAAGGGAATGAGAGTCTTTAGAAGAAAGGGTGAAAGCTTAATTTTTTGATTGGCTAAGGTATGGAAAACTTACTTTTTCCTTATTGTATGATGAATGTGGAAATTTTCTTGAGTATCTTTTATGATTATGAAAAGTTATCCTTGCATTTAAATGATGGTTAATTAAATTGAATGCTTAATATCATGATTGAATATTTTTGATGTGGTAGAATGATGTGTGAATCTTTGATTGATATTTTTAATCATGAATAAATTGCATTATTTATTGCGTATTAGTATGTTAATATCATTGGAATTCAAGCAATTGAATTCTAAGCAATTGAATTATACGTATTTGAATGATATAAGAATTCATGTGCTAATTGAGTTTTATATTAGGAAAATGATATTTGAACAACAGTTTTTGACAACATTTAGACACGGGACACGTGTCTAAATGTTATTGGTCCATCTAGAAATTCGTTTTTAAATAGTTAATGACGTGGCAAGGAGAAAAAGAAAGGGGCAGATTTTGAAATTGTTTTTCATTTACGAAATACATCAAATCTCCGCACCATTTGAATGAGAGAGAAGCTCCCGAACCAGCCACCACCGCAAAGTCGAAGTCGTGCGAACCATCCACCACCGTCGTCGGAGAGTTGTCGTCCATCCGAAGAGTTGTCTTCCTTCCACCCAGCCACCCAGTCCCGCCGTAGTGCCGCCTTATTGTCGGCGTAAAAAAGGGAAACCCTAGACGCCGGAGGTTCGCCGTCGTGTTCTCTCCCCCCAGCCCACCGTGTTGCCGCCGTTCGAAGACAAAATCTTCACATTGTCTTCAGTCCTCCCAACCACCCAGTACTGCCGGAGTGTCACCGGAGCTCCGCCGTAGTGCCGCCAGAGTACCTTGATAAAAAGGTATTTTCTTCCTTTTAACTACGATTTGCTTGAGTTTCTCCTTTCATTGATTGTGTTTTCAAGCACTGTTGTTGTTGTATGGTTAGAAGCAAAGCTTAGTCTGTTTCAATAAAAATAGTTTTTGTATCGTTTAACAATGAACTGATTGGGTCAGTTTAAGAGGGTGCATGTATCATTTAATAGTTTTTGTATCATTTTTGGCGTGCCAGCCCCCATTTTTTGCTGTTTCAATTTCACAATGTCTAGAATTCCTATTCTGCCTAGGACATATAAGATTCACGCAATCTAGGCAGAAAATTTTGCACAAGGTATAATAATCAATAAAACTAAAGGTCAATTAAAGCTAATTTTTCTCAACAGAATCTGTATAAACCATATTGTCAATACTGCCTTGACCCGAGTCATAATCAGATCACCTTCATGACCTTACCAACTCACTTTGTTCTATCTTTGTTCCTAACATATGGATTTTGAAGAATAACATCATCAACCTGAATTTTAAGCAATTGCAGAGATCTGGAATCTTAAAGTCACCAGTAAGTCCACCAGTATGACCAATTAAATACAATCTTCCAAACATTTTTGTAGTAGAATGTGAAGGTTTCACAATTCCCATGCTTTAAGTTCAAAGGGTCTTTCATGAAGTGTTGTGTCAAGAGATGTAAAGGCAGTCATGAACCTTTAACTAGCAAGCAACTTTGTCTTTTAGAATTGTTGAGTCTTTGGCAGGAGACAGATTCAGTTTCTAGAAAAATGGCACACATTATATACTCTACCAAAATGTCATTCAATTGAAATAAGAATGAAACAAACTAATTTATGTCACAACAAATTCAAATACCATAAGCTCCTTTTAGCAGAAACTTAGTTACATACCTTTGAGAGACCCGTTGGTACAATATTATATGAAGACAAAACTCAATAAGCAGCTCCCTATCTTGAGGGTTTTTCACTTTTTAATACTTTGTTGCAACTTCCTCACCAATTTGACCTGAGTGGCATTAACCAATTACCTAGAAAGAAGCAGAAATCCATTGGTAGTCCAAGAAATAACAGAGGATGACCCTTGCTATTCTATAACATAGTAAAAAGAAAAATAAAAAGCAACATATTGGGTGGTTGGGAGGACTGAAGACAACGTGAAGATTTTGTCTTCGAACGGCGACGGCACGGTGGGCTGGGGGGAGAGAACACGACAACGGACATCCGACGTCTAGGGTTTCCCTTTTTCACGTCGGCATTGAGGTGGCACTGCGGCGGGACTGGGTGGCTGGGTGGAGGAAAGACAACTCTTCGAATGGACAACAGCTCTCCGGTGACGGTGGTGGCTAGTTCGCACGACTTCGACTTTGCGGTGGTGGATGGTTCGAGAGCTTTTCTCTCGTTCAAATGGTGCGGAGATTTGGTGTATTTTGCAAATGAAAAACAATTTCAAAATCTACTCTTTTCTTTCTCTCCTTACCCCGTCATTAACTATTTAAACTCTTTTCTTTCTCTCATTTCCACGTCATTAACTATTTAAAAACAAATTTCCAGATGGACCAATAACATTTAGACACGTGTCTCGTGTCTAAATGTTGTAAAAAACTGTTGTTCAAATATCATTTTCCTTTATATTATTAAGAATTCACGTAAATTGAATTCTGTATCATGGAGATCAAGGATTTTATAATATTAAGAATTCATGTGAGTGAATTCCATATCAGGAAGAATATAATAAAGCAAGGGTTTAATTAATGGCAATTACCATAATAAAATTTAGGGTTTTGGAATTTATTTTAATTGGGGAGATTCGGCGTTTCCTTTTTCTTTTGGAGTCAGTAGACCCTGTTTAGGGTGGAAAGCACTTTTCCCATATCTTCTTCAAATTTCTCTTGCTCATCAGAAGTTTCAAGCTTCTTTCTTCCCATATCTGATTGGGTCGCAGATCCAAAGTTGAAAAATAGTAATAATAATAAACGAAACCTCTAAATTATAATAATAAAAATTTTAATGGGGTTTACAGGTCTAGTGGTTGGACCTGGTTTGGGGTTTGTAGAGTGCAACACTATTGACAGTAATTAATACTGACAAACGGTATATGAAGAGAAAAATAAATTATAATTGGAGAGAGACAGAAACATTAAATTATGATAATAATTATGAGAAGAAAAGTATTATTAATTATTAATAATTAATTAGAAAACAAATTATTTTACTTCTAAATAGGGAAGTAACGAGACTTTAATGATTAATTAAAGTGATAATTAATTTATTATTAATTTTGGATTGGTACGATATTTATTTATTTACTTGGAATGATATTTATTTATTTAATTGTAATTTATTGTTTGAGTGAAACCCTGAAGGGTTTAGTTTAAGTACATTAGATTTTTGAATGAGACTTTAGATAATGATGAATGACTTATTAGGTGGAGAGTGAGAATGGTTGTTGGTACTTAGATATATGTGATGGAACGAGTGAGTGTTGAGATGTACCTGAATGTGTAGTTGATGAGCAAAAGAGTGAGAGATAGGTCCACCTGTTGTACCTAGTAAAGCCTGAGACTATCGTCCGATCGAGATAGCAACTTCCTTTGGCCTTGTGTGCGAAAAGGGAGCGCTCGGGTATTGAGCCCTCCTTGTGTGGGGGTGATGGTGTTTGTCTTGTCCTTGAGTGACATGAAACATGTTCCTTAGCCAGGTAGGCGGGACTACTCGAGCAAACCTTTAGGAGAGGCTACAGGGGACTTGTGGGGAGGCTACAGGTTTGAGGTAGGGTACAAGAGTGTGACTGATTCTTTTCACGGTGGAGTTATGGTATTGTGGAGGCTCATGGTGTGTTTCATGATGAAGGATGTATGACGAGATTAATGTTGATGGAGGTACATGTGACGTGGGTTATGTATATGATACAGAAACAATTATGTGAGTAAGAGTAGTATTGTAGATGAATGATTATTATTAGTAAGTTGTATTTACTTATCTGGTTCATATTTTATTGTTATTGGTTGTGATAGCTTATCCATATTTGTTTGTGTTGATTGTGTGTGTGTCTTGCGATGATCGCATAACTTTATTATACGGGAGCAGGGGGTGTAGCAGATGCTCCAGATGCGTGATAGCGACGTGAGAATGGGGGACAACCTTGATTTATTTAAAGCTTTGAGTTATAAATTTTAGAAATAATGTAATTGGATTAATTTTATTTCTTGATTTATTTTATTAGTTTTGGAGTTTTGTAATTGGATTATATTTTCTGGTGAAGTTAGAAATTTTTTTGAATTCCGCAAGACTTGAATGTCAAAATTTTAATTGGCACCGTTTTACATGTTAAGAGGATTTTGAAATATCTTAATTTAATTATGATTCGTGACACCCAAATTTGGGGCGTTACACTCATCATATCATTTCCTAAAGACTTTTTAATTTTCTTTCTAATTTTTTTCTTTTAATTAAATATAAAAAATAATTATTCATATAATAAGAATTGAATGCAATATTAGTGGATATTAGAGAATATTTATTGAGAATTAATGTAAGATGAGAGAGTCTTGTCTAATTCATCATATACAAAGATACTCGGCTTGACCCACCACGAGTTGGTTAGTTAGTGAGTCAACTCAACCCGACTCATTTATTAGCGAGTCAGAAAAAATCGAACCAGTCCGACCCACCACGGGTTGGTGGATTCTCACGGGTTTACTTAATTACAATTTTTCTTAAATAAAAAAATTACAAACTTTTTGTAATTCAAATATAAATAAATTTCTCTCCCAAAATGATGCTCATGACAATTCAAAATAATAAAAAAGAAGTACAAAATAGTTTTTCTTGATATACAGTCATGGTGAGTGAGGAGAATATTTTTTAGGATTTCATAAGATAATAAATTAATAAAATAAAATTAGGTGAGTTGGTGAGTCATCCGACTCACTACGGGTTCAACCCAACCTGAATGAGCCGGGTTAAAAATTGACCCACATAAAAAAGATATATTTTTTTAAAATCCAACTCTACTTAAACCTGTGGTGAATCAATAAAATTCAATCCTATTTAAATCCGTGGTAAACCAGATTGATTCGCGGATTGTAATCCATTTTAAGAACTAAAAAATCCTAATTTTGATTTTAATAGTTAATTTATAACAATTAGTCCCATGACTTATCATTTACTCCGGTTTTAATTTTATAGTTAACAAGTGAGAATCAATCTATGATTTATCACTCACACTTTTATTTTTCTTGAGTATGACAGTAAATATTTTTTTTCAACCTGAATATCATTATAAAACATTGCAAAATCATGTCTATAATGACCACCATGATGCTAACATCTACCAAAAACATTTATTGTGATATTATAGTGTGTTGAGTTTGAAAGTTAATTCAAAATGGAGTTTTACTCTTTATAATAATTCTTTCAAAAAAATTAACATTTATATTTTTGGTTTTAAATAAAAATCTAAATAACCAATCTACTTTAGGATTATTTGCTAATAAAACCACTATTTATCCATTTTTTTTCAACAAAATAACAGTTATAAGTTATAACTCTGGGATATTCAGATGCCAAATTAGACAAAGTTAGATGTTTGAAGGTGGGAAAGGAACAAAATGAAACTATCAAATTCATTCAATGCAAACAAACCACTATCCACTACACCAATTTTCCAGATCCCCTTGTCTTCCCCAACGAATTTCAACATATGATTCATTAACATACACACAATCACCGAAAAAAAAATTCCAAATCCAAATTCAATTTGAGCTTTGCCCCGTGTTGTTCACGTGTGCCTGATTACTTTCACGGATCTCAGATTCTCGGAGCCAACCATTGCATTGAATTTCCAAGACGGGAAAAGAAAATGTACGTGAAAGCGGCACAGTCATCGTTCCGGGATCGGACGCATGAATTCCACAACATCACTGAGAGGTTGAAGAAGTCCGGATCAGGGCCCACTGGGCCCAGCAGTAGCAGTCATTCCAGATCGGAGGAACAGCGATCGGCGATCGCAAATCAATCGGATTTCAATAGAAGGGCCTCCAAAATTGGCTTCGGAATTCACCAAACGTCTCAGAAGTTAGCCAAGCTCGCCAAGTGTAAGCAAATGACGATACGTTTAGTTTAATTTAATTTAGGTTATAATCTTATGTATGAAGTTATAATCCTGTTTTCATTGATTTTAGAACAAAATCATAGAATGTAAAATTACGAACTTATAACGTTATAAGCCTATTTTTTGTTGATTTTAGATTAAAATCATAGGATGCTTGAGGTCATGAAGTTATAAACCTACTTTAATTTATTTTACTATAGGATAATATGATATGAAGTTATTATGAACGTTTCTATTGTTTTGATTCGTAGTGGCGAAAAGGACTTCTGTTTTTGATGACCCTACCATGGAAATCCAAGAGCTTACTGGTGTTATTAAGCAGGATATCACTGCTTTAAACTCTGCGGTGGTGGATCTTCAGTTGCTGTGCAATTCTAGGAATGAGAGTGGAAATGTTTCTGTGGACACAACGAGCCATTCGAGTACCGTGGTGGATGACTTGAAGACGCGGTTGATGAGCGCCACCAAAGAGTTTAAGGATGTTCTCACCATGAGAACTGAGGTACTTTGTGGTGTTGGTGGTTTGTTGGGTTTGTTTTTGTGATGTCTAGCTACTAAGATCGTATTGTTTTTTTATATTTTGAAGAACATGAAAATGCACGAGAATAGAAGACAGTTGTTTTCTTTTTCTGCTTCTAAGGATTCAGCTAATCCTTTCATCCGGCAACGGCCCTTGGCTGCTAAGGCGGCAGCTAGTAGTTCTAATGCCCCTGCTGTTCCCTGGGCTAATGAGTCGCCATCTTCATCTCAGGTGTTTCCCAAGTAAGTAAAGTGTTTTTATTTGTATATTCTTTTAGTCTTGTAGTTAAGCATCTGGTTATTGTTCTCTTGACAACATGTGGACTAATTTGTGAGATGATTTTAATTGATGTTTTCTTATCACGTGAATGTGTGTTATTATGTCTGGATAATTATTGAGTGTATGATTTTTGTTGGAAGAAAGGAATTGGTGAATCTAAGTAAGACTAGTTGGCTTATTAATTAATATATAGTGTAAGTGTGGTTACATTACAACTTACATGGATTTCATTATTTGTTTTCCTTGAGATGTTATTGAAGTCCAACTGAATTTTGCAGTTTTTTTTTTGCAACCACTTTAGCAATTTTAACTTCCAACTTGTGAACTTTGGCTATCCCTTTGATGCAATTGCATCAAACAAGCATAAGTTACATCCTATGGACTTCAATTGATTATTTGGTTACAATTATACTGGTTAAACAGTTTGGCCTTTCAGACCTCGTTTGGTGGCCTAAACTGACCCAAGAAAACTCAAGTACTTTTGAAATTTGGCCTGGCGAAGAGAATTTTGCTGGTCAAATAAGCCAGGCCAAAATATAAGTAGGAAAGCAAGCTTGCCATTTTAGCCATTCTCCGTTGTTGGCTTGGTTCAATTCAAGAGATGGGAGTTGAAGTGACACGTATACCCTAAAAGCAATGGGGTCTTGGTCCGAATCAAGAGCATAGTTACTAGGCATGATTTGCGGATCCTTTACATTCAATAATAAAATCTTTTGTTATTCTCTAATGTTTCAAGGCTGTTTCAGGTTGGGTCAAGTTCTGGCAGGAATTCTGGCTTCTTCCCAAAACTTGTATACTTTTCTCATAGCTTTTAAATTTACAGGAAGCGAATGGACACGGAGAGTCAACCATTGTTGCAGCAGCAGCAGCAGGATGTAGTTCCATTACAAGACAGTTACATGCAAAGCAGAACCGAAGCTCTTCAGAATGTTGAGTCCACTATTCATGAGCTTAGCAGCATTTTTAATCAGCTAGCGACGCTTGTTTCCCAACAAGGAGAGATTGCCATCAGGTATTTCATGTCTCAATTGTGTCATGCCTTACTGTTTAAATTGCTTGTTTTGCTGCTTACTAAGTAGAGAAATAACTTGCATAATAATTTATCTCCTATAAAGTACTAGCAAACTCAGGAGAGTAAAACATAGGTGGATTAGGTTACCTGTCTGCGAGAGATGATTTAGCTATTTATTTCATGCTGACTCTAATGCTGGATGCCATGCCATTTAGATTGCTTTCTACTACGCCCATGGTATATTAGCGTTCCCAAGTCGGAGTGGAGAAGAGAGTCGTGTTAGGCTCTCATCAACGAACATAGAACTAGTCTCTCTCTCTCTCTCTCTCTCTCTATATATATATATATATATATATATATATATATATATATATATATCTATACACACACACACACACAACATAGATCTCTAATGAATTTTGTTTTTAAATTTGATCTTTAAACAAATGGCACCAGGTGATCTGTGTAGCTGACCTTACCTAGTAGGGTAAGATTTGTTTTGCTTTTTGTTAATGTTATGTCATGATAACTTTATGAACATTAAGATGCTCTTACTTACTTAGATGACTTAAATAACACGGTCTTCCTTAATTGCTTGAATTAATTATATTTGTTCCTTTTTGATATGTACTGATCTTGCCATAGAGGCATTCCTCCTCCCTTGCTCCAAAGGGACTGGTGACAATTAAAATTACTCTCACATCCTTGGTTGGTTGGTTTTGTGGAGGGGGCCTAATTAGCAATTACCAATGAAAGTTTATGTGTTCACTTTGTAGTTTCTTTCCTTGTCCCTCCTTGTTTATGACTTTTTTTAAGAATTGTTTTTGGTTCCTTATTTAGTTGTTTATTTCTAGAGTATATTTCGGGATATCTTGGACGTTATTATGCATGGACAATGGAGTTGGACATTGTAGACTAATTAGTCTTTTCCAGATTTCCTTGTTTAATCTTATACTGAGGCTAGTTTCATGATATCAACTGGTGGAAGCACTAGAGGCAGTGACAACTTAGTTTATAATACATGTGCCTGCCAGTGCTGGGATTTATCTTGGCTACATAATTCAAGTTTTGAATACTTCTTTATCAATTTCTTAGTAATAGTAGTATATGTGATTCCTGCTTAAAAGAAACAAACTAGATCAGCACCTGCGCTTTGTATGGTAGAGCAAAGTAAAAAGAGGGAGAGAGAAAGTAAAAACAGGTGCAAAATCAAAATCAAAAGAAAAAGTGAATGGACAATGCACCATATAAGGACATATGGCAACGGTTGGACAAGTTTTATGTTACTATAAATGATATACCAAAGTAGAAGGGAGAGAGAAAGTCATGCAACCATGTGTTCAAACTTGTGAATTTACCTGTAAAATGTTAACTAATTATGCAAAATGGTAAACTCAAGCGAGGTGAAAACTTGGTAATACGGGGTTTGATAATTTGGCACGAGCAGTTAAATACGTATACTTCGATTATTAACATGATGAATTGACTTTTGCTTTTTGTTTTTATATTGGCCAATTGGAACATAGTGTGGTTAATAGACTTCATTAATATGCAGGATTGATGAAAACATGGATGATACATTGTCAAACGTAGAGGGAGCACAAGGGGCTTTGTTGAAATATCTGAACAGCATATCTTCTAATCGGTGGTTGATGATCAAAATTTTCTTTGTATTGATATTTTTCCTTATGGTTTTCTTATTTTTTGTGGCATAAACATTGGTACGGCAGAGAAATGAAAACAAACACACGAGTGGCAGCAGCCTTCTGTATTTATTTAATTATTGATTTCATATTTATTTCTCCTAATATATATATATATATATAAAATCAAATTTGTTTCAAATATATTAATTTGTTATATTTTTAAATTTCTATTTTTATATTTCTTCTAAAGTAAGATTTCTTAAATTAATTTTTATACTTTTTCTATTTTCAAAATTTTTATGAATTTCAATTAAATATTTATTTTGTTATATTTTTAAATTTCTATTTTTATATTTTTTTTATAAATATTTAATAATTTTTAATAATTTTCTGTTTTAAAAATTTAACAATTTTTAATTAATTTTTTTTATATTTTGTTATTTTTTTAAAAATGTTCTATTCTTCTATTTTTTTTAAATAATTTTTTTCTAAACAGAATTTCTATATTTCCATAATTTTAAATATATTTTTTTATATTTTTTCCAAATAGAAATTAATATTATTTTAAATAAAAAATTAAATTACATTTACAATAAAAAGGTATGGTTGAAGAAATAAAATGCTGTGAGTCTAGTGATAAAGTGTGAAAGAGTAAAAAAAATTAGTGATCCAAATAAATTTGTATGCATTTATTTATAACGAATGAAGTGTATGTTTGATTTATTATTAAAACTTTGCATTTCATTGAAATTAAGGAATTGTTTAAAGTCAACAATTATTTGCAGTTTTTTTAATTCAAATACAAATATACTAGAAATAATTAAGAAAAATATGTCACATATATATTTCAATAAGTAATAAAAAACAAGCAAAAAAATATAGACAGATCAGCCACATATTTCAATTGATTTTATAAAGGTTGAACGTCAAAAGACAAATATTTTAATAAATGAAAGAAGGAGTTTTGTGAAGGAGAAATATGAATGTTTTTCAATTGTTGACACTGAAGATTTTCCTATGGAGAAGATAATAAGAAATTGTTTATGTTTTCCTCTAAATCCTTCAATGGAGATAAGAAATGATAAAAAAAAAACTACATTATAAATTAGGAGAATTATAAATTAGGAGAGAGTGTTGATAAATTTTGAGACTTCATTTTCTTTTTTACAGAGACACGTTAACATGTTAGTTAATTTGATAAGTGATCTGATAAGAATTTTTGTAATCATAAAATTTTTAGCAGCATTACAATGAAAAGATAATATTTTTTTTTATAATATTTAATATTATTTACATGTTATCCTCTTTTCTATATAAGGAGACACAATCCTTGTGAAAAGACATAAACAACTAAATAAAATCCTTTGAGTTTCTTCATAAATAATGAGTTTTTAAATTTTTCTTCTTTTCTCTCGAAAATCTTTTTCTTTATTATGTCTTGGTTTTAGTAGATTAGGAAAGGCAAGGAAGTGACTTATTTCAGAGTATGCTCTGCACTCGGCTCTATAAAGGGATCTTGTGCATCAGAAAGCTCCGAATATATGACATATTTTAGAGTAAGTATGCTCTGCACTTGATTAGACCAGTTCTTCAATATAGCCGACTAATATGAGATAATGCTTGCTGAAAAAAAATCCACCTAACACAGTCTGAGATTAATTTTCTAGGAATGCACTTTTCTAAGGATTTTTATCAAAATTATTTTACAATATCATAAAATGATACATAGATAATGTTAAAATGTTATAAAAAAATGTTATCAAAATATTATTATCCTAATAAAAAGTTAATAAATAAATATTATATATATATAAATATAAACTAAGTAAAATGTAATTTTACATTATCTACCAATAAAACTTATGATAAGATGACTTCTAACACAATTATTGAAAAAAGAGTTAATAAACTTATTTATTATATCTAAATTGTGTTGTAATTGTTTTTTCTTTATATATATATATATATATATATATATATATATATTTCCTATGAATAAAAATAATTTATTATAAAACTAAAAATAAGTCCATTTTGCAGTCTTTTTCACGTGTTAAAATAACGAAAAGACTCAGCAGTTAACAATAACACGAGATCCTATCCCGGGAGGTCAGGGTGAAATGTCCAAACAGAGCTACAGGTTTTGCTGTAACGCAACATTTTCATTTCTAAAACTCTCTACTGCATAACTCTTCCAATTTCTAATACGATCCCATTCCAATTAGATCTAGGGTTTATCTTTCTCTGTAGTTCGCCACCTCTCGCCGGAAACTATAACAGAATTTCCGGCGCAGGCTTCAAGGATCTCGCACTGGTGTCTGATACACTGGCAACATGCACTCCAAATCGGCGCAGTCATCGTTTCGGGATCGGACGCTTGAATTTCATAGCATTGCGGAGAGGTTGAAGAAGTCGGGATCAGCGCCGAATGGACAAAGCAGCAATTTATTGGAGGAGCAGCGATCCGCAATTACAAATCAATCAGAGTTCAACAGAAGAGCTTCCAAGATTGGCTTCGGGATTCACCAAACGTCTCAGAAGCTCGCCAAGCTTGCCAAGTGTAAGCAAATAAAAGCCTATTTTTGATTGATTTTAGAACCCTATGTTTTGATTTTAATTGCTCTGCAGTGGCTAAGAGGACCTCGGTTTTCGATGACCCTACCATGGAAATCCAAGAGCTTACGGGGGTAATTAAGCAAGATATCACTGCGTTAAACTCTGCGGTTGTGGATCTTCAATTGCTTTGCAATTCAAGGAACACGAGTGGGAACGCTTCCACCGACACCACTATGCATTCAACAACGGTGGTTGATGACCTCAAGACGCGGCTGATGGGCGCCACTAAAGAGTTTAAAGATGTTCTCACCATGCGAACTGAGGTACTGCGCTGTGTTTGCGTTGCCGTACTTCTCTGTGTTTTTTTTTTTTCTCTAATTGCGGACGACACTAATTCAATGCTGATGTTTTTGTGAAGAACTTGAAAGGGCACGAGAATAGAAGACAACTGTTTTCGGCCTCTGGTTCTAAGGATTCTGCAAATCCTTTTGTCCGGCAACGGCCGTTGGCCACCAGATCGGCTGCTAGTAGTTCTAATGCCCCTGCTCCACCATGGGCTAGTGGGTCATCTTCATCTCAGTTGTTTGCTAAGTAAGTTATGCTTCCTCACCTGTCCCTTTTTACTTGTGTTTCTTGTGCAATAGTATGTGGTAAAGTAAGGGGCATAACAAAGATAAAAGCATGCTAAAACGAAGAAAATGTTTGATCTGAATTGAATAGATAAAAATTGTGCATGAGCGGATGGTGGGAAATGGCGGAAAGTCTCCATATCATATTGCAGATAACATGAAAGAATGCTGGCAAATAGCAGAATTTGCATAACTATTGAACGAAATCAATCATATCTATAAAAAATTGGCTTCATAAAAATGGTACAATATTAACTCAGAATGTTCAGTTGTTAAAGATATAATCATGACTGAAACATTAAAAAGAGCGGGGATCTGGGACTGGACGAGGGTGTAACATGTAGTCCTACTTCCTGGCCTCTAAGCCGCCGTGGCAGTTGAAACCACGGTACCCATTGTGGTTGCCAGAGCCGTTTTTTCAGATTCTGCGCACTGGAGTTCCAATCGTGGCTCAGTGCATTTCTGCAATGTCACAGTGATGCTACAGTAGCTATTAACATCACCGATAGGAAGACAATAAAATTGTACTTGGTTGTGAAAACATTCATATTTACTTCAATTATGCAAGATAAAAGCAAATATAACAAAATGCAAAGCATATAAAAAATTGAAACTTTTTAAACTATGGTTGACCTCACAAAACTGAATTGGTAAGATAAGGTCTATATCTACTTATTATAACTTGTGGTACATCTAATTGATATGAAATCTTCAACACGCTTCCGCACACTAACATGAGATCCAATAGTAAATGACACATTAGATCCAACAAACTTCATTAAGATAAACTTTGATAGCATCATATACAATAAACTTTAATTCTAACTTAACCTTACAAAACCAACTTGAAGTAAGGTTTACATCCATTTATAATGTTATCAAATATTTAGTTGATGTGAGATCTTTAACGCAATCCAAATCACATTGATCGTATCATCTCATTAGGAGCAATACCATTTACCTGACAATCTTCTCTTATAATATGTAATTAGGTATATCTAGACCATTACCCCCACTCAACTATTGGATTCTATCATGAATCTCCCAAAGTATTAGTTGTTAAATAATTTTTGATTCATACCAATGTTTCGTACCTTCCAAATTCAATATCTCATAATTGAATGTCTGCAACAATTTTGAAAATATCTCATAAATATGATATTGTCATTTTAAATTCAAATACCCATAAGTAAAGCTAACTAGGGACCTTCATGCCAAAAGGTTTCTTGCTTGTTGTGCGAAAGTATGAGAGAGGATCATTGTATGCAACATCATCCTTGCAGATTCAAATTCAAACTTGTGACCGACTGATCACTAAGGTGCAACTTTACCATTGTGTTAGGGCTCACCCTCTTTAAGAGACCCATAGCATAAAAACATGAGTGATTATATGAAATATAAAAGATTTTCCCCCCATGCATTACATACTAGACATAAACATAAATGAATATAGTAATCGCAAAAACTATGACATCTTTTCTCTACTATTAGTATCTGCTCAGTAATATAAATAGAAACTTAACCACTTTATAACAAACACGACAGTGTGATGAGAAACCTTGGAGACTTACACCACAAAAATTAGCAGTCTTAGTCAGGGAGCCTGAGCCCAAGGCCTTATAAACCCCATACCAGAATTCCATCCAATTGGATCCTAATACCCCACCATGTTCTGCAGCCTTGGTGTCCGTGTGGTCTGGCTATGCACTAGGTTGTTGACTAGTTAGAGGCAAACATTGCATTGTTTGCATACCACATGCAACAGTTATTTTTGAGCTGAGAAACATGATGGAAAGCTTTCTTACCAATAACAAGAACCTTGAGAGAGCCATACTGAAAAATCTAGCATATGTAGTTGGAGAGCCCTAGGCCATGCCACATGCTAGAATCTCATACTTTCAATATATTGCAGTTGGATCCGAACATAGTATTCTACATATTTGTTCATGAATCTTTAAAAATAATATTTGACTAAAAAAATTCTAAATTATATTCAAACCTATATACACTACTCATGAAAATGAAAAGGTGCTAAATGTTCATTTCCTTGAATTTTTCAAATTGGTAGTATACCTCAGCCTAAATAAGCGAATCCCAAGAAGTGGGTAGTGTCCCCTTTCTCTTAAGAGTACCATCTCGAACTCTAGAAAGTTATCCCAAAAGTAGCTTGTATGAGGGAAGGGAATGGATAGGAAGTTATAGTTTCAACAAAGTTTCAAAAGAATGGTTGGTGCTAAGAGATAAAATGGGACACATACGAGGAATACACAATGGAACAGAAATGAAGGTGAATGAAATGCATTTATGGTTAGGGAGATTTAAAATCTCAAAATTTAGCATCACTTACAAAATTGGATTTGTTGTTTTCCCCACCTATTAATGAAACAAAACCTTTTCAATTTGTTTTGATCGGAGAGAAAGATTGAATAAATAAGGAAGTACTTGGGGTACTTCAACCCTTTTACAAAAAACATATTTACATGTCACAAAAACATAAAACACAAAAACCTAACTCTAGACCTCAAAAAACCCCTATGACTATTACGGAAATTTATCTTGTTTGATACACCTTCTATCACTACCATCGGTGATGCAACTGTCATTGATTTTAGAGTTGGTCTTCCTAAGTACAAAACCTTTTCAATTGGAAGTTGAAATGTTAAGTATGGCCCACAAAAATGCTGAGCCTGGTTCTAGCTGAGAAGTGAGAACGGTTACAAGGCACAATTTGGACCCTTGTTTAAACAGTTGTCACTATTGTTATCGTGGAAAAATAAGACTGATTTATTATTCAAATCATAAAAAATACATTCTGATACCCTCTATTTGTAATAATATAATTCTCCTAAAAAGGAAAATAGGGAAACTAGGAAATCTAGAAAAAATAAAATAAAATAAAAGATTATGTATCTATTTCCTCTAATTAAAAATATTCTAAAGATATTATCTCAAATTACAACAGTTATGCTCCAATATCAAGACTGGTGAATCATTTCTGAAACTATGATCTCACAATTTTCTGGTGGGCCTTTTGAACCTGCAGAAAACAGGTTGATGGGGAGGGTCAACCGTTGCTGCAACAGCAGCAACAAGAGGTAGCCCCATTGCAAGATAGCTACATGCAAAGCAGAGCTGAAGCTCTTCAGAATGTTGAGTCCACTATTCACGAGCTTAGCAACATCTTTAATCAACTAGCTACACTTGTTTCCCAACAGGGAGAAGTTGCCATCAGGTTTTTATATTTCTCACTCATGCATTGTATAGATGCATATTTATTGTCCTTTGTTGCTTTATTTAAATTGATATATGATTATATTACAATGACAAGCTTACTTATTTGTTCATTATTGTCCATTATGATCAAGTGAGCCTGTCTGTTATATTGACTTGACACTGATAAATTTGGCTTTTGACTTTTAACTTAAAATATTCTTTGTAGCAAAGCATCACTTTGTTTTAAAGTATCTTGGACTTCAGATATATGTAGGAATGGATATTATAAACTAATTATTGTTTTCCTTATTAAACCCGTAACGAGTTTTGTTATGATGATATGTTCTGGTGAAAGAGCTACAGGAAGTGAAAACTTTGTTTTCGTTTTTACGACTGTTCCATCTTATGCTTGGATCTGTCTTTGATTGCATTCTCCTGATTTTGATGCTGCTGTTTTATTAAATTCTTAATCTATGTTTTTTCTATTAAAGAAAAAAATGATGAGCAGAAAAGTAGAAACGGGGAAAGTCCAGCAATCCATGTTGTCGAGCCTAAGAGGATGTTTGTTTTAAATTTGGGTATAATTAATTTTGATAAAATTTATTCTGAATTGATAAATGTCGTTGGAATGTGTGTCCAAATTAATTTCAACTACAATTTTTTCTTTGAAATGCTTGTCTTGTCACGGTGAGAGAAATTGATGAATTTCTGAAGAAGTTCTGGTATAACTGGGTTTTAACATGTAATTATATCTATAAAACGTTCTAACTTATTCGCAAAAGACCATGTTCAAACTCAAGGTAAAGTTTGTAAAATGTTGAGAATGATGAATATTTTCAATTTTTAAAATCTTGCCTAACTTTTTCACTTTTGGAGTTTATACTTGCTTTCTTTATAATTACGAAGATATTGCCAACTACTTTTTTTAATTTATTGATTTTGACTATGATATCAATTTTTTTCCCAGTTAAATCTTTGTAATGATTTTTTGTGATAGACATCAGTCTATTATTATTAGTTCATCATGTCAATGGGCATGTCGGGGTGCTTAATGGGCTAGTGCTCAACCTAACTCCAACAGCACCCTAGCCCCTAGGGTTTTAAATCGAACTCCATTAGAATTTAGAAAAATATTACTAGAACCCGCACTGTACCATACCTGCCCCCTTAAATGGTTGAAGTCATACAATTAAAATTAATCTACTCTCAAAGTAATTTCTGTTTACTACTAGGGAACGTTTTGTAGAAGAAAAGTTTGTCTTATTCCGAAAATATAAATTGGGAAAAGTATGTTTCATATGTTTGGTTGACTTTTAAAAAGTAACATTCCTAACGAATGATATTTGGTCAAGTTTTCAATAAAACATTCCGAGGGAAGGAAGCGGTATTATAACTTTCCTGAGTTAAATCATGCGTGGAAACAAATTAAATATTTTAATAACACTACTTTAATTTCTATTAAAACATATAAATATTTTTGGCAATATTTTTGACAAACCAAATAAAATTTAGTCATTCCTAAGAATCATAATTTCCAGGATTCATGATTTCGAAGAATCTCATGATTCTTCTGGTGTATGGAAAAAATTCACTGGTATGAAATGTTCTCTGTTTCGTTTTGAAGAGAGAAATACAGGGAATAGAAATGGAGAAGAAAATAAGTCGAGAGAAGAGAAATAGGTAAGAAACGGAATTGAATGTTTAGTTGTTTGGTAGAGAGCATAAATAAATGAGAAATAGAGATGCTTGTTTTTTAAAAGTTGTGTAATTTTATTCATTGGATAGGAAGTAAGGAGAGAGATAGAGATGGCTAGAAATAGTGGGTCGCACTATTTTTAAAAAATGTTTCTTTATTCCTCCACTCAACCGAAGAAAGCATTAGTGTTAAACTAGTAAAGGTGAGTTAATATAATTGATTTTTAATATGTTGATACGGGCTGTAGGAACCCTAAGTCCACACCTGGCCTGTCCCATGGCAGAGAAGGTTTTAAATTCACCAAACCCTCCCAATGCAGGTGGGGCAAACTCACGGGTCAGGGTTGGTTAGCCATTAACTAAAGTAGGGGTGTAGGACATGAGTGTGCCCTTCCGTGAGCTTTCTTGTTTTACGACCTTGCTACAATACTTTGAAACTATTCTAATTTGATGAGAACAATTGCATACGTTCTTTGATTGATGATAAGGTGAACCGACTTTTGCTTGTTTCTTGCTTTTATATCGAGACATTGGCGGGGTTGATAGAGGTACTTAATTTGCAGGATTGATGAAAACATGGATGATACATTGGCAAACGTAGAGGGGGCTCAAGGGGCTTTATTAAAGTATCTGAACAGCATATCTTCTAATAGGTGGCTGATGATCAAGATTTTCTTTGTATTAATATTTTTTCTTATGGTTTTCTTATTTTTTGTGGCATAGTAATCCCGATGACAGAGAAATGAAAACGAGGACACAAATGACGCCTTTCTTACTGGTGATAAGCGTTTTGTATTTCATTAATATTTCTTTCTCCAAATCTATATTCATTCCGGCAGATTTTAGCGTAGGACCAAGTTTGTCAAATGTTATACTTGTACGTATCGAGGTTGAGAACTGGGTGCATGCATATTGTCCATTTATCTTTCTGTGACGGATGGTTTTTATCTAATGGAGACTTCCTGTCACATTTGTCCATATATTTATATTGCGAGCAAAGAGAATCAGTAACTTGATAATGTCTCCGTGAGATCACAGCAAAGATGCTGTAAAATCAGCTTGTATTGATTGCTATATGTAGAATAATAGAAAATAACATATCTTGCAATTTCTTTTACAAGTAGCATAAGTGGTAATATCAAACTTTTCTCTTGGTTGTAAATTAATAGGCATTTTGAATGGCTTAATGTACAATGTTAAAACTGTTTAAACTTTCTTTGGACAAATATACCATAAATCTAGTAGCCATTCTAGTGCCAGCTGATACATGGACTCACATGCTGAAACGGTTCCAAACACTGATATGAAAGTGTATGAAAGTTTTTATGATGATTGTTTGGATTTAGGAGAACAAATGCATGTTTTTACAATTTTTTTTTGTCAAATTGCTGTTTAAATGGAGTGATTCTAGTAATTTTATAAACTTATTTTTTGTATTAAACTCTAATAACTTTTATAAAAAAAATTTTGTATTAAACTTGAATGACAGCATATACAATTAGAACAGTTATCTCGTATAGTTTTAATTACTTTTTCAAAACTTTATAAAATAACTTTATATTATTTAAGATACTCTAATGAAAAGGGGTTATAAGATTCAAATTTTAAATTTATGACTTTTTATATGATATTTGCAATAAAAATGTTGTAATAGATTTTTTATATGTAAATAAAAAAGTATAAAGAAGTGAAAAGTGCGTATACAATGAAAATAAACTAAGTATTTTTTTTCTTTTGGCCTAATTTCTAATTTGGTTCTTTAATTTTATTCGAATTTTTAAAAATATCTAATCATTAATTTTTTATATTTAGTTTAGCTTTTTACAAGAATTAAATTTAGTCATTTATTCAATTTGGTTATTTGTTGGTTTTTGCCTGATCATGAATGTGGTTAAAAAAGAATGGGTTAAATATGTTTTTAGTCTCTATACTTTGGAGCGATTTTGGGTTTAGTCCATTTTCAAACTAAGGTATAATTTAGTCCTTCAACTTTAGAAAACTCTGGTTTTAGGCATTTTTATCAAATTTTTTAAAATTTATTTCTTGAAACAGTAAATAAATTTAAAAAAATTTGATAAAAATGACTAAAACCAGAGTTTTCTAAAATTGAAGGACTAAATTGTAGCTTAGTTTGAAAGAGAGACTAAACCCAAAATCGCTCCAAAGTATAGGGACTAAAAACATATTTAACCCAAAAAGAATAAACTAAGATTCTGGTAAACGAGAACATAAATAACAAATGATTAGTTGAAAATCAAAGGATCAACAAACATCAAAAGAATCAAATTTGATGTTTTTAAAAAACTAAATGACTAAATTTAATGTTTTAAAATAAATTAAATGAGTAAATTTGATATTTTAAAAAATTATAGAATTAAATTGAAAAAACCAACAACTAAACGTTTTTTTTAATTTAAATAAATTCGGGGAATCAAATTAGGAATTAATTTTTTTATGTTTTCATAACTATTTTTCGTTATGGTGGATGTTGTAATAATTAAATTTTTGAATTATATTAACTGTTTTTTTTTAATAATCATACAAATATTAGAGTGTATGTTCTTGTTAGTATTATGTAAAGGGTATCAACAATACTAATTTATGTTATTCAACTACATGTTTTCCTCACAATATATTAACAACGTTATGGTTTTTTTAATTTCCCTGAATTAAAAACGTTAGTATATAATTTCAAAATATCACAAAAAATAATAATATTAAAATTTTTATTTATTTTGTAGGTAGTTATATAATTAAAAGAATAATTAAGTTTGCAAAACATTCAAGTAAAAATAATATTAAATTTAAAGAAGCGACCACTTAAAAGTATAATTAATAAAATAATTATTTTAATTTTAAAAATACATTTATTTAAAGGATAAGATTAAAAAAATATAGACATAAAAAATAAGAATCACATATATATATATATATATATATATATATATATATATAGAGAGAGAGAGAGAGAGAGAGAGAGAGAGAGAGAGAGAGAGAGAGAGAATTTTTTATGTAGATAAAAAAACAAGTAATTATTTATGTTTTAAGTATATTAAGGGTACGTATGTAAAATATTTTATTTTACATAATCGATTTTTTTTAATTACAATCTAACTTTAATAAATTGTATAATAAATAATATGTTTAATTATTTTAGTGTTATACAATAAATAAAATTATATAAAATAAAATAATTACTTAACAAAGTTAAAAAGCCAAAGTAAGATACATATAGCAGTTTGAGTTATATCGCGAGTGATGTATGTATACTTAAGCATTT
Source organism: Vigna reflexopilosa (assembly GCA_027742785.1). Lineage (NCBI taxonomy): Eukaryota > Viridiplantae > Streptophyta > Magnoliopsida > Fabales > Fabaceae > Vigna > Vigna reflexopilosa. The sequence continues at coordinate 6,130,526 of CM050918.1, read as the reverse complement.
CGTCTTATAACTTTTATTCTATACATTTTCTTTCGATTTTACCTATATATATATATATATATCATTTAATTCATAATAAAATTATGAAATTTATTTATTTTATTTATTATATTTTTAATAATTATGATAAAAATTAACTTCCTTTGTTATCATATTATAAAAAAGTAGATATATATACACATAATCAAATGTATTTCGATATAGAGAAGATTGGTTCTGTAAGCACCTTACACTTATGAGTGTTTATTAGTCATCATTATATAATAATTATTTAGAAAAAAAAACTTTTTCGTGTACATAATTTTCATTCTTTCAAGAGATGATTTTAAATTAAAATAGTTATTTTATCAATTTTTTTAGTTTACATTAAATTATTTTTAAATTAAAGTAATTATTGATTATTTTATTCCTTTTGAATGATTATTTATTTAAATTTAACAATTTTTTATAATTAAGTTAATTATTTACATTAAAAAACATAATAATATTAATAATAATTTTTTCATGTACATGTTAAAAAAACATATTGACCTAGGAGTAATTAACTGCTACTTATCTTATAAGGAAATATTTATTTTATCGAGTACCTTATTGATTCGTAAGTTTAAATAAAATAAATTTAAAAAGTCAAAATTCTATACGAAAAAAAGTTACAAGTAATATTAAAAAATACAAAAGTAAAAGAAAATTGAAAATAAAAAACCCTATAAAAGCTCCTTTCTGGGGCGTGTTCCCTTCATTTCGTTATCTTCTTGTATTGTTATAACCCTAGCTCGGAAGAAGAAGAAGAAGAAGAACTCGCATTTTTCTTCGTCCTTTGTCTGCGTCTCACTCATCCTCTCTTTCTCTTTCTCTCTTTCTTTCTATATCGTTTTCTCTTCTCTCCAAACCCTAATCTCTCGATTTCAATTCTCACGGTCTTCGCCCACAGCCAGATCTCTAACTGCCACTCTCTTTTCAGCGATTAAATAACAAAATTTGGCTAAATTTCATTTTCATATCCTAAGCAACTACTAACGTTTTCCGCTGATTTTAACATTCCAGAGAGAACTTAGTTTCTTCCGTTGCTATTTTTTTTTTGTTTTGATTAAGTTACTATTCTGATTTAAATCGACAAACGGAGTCTGAAATTGGAGCGCGTGAGGAAAATTACAGGTGTTAGGGAAATCGCGTGTTGCGTTGTTGAGGAGTGTTTGATCCGAGAAAGAAACAATGGTGGGAGGTGGAAGCCGGAGGGATGAAGGGTCGTTGGTGTTGAACAACACAAACGTGTTTGCGGCGCTGGATACTCTGAAGAAGAAGAAGAAGTCGGATAAGGAGAAGACGAAGAGCAAGGGCTCGTCGACCAAATCGCAGGGCCAGTCCACCAAAACGGAAGCCCAGGTGTTTTGGGCCCCTGCTCCCTTGAACGCCAAATCTTGGGCCGATGTCGATGACGATGACGATTACTATGCCACCACAGCGCCGCCCCAATCGGGGTGGGGCATTTCTGAAACTCATCACAGCAAGGATGATAAACACGGGAATTTTGAGGTCCGGTTATTTATTTATTGTTTTGTTTATTATTTATTTCACTGTGTGGTATGGATGGATGGATGGAAGCACGTGTGTCGGTTCTCTTGAATTCAATTGGTTGCCTTTGTTGTTGCAGGATATACCGGTGTTTAGGTTGTGGATGGTATGGGGGTAGATCACATGCTGAATTTACATTGCGAACATAGAGTCTGAAACATTTTGTTGTTATTACTAGAATTATTGTGCTAGTTAAATTCCATGTGAATTGAAGAGTTAGAAATCAAGTTTAGGATTTGGAAGCTATGACTGCTAGCTTCCTAGTAAACATGACAAATTACATCCGGGATGTGGAACCAAACATGTTATGTGTATAAAGGTTTTGTTATAATTATGCTTTATCATTGGGTAGAATACATGGTTTGGTTCTTTGTGTAATTTAGTTTGTCCTGGATTACTTGTTTCATTTGTTGGAAAAATACAGATTCTTTGAACTTTGGAATGTAATTGCTGGGTTTTTTTTTGAGGTCAATGTTGGCATGTAAGTATGTAGTGCTGTGTGTGTATATGTTAGCATTGTATTGTTTATGCATGAATGGATCTGCTCCAGATTTGGTGCTTTATGGTTGATAAGATTTCTGATTACAGGATAGTGAGAGTGAGGAAGATATTTTGGATGAAGGGGATGATGAGGTGGAGGAAGAGCATGATCATGAACAAGAAGAATCGGTGAAATCTGAACCTGAAGTTAAGAAAGACGCCGAAGCTTCTGTGCCTCCACCAAAGGAGGCAGAAAGACAGCTCTCTAAAAAAGAAAGGAAGAAGAAGGAACTTGCAGAGCTTGAGGTTCTTCTAGCTGATTTTGGAGTAGCACCAAAGCAAAGTAATGACGGTCAAGATGAGTCACAAGGTAAACGTGTATATTGCATGCCAAATGGTTTTCAAGATTATAGTTTGCGTTTTTTGTTTAAGCAATTTGCATTCACAGCCTTTTCTATTTAACTAAACGTGTATACTGCATGCCAAATGGTTTTCAAGATTATAGTTTGCGTTTTTTGTTTAAGCAATTTGCATTCACAGTCTTTTCTATTTAACTACTAAAGACAACTTTTTATTCAAACCTCTTTAATATATATTTATTTATTTATCTGAGAAAAATAAATTTTATGTGTGTGTTACGATGTAAGTACCGAAGGCTGCTTATTTTTTATGAAACTTGCTCAACTAAGATTTTCTGAAATCGCATTAACAGGTGGTCCTCAGGATAAGAAAGGTGTTGAGACTGATGGAGATGGAGAAAAGAAGGAAAATACCAATGTAGAGTCCAAAACTTCCAAGAAGAAGAAGAAGAAGGATAAATCTTCCAAGGAAGTGAAAGAATCTCAAGATCAACCCAACAGTTCAGACACAAACAATGGGCCTGATTTGACCACGGGCACTGATAATGTGGATGAGGATACATCTACCGTTGATGTGAAAGAGCGTCTTAAGAAAGTTGCTTCTGCAAAGAAGAAGAAATCTAGTAAAGAAATGGATGGTGCTGCACGAGCTGCTGCTCAGGAGGCTGCTGCAAGGAGTGCAAGGCTTGCTGCTGCGAAGAAAAAAGAAAAGAACCATTATAACCAACAGCCTGTGCGGTAAAAGAACCCTGCTCCTTAACATCAATACAGGAATTTGTATTTCTTGTTCATATGATGATGCCGAATAAACTGTGGGCTCTAGGCTCTGGTGAGAGTGGACCTGGGAAATTTTCATCTAGTTTTTTCTTTTGGGGGGAAATTAGTGTTGTTCAGTTGTTCTGGACTTGCTATTTTGGCACAGAAAATTTTAGCTTTAAATATTACCTGAACTACATTGTTGTGTATTGTAGTTCTTGTATGTCCTTGTGTCTGATCAGTGGTGAATTAGTTATGACTGCGAAGTTTATCTTTTATTATATAGAAAGTGCTGTGTTGTTTTATAGAGGCTATTTAACCCCGTGAAATCGATCCAATTTGTTTGAGGTCCTGTTTTGGGTTCAATTAGAATAGTAGTGGAGAATTTGTTGTCTTAGCCTTGGTATACTATATCAAACAGTAGTTTGCCACCGATTAAACCCTTCCCACCCAATTAGAATAGAATGTGTTGATGCAAAGAGCTTGAAGGTTTGTTCTCATTAGATGGTGATGCCTTGGAGTAAGTTGTAAGCTAAGCTTGGATGGAGTGATTTGATTTCTTTCATCTAAGTTTGTTCTCTCTCCATCATTGCCATATCAGTAATAACTTGTACCAGAACAAGCTATTTAGACCTGTACTTAGTAATCAAGCTTGATTTCAACTAATTTATTCAGATCTATGAACACATTAAAAAATAGATTGATATATATTATGTAAATGATGTATCGTTGTATATAAGTTATTATAGTAAAATTCTAAACCTAGGATGTTCTTTGACGAAACTAAATCAACAATTAAATATATCACAAACAATGTAGTATTAATGGAAAATGAAGTACCAACTCTATATTTTTATTGAATGAAATTGAAGTGAAATCTAATGAGATAACGACAGACCCTTTTAGATATGAGTTTTCGGTTACCAATAACATGTTTTTCGGACCGAGGCGTAGTTCCTTTCCTCTAAATTTTCATACAAAAGAAAAGCATTGTTAAATAATTTTCTTTATTGTACTTTTAAGAAGATAATATTCAAAACTTATATTTTCCATTGTTAAAGAACACGTTAAATACAAAAAAATGTTGAATTATGTAAATAATTTCTTTTTATCCCAAAATCAAGTAATACCGTTTATATTTGTCTCGTACAAGTATATATATGACTTACTATTCTACTTAATTAAACATCCTTTGAATAAATATTAAATAAACTTCAAAGTTATATTTATATTAGAAGATACAAATCAAGGTCTGGTAGTTAAAATATATTTATATTTTATTGTGTTTTTGTTACAAGCTTTCAATAATTAATTTTCTACTATAAGAAACTAAATATGAAAACAGGGAAACATTTAGAAAGACGAACAATCACTAGTATTAATTAAACCATCAATTAACCGTGCAATAAAAGTAATTAAAAATTTATTTATATGAATCACAATCTTTATTGTACTTCGTAGTTTGAAAATTTATTTTAGGAGATCAAATTCCATGACAAATATGAACTTGACTTTCAAATATAATAAAAACATTTACCTTCTAATAAAATAAATACATAAAATAACATGATTGTTAAAATATTTTAATTATATGAATTTACGTACAATATATATATATATATATATATATATATATATTCTAATTTATGGTTTTGTTAATAATAAGATAAAAAGCACATATATTTTCATTATTAAAATATACAAGTTTTCTCACGATTATGTTTCAATCAGTGTCTATAGTAAAAAAATTATCAAAGTTATCGACATCGTGATTTAAATAATAACCTAGTGAAAACATAGATATTACAGCTTCTGTTTCTACGCATTTTTTTTAGTTTTAAAAATAACCTAAACTATTATTAAATATTGCAATTAAAAAGTATATATATATATATATATATATATATATTTCAAAGTATTTTTGTTTGCTAGTACGATATAAGTGATACTGAAAAATAAAATTAGAATAAAATAATGCATAACGTTCCAATAAATATAAATTGAAAATTATAATTATATTCAGGAGTTAACAAGAACAATAAGAAATAACAGTGAAGAAATAAACTAGTAAAGAGAAAGGAACATGAAATTTCATATATGTAGTAAAACTGTACAGGAATAGAAAGTGTAAAGGAATGTACAGATAAAGACCGAATGGTCAAGGTCTAATTCTAGACCGATCGGTACTACAAAAGAAGCTAATACCAAACGGTTTACAAAACAACATATACAAAAATATACCGAACGGTTTTTCTAAGAAATAAAAATAACTACAATCTATTGACCAGATGGTCCTACACTGTCTTCAGGCTGAACGATCTGCAAGGCTTCTTCCAAAGAATCTTCAAAGTCGCCCTCTGCTCACATCCATTAGATGATCATTGCAGTGAAGAGAACAAACGATCGGCCAACGACCGAACGACAACATAGACATGACAAAAAATAAGGGTAAGCTTATGTAAATTTAATTAATCAATTTCAACATACACTAAAAACATAACAATCGAATCATATAACCATCATACAATTACAACAATGAAGAACCGAACGGTAAACAACATCATGATCGACCACTACTGACACTGTTCGGACGGTATGAACTATGTAGTTACGACGCTTGTGCATCTGGGTGGACCTGGTTGGAATACACTCAACAGACCGCCACCCGAGGTTAGTCCAGTGAAGCTACCTCGGTATAGAAATACCCTGAGGCTAAAGGACCTCTTGCCATTCTCACACATGAGTTACCCTTCTCTACATGAGAAGAAATAATCACGGAATATTAGGATAAGCGACAGCTTAACTTAGCCATGTTCATACTTTACCATTCAATTTCCATAACAAGATATTCCACCTTGGAATTCTCTTAAAATAATCATAATATACTTCATCTTTCTCGTTTCATATGATTCAATTTCCATAGTGTAATACACATTATTATTCTGAAATAATTCTTTAATATATAACAAGTATCTGAAGGAAATGACCGAACGGTCAAATACCGTGGAGAAAACCGAAAATAGAAATATACTTTAGGAAGTGACCGAACGGTCAAACACTGAAGGAAACCGAGTACTATTTAAGACCGAGCCAATATAGATAATTTATGAGAATGACCGAACAGTCAACAACTGGGAAAACTTTAGTGAAACCGAATACTATAAAACTCAGGGCGAATGCTTTTACAATAAAAGAGTTCTCGTCAATAAACAGAGTGTCAGTACAAGACCAAACACTCTCTAAAAGTTAAGCGTTAGTGTAAGACCGAACACTCTTTCAGAGAAATAGTATTATTACAAACCGAGTACTTCAAAGACTAAGCGTTGGTATAAGACCGAGCACTTAGTAACCGAATGCTAATTTATGACCGAGCACTTCTAAAATCGACTACTCAACAATATAAAACCGAGTACTCTAAGTGACCGAACGTCCAGTGTAAGACCGAACGTTCTAAATGGATGATTATAATTGTACATATTAAAACCGAAAGGGAAAACTTTCTTAACTTGTTTGGAAAGACTAGGCTAAGCAAAGTAGGAAAGAATCAATATGAATATTATAAGACCGATCGGTCATCAACTGATTTCCTACAGAGGGAATTCAGCCAAGACTGGTCGTTTTGGGGAAAATCGAACGGTCCTAATGACCATCGGTTACAGGTTCCAGAATTTCACTAAGTTTAACAAATTTATAACTAAGTTCATATCAAATATCAAACATGTTATACAACAACATACAATATTTCAACATACCATTAAAATCATCAAACATATACTCATTAAATCATGCATTCATTCATATGAAATAATCATAATTAAATCTTATAAGCTTCATTTACCTCTAATTCTAGCTATTCTTCTAAGTCCTTAAGCAACTACTTATATGGCTTCCAAAAATCCAAAGTCGTCCAATTGAAATTCTGATCGGTGCAAATGAAATGGCTCGTCACTGGGAAGAACTATTCTGAAAGGGGTTTGGTGATCGGAGAAAAAGAAGGGTGAAAAATCTTAGAGAGAAGTTGGAGAGTTTAGAAAGAAGGAGGAGAAAATGGGGTTTCTGGAGGTTGAAGACGAAGTGTGCATGCAGAGAAATGACACCAATTTTCAAAATTTCACATTAAATACTGCTACCAAAACGGACGCTCGGTCCACTCCCTACTTGCCACCTGTCTTCCACTATCTGGAAACTCTCATTCCCCATGCTGTCACACGATTTTCGATGGGCGGGGAATTAAATGAAACTGTCATTTTGTCTCCACTCACATGGGGAAGCTAGAGGGTGACACCTGTCTTCCACTGGGATGGTGAATTAATGAGATGTGACAAGAAATATGATTTATTATACGTAGAATAAAATTTTATTTTAAAAAATTGTATATACAAATTGAGAAATTTTATTATATATTGGTACAAACCATAATCAATAATTAGATGTATAATCATTTGACATATACATGATTAGATTTAGAATTAAAATATTTGAAAATATAATATTTCTTTATTTTTTTATCTAAAATTCTTTCTCTTGCTTCTATAAAAGTGGTTGGAATTGTTAGTTTAGAATAACTTTTATTTACTCCGTTTATAGAATTTTTTACACGTTCGTATAAAATACAAAAATGTCAAGTTATTTAATTTGAAGCAAAATTTAAACAGTTTAAGTAAAATCTTGGATTTGTTGTAAATATAAAATATAAAATTTTAAACAAAAGGAAACCCTTTGGTTCTTTCTACCTACTACTAGTATGTGTTTTTTCGTAAACGACAGCGTTAAAGGCAGTTTCTTTCTTTTTCATTTGATTTCCCTTAAGACAAGCAACGTAATATTCTTCATGTCTCCTTCGATTCTTGTTCCTTCTTCTTACCACCATACTCACACACACACTTCATTGTAATGGTTCCAACTCCGCAACCCACAATCAAGATCTCTCACTCATTTGAGCCAACAAAGCAAACCACATTGATTGCTGTTCACTTCACTTCTCAAGCTCCATGTTCCATTTGGCATGCATGTTTGCTTCTGAATCCTTAAAGGGGCAGAAAACAACAGCTTCTCTTGGTTTGAAAGAAGGAGACAATGAACACTTCATTTTTCGGGATTAAGCTTCTTGTTTCTTGGGAAGGTAACGACACTATCAAAAGGTTCTTCCCCAGAAGCAAGAGATACACCGTGTCTGTGATACATGGTTGCTACCCATTGAGGCAAACTTTTAGATTTTGTGGACAAAATGTAGACTTGTTGAGGAAACACCATGTTTCCGCAAGTGGGTGGAGGGTTAGATGTTTTAAGGAAAAGGAACCACCTTTTTCTTTTAGTGTGAGTTATTTCATACCATTCTGGAAAGAGGGGTTCTTTTTGGTGAGGGCCTCTGTATACACTGCTGTTATCTCTGGTTTGTTATTATTGCTTTGGTTTGGAAGGAACAAAGCCAAGGGTTTCGTTGAAGCTAATATCTTGCCCTCTGTTTGTTCAATGATCAGTGAGTGTATTCAGCATGATGTTTGCTTTGGCAAGGTTACAAAAATCTCGCCATTGAGTGTAACACTGGAGTCGTGTTCGTTTGGGCCAGGTGAAGATGAATTCTCCTGTGGCGAGGCTCCCACTGTTAAAGTTCGTTTTCGCCCTCTTTCGAGTCTGTGGAGGGGGAATTTTGTGTTTGATGCAGTTTTGTCACATGCGTGTGTCATGGTGGTGCAGAAGAAGGACTATAGTTGGTTAGGGATACCGTTGTATCAAGAGGGCACTCAGAGACGGTTGTCAACCGAAGAAGGACTTGATCACCGCACTCGGGTGAGGAGGGTTGCACGTGAGAAGGCGGCAGCAAAACATGTGAAAGAAAGGGATGATGCAGCCAGGGAAGCTGCAGAGATGGGTTACTTTGTTTCTGAGAAGAATTGTGGTCCATCCAAGGGTGATGATGATTTAAAGGAGATCGGAACTCATTCAGCAGAAGGAACAAATTCCAAGGGTTTTTTCTGCATGAAGGAGGGGGAACAGCATGGTCATCGTTGTGTGGACACAGGTGTCGATTATGACATGAAACATGGTGATTTGGAGAAATCATTTAGGGTGAAGTTCCCCGGAAAAGGACTTAAGTTTTGGTCAAGAATCATTAAAGGGCATGAAAAACAAAAATGTAAAAGAAAGGCTAAAAGGAGTGACATCAGTGCATCTGGTATTGCTCTTAGAAAAAGAATTCTTGAACGTGGTGCATTTGCAGCAAATGCATATTTTCGCAGTTCATATGGGAAGTTTGAGAAGCCTTCATCATCTTCTAGATTTTTTCGTTCTACAGATCATGATACGCAGTTGGTAAAAAATGATGTTGACAAAAAAGCTGTATCTGTTGCCAGTACTGACGATAATAGAAACAACGATAACCAAAATGGAGCACAATTCAGAGATCTGGGAATCTGGTCTCCTTCTGCAAATGAAAATATCAATGATCATTCAAATGATTTAAAATTTTCCAGTGATCTTTCTTCAAAAACAAGTGAGAGTAAACACGAACTTTTACAATCTAGCAAGGATGTCTCAGAACATGCCAATGCAAATATTCGTACAGAGAAAAAGGAGGAGTTGGGACATCACGTTGCACAAAGTCCAATTGATGTTAGTGCAATTAAGGGCCAAAGAGGTTTGGTTTCAGTGAAGCAAATGTCTCAGTTGGCTACATATTTTGAAGTTCCGTTCAAGACTTTGATTAAAATATTTGGCTTCACCTCTTGTTTAACAAACATTGAGGGGTTGACATCTTTCTTCCTTTCTGGTCCCATCGAAAAGTTTAAGTCTGAAATGGGTCTCAAAGTTGAAGATACTGTTTCAGAACGTGTAGATAGGGTAGATGTTCAGCAGTCTGAAGGCCTAAATAAAATTCTTCCTGTTACATTTGATTCTGTTCATGTTAGAGGTGCAACTCTCATGCTGCTTGCATACGGGGACAGGGAAGTCAGGTGAGATCTATTATCACTTATTATGGAAATGAAATGATGAACACAACTGTTTACTAACTTATAGTTTTAATATGATATAGGTGTTTAGAGAGGTTACGCTAATTAGTAGAAAGAGACACTGAGTTAAACTGTGTGTTCTTTGAGACAACACGAATGCTTTATTTATAATGAGAAAAAAAATCAACATACTAAATAAACGAGATTTGGCATCCTTTAATAGTAAAGATACTGTATAGCAATAAATAAAAAAGTTCCTAATAATACGTATATAATTTGGATATTCTTGATTATGTAGAATTTGCTCCTTTTTTCTATAATTATAATAGTGTTCCTTGTGCTGAAACATATAAGTTGTCAGTGGCTAACTTCAAACATAATCAATCCTTGGTCCTCTTCGAGACTTGGTGAATATGTAACCTTTCACTAGAGTTGATTTTAAGCTTGTGCCTGGGAGGTGAAGTCATAGTTGTAAATATCGAAGAGCTGGTTTAAAATTGGAATTGAAGTCTTATTTTGGATATTATGATCGACATTAATTTAATTGTTCTCTATGCTTTACATTCAGGGTGATAGAGAATGTCAATGGCCATATGAAGTTTCATAACCACTACAACTCTATAAATTTAAAACTGAGTGGAAATTGCAAGACTTGGAGATCAGATGATAAAAGTGAAGGTGATGACTGGTTGTCTGTTGACGTTTTTGTTGACACTGTTGAGCAGAAATGGCATGCTAATTTGAAAACTGACCATCTTTTTGTCCCGGTAAGGTATATATATATAGTTACTTTGAATTAATTTGTCATCTTCCTTAGTTTATGTGTGGATCATGTTCTATGCAGCTCTTTGAAAGGGTACTAGACATTCCGATTACATGGTCTAATGGGAGGGCCAGTGGTGAGGTGTTTCTCTAACCTAAGTTTAGTTACTTTCAAATTCTATTTGGAAGTGTTGTAATGTTGATTTCAATTTCAGTTGTGATTAAGTTTTAGTGTATTTGCTGAGTAATACTTGTTGCTGATTCTCAGTGCTGCTATAAACCTCAATCTGCCTCCTAAACTAGATTAATTTGTTTAAGACCTGAACAATGGCTTTGTTTGCTGTGCTTCTTTCCCTCCTTATTAGCTTTTATCTACAAAGTAAAACACAGTGCTTTCAACAACATATTTTGGTTTACCTAGATCCTAAAAGATATGTTCCTCTCTGCATTAGATTGGAACTATGATTTATCATTGGTGAGGCCAACTGAAGCCTCAGTGTCCTTGGTTATTACTCTGGTCATATGGTTATCTAGAAAATAGCTTTATTTTGGTTATAATCTCTTTCAAGTGTATTAAATGTTTAATACTTAAAAGCTTAAGGAATGTTGTATGCCATTTATAGCCTTCTCTAACCAAGCATGCCTAAATTGTGGAGGTCCTTTGTAACTTTTACCTGGATATGCCAATGAAAGGTGCTTCCCTTGTTAGCTTCACAGATTCAACTACATAGTTGATTATTATATATTGTATTTATGTCGTTTTATAAACACATAAATGTTATATCTTTTGGCTTAGGTTTTGAAAATTCAAGGATCTGATGTTACAACAAGTTCTTCATACTTTTGATTATTATCTTGGCATTGACAGGCTGCTGCTTCCTAATAACTGGATTTCACCTGCTTGATATATTGATTCCCTATATTTAGGTTCACTTGTGCATGTCAAAGGGTGAAGCTTTTCCAAATCTTTATGGACAGCTTGATGTGACGGGGTTGAACTTCCAAGTGTTAGATGCTCCATCTTGTTTTTCTGTATGACTTCCTCTCATCTACACAAGAATATCTTATGAAATTCTTTTTTGCCACTTGACATTTCTTTTGTGGTATAATTTTTTATCCTTCGTTACATATTCATTGTATTTTATGTTACTTAACAAAAGTATGCTTTATATTCAAAGATGCACTTGAGAAAAATAAGGAGAGAGCAAATATATTTTAGAGAGCTTATTCAATTTTCTCTTACATACTCATATTTATTTAGAAACTATACATTAATCTGTGATACAATGAAAGAGAGAAAAATAGTAAAGACACTTGTCAGACCCTACTTATATTTATGTACAAGTCGGACCCTATGTACAACTCAACATTTTAATAAAGTCTATTCTAACATTGTCATTCAAACTGGAGCACACAAATTTTATGTACCAAACATAAAACAAATAAGTTCAATTAGAGGCCCCCTCTAGGATTTTGTTAACACATTTGCAAGTTGATCATTGGAACAAAGAAAGGGAAGGGAGTAAAGAGGTATTACCAAAAATATAATCATAAGCACCTAGTCAATTATCCATGGACTTTGTCTTTTCAAATATTGTAAATGCAAGCTGATGACCAACTATGATTTGTAGATGATTGTGCTAGGTTGTTGGATTTTAACCTCAAATATTATTGATATTCCTCACTAGAGAAAACTTTGTTTCAACAATCTTAGATTTCTTTGGTTCAACAATCTTAGATTTCAAGATATTGACTGTCTTGTCAGCAAAGCCATAGAAAGAGTAATAGTTTCTTTAGTATGACCCATTATTTTATAATGCTTGCATTGGGGACGACTCCTACCACCACCATCAGGTCCTCATCTAATGACATGACCACCTTTTCCACATGTAGATACCATAGCAGAGGATTTAGCAAATTCTTGAAATTTTCTACCTTTGAGAGCTATAACATGAAGAAGTCGTGTTCTTAAGCTTTCAATGGTTTGAACTTCTTGACCTGTTAAGATATGATCCCTAATATAAATCAAAATTTGGATTCAATGCACGAAGGATCGTGAACAACTTCCAAGAACATCTTCAATCTTTCAACACCAGATTAACCTTCAACAATAAAAGACATCATATCATGATCTGTTTGTTTAAGGGATGCTAGCTTGTGCGCAAAATCATAGAGCCACTGAATGCCATTTGCAAAAATACTCTAAGATTTTTTCCAAGAGGTTGTGTATGCTTTGATAGTTGAGGGTTCCACAAATTGCCAGAATGGAGCACAAAGTTGAAAGTCCAACTTTTGTCATTGTGCAGTATTTTCTTATGAGAACTCACTAACATCTTTTTCCGAGTGATCATGAAACCAAAAGCCAAGAAACCAAAGTTCAATAGAGGTTGTCCAAGATAAATAATTTTTCCCATTAAGCTTTTCTAATGTAATGGTGGGAGAACTTGAGAAACAGTGTGTTGGCCCACAAGTCATTTATGATAAGAAAAGAGGGGGTAAAGCAGGAGCTCTACAAAGAAAAAAGGGGAGCCAAACAATCAATCCGTGAGGAAGGGACAATAGGGGCTGGAATGGGACATATAGGGGACAACATATCAAGCTGTGACTGCACAATGTCACTTTGATGGTTGGAAGATGACACGTGGGCAAATATGCTGTGCATGGTAGCATGTGAGTAGTTTCTGCCTTTGAGACCCACAGGGTTGGCTGTCACCCAAAGAGACTCTCCTGATTCGGTGATCTTTGGAGGAAACTATGACAGTTTGACAACAGTAGACAATATTAGACAGTGGTCGGACAACATTTTCTTTGCCGGAAAGACAGACAAGCAAAGTGGGATCAACTTGCTCCAATACCAACTAAAGAGAGACTATATTTTATAGAGCTTATCCAAGTCTCTCTTAGGTTCTCATATTTATACAGAAATGGTAGATTCATTTGAGATACATTGGAAGATAGATAGATTAGAAAACAAGCATCTCTGGGTCCCTAGGTACAACTCAAAACAACTTTTTAATAAAGTCTATTACAATAGATTCTTAATGAGACTTTTATTTATTAGTTTCTATATGAATATTAGAAGTGTTGTTTATGCGTTAAATATGTGAAATTGTTGTACCAGACATAATACTTTAGTTTTTGACAAACAACGATATTAATTGTGAAGATTGGGAAGAAAATAACAACATTTGTATGGGTGATTGATCTATCTTATTTGATGTGATATGTCTGAAATTATAATTTACATGGGATTGGGGGGTCATGTTTGGTACAAACCCTAGCTGTGTAGGTTTATTTTAGTTTTTGTTTCTGCTAATGAGTAAATAGCCTGCTCCAATTCTTGGCGTGCGACTTTGTATTTGTTGGACAATTTACTTAATCCCAATTGGTTTTTGATGAAATTTGACATGGTATCAAAGCCTATAGTTAATCTTGGTAAATGATCTAATCTGGTAGGCATATGTGGAGGGTTTTTTTTGGGAAGTCTCACATGTCTGTCTCAATTTTTATGTGACATATCTGTTGAGCAACTTCATTTGATACCAATGGGTTTTAGATTAAATCTGACACGTACTAGTAACTGTTGATGACTACTTGACCTTTGGTCTCGTATAAAGTGCTTAGGCATATTGATCTTCAACAACTAAATATTTCTGTTGCTGGCACACTTAAAATTAAAAGATGTTCTCTTCTCTTGTTTATGTTCTTGCACTTGCAGAACACATCAGGAAGTTTATGTTTTCGTGGTCAAAGTATATTTCTACATAATGCAAGTGGCTGGTTTGGCAGTATTCCTCTAGAAGCATCTGGGGATTTTGGCATCCATCCTGAGGAAGGAGAATTTCATCTTCTGTGTCAGGTACTCCCTTATGTGTGTGCTTGAGTTCATAATTATTTATTTATTGTTAGAAGATAGCATGGTTACTGATAGAGGGCTTGGTTTTATACCATGACTTGATCCTATCGGTAGTAATATAAATAACTGCATTAGGTTATTGGAAAATGTTAGTAAACTCTGATAACACATTACTAACCATCATTCTTGCATTTTTCTAGTCTAAATTGTTAAAAGCTAGTATTCACTTTGAGGATTATTTCTCCATTCTTCTGTATTAGGTTTCTAGAACTTAGTTGTATGTTCTCCTTGATGTTTTTGAATTTAGAAAATAAAAATAAGAAAAAAATGTTGGACAGGAAAAATTAACTGTATTTCTTACTTGTGGAACCATTACAATGAGAGTAAATAAATTGAGATACTAGGCTGATTCTGTACACTAATTTGAACCTAAGAATCAAGTGAAAATGATTCTTCATAAAAATATTGTTCATACCAGAGGAGAGAAATTATAGCATATCCTGATTCTAGCTGCACCAGAAAATTGCCTGGTTCTGTTTGATTGCACAGTCAACTACGCTCTCTCTGTATTTTGGTGATAGAATTTGGACTTAGGACCTATCTTAATCTTACAAAACCTGTTTGTAAGGTGAGAATTGCTAAAGCTATATAAGTTCTATTTAAGCAATATTGTTGAAACACAACAACTAGTACCAATTTTATGCAGCGAAAATAAAAATCATTTATTTCAATACACCAATGCTCCTCATTGGTAACAAATATCTCTGGTCAACATGGGACTAAACCACCACCCTTGAGACTACTATTACAAGATACCCCAAATAAGTAATTAGTACGGTGGCCGAGGAGTGACTGCAATTAAGACAACTTTCCAACACATATATTGATGCAAACTGGGTTGAATTTCTTGTGGTAGGAGGTCCACCTCTTGGTAACTCTTTGGAGGAAATCCGAGTTCACTGTAAAGCAAGAACTAGCATGTGCTTACAAAGATCAAGTGCTGAAGCTAATACTAAGCTATGACTCTCTGTTAGGATATAGAGTAAGGGGAAAGGGGATCAGGGTAGAAGGGAGAGGACTGTATAAATAGATTGACTGTATAGTTAGAAGGGACTTTTTGATGAATTGATTTGTTGACAGGTATTGACCTGTGAAGAGGGTTAAGCCTCTGTTTCCATTCTGTACAGTGATTCTTACTGGGAATAGATTTCAATTTCCTTCTTTCTCTGTGTCTTTTTCTGTGAGGAAGAGAGTTCTTGATTAGGTTCCTAATTTAGGAACCTATCAATTGGTCTGACTTGCCGGATCCGCTTGGGAGGGGACTGCCAGATCAAGAAGGGATCAAGAAGTGATCAAGAAAGGGTGGAGGCATGGAAGGAAGAAACGATACCTTGGAGAGGAGGACCAGCGAACTGAAAATGAACATGGCAGCAATATGCCAAGATTATGCAGCAATACGCCAAGATTTGCAAGAAATTATGAAAATGTTGAGTGGGCGAACCAGCAACCAGGAGGGCCAACAGTCGGACGACAGCCAAGCCTCCGTCAACGAGAACAAAAGGAGGCAAGAGGAGGAAGTGGGATAGGCAGGGGGTGAACACCATGAAGGGCAACCCAGTTGGAGGACAAGGGTAGAATTACCCACTTTCGAAGGGTTTGATCCTATGGGATGGATTGCTAGGGCAAAGACAGTTTTTGAGACCCAGGGGGTGATAGAGGAAGAAAAAGTGCGTCGGGCATACCGTAGCATGGAGGGAAGTGTTGGCTATTGGATCCAAGCCTAGAAGGCTAAAGCCAAGAATCGTTCTTGGGAAGGACTGAAGAAAGCTATGTTGATAAGGTTTGGAACAATTGTTGAGCGTTTGTCGAAACAGACATGGACGGTAGACAAGTATGTACGAGACTTCAAGAAATTAGTGGGACAAACGAAGAGGGTACCGGACGAGCAACTGTCAGGATATTTTCTAGCGGGATTGCAAGAGGACATCCGAAACCAAGTCCAATCGTATGACTCGCAGGAAGTGATGGTAGCGAAGCGGATCACAAGGGACGTTGAGGCTGGGTTGCAAGAACTGATACGCAACAAGGTGCGTCTTCTCGATCCTCAGGAATTGATGGCCGCGATGCCAATCGCACGGGATGGGGAGGAACTTAACGGAGGAGCGAAGACCGGAGGAGGAGGAATGGGAAGAAACCTGACGAATTGGAGTAGACCGAGCGGGGCGGCGTCGCGGGTTGAACCCAGTCGACAAACCCAGAACCGAACGAGGCCAGCGGAGAATAGTGGGTCGGTGCGCAAGGAGGTGACACAGGCGAGCGGGCTTGCAAAGTCAAACTTTGATAACAGAGGGAGAAATTCTGGGAATTTACCCTACTCACAGTTTGCGAAACGTAGGAAGGAGGACAGTTGTTTCAGGTGTGGAGGGGCTTTCGGCCCAGGTCATCAATGCCCAGAAAGAAGTTTGAGGATGTTGATGATGGCTGAGGACGAGGAGGAAGATGGAACAGAGGCAGAGACAGAGTTGGCTCAGATGCAGATGGAGCTTTCTGCGTTTTCTGTGTTTTCTGCTGTAGGCCTGACGCAACCCAAAAAGATGAAATTGCAAGGAGAAATTGAGGGAAAACGAGCTTTAATTTTGATGGACAGTGGCACGTCCCATAAATTCGGTCTCTTATTTCGACCACCACCCAAACTCCTAGACTTGAAGTTGCAGGTATCGATAGAAACAGTTGAAAATCACAGGCCACAAGTTATGGTAATTGATGAGATTGGTACAAAACATGAAGCAATGGCTGCAAGCACAATTGCACAACGTGGGATTAAGCTTATTGTCACTGCTCATGGAATCCCAATTGAAACTGAGGATGTAAAAAGTAGTGAAACTTTTGAGTTCGAAAGTGAATTAAATGAACTTGCCTCCAATGGCCAAGTGAATGGCTCATTCAGCACCCTGGATAGATTGCCCCTGCTACCCGAGTAGGCTCCCTTGGGTTGTGTTTCAAGTGCAGGTAGTAGCAGCGGGTTCCTTCCTATGATCAGACCATATCACAATGTCATGGGCTCAAGCTTCCCGATTCCAACCTTGAGGACAAGGTTGTTCTGCAGAGGGGTGTATTGTTAGGATATAGAGTAAGGGGAAAGGGGATCAGGGTAGAAGGGAGAGGACTGTATAAATAGATTGACTGTATAGTTAGAAGGGACTTTTTGATGAATTGATTTGTTGACAGGTATTGACCTGTGAAGAGGGTTAAGCCTCTGTTTCCATTTTGTACAGTGATTCTTACTGGGAATAGATTTCAATTTCCTTCTTTCTTTGTGTCTTTTCTGTGAGGAAGAGAGTTCTTGATTAGGTTCCTAATTTAGGAACCTATCACTCTCACTAAAGGTGAATTCATATGTTTGAAACAACTTTTAAAAGTTTAAATTTTGTGTAGTGAGAGTAAACCTATGAAGCTAATTTGTGACAACCAGACATTTCTTCTAACCCAATCTTCTATAAACAAACTGAACATTTAGAAATTCACTATCACTTTAATGAATACTTTTGGAGAACTTAGCACATACTTCGTCAGGTTCAAGTGGTCTGAGTGATACTGGACTCTATGCTATTAAGCATTGCCTTAGGTTTGAGTCTTATGGATGGAAAAAATGTGGTTAGGAGAAGCAATCCCACAGGTGTCCAGTCAGGTTTTCTGATAAAGTAGTCATTGGCAAAGCTGGTAGATACTTACTAATAATATAGTTGTGAAAAATTATCAATTGGCTGATTTGTTCTCAAGGGAAAGCTGGATGCTTTTGATTAAGGGGAAGTGTTGGAATCATAGATAACTTGATTACAATTAGATTTGGCTCGCTTTAATGCTTATGTTCATTGTAATGTAGGGAACTGAAATAGTTTAATTACCCTTTCTTGTGAACAGTATTCTGTAATTATTTCTGCGAATGTGTATCATTGAACCGCACTCATAATCAGTCTTCTATTGTTTTTGTCTTCAACTATTCTCACCTCATTGAATTTGAGGAAAAAGTTACAGTTTTTTCATCTTCCCTAATACATTGTTGTTCAATTTTCCAGGTTCCTAGTGTTGAAGTGAATGCGCTGATGAGAACTTTCAATATGAGATCTCTCTTGTTTCCTGTATGTTTTCTTCAGTTTGATGCATTAACTTAGACATGTTCAAGTTTTCTAGTAGATTGATCATTTCCATTTTTATATTTATTTTCTTTCTTTATATTGCAGTTTTTAAATCTGAAAACAGTACCATTAAAGTTTTATGCAAGTTTGTCTTAGTCATTTATAAAGTTAGTTCACTGCTTTCAATTTTTCTGTTATTATTTTTTAATTGCGGTTCCACTGTACCATTATTTCTTTATACTCACTATATTTCACAGCTAACACATGGCTTTTGATAAAATTTAGGTTATATTTTCTAAAGACTTTTGTGAAGCAGAAGCTGTCTATGACTTGTCATAGAAGTTAAATAGAATTTCAAAATTTGAGACCCTAAAAAAGTAATTGATTAGATTTGGTTCCCAGAAGTGTCTTGTTCATTTGTTTTAGTCCTTTTGAATTTGGTCTAAGCCAGTTTAATCTCAAAAGATAGATCAGAAGGTGCTAATTTCCTAAGCCTTTATAAGCTTTACTCTACAGGAAAAATGAGATCTCAACAACCCCCTACTTGAAAACCTTACATTTTGATCCATATAATTTTATAAAACTGATCCTCATAATGTCGTTAGAGTATTCTTCATGCAAGGACCAAAACAAAAAAGGTATGTCATGTGTAGGGACCCAAATATAGTGTTTCTTGCAAATATGAAAAAAAATGGAGTGCTTTTTTTTTTGTCTAGAGGTTAAAAGGAAAAATGGTGTTATGTATGATATTTAACACTGTTACAATCTAAATGAACAATAGGAATTGATTCATACATGATTTTCCTTATAGGAACCAACATGTTAGGTTATATTGGGACTAAAAACAATCTATGATGTGTGGAGACCAAATTTATAATTTAACCAAATTAAGTATTAGCTTATCCAATATCAATTCTTGTATTTCTAATTCTTTTAGGAATGTCCGTGGGTTGGGATGGGTGGGATTTGGGCAAACCCATTACCCAACCCACTAAAAAGGTATTTTAGGTTTGGGATTCTACATTTTTAATGTTAAACCCAATCCATTCTTTAGCGGGTTGGGTCAATTGGATTAAGATTTTGAAAAAGTTTATTTTCTTTTGTTACAAGTTGTAATTTTCAAGTATCAACCTAATTAAAAAATAACACAATCTTCACAAAAATGAATTCAAGGCTTCGAGTAAGCCAATAAGTCAAGTCATAACAAGTTTATCCAAACTAATTCAAGACATGAAAAGAAAAACATTATGCAATTTGTCCATAACACAAGTATAAGAGTGAGTCTCGATCGAGTCACCCATACTAAACTCATTATCCAACCAGTATAAGATTAAGTTAGTCTTGGTTGGGTTGGGTTTGATCCAGTCATAAATGAAACCCCTAACCCAATTTAATTGGAGTGGATTGGGTCAGGTTGGGTCAACAGGTAACCCAAGCCAATGAACACCTGTAATTTTTTTCATAATCAATGTTTATTGATTGCAGCTTGCAGGATCAATGACTGCTCTATTTAATTGTCAAGGCCCTCTGGATACTCCTATATTTGTGGGAACTGGGATGCTTTCTAGGACATCCTCTTCTTTGCATGTGGACACTCCTACAACTGAAGCATCTGAAGTACTTGCTAAAAGTATGGAGGCTGGAGCATTGGCAGTATTTGATCGTGTACCTTTTTCACATGTATCTGCTAATTTCACTTTCAACAATGATAACTGTGTAAGTTGAAAGTGATAATAATTTGCACTGGATGGTTCAGCTTTTTGACTCGTTGTTTAGGTTTGGTAACACTTCCATGCATAGCACAGATTGCTGATTTGTATGGAATCAGGGCGAGCCTTGTGGATGGTGGTGAAATTCAAGGGGCTGGGACAGTGTGGATATGCTCAGAGGTATATTACTACCTGTAAACTATTTAATAACATTTTTTTTTCTTTTCTTAGCCATGAAGTAGCATGCTTTTATTTAGCAAATAGTCACCACTTTATTTTTCCAGTATCCTAGAATGTATAGAGGTGTTACCATGTTAATACAATGGTGGATCACCTACATTTTACCCACTTTACGATGTTATATTTATTTTTTACTTATTTATGTTGGAGAGGGACTTCTTGGAATTTCTCACATGAAAGGTAGTTATTCTCATTCTCACAAATCAGGATACTAATAGGTTTCATTGATTGGCTAAAACAAAATTTCAGAATACGAGTATCTTGTCCCATGTGTATGCCTCTGCACTAGTTTTCTGTACAGTTTCCCCTCACCCTGCTAGTGTATACTATTTTGTTCTCAGGCTTTGGATGATGACACAGCAATAGATGCAAACTTCTCAGGAAGTTTTAACCTTGAGAAAATTATGCTTCGCTATGTTCCCAGTTATCATCACTTGATGCCCCTCAAATTTGGGGTTTTGAATGAAAACACAAAACTTTCAGGATCTCTTTTAAGACCGTAAGATTATTCCTTTAGCAGCTTTGATTGATTAATATTTAGTAAAATTGTTGCTTATTTCATTGATATTATCAATGACTTTTCCATTTCCTTATTATCAATATTTCTCGTTCTTCAAGTTGGCCTGTCCCAACTTGTTAATACAGCTTTCCTTCTCAATGAGTTGTTATATAATTTTTTTTTTGCAGGAGGTTTGATATAAAATGGACTGCACCGACAGCAGAAGGGTCTCTTGATGATGCTAGAGGAGATATCATAATCTCCCATAATTTCATAACTGTTAATTTTGCTTCAGCTGCATTTGATTTGTATGTGAAAGTTCAAACTTCGTATGCTGATAATTTCTCTCTTAGAAGAGAAGAGTTTAATGCATCGAGAGCCATTCCATTTATTGTTGGTGGAGTTGATTTTGATTTGCACATGCATGGATTTGAATTCTTTAGTTTGGTTACTCCTTATATGTTGGATTTTCCAAGACCTTTGGTTTTGAAAGCAGCAGGAAGAGTCAAGTTTCAGGGAAACCTTTTAAAACCTAGTACCACAATTATTGAACAAAATTTTGACAAGAACAAGAAACATTTGTGTATGTTGGAGAAAGGAAATGCAGTTAGTCTCGTTGGTGAGGTTTCAATCTCTGGTCTCAAAGTTAATCAATTGATGCTTGCACCTCAGTTGTCTGGGTCGTTGAGTGTTTCTCCCGCATATATAAAGGTGATGAATAAAAATTTCTCCTCGTAAAAGTTGTTTCATTTTGAGATATTATGAACTTAACAAACTTCCTGGTATTATCAAATTGTAGTACAGTTCTGTTTTTTTAGGATGGGGAGAGGTGTGTTTACAAAATCATGGACTAGGGTTCTATTAAAGAGATTTGAATTGAATAAATATGGGTGGGGATGGGGGATATAAGTTCTTGGTGAAGGTTTTTAAATTCATGAGCAGTTAATTGGCTAATGATTAATGTGTTGAAAGAGCTGTTAACAAGTAATTGCTTGTTGACTTAATGAAACAGTTGAATGGTTAACTGTTCCTTACTAGCAATATTTGACCAAGATTCCTTTTTGAAATATCTATTGATCATTATGTTTGATATTTTGATGGATGAAATCTCTAGATCTATTCCCATAGAGTGAATATGTTTCAATTAACTCTCACTCTCCTGTCACACACGACAAAATCTATGAGGATGTTTGGTATATATAGCCTGGTGACAAGCTTCCTGACCTTGATTTATATGCAAGTGTTAAGTTAATTTGTAGATTTTTGTTGGATCTTGCTTCTTTCGAAAATAAATTTAAAAGGTTGAAGTTGGACTTCAAGATGAAACTCTTCCAGAGAATTATGCAGGCCCTGATTTGCTTATGATTTTTGTCACTTGGTTAAGGAAAGTGATTGATATGAACATAGAGTTTTATGACTAGGTCAACTCATCCACATGTACATGTGAATTATCTTAAATGGGATATTTCTCCTTTGTACAATTTATAATATAGTTTATATTTGTATTTTATTTCAAAAGGATTTTTCCCCTCAGGTATCTGATGGACTTCTTTAATCAAGAAGTCAAGAAAATGAGTAAAAACACACCAGACAAACTCAACACAGTGAATAACCTCTGATTGTATTCAGTGAATGAAAGAATACAATGTTCCCACAGCTATCAAGGAAGCCTAATCTTCCCCCCACTGGACTGAGATCCAGTAAACAATACAAAACAATTCATAATCCCGCCCTTCTCAACAAACTCTTTATTTATACTCTCATATACTTCTAACAAACTCCTAACTGACTTCTTTACTTCTCGCCTTTTTTATTCCTTCTTACATATACTTTTAATCCCCTATCAGTATCCATATTTAAAAAATGTAGTTATTTAGTTAAAGGTATACATCTTTATGTCTGTAAGTTTCAAATATCCTTGTGAGAAACAATTTCAAATTGTTTGGCTTTATTCTACATGTATTAGTTTTTCTAACTTCCATTCTTTATTGGACTGTAGTTGAATGCCACAGGTAGGTCTGATGAAAGTCTTGTGGTGGATTTTGTTGGCCCGCTACAGCTTAGTGGTGAAAGTGGTCTGAAAAGTGGAACAGTGTTGTCCGTTTCCCTTCATAAGGAACAATTGAGGGCTAATGTAGATTTTCGACCATGTTATTCAGCTAGCTTGGAGGTACCTATATCTAAATATTAGGTCAAATGATTGAATCTAGATATATTTGATTCTATGCTGGCATATTTTTAGTCACGTTATGAGCCCAAACGTTAATGTTGATTTTTTTTTATTTTTTTTTTCGTTTTTCTTCCTTTTTTGGGCTGTACTTTTAGGTATGTCATTTTCCACTTGATGAGCTGGAGATTGCTTCTCTCAGGGGAACTATACGTAATGTAAGCCATAATATTACCTATCTGACTTCATAATTACTTATCATTCTTGTCTTGCTAGACAGTCCTATGCATATTTTTATCATATGAAGTTGACCCAGTTTTGTCAGGGTATTATACGATTATCAGTGTTCTGCATGAGTTATTCATGTGACTCGATCTTTTAGAGTAAATGCAAGAGGGCTTTGAGGAGAATAAATGACTATTAGTAAGATACTCTTCTGGGTTGGTATCTTGTCTTCTATGTCGTCTTGCAAATCATTAGCAATTTGGTATCTCTCGAGTGTAGAAGCAGATATTTTAAGTCTTTATGGATTATATTAGTAACAAGTTTGGTACATACAATCTGTATGCTCCAGCTTGAGGGGGAGTGTTAGAGATATTATATTTAGTTTATATTGTGTTTATGTTAATTAGGGAAACATAGTTCCTATATGTTTATTAGGAAAACATTGTTTTTTTTTTTTTTTTTTTTTTTTTTTTTGGAATTAATCCCCCTTGTGTCTTTGCATACACATAGGGTAATGTATTTATAATAATAAGAATGTGGGCTAAGCCCAAATATAAATACCATGTTAAATATAATGAAAATTATATATTGGAATTAATCCCTTGTGTTAAATACACACATAGGGTTCTCTATTTATAATAGAAGAAATATGGATTAAGCCCAAATACAAAGGAATATGTAAGAATAAAATAAAATAAAAACAATGTTTCCCTAATAAACATATAGGAACTATGTTTCCCTAATTAACATAAACACAATATAAACTAAATATAATATCTCTAACACTCCCCCTCAAGCTGGAGCATACAGATTGTATGTACCAAGCTTGTTACTAATATAATCCATAAAGACTTAAAATATCTGCTTCTACACTCGAGAGATACCAAATTGCTAATGATTTGCAAGACGACATAGAAAACAAGATACCAACCCAGAAGACTCCCCCTGAGCAACAAATCTGGGAGGTTGCTCCATGTAAATCTCTTCTTGCAAATCGCCCTTGAAGAATGCCACCAATGGATAAAGAGGTAACTGTTGGAGAGCCACCACGACTATAAATAAACTAACAACAAACCATCTTTTCCATGAAAAAAGCATATATGGACGGGTCAAACGCAATGGTGAAAAGAGAGGTCAGAAGAGACAGCAGCGGAAGAAGCCATGGATAAACAGGAGAGAGAAACTCTAAAAATAAAAATTCTCCAATCAAGGCACCTGAAAAGGGAAAAAGAACAAAAAAAAAGAGCAACCTCGATGCTTTAAATAACTACCAAACATGCCACAATGCACGACGAAAAAGGGAGCAAATCCATAACTTTGAAAGAAACTCCGATGAAGGCGTTGTTAATGGCATGGTAGTCACCTGGCCGAGACGTCAAAACTCTATGATCGTCGGTCGAAACTGAAACTCCGTTAATGGCAGCAATAGACAATAGCGGTAGACGACGGCGCCACCGACAGCGGTAGATGGCCCCGCCACCAACAACGGATGTAGTGGTAGAAGCACCAGAAACTTTTACCTCAGAGGAACTTAGGCTCTAGATACCATGTTAAATATAATGAAAATTATATATTGGAATTAATCTCTTGTGTTAAATACACACATAGGGTTCTCTATTTATAATAGAAGAAATATGGATTAAGCCCAAATACAAAGGAATATGTAAGAATAAAATAAAAATAAAAACAATGTTTCCCTAATAAACATATAGGAACTATGTTTCCCTAATTAACATAAACACAATATAAACTAAATATAATATCTCTAACAATACCCATCTCCAATGCTAGAAGATCAAGCATTAGTTATTTCTAGTTAATATCTCTAGCATACCTGCTAATGTAAATAAAGTCCTTTGGGCTTAAAGGATTTACTCAAAACAGTAGGTTCTAATCGGTGTCACTGATGACCATCCAAAAAGCTCATATTATTTGGAGAAACTATAATATTTTTATTAATAAGGAGGTATCATTGATGGTGGTAAAAGAAATCTTTTATATAAGTATATAAAGGCATTACAAAATTATAATATTTGAAAATTGACATATACACCATAGTTTGTAAAATTAATTTTAAAATAAAATTCCTAAAAATAGGGAGTGTATCTAACATGGTGTGTGGTGACTTTAAATTATTTTCTCCTGTTTACAATTAGAATAAAAAGCAAACTCGATTTTTGGCAAAGAAAAATGGATATCAAATGAAGGAATTCCTTTCTATAGAGGTATGGGAATTTTTAAGATAAAACATAGCAAAGGTGCTCATAGACGAAATATGGATAGCATAAAATTTAGAGGAATGTATTTCAAATATGCCACTTTTTCCATTTCTATCAGATTTGTTGTTTTAAACCTTTTGATCTTTCCCTTTTTCTGTTCATTTCTGCCTGAATAATCGCATGGTCAAAGCATTATTTAATAGTTAATGAAAATAATGTAGTACTTTTCAGCTAGTTGCCTTTTTTCTTTATTTCGGGGAAATATGCAACTTTTGACATTTTTATCTGATATGTTGCTACTTCATTTACCTCTTCACTTCTGCCTTTTTCTGTTTAGTCTTGCCTGATATGTTGCTGCGTTATTAATGGTCATGAAATAAAAGTAATGTGGTTTCTATCTGGTTGACCTTTTCTTTTTCAGGCAGAAATCCAGCTTAATCTTCCAAAAAGAAGAGGACATGGAATCATATCTGTACTTTGTCCAAAATTCGGTGGGGCGATCGGTGAAGCATTGGATGTGGCAGCTAGGTGGAGTGGAGATGTTGTGAGTTCCTAAGTTCATTCTCTTAGGTTGAGAAGTGAAAGCAGGCAATGTGACTGAATGCATAGTGTATTACGTGGAGTGGGTAACAATTACAACAAAAATAATTTGCTAATTTCTATAATTCTTTGAATCCTCCAATTGTTTTGTTAACCAAAGATATCTACAATATGTGACACATTCTCTCAAGTTGAAGCATGTACAAATCATATGCATTGAGCTAGACACAAAGACTTAGTGAAGTCATTTGCTGATTGACTATTGAAGTTGGCAAAATTAGGGATTTCATTTTGTCAAATTCAATTTTAATATAGTAATAATGACATTAAATTGTGGTTATGTTGCACTAGTATCTGAATTGCACATTGTGCTTTGTTTTTTACTGATTGTCAGTTGGTGTTCTATTGTTCAGATCACAATTGAAAAAACTGTTTTGAAACAAAGCCACAGTTATTATGAAATGCAAGGAGAATATGTATTACCTGGCACTCGAGATTGCCCTGTTGACATAAAAGGAGATGGCATTTTAGAAAGGTTTTTGCCTGAGCACGTTGGTAGTGTTATATCTTCAATGGGTAGGTGGAGAATGAAACTTGAAGTTCCCAGAGCTGAGGTTGCTGAGATGCTTCCTCTTGCAAGGTTTCTATCTCGAAGTATGGATCCTGCTGTTCTTTCAAGATCAAAGGTTGTATTATGCTTTATATATCATTAATTGACAGATTCTAAGCAAGTTGATTTAGATACTTTGCTTCTGATTCAATCTTTGTAACATGTAACTTGGTTAATTCAGGAGTCAAGCTGCATGGTTTATTTGTTACTCTTGAAAACTGATAGGTTTCTTGGTGAGAAATGTATCAAGACAATACACTAACACACACCACACGAGAGAAAAGATAGCAAAACTGAGTAATTCTGTTATTATTCCTCCTTTTCTGTACAATCAAACCTCCAAGGGCGCTAAGTTCCCCCTCCACAGGATAAATGTTTCCTGTCTATACAAAGAATGAATTTTAAAACTAAAACCATTACAAGAGTACTCCAGCTCTTTATAAGAGCTCCTTTCCTGCCACTAACTGTTATTACAGTTATACCCCATTAACTCTCCTAACTTCCTTATTCCCTCTTCTCTTTCTCTCATAAACTCTCCATATCCTATCAAAAACCATAGATTACAAAATATTCACATTTGAAGGTTTCAAGTTGATTAGGGAAGCCAAAACCCACACCAAAAACATTATTTTCCAGAAAATTGGTAGATATAAAGCTAGAGGAATCCAAATTCAATTTTAGGTTCTTCATGTTGTTGACTTGTTTGTTTACCTTGTGGATTGAATTCAAATCAAGCTCGAGTTTGTCAGTGGTATCTAATTTGTTCTTGTTGAAAAATTTTAAGGCCTTTGAACTTTTATTCCTTGACCTGATAACAAAATATCACTATTGATTAAAAAATGAATGTTGTTGAAAGGATTAGTGACAAAATAGGTGACGATTGTACCATTTTGGTGCCATGTTCAGAAGAGAAAAACTCAGAAGGAGTATAATGGATTCCATGTGTTATGTACACACATGTGTATTCTTATTTATCATGAAAGGATACAATAATAAGGAACAATCAATATTTATTAATTAGAAATATTTGGTTAGATATTTCTGTATCAAATCATCCCTTACACTCCCCTTGAGCCAAAGCATAGGATACAAATTTGTTACAAATGTCATCAACACAAGACTACAAGACATAGTGAACATTTTAGTCAATTAGCCGATAAAAGGGTATGGCGACTACCCAAGAGAAAAAATGGTCATGTATAGCAAGGCAATGCCACTGGTGGTTGGCCAAAACAGGCTCACCATAAAAGAAAAATTTGTAAGAAAGTTGTCGTCTATGTACAGTAACTAGTTATGAATAGTGTATCCTGCATAAATAGTGATGGTATGGAGAATACACCAACCGTATACATGCTTTCTAATAAGCTTTTACTTGAGTAGTGGACCCACAGCAAAAGCACGGATTTTGATTCCCTTTTCGTTAGACTCTTGATACCATGATGAAAGGATTAGTATCAAAACAGGTCACATTAGATTGTACTGTTCTGGTACCATGTTGAAAAGAGAGAAACCAAGAAGGAATATAATGAATTCATTGTGTTTTGTATACTCATTAGTACTCTTATTTATAAAGAATAAGAGATACAATTGAAGTGTTGAGAAGAGAGAAACCACGAAGGAATATAAGAATTCCTTGTGTTTTGTATACTCATTAGTACTCGTATTTATAAAGAATAAGAGATACAATTATAAGGACAACAAAATGATGGGAAATATTTGGATATATTTCCCTACCAAATTATATCATATCTCCCTATTTAATGTAATCAGTTCATAAGTCTTCTATTTGTTTTATCAACAAATGTTAGTTGTTAATATGTTAGTTTTTGTTAGTGGGGGAATTTGAACCCACGACCTATCCTACCCTCCCTTCCATTTTTACCACTAAGCTAACCTTATAACTCCATAATCAAATAACAAATGTGATTAACAAATCACATTCTATTTGATTTTTGCTTCAACTTGAAGGTTTACAACTAGTTAAATAACTTCTCTGTATGATAAAGAATTAGACTTCTTTCATTTAGACTTTATAACAATTTGAAGCATTAAATCTTAGAAATGAATTTGTCTAACTCTAGCATCTAAAAGGCTCAAGGATAGTGAAACCAAGGTAAGTGAGAGCTGAACTCTATTAGAGTATTGTATACTCTTGATTAAATATATTCTATAACTGAACACAATTAGCATTGAGTTAGTTAATTCTTTTAGTCTTGATTATAGTTAGTTTGTTTTGCTTGTTCTGTTATGAGTTTGGTTAGCCATGTTTCAGCTATTGCATTTCAGCAATACCCCTTTCCATTCTTTGATTCCTGACTTTGTATCTAGTTACAAAGTGGTTTAAGTCTAATTCAATTTTACAAAACTAGCTTGTAATGTAAGAATTGTTTTCACTTATATATTGTATTTGACACCATCTCTAGTCGATGTGGGACTAGCTTTTCCCAACACACATCACATCCAACATTATTTGGTTTGGTATGTGTATAGCATGGTGAGTAACTGTCTGAATGGGTATAGGATAGATTCTGAAACCATCTTACAAAGTGGTTTGGCTCTAACAAGTGCAAACCTCATCATATCTTTGACAATTTGTAAGGTTAAATTAGACTTAAACTACTTTAGTCAATGTGGAACTTGGGTTAGATAGTTCTACTGAAAATTTAATTTTTGATACCCACTAGCATTAAGTATGCCATGTAGCCAACCCACTTGAGTGGTGTAAGGTGTGGCTATTATTGTTGTTACTGATGCAGTAATGTTACTAGTACTTTCTTTTCAGTTAGTATTGTAAGTAGTTGAACCCTTTCAGTCAGGATGCCGATTCATTGTTACAATATTCTATTGCTGAAGCCTTTGTATGATAAGTACTAGTTTTCTTGGAGGTTTAGTGTCATCATATTGTTATTAATTTCAAGAACTAGGTAATGGAAGCCAAAATTAAATCTATTTACTTTACTGGACTCAAAGAAAGTAAACCCAAAAGTAAGAAAATGCATACCCAATTCAACTTAGTCAACAAGAATACACTATAGGATTGAAGAACCCCAAGTATATAAGTACTATATCACTATGCTTCTGTTTCTAATCTGCCTCTGTTTTGTAATAATTGTAAATTAGTGGAGCATTCAAGTTCAATAACATGTTTGAAGTATGTTTTTTCCCTGTAATTGTCTGTTATATATATTTTCAGGTATGCATCTGCTGAACACTTTAATGATTGTTAGTCACCCATTACATATCTAGATTTTGTGAAAGATTATATTTTATTGCTTGTCACCTCAAAACCTGCTGTCCATAGTGTATACACATATATTTTAAGAAATAGAATTCTGATTGTGCATGTTACAATGTCCCTTGTAGGATCTTTTTATTCAAAGTTTACAATCAATGGGATTATATTCTATGAGCACTCAAGAATTGCTTGAGGTATCATCGAACAATCATTATATTTTATTTTATTTTCAAAGGGCACAATGCTTCATGCATCCAAGTTTGTATTCCCAACATGAAGGGCGCATGTAGTGTTTATTTATTGAAGACAGAACTTAGATATATTTCTTCAGGTGCTTTTGGAGCTATTCTTCAATCCAAATTTGGATTTTACCTCGGAAATCTATGTATTAAAGTTTGCAACAAACTTTAATATAAATTACTGAGGTAAAATGCTAGTTTTAGTTAAAGAATAACACCAAAAGCTCCTAAATTTTGTACTGAGGTAAAACTGTATCTAAGCTTTGTACATAACATTGATAATCCAAATGGCTTTCACTGCAAAATTTGATTTTTTTGTCATTAATGACATTTAACTTGCAGTTAATAAGGGAGCTTCACGTTCCATCAAATGATGTTCTTGAGCATTTGAGCCTTCCTGGTTTACTTGAACTCAAAGGTTGCTGGCATGGTTCCCTCAATGCCAGTGGTGGAGGGAATGGAGACACCCTGGTAAAAAAAAAATTGTTTTTGCATATTGGAAGTTTGCAAAATCTTCTACTTTTTGAAGATTCCCTTTCTATTCCATTTCAGGCAGACTTTGACTTTCATGGTGAGGATTGGGAGTGGGGAGAATACAGAACTCAGAGTGTCTCAGCAGTTGGTATTTATAGTAACGATGATGGTATACACCTGAAGAAATTTTTTGTTCAGAAGGATAATGCCACAATTCATGCTGATGGAATTTTCTTAGGACCTAAAACCAACCTTCATTTTGCTGTCTTAAATTTTCCTGTTAGTCTGATACCAACACTTGTACAGATCATTGACTCTACAGCAAATAATGTTGTTCATTCTCTGCGGCAATTGTTAGCACCCATTAAGGGGATCTTGCATATGGAAGGAGATCTTCGAGGAAGTTTAGGAAAACCAGAATGTGATGTTCAAATTAGGCTCCTTGATGGTGTCATTGGTGGAATTGTTCTTGATCGAGCAGAACTTGTTGCCTCTCTAACCCCAACTAGTCGTTTTCTATTCAATGCAAAATTTGAACCTTTGATCCAGAATGGTCATGTACTAATTCAAGGATCTATTCCTGTTAATTTTTTTCAATGTAAAATGTTACAACAAGATGTAGAATTAGACAATAGTAGAGATACTTGGGTTACTGGATGGGTGAAAAATAAGAACATAAGGACCACATCCACCAACCATGCCAGAGACAAAAAAAGTTCTAGGCAAAGAAATGAAAAGGGTTGGAATACTCTATTACTAGAAAACCTTAAAGGTTTGAATTGGCAAACTTTAGATGTTAGAGAAGTCAGGGTTGATGTTGATATAAAAGATGGGGGAATGATGCTGGTAACAGCTTTAACTCCTTATGCCGACTGGCTTCATGGCAATGCTGATATCATGCTTGAGGTGGGTGTGGTGAATAAATTTTTTTCAAATAATTACTTTTACTTCTCTAAAGTTTTGACACGTCATTTGACCTAACAGGCCAGAGGTACAGTTGATCAACCAGTGCTTAATGGATATGCATCTTTCCGTAGGGCAACTATATCTTCACCCGTGTTCCGAAATTCACTGACCAACTTTGGTGGAACTGTGCACATGAAATCAAACAGGTTATCCATCACCTCACTGGAGAGTAGGCTAGGCAGAAAGGGAAAGCTACTAGTGAAAGGGAACCTTCCTCTAAGAACTAAGGAAGCAGTCCTTGATGACAAGATCGAGTTTAAGTGTGAAGTTCTAGAAGTGCAGGCAAAAAATATTTTAAGGTTGCTTCTTTAACTTCTGGCACTAGCGATCTAAATTGTCTTGACTCATTAATGGATGTATGTAGCTGATGTGATCATTAAATCTCAAATATAATAGAATTTTGATAATGTAACTCTTATTTTGTTGTATGTTATTTGCTTATATGATTTTTATTTGAAAAACGTACTTTGTCAGTGGTCAGGTCAACTCCCAGGTGCAAATCACTGGTTCCTTATTGCAACCTAACATTTCTGGAAATATTAAACTTAGCCATGGGGAAATATATTTGCTACATGATAGGGGTGGTGCTTCTACTAATAGATTCCGATCATATCAATCTGCACTTCCCAGTGGTGGCATTGATAAATCATTTGCTTCAAAATATATTCCACGGTATTTTGGATCAGAATCTGCTTCTCCAATGGCCAAGATTTCTCAGACTTCTGGCTCTGGTAATACTTTACATGTTGTTGGCTTAGCATGTAGTCTTTACCATTTCCTTATAGTAATTCTCTAAATCAGAATGGACTTGCCTATTATTGCAAATGTATCACTCTCATGCCTCTTTCTATAACATTATAGTTGACTTTGGATTTCTGCACTGTTACGTAATCTAATGACTGCATTTTTAAATCTAAATCATGCATATTCTTTTTTTCTCAAATTATTTTGTTGCTGCCAACTATGTGAAGTTAGTATTGTGAATTTATGATCAATGTAACTAAAACACTAGTGAAGCACCACCAAGAAGCTAAGAAGACCATTCTATCCCAGATTAGCAACGTTGGCAAGAAGCTATCCTCGCATCTATTGCATTTTTCTCCAACCAAAGGCACTGAGTTGCTTCATACGTAGCACATTTTGAACAAATTATTAGTATTAACTCTGCCTATTATTGCAGTTGTCCTCCCTTAATATTCTCACAAAATTGAAATCATTTTATGCACCTTAACTTTTTCATAAACTTTCTCATCTAACTTTTCCATAAGCACTTACAAACTTAATTGACTTGAACATAACTACAGGGTTTACAAGTTATTTTGCTGACTATTATTTTGCTATGCTGTGTAGTTCATGATACATTTAGAGATGCCAAGATCAATCATTTGTGCAAGATAACAGAGAACACAATAAAGATTAAAAAATAATCAATCATAGTAAACACCCTATCTTATACTCTGATATATAATATCCTAAAAATATATAACTCATCACAATTTGATTGCTTTGTCTATACATGTGCTTGTGTTATTTGAAAAATTAATCAAGTTCACTGTGTTATATTTAAGATTGGTTACTTTTTTTGGGTTATGATGATATTTTCCCTTGAAAAAAACCACACGGAAGTCAATGAATTAATTCAGGTGGAAAAGGATACGGAGGAACTGCAGATAAAACCAAATATAGGACTCTGCCTTTCTGATTTGAAGCTTGTGCTTGGACCAGAGCTGAAGATAGTTTATCCTTTGATTCTTAATTTTGCTGTTAGTGGAGAGCTTGAGTTGAATGGTCTTGCCCATCCCAAATGTATAAAACCTAGGGGCAAGCTGGTATTTGAGAATGGTGAAGTTGATCTAGTTGCAACACAGGTTTGTGTGATGTTTAATCTTGCAACTCTTATGAACAGTAACCTGCAGTTTCTTCCGGACTAGTTTTGTCTTAGTTTCTTTCCTTACTTTAGGACTCATTGTTTAGGTTGATAAAATTCATTTAAATGCAGGTGAGGTTAAAACGGGAGCATCTCAACATTGCAAGGTTTGAACCTGATTATGGACTAGATCCAATGCTAGATTTAACCTTGGTTGGAGCTGAGAGGCAATATAGAATTCATCGTCGAGCAAGCAATTGGCAAGACTTTATTGAACAGGATACACTATCACCAATTGAGGTAGATGATAGTGCTCTCTGTCATCTTGTATTAACACATGCTGTAAATCAATTACGAATTTACAAGCATTGTCAATGACAACACAACAATTTCACTCATCTCACAATGATTAATAAAAAGAATGAAATATCATAATTGTATGAGCCAATTTAGTTGTTTTTGTGACCAGTTCACTAACTAAGCATTATCAATTAAGAGTTATAAATTGTAATCATTTTTTAAGCTTGAGGTCCCATATCCTCCTTATTGGGTTTAGGGTTCAGGGTTCAGAATCAATTCGTGCATGTTAGTTTTGGAACAGACCCTTGAGTTGATTAAGCTCAAAAATTTCCAGTTGAAGTGTCACGAGTTACATTGATTGAGGACCACTGTGTGGACAATAACATTCACTTTCACAGAAAATCTCCATGTGCTGCCAGATCCCAAAGCTTCTCTAATTAATTTAAGTTTTCAAGTTGGTTAATAGTTTCATCTGTGAAAGATCAATCAATACTCGTGATCTTTCTTTCTAGCATTTCACGGAAAATCTCCACGTGCTGCCAGATCCCAAAACTTCTCTAATTAAAGTTTTCAAGTTGGTTAATAGTTTTTTCATCTGTGAAAGATCAATGCTCATGATCTTTCTTTCTAGCAGCATGGTCTTGTTAATTGTTTCAACGCATGCAGGTTGCCAGAAGACTTGATAGCCAGTTAGCAGAATCCATTTTGGAAAGCAATGGTCAACTTGCCTTTGACAAACTTGCAACTGCTACTCTTGAAAAACTAATGCCACGAATAGAAGGAAAGGGAGAGTTTGGCCAGGCAAAGTTGAAGTGGGTTTATGCCCCTCAGATTCCTACTATACTTTCTGGTGCTACAGTTGATCCTTTCACGTTACTTGCTGATAATTTAACATTTGGTACTGACGTAGAAGTCCAGCTTGGGAAACGTCTTCAGGTAGTTATAATCTAATTACTTCATATTTCAAATCATTGCTTTCCAAGAACTGGATTTATTCTTGTTTCAGCCAAATTCTCTTGTCAATAAATCCGTATCAGTAGAGGGAAATTGTTAGTTGTAGTATTTCTTTATTAATAAAACAACAAATGGCAAACTTTATTTTGAATTTGTTAGATATTGTTAGTCACAATATCTTATATTTATCACATTTATGTGTATTTGCCATATTTCCCTGAATTACTCTTCATTATAATATATTATCCGGTATATTTTCTGCACATGGGGGAATTACTCCTATGCCTAATTTTCCCTATATTCCATAGAAATGATAGTTAAAATGTAATGGATAAGAACAAATAATGTATATATTAATACACATATTATCAATCAGTAAAAAGCATGATAGGTATGGCTTTTGAGGTAATTATTGTGAAAGTTAACAAACTCACCAAACATGACCATTTGTAATTAGATGACAGTATAAAGTATCTTAACATGGTCAATGCATGCACTATTTTCTCACGTCTAATGGTATAGGATTATTATTAATGACTCTATTGCATGATATTCCCTGAATAGAGTACTTATTTGGTTATCATATCTCTGGTTCTTCTTACATCACACGTAGAATCATCCATTATTTGCCAAATTCTTTCATTGTTGGAACTGCAGACTCTATTGTCGCACATTTCACTGGTAAAAGCTTGTTATTATCTAAAGCGATTGTTTTTCCTCTTGCAGGCCAGAATCGTTAGGCAAATGAAGGACTCACATATGGCAATGGAATGGACCTTGACCTATCAATTAACAAGTCGCTTGCATCTGTGTCTAAAGCATGGCTCATCCAAATGCATTCTTTTTGAATATACTGCTACATCCCAGGACTAACTAACATTTGCACCTTCCTTGGGAAAATTAGTCTCTACCTTGGTAAATGCAGCAGCTTAAATACATTCCAATATCAAACTTACCTCACATGTTATGTTCATAGGTTGGGACTTTTGAGGGTACTCTTTGTATTTGTAGAAGTATTTTTCTCAGGTTGAGCTTGTTAAAGAGTAGCTACTAATTTAAGGAATAGTATCTCCCACCCTAGTTTCTTTTTGAAAAGAAATTCAATTGATGAAGAAAGGCATAGACAATTAGAATGAGGTTGTTTCTTCAACCTCAGAAGTAAAAAACCATCGTACCATATAAGAGATTAGAGTGTAACATTTTTTATGAAGAAAATTATAAGAGAACAATTGTTTTCACATTTAATTTTTTTGACAAAATCTTAAGAGACTAATAATTATAACTTTTTTCAAGTAAAAAAAAAAGTTATACAATTGATAAGTCTAAATTCGATTTTTTCTGTCCAACCATTTTAGGCATGTAAAAAATTGTAGTTTCTCCTGAATCCTGAAATGTTTAGGTCCTTGGATTGGGGACTAACGGTACTCAAGCATATCCTGTAAAAGAATTTAGAAAGCATTTTTTTAAAAAAAATTTCATTAGTTTAACAATTAATTGTTCGGGTTAAATTGAAATTAAGTAATTCTGATTAATTATCTTTAATTTCAATCATTCCTTTACTTTTATTGTTTCAATTTATTATAAATTCTAAACTACCAAATAGGAGAAGAATACAAAATATAACCGATTCCTTCTTTCTATACTAGTAAATTTCAGAACTTTTATTACGATTTAGTATTTACGAAACATTACTTATGAAAAGGCTTGTTGATATTTTTAGGTGAATAACAATTAACCTAAAAAGGGCTAAATATGAAATTGAGACAGATTAAATGATAAGTCAATTGCTTTTCCCTAAAAACTTCACATAATATTACAGAATATATATATATATATATATATATATATATATATATATATATATATATATATAGTAACGCAATCAGTTAAAATTAAGATTTAAAACCTGTTCTATTATCTAAATTGGATTGCTAAATAAACGATGTTAAAGTACATTTAGGAATGATAAAAAAGAATAGCAAAAACAGAAATAGAAGGCCTCATGTTCTGCTCATCTCTTTCAGAGAATCTATTTCAATTTGCCTTTTTGGACCAACAATTAAATGAAACAAATTTCATGCCTAAAAGATCACATGAATACGATAAAAAAAAAAAGGAGTTTTCACCAAAATCTCCAGGGATCTTTGTAGGGAGGAACATAATTTTCTGTTGGACTAAGGAGACGAAACGAACTCACTGCCTTTTCAAGGAAAGGCCCCAGCTGCATTAAATATATTCTATGGTTAGAGCCACACAAAAGATAAATTGTTTTAAGAATTGTAGTAATACTTTGGGCCATTTTGAATAAACTACTCCACAAATAAAATGAGTCATAAAAGTAACATGTATCAAACTTCTTGCCCAAATCACAACTTGGTTCTGATCTCTTTAATTCCTCTCGTAAATTAGAAATCAGAGACTGGTCTTCAAAAGGTGAAAGCTCATAAAAAAGGAACTTTAAGTTTAATTACTACCAGAAAATTATGGAACAGAAGATTTCATATGCATGAATTTAGGTAAAATCAAACCATTTGCATTCTTTTTACCTCTTTTAAACATACCATACTGTTTCTTTTTTTCTAAAATGGAAACCTTGACATTAATTCTCAGGTTGTATAATCACCTTTGATAGATGAAAAGGAAAAAGTGTGACATGTTCTCAGTCAGACCATTGTCAACTTAAAGAATTAGACATGCTTGATCATTTGACTGAGGCAGTGCAAGAAAAGTTCATTTGCTAATTCTGCTTTTATACTACTTCTACAGGTTCTCATATATCATTTGAATCAATGAACATAAACATACACGAAGACAACAAAAGAGAGTGAGTGTGTGTGAGAGAGCGAGAGAGAGAGAGAGAGTACCTTTTCCCACCGTGGGCTGATGGTTGAAGCACTGATAGAGTACAAATAACCTGCAAGCAAGTGGTTAGTAGAAAAAGAAGAGAAGTTTTGAAATGCAACACCAAAAGAAAGATATAATTTGAAAACCTTAAAAAGAGAACAAAGAAAAACAACGGCATGGAATTAGCTAATTGGTAATCCCATAAAAATATATTAAAGATGTTTCATTTTGTCTTGTTTTGTTTTTAGCCTCCATGGTAAACCGAAACAAGTGTGTCTCTCATTGAATGAGAAATAGAAAATAGAACAAAATCATTTAAAAGGGAGCTTTGAAGCACTTTGTATGAATATACAGAGGACAGTCTCATATTAGATACACCAAGATAGAAATAATCTATACCAATAAAATAAAATAGAAGATATACCATCTCTTTCAGCTGTTGAAGCAAGATAATGCCGGTAAGTGTTTGATTCATCAGTCTGTACAAGCAGGGTTTATAAATCAAAAGTCATTACATATACCACATCTTTCCATGAAAAAAAAACTTCTATCAAAAGGCAGTACTTACTAGTCTCAAAGGTGCTTTACGAACAAGGTATTCATAATACCAGTACTTCTCACCATCAATCTGAGGAGAAGCAAATAAGCTCACTATGCATAAACTTCAACTTAATATATATATATATATATATATATATATATATATATATATATATATAGGGAGAGAGAGAGAGAGAGAGATATGAAATATTGGAAACAAAGAAATAAAGATTGTTTTACGAGGCTTACTTCACTAGAATGGGTATTGAGAACCGAACTCTCTTCTAAACGCTGAGTTGAGGTAACTCGCTGCAAAATCTTGTTATCAGAATATGCAGCAGAGGTAAACTGTATTTTAACATATTGGAGCACCATTTCTCGTTTGTAGTCAGTGAAAATCCTCAAAACAGAGAAGATTAGTTTAATCTATAACAAAGTGTTTTACCTACCATCCAACATTTATGACCATATACAACTCCCTGACTTCCAGGTAGGGATAATCCCTATTAACTGGTGAATGATAAATCTCTGAATTTTAATCAATACTCAGAACATTAGTAGTGGCACCTTGTGGTTTGAAATTATTCAAGAAGATTACAAATTTTTGTTTCCAATAAGAATAGTGTTAACACAAAAACTTTTAGCAACAAAGGAGTGGCCAGTTACCAGTGAAGATCTGTCAGCTAACACTGAATCAGCAACATCTTTTGCAGTCCATGTACTCTTATCCTTTGATTTTATATAGCTTGCATTTGGTGGACCTATCTGAATTTAGTATAAAAAACATGAATAGATAACTAAAACTCCTTCAAACAACTATGAGGTTGAGAGAATACCGTGACAGAAATGATGACATTATCAATGAAGTCTACACGCTCGGACACAATGCGCAGGCGTGCATCAGCTACATGAAATTTACGGAGAAATTTTTATCCATAAGAGGAAAATTATGAAGCAAGCATCCAGTATCTTTATGCACAATATCAATATTCACTAGTGAAAATTTCTATCAATATTCACAATATCCATTCAAACACTTTAATCACAGAGCTGGTGGCAGTTGTTTTGTAACAAGCTCACAATGAAACATGACCTCTATCCTGAATTATTTGATAAGAGATTTTTGCCTAGCAAAGGAAAAGAGAAACTTACGAGAAAGCGGTGCAGCTGATGAATATCGCTCTGGCTTTCGGGATTCTACCCTTTAAATATATGGAAAGAGTTAGCTTATATAATGATTAAGGAAAAATTCCAGACAACTAGTGGAGATGTAAGCCAAATATAGGAATCTTAGATGCACTAGCACTAAGTCTATCGGATCAAGTTCACTGAACAAATTAATGTCTTACTGACATTATTAAATGTAGTAAAAAACATTAGATAAAGTTGGAAGTTGAAACTACCCTTATCATTTTGCTTACTATAAATAAAGATATATAAAAATATGAGAAGTGCTTGTAACATATTTTCTAACACAACTTCTAACACACTTTTACAGAAAAGTATAAAATCATAAGATTCCCTAAATAATATGTAAGACTCGCATTTTTTTGTGATTTCTAATTCTAATAAATTGTAGTGAATAGTAGTATGTTGAAAAGAGTGTTGCTAGCATTCTCATAACATGCATTTACTTGGCATACCATTTGAGGGAAATATTGTTGGAAGGCGACTCAACAGGGTACAGATAAGAATAGGCGTTTATTTCATCTAAAAACGAAGCCATTGTGGGCTCTTCTTCAGCAAGAGCCACTGCAAGACATAAAGAACAATGATAAAGCAAATGTGTCTCAGTTGCATCACATAATAAAACACATGTCAAATGAAATCACACTAGTTCTCATAATCTCATCAAGCAGAAAATTCTCAGAGAGAATGCAAGAGAGGTACCTGAAAGTGGCCATCTTAGAGAAACCGAAGTCAAGCCTAACAACACCAAATCCCTTCTAAAAACCCTGTTTTGCGAAGTGGGTTTTAGAGCACAACATGAAAAACGTAGTCTTTCCTTTGATAATGGGAAATTGTGTGGGTTAAAGATAGCCCTGTTGTTGTTTCTGATTAACAAAAGCAAATGGGTTTAGAAAAAAGAGAGCAAATATGAACATAAACTAAAATTATTGAAAAGGGTTATGCAGAAGAACCTGAAGATAAGGTTATTAGGAAGAAGTGTAGAAGTGGGGAAGAAGAAGGAAAGGGAGAGAGAAGAAGAAGGTAAAACCATTGGTAGCTCTCAGTTGTGTCATCCACCACCACACTGTAACATTATCTCACTTTCAACACTTCCCTTTTATTACAACTTTTTTCTTCTGACATGTTCTTAGCAACACACGGGGAATAGTTCACAGTAATATTATCAGATACTATTATTTAATTTAGTTTGCATTTTTTTTAAAATAGTGATAAAAATCAATTTAAATTATTATTTTTTCATTGTTTAACTTTATATCAACGTTTGGATACAAATGCTTTTGCCATAAATATTTTAACAGTAATGTAATAATTTTATTATGTTATTACTGTGACTATTAAACAGTTGGGAAGTTTAATGATATAGTTTTGATGAAACAACTTGGTAAGCAAAACATTGTAACAATATAAGTAATAGTGAAATCTTGTTTGTAATCTCTTTATTTCTGTAAGCGATTTTTTTTTATGATTTAAAATACATACATATATATATATATATATATATATATATATAAAGAACTTGTCACTCGTTCACCAAAAATCATCTGTGTCACTAGTACTACCATATATTTTTTAATAAAAATAACTATAAATAGTTTGTTTTTCATTTGAAGCTTCATTTAATGTTAGTCAAAATTTCCATGACTGATTTTCAATTAGATTGAAAATTATACAAAGTTTAAAACAAACACATACTAATCTAGAAAATAACAGGACAGAAATATTTTTAGAATTATCTTTATGATTCCTTATCCATTATAAGAAAAAATATGTATATTTAGCGAACTAACATAAACAAACCATTTCCATGTTAATTAACGCAAATTTTACAAAATTTCCTTTATATATAAACATAAGTATCACCCCAATCGATATGATTTAAAATAATTTAAAAAGTATACTTTTTTTATATTAAATGAATTTTATTAGTATTATTTTTAACTAACTTGAAAATAGTCAATTTTGCTTATAAATGGCGGTTTATAAATAAATGTTGTGAAAATAAGTTTTTTATTTCACTCACCACAATTATATTCTTTTTAACTAATTTTAATTTTAATTAAATACGCGTTTCCAGGGATGGATTGCCGCCAACACAGAGTCCTTTAAAACCCTTTCCTTCTCCCAAATTTCTTTACACTTCATTTCATTCCCAATCTCTTTCAGAGTTTCGCGTTCAACTGGTTTGATCTTCTTCCCTTTCATTTCCAATTTCTTTTTCGTCTTTCACGTCGAAGCTAAATTTTTTTTTTCACGAATCCGTCTTTTACTTGCATTGCCTTGGAAAAAGGAAAAAAAATAACTTAATTGGGGGTTTTGGGAATGGGTGTGTTATGAAATTTTCAATCTTTTTGGTTTCTTGTTGTGGAAGAACATTGTAACTTAAAGTTCATTCAGGGTTCCGTCGGTAACGACTGAATTTACTAACTTTGTTGCCTGAATTTCCTTGTTTTTGTGCAAATGGGGCTCCTAGAATCAAGTCCACAATGCCAGGAAAGCCTAATTTGAATCCACCTACACTCTCATGTGTTCCAGTCTCCGGGACTGAAGAAGAACTAGATTCCAAGAATCACAAAGAAGGTTCCGGTAATCACGAAAAAGAAGGTTCCATGAATCACGAAGAAGAAGGTTCCAGGAAACACGTTGGGAAAGACTCCAAGACTCGCGAAGAAGGTTCCAAAAGTCACGTAGAAGAAGATTCCAAGGATCACGAAGAAGAAGGTTCTAAGAAAGAAGTAGAAGAAAGTTCAGAGAATTATGAAGAAGAAGGTCCTAAGAATCAAGTTGAAGAAGGTTCCAACAATAACGAGGAGGAAAATCCCAAGACTCGCGAAGAAGATTCCAAGAACCATGAAGAGAAAGATTCCAAGAACCTCGTAGAGAAAGACTTCAAGAATCACAAAGAAGAGGATTCCAAGGATCAC
Organism: Vigna reflexopilosa; assembly: GCA_027742785.1. Taxonomy (NCBI): domain Eukaryota; kingdom Viridiplantae; phylum Streptophyta; class Magnoliopsida; order Fabales; family Fabaceae; genus Vigna; species Vigna reflexopilosa. Next base: position 6,087,915 of record CM050918.1, on the reverse strand, counting down.
GAAGAAAATAATTCCAAGAACCCCGAAAAAAACATTCCAAGAAACAGAAAAAGAGTTCTTCCAAGAAGCTCGAAAAAAAAGATATCAAGAAAAAGCTAAACATTCCGTTGGTTGAGACCCTTATTCAAACTCGTGTCAGAAAACTTACCGAGTCTTTGCGTCAAGAGGAGCTCGACCGAGAAGCTTGGGTTTCTTCACAAATGGCAGAGTGGCTTGAGGCAGAAGCTGAAATGGATATTCGATATCTAAAGAAGTCATTTCCTGATATTTCTCAACAATCCCTTACAGATGTATACCTTGTCAACGGTGGTGATCTGGGAGATACCTTGGACATGCTCAGCCTGCTTGAGGTATTTTTTTTTTTTATATTTCATTATTTTGTTCAGACTTCGTCATCTCGAAGTTTTGTGGCTTTATGCATTCTTTTTATCTGTGTTGTGTATATTATATGTTGCATGAATCATTGGTTACGGTATGATGCTGAGTGGAAGTTTATATGTGAGATTATTTCTGGGTGGAAATACTTGTTCACAAAAATTACAATTAACTGATACTACACAATCCCATCCCCCTTTATTTTTGAATATTTTTAATTTCTGCGTGAAGATTTTCACATTCAGTTTCCACTGCATTGACACAAAAATTGTTATTAAAACTCACCTTGTGATTTGATTTTTCAAATTTCTTTCTGTTTTCATTGGAGATATCTTTCTGTGCAAATGCCTAATTCTGTATCCTCTTTTTGTGATCTTGGGTACTTTTGTACACTACTTTAACTTTCTGTATGATTTATTGTGTTTGCATGCATGGCAATGCTTATAACTTGACGCAACGGAAAACTTGTTGTGTTCTGTGCAATACATTCAGATGATCAAGGAACTAAAATGTTAAGAACATTCGTTAAAACTTCTCTCACCTATATCTGTTGCAGTAATCTGTTTCCCAGTACAATTAATTGCCAGAATTATCACCATATTGGTTAACTTAATTAGTCAAAGTCACTTCTCAATGTAATATATGTTCTACTTTTTGTTGTAATTTCTGTCCATTAATTACATCTTTTCACCTTACAGAGTGATGACTTGGGGCCTTCTGAAATACCGGATATCGATGATCCTTCAAAACCTGTGCCAGCAGATGATGATTCTACTTCACCAAAAGAGAAGCAACCTGAAAAATAAGCCAGTGCTTCGCCAAATCTCAATAAAGCAATCAGCAAGTGTAAATGTAGGAAAGTTTATCTTTGACAGCACATTTTTTTTGTTTGTTTACTTCTGAGCTGGTTGAATATTATTTTGCTTTTGGTAGCGAAAGTGTTAAATTTTGCACTTTTCTTTGTGAAATAATTTTGATGTCTCGCATTGGAGATAGTATAATAAAAGTCGCGAAGTTGCAATGCAATTCACCTCACTCAATTCTTGATTTTTTTTTTTTAAATCATCTCTTATATGGACATCTGAAAATACCCTTTAAGTCAAATGTTCAATTACTATCTAAAAATGTTTGTTTGTTAGACTTGTACAAACTTAATCTAGATTACTTTTTGAAAATATATCATGGTGTTGATTGGGGGTTAAAATAAGAATAGTGTCATTTTTTCAACATTTTCTTACTAATTCTTCTACTTTTGCATTTTATTTCCATCTTCCTCAAGAGGTAAATTTTGACACTAAATATGAACTCGTCTTTTCATGGGATTTTTCATTGTGCTCTTTCCATGGGAATTTGAATTTTCCTTTTATATTTTGTCAATAATTTTTGGGGGTGAGGGCGTATAAATGAAATTTTTTATTAGAATTTTGTTTTCGTGTGCATTTCATAGTTTTTATATTTTGAAGACATTTAATTTTATTTATCTTTTTGCTTAATATTTTACTAACTTGTTTTTTAATTAAACTTAATACGGTTGGGATTAAAATAAGAGTTTTTCTTCTTTTTCTGTAACGAAGGTGTTTAAATTCTAGTTGGAGAAGGTGGTATCAGTTGTTAAATATATTCTTTAGCAAAATTATATTGGGATGCAACTAATTATGGGATTTTTTATGCAAGAAATAATATAAAAATTATTTATTCTGGGACTTTTGTTTCATGTTAATTTTTCTTTTATAAATTGGGAATATTTCTTTGATGTTTGTTTATTGCCTGTAAAATGTTTCTACCACTAGATATATATGTATATCAGTAGCATCCTTAGATATATAATATTTCAGAAAATATAATTTTGGTAAATAAAAAGCATACCATCAAAGAAACATTAACTAAATTACACTAAAACTTTTCAAATGAATGAGGTTTATTTGGAATTTAAGAAAAATGTTTATGGTTTAAAAGATTTGAATGTTTATTTGCCGTGGTTTATTTAGAATTCCCCGTTTAATTTCAATCAGCTCGTTGAAAAGAAAAGAAAGAATACACGTGCACCTCCACCCTTGGAACTGCATCCGAAATTTCCCTTGCAATCGCAAACCGACACATCAATTTCTAGATTTTTTTTAAATTGTTGGCATTTGATTTGATCGAGCTTTTTGTTCTCTTTTCATGTCACCTCGCATATTCAATCAACCCTCCAAGCAAGTTTTAAACTTTGGTGGACGAAGGGTTGTATATCGCAATCGGGTGTCTGTGAAAAGAGTCTTAATTTGAAGGTGTTTGTTGCAATAATAGGGAGATATTAAAGTTTTTTGTGGAAAAAGAAAACATGGGTGTGGATTACTATGATGTGTTGAAGGTTAACAGAAATGCTACGGAGGATGATGTGAAGAAATCATACAGAAAGTTGGCCATGAAATGGCACCCTGATAAGAACCCCAACAACAAAAAGGAAGCTGAAGCCAATTTCAAACAGATTTCAGAGGCTTACGAGGCAAGAAACCTTTCATGCTGTGTTCTTTTTAATGTCAGTTTTTAGCCATTAGAATTTAACAACTCCTGAAATAATTTGGTTGGTGAGAATAGGGAGGAAAAAAGAGAGAAAGAAAGAAATTAACACACGTTATTTCATTTTTTTTTAAATGCTAGTAATGTCATTAGGATTGTGAAAGGCGAATTGGTGATTTTAAATACTAATTGTAGAGAAATGAAATTGATGAAAAGCAAAAGTTAGGGGCATTGAAGGTTGTTCTTTTGTGGATTCTGCATCTAAGTGTGGTCATAAATTTCATGAAAGTGAACGTTTTCTATTAGATTGAGAGCTTTATGGCGCTCAATTGTCAGTTTTTTCATCAATATTACTTGAGATGGAGTTATTTTATCAACATCCACGCTAAAAGAAAAAAAAATGTCATTGCTTTTGTATGTTGCTGGAATATAATCCAGAAGTAAATCCTTATCAGTTTGATGCATGTTTTTCCTCAAACTGTAGATGTAATGGGGCTGGCTTTGGTGAATTCAGGTGCTGAGTGACCCTCAGAGAAGGTTGGTTTATGATCAGTATGGAGAGGAGGGGTTGAAAGATAAGCCACCGGACGAACCATCAAATGGGTTCAACCCCAGAAATGCAGAGGATATTTTTGCAGAATTCTTTGGAAGTAGCCCTTTTGGATTTGGATCATCTGGGCCAGGGAAATCTAAGAGATTCCCCTCTGATGGAGGGACTACAACATTTGGTGGATTTAGTGCAAAGGATAATAATTTTCGATCATATAGTACTGGACGGGGGAATGTGCTAAAGAAGCCACTGCCTGTGGAATCCAAACTGCCTTGCTCTTTGGAGGAATTGTACACTGGCTCTACTAGGAAAATGAAGATCTCAAGGAAGACCGTGGATGCTAACGGGTATGTTAAAATTATGTCTTCTCTTTAACATTTTAAAATAAAACCATTGTTTGATAGATTTCTCAACACAATCATGCGATGAAAGAATAAAATAAATATGAAAAATTGCAGATGGACAGTTCCGGAAACAGAGATATTGACCATTGATGTGAAGCCGGGTTGGAAGAAAGGGACAAAGATTACGTTCCCTGAGAAAGGGAATCAAGAACCAAATCAACTGCCAGCAGACCTTGTGTTTGTGATTGACGAGAAGCCTCATGATGTGTTCAAGAGAGACGGGAATGACCTTATTGTGAACAAAAGGGTATCATTGGCTGAGGCCATTGGAGGAACCACAATAAACCTCAACACGCTTGATGGACGAAATTTAAATGTTCAAGTCACTGACATTGTGAGTCCTGGATACGAGATGAATGTTGCAAAAGAAGGGATGCCAATAACAAAGGAGCCTGGTCATAGGGGTGATCTCAAGATCAAATTTGATGTCAGTTTTCCTACAAAGTTGACCCCAGAGCAACGAGCAGGACTCAAGCGAGCACTCACAAGTTGATCATTCTTTTGAATTTGGAAGTGTAGTCATCTATTTATCTTCGTACCTGTTCTTCAATGTTTCTCATATTTGCCTACAAAACTCTTGGTTTTCTTACCATTTGTCTGTTTTTCTCCGTCATTTGTTATAGTTGTCCGTCGTTTTTACTTTTTTTGGGGGAGGGGGAGGGGTGTTCTAAGTGGGTCCTTCCGTTGCTGTACTTCTTTGCTGAAGATGTAAATATAATATAGGTTCTAAATTTCACGTAACGGTGGGAACTTAAGATTTGGGTATCTCTGGAACGAATCATGCCACGTGATGGTGGATTCAGATGCTTAATACTAAATCATAATTCTTTTATACAGAGTAAAATGTTGTTTATTGAGACAGCAATACGGAATCGTAACAAAAAAATAGACAACGAAAGAATATGCGAACCACTTTCGTTACTTCAGAACCCGAGTATACCTTTTCTCTTGTACTTTTAAACGCACACGTATATTCATGTATAATTCGGGTGATTATTTAACATAAGAGATGCCATAACTCAAATTAGGTCAAATTTATGAAAATATCCCTAAGATCAAGAAAGGTAGCAACTACAAGTAATACACAGACTACGTTCATGTTTATATTCTGTTCAAAACCACGTTCAAAGACGATCCTAAATTTCTCTCATTTACATTTGAGAATATTCTATATTATGCAAATGGGAAATCAGAATCACCCTGTATGATTGCTATAGCAAGCAGGGATCGAATCGATAGTCTGCAACTTTCGTTGAAGCAGTCAGAGTAATGAAAGCGCCATGAAAATATAGAAGTAACGTAAAAACTAAAGCACGAAAATTGTTATGTCCCTCGCATTTATTCAGCGGAACACCTGTCGGTAAACAGAAACAGCAGAAAAATGGTCATTTGTTTAATGAGGCTACCAAAAAAAAGTTGGAGACCTTACAATAAGCTTACATAATACAGATAGGAAAGACATTAAAAAATTAAAAGAGGACTGAAGTTTACTGCGAAAGACACTAAAATCCCCTACTTCTAGACACATTTTGAGGCCAGGTAGTGCCTTGGGAAGGCGCTCCGTAAGGAGGTCCACCTCTTGGCGGTAAATTGCTAGCCTGGGGAGAAGGAACCCATTGAGGGTCAAAATTTCTTTGGGTTTGAGGCACATTCACCGGGGGTTGCAGATATTGTGGTGTCATAATAGGCTGTTGTGAACCCGGTAATGATTGATTCATAATGTGCGGTCGAAGATGAAAGTTATGCATTGTCTGTTGGGGAAGAAACGGATTCTGGGATGTTTGGGGCTGCCATTCAGGTATGTCATCATCATCATCATTCCAGGGTTGAATTGTCCCCCCAAATTTATCCTGCCAGTTTACTGAAGGTGCACTTGGTTTGTTTTGCCCATATTTGTATACAAGTTCTCTCATTTGTTCTACAGGACGTGCAGGTGGTGGGGCTGGGTTAACCGAGTGTGATGTAACCATATTTGATAGTTCCTTTGGTTTTTGGGCTAAGTGTGGTGGAATCGAACTACTGGAGAAATTAAACTCCGGCAGGTCATCCTCGACTCGGGCAGCAGGTGGCCCAAATCCAGGAGGAACATCATCATCGTCATCATTCTCATTCTCAATGGTCTTAAGGTCCGTAGAGGGTACTGCTTTATGGGTGGAATTGGCATTCACATTTATATCTTGCTGTCTCCTACTGAAGTATTGTTGTCTTTTAGAGCTGTGTTTGTGGTGAGTAGCAGTGGTGGGTGATATAGACGTTAAATTAGTTTTTCTCCATACAATAATACCAATTAGACCATTATCAATAGAATTAACTGCCTCAATTTGTTCCTTTGGAAGTATGTTGCTCAGCATTTCAACTGTTTTCTTATGAGGTGGGCAAAAGTAAAGTTCTACTCCATGCACAGGCTCTGCAAATCCTACTCTCTCGTCCGAAATATACGAGTCAGCCACCTGCAAGCAAAAGTATCGTCTCATAAATAACAAAACTATATGCGTCTATGTAGAGATGAGAACCAAACCAACAAAACTATCATTACCTCGCGTAGAGTTGATTGCTCGTCCAACTCTTTCGAAAGGAAATGTGAAACCTGCAATAAAATGAAAACTTTTAATTTCACTTTGGCTCAGAAAGAAAGTGACGCGATAAAGTTTCTCATCAGTTACACAGATTTCCTTCAGAAAAAGTATAACATCAAACTGAAAGGAGTCTAACTCAGTCATTCAGCGTATTCAAATCAATTAGCCACGCTGGTGTATATTTATTCGATGTTACGACATCTTTATGGTCCCGAGCATCTCATCGAGTCACAGTAAGTTTGGTCTTCCACTAAAAACAATAATTTTTGGGAGACTTTTCGCATTATTTTTAATACAGAATTCTTCCTTCATTTTTTTACCCCCTTTTTTCGTTGCGTCAAAATATTATATATACATACATACATATACATATGCATACATATACATATATATATATATATATATATATATATATTTATATATATTGAAATTTTCGTAGCATATCACCCAAAGGAGGACATGAGAAACTTAGTTCCAGCCACTAGAAATCGTATTATAATTACCAAAATCGATTCAATCACGTAATACATATTCTAACAGTGACAAATTTTCAGAAACTACACAAACACATTTTCATGGTTTAATTACTTGTCACTGCAAAGAAAACCTCAACCTGCCAGTCTCACCAATAAGTCGTCATTTCTCATGCACAATGCCCCACCACTTCACTGCCCCCTTTATCCCATCAGCAAGGAAAAAAAAGCAGAATAATTGTATAACTCAAGATACTTAAATTAAACAAGTGGTATAAAGTAGCATCAAACTGCGGCATATTTCCCCCATTTTTAATCACTTCTTTCTGTATGGATGGTGGTGAGATTAACAGACAATATTCAAACAAAGCTCTAGCACAACAAAAGGAAACTTGTGATACCATGATTGCACGACTCCTAGACAATCGAAGATCTTGAAGAAATTTCTCAAATGCATCTAGTCGAACCCTTCCCTTGATCTCGAGAAACCCAGGCCAGTCTTTAGCAGCAGTTTTCTCGCCACTTCATAGAGAATTATAATGTAGGACCAGTAAAAATCACAGAAAATAAGTATTAATTCTCTTTGAACAGCACAAATAAAGTTCAAAACTATATTTTCCAATATAAATAAATAGTGACAAGTAGTCATCAAACCAAACCCATCCAACTCAAAAGATAATACAGTACATTCATCAAAAGAGTTGTTCATAAACTGAAGTAATACAAACCAAAAACCAAAGCAAACAAACTAAAAATCTATTGAACAAAAAACAAATTTATCTTCTTGGATTGGATTGAGTTTCAAATCTAATTTTAAAAACCAAACTTTTGTAAACTTGCATAATTTTAATTATAAATTTTCCAAATAATTCATACTTGGAGAAATATATTAAATTACTATTTCAATTTATCTTTTCATTAGTTCATTATCACACTTACATCTCATTACAATGTATTTCAACTTTATATTTAAATTAATACTGTGTTTATGATTACTGTGTATTTATTGATTTGTTAATTCAGTACATGTTTAATGGCCACAAAACATGAGAAACTACAAGACTTTTTTCACAAATATATAAACACGAGATTAATTAATTGAACTGAGCTCAACTTGAATATAATTTTTTCTGGTCCAGAGAGAACAACAAATCACATTAACGTATAAAAATTTTAATGCAAAAGTATATGCAGGTTTAAACAAATATGTAAACATTAAGTCCAAACAAACTTGGAAATAATGGAAGATGATTACCGAAATGGGTCCGTTCTTAAATTTCACATCTTTACTACATACACGGTTTAAGAATATTTGTATAATACGCTATAGATTAAAAGAATGACACTATCCAATTCACGATCTTCACTATCTCAGATGACAAAAAGGAACAATCAAAACCCATATTATCCATGCATTAAAGTTCACAGCTATGTAGCAACTTATCATAAAGATATAATCAAACCATTAGTAGACTACCTCTTATAGAAGCTTATGACAGACTGAGTGGTAGACATATTGGGTTGAAGCATTCCCTCCCAGAGGCATTCACCCTTAGTGGGGACTGCATCCTTCGTATATTTATTATCGTTACCGTATCTCCCTTCGGCATGAGACTGATTGCCTTTGAATTCAGTATCGCTGGGTGCAGGCTTCACATTTTCGATTGACCTTTCCTTGGTACGACCATCAGTTGACTTCATGTCAGCTTGACTCCCACTATATCTCGTATCAGAAGAAATGGTCCCAGATTCAGCATCAGCCTTTTTCTCCTTTTCAGCATCTGAATTTACACGTGTGCTTTGAAACTTGTCAGGGGTGACAACAGCTTGCTCATTTGAAGTTAAATCAGAAGATTTTGATTTAGATCCAGCCCCTGAATCATCCTTGTCTAAAGCAGGTGTCACTTTCCCAGATTCTAGTGGTAAATTTTCAAAAGGTGGCTCAGAATGAAGAGATTCCATGAATTCATCAAGAGAGACAATTGGTGGAAGAAAATCAGGGTCCTTCAAGGCATCATCAGTCATAAGGCCCTGCATTGGATCGGTGCCGTCAGTGGATGAAATGGTAATGGAAAATGTATCATCCTTCTGTAAATTGCGCTTATCAGCATTAATGTTCACATCAGGTTTTGAAGAAGTGCCTTCCACATCCTTTTTTTCTGTTTGGCTTCTAGCCACTGAGGTTGTGCCACCGGAAACCACCTCAACGGATACATTGTCTTCATGTTCAACTTCCACTTGAAATTCACCTTTATGAGTCTTCTTGACCAAACGCCTAAAATCAACATCTGAATTAGGTAAAACCACCATTTGAGCAAGCTCCTCAGCCTTGGCTATACGCCACTGAGAGAGCTCTTTTGAAGCAAGTTCCTCTGCAGTCATGGAACATAATTGTTCAGGAGGAATTTGACCAAACATAACCCTTTCTCTAAGTTCAGGGTTATTGCGATCTTTTAAATTAAATAAAAGAGACCTCCCTTTCTCTTTGTACTTCTTATTCACACCTCCAAACAGTTTGAACAGTTCTGCTTCGATTTTTGAAGCCAAAAGTTCAGGTAAAGGGACCTCCTCCTTGCAACCTTCACCTGTTTCCTCAGGTTCTGATCTCTGCTCTATATTAGTTTGACTTTCCTTTTGATTTCCCACGTCAACCATATCAGATAATACCCAGGAAAGACCATTTCCCTGCAAAAGATCATCTTTCATAAAGAAACTGTCACTAAAAGGAACATCATCAGTAGTCAAAGTGTAACATGACTGGAAATCTTGCTTATCACAGTTCAAGACTTGCATAGAAGTCAGTATGCTTTCATTGTTTGATGCATTTGTGGATCCTGCTTCATAGTCCTTGTATTTTTCTGGAAAATCTTCTTTGAATGATGTACTCTGCATGTGCTCTGTCTCCACCCGCCCAACTGAATCAGCCTCAACAAAAGAGGAATTCACTGATTGAGAAATACTTTGCTCCAGTGGACCATTGATGGATGTAGGTGTTGATCCAGAACATTGAGAGTTGTTCTCTAATTTACCTTGAGTATTGGTAGCTTCACCAGTTGGTGTATTATTGTTTGGGATCTGAGGTTTACCTTGTTGAGAAACCAAGGCCAGAGCAGCAGCTAATGAATCTCTCATCTTGGACCTAACACTTTCAGATGATTCAGTTTGAACCTTGGAGGACTGCTTTATCTGAGTATTCTGAGTTTTAGAATTCACAGACCGAGGTGTACTGGCTTTACCGGAGGTGCTATCAAACTGTGTTTTTCTCTTGCTAGAAGCTGCCGAATGCTGTATCCTGGAGGCAATTGACGAGGATTGCATCTGCGGAGAACCTCTATTTGATGCATTAGGTACTTGCTGCAACCAAGGTCTGTTTCCCATTTGTACAGCCCGCTTGTTAAAGGAACTACTGGATGATAGTTCCGTTGGTGCCTTGCGCTTGGGAGTTGCTGGCTGCTGCTGCTGCTGAGGCCCTGCGCTATTTGGAAGCCTCCCCATTTGCATGGACTGTTGGTTAGGGGAAAAAATTCGATGCATTCCTGGATTATTCGCTTGTGCTTCTACTCGCCCACTCTGCATGGTGGAAAGGGGCATGCCCTGAGACCTAGATTCACCAGGCACAGCTCTCAATAACCCAACATGCTCATTTGAGGTTCCCATAGGCTGTGAAACAATATCACTGGACACAGGAACCAAAATCCCCATTTCCATCTGTCTACCTGACGAATCAATCTTGTTCATAAGCGGCTCCAAACGAGCCATTTGCATACTGGGCATGGGCTCTGAAACCAGATTGTTAGACATTCCTGGCCAGTACCATTAACCATAAATTGACAAACACACCTGAAACTGAAACAGTTTATAACACGTCACACACCCTTAACCAATAGACCATCAAATAAGCCACACAACAAACAAACAACAGATATCTAATCTAACCTAATACTACAGCAACCACAACAATAGTCTCGTTCAACAGAATACACAATACCAGCCCTAGTGTTGAATCAATGAATTACATGGTGGAACCCAGCATCAGAGCACCGATGAAATTAAATTGCGAACCACAATTAATTAATCGATTGATAAAAGCTTTAATTGAATCAAACCTAAAAAGAAAAACAACTCTTATCAATTTTCTCAGAAACGAATTCTTGCAATTCAATTGAATGTCGTACAAGCGAAAGAAGTATTATGAATGGCACAAACAAGTGTTACAAGCGAGAAAA